>OX422208.1:106899568-108300401 GCA_949130495.1 Sambucus nigra
GGACTTAGACATAGAATACATATAAAAATCCTAGAAGGATTTTCTTTGCTTAATATAAAGTCAAGGAATACATACTCATTTCGAATAAGACATTCATTATACAACTTAAAATAATCCGAAAGAATATAGGTTCTTTTGTCTTAATACATACTTGCCTTATGAAAGGTATGACACAATCATATATGTCAATGTTCTATTATCAAATATCCTTAAAATGATGTGAATCTCAATTGGAATGCAAAATACTCAAGGAATTCAAAAAAGAATGATCTTGTGGTAATTAGTTATCATCTCGGCATGCCGATCGAGAATACTTTGGTTAAATGATTAACCATCAGTTAAATGGATTGAAAAGTCTTGCAATGATTTAGCATATATCAATCTCACCATTTTAGTATGCCCATGATGTCTAGTTTTTTTAAATTAAAATATTTATAATATCTCAAAGAGGATACAAGTATAACGTTAGTCCAAAAGTACTATGTTCGCCTTTCATTAGTTCATTGTTAAAATTGGTCCAGAAGTAAAATTATTGTATGTTATTAGTGTATTAATATATATAATGACAATGCATGATAACATACATAGAGTTGTCAATATCTTCGTAAGGAAAAATTACATTTGACTTGCAAAGCATGAGACTAATATCAATCATATTACCTGATACATTCATGGAATTATTGGTGTAATACTTTTAAATATAATAATCCACGTCTATTTAGTTATATATATGAAAGTTAATTATGGGATCTTCACAACGAACAATCAATGTACAATGTGTACTTATGACTTGCCTCAAGTAACATATGTTACTACCACTAACTATGAAGGCAATTTTGCATGTACAACTCAAATTCAAGGATCTTAAATCAAAGGAGATATAACTGACACGTTTTTATTTTTCTATATACATGAACTCTCGAAGAGTTATGATGTTGGAGTCAAATAGATCAGATAAAGTGACATTTTCACCCCTCTTTTCCAAGTCCTATAGAACTCGAGCTTTAGAGGAAAAACAGATTTAAATAACAACCTATCAAATTTATTCACCAACTTAAGGAAACATTTCATAAGGTAGTGTATGAGATAGGAATGCATCGACTCATTCATGAGAGAAATTCCAAAATCAGGGGAAATATCCAATAAGGAGAAGCATTTTACTAGGCAAAGCATAAAAAAACTTTATATTTATGGACATATGCATGTTATACTCTTTTTCCTTTAAGTAGATTTTTTTCCACTAGCCTTTGATGTTAAAGGTATTAATGAGGCAGCATTAAGCGCGTCCAACACCAATTCTATGATAAAAAAAGTTTCACTTTGGTTCTTTACCACTGGGTTTTTCCTTTGTATGATTTTAATAAGGCAATAATCATTAAATGGTGGAAATATTATACATTCAAGGGGTGTGTTATAAAATGTACAAAATAGTGAATGTTCACTTACATCTTATATTGAATAATTGTCTTTTGGGATGCCATGTTTGTACTATAAATAGGGCTAAACCCCATTGAGTATTTACATACTAATAAAATAAAAATATCTCTCCTTTTAAATTATCTCTATGTACCCTTTATTTTACAACATGTTGTGAAAATATAGATTTGTAGAGTGAAACAAATTACATTTATGTAATTTTAGTGGGATAGGCAACCCAACCTCTTGAATCCATCTATGGTAAACACCATGGATTTCATGTTATGATGGTTTTAGTTGGTAATTGTTAAAGGAGGCAATCAAAGTATATATATTTATCAGCGAGGACATCCAAGTAATAAACATACACTTTTTTTTCTTATTTCATTATACAAGGGATAAAAAATTATATATTTATACAATCTCGAGACTTAACTTGTATTATATATATTAAACTCTAATCCAATTGATGTAAATATGTAAAATCATTCTTAAGAACAACAAAATATTAGTAAAAAAATTATTACTTTGATTAAACTTTACAACAAATTTGTTCTTAATAAAAGGATATTTTATCTTCATATTTTCACAAAATATGCCTAAATTACTAGTTAAGATGACTTATATTGATCTAATGTTATGATCTAATTTGGTGAATAAATCCCCTTTTGAATCATATTAATAATTGCTCCAGCATAACCGTCATCACTTTAACAGAAAAATAATAATGTTGGAGTATTTGAAATTATCAATCTTTACCTATAACTTTAGTGTCTAGCATTGGGTGTATATTATTGACGGAATATAAGATACTATATATAGGGAGAGAGATCACTCAATTTCCTAGTTAGAGTTGAATTCAATCATCCATCACGGTAGAGGTTGAATAGTAAACTAACAAACCATCATTATCCTTAATATTTAGATTACTTATCCATAATAGTCCTTATCAAATCTAAATTATTATGTGGACCACATTAAGTAGGACAGTAATATTTAATAAAAAAATTTAATTCTAAATTAATTTAATTTCAAAATTAGATTAATTAATAAATAACTCTTACAGTCTCCAATTTGGTCAGTATGATGATTCCACCTTTTTATTTAATTCAAGAAACTTAAAGCACGCAATACACTTTAGTATAGTCATCATCAATGATTTACCTTAATTAGATCATCCACCAATATGAGTCATGACAGTTCCATGCATGTGTTGGGCCAAAAATGTCATATTCAATTAGGCCTAAAGAAAAGGTTGTCAACAGTGATCTCATAATGTCTCTATATAAAGATTATATTTGTCACATTCATTCATTCACATGCATGCATATAATAAAGAAAATAAATATAAAATTCACAAACACTAGCAATCGACCATATTAACACTTTGTTGTCTACACTTAATGTACATATCTTAAACATGATTCATTAATGTCTTTGGTGATAGTCCATTTATGAGTGGATTTGATATGATAATATTTGTATTAATGTATTCAAGTGACATTCGTTGTTTTAAAATTTCTTCTTTAATTGAAAGGTATTTTTACTCGAGCATTTAGATACTTTAGAATACCTAACGCTTCCATAAAGAAGATTGCAACGATATTATTATATTATTTCAGTAGTTTCGTAATGTTGTCGACAACTCCAAGTCTTTAAATGAAGTTTTGATGCCATAATCCATAAGTTGTATCCTTAAAGCATGCTACAAACTCATTTTTATAATAAATAATAGATTATTTTTTCTCTCTTTTGTAATATCAACCATTAATACAAAACAATCATACTTTACTAAGGGTTGATTTCATACTATCTATACATCCAGTAAATCTGAATCGTAATAACTGCCATCTGCAAATGAAGAGTCATCCTAAAAGTAAGCATATAATCTTTTAAGTATTTCATTCTTTATAAATCATTATTTTAAAACCCATATAGAATATTTTATTTCTCGACTGTCTTATTCATTTCTTGTATATACAGAAACTAAATATATAAACTTACTCTCACTAATGTTAAGGTGTATAAAATGTACAATCATTAAAGACATAATGGTATTGTTTCCTAAAGAACTGTAGGTGGAAAACTTACTTATATTTATACAATGATCTCTTAAACATAAACTCATCGTTTATCTAACTCTCATAATAAAAGTAGTTTTAACATCCACTAAATGTAAGTCTTAATTAAAAAATGAGATACTAATGTCATAAAAATTCCAAGTCCTTTAATATAAGTGAGAAGGTTTATTCATAATCTTTTCCTTATTAATGGTGAATTTTTTTACTACAAATTTAGTTATATATCATTTTATTATCAGTTGCATCAAGTTTGGTCTTAATGACCAACTCGTACCCGACTCTTGTATATCAATTAGGAAATTCAACGATACACTAAAGTTAAATTTAGCTCATCAGTTTCATTTGTTCTTGTAACTTGTGAAAAGAACACCAGAGCATTACTTATCCCTATGTCAAATTCATGTTCTTATAGATACATTACATGATCATTCAGGATAGTAACCTCGTGTTACCATTTTCTTAATAACATTCCATGTCATTTTATCTACATTTATCTCGCACTGATAATACCATTGTCTAGTGATTGATCATATCTTTGTTCTTTGTTTTTAAATAATCCAAAAACTAATGGGTAAATTGTTGAAAGAAGTTATGGATAATGGGACTAGTAATCTAACCTTATTTATAACCATATTTTTTGGGCAGCTACTCCCACTAATTTCATAATTCAATAGGAAATTGACATTTTCAGGTTTCCTTGATGTAATAAGTATGAATCTATGACTATTATATGATCTACTTAGGTCCACCTTAATGGATCATAACTTAAGATCACAACTCGACTATAAGAGACATTACAAAAAATCATAACCACGAAAATTATTAAAGGGATTATAGATTTAATTTTGGTAATAGATTAACATCAATAAGGCTATGATTGTTATGTTAGATCAAAAGAGCCTCTAAAATAAAATATGACAAAGCCTTATTCGATACAAAACATCAGAAGGAATACCATAAACCAATGAAAGGGGTATTGTTATATTAACCAGAAGATTCTTTAGCAGATTAAAAGAAAATCCCTCACGAACAAGTCTCGATAAATATTTTTCAAGAAAATTAAAATCATTGAAGTTTTATGAAAAAAGAAAATGATGACTTGATTACCCAATAACATAAGAAAAAATATATCTGCATTTCTGGATTGTTTTGTTAAGAATCCATGCATAGAATTAAAATCGTTTTTCTAGCACCCTAAGTTTAACTTAAAACATACAAGAGTTAGATTTTAAAAAGAAAAAAAACTCTTTTTTTAACCATGCATGATCTCTTTACACAATCTACCATAATGTGCTCAGATATGTTACTAATAGTAATATATTTTTATGAAAAAGATCATTCATATTTACATTTAGTCTCTAATATTTTTTATATGAGTGTGAAATAATCCTTTGCATCAATATAATATTCAATGTGTTTAATCACTTTCAAACTTTATATGGATTGCATCACTTAAATTTCATCGTCAATAGTTGGTTAATCAATTAAAACATTCATACAAATATCTACCTTAGTTAATTGAAACGTAAGATCTCCACTTCATTATAAGAAGTTACTCTCAAGAGAATTAAAATAAATGAAACTTGTAATTTTGTGAAACAAAATTAGGTATGATAAAATTAGAAAATAATGAGATAAATATCTCACTACATTAGTGATTTAACTTAACATCACACACATAGATAAGTTTACAATACATAGAGTGCATAGACTCTCTCTCTCTCTCTCTCTAGCCCTTCCTAGGATTTAATGACGGCACAGCCTTCCACCTCCACTTTGGAGGTGGATAAGATTACTCCAGGCCCTCCCTATAATTAGCCATCAATCCAAAACTTCTCTTTCAAAAAATCTTTCGCTGAGGTGGTGGGAAAATTTTCCCATGCTAACCCTACGTTGCATGAGATTAGTTTTTTCAAAGGTGAACCTGCACTCTTCTTGGATAACTCCTATCTAGAGAAGGTTTCTGAACCTTTTAAATATTCACTCGTTGGTAAATTTACACATGGTAGACCTGCTTTTGAAGATATTAGGTAAATGTTTACCTCAATGGACCTCAAGGTTGCTTTCAACATTGATCTGATAGATCAAAAACATGTTTTGATTAGGCTTTTTCATGAAGAAGATTTTCATCGAGTTTGGCTACGATTTACTTGGTATATTCATAGATTTCAAATGACGATTTTTAAATGGACTAAGGATTTCCATATTGATTCTGAATCTTCCACTACTCCTATTTGGGTAAGTCTACCATTGCTTTAAATCCATATGTATAACAAAGAGAGTATGTTCTCTATTTGTTCAGCAGTAGGTCAACCATTAAAAATGGATTCTGCAACATCATCTATGGGAAGACCTAGTTTGGCTCGTGTATGCATTGAAGTGTATCTAAAGAAACCTCTTCCTAAATGGATTTGAATTGCTAATAAGGATACCGAGAAGGGGTTTTGTCAATACTTTAATTTTGAGGAGATCCCAAAATATTGTGGTATGTGTGAAAGAAGAGGTCATGAAGAAAGTTAATCTCTATTCAAAGAGGATGGTTACAAGAAGGTGAAGCGTAGTAATGTCATCAAGACTAATAATAAGAAGGAGGAAAACATGAAAGAACCGACCAAGGAATGGGTTTTAAAAAACTTCCAAAAGGAGGTACCCATAAATAATTCAAGCCTGCCTACAAAGGAATTTAATGTAGTGATGGTGAATGAAGTAGAGAAGAATAAGAATAAAAGCCAATCTTTAACTGAAGAGAATCATCAAGCTAAGATCAAAAGATTTTTCAAGACACAAGTGTTAACAAACTCTCAGGAATTTCCAGAAGTGGAGTCTCCCATACAATAAGTGCAAGGGATTGAAGAGGATTAAAGTGATACAGGTAATCAAGAATAAGTGCAAGGTATTGAAGAGGATCAAAGTGATACAGGTAATCAAGAAGAATGAGAGGTAACTCCAACCATTTATATATTCAAAAGCAAATAACTAGAAACATAGAAAGGAGAAGATAGAAGTGAAGGGATCTCAGATAAATTTAAAAGTAGTGTAGATGGCAGAATAGAGGGTAATAGAGAGGGGTTAAATCTGCTGAATAAAGTTGTTTATCCTATTTTTAAAGGGGGACCATAAAAGTCAAAAAGATTCTCAAGAAGACATTTTAATCAAATAATATTCAAAATACTAGAAAGTTGAGGTCTGGTAAAAAAATTCCTCCTTCACAAAAGTCTCAATGATTAGTACAATTATTTGGAACATCAGAGGAATTTCGAAGAAAAGAGCAGTTAGAAGTTTGAAAAGACTGGTTAGAATTCATCAATTGTTAATTTTGGTTATTCCAGAATCGAAACAAGAGGTGGCTAAATTGGAGTCCTTTAGAATAAGGTTGGGCTTTAGCTTGGCCTTTTCTAACTTTAACAGCAAAATATGGTGTTTTGTTCAAGAAGGGATTCAATGCAATTTTAAATCTTTAATGAATCAGTGTTTAAACTTAGTTTTCAAAGTTGAGAATAAATATATCCTTTTATCTTTTGTGTATGCTAAAAACACTAAAGTTGAGAGAAGAAATTTATGGAACTTTCTATCAGAAGCAGGGATAAAGGAGACTTGGTTGGTTGGAGGCAATTTTAATGTAGTTTCTTGTAGCAATGAAAAGGCTGGAGGTAATGAGATTGACTTAAGCTCTTCTTATCAGTTTTTAGAAGCAATGGAAAATATTAATATGGTGGACCTTGGATTTTTTGGTTTGAACGTCACTTGGTTTAATAAGGGAGAGGGAGAAGCTATAATTTCGAGCAGACTAGATAGGATCCTTGGGAATGAAGCTGCTGCTGCATTGGGGATTGTAATACCCCGTATTTTTATGCTATATTAATTTGGGGATTTATTAAATTTAATGTGAATTAATTATTTAATAAATATCCGGAAATTAATTATGTTATAACTATTAACGTGATGAGAGTTAGTAATTATGGGAAAATTTGTTCAATATTACTAATGAGAAAAGTAATATATAATAGTGGCCATATTAAATGTCACGAGTGAATAAAATGACAATTTTAGAAATTTGAGTCGGGACGCGCCCGTGTCACGTCGGGACTAAATATTGATAAATAAAAGTAAATATTTTATAAGTTGTTCGTATGGTCATTTTGAGTGCGCCAACGCGTCCGAAAGGGTCGAGATAGTCAGAAAAGTATACACGGGAGTTTGATTTGGGTCTCGGGGCATTTTTAGGTCTAATTAGTACCCCGGGAGGGCATTTTAGTCATTTTGTATTTTTGGGTAATTAAACTCACGAAAATTAAAGGGGTTATATCAGATGTTTAGGTTATCTCCTAGGGTTAGATAACTCAAAACACTAGAACGACCATTTGAGAGGAGAGGAGAGAGCTCTCAAGGCATTCCAAGGCTCAAAACTCACCCGTTTGCACCCCCGCCACCGCTAACACGTAGATCGCGAGACGGGGAACGCAAACACACCAAATTCAACACCAAACCAGATTTTTGAAAATACCAGGCAAGTGTTTATCTTGATTATTTCGTTGATGCATCATCCATATTAGTTTAGGAGTTATTAGGATTAGACTTATGGAAGAAAAACCCAATTTAAGATGGGAAATTTTCATGTAGTGATGATTTATATGATATTCTAGAAACCCTTTGTCATGTAAAGGATTAAGAGTTTGATTAAGAAAAGAGTTCTAATCAGATACAAACACTAAAAAAAAATTATTTCAGACGATCGGACAGTTGGAATTGGATGAAATTTTACAGAGAATTAGCTGAAGACGAGAGGAAGCTATAGAAAAAAAATTCAGCTCGATCGAACAGTTCAATATTTTTTTATATTTTTTTTACTAGACAGTTTTATGTTTTGGAGGACTCTTAGAGATAATAAAAATTCAATTAAAACTCCATTTTAATTCCGATTTCGAAACCGTTTGAAATTCTCATCTTTGAAAATAAAATTCAAAATCCTTTAATGTAAGGCAAAATCTATATTTTTGGGATATTTTTCATAAGGGATAATGTAAGTATATATTAAAGGGGAGAGACACATAAGAGAGAGTTACGTTGGAACATAAATGAATATCTAATGAATTGTACATTTGGAAGAATAGAGTCCATGAGGGTTACGTAGTAAGTTGGAAAAACCCTTCGAATTAAAGTTAGAAACGAACCATTATACTTGATAAATAATAATGGGAAAATAAGGATAAATGTTGTGAATGTGGGTTATTGGATAAACCTAAATTGATATAATAAAAGTGGTATATTTATATGATTGTGTATGCATATATTATATACTTGTGAAAATCATGCCCGCGCTACTTGCTATCCCTGAGGTTTCCGCGCTGGGACGATCTTATCTCGTGTGCCTTATGGGGGATATTGACTTGTACCCTAAAAGATAGAAATCCTAGGTATAGGCTATCGAATCGGTAGTCACGGTCCTAAGAGACGTGAGGGTATGTACTGACCTCTTGGACTTGGAAACTATGATTCGCCTCAATATTGTTTGTGTATGTATTTATACAGTTCGAGAGTGATTCCGAACTTGTATTCCGTTTAGTACGATTGATACGGGAATTGGATAGCAGAGTATGCCCGCACCATAATTTTTAAGTGGGGTGCTGTTAGGATATATATATTATACGAGTATTTAATATATATATGAACTTCTGAAATATGGGAAACTGCCTACTGTGTTATGGTAAGTAAGACGTGTATAATGACTCAAATTGGAAATACTTGTTTTGAGAAGTATAATATGATATTGAAAAACTATATGAATCAATAAAGTTAAAATGAGCGTGTTGTACTAAATGAAATTATCCTTTTAAACCATGATGTTGTTAAATCTTAAATCTTGAGAGTCACCTAAGATAAGTTAAATCCTTGGGAAAAGATAGTGTGATATATGATGAGATGAACCATTAGGAAGGTTAATGCGATAGGAGTGCACATTAGAAGATAGGTGAGAATTTCTCAAGAGAGTGTCGCACTAATATGTTGTTGCATTGGCCTGTATCAATTTAAATACTTGCTAAACGAATTTTTAAACCATATACACTATCGGGCTCTGACCCGTTTCTATTCCTCTTTCTCTCTTGTATATATATGTATATATTACAGGTGCCCAGCCACATGGGCGTCTTATTTAGGATCCCTTGGAAGGAACGTGCTGCAACTTAAGTGGGAGTTGCAGGCCACTTGCTTAGACGATTTCATTTACTTGATTCCACTTCTATCATTCTCCTTATTGGGCATGTGTCGCCCTTTTCACTATTTATCTGTTTTATTGGGACATTTGTATTTCAGTTATTTCTAGTAATGTTACTTTGGGATTTATTCAGCATGTATGTTTTACTTTAAGTTTTAAATGTTGGGGTTTAGTTGTTGAATGTTTAAATTAATCGGATTATATGTTCCATGATTATTGTGGTGTGATTCTTTAAACATTGAATTGTTGTAGATAATTAAATATTTATTTTCAAAATAAAATTTGGAAAGTAATGTTAAAAAATGGTTTTGACACTTAGCTTAATTAAATAGGGTGTTAAATTTGGAAAAGTTATTTTTACGACAGTGATGCTAAGAATGAACCAACTGTTCACCTTGATTTTAATTTAATAAAGGAGTGATCGCCCGATATTTAATTAGGCGGGGTGTCACAGGTGGTATTAGAGCATCAGATTCTAGTGTCCATAGGATCTGTATGTCTTATTTTTGCTTTCAGCTTAATGTTTTTGCTATAGAGCCCTATTTTTAGGATTGTTGTATTCCAGCTTTTACGTTTACGTCTCTAGCCATTTGGGATTTAATAATGACTGGAGACTAATAAACTTCTTCACGTTTCAGATGCCTCCGAGACGTGCACCGAAGGCTAGGCGTGCCCAGGCCGAGCATCCAGCAGCTCCGGAACAAGGCACTATGAATGCTAGTGAAGTAGCCGCCATTATTGCTCAGGCGGTGAATGCCGCGCTAGCGGTGGTTCAGCAGGCTCCACCCCAGATTCAGGAAGTGACGCCAGTACCAACACAGCTTCCATCTGCATGGGAGAGGGTTAGGGATGTTTTTTAGAAGGCGCATCCCCCTGAGTTCTCTGGTAGCTCAGATATCATCACAGTCAGCCAATGGAAGAAAGACATCCAGCGGCATCTTGCTATATATGAGTGCACCGACGTGCAAAGGAAGTTATTGGCTTCCTTTAAGCTGGTGGGGGCCGCTTTGCAGTGGTGGGAGTCCACTACCACCTTAGAAGAGAGGGACACGATCCCTATTCAGTCGTTTTGGGAGCGGTTTGACCGCAAGTACTTCCCACCCGCCGTGCAGACTGAGATTAGGCGAAAATTACTGAATTTGAAACAGGAGAACTCTACCGTTGCTGAGTATGAGGAGGAGTTCATGAGACTTCTCACCATAGTGCCAGATGAGGCACCTACTGAGAATAAGAAAATTATGTTGTTTGTGGACGCGTTAGCTTGGAGGATCCGTCAGCATCTTATAGGGAATCTATCTATGAGTACTTTCACTGATGTACTCAATGCTGCGTTACTACATTGCCAGGATCACCGCTTCCATCTGCAGGGAAGCAGGAGAGCAGGAGAGTCCAGCCAGCAGGGCAGGACCGGGGGTAGTAGTGCTAGTGGGGCACCATCTCATGGACAGACTCGTCAACATGAGCAGAGTTCCCATTAGGGGGACCCTACTAAGAGATTCCGTTAAGGTGATTCCAGGCAGGGATTTGGGGGTTATAGGCAGGGCCAGACTAATCAACAGGGCCAATAGGGGCAATAGCGTGCTAATCAGGGCCAACAGGGCCAGTGGCGGGGAGGTAACGGCCAGTAGGGCCGTGGTCAACAGGGTCAGAGGAGAGGTAACTTCAGAGACCGGTGTTTTATATGCGGCAAGCATGGTCATAAGCGCCAGGATTGCCCAGAGGGTAATAGGGCCCCACAACAACAGGGTGCCCGTAATGAGCCACAGAGACCATTTTTTCCAGCTTCCCTCCCAGCTCCAGCCCAGGTGCCAGCCCTACCAGCCATTCCAGCAGCTCCAGTGCAGCAGGGGAAGTTACAATACGGACGTGTCTATAACGTCCACCAGGCAGTAGCTCCACAGGCACCACCCGCGATTGAGGGTATGTTTCCTATCCATGGTACTATGGGTCTGGTTTGGTTTGATACTGGGGCGACACATTTTTTTATAGCTATGCATTTTGCGAAGGCCTTAGGGTTGTTAGCCACAGCAGAGAGCACAGTGACGTGTGTAGACTCACCACTGGGGTGTGGGTCGCTTATCTTCTTTATATGCCGGGGAGTGGGGGTAGAGATTGGTAGTTTGGTATTACTTGCAGACATGTTAGTCTTAGATATGCATGAGCATGATGTTATTATCGGTATGGATTGGCTCGCAGCTTATAGAGCCATGATTGATTGTTTCGGTGGGAGCATTATTTTTGCTATTCCGGGGCAAGAGATATTTGTAGCGGCGATGCCTTGCCCAGAGGGAGGTTCGACCGCTCATTTGTATTATATAGAGGAGGATACCTCTAAGGAGGTTGTGATTCCTTTAGACTCAATCCCAGTCGATCGTGAGTATTCCGATGTATTCCAGGAGATACCAGGCCTACCCCCCAGTCGAGAGATAGACTTTGTCATAGATTTATTGCCAGATACGAGACCTATAGCACGCGCTCCATACCGTATGGCTCCGGCGGAGATGCGTGAGTTACGAGATCAGATAGAGCAGCTGTTAGGTCAGGGCTTCATTCGCAGGAGTACCTCACCTTGGGGCGTGTAATACCCCGTATTTTTATAGCTTTTAAAATTATGGGACTTATTAAATTTAATTGAGATAAATTAATTTAATTTTAATCCGGAATTTGAATATTTACTAGCGTGACGAGAGTTAGTAATTATTGGAAATTTGTTATTTGTAGCATATTACTGGATGAGTATAGTAATATATGAGATTTATTTTTATAATGATTGTCATGAGTGAATTAAATGACGATTTCGGAAATTTAAGTCGGAACGTGCTCGTGTCACGTTGGGACTAATTTGGTTAAATAAAAAGTGAATATTTTATAAGTTGTTCGTATGGTCGTTTTAAGTGTGCCAACGCGTTCGGTAGGGTCGAGATAGTCAGAAAAGTGTACACGGGGGTGTAGTTTGGGTCTCGGGGCAATTTTAGGCTTAATTAGTACCCCGAGAGGGCATTTTAGTCATTTTACTTAAGTGGGTAATTAAACCCACGAATTTCATCCAACCTATATCAGCCATTAGGTCAGCCTCTTAGGGTTAGAACATTCATAAATCAAGTGACGGCCATTGGAGAAGAGAGGAGAGAGCTCCAAGGCAAACCAAGGCCAAAAAGCCAACGGATTTAACCGCCACAACCACCACCGCGTAGATCACGAGACAAGGAACGCAACCATACCAAAATCATCCGGGAATCTGCATACCAAAATCCCAGGCAAGTGTTTAAACTTGCTATTTTCGTTGATGCAATCTTCATGTTAGCTTAGGAATAAATTGTGATAAAAACTATGGAAGAAAACCCCATTTTTGATAGGAGAACCATGTAGTATTGATGTATATGTAAATTCTGGAAACCCTTGCCATGTAGAGGTAATAATCCACGAAATTTGGTGATCATAATAAATAAATATTGGAGAAAGATTCATTAGAAATATGTTTAAGGAAATTTTAGGGTTCTTGATAATTGGACTTGATTTTAGGTTGAAAACCCATGTTTAATGATAGTTACACGCATGCTTTACGTTATAAACACCTGGTATAATGTTATAATGATGATAGTAGGATTTTTGGGGCGATTAGAATGGAAACACATCGTTTTAGATGAAGAAGTTGGATGAAACCCGTAACTGCATTCTGCAGAATTTTGCCCAGACCTTCTTGATCGATCGATCGAGCCTAGAGCTTCGATCGATCAAAGGTTCGATCGATCGAGCCCCAAGCTTCGATCGATCGACCCCTCCTGGCAGACTCCTATTTCCCTTGTTTAATTAGTTAAGTTAAGTTTATCGTGAAATAATTTTTGGGCATTCTAAATAAAATGATTTGGGAGACATTGAGGACCAGTAGGGTATATGAAATAATGTTGGAACCTTTAATATTCAATGAGAATGATATTTATGGGATATTTACTTTAGGTTGTTAGATTATGAATTTAAAGGGTGAGGTGCGTAAGAGAGTTACGTTGAAATCTAATAAAGTCACTTACTGAATTTCAGATGTGTGGGGATATAATCCACGAGTGTTAGGTAATAAGTGAGAAAACCCCTTCGAGTTAAGGTTAAGAATAAAACCTTATACGTAATTCTATAACTGTGAAATTAAGGATAAATAGTATAATAATGGGTGACGAGAAGAACCTATATTAATATGATAAAGTGGTATATTTATATGATTGTGTGTACATATATTATATACTTGTGAAAATTCATGCCCATGCTACTTGCTATCCCTGAGGTTACCGCGCTAGGGCAAGTCTTATCTCGATGGGACCTTTATGGGGGATATTGACTTGTACCCTAGGAGATAGATATCCTTGGTACAGACTATCGATGTGATAGTTCAGACGGTCCTAAGAGATGCAGGTATGTGCCATCCTCTTAGAGACTTGAAATCTATGCTTCGCCTCAATATTGTTTGTGTACTCATGCTAATACAATTCGAGAGTGATTCCGATTGTATTCCCCTTAATATGAGTGATTTGGGGTTCTGGATAGTAGAGTATGCACGCACCATAGTTTTATGAGGGGTGCTGTTAACTTATATATATTATACGAGTAGTTAATATATATATGAGATTTTGAAATTTGAAACTGCCTACTGTGATTTGATAAGTAGGACATGGTTAATGACTCTTATAGTAAATACTTGTTTGTGAAAAACAATATGTCACCGAGGAACTTTGTATATTAATAAAAAGCTAAAACGAGAGTTATGCTTCTAATTGGAAGTATTCTTTGTAAACAAAAATATAGTTTGGTTTTGAAATCTTACGAGAATGTAGATACGCTAAATTATTGGGAAGGTTAGTATAATAAAATGCTAAGATAAACTGTTGGGAAGGTTAGTGCGATAGGTGTGCACATTAGAAGAGAGGTGAGTATTTCTCAAGAGAGTGACGCACTAATATGTTGTTGCATTGGCCTGTATCAATTTAAATACTTGCTAAACGTATTTTAAAATCAAACACACTTTTGGGCTCTGACCCGTTTTCTCTCTCTCTCTCTCTCTCTCTTTCTCTCTCTCTCTCTCTCTCTTGTATATATATGTATGTATTACAGGTGCCCAGCCACAGGGGCGTCTTGATTAGGATCTCTTGGAAGGAACGCGCTGCAGCTTAGGTGGGAGTTGCAGGTCTCTAGATTAGACGACTTCATTCATTCGGATCTACTCTTAGTACTTTCACCAGTTGAGCATGTGTAGCTCTCTCCATTATCCCGTTGTTATTGGGACATTTGTAAATCAATTGTTTTCAGTATTGTTACTATGGGTTTTATTCAATTTGTATTGGTGACTTTAGTTTTCTTATGTTTGACATTCGATTGACGAATGTATTATATTATTTGGTTTACTGTGATGTGATTCTAAGTTGTAGAAAGGTTGTTTTTAAATAAATAAATCTTTTTATTTAATTAAAATTTGGAAAGCATGTATGAAAATGGTTTTGACACTTAGCTTAATTATTTAGGGTGTTAAATTGGAAAATGTATTTCTATCGACAGTGATGCTGAGAATGAACCAACAGTTTACCTTGATTTAATTTAATAAAGGAGTGATCGCCCGGTATTTAATTAGGCGGGGTGTCACAGGTGGTATCAGAGCATCAGATTCTAGTGTCCTTAGAATCTGTACGGCTTATTATGCTTTCAGCGTTGCTTTGTTTGTTATAGAGCCCTATGTTTAGGATTGTCGATTCCTTTGGCGAGATTTCGTTCTCCGGCTATAATGTGTATGCATTAGTGAATCCTAATTTCGTTCGGATGTGTGCGTGTGCCGAGCGATGACGGATGTCAGAAGAAGACCGTTAAGCGTACATCAGGAGGCAGGGCTCAATTGAGATTAGGAAATATATTCGAGGATGACGACCGTAGTCGAGGTCACCTCCATTATGGTACGAGAAGCCAAGACTTGAAAGGCGACTAAGGTGCAACAATGATTTTCAAATGCTGCTATAGTCAAATGAGGTACGAGGGTAAACTTACCCAACGTTTTAGAAAAACGTGTAAAGACTATCAACGGAAAATTTTAGAAATGCGAAAATAGAATGTGTCTTTACCTAAGGCGGTAAAGTATCCAAAGGCTTAAATGTAGAACGGAGTGTGGCAAATCGAAAGTGAAAATTTAGAGGAAAATTTTCTTGGCTTTCGGGACGAAATTAATGGTTGGAGACAACCACCAATTTTAGAAGTGGAATGCTATGACTATAGGAGAACTTGAGGTACTGTGTTGACCGTATGTTCCTTCCGTAACTGTTCAGGATGAGAAGCCAATGTGGTTCTGAACTCTTCGAGGGAGGGCATATCAGGGGTCCATTCATGAATTTGAATCTTAACCGTTAGCCAATTTTGTGTTAGAAGATGTAGATACAAGTGGGGGAAACGACTCCAAGTGGAAGACCAACTCGTAATAATAGTTGATAAAACTCGAGGAGGAAATTCTGATGGACGAACGATCTAGAGGTTGACATTGTCATATTGTGTCAGAATAGATGATAACGCTTCTTTGTGGAGGAAGTTAAAGGAATCGAAGAATTTAGTCGAGAATGAGACTGAATGCAACGGTGGTGGGATAGCACCACAGAAGGATGTGGACACACATCAGGAAAACCATTTAAATGCTTTAGGCAGTTAAATTCTTACCAAGAGATGGTAAATTCAGTAAGTACTAGTATAGATAGTAACATGATCTTTATGGCCTAAGAAGTCTATGGAACAACCGGGATGGTTAACAGAAATCGAGTCTACTAATGTCCGAGGAAAGAACAATCCTAACCTGGATAGTAGGATAGGTGATAGGTGAATTATGTGTTGAGGTATTTTATGCGAAGTGAGATCGCTCACGATAATATGTTCCAAAGTAAGAATAAGGGCAAGAATACGGTGCCTAGTAAAAGGCAACGAGTAAAATAATTTTGTTTTGGTTTGGACAGACGTGTTACGTCCGAAAACCATTTGTGCAGTCAAAACGATTGCCAGGATGGAAGTATAAGTTGTATCCTTAGGATGCGGCGTGTTTATGTGACACAAGCGAGTCACCATATTTTGTTTATTGCTAGATTGGCATGTGAGATGAGTTTAATGCTATCATTATAAATGTTACCATTATGTGAATATTTCTCTTAGTATAACGGGATTTTTCTTTGGTACTATCCGCGGGGGATGAATGAGCATATTACTGTGTTTTAAACTTTATTGAGGTTACTCGTTGTAGTGATACGATACACGAGTATGATATTATCCTTGTTAAAACGTTATAGAAATGGGTAGTATGATAGTGGGCATTTATTGAGAGGCTATTGGAGTAGTTGCATTGGTGCAACATGTTTCATGTTTGCTTTGGCGAGGCTTACCTGTAAGGAAGTTGGACTCGCACTTATATTATCTATCCTAGAGACTTCGGAGGAGATAGTGGGCTCGAGATATTCGATGCCAAAGTATGTATAGACTTTGTTAGTAAAATTCCGTATGTATCGGGATTTACCGTTGAGTGAAAAGATTTGACTCAGTATTATGTTTAGCACTCCGGGCTTAGTGATAGGAAGAGTGCATTGTTATATTTAACCTTTAGAGATGTGAGAGTTAATCTTTATACCCCCATTATTAGGGAAACAAATTTCAAAAATTCCGATTGTATGTATTCGAGGCTTATGGAATGCTATTACCATCAACCAATACGGTAGTGAAATTGGTGAAACGTTCTTTATTAACCATAATTACGGGAGAATTGTAACTTTTCTGTCAAGAGACGGAATAAAGGGGTACATACCACAGACGGAGGACCTAACGGATTTCAATGACCGACAAAGCTAGGTAGTAGTGTATCGGGGGGGTTCCTTGTTTGGATTTCGCTTTACGAGACATCCCACGCATGAAACTTAGCGTAAGGTTGGAAATAGGGAGACGTTTGGTCACTATTCCACGAGTTTGCTACCCTGGTCGAAATGGGATCAAGTAATTATGTATGTAATTTGGAAGTTGAATTTTATTTTAAGGTTATTGGAGCCGGATCTTGTGGTAGGAAAACATTGAAAGTTATCCCCATAAGTTGAGGGGTGGAACTATGATAAGGAGAATTTAAGAATTCTGATTTCTAAAGTGATTGAGAGTACCCGAATATCATAACCGCGTACAGAACAGAAAGTGAATAAAAAGTTGGAATGATTTTTAGCATGGATTATCTGGAAAGAATTTTATACTATACATAAGAGATGACCTATAATTATTTTGATGAATAGAGCGTTAGTGATTTACTTTAGTTGTTGTACCTATTTGGGAATTTGTTGTACTTCTCTGAGAAAGGAAGAGAATTATTGTTCCTCTTTTATTGTCATGGAATTTGAATGCCCTATTCCTTCTATTCCGTTGAATTTAGTTAATTCTACAGATGAGTAGCACGCCGTTCGCTCTCCCAGGGCGGTCGGAGTGTTGCAAAAATGTGGGCATCTTGGTCAACTACAGTTAAAATGGTCCGAGTCGGAGGGACGTGGAAATAGACGTGTGAAATATATGTTTGTGGGAATAGGATGACGAAGTGGAAGTGATAGAGTGGATTAAATGTCACATGAGGGGCGATAATCCATACATAAGTGTGCAATTGAATAGCACGCCCTAACTTGATTGGAAGGCTGTGGAAGCCGTTCAAAAATTGGTATTCCTTGAATAAAGTAGAATTTAATAATTATGAAGGACACCCGGAGCGGAGTTATTATTAGTCAAGCATGAGAGCGACTTGCGCATACAAAGAGTAAGGATGTTAGTATGGGATAAGAGATCCAGAAGTGCGCTTCGTGGAGAGAAGAGCCCGGGTCGGAACTTTCGGCCTACTCCATGGAGGAAGGGGAGTATTACGTGTCACTTAATGTGAGACATTTCAAGGGAAGAATCAATGTTTAGCGAGACGTAGTGATTAGTCTCTACATGCACCGCCCGTAAGTAAGGTTTGGTTGAAAGCGGAGAATCAACCAAAGAATTTTGTGTTTATCGACAATTCCTGAAATTGGAAGAGGTCGGAAAAGTTGGTACAGTCCTTGGATGGGTTACCATCCTCAAAACATGATCAAGGGTTTATCCCGAACTTGTGAATTAAGTCGCCGAGAAGGAAGTGATTGATATTCCTTTGGGCTGGCTTACAATATTAACTAGTATGCCCAGACTTCCTTCAAAAGAAAGGATCGCGCCAGTGCATGGTCCGGCGCAGTAAAAATTTCTGAATCAGGATGAGATTGGTGAATCCCACCTTCAACTGGGATTTCAGGAACCAGCGGAGATAAGGTTTCGTTTCGAGTAGGATGTACCACCAGTATCCAGGGAATAGGCACACGGTGATTAAAGATTTTTGGAGCCACGTGAAGGAGATTTTGGAATCTTGATACGATGATTTCAAGAATGCTCTGTAGAAGCACTCGTACCTGTTTGTCGCATACAAGGTACTTATTAAGGTTTTGTTATGGAAGAACCTCGACTACTCTCCTTCTGTATGTTTAGAGGAGAGTAGATAATCAGAATTTTTGGATCGGTCAAGAGAACTTCCGATAAATGTGGTAGAATTCCACGACTGTATTAGGTGAGCTAGAGCGATCAAATGTTCGTAATATTTTCTCAGAATGGAAGTTTTGTATATAAATGATCTGAGTAATTGTCTATAGTAGGGTGCGGCCTCCTAATGTTAGTGAGTTAATGAAATGCATAATGTATAAGCGTGACTTATGCGAATGTTGTCGGTTGGGAGCACAAGGTGAAGTATCCCTAATGAGAATGTAAAACAATGTTGCTGTGAAGAAAGGGATATAGTAATTGAACGCCGTAATGTGTAGTTAGTTATGTATGGAAAAGGATATCCAGAATTGTGCTATCGGATAGGCCTTATTTTCTGAATTTCGGGACGAAATTTAGTTATTAGGGGGGGAGTATGTAATACCCCGTATTTTTATAGCTTTTAAAATTATGGGACTTATTAAATTTAATTGAGATAAATTAATTTAATTTTAATCCGGAATGTTGGTTTGAATATTTACTAGCGTGACGAGAGTTAGTAATTATTGGAAATTTGTTATTTGTTGCATATTACTGGATGAGTATAGTAATATATGAGATTTATTTTTATAATGATTGTCATGAGTGAATCAAATGACGATTTCGGAAATTTAAGTCGGAACGTGCTCATGTCACGTCGGGACTAATTTGGTTAAATAAAAAGTGAATATTTTATAAGTTGTCCGTATGGTCGTTTTAAGTGCGCCAACGCGTCCGGTAGGGTCGAGATAGTCAGAAAAGTGTACCCGGGGGGTGTAGTTTGGGTCTCGGGGCAATTTTAGGCTTAATTAGTACCCCGGGAGGGCATTTTAGTAATTTTACTTAAGTGGGTAATTAAACCCACGAATTTTATCCAACCTATATCAGCCATTAGGTCAGCCTCTTAGGGTTAGAACATTCACAAATGAATTGACGGCCATTGGAGAAGAGAGGAGAGAGCTCCAAGGCAAACCAAGGCCAAAAAGCCAACGGATTTCACCGCCACCACCACCACCGCGTAGATCACGAGACAAGGAACGCAGCCATACCAAAATCATCCGGGAATCTGCATACCAAAATCCCAGGCAAGTGTTTAAACTTGCTATTTTCGTTGATGAAAGCTTCATGTTAGCTTAGGAATAAATTGTGATAAAAACTATGGAAGAAAACCCCATTTTTGATAGGAGAACCATGTAGTATTGATGTATATATAAATTCTGGAAACCCTTGACATGTAGAGGTAATAATCCACGAAATTTGGTGATCATAATAAAGAAATATTGGAGAAAGATTCATTAGAAATCTGTTTAAGGAAATTTTAGGGTTCTTGATAATTGGACATGATTTTAGGTTGAAAACCCATGTTTAATGATAGTTACACGCATGCTTTACGTTAAAAACACCTGGTATAATGTTATAATGATGATAGTAGGATTTTTGGGGCAATTAGAATGGAAACACATCATTTTAGATGAAGAAGTTGGATGAAACCCGTAACTGCATTCTGCAGAATTTTGCCCAGACCTTCTTGATCGATCGATCGAAGGTTCGATCGATTGAGCCCCAAGCTTCGATCGATCGACCCCTCCTGGAAGACTCCTATTTCCCTTGTTTAATTAGTTAAGTTAAGTTTATCGTGAAATAATTTTTGGGCATTCTAAATAAAATGATTTGGGAGACATTGAGGACCAGTAGGGTATATGAAATAATGTTGGAACCTTTAATATTCAATGAGAATGATATTTATGGGATATTTACTTTAGGTTGTTAGATTTATGAATTTAAAGGGTGAGGTGCGTAAGAGAGTTACGTTGAAATCTAATAAAGTCACTTACTGAATTTCAGATGTGTGGGCATATAATCCACGAGTGTTAGGTAATAAGTGAGAAAACCCCTTCGAGTTAAGGTTACGAATAAAACCTTATACGTAATTCTATAACTGTGAAATTAAGGATAAATAGTATAATAATGGGTGACGAGAAGAACCTATATTAATATGATAAAGTGGTATATTTATATGACTGTGTGTACATATATTATATACTTGTGAAAATTCATGCCCATGCTACTTGCTATCCCTGAGGTTACCGCGCTGGGGCAAGTCTTATCTCGATGGGACCTTTATGGGGGATATTGACTTGTACCCTAGGAGATAGATATCCTTGGTATAGGCTATCGATGTGATAGTTCAGACGGTCCTAAGAGACGCAGGCATGTGCCATCCTCTTAGAGACTTGGAATCTATGCTTCGCCTCAATATTGTTTGTGTATTCATGTTAATACAATTCGAGAGTGATTCCGATTGTATTCCCCTTAATATGAGTGATATGGGGTTCTGGATAGTAGAGTATGCACGCACCATAGTTTTATGAGGGGTGTTGTTAACTTATATATATTATACGAGTAGTTAATATATATATGAGATTTTGAAATTTGAATCTTCCTACTGTGATTTGATAAGTAGGACATGGTTAATGACTCTTATAGTAAATACTTGTTTGTGAAAAACAATATATCACCGAGGAACTTTGTATATTAATAAAAAGCTAAAACGAGAGTTGTGCTTCTAATTGGAAGTATTCTTTGTAAACAAAAATATAGTTTGGTTTTGAAATTTTACGAGAATGTAGATACGCTAAATTATTGGGAAGGTTAGTATAATAAAATGCTAAGATAAACCGTTGGGAAGGTTAGTACGATAGGTGTGCACATTAGAAGAGAGGTGAGTATTTCTCAAGAGAGTGACGCACTAATATGTTGTTGCATTGGCCTATATCAATTTAAATACTTGCTAAACGTATTTTAAAATCAAAAACACTTTCGGGCTCTGACCCGTTTTATCTCTCTCTCTCTCTCTCTCTCTCTCTCTCTCTCTCTCTCTCTCTCTCTTGTATATATATGTATGTATTACAGGTGCCCAGCCACAGGGGCGTCTTGATTAGGATCTCTTGGAAAGAACGCGCTGCAGCTTAGGTGGGAGTTGCAGGTCTCTGGATTAGACGACTTCATTCATTCGGATGTACTCTTAGTACTTTCACCAGTTGAGCATGTGTATCTCTCTCCATTATCCCGTTGTTATTGGGACATTTGTAAATCAGTTGTTTTCAGTATTGTTACTATGGGTTTTATTCAGTGTGTATTGGTGACTTTAGTTTTCTTACGTTGACATTCGATTGACGAATGTATTATATTATTTGGTTTACTGTGATGTGATTCTAAGTTGTAGAAAGGTTGTTTTTAAATAAATAAATCTTTTTCTTTAATTAAAATTTGGAAAGCATGTATGAAAATGGTTTTGACACTTAGCTTAATTATTTAGGGTGTTAAATTGGAAAATGTATTTCTATCGACAGTGATGCTGAGAATGAACCAACTATTTACCTTGATTTAATTTAATAAAGGAGTGATCGCCCGGTATTTAATTAGGCGGGGTGTCACAGGGCGCTCCAGTCTTGTTTGTGAAGAAGAGAGATGGTTCACTGAGGTTATGTGTGGACTACCGGGAGTTGAATAAGGTCACGATACTGAATAAGTTTCCGTTGCCTCGAATCGATAATCAGTTCGACCAGCTGAGGGGAGAAACTTTCTTTTCCAAGATAGATCTGAGGTCGGGGTACCATCAACTACATATTAGAGAGCAGGATGTTTCAAAGACTGCCTTCTTGACGAGATATGGGTCTTACGAGTTCAGAGTGATGCCATTTGGTCTCACAAATGCTCCAGCCGTGTTCATGGACTTAATGAACCGAGTATTCAGAGAGTTCTTTGATCAGTTTGTCATCGTCTTCATAGATGACATTTTGATATATTCACACTCCTAGGAGGAGAATGCCGATCACTTGAGGCAGGTTCTTCAGACTTTACGAGAGCATCAGTTATATGCTAAGTACGAGAAGTGTGGATTATGATTGCGAGAGGTACAGTTCTTGGGGCATGTTGTTTCTGAACAGGGGATATTAGTTGACCCGAGTAAAGTGTCAGCGGTGAGGGAGTGGGGAAATCCCACGACACCGACGGAAGTGCGTATTTTCTTGGGGTTACCCGGATACTACAGGAGATTCATTCAGGGATTCTCCAAAATAGCGGGTCCATTGATGAACCTGACTCGCAAAGGAATACCATATGTTTGGGATGATGCTTGTCAATTGGATTTTGACGAGCTGAAAGACAAGCTTACTTCAGCACTAGTCCTTGCTTTACCGAAGCTGGGTGTGGAGTACCTGGTTTACACCGATGCCTCTTTACGGGGACTTGGGGGAGTACTTCAGCAGGAAGAGAAAGCTATAGCTTTTGCCTCCCGCAAGCTTAAGCCGCATGAGAAGAATTACCCCACCCACGACCTGGAGTTAGCAGCGGTCGTCTTTGCATTGAGGATATGGAGACACTATTTATTGGGGGAGAAGTTTCATTTGTTCACAGACCACAAGTCACTGCAGTACCTGTTCACTCAGCGAGAGCTGAATATGCGTCAGCGCAGATGGTTAGAGTTTGTGAAGGACTATCAGTTCGACATACAATATCATCCGTGGAAAGCCAACGTAGTTGCTGATGCGTTGAGCCGTAGACCGGTAAATGAGGTAGCGGACGTCTGGAAAGCGAAGTGGAAGGAGTTGGGTCACCAGGACGCAGTAGCCTGTTCCTTCATATCTGTTATGACAGTCACACTCGATATTGTTACGAGGGTGATGCAGGCACAGACCACAGACCCGTTTTGCTAGGAGAAGATTGTAAGACTTTTAGCTAAAGGTGATGAGTCCTCTTCTGTTAGTTCTGACGGGGATTTGAGGTTTAATAGGAGGTTAGTAGTTCCAGAAGGGGCAGAATTGCATCATGCAGTGATGACCCAATCTCACAGGTCCCGATTTTGGTACATCCTGGAGGAGATAAGATGTACCAGGATATGAGGAGGCAATACTGGTGGAGTGGGATGAAGAAGGACATTGCTGAGTTTATGTCCAAGTGTTCTACCTGCCAGCTGGTGAAGGTAGACCATCAGAAACCATCAGTATTGCTTCAGCCATTGGAAATACCCGCGTGGAAGTGGTAGAGTATTGCCATGGATTTTATTACAGGGTTTCCTACATCACAGCGGGGCCACGACTCCATCTGGGTGATTGTAGACCGTTTGACCAAGGTGGCTCATTTTCTGCCAGTGCGGACAGATTATACCACGGGTCAGTATGCTCAGTTGTTCATTTTTAAGATTGTCATATTACATAGGGTGCCCCTGAATATTGTGTCAGATAAAGATAAGATTTTCGTGTCACGTTTCTGGGAAGGCTTTCAGGAGGCTATGGGTACTGAGTTGAGATTGAGTTCAGCTTATCACCCACAGACGGATGGATAGACAGAGCGTACTAATCAGATGTTAGAGGATATGCTACGCATGTGTGTTCTTGATTTTGGAGGAGGTTGGGAGCCACATCGTCCACTGGTAGAGTTTACTTATAATAACTCTTATCAGTTTATGATTGGTATGGCCCCATTTGAGGCTTTGTATGGCAGGCCTTGTCGTTCTCCAACTTGTTGGCTCGAGGTAGGGGATAACAAGTTGCTAGGACCAGAGGTGATTCAGGAAACCTTCGCGAGGATTGAGATGATCAGGAGTCGCATTCAAGTAGCCCAGGACAAGCAGAAGAGCTACGCCGATGCGAAACGGTTCTTCCAGGAGTTTAATGTGGGGGACTAAGTGTTACTGCGTGTATCCCCTATGAAAGGAGTGATGAGGTTCGGGAAGAAAGGGAAATTGGCCCCGAGGTACGTAAGACCATTTCCCATTATCGAGAGGATTGGGCCGGTAGCATACAGATTGGGACTACCAGAGCATTTACATCGCATTCACAATGTATTCCACATCTCGTCGTTGAGACGGTATCTTCGGGATGATATGGCCCATACTCACATCGCGATAGATGAGATAGACTTACAGCCTGGCAACTCTTACGAGGAAAGATCAGTGGCTATCCTAGACTATAGTGAGAGGAGATTGAGGTCGAAGATAGTTCCACTGGTATGGGTCCAGTGGGAGCATCATAACGTGGAGGAATCCACTTGGGAGCGCGAGGCCGATATGCGCGAGAGATATCCAGATTTGTTCTTACCAGGTATGCCTTATTTTTCGAATTTCGGTACGAAATTCCGTTATTAGGGTGGAAGTATGTAATACCCCGTATTTTTATGCTATATTAATTTGGGGATTTATTAAATTTTATGTTAATTAATTATTTAATAAAAATCCAGAAATTAATTATGTTATAATTATTAACGTGATGAGAGTTAGTAATTATGAGAAAATTTGTTGAATATTACTAATGAGCAAAGTAATATATAATAGTGGCCATATTAAATTTCACTAGCGAATAAAATGATAATTTTAGAAATTTGAGTCGGGACGCGCCCGTGTTGCGTCGGGACTATATATTGATAAATAAAAGTAAATATTTTATAAGTTGTTCGTATGGTCATTTTGAGTGCGCCAACGCGTTCGAAAGGGTCTAGATAATCAGAAAAATATACCCGGGAGTTTGATTGGGTCTCGGGGCGTTTTTAGGCCTAATTAGTACCCCGGGAGGGCATTTTAGTCATTTCGTATTTTTGGGTAATTAAACCCACGAAAATTAAAGGGGTTATATCAGATGTTTAGGTTATCTCCTAGGGTTAGATAACTCAAAACACTAGAACGGCCATTGGAGAGGAGAGGAGAGAGCTCTCAAGGCATTCCAAGGCTCAAAACTCACCCGTTTGCACCGCCGCCACCGCGTAGATCGTGAGACGGGGAATGCAACCACACCAAATTCAACACCAAACCAGATTTCTGAAAATCCCAGGCAAGTGTTTATCTTGATTATTTGGTTGATGCATCATCCATATTAGTTTAGGAGTTATTAGGATGAGATTTATGGAAGAAAAACCCAATTTGAGATGGGAAATTTTCATGTAGTGATGATTTATATGATATTCTGGAAACCCTTTGTCATGTAAAGGATTAAGAGTTTGATTAAGAAAAGAGTTCTAATCAAATACAAACACTAAAAAAAAATTATTTCAGACGATCGGACCATTGGGATTGGATGAAATGTTACAGAGAATTACCTGAAGACGAGAGGAAGCTACAGAAAAAAATTCAGCTCGATCGGACCGTTCAATTTTTTTTAATATTTTTTTTGCTAGACAGTTTTATGTTTTGAGGACTCTTAGAGATAATAAAAATTCAATTAAAACTCCATTTTAATTCCGATTTCGAAACCGTTTGAAATTCTCATATTTGAAAATAAAATTCAAAATCCTTTAATGTAAGGCGAAATCTATATTTTTGGGATATTTTGCATAAGGGATAATGTAAGTATATATTAAAGAGGAGAGACATGTAAGAGAGAGTTACGTTGGAACATAAATGAATATCTACTAAATTGTACATTTGGAAGAATAAAGTCCATGAGGGTTACGTAGTAAGTTGAAAAAACCCTTAGAATTAAAGTTAGAAACGAACAATTATACTTGATAAATAATAATGGGAAAATAAGGATAAATGTTGTGAATGTGGGTTATTGGATAAACTTAAATTGATATAATAAAAGTGGTATATTTATATGATTGTGTATACATATATTATATACTTGTGAAAATCATGCCCGCGCTACTTGCTATCCCTGAGGTTTCCGCGCTGGGACGATCTTATCTCGTGTGCCTTATGGGGGGTATTGACTCGGACCCTAGAAGATAGAAATCCTAGGTACAGGCTATCGAATCGGTAGTCACGGTCCTAAGAGACATGGGGGAATGTACTGACCTCTTGGACTTGGAAACTATGCTTCGCCTCAATATTGTTTGTGTATGTATTTATACAGTTCGAGAGTGATTCCGAACTTGTATTCCCTTTAGTACGATTGATACGGGGATTGGATAGCAGAGTATGCTCGCACCATAATTTTTATGTGGGGTGCTGTTAGAATATATATATTATACGAGTATTTAATATATATATGATCTTCTGAAATATGAGAAACTGCCTACTGTGTTATGGTAAGTAAGACATGTATAATGACTCAAATTGGAAATACTTGTTTTGAGAAGTATAATATGATATTGAAAAACTTTATGAATCAATAAAGTTAAAATGAGCGTGTTGTACTAAATGAAATTATCCTTTTAAACCATGATGTTGTTAAATCTCAAATCTTGAGAGTCACCTAAGATAAGTTAAATCTTTGGGGAAAGATAGTGTGATATATGATGAGATGAACCATTGGGAAGGTTAGTGCGATAGGAGTGCACATTAGAAGAGAGGTGAGAATTTCTCAAGAGAGTGTCGCACTAATATGCTGTTACATTGGCCTGTATCAATTTAAATACTTGCTAAACGAATTTTTAAATCATATACACTATCGGGATCTGACCCGTTTCTATTCCTCTTTATCTCTTGTATATATATGTATATATTACAGGTGCCCAGCCACAAGGGCGTCTTATTTAGGATCCCTTGGAAGGAACGTGCTGCAGCTTAGGTGGGAGTTGCAAGCCACTTGCTTAGACGATTTCGTTTACTTGATTCCACTTCTATCATTCTCCTTATTGGGCATGTGTCGCCCTTTCCACTATTTATCTGTTTTATTGGGACATTTGTATTTCAGTTATTTCTAGTACTGTTACTTTGGGATTTATTCAGCATGTATGTTTTACTTTAAGTTTTAAATGCTGGGGTTTAGTTATTGAATGTTTAAATTAATCGAATTATATGTTCCAGGATTATTGTGGTGTGATTCTTTTAACATTGAATTATTGTAGATAATTAAATCTTTATTTTCGAAATAAAATTTGGAAAGTAATGTTAAAAAATGGTTTTGACACTTAGCTTAATTAAATAGGGTGTTAAATTTGGAAAAGTTATTTTTACGACAGTGATACTAAGAATGAACCAACTGTTCACCTTGATTTTAATTTAATAAAGGAGTGATCGCCCGGTATTTAATTAGGCGGGGTGTCACAGGGATCTTGAATGTGAATCACTTAAATAGAAGTTTCTCAGATCATTGTCCTCTTCTTCTGTCGCTTTAGAATCCAGAGATGAGTCGGTTTAAGCCTTTAAATTCCTTCATTTCTGGTCTGACAATCCAAATTTCATCACAGTGGTGTCAGATAATTGGTACTTTGTTACTCATGAGAATAAGTTATTAGCTATCTCACTTAAACTCAAAAACTTAAGAAAAGTCCTTGCTAGTTGGAGTAGGCAAAGTTATGGGGATATTTTTCAAGAAGCTAGAATAGTAGAAGATGATCTTTTAATTAAAGAAATGAGTTTTGAAAAAGATCCCACTGAAGAGAATAAAGAAAAGTTGCCTTTTTCCCAAGTCAATTGCAATCATACATTGGCTGTTGAGGATAATTTTTGGAGGCAAAAATGTCATGAAAAATGGATGAAAGATGGATACAAAAACTCATATTTCTTTCATAAATCTGCCAAGGCAAAGAGAAATAGATTGTTCATATCTAAAATTTTAGATACTCGTAGGAATCTTTAAAAAGGTCATATAGAAGTCCAAGAGGCTGCTGTGGAATTTTTTCAAAACATTTTCACTCCAGAAGAGGGAGATTTAATTCAGCAAGATGATGTTTTCTTAGAAGTTATTAATCACTTCATATCTATTGAAGATAACTTGAAACTGTCTTGTATTCCTGAAATGGATGAATTTAAAATAGTTATATGGAAGATGGATAGTTTTAGTTGTGTTGTCCCCGATGGTTTTGATGGTTTCTTTTTCAAATATTGTTGGGAGGTTGTGCAATAAGATGTGGTTCATGCTATTCAAGGATTCTTTCTTGGGATGAATATGCCTAGAGGTATTTCTTCTTCTTTAATAGCTTTGATTCCCAAAACAGACTCTCCCCAAAGCTTTCTTGAATTTAGGACTATAAGTTTAGTAAATTTTATTAACAAAGTCATATCCAAGATCTTGGCTAATATATTAGGAGAGGTTCTTCCCAATATTATTTCCCCTAACCAAAGTGGTTTCATTAAGGGGAGAGATATGCTAGAGAATGTGATGTTGGCTGAAGAAATGGTATCTTTGATTAATCAGAAGAATTACGGAGGTAATGTTGTCATTAAATTGGATTTGGCTAAAGCATATGATAGGGTTTCTTGGGCTTTTTTTTATTCATGTGTTTGATTAGGAGGAACATCTCTAATTGTTGGTTTTTCATGGTGATCAATGGTCAAGCTAAAGGGGTTTTCAAATCCTATAGAGGTTTGAGGCAAGGGAATCCCTTATCCCCAAGCCTATTTATTCTAATGGCAGAAGCTTTCTCTAGAAACCTAAACAAAGTTCTTTTGAAGATAGATGGATTCAAATTTCCCTTGGGATGTCCAAGAATTAATAATCTTGCTTATGCAGATGATATAATTCTATTCTCATCAGGCTCTAAAAGGGACATAAAGTTGATAATGGAAGTTCTTAAGGCGTATGAAAGAGGTCCAGGTCAGAAGATTAACAAGCAAAAGTGTCAGCTATTCATATCCAACAAAATGTCTACCCCCTCAGCTGATGCAATCAGATCTATAAATGACATTAATATTAAAAAATTTCCTATTATCTATTTGGGTTGTCCTCTTTTTGCAGGTAGAAAGAAAAATTCTTATTTTGAGCACTTGGTTCTAAAGATTAGAGGGCAGTTTGGCATTTAGAAATCCAGATCCTTATCAATGGGAGGAAAGCTAATCTTAATTAATCATGTATTAAATTTTATCCCCACTCATACAATTGCAGCCATGTTTGCAATAATGTTTATTTTGAACAAAATAGAAAATCATTTTGCTAGATTCTTTTGGGGATCTAAGGATGAAGCTAAAAAGTACCATTGGTGTAAGTGGGAGAAGATATCAAAACCTATTCCAGAGGGAGGTTTGGGAATTCATAAGATTGAGGATATTATTAAGCTTTGGCAGTTAAATAATGGTGGAAGCTCAGAAGTGTGGATTCATTATGGTCTTCGTTCATCAAAGCTAAGTATTATAAGAAAATTCATCCCATTGAAGCCAATAATAGAGACAAATCCAAAGCTTGGGGCAGAATATGTCAAATAAGAAATGAAGCAGATGAGTATATCAGCTGGAGGTTAAGAGAAGGAAATATAGATTTTTTCTAAGATAAATGGATGGATAATGGTCCTATTTGTGATTTGATTAACTCAAACCAGTCAGGTATGGTGAAAGAATTTTGGAATCCATATAATAGTTGGGACACAACTAAATTGCAATAAGTAATTCCTGGCCATATTATGCAGCAGGTGATTAAGACTGATAGATGGTACAATAAGAAAGATGAGATAGTGTGGTCATCCTCCACATCAGGTGAGTTTTCATTCAAATCGGCTTGACATATAAGTAGATCCCACAAGTCTAAATGCAGGTCCGCAAAATTTTTATGGGATGTTTGTATTCCTTCAAACATCTCCATCTTCAATTGGAAATTTCTAAGAGGTTTAATACCTACAGATGACAGATTAAAGAGAATTAGTTTCTTAATCCCTTCAAAATGTCTATACTGCAATGTTAGTATAGAAGAAACTTTAGAACATGTGTTTTCTTTAGGTGATGTAGGTATGAAGGTATGGGATCACTTTAATCAGTTTTTTGGGATTCTTTCAAATGTTGGGTCTATTAGGCAAAGACTGATCTCTTGGTGGTTAGTTTCTATAAAGTCCTCTCAAACTAGTTTCAAACTCATTCCTAACATCATTTGCTGGCATATTTTGTTAAGTAGGAATAAGGCTAAATTTGATAACATAAAAATGTCGTACGTGAGAATTATCAAACAAGTTCATTCTACTTTTAATTTAGCCTTTATTCCTGATTTAACTAAAAGGTCTAAGCCTATGCTAGTGCAGTGGATGATCCTTCCTAAAGGTTATTTCAAACTCAATACTGATGGCAGCTCTTTAAGTAATCCAGGTTCAAGCAGTGGTGGTGGAATTATCAGAAATGATAAAGGCCAACATATTTGGTGTTGTCATTGTCATTTTCGGGAAATGCAAATCTTGGAAGCAGAAGCTAGAGCTCTATTAACTGGAGTTACACATTTCCAAGATGTTAAAGGGTATCAAATGCTAGTGGAATCAGATTCAAAGATTATCATAGAAGTTCTCAATAGCAAACTCAAGTGCACTTGGAGAATCAAGTGGATAATTGATCAAAACTTTTCAATATCCTCTTATCTTAATTTCTTATTCTGTCATGTTCTCAGGGAATCTAACAAGGCTGCAGATTTTCTGTCAAAGAGAGGCAGTTCTCCAAAAATTTCTTTTTTCTCTTATCAGATAGATTCTCTCCTTAAGGAGTTTAATGCTATCCTCAAAATGGATAGATTAAATCTTCATTCATTCAAATTAATCAAGCTTTTGTTGTAAGGGATCTGAGATAAAGAGCCTAATTTATTTTCATCTTATTGGTTGTAAGACTTTGAGTTTTCCTGATGTTTATAAATCAATAGTGTTTCTTTAAAAAAAACATAGAGTGCATATTATGGTTTTTCGTGTCTAGTAACTATAAAAAATTAATTATATGATGCTTGTTGATTACTTTATTGTGTATGATGTTATTCTGTTAGACGTGCACGATATTTGTGGGAAACTTTTTTTCACTCACTTTGATAATATATGTGATCATTGATGTTCATTGAATCACTCAAAATTAATTCCCTGTAAGGAATAATCTCTCTCTCGATGAAGAAATAAATTCAAGATACCCTGCTAATATCTTAACAATTACGACTAAGATTGTGTCGGATAACACCCAGTTAATACTTCTACCAATACACAACAAACTTTCATGGAGATGGGTTAGGAGTTGGATACATTGCCTACAGAGTAAGTCGAAGATTGTTAGGTCTTTAACAATTATGGTTATGAGAATAGCTTATATTTGCTTTAAACATATTGTTAATATGTCGGTTAATAGAGCTCCGTATAAATTTTGATAAATCGATTTTAGGTTATTTACAAGGAGAGTGAGATTTTGGTTCTAGCACTATTAGACGTTCACAACCTAGATAAGGATTTTACATCCTTTCGTAAAGGTTGCGATCCAATCCTATTAGGTTATCTCAATCTATGGGAACCAATATGATGGTTCAAGAACTTGTTCGATAGTTCAATAAAGGATTGTGATTGCTAAAGCCCATAAATATATTGAACAAGGCTGCCTGTGAGGTTTGAGTCTATGGTATATCTTGGTTAGACTCAATCAATGTCATACCACTTGCAAAGGGTGCATATATTCTTAATCCCAAGAATTATGACGATTGTAATGATTTCACAAATGCCACTTTAATTGTTGTGGGTGATATCTAATTTTATATTCGATTAAATAATCCCCTCGTGTCCATCCCTCTCGGTGTTTTTTTTCTCGTTCTCCAACTCGGGGGTTTACGCTCACGTTTGTAGTGGAGAGAGAGAGAAATATCTCGTGCCCTTTCTAGGAACGCTTCGGTTGTCATCGATGTGGGGTGATGTAAAGAGAAAGATTCTTCAACCAATTGTGCACAAAATAGGAAAAAAACATGTTGTTGCATCGAGAGAATGGGATCAAAGACAAACTGATGCTTACGAAACCAATTAGAATAGAGGTTCGGGGGCTAAGTTACGGAATGGGAAGGTGTTAGGCATCCAACCCGCCTTTTCGGTCTCTCATGGTCTTATGTTTCTATTTTTCTTATTTTCTTCATGATGTGTGTGTGCGTGTATATATAAGTGGAGATAGGAATCGATCGACTCACGTCATGAAAAAGGAGGGAGTGAGGTCAGGCATATGAATGTTCTTAAAACAATAATTCAAAATATGATATGTGTACTTATCAATATATTTATCATTGTGATGAAATGATAGTATGTGTTGGATAAGACACAAATATGAATAACAAATATGATATATGTTAATAATATATGGATAAAATAGGAAAAATAGGAAACATGACTCGAGTGTCAAGTTTTTAGCCTGAGATGCCTACATATCCTATAAAGGCATCAAAGTTCACATAGTTCACATCCGACATGAGAGTGGGATTTATCCCATAAATTCAAGTGGTGATTTTATTATATGTGTGTGTAAGAAAAATGTGTTTTTAATTTTAAGAAAATGTGGTGAAAAATTCTGTTGGAATTTATAGGTGTAACCCTCTTTTTCTTGTTATAGTTTTTTTTTATAGAAAATATATTATGTGCAATATTACTAATAAAAGATTGAAGATTAATATTTGTATGATCTAAAGTAAAAGCTAAATTAAGAACTTATATAACTAATGTGAAAATAAAAAAAATTTAAAGATAGAGAAGAATGTTTTGACCTTCTTTAGAGACTTGGAGATTGCTATTGATTGATGATGAGATTCCTTGCAAGTGAGTGGAGAATGTAGAGGTTTTTTTTCCAAAATGCGTGTGAAAGTGGTGGAAATGAGAGGCGAAGAAAGGTTTCAAACAAGGAAGCATCGCTTATTAAGAAGAATATTGCTAAGATCAGTGAAGTTGATGTTTCTTGAGGTATCTTTCAAGGAGAGATCATGATCTCCTTATATAGGGTTAAAGGACTGCCGATCGGCGTTGTCCTTTCCCTACCTATCAACAAGTAATCCTTGACACACTACCGATAGGCAAAGAAATGGATCCCCCAGTTGACAGTCTCGTGCATTTTTTTTTAAAATGGTCGTAAAACGCAATTCGTAAGTTCAAATTGTGCATAGGTAATACCATTTAAAAGGTTATTAATAGATATTTGAGAATCCTAAGGGCCACCTCCAATTTCAGGAGTTAACTTTGGGCCAAACGGGGCTCGAAAGTGCTCGTCGGTCCTTTAGACAGGAGATCATCGGACAACGATGGATCATTCGTCCAAACCGTAAGTTTGAATCGTTAATGGGGCGGACCATTGGAAAATTAATGCGAGGAACTTTGATGTTCCAAATATCCTTGCTTAGTTCGAGGAGTTAACTTTTGTCAAGCAGAGCTCGAAAGCGCTCAATGACCTTTCGGAGTAAAACGAGTCATTCGGCCGTACCGTAAAGCTAATTTCGCATATGGGAAAGATCGTTGGAAAGGTTATTTAGTGCCATTCAAAGATTCATTAAGTCTCATTTGAGCTGAAGAGTTGACTTTGGTCAAATAGAGCCCGAGAGTGCCCGGTTGCCTCTAGATCAGTTTTGGGGAAAACGAAACATTTGTCCTAATGGATGTGATATTTTTTCCATGGGGTGGAGCGTTGGAATGGGGTTTCAGTTCCCTTCAAAGATTTATTAAGATTTTTATCTACTAATGAAGCTTATTGGGGTCAACACGGGGCATGGGAGCGCCCGGTGGCCTCTAGATCGGTATTTGGGGTATGACCTAGGGTTTGTCATAAATGGGAAGGTGCTAGGGAGCTAAGGACATACTTAGGGTGGGTTCTAGAATGTGATATCTATAAATCTCATCGACGTGTGAGCTTGTAAAAAGTGAAGGCATTCGATTAGACACCAAATATTATTTTGGGAAAGATACTAAAGGGATGAGGATGACCATTTTAGAGGGTAAATGTCGATTCTGAGGACCTAAGGGAATGTTGGGGACGACCAAATCTATGGGCCGAGGTCAATTTTGAGGACCTAAAGTTGGGGTGACCAATTCTGTGAGTCTAGGTCAATTATGCGGACCTAAGTTGTGGCTACTAATTCTACGGGTCGAGGTCAATTTCAAGGACCTAAAGTTATGGAGACTAATTCTGCGGGTCGATGTCAATTATGAGAACCTAAAGTAGGGGAGATCAATTCTACGACTCGAGATAAAATCTGAGGACCTAAAGTTATGGCGATCAATTATGTGGGTTGAGGTCAATTATGAGGACCTAAAGTAAGGGTGATCAATTCTGAGGGTCAAGGTCAATTATGTGGATCAAAAGTTCTGGCGACCAACTCTGCGGGTCGATATCTGAGGAACTAAAGTTGTAATGAAGGGTTTTTCTCTCTAGGGAGTCTTTATTTTACCTTTTTTGATACTCTACTGGGTAAGAGACATCTGGATGGGATTTTTTTCCTTTTTAGAGGAGATAGCTTTATTGCGGGAGCTGAAATTCTTATGGTGGATGATTTGGGAGAAAGTTTAGTGTGTAAACTCCATTGGGGAAATAGTTGATAGAGTGAGGTTTTGGTATCCCACTGGGAAATGTGTTTCTCTGAGATGTTGCTGGGGAGAGATATTCGACTGGCGTATATATAACTCCACTGGTGAAGTTGGATTTGGAAGTTTTATTGGGGAAACAGTTGATGACTTCAGGTTTTGGGATTTCGTTGGGGTATTGTAGTGGACTCCATGGATACGAGCATGATGTTTTAGGGTTTAAATTGGGTATAAGAATGTAGTTTTAATCTGGTAAGGGAATTTGAAAGCTTGAAAGATGGTTTTCTTGCTGAAGAAATGTTCCAATACATACTTGGTAATTTAGCAAAATTTTCGGAGAATTTTTGGAATTTTTATGATTTTTTGTACAAATTTTTCAGAGCGTTGCCGACTGACATGTTCTAGGGGTTGCTGTTTGGCAATGGCATGATCTTCTTGGGCTGCCTTGGGAAGGGGAATAGGAAGGTGCCGATCGATGGTTGTCAGGGGACTGTCGATCGACATGCCCCTTGGATTCCTATAAAAGGGGCGAGTTCTCCTCATTTTTCATGGATTCTAGCATTAAGATCTTCTGCTTTTTCTTGCTAAGATCCATTCCCAAGACTTTTTCCTTCTTTGAGTCTTAAAAATGGTGAATTTTTTAGGTATTACGACCCACATGGCATTGTTGGGTGTCGACGATTGGGAGAATCTAGAGTGGTGAGCTAGGGTGCCCTTAGCATTGGGCAACAAAAATGCCTTCAAGTTGTTCGACCCAGTTGTTGATGATCTTTTTCTGCTATGTGATCCTTCATATCACCGATCATCTAGGGTGAGGAACTCTAGTGGGTACATAAGTATTAATGACCTTTCACATTTTTTTCTTCTTTTCTTCCTTTTTTGTTCCTTGAGTTGAGAAATGGTTTCTTTATTGATTTCTGGTAGACTGACATAGCTTCAACAATATTTCATTCTCGGGGGACGAAGGGGTTTAAAGATGTGTGGGAGCACCTTTCGACGGTGATATGATGGATAGTTTCCTCTGCAGATTTTGGTCATTTGACATCTGCTTTGGATGAGATAATGCGCTCTACTATTGTTTTATGCTCACTAAGGGAGAGTTGGTGGGACACTAACTGTGACAACCCGAATATAATTACGATTAATTATGCTTAAATCATGCTTAGCTTATGTGATATGATTAGTGTGTTATTAATATATATGATGTTAATTTACTATGTTTAGTCTAATCCTACCTTCAAAAATCATGAAATGTCGGATTAGTTACAAATACAAAATTTTGAGGGTTTCAGTAGGAATGTTCATGTTTAAGGCTAGTTTTGACCTTTATGACATAAAAATGAACATGAGGTGTAAACTAGATATAAGTATATATATGAGTTAGGTTTATAACAAAAGAAATGGTTCATCGAACGAACATCCGAGTGGGAAGATATTGTCCTTTTACGAACAGGGGGTAAAGTAGTCATTTAGCCTTAAATGAAATTTTGTTTTATGTAATGCCACATGTTATATTTTGATTGGACAAAGAGGGGGTGGCCTTATGACGACTTAAAACCCTTTAATTAAGCTCTTCCTTCAGCATATTTCATCCATGGAAGAGTTTAACCTAAGGAAAGAGAGTTTTGAAGTTTAGGAAGAAAGTGTGAGGAGAAATTGAAGAAAAATTCATAGAAAAATTACGTAAAAGCCCCTAAGGTATTTCCATCCATAAATCTTGTTTATTTTTTTGTATTACTTATTTAAATGATTTAAATAATCATTTGTTTACTGAAATTCCATGTCTTGATATGTACTTATGGATAGATGCAAGTTTAAGTAAACTTGAATGTGTAAACCCTTGAGATTGGTTTGTTTAAGAACCTTGTTTATTCAAACTTCCATATATTTCTCTATACTTACTGGAATTGATTGATTCCAATTTGATATTAACCTGAATTTACATATTTATGACATATCCGAAGATCATGGGAAAATACGAAGAAATGAGTCCTTGGTGAGAGTTGAAGTTCGGGTATGAAATCTGCCCTAAGGGTGAAAGTATGCCTACCATGTCTTCGATGTTTTTCTTGACATAGAAAATAAAATCTGAAAATTATGAAATTTTAATCTTGTATTTTTCAATATGTTTACTTATGTTGGGTTGAATATCATATAAATTTATGATGTAGAAAAATTATGGAAATTCCTGGAAGTTGAATGAACGATAAAAGAGCCTATAGGGCAGATTTGCTATATAGTGAAGAAATAGGCTTATTTTGCTCTAGGAAACTCGGAATGAAGTGCCGTCTTTTGTTTTGGAAACATGATATAATAATTATTGGATTACCAAGAATAATTAAAAAGGGTTTGGGCTGTAATTTGAATATGCTAGATAACAGAACCTGAGTCTAGATGGGACTTCATTTTAATGAATGATTTGAATTGAATAATATGATGCTTATGAATTGAGTTATGATTGAAGTTATTCTTTGGACTATTAATATTCTTATGATGATACTAATATTTTAAGAATGATAAGAAGGGAAGAAGATCAGAGTGAACAAGTACCGGATAAAGGCAAGGGAAAAGCCAGTTAAACTGTCAAGGTGAGTGTACTTATGATTTGTTTCATATATAAATATGAATATAGCTCTAAGAGAGGATTTGTTTGAATACTTCGGTATTCAAGATTTGTTTGGATATTAAAATATCCAGGATTTGTTTGGGTCTCATGATCCAGGATTGGTTTGAATACTTCGGTATTCAGGATTTGTTTGGATAGCTAAATATCCAGGATTTGTTATTGCCAATGGGCATAATTATTGGGTCTTATGATCCAGGATTGGTTTGAATACTTCGGTATTCAGGATTTTTTTGGATATCTAAATATCCAGGATTTGTTATTGCCAATGGGAAGAATTATTTGGATCTTATGATCCATGATTTATTATTGCCATTGGGCAGGATTGTTCGGATTTTATATCCACATATTCGATATAGAATTGTTATTCTGTTGCAGGGAAGGAGTACCTCACTAAGCTTAATGCTTACGATTTATATTTTAACAATTTCAGGTTTGTACGCTGCCAAATAGGATAACATATGACCGGTAACTTTGAGAGTTGCACCGTTAGAAGAGCTGGGGGTTTAAGTATGGAGATTTTATCGTTGTCACACTGAAGATTTTGATATACTCACACTTTGTATATATTGATTTAGTATGGATTGAAATGATCATAGTTAATCATAGTATTGTATAATATCTAATTATGACTATGATGTTGACTTCGTTATGTCACAAGAACAATATTATGTTCATTATGCAAAAAAATAATATTGATAAAGGAATTAAATTTTCAATGGGCTCGAGATTATTATCCAATTATTCTAATAACAAATGATTAGTATGGATATTAGGTTTGGGGTGTGACAATTAGTGGTATTAGAGCGTGGTTATTAATTCTGGACGTGTGTGACGATTAGATGGCAGTATTGAGTTAATTTGATATTTATGAATTGTTTATGTATTAACCAATAGTTTAGTAGTATAAACTGTTTATATTGGTTGTTAAAACTTTTTTGTTTTACAGATAATTCCAGATGGAACCTGGGGATGGACAACATCGAGAAGAGGGAGTAGCTTCTCGTACAGACAATACTGAAGAAGAGCAGAGTGTTGCTGGAAGGGCCAGAGAGAATGAACAACCTACAGAGATTCAGATGATGGTGCAGGCAATGATGAGGATGGCATAGCAACAAGAAAGAAATATGGCGCAAATGGCAGAACAACAGGCTAGATATCTAGAATCAAAGACTGTGGCCAGGATTGAGAAAGAGGCAAGGAAAGAAATGAAAGATTCCATACATGAGAAGTTTTTGAAGTTGAATCCTCCAGAATATTCAGGGTCAGTTGAACCTACAGAAGCTGAGATGTGGGTCAGAGATCTAAAAACTATATTTGCAGTTATGAAGGTTCCAGATAACCAAAAAGTGAATCTAGCTGTGTTTAAGCTCAAAGGAGAGGCCAAATATTGGTGGGAAGCCAGCAACCATTTGGTGCCCAGGATGGAAGGTACTGATGTTATTACTTGGGCTGAATTTATTAAAGCTTTGTATGTTAAGTATTTCCCTAAGGTTTATAGGAGGGAGAAGCTGAGGGAGTTTATAAATTTAACCCAAGGGAACATGTCTGTGAGGGAGTATGATGCTAATTTTACCGCTTTGTCTAGATTGGCTACTAAGTATGTGCAGGAGGAAGAAGATAAATGTAGTAAGTTTCAAGATGTACTGATTTGGCCTATTCAAAATAGAGTGGCCACTTATGAGTTAGAAGATTATGCTTCTCTGGTAAACAAAGCCACGATAGCAGAAAGGCAAATGAACCAAGGTGTTGCGAGCAGAGAGAGTTTTAAGAAAAGTAGATTCGACGCATTTCAGTATAGGGGAGGTGAGAGTGGAAGTGTTGAGGTGGAACCTCATAAATTTCAGATAGGTGGTGGATATAGTGGTAGAGGCCAAGGGAGATTTGGCAAAGATACTAGCGATGGAGAATCTTCTAGTCTGGGTTGGAGGTCAGGAAAAGGGGAGGCACCAGTGAGAGTTGTTACGTGTTTCTTTTGTAAAGAGGAGGGGCATTATAAATCCTAGTGTCCTAAGCTTAAAGGATTGGAATGCTACCATTGACATCAAGTGGGGCATGTTAAAAAGAATTGTCCGCAGTTGGCAGAGTCTTTAATAACACATAGTGAAGTAGCAAGCAGAATGTTATCTAGAGGCAGTGCAGTGAAAAGTATGGGCAGAGAACAAGTTAGTAGTTCCAGGCCAGGTGGACGAGTTTTTATAATGAAAGAAGCTCAGATTACTCCAGATGTGGTGATAGGTACACTTTCTGTTACTGATAGAAGTGCTTATGTTCTGATTGATCCTGGTTCCACATATTCTTTTGTGTCATATGCATTTTCCATATATCTGAGTAGACCATGCACTCATTTAGAGGTGGGGTTGGGTATTTCCATGCCTATGAGGGATATGATTGTAGTTGAATATATTTTTCGTGATTGTGTTTTGACTGTGGGGGCTAGAGATACAGTTATAGATCTACTTCCATTGGATATTTTTGACTTTGACATAATTCTGGGAATGGATTGGTTATCTAAATATCATGCATCTATGGATTGTTTCTGTAAGGAAGTTGTTTTTAATATGCCTGGTGAGCCTGAATTTAAATTTGTGGGGGAAAGGAAAACTGTTCCCAGTTGCATCATTTCTGCTATTCAGACGAGGAAATTATTGAGTAAGGGTTGTGAGGGTTTGATTGCATATGTTCTTGACACTAGGAAGGGGGCTTTACAATTAGTCGATGTTCCTATTGTACGGGATTTTCCTGTAGTGTTTCCTAGTGAGTTGCCAGGGTTACCTCTAGAAAGAGAAGTTGAGTTTAGTATCGAATTAGCACCGGGAACAACCCCTATTTCTATGGCACCGTATAGAATGGCACCTGCTGAGTTGAGAGAACTTAAGATCCAGTTACAGGATTTACTTGATAGGGGCTTTATACAACCCAGTGTATCTCCATGGGGTGCACCAGTTTTATTTGTGAAAAAGAAAGATGGTACTATGCGGTTGTGTATTGATTATAGGCAACTGAATAAAGCTACAATTAAGAATAAATATACTTTACCTCATATAGATGACTTGTTTGATCAGTTACAGGGTGCTAAAGTGTTTTCAAAGATAGACTTGCGATCAGGGTATCATCAGTTGAGGGTGAAGGAGAGTGATATTTCTAAAACTGCTTTTCGCACTCGGTATGGTCATTTTGAGTTTTTGGTGATGCCTTTTGGTGTGACTAATGCTCCAGCTGTATTTATGGATCTTATGAACCGGGTACTGCATCCTTTTGTTGATTCATTTGTGATAGTTTTTATTGATGATATTCTGATTTATTCACATGATATGGTTGAACATGAAAAGCATCTCATAACTATTTTAAATCTGTTGAGAGATAAGAAGTTGTATGCTAAGTTTAGCAAGTGTGAATTTTGGCTATCACAAGTTGTATTTTTAGGCCATGTTATTTCTGGAGATGGTATATGTGTTGATCCTAAAAAGGTAGAGGCTATTGTGAAATGGGAGAGGCCCAATAATGTGACTGAGGTGAGGATTTTTTTGGGTTTAGCTGGGTATTATAGAAGGTTTACTAAGGGATTTTCTTCGATTTCCTTACCAATGACTAAACTAACCCGGAAAGATGTTAAGTTTGAATGGAATTCTGATTGCGAAAATAATTTTGATGAATTGAAAAAGAGGTTGGTAACTGCACCTGTTATTACTATTCCGCATGGTGGAGATGGTTTTGTTGTTTATACCGATGATTCACATCAAGGGTTGGGTTTTGTTTTTATGCAGTATGGTAAAGTTATTGCCTATGCTTTCAGGTAGTTGCGTACACATGAACGTAATTATCCTACACATGATTTGGAACTTGCTGCTATTGTGTTTGCTTTGAAGTTGTGGCGTCATTATCTATATGGTGTGGTATGTGAAATTTTTACTGACCATCAAAGCCTTAAGTATTTGTTTACTCAGAAGGAGTTGAATTTGAGGCAGAGGCGGTGGATGGAGTTAATTAAAGATTATGATTGTACAATTCACTACCACCCAGGAAAGGCAAATGTAGTTGCAGATGCTTTGAGTAGAAAGGCTTTAGGCAGGTTATCTTGTATTCGATGTGCTAGAGTTGCTCATATTATGGAGTTGAGATTGATGGGAGTAGAATTGCAGCTAGTAGATGGGGATAGATTCTTTGCTCATGTAAGCGTGAGGCCTTTATTAGCTACCCGTATTCGTTATTTGCAAAGTAAAGATTCCTTTCTTGAGAAGAAGCGACAAGATCTCCGAGATGGTAAGTCTGAAGATTTTTGTATTGTGAATGATGGCACTTTATTGTATAAGCAGCGGTTGTGTGTGCCTAATGTGTGTGGATTGAAAGAGGAAATTTTAGATGAGGCTCATAATTCCATTTATACTATGCATCCTGGTAGCACTAAAATTTATAGGGATTTAAAGGAGCATTATTGGTGGAATAATATGAAGAAGGAAATAGCTGATTTTGTTGCTAGGTGACTTATATGTCAGCAAGTGAAAGTGGAGCATCAGAAGCCTACTGGTCTGCTTCAGCCATTGCCAATACCGGAATGGAAATGGGATCATGTAACGATGGATTTTGTGGTTGGGCTTCCTCGATCTCAGAAGGGGTCAGATTCGATTTGGGTAGTGCTGGATAGATTGACAAAGTCCGCTCACTTTCTAGCAGTCAAGACTACGTATACAGTTGATAGGTATGCTAGATTGTATGTTAATGAAATTATTCGATTGCATAGAGAACCGGTATCTATTGTTTCAGATAGGGACCCTACTTTTACATCCAGATTTTGGGATAGCTTGCAGTATGCTATGGGTACTAACTTGAAGTTTAGTACGACTTTTTATCCCCAGACAGATGGGCAGTCTGAAAGGACAATACAGATTTTGGAAGATATGCTTAGAGCTTATGTGCTTGATTTAAAAGGTAATTGGGATCAATATTTGCCTTTGATAGAATTTGCATATAACAATAGTTTTCAGTCTACTATTGGTATGGCTCCATATGAAGCCTTGTATGGTAGACGATGTCATACACCGATATGTTGGGGTGAAGTTGGTGAAAGGAAGATAGAGGGTCCAGAATTAATTGAAGTCACCACTGAAAAAGTGAAGATTATTCAAGATAGAATGAGAATAGCTCAAAGCAGACAGAAAAGTTATGCGGATAAACGACGAAAAGATTTGGAATTCCAGAAAGGGGATTATGTGTTTCTTCGGATATCTCCATGGAAAGGAGTTATGAGGTTTGGAAAGAAAGGGAAATTAAGTCCACGCTACATTGGACCTTATGAAATCCTTGAGAAAGTCGGGATGGTTGCCTACAAGTTAGCATTACCACCAGAGTTATCTCGGTTACATGATGTTTTCCATGTTTCTATGTTAAGAAAGTATGTAGAGGATCCTTCACATGTGTTGGTAGAACAGCCTATTGAGTTAAAGGAAGACTTGAGTTATGTGGAAGAACCACTTGCTATCGTGGATAGGAAGGAACAAGTATTAAGATCAAAAGTAATCCCACTTGTGAAAGTTGTGTGGAGAAGGCATTCCATGGAAGAAGCTACATGGGAGAGTGAGGATAGCATGAAGATGCGTTATCCGTATTTGTTTGATTCAGAGAACCAAGGTATGTCAATTTCGAGGACGAAATTTCCTAATAGGGGGAGAATTGTGACAACCCGAATATAATTACGTTTAATTATGCTTAAATCATGCTTAGCTTATGTGATATGATTAGTGTGTTATTAATATATATGATGTTAATTTACTATGTTTAGTCTAATCCTACCTTTAAAAATCATGAAATGTCGGATTAGTTACAAATACAAAATTTTGAGGGTTTCGGTAGGAATGTTCATGTTTAAGGCTAGTTTTGACTTTTATGACATAAAAATGAACTTGAGGTGTAAACTAGATATTTGTATATATATTAGTTAGGTTTATAACAAAAGAAATGGTTCATCGAACGGACATCCGAGTGGGAAGATATTGTCCTTTTACGAACAGGGGGTAAAGTAGTCATTTAGCCTTAAATGAAATTTTGTTTTATGTAATGCCACATGTTATATTTTGATTGGACAAAGAGGGGTAGGCCTTATGACGACTTAAAACCCTTTAATTAAGCTCTTCCTTCAGCATATTTCATCCATGGAAGAGTTTAACCTAAGGAAAGAGAGTTTTGAAGTTTAGGAAGAAAGTGTGAGGAGAAATTGAAGAAAAATTCATAGAAAAATTACGTAAAAGCCCCTAAGGTATTTCCATCCATGAATCTTGTTTATTTTTTTGTATTACTTATTTAAATGATTGAAATAATCATTTGTTTACTTAAATTCCATGTCTTGATATGTACTTATGGATAGATGCAAGTTTAAGTAAACTTGAATGTGTAAACCCTTGAGATTGTTTTGTTTAAGAACCTTGTTTATTCAAACTTCCATATATTTCTCTATACTTACTTGAATCGATTTATTCCAATTGGAGATTAACATGGACTTAGATATGTATGACATATCCGAATATCATGGGAAAATACGAAGAAATGAGTCCTTGGTGAGAGTTTGAAGTTCGGGTATGAAATCTGCCCTAAGGGTGAAAGTATGCCTACAATGTGTTCGATGTTTTGCTTGACATAGAAAATAAACTCTGAAAATTATGAAATTTTAATTTTGTATTTTTCAATATGTTTACTGATGTTTGGTTGAATATCATATAAATTTATGAAGTAGAAAAATTATAGAAATTCCTGGAAGTTGAATGAACGATAAAAGAGCCTATATGGAAGATTTGCTATATAGTGAAGAAATAGGCTTATTTTGCACTAGGAAACTCGGAATGATGTGCCGTCTTTTGTTTTGGAAACATGATATAATAAGTATTGGATTACCAAGAATAATTAAAAAGGATTTGGGCTGTAATTTGAATATGCTAGATAACAGAACCTGAGTCTAGATGGGACTTCATTTTAATGAATGATTTGAATTGAATAATATGATGCTTATGAATTGAGTTATGATTGAAGTTATTCTTTGGACTATTAATATTCTTATGATGATACTAATATTGTAAGAATGATTGGAAGGGAAGAAGAGCTGAGTGAACAAGTACCGGATAAAGGCAAGGGAAAAGCCAGTTAAACTGTCAAGGTGAGTGTACTTGTGATTTGTTTCATATATAAATATGAATATAGCTCTAAGAGAGGATTTGTTTGAATACTTCGGTATTCAAGATTTGTTTGGATATTAAAATATCCCGGATTTGTTTGGGTCTCATGATCCAGGATTGGTTTGAATACTTCGGTATTCATGATTTGTTTGGATATCTAAATATTTAGGATTTGTTATTGCCAATGGGCATAATTATTGGGTCTTATGATCCAGGATTGGTTTGAATACTTCGGTATTCAGGATTTTTTTGGATATCTAAATATCCAGGATTTGTTATTGCCAATGGGCAAAATTATTTGGATCTTATGATCCATGATTTATTATTGCCATTGGGCAGGATTGTTCGGATTTTATATCCACATATTCGATATATAATTGTTATTCTGTTGCAGGGAAGGAGTACCTCACTAAGCTTAATGCTTACGATTTATATTTTAACAATTTCAGGTTTGTACGCTGCCAAATAGGATAACATATGACCGGTAACTTTGAGAGTTGCACCGTTAGAAGAGCTGGGGGTTTAAGTATGGAGATTTTATCGTTGTCACACTGAAGATTTTGATATACTCACACTTTGTATATATTGATTTAGTATGGATTGAGTTGATCATAGTTAATCATAGTATTGTATAATCTCTAATTATGACTATGATGTTGACTTCGTTATGGCACAAGAACAGTATTATGTTCATTATGCAAAAAAAAATATTGATAAAGGAATTAAATTTTCAATGGACTCGAGATTATTATCCAATTATTCTAATAATAAAATGATTAGTATGGATATTGGGTTTGGGGTTTGACACTAACCACACCATTCATTTGGTATTCAGGGAGATGATGGTGGCTCCCAACGACATCCAGCAGCTACTCGGGATTAACTTGAGGGCATGCAGATTGAGGTGGACCAATATTTGAGGGTGACACCTGAGGCAATTGATATTGCTTTGGGAGACATGGGGAGGATAGTCTTCGGTGATTCGATCTGTAATTTTTCTCTCCAGGAGGAGGTGTTAAGCTAGAGGATCTAAGAGACGGATGTGCTGGATGTATGGTAGATGGCCCATTTATTCATTCTTCTTTTATGAGGTTTTTTTTTGTGGCGTGGATTAACGACGTCGTCCATCTATGGTTTTTACCATTTTTGATGGTATTGTCGAATATCTCTCTTTATGACCGGGGGAGACTGACCTTGGAGATTCGTTATTCTTCTTTGGATGCTTTCAGCCGACCTTTACAGGAGCCATGTATCTTCTAAAGGTAATTCTCGCTTTTTTATTTATGTAATTTCTTGTATTTCCTTTTGTTTTTTTTCATAATTGCTAACTCTTATCCTCTTTGAAGACGTGGTTTTATGAGGTGATCAGTCTCAATGCCCATTTGATAGGTTTGCATAATGAGGAGGTGGGAGACTTTTGCCAAATATATCGTCGGCAGAAGTCAAACCAGTGGTCGAAGAAATCTCCTTGAACACCCTGACGAGCGACCATGTTATTCTTTTTTCTTTTGAATCCTTTTTCTTTGACATTTTCTCTATTTGAGCAAGTATTTATCTTCATTAGGAACTGCAGGTGACATTCTATCCCTGGGGGACGAGTATCCAATACACGGGGGTGACTAGGATGCATGTGCAGATGCATTGATTATTGGTTCACAAGTTTGGCTACTCTTAGTATTTGGTGGACAGAGTGGTCCGACAGATTGTGGAGAATGAGGTGGTGGTCCCACCGGCGGTGACCTTAATGTACATGAGGCAGGTGCGGGAGTTGTTGGAGGAGGCTAGGATGACAGCTATGATTGACGAGCCTTATTCATCATATACGGATACAGTGGCGACCTTTGACTATCTCGACTTTGTGATGATCTAGTTAATGCCTTCTTGTATCTACGATGTGGTGAACATGCCTTCACCTCCTACGACTTTGGGCAGGGGTACGAGTAGACCAGTGGGGTCCGCCCATAACACAGGTGTCACGTCATCATCATTAGCGACAGTGTAGGTTCTATTCATTCAGATTTCACCTCCTTCATATAATTTTTAATTGGATGGAGGGGGATCATTGTGTATGCCATACTTCACTATAGTGGTGGATCCTGGGATGTTGGGACTACCGGAGGACGCCTTTCAGCCAGAGGTATATCTTTTTCTCTTTCATTGTCCTTGTCTGGAGTTTCTTTTCTTTGTACTTGTTTGCCTTTTATTTTTGCCGCTTTGTCCGCATCATGTTCGGGTGTTGACTACTTGGCTCAAGGACATCCAAAACTAGGTGGACTCTGCGACTCCTTACATTAAGGACTCAGTTTCGATTCCTTTGTGTCTTGTGTCATCTTCTACCTCAAAGGAGGGGTCGAGATCAGGGAGTGGAGGTTACACAGCTTTCCACTAGGGGAACCGTGCTCGCCATAGGGATGGGGGGTCTTAGAGAGAGAAATGAGAGATTGGGGTTTTCGGACTAACTCCTGCTATTTTTTCTTTTTCACTTTTTCTTCTTTTTTTTTCAAAAAAATGTAATGATGCAAATGGAAATATATATAAAATAAATGATATTTTTGCTTATATATCTTTGCTATAAATGACTTAATACTACGTGCACTTTTTACATTGTTGTTGAGATCATAAAAAGGATGGGATATTTAAATAACTCAAGGGAAAATTTATTTTTATAATGCATGAGTAAAAATAGATAATATAGGAAGAAACAATCCAATTTTTTTTAAATAGGGATTTATTTTTTAGATTTTTTATTTTGACAAAAATGAAAAGATAGAATTTTCTAAAATAAGGGGGTGCCGATCAGCATAACCCTTGTCCTTCTTATCGACAGATGAGTCCAGTCAAATCGCCCTAAGACTTTGATTGCAAATTCTGCATCGTCAAGTGTACTTGGTGGGGAAGGCATTCATTCGAGTTTCTCATATTTCTTATTATTTGGCCTAGATTATCATGTATAAAAGGGGGTAAGGTGGCGAGATTTTTCACCCATTCACATTTCCTCTTATCTCTTGCTTATTTCTTTCCTTATGTCTTATTATTCCCCAAATGTCGCTTCCAATAAATGTAGAATTCGCTTCATATCTTAAAAGCCTGGAAGCTATGTATCTGTACAATGTAGATTACGATACTTTTAACTTGCGTCGGGTCTCTTTGTGATGCAATTAGTTCACAGACTGGAACATGTTGGTGGTGGTAATGCAATTTGGTATCCCGAGGATCATGTTTTCCGCTTTGGTATGGACGAAGTCTGTCCAACCTATGAGGAGTTTTCAGATATGTTGGGTATTAATCCAAGCGTGGTGGCAACTATGTCTGATTATTTTGATCTCCTCAGGAGCTCTTAGTAGGATTTATCCACATCTTTCATTCGACGGTTCGACCATTGGTTAGTGGTGGAATGAATTCTTTCCTAGATGTCCTGTATTCTGTGCGCCTGTGAGATTTTAATGATGCGGTCCATGCCAGAATTGTTTCCCTGGATTTAACTTCAAAGCTACTGCTCATGACCGAGGACCTAATGGTGGACCCTCAACTGGCTGCCATTACAGTATGGATGTCATATCGTCACAATCCTATAGTGGTGATATTGCGAAGAACCTGAACGGTCTCGATGCTTAAAAGAAAGGCCATTCATATTTTTTGAGGGAAAGCCAGATTATATTGTTCATGTGGTTGGCTAAGAGAATCCATTTGACGATCCCCCTGAATATCCCTTGGCAGCTGTGTCGAATTTCTTCACTCATTATTTCATCATCTTTGGCTCATCCCTAGAGAACTGGGTAAACTGGCTCATGGAGCACGGAGCTCGATGTCTGCACTGGTCACTGCCATGGTGGGGGAGTTGTATCTCATTCTGGAACATGGGGAATATTGGTACGTTTGGTTAGTTAGCCTCCGGCAGACCTCATTCTATTTCTCCTAGAAACTCCTTCTTCAAGTTGAATGGGAGCAAATTGTGCCTCCCCGTACCCTATATTTCTTTCCTATAAAGGATTTGACTAAAGTCTTGCGTATGAGGTTAGGTTCTCTGTGGGAGAATTGTCGGCCGTCAGTCCATCCTTATCAATCTGTCGGTAGGGTTTAGTATGTTTCTTGGGATTATCTAAAATGGTTGTGGAAGAGAGTGGTGGGTAAGATGTTGGTAGAGGAGACTAGACGTAGATGGTTTGTCATATTTGAAACTATGGAGGGGGCATGGTGATTTTTTCCATGTCGGTTAGGGCATATCGGTTTATGGAGCACCTTTGAAATACCAACCAAACAAGGGAAGTTTTGGGGCCTCAAGGAGCAGATGATGATGGGGTTGGGTTTTTTGACAACTATGGATATGGTATTTTGTGAAGCTGGTTTTTATTTCTTGTGAATCTTTTGTGGTGAAGACGTGTTTTGTTTGTTTTTGGTTTTTTTGAATAAATTTGGGAAGGTTTGGTTAGTTTTTGTAGGTCCCTAATTTAACATAAAAAAACTTTTTCTTGAGCATAATTATGTTAAGGATGAAAACAAACCAATTTTTTCTTTTTGAAAAACTCTTTTCAATTTTCTAAACCACACCAAGATGTGACACAAATTAACTTAACCAAATTTTATCTTGTTTAACCGTATGCATGGAACATGTGATTAAAGCAAGTAAAATAAAGTAAAACAATACTCACTACGCCGATGTACGAGGAAACCACGAATAGGAAAAACCTTGGACGGCCCAGGCCAGACAATCCCTATGACAATGATTTTACAAAGTCATATGGTAATCTTATACATTGACTCGATCCACCCACGAGACTTGACGCTCCTCTGATCTTCTACCAATCTTCAAAGTGGCCACGTAGAAAGTAACCTTATTTTACGATGCTCATCCACAATAGTGACCTCCACAAATGTCTTGGTATCCACCGATACGGTCTTGTGTCATCTACGTTGTTGAACACGAAACTAACCTCTTCGCTTGTCCACCAAAAAACCAGTAATGTTCAAGTGTTGAACAAACCCAACTTGGTGCAACAAAGATCACAAAAACATATGGAAATGATAACTCAGATATTTGTAAACTCTAAGGATGTTTTATTGTTAAATGCCTTAGAAAACTTTGTGCAAAAAACTCTATGTATTGTAAAATATTTTTTGTACTGCACGCCCTTAAAAAAAATCGAAACACGCCTATTTATAGTAATTTTAAGGCGGTGGCTTCTCGTTCAAGCAATATACTACGTCATTCTAATGACAACAGTTCTCGTTCGAACGACATCGTATGTCATTTGAACGACGTCGCCCAGATTACAGTCCAAACCAAATCAATCTCTAATCCGTCCTTATCAGCTTTAAATGAAGTGTAAACAAGTAAAACACTTTTAAAACATTTTCTTTTAAAAATAACATCCTTATTTTGTAAAATTAAATTCCGAGTTTCATTAACATTATGCATTCATGCCTGAGTGATGTCGAAATGCAATTAAACTTCGGCATAATTAATTCCTTGGAGGTTTGCCACAACGTCTTCAATTAATCTTCGAGACATCATAGTCTATGTGGGATCGTAACAATAAAAATCTACCTATGACTCAAACGTGTTTTGTTCTAAGAATAATTCAAAACTATACATGGACTAAATTGAAAAGTTAGTGCTTACAAATCTCCCCCTTTGACTATTTCGGGACAAAACCGACACTGAAAAGCCTAAGTCGGGCCATCAAATAGAATGACGCCTAAATCCCATCCCATAAAACCCAAAAATAAAATTACATCATCAGTACAGGATAAGATTCATTAACAATGGACCATTAAGTACGAAACAGTCTCTAAAAGTCTGAATGTGATGTAGGCCTTAAATCACCAATCTCATCAAGCATACCTAAATACATGCGACAAACAAATACCCAGTGATGTATGGAGGAACAAATGATATAAATTAATATGAAAACATAAATCAGAATCATTTGTTATGTGAGTAAATATGAAATCACTTTGTGTAAACATGATACCAATATGTGTAAATGTGAAAAATAAATAAATCGGGATATCAAGTTCAACATACCAAAAATGCACAAAACTCTTTAAGCACTACAGACACCTACATTACAGATATCTCTCCCCCTTTTGTCTCGAATAGACAATCCGGTGAAAAGATAAACACATCTAGCATACCAATTTGATTAAATTAACTTTGAAGAATAGCTAGATAAACATGAAACAACCAACTAAATATGATCAATCAATTTCAAATCAGTATCTAGCAAACAAGAATAAAACAAAAAAATTATATCATATCTAAGCAGGTGTGATTAAACTAACCAATGCAGTAAAAGACCAAATCTCTAAAATAAGACTGCATAAACAATATGTTCAGAAGCAACACTGTACCAAAAAGTAAACAATATGGAGCAGTGTATTGAAACATAAATCAACCAGAAAAGTCAACTGGTCAAACTGGTCACTCGAACGAGCCATGGATGTCGCTTGAACAAAAATTGATGTCGTTAGAAAGACGAAACCATACTTTTACAGTTTCCCCAGAATATTAAACAGTGTTTCCCGGTGGAAAATTTTCCTGAAAATTCTAACTAGAAGGGGTTCAAAACTGCAAAACAATATCTAAACTATGAAAACTCAAAACAAAAAATATGAGTAACATGCTAACATAGTACCTATGTTCTCAAACATGAAACATGGAATGTATGGGCATGAACTACAACAAATGAATCACAATTCCAACATATCAAAATGATCAAGAAGCTCTAATTGATAGCAATCAATCATCAAATTTTATCATAGCCATACGTGACAATTAAAGTGTGAGCTTAATAAACTAAACAAACATCATGCACATAAATCCAGAATTTTGATGATTTTACAAACAATAGTGTCAGGACCCGATTTTTCAACATTAGGATTCTTTGTGCAAACTCTTTTAAATTTTTAATCTATCCAAACTCCCTCAAATATAACATATTTTTTTAATGAACTAAACTAATTAGGCCCAATTTTTGTCATATGATTCTTTTTATTGCCTTATGATTTTTTTCGGGATCTTTTAAACGATGGCTTTCACGACGAGTCAATTTCATCATCTCGCAGCCCTTTCCCGTGAACACTCATTATTTTTCAATTTAATCCTCACTTTAAATGGTTATTAGATGCACATTCCCTCCATAAGTCTACTAACGCATAGATGACAAAATTGAGATAAGAACGTCTCACCAAACTTAAATATGCAAGAGTAGTCAAACATCCATATAAACTCGTGCATATGTGCAAAGATGGCATATAAACAAAGTCGAATTAAAATGCATATCAACTTTGAAATAAATCCATAATAAAATGGTTAAGATCATTCTAAGCATCGATAATAATGACCAAATGTCCTAGCCACATGGATAATGGAAGGAAGGGGGTCCAAGCACACCTATATGCCACATCAAACATGTTAACTCACGACACAAAAATAAAACCAAAAATCTTTTTGTCTTTTCAAAATATTTTGACTGAAATAAACGCAAAATCTTTTTGTGTTTTTCTCAAAAATTTTCAAAACCAAAAAACTTTTTGTATTATTCAAATAAGATTCAATAAATGAAAGAATATAATACAAAATGATAAACATGTCAAAATACTAGCAAAGTATATATCATGAATGCAAAGACTAGCATATGACAAAAATGGTAACGCTATTATCCTTTAGGTTTAAGATGGGAAGAATCAAGTGCAACCAAATGAGAACCATGAAGTTTTAGTCCTAAAGCCTCTTAGTTTGATTTCCTAACCCAAGTAGGTGTAACATAACGCATGGGGATTTTGGGAAACAACGCGACTTTATTCCTAAACTTCCTAAGAGCATTCCTAATGACACACCCCAACCCAGTTACTTATAATTAAGGTTGAAGGTCAAAGTGAGTCACATCATAATTACCTTAATCAAACCATAAACACAAGTATCTTTACTCAATTATTAACATGAATCAATGAAACCAAAAGCCTTTCAAAATTTTAAGGTAATTATGCTTATTCAAACTTACAGAAAAGATAAGTAGGCTTAAATTACCCTATTTACATTTGATCAAATTATGGTTTTATGCATCCCTTACTAACCCCACCAAACTCCTAGATTTGGTAGTGTGATCACAATACCTGAAAAACATAAAAATAGGAACCATGAGCAAAATAGCTCAACAAATGCATCACTACTACACTAATGCATAAAAATTAATTGCAATAAATCTTATCTATGTAATAATATAAAACATCTCACCATATCTTGATTGTTAATAAGTAATAACATCTCTTGGCTGTTGATAAGCCGTAACATCTCTTGGCTATAATAAGCCATAACATCTCTTGGCTATAATAAGCCATAAAATCTCTTGGATGTTTACAATCCATAACATCTCTTGGCTATAATAAGCCATAACATCTCTTGGCTATAATAAGCCATAACATCTCTTGGCTGTTGATAAGCCATAACATCTCTTGGCTATAATAAGCCATAACATCGCTTAGCTGTTGATAAGCCATAACATCACTTGGCTATAATAAGCCATAACATCTCTCCATAACACATACATATCATATCCATAATCAACTTAATAATTATACATATCATATCCATAATCAACTCACTAACAACACATATCATATCATATCTATAATTAACTTAGTAATTACACATTTTATATCCATATTCAACTCAATGACTACACATATCATATCTTTATTTAACTCAGTAAGGACCACATATCATATCTATAATGAACAAGGTAACTATATCCCTATTCAACTCAGTAACTACACATATCATATCCATATTCAACTCAGTAATTACCACATATCATATCTATGATCAACTCAGTAAACATATCCATATTCGACTCAGCAACCACACCTATCATATCCATATTCAACTCATTAACTACACATATCATATCCATATTTAATTGAGTAAGTAACACATATCATATCTATAATCAACTCAGTAACCATATCCATATTAACCTCAGCAACAACACATATCATATCCACATTCAACTTAATAACTACACATATCATATCTATAGTCGACTCAGTAAGTTCCACATATCATATATATATTCAACTCAATAACCATATCCATATTCAAGTCAGTAACCACACACATCCTATCCCTATTCAACTCATTAACTACACATATCATATCCATATTCAACTCAGTAATCGCCACATATCATATCTATGATCAACTCAGTAAACATATACATATTCGACTCAGCAACAACACCTATCATATCCATATTCAAATCATTAAATACACATATCATATCCATATTCAATTGAGTCAGTGCCACATATCATATCTGTACTCAACTCGTAACTATACAAATACATCTTACCAGTGAATACACTCACCTTGGCCACTTCATGTGTTTTTCCCTTGCCTTTATTTGGCACTTATTCAACTGGTTCTTCTCCCCTTTCGTATATAAAGTCTTAAGATATTAGTATCATCATAATGATATTGAAAATCCAAATAACAACTTAACCTCAACCGAATTCATAAGCATCATATCATCCCATTCTAATCATTTATCACAAATGAAGTCTCATCCAATTTCATGTTAAAATGTTTAACATATCCAATCTATAGCCCAAATATAATTCAATTTCTTCTTGGTAATCCGATTCTTATCATATTAGGTTCACAATATAAAAGACAACACATCTTTTCAAGTTTCCTAGAGCAAGATGTGTCCATTCTTTATTACAAAGCAAATATGCCCTATAGCCTCTTTTATTGTTTAGTCAACTTCTAGGAATTTTCATAATTTTTATACATCATAACTTCCTATGATATTTCACCAAACATCCATAAACATATCTAACAATACAACATTAAAGTTTCATAATTTTTAAGATTCATTTGTCATGTCAAGCAAAGCATCGAACACCTGGTGTGCATACTTACACCTTTGGGGCAAATTTGATATATGAACTTCAAACTATCACCAAAGATTCATTTCTTGGTATTTGCACATAATTTTCGGATATGTTATACATATATGAGTCTATTTTCATATCCAACTGTAATTATTCAATTCCAATAAATATACAAATAGTTATAGGAGTTTGAATACACAAGGTTTCCAAATCGAAACAATATACATGATTTATACGTTCCACTTTGCTTAAACTCACATCTATTCATACATATAAACCAAGAAATGAAAGTTCCATAAACAATATATGATTTATACTTTTTCAATCAGTCACACAAGAAAATTAACAATATTTACATATGGAATTACCTTATGGACACTTCCGTAATTTCCCACAGATTTTTCTCCCATTTTTCCTCACCTTTCTCTTCTTAAACTTCCCGTCTCTCTCTCTTCAGGCCAAACTCTCTAATGGCTGAGTTTGGATGAAGAAAAGTTAATTTCAAGGGGCTTAAGTCGTCCAAGCTTGCCCCCCTTACAACCAATGAAATCCATCCACTTGTTATACATATAAGACAAAATACCACTTAACGAATGGACAATTTTGCCTCTGCTTCGTAATTTCCAGCATAACTTCTTGCTCGAACCTTTACTTTACACACCGTTTGTTGTGTTAAAAACTTAACTCATATATGTACAAATATATAGTTTTCACCTTAAGTTAATTATTATATTATAGTGGCCAAAACTAGTCCCGAACTCGAACATTCCTATCGAAGGCTTCACAAATATGTGTTTGTTAGTAATTCAATATTTCATAAGTTATGAGGGTAGGATTAGACTAAAAATAATAACTTAACATTATATAGTCTAATAACACATTATCCTCATCCCACACAGTAAGCATGATTTAAACATGGTTTATCATAATCATATTTGGGTCGTCACACCTAAGGTCATAGAAAAAACGTCTAAGGTGACCTTTCCTACCACAATAGGAACAAGTGTAAACATGGTGGGAATGATTTCCAAAATTTCGACCTCCCCTTGCTTTCCTAGTGGGCTCTCTCTCACGATTAGTATTGGCTTTGGGGGTGGGAACAACTCTCTCGTCGTAGCCTATACAAAGCATATCTCTCTTGACTTGGACGATGCCTAACATCCTATCCAATTTCTCCGACCTAGACTCCAAGTCGAAATTAACTCTAGACGATTCTCTCAAACTCTCCTCCAACTCCTTAATCCTAGACTCAAGTAGAAGCCTAGATTCCTCAAACTCTAGAAACTCCTTTTTCAAAGCCTCCATCAAACCTTTAAGGTTATTTCTCTCTTTCTAGACGTACTCTAGCTTCTCCCTAAGCTTCTTTTCCCGTGCCCTAATATCCTCAATCAACGCATCATTATTTTCTATGGTACGCTCATTAAACTTAGCTTACAATTTCAAGTTTGACTTTTTCACCTTCACCGTCTCTTAAAAAACTCTCGAAATGCAACTTGAAACTCTCCTATGTCGATCTCCTCATCGTCGCTCTCATCACCCTCACGCTCTCTGAAATCACTCTCAATAATCTCAGAAGTGTTGTGCACATGAGTATCATCAGGGGAAGATATATCATCGTCTCTCACATGACTCGCCATAAACGCAACAAAGTTATGCTCAATGGGGAAACTATCTCCTCTTTTGGTTCACTATCACTTAAGGTGGAATTATACGTTATCTGTTTCTAGCCCTCTTTCTTAAGTCGAGTGGGACACTCAGCTACTTTGTGACCATACCCCTCACACCCAAAACACCTATCAGACTCATCTATCTTAGATTTCACACTCTTATCCTTAGGGGTGGAGTCTCCCTTGTTCTTAAATTTCTCAAACTTTTTAGTATCTTTCGATTGTTTTTGAAATTGAATAAATTTTTTGAACTTCTTTGCCAACAAGACAACATCCTTAAAGTCGGAATCGAAATCGTCATTCAAAACTTTAGTTTCCTCCTTCAGGGCTTTCAAAGCAATGCCATTTTCTTTCTTTGGGAGTTGCTTGGAGGTTAATATATCGAGTTCATATATTTTGAGTTCTCCTATGATCTCTTCTAGTTTTGACAAGTTAAGGATCCCAACGGAATTCATATCGATCACTTTCGCATCAAACCTACTCGAAAATGATCTCAAAATTTTCTTAATCACTGGGTTATCGGAAATCTTGTCATCTAGGTCAAATTCCTCATTAACAATCGTAGACAACCAAGTGTAAAACTCATCAAATGTCTCATTCTCTAACAACTTAATCGTCTCAAAATGTGTAGTGAGATTTTGCAACTTAGATGCCCTAACAATGCTTGTGTCCTTATGAGTGAGTGCAAGTGTATCCTAAGTTTTTTTAGATGTTTCACAAGTCTTGATCCTATTATACTCTTCAGGTGTGACATGTGAGGAAATAACATGCAGACCTTTAGAGTTATACAATGCAGGCCTTTGTTCAGTCTCAGTCCATGACTCAACGGGTTTCAAACTAGTGACCACATCCTCTAGTCTGACAGGTGATGAACAACCTTTTTCAACAACTAACTAGATACACACATCAATTGATTTTAAATCACTTCTCATTATCATTTTCCAATAATCATAATTAGTTCCATAAAAAATAGGAGTGCAAAAACTATCATAATTTTCAAAATTCATCCTTACAAGAAAAAATGGATCAAAGACAATAAAATTGTATTTCTAGCTCTAATACCACTTTGTAGGTCCCTAATTTAACTTACACAAAAAAAACTTTCTTGAGCGGAATTAAGGTAAGGATGAAAACAAACCAGCTTTTTCTTTTTGAAAAACTCTTCAAAGTTTTCTAAACCACACCAAGATGTGACATATATTAACTTAACCAAATTTTATCTTATTTAACCCTAAGCATGAAACTAGTGATTAAAGAAAGTAAAATAAACTAAAGCAATACTCACAACGCCGATGTACGAGGAAAACCACAAATGGGAAAAACCTCGGATGGCCCAGGCTAGAAAATCACTATGACAATGGTTTTATAAAGTCAGATGGTAGTCTTATGCAATGACTCGATCCACCCACGAGACTTGATGCTCCTCTGATCTTATACTAGTATTCACAGTGAACATGCAGAATGTAACCTTTTTTTACGATGCTCATCCACAGTAGTGGCCTCGACGAATGCCTTGGAATCCACCGAGATGACATTGTGTCATCTACGATGTTGAACAAGAAAGTAACCTTCTTCACTTATCCACCACAAAACTAACAATGGTCAAGTGTTGAAAAAACCCAACTTGGTGCGACAAATATCACATAAACATATGGTAGTGATAACTCATATCTTTGTAAACTCAAAGGATATTTTATAGTGAAAAGCCATAGAAAAATTTGTGCAGAAATCTCTCTGGATTGTAAACTATTTTTCGTACTGCAAGACCTTCGAGAAAAATGGAACACGCCTATTTATAATAATTTTAAGGCAGTGGCTTCTTATTTGAGCGAGATACTACATCATTGAAATGACAGTATCTCTCATTCGAATGGCATCGTATGTTGTTTAAACGATGTCGCCTAGATTACAGTCCAAACCAAATCAATTTCTAATTCGTCCTTATCAGCTTTAAAAGAAGTGTAAACAAGTAAAACACTTTTAAAACATTTTCTTTTAAAAATAACATCCTTATTTTGTGAAACTAAATTTCGCGTTTCATTATCATTATGCATTCATACGTGAGGGATCCTGGAATGCAATTGATCTTTAAAGACGAGAAATTTTCACCAACTAAACTTTGATATAATTAATTCCTTGAAGCTTTGCCACAACGTCTTCAATTAATATTCGATACGTCATAGTCTGTGTGGGATCGTAATAATAAAAATCTACCTATGAGTCAAACGTGTTTTGTTCCGAGAATAAGTCAAAACTATACATGGACTCAATTAGAAATTTGATGCTTATAGTTTTATTTTAGGGGTAGTTTGGTTGTGGGGTAGTAGTTGTTTGACTCCCTACGCTGATATTTCATATAATTTTACTTATTTATATTATTATGGAATAAAGAAGGATTTTAACTATATTGTTGTGCCTCTTGATGAGTTTTAAATTTGAATTATCTATACTAATCGCTAAGGCATACATAATCCTTTTGTTCTTGTAAAATGATCAAATGAACTCTCTTTCTCGAAGGTAAGAAAATAATATCATATTGTTAAAAAAGGAGACTGTGCCCATGTAAAGAGTATGAGTTGCCTACGTACCTTTTGGGGGTTTTGAAAATTATTTAAGTTCCATTTTGAAAGAATTTTTTTTAGAGGATCAAGCCCAACATAGTTTTGAGTATAGGTAAATGAAGATTTTTTTTTTTAAGAATAGAAGGGAGATGAGATGTATCATACCGTGCTGAGATTTCAGACTAAGGGTAGAACTTATTAAGTCGGTTTAGGTTGACTGGATGTGCTATCTCTTCTTCATCAAGGTCAGTGATCTTAGCGACGCCACATGACAAGATCTTCTTCGTAGTGTAGGGGTTACTTTAGTTTAGCTCGAATTTCCCTCTGGGGTCCCAGACAAGGTCTATGATTTCTTTGAAGGATAATTCCCCTTCTTGGACACCGCAGTCCTTGATTCTTCGATTGAATAATCTCACTATCCGACAATGGTACCCTTTTATATGATATAGATCCTTTAGCCTCCTTTCGTCTAAGAGTGACATCTCGTCAAAACGGCTCTAATGCCAGTCATCCTCGTTGAATTTGATCTCAAGCGTAAAATATAATGAAGGTATTTCCAGTTCAACGGTTAGTATTTCTTCCATGCTATATGCTAGAGAGTAAGGGGTAGCCCCAGTAGATACCCGAACTGAAGTGCGGTAGCCCCAAAGGGCATAAGGTATCTGATCGTCCCAATCTCGAAAACTTTCGATCATCTGTTTATGGTTGTTTTGAGGTTCTTATTAGCGGCTTCAACTGTATCGTTGGTTTATGGTCGGTAGGGATAAGATTTGTGTTATTGAATCCTGTAGTCGTCGGCTAATTTTGTAACTTCTACCTCAAAATGTAACCCGTTCTTTGACGTTAACTTATGCAAAACCCCATGTCGACATATGATGTTATTCCGAATGAACTTGGCAACCTTTTTGGCATTCAGCACTGCGTGTGACTCGACTTCAACCCATTTGGTTAAGTAATTAATGGCAACTAGGATGAATTCATTCCCATTGGAAGCTTTGGGTGTGACTTTCCATATGATATCAATGCCCTATGTGGAGAACTACCAGGGAAAAGTCATATTATACAATTCTTGTGGTGGAAACTGCTAGATATTGGAAAACTGTTGGCAGTTAAGGCATGTCCGAACATAGGCAGTGTAATCCTAAACCATAGTGGTCTAATAGTAACCCTACCGGACAATCTTCTTAGCAAGCATATGGCCATTCATATGAGGTTCGCATTCCCTATTGTGGATCTTCTGCATCATTTCTTAAATGTTAAGCCGTGTGATACAGAGCAAGTGGGCTCCATAAAAGTTTCTCTTTAATAGTGATTTATTACAGACAATGTATTGGACAAGCAATTTGCGATCGCTTGGTCTTTATTATTGGCATCTTGGGGGTACCTACCATAATTGAGGAGGAGCCAAATGTTATAGTACCATCACTCGGCCATATCGAAATCCTCTTTCGTGACGAGATCAATGTGATACTAGTGGGTTGGTTTAGCTTATTTTTAGACTATAAAGGGGGCCATCATTATTCCATCGAACATGTCGACCATGGATGTGAGAGTAGCAAGAGCATCGGCTAAGCTATTCCTTTCTCAGGTCAAGTAGTGGAATGTGATATCTCATAATTGGGGAGCTATCTCTTCTAGGTGGGAGTGGAAGGGTAAGAGTTTTTCTTCTTTAACTTTCCATCTTTTAAGAACTTGGTCGATGATGAGGGTAGAGTCCCCGTAGACATCTAATCACTAGATACCTTTCTAGAGAGCGACTTCGAGACCTACTGTACACGTCTCGTATTCAATAATATTTTTGGTGCAAGGAAAATCTATATTGATGGTAATGGGAGAATGAGTCATCAAGGGAGATAAGGAGTATCCCAATATCGTATCCTTTTTTATTGGAAGCGACCTCAAAAAACATTTGCCATCGGAGGTCTTCTTGAGAGGCGCAAATAATGTCTTTGTTTGACCTAAACTTTAACCTCTTCCCTAGGGTAGTCGACAAGGTAGTCAGAGATGGCTCTTCCTTTCATGGATTTCTATATGACATACACAATATCGAACTCGACTGATAGCATCACATATTAGTCCATTCGGCTAGACATGGTTAGTTTCTCAAGGAGGTATTTGATAGGCTCCATTCTGGACACAAGTCTGATGTGAAAAGTGAGCATGTTGTGACGTCATTTTTTAGTGACCCAAACAAGGGAGACACATGCTTTCTCTAAGACAGTGTATATGACTTCATACCCAACCAATGTATGACTGGTGTAGTAGATGGACCTTTTTTAATAGGTTTCTTTAATGTATTGGGCTAGTAAATCTCCAACTGCGGTGTCTGTTACGATCAAGTATAGAAGTAGAGGGAGACCAGGGTGCGGTGGCATGAGTACTAGAGGTAGGGTAATGTATTACTTGATTCCGTTGAAGGCTTCCTAACAGGCTTCATTCCAGACTTTGGTGAATCCCTTTGTAGATGTTTCAATATGGGTTAAAAAATGGAAGTCAACTCCTAATGAACCGGCTGATATACTGTAATTTTCCCAAGAATACTCAGACTTCCTTTTCCATTCGAGGCGGTAAAAATTCTAGTATGGCTTTTAGTTTGGTAGGGTTCGCTTTAATTCCCTTCTCTATAACCATGAATCCCAAAATATATCCTTTGGTGATTCCAAAAATGCATTTTTGTGGGTTAATTCGCACCTGGTATCACCATAGCCGTTCGAAGAACTTCCAAAGGGAGGGAACATGACCTTCCCAAGTCTTAGACTTAATGATCATATCATCCACATAAACCTCTACCTCTTTGTGTATCAGATCATGCAAGATGGTTGTGGTAGCCCTTTGGTAGGTAGCCCCTGCATTTTTAATATCGAGTGGCATAACTGTGTTACAGAAGGTTCCCTAAGGGGTGATTAATGTTTTATTAATGATTAGGGTGCATCTTAATCTGATTATATCTAAAAAATTCATCAACAAATGACATGAGAGTATGGTTGTCCATGTTTTCCAGAATCATGTCGATATTGGGCAGTGGGTAGTCATCTTTTAGATATGCTTTATTTAAATCCGGATAGTAAATGTACACGTAGACTTTTCCTCATGATTTTGGTATGCATGTAAGGACATAATTTCATAAATATTCGGGGTAGAATCTAGGAAATTTCTATTTGTTCTAGATAATAATATGTATATTTGATACCTCTACATTCGGCACGTCATCACGATCATCCACGACGGCCTTGATCCGAATCCATGCATCCACTATCTTCACACGTGCATCATGCTTCATTCGACGTGATGCTCAACCCATTACCACTACTCCACTACGCATTATTGGTAAAATGATTTATTGGAGTTATTTATATTTGCATAAATATTTAAGAATTTTTCAGAAAATATTTTTTTCAATTGTGAATTGTTTTTTATCAAAAGAAGAATTTTTTCTAAGAGTAGAAGCGAACTTCCTCGGTCGATGAGCTCGTTCAAACGACATAGCACTGTCGTTAGAGCAACATGTGTACTTCGTTCGAGCGACATGATAATCTTGTTGGAATGCCGTCACCGCCTCGATTTTTGTATAAATATCTGGCTTTATTCTACACGTTTTCCGAAGTCTTTTTCACACAATTTTCTACGTTTTCACACCCCAGAAAATAGACTTCATGTTTTAAGGTTTTATATCTTATTTATTCACATAAACACTCCCATATATGTATGTGAATCTTTAAACCTTCAAGAGGATCATTTTTACTCATCTGGAGTAACTTGTGGGGACGCTGTCTCTTCTTTATTGTGGCCTCTGGAGTTCTTACGGGAGATTCTAGCCGACGACATCGGAACCGACACCTGAGGGTATTTCGTATGTCACTCTTATTTTCATTGTAATCCGTGTAACCCTTCTTTACAAATTATAGTGAAAACAAAAAGGTGTTGTCCCTTTGGGGGATTTTTCCTCATTTGTGTGTTTGTTTATGATTGATTATTCTTGCATGGTCATATTGTCTTCAATCACACCTAGATGCATGTTTTAGGATTTAATTGGAAAACTGAGTTTAATTAAATAATTTCCTTATTTGAACAAACGCGCACTCTTTAATACAATGTTGTCTATCCATGTGGGATATTCGATCACACTCGTGAAGACTACGTTCAACTATCTGATCACCTCTTCTTTAACCTTAAGCAACCATTCGACGTGTAGATTTCATAGTTTTTGTTTAACCAGTTTGCATTCGGAGAGAGTTGGAATATCGTGCTGAGAGATCTCATAATTGACGTCGGGAATGTCATCGTAGGACCATGAGAAAATATCCCCAAATTCCTTCAACAGTTCTTCGAGTTACGAGTGATCATGCTCATCAAGGGTAGTCCCAATTCTAATCTCGCACAATTGTTTACTAAAATCGAGATTGATAACAACCATTTAATCCCCATTAATTTGAACCGGTTATGTTATTTGTTATTAACCTTGTTAATATCAATTAATAATTGTGCATTTCCAAAATCATCATCATCAAGAGTTTTATTAGAATCAAGACAGTTATTGTAAATCATAGTAAGGTACTCAAAATCTTAATATATGTCATTCTCGGGAAAAATATCATTGAGAACCTCATCAAAGGAGATCTCAATTACATTATTATCAGAAATAGGAGGAATAAAAAAGAGGAAGAGATAAGATAAACATCAGTATTGGGTTGTATTTCAACAGGTGGAAATGATATAGAATTTCAGTTAAGGAGAGGTTCATTAGTGGCCTTAATTAATATGGACAAATTCGATGATGCAGCACTTGAGTGGATCATGCAAAGTGCCAACCCCAGTGTTTGTATATTGAACGATTCTTTAGAGTCACTTCCCTAAAAAACCTTGGTAACACCTACTTCTTTCTCAACGAGTGGTAGCACATGATTTTGGGAGTCTCCGACCCAGGAGTAACTATTTTGAAAGAAGATCTCTATCCCTAGATTCATCTTCTTGTCCACATGATCATACTATGGTTCGAAAAATACACAAAAGGGAAAATCTTCACACTTTTTGATGAATCCGTCAATTAAGGAATCCCTCAAAATAGTTTTGGCACTTTCTAAACTTCTCTTCAACTCGGGCTAGCGGAGCAATCTAAGTTCCTCTCACGACGATTGATAACCCAAGTCACATGGAGGAAAGGCCTTTTTACGGCTATGGGTTCCCATTTACCCTGTTATCGTCGTACCAGCCCCAGTCCGGGCATCAAATGAATATTCTTGAACATTTGCATTATGTTAACATTTCTATGAGGGTTTGCTCTGAATAGACTCGGTTTTTAAAATCATCCCCTACTGGGAGTGCAAGTGGTTCGACTTGGAATATGGAAAGAGGCATGTAATTTTCCCCATGTTGTATTTCTAGTATCGGGTTGTTGGTGCTGGCATTATCAGTATTATCATCGTCTCCCAAGATGGTGATGACTTGCCCCTTAGCGAAGAACTTTAGATTTTGATGGAGAGAGGAAGATACCCCCTCAATGCTGTGAAGTTACGATCGACCAAGAAATATATTGAAACAAACGAGTATGATGATATATTGGAACTCGATAATGGGATTTACCAATCAATAGATTGAAACTAATTCCTATTGTGAGTGTTTTAGATACCATCACCTCACAATGAGTGTTAACATAGGGACGCACTATGGAAGAAGTTGGAGAAAGGTCACTTACTCTTAAACCTAGGTGGTTGAAGGTACTTAACGGGAAAACATTGATTGTTGATCCGTTATGGATGAGTGAGAGTGGGATTATCTTCCCCATCACCTTAACGAAGATGTTGAGTGCATAGTTATGATTAATACCAAACTTTAGAATTTCTTCTTCAAAGAAGGAAAGAGTTATAGTAGAGGTTAAGGACCCGAACAGGTTCATGGCTTCTTCTAGAGTGGTGGAAGGAGGGACTGTGGGCCCAGTAAGTAATTTTATCAAAGCATTTTGGTGTAGCTGGGAAGACATAAAGAGTCCCAACAAGGCGATGTTGGCCTGAGTTTTCTTGAGTTGGTTGAGGATCTTGCTTTCCTCGATGGTCATTTCTGGCATGGGGAGTTTTTCAACAACTCCCTTTCCTTTTTCTATCCCTTCAAATTAAGGATTTAGACTCTGGTAGCATTTACCAAATCTGGTCATATGGTTCACAGAGGAGGGGAAGAATAAAAACCCCATTTCTTCATTTATTTTGGGCTGTACGACCACTTTATTGATCTCCCCAGTAGATCTTCAAAAGATATCATCCCACACAAACTTATTATTGGAATAACATTTTAGTGGCTTGTTTCTTCGTCTGAGCTATCAAAATCATCCCCCATCTGACGGGACTGCTATCGAATTTCCATGAGAAGTTAATGCATTACATAACCTCAATGGATTTTTCAGATAAATCCTCCCACTCAATGGGGAGGTACATAAGTGAAGGGAACAACCGCCCTTATAGCTTTAAGGCATCGAGTAACTCGAGTATACTGTAAATATCATTTGTCTATCAGAATAAGCCTGCCATAATTTGTACTACATTATCAAAAATAACTTTGTCAATGGGTACTGCCCAATTATCTGACTTTTGAGCCCACTTCCGGGCTTCCATGAATAGGATGCTAAACTTCTGACAGTCAATGGTCATTTCGGAGGGAAATTTTAGCCCAAACTCTAGAATTTGGTATAATACTACTGGCAATTCCATATCTTTCCCTCTGGATCAAGTATGAACAAAAATAGACGCTCTTGTGAGAAGCGATAGAGCTTATTTGACAAAACATAGAGGGTTTATGAGAAAATATGGGTAGAATTTAAGGGGTATGGGTGAAAAGATGGGTGCTTTACTAGGTACAATTTGGGTAGATGGATCGAGTTCCAAATCATTCTCTATTAATATGGCATTTATATGGTTTGGAAGAGGATTTTGAGTGGTGTTAGGTTTTGGATTAGCAGGTGTAGAAATGACACCCCGTTTAATTAAACCTTGGATTATATTTTGGAGATGGAAGCATTGATTTGTAGTATGGCTAGCAGTTTTGTGAAAATCACAATGGGCATTGGGTTTAAAAATTTTGGGAAGTGGGTGTGGTAATATATTTGGCTGCAAAGGTTTGATGAGATTTTATATCAAGAAGGTTTGATAGACTTTATAAAGGTGATCATGGATGTTGGTGTATTATTTTTTGGCTGGACTGACACGGATTTTGGATGCCCAAGAGGTAGCGGGCTGTGAGATGTTACTGATGGTCGAGACTGTAGAAGGGTTCTTATATTTTCTTGGAGTGAACTGTCCGGATACTTTCGTTGGCTCATCTTCTGTCTTGGAAATACTTTCTTCAATCTCTACTCCCACTTCTTAGATATCTAAAAAATGTGGGTAATATTGTCCTCCCATCGTCGCTCAGACATAGGGTAAGAAGTTTTTCTTTATAATACTAACTTTCTCCTATTTAGAAGATCGGTTGGTCATAATAGCCTCCTTTTCTCTCCATCTTCCTATGAAATTGATGACAGTTTCTTCGAAATTATGCTTGACAAGTTCTAGATCATGGGTTGTACCCTCTAAGTCCTCATTGTATTTCTATTGAGACACGAATTCACGGCCTCCCAAATGCAAATTGTGGATTCCTCGAGGGCTAAAAACCAACTAAAAGCGTTGTCCTTCAAATTCTGTTAGAAAATACGGGCCATTATTTATTCGAAGGAAAGTAGGAGATTCATGGCTCTGTGGTAGCTTCGAAGATGAACGATTGTGTGTCCACTACCCTCGAACTTCTCAATGTCAGGAATATTGAACTTTTTATGATAGCCTTGCTTTGGGGTAGGGAGACATATGAGTGTGATTTATATAGTTCTTGGAGATTCAGACCTGGTGCAACTTCTTAGTTAACATATTAAGGTCCTCCTTGACCTTCTTTAACTCTTATTCATACTAATTGATAAGCACTGGCAGGTTAGCCCATGGTTGGGCAAGATTCGACATAAGTAGTTGAGATGGTGGGGGGCCATTAGAAGGAGGGACACGTGTAGCATGCTGATATTCTTTTGGGACCCAAATATGCTCAGGTGCATATCAACCCATAGCACGAGGGAAGAGGACCTCGGGCTCCTTGAGAATTGGGATTCAGTTTCAGTACATCTCATGAACCTCGATTTGAAGGTTGTCAATCTTAGCGATAAGTTGGACTGGGACTACCATCAGATAAAGGTTGTACGTTAGGTGCTTGAAATATTCTCCATGGAGGACTGGTGAAGGTTAATTCTGATCTTGGATGAAGTAGCAAGGGGACCTGATGGAGATTCAGGGTGGTTTGACAAAAGACTGAAGCCAATAAGGAGTCAGTCCAAGGGTCGGGTATGCAATCGACCTGAGGAGAAAAATGATTCGAATTTATTTTTTTGAAAGATAAAAGGGAAGAATTATTTTTATATAAAAAGATGAAAATGTTTTTAAAATTTTTCGGGAAGGGGAGGAAAAAATGTTTTGGGTATTTTTTGACAAAAGGAGGGAAAATATTTTTAGTATTTTGATAAAAAAGTGTTTTTTGACACTTTTAAAAGGAGGGAAAAACGAGAGAAGAGTCTCAACATGATTATTATTTTGTTCATATTTTCACTTGTATTAGGCTTACCTAAATGCAAAAGAAATGTCAGACGGGACCCAATATTGGGAAAAATCGGTCTTGAAAAATATGTGAAACATGGTTTAACTTGTTTCTAGGCTCATGGACAATACACGTAAGAACGAATTCGATATAGTCGACGTACGTGAATGAATTCCCTGCTATATTCATCTCATCGTAAGTTTGGTCTAGAGGTACGATGGGTGGGAACCGTTCGATATTCATCGAAGGTACTAGGCCAATGGAAGGTGAGAGTCATATTTCATAGGCTAAATGCACCATGTCGGACCAGTGCCCATCACAAAGAGACCCCCTAGTACGAGATAATTTTTGGTCAATATAGGAATACTCTTGGTGATGTAGTGTGCAAAATGCATGATTCTTGATTAGTATATTATGGAGAGAGTATTTTATTTGGAATGATGAGCGCTATACTAATAAGCAAGAATGTACAAGTATAATGAAAAGTATATCTACCATGAAGCACAAAGATTACACTGAGCATGGATACGTGAGAGTGAGTGGTGTGCGAATATCTATAAGTGTGTGTGTGGTAGTGCATCTAAGCATGAATTTACTTTAAGTGGTGTGTGATAAGTATGAGTGAGAATGGATATATAAGTGTGATAAGTGGAGGTGTGTGCTAGTGACACCTAAACATGGATATTTTAAGTGGTGGGTGAAACATGTGAATATAAATGACCCTATATACAAGTGTAGATAGTGTGAGGGGTACATGGAGAGTATTTATAAGTGTGCGAAGTGAAAAGTGAGAGGTGATATAAATATTCGGTATATATATAAGAAGTAATAGAGGAGAAAAGGGAACATACAGGTAGGTGCATACGCACATAAGTACAAAATGATAACACCCATGAAAATAGAGTCTAGCCCTCTTGTGATAAGTAAGTACCCAGTGGAGTAGCTACTATGGCCATCCCTCCCGTTTTTTTTTTTCTCATTGTCCAACTAGCGGGTTGACGTTCACACGCGAGGTGGAGAGAGTCGTGCCCTTTTTAGGAACTCTTCAGTCGTTGTCGATGTGGGATAATGTATAGAGATAAAGTCCTCAGCCTATTTTGCACAAAACAAGTAAAAGAACATGTTTCCACCTTGAGAGAATGGCATAAAAAACAAGTTGATGGTTGCAAAACCAATTAGATCATAGGTTCGGGGGCTAAGTTACGAAATGGGAAGGTGTTGGTCACCCATCCCACCCTTTTGGGATCTCATGGGCTTATGTTACTATTTTCCTTAATTTCTACGTGAAGTGTTTGTGCATGTATATATAAGTAGAGATCGGAATCGCTTGATTAACGTTATGGAAAAAGACGGAGTGATGTCATCCATATAAATTTTCCTACAATAATAATTAAAAATATGATATGTGCGCTTGATATTGATCATTATGACGAAATGATAATATGTATTGGATAAGATGTAAATATGAATAAAAAATATGAGATATGTAAATAATATACGGATAGAAGAGGAAAAATAGGAAAGTAGGAAAATAGCACTCGAGTCTTGGGGTTTTAGCTTGAGACGCCCACGTAGCCTATAAGGGCATGAAAGTTCACGTAGTTCACATGCGACACGAGGGTGGGGTATATCCCATACATTAAAACTGTGATTTTATTATATGTGTGTGTGAGAAAAAAATGATTTTAGTTTTGAGAAAATGTGATGAAAAGTCTGGTTGGAATTTATAGGTGTAACCCTCCTTTTCTTGTTTTTTTTATAGAAAATATTTTATGTGAAATATTACTAATAAAGGATTCAAGATTAATATGTGAATGACCTAAAGTAAAAGCTAAATTAAGAACTTATATAACTAATTCAAAAATAGAGAAATTTAAAGAGAGAGAATAATCTTTTGACCTTCTTTGGACACTTGGAGATTGGTCTTTATTGATGATGAGATTCTTTGCAAGTGAGTGAAGAATGTAGAGGTTTTTTTTCCTAATTGGGTGTGAAAGTGAAGGAAATGAAACGTTTCAAATAAGGAGACCTCGCTGACTTAAGAAGAGTGTTGCAGAGATCACTGAAGTTGATATTTCTTGAGGTCTCTTTCAAGATGAGATCATGTTGTACTTATATAAGGTCATGGGACAAGCGATTGACATTGTCCTTGCTTTGCCTATCGACGGGTAACCCTAGACACAGTGTCGATAGGCAAGGAAATGGACTTGTCAATTAGTAGTCTTGTGTAGAATTTGTGAAAAATGATCGTAAAACGCAATACGTTAGTCCAAATCATGCATGGGGAAAACTGTTAGAAAGGTTATTCAGATACCTTTAAGAATTATTTGGTCCGCTCTCGAGTTCGGGAGTTGACTTTAGGTCAAACAGGTCTTGGAAGCACCCTTCGGTCCTTTAGATAGAAGATCGTCGGACGACGATGGATCATTCATCAAAATCGTAAGTCTGAATCGTGCACATGGAGAACCGTTGAAAAGGTTATGTGCGGCACTTCAATGTTCAAAGATCCTTGCTCTGTTCGGAGAGTTAAATTTGGTCAAACATGGATCATAATCGCCCGGTGACCTTTCCAAGTAAAATGGGTCCTTCGTCCATATCGTAAGGCTGATTCATGCATGGGGCAAACCGTGAGAAAGGATATTCAATGCCCTTGAAATATTCATTCATTATCGTTTGAGCTTAAGATTTGACTTTTGTCAAACGGGGCACTAGAGTTCCCGGTGGCCTCCAGATCCATTTTTAGGGGAAAATGAATAATTCGTTCGAACGGTTATGCCATTTTTCACACGGGGCAGATAGTTAGAATGGGTTTCAGTTCCCTTCGAAGATTCATTGAGATTTTACTTTGATGATGAAGGTTGTTAGGGACAAATCGGGGCCCGATAGCGCCTGATGGACTCTAAATTGGTACTCGAGGTGTAACATAGGGTATGTGATAAATGGGGAGGTCCTGGGGACCTAAGGAGAGACTTAGGGGGTCCTAAAATGTGGTGTCTACACCCTAGGTAACTGTTGTGTCAGTTGGTCCGAGATCATAATTCGGAGGAAACCACATCCAATGGATACTATGGATTGTGATACCCCTTTGATAGACCTATGTATTTTTTTTCACAAAGTAAAACTATACAGGTGGATTAATTTATAAACACAGTGGAGTACAAAATAAATTAAGTCTAAGAAATAAGGAAATTAATTAGATTTTAGTTAAAAATCAATTAACAGAAAATTGATATGACCAAGAAGAAATCAGACACTTAACGTGTGGAATCGTATTATGTACCATAATTAACTTTGCAAATACGACCTCATTATATCTAAATGATTGCTAAGATAATTAAAGTAGAGTGGAATCATAATTATTTAGTGAAATTAATTATGATTAAATAAAGAAAGAAAAAATATTACAGTAATTCTAATTAGGATTTTAAGTATTTACTTAGAGATGATATAATTAATTATTTTGGGTCCCTAGTGTATTCAACATTCCCAAGTAGGCCAAACTCTCAAAAGATCCAGTTTGGCCGAATCCCACCTTTTATACTTGTACATGAACTCTGACGATTAATGATTAATCATTAGGATTTTTAAAAGGGTGAGAGAAAATAGTATTTACTTTTTTTGTGAAGAAGCCTAAGGAGAGAACACCATATATCACTCATAAAGAAGGTTTTTCATCCCAAAGAGGTGCCCACACACATATCAAGATCTGGGGAGGATCGTAACCTATAAGATCTAAGATTATAGAAGGTTCAAGAAGATTTTCAGAGACCTTAGAGGGAATCGAGGATTTCTTCATCTTCTACCTTTTTCTCCTCAGACGAATCACAAGATGATTCACAAAGGTATTGTGCTCATAATGAAAAAAAATGCTTAGAAATCCTCCGAAAAGATATCAACATGAATACAAATATTAATAAATGTGGATGTGGCAATGTCTATATCAATGTGAAAAACTCCCCATAAATCAAATATTATATATATATATATATATATATATGTGTGTGTGTGTGTGTGTGTGTGTGTGAAAAACTATCTTATATTATCTTAATATTAATATCATCATGGAGTAAGTGTATTAATTATGTAACTTCACATTAATTAAAAGTTTGTCCCATTATAAGCAATGTTTATACATTAGTTACGATCAAGAGTACCAAGGTAATAATGCCATATCTTATAAAAGTTGTCCGCTTTTTGGACACAAAACAGTCAAAGCGGAGTAGAAAAGACATTGATAACAGGTATATAGCATGGTAAGAAGCAAAATCATATATGCAAGTTAAAAACTAGCAAGGTATAAGATAGAAAGAATGTGATTAACAAATGCTAAGATAAACAAAGGGTGAAACATTGGAAAATCATCAAGAACAACAATAGAATGGCATAATGAAGCTATAAAATCATGCTAAGTATATAAATATGTGAAACAAGATGTATAACATGTGAATATCCTATAACTCATCATAGACCAAGATATATCTAAGAACGATAATTTCAATAAGTCTATATAAGATGAGATTAGAACACAATAAAGAGACAATATGTATACTAATAATAACTAAAGTCTCTACATACAAGTGTATCAATTCCAGAACCTAATAGGAGTAAAAAATTTATATATTATGTTATATTGAACCCGTTGGATAGGAACAAGGGTCGTTATTGATGAAGGAGCCAATGACGGTACTATAACATGAGCGGCTGTATCTGCCTCTTGGTCTCTGGTGGTTGGTGAGGGGCGTCTCTTTGTAGTCTAAGCTCTATAATGAGAAACATATATGCTTATGATGGAACTGATGATAGGTGCAAATCTTCTCCAGTCACCCTCAGAACCCCAATAAAATATAGGTAACTGATAAGAATACGATCGAGCAACAAAGTCATGTGAAATGCATTATATGTAACTCGATTGATAATCTCTATAATAAGAGATGGTAAATGATTTATACGCTAGTGGGTAAGAGTGTGCATAAGCCTAATAATATCAATAGGGATGTCCTTGAGGAATATGTCATGGAAATATACCATACATTATGATGAAGTAAAAAAAGTAATAACAATCACTCAGATTCATTTCTCTCATCCTACCCACATTGTAACTCTACCCGCGAATAAATAAACTATATCATCAAGAGATATGCCACTTTTAGAAAATGAGATTAACTAGGTCCTCAACTTGATCGATTCAAAGATAGTATTCAAGTACATCCTCAATAGAAATAATTTTAAAAATTTAGATGAAATGAATGAGGGTTAGTGGTGAATCATAATCAACCAAAAAATTCACATAGAGCTTGCGAATTAAATCAGCATTCGTCGAGGGATACGATGAAAGGATTTATGAAGATGATAAATGTCAGATGTATGTAATGCAATAAACTTAATCGGGAGTGTGAGCGAGATGTAACAGATCCATATCGCATTCGGTATGCATGAGTCAAGTCGAGAGACTTGTCTATAGTGGTATATCATCCTCGATAACTATCACGAATGATCGATCAACGGTTGAATCAATAACCAAATTAGAGCAACCCTTTGTGCATCGACATATAGTCAGCCGAGTCACTGGGGTCTATAGGTCCATCATGAGTCCTATACGTGATACCCGAATCACTAGGGGTCCATATGGTGACCAAATTCCTTCATCTCACCATAGAAATTGAGAAGAAGTAAAAAAGGCACTAAATAGTTGTGAACCAACCAAAGCAAACAATAATCAAGACTACTAAAACTAATATAAGTACACAATAGAAGAAATCAAGGGTTAAAATAAGGACATAAAGCACTTAAGTACCAAAATACTAGGAATAGATAAAAGTATTTTAGTAATGATAAAATGAAGATCAAACAACCTTAATATTCAGAACAACACTGGTGTTAGGGTTATACAAAATTTCTATTCTGATTAAGTTACTGAGTGAGACAGTTAACTAATTTAACCATGCACCAATTGAACCAAACATTGTACAAACTAATAACTAATTTTATATTTCCATAAGCATGCATCTGCATAATATGTTCAAGAATAAAATAAAGCAATAAACCACAATGCCATGACGTACAAGGAAAACCCACGATAGTAAGAACCTCGGACGGACTAGCTACACATATCCATTATGATATAGGCATCATACAAGGCTAAAATTATACTTAATCACAGACTCGATGCCTTAAGACTTGATACACTCTTCAATACTTGAACTTTTTTCATGAAGACGCCTTCCAATAATAATCAAAATGCAAGTGCCTCCCTCATCTCGGTATCTTCCTAATCTTTCCTTTTTTTACCTAGTTCTAGCTATCACCCAACGCAAATATGGAATCCACCTCTTGAAATAATACTCAATGAAGAGTAAACCATCTTAGTGCAACACACATGAGACCTCAAATAGACATATTATGTAAGAAATTGAATCTCAAACCATGGGTGTGAATTAGGATTTTAAGAGCCTTAAACATGTTCTTAGGAAAATATTATCGCAAACCATATCTTTAAAAACTATTGTAGAGGCATTTTATTTATAAAAATATTAGTAAAAAGGAAGACATACAGCTCGAGGTAAGTTGTTTAAACGAGCACCAAATACTCATTTGAATGACATTAGCCATTTCGTTGAAAATAAAGTCATTCGAACGAGAACATTCTTCTAATAGAAAATTTTCAATCGAAGGTCATTTGAAAGAGATTCCTAAACTCATTAGAATGAGATAAAGAACTCATACGAACGAAAACCATGAATTCATTTGAATGACAGAAGAAATTCGTTTAAATGACTTAAAATTTTAAAAAATGATTTATTTGAAGATCCTTTTTAAAAAGTAGCATCAATAAAACATTTTAAAAACATAAAACACCCAAACTCCATCTAAGCATCAAACATAATATGCCTTTACACCTTGTCAAGATCCAAGGATGTTGAAGACGAAACTCGATACATAACTTGATATCGCTTTAAGTCAGCTGCTACGTTCTCTAAAACACATCCTAGGCTTGAAGGACAAAGTAAACTCAAATCCTAACCTATGACTCAAGCAATTTTATCCAAACGAAATAAAGTCAATATCATAAATTTTTACATTGAACATTGACTGAAAAGAGTGCGCGTGCATTCAAATAGAGATATTATTTAATTAAACATAGTTTTTATCAATTAAGTCCTAAACATGCATCTAGGTGTGATTGAATAAGATGATCGAACAAGCAAGAACATTCAAACACACACATGTGAGGAAAATCCCCCAAAGGGGCAAAACCATTTATTTTCATTATAATATTGTAACATACAATTTCTCGAATTATAATAAAAAAACGGTGACACAGAATTACCCGCAGGCATCGGATCTGTAGTCGGCAGCTGGAACTTTCAATTTTTCGGAGGGCAGCAATGAAGAAGAAGGACGATCTTCTCCACAATGGTTTGAACAGACACACGATTGTGTTCTTGGGTTGCAAATGGATTCACACGGGTTTGAAAATTTGTGTGAATAAAAACATGAGTCTTGGGACTCACAAAAGTGAATACTTAGAGTATTTAGGACTCTGAAAATCGTCTATGAAAGTCTTGATAAAAAAATCCCCGAAGTAGGTTTATAAAAGAAAACCTGGCCCTAAAAAATTTGAACACGATCTGCACAATTTTATCCCAGGCGGATCGGTCCGCTTCTGATCCGGACCGGTACGAGGTCGGATCGATTCCTTTTTGAATAGGGCTTCTTTGGTTTGTAATCGGTCCGGGGTCTACTGGATTAAAGCATAAGCGGATCGGTCCGGCTTGAGGTGGATCGGTTCTTTTTCCAAACCAGCGGATCATTCCGGTGCGGACCGGTTCCTTTTTAAAATGGGAGGACCGGCCTGGCTGACCAGAAAATTGATTTCTTGAGATCTTTGATATTCGGATCCGTTGATGATGATGTGATCTTGAATTTTTTCAACGATGTAATGGCTTATGACATACACAGAAATAATGGACAAAATGTCCTTACAAATCTCCCCCTATGTCTATGCCGGTACAAACATAAAACATCCGAATTATCAAATATCAAATTGCCTATACAAATCTACCCTTCCATGAACCCAAAACTGGAAAGATACGAATGAATAAGACTTCATCGTTTAGTCTTCAACTCTTCAGGAATCTCAATGCTTTTCTCACCAGGGTGTGCAATTCAGAGATCATCAAAGAAGTACCTACACACATAAGACAAAGCAAATACCATGTGATGTATCAAGTTTGAAATGAGATAAATAAAGATACCAATTTATCATGAAAGCATACTTTATCAAATCTCAAAAACTCAGAAATCCCCCATAAAATGATAATTATTTCTCCCCCTTTTTGTGATGTCCCCAAATAGACAAATGAGAAGAATAGCTCAAACAAGCAAGGTCGAGGGGTCACAAGGAATAAGCAACTATTTTTTAAAGTTTTTCAAAATTTTTCAAAAAAAACAAACAAAAATCACACCATGAATGAACACAAAACAACCAAGTTGATGATAGCAGAAATGTAGAGGTGTGATCAAATTCGATAGAAAAATCAATGCATACAATCATGACATATGTGCGCGATGAATATCAGATACTCTTAACGAATGCACTCAAAATATTCCTTTGGTGTAAAAAAGGTGGTAATATGAGACATTGACTTATTCAAATCAACAAATCAAAGCTGAAAATGATTTCCACACCAATAACGTTGAAAACGATTTAATGCTTTTTAAGGATTTTCAAGGAAGTGAAAACTCGATTGAATTCTCCAACCAAACGCCCTCAGATTTATATGTTGAAAAGAGGCGATCTACATTCTCAAACTTCGGAGAATTGATGGTGAAACCGAATGGCCCATATTTTGGCATATATTGATTTTTATTGCCTTTAAATTTATTTCGGGATCTTTTAACCTCTTTGGACCTCGGATAATAAAATTCCTCAATTTTTTAGGTCCTTGTTAATGGTGGCTTAGAATCGCAAAGGCTAAATGAACCTTTCGCATCCCTTCCCTGTTTTCAAATAAACACACAGTCTCACCAAAACGGTTTTTACATGCATTCCAATCATGTCAAGTTTTATCGCATATTGCTAGTTGTATAGAAAGAATTGAGATGAAAACACTCAAGCCAATATGTGATAGAGAAGTACAATAATCAAATATATTCGTGCATGTGTGCAATAAAGGAGATATGAGTCAAACATGTAGAAAGATATCACTAATCACATCTCAAAGACTCCAAACAATGTAGAGCACATGGATGAAATGTTGTAGTGTCTCAAATCTCTATCAAACAGTCACATGGATAAATGGAATGAAGTTGTGACTTGGCTATCTTAACTGATCATCCATAAAAGGTGCAAATAAAATACAAAAATTTTTATAAAACGAAATCTTTTTGGATTTTTCATAAGAAGAAATAAATAGCTGTACAACAAAACAATAAAACATATAAAACACGCTAGTAATAGGGAGCATATGATATGAACATGAAAAAGCATCCTATTCTAGATAAAGGCCAACCCCTCAGTCAACTCTGCAAATCCCCCAAGACTTACCAAGACTTTCAAATCTAAGGGCATCTAAAGGTTTTGTGAAAATATCGGCTAATTGACTGTCGGTGGGTACGAAACTCAGGGATACGACTTTCTCCTCAACTAACTGACGTATAAAGTGCTCGCGTATCCTGATGTGTTTTGTGCGCAAATGTTGAAATGGATTACGGGATATGTGTATCGCACTAGTGTTACCACATGAAATAGTCATGGTGTTATGTGAAATCCCATAATCCTCTAACATTTGCTTCATCCACAAAAGTTGCGTGCAACAACTCCCGGCGGCGATGTACTCAACCTCCGCGGTGGACAGAGAAATGGAGTTTTGCTTCTTGCTCAACCAGGAGACAAGAGCAGGACCAAAATAGAAACACCCTCCAGAAGTGTTCCTACAACCATTTACATCCCCGGCCCAATCGGCATCCGAATAGGCGGATAAATGGTCATCGGTATCAAAGGAATACCAAATACCGTATGAGAGAGTCCCACTCACGTATTTAATAATACGTTTTAGAGCAAGTAAATGTGACTCTTTTTGGGATGCGTGATATCGCGCACAGACTCCAACACTAAAGGCTATGTCGGAATGGTTGGCAGTCAATTAAAGGAGACTACATATCATACTCCGATATAAGGTTTGCTCTACGTCCTTGCCTGAAGCATCCTTACTAAGCTTGGTAGTGGTACTCATAGGTGTACGTGCATGTTTAGCGGAGTCTAAACCAAATTTCTTCACTAGGTCTCTAACATACTTAGATTAGGAGATGAACATCCCATCCTCTAGCTGACGAACCTGGAGACCAAGGAAGAAAGTAAGATCACCAACCATGCTCATCTCAAACTCACTTTTCATCTCCTCCTCAAACTGATGAGTATGTTGGGAGCACGTGGATCCAAAGACTATGTCATCCACATTGACCTGGGTAACCAAAATATCATCGTCATCTCTCCTGACGAACAACGTCATATCAACTCCCCCTTTCTTGAAGCCACGGACAAAGAGATAGGAAGTAAGCCTCTCGTACCAAGCACGGGGTGCTTGCTTCAAACCATACAAGGATTTTCTCAGATAGTAGACGTACTTCGGGTGCTTAAGGTCTTCAAACCCTTTTGGTTGTTCCTCATAAACCTCCTCCTGTAGAATGCCATTTAGAAAAGGCACTCTTTGTATCCATCTGATATAACTTGAAGCACATATGACATGCGATGGTGAGTAGTAAGCGGAAGGACTCAAGCCTCACAACAGGAGCAAATGTCTCCCCAAAGTCTACACCTTCTATCTGTGTGGAGCCTTGAGCGACCAACCTAGCCTTGTTTCAGATTATGGTACCATTTTCATCCATTTTATTCTTGAAAATCCATCTGGTACCTATCACATTATTCTCACTAGATTCCCAGACATTATTCTTTTTAAACTGAAGCAACTCATCCTGTATGGAAGATATCCAGTGTTCATCCGAGAGTGCTTCTTTATGATTCTTGGGCTCGACTTTGGACGTGTTGTAAAAATGGCTAACAACATTCTCGAGCTGAGCACGAGTCTTGACCCATAGTGTGGGATCACCAACAATGGAAAAAGGTTCATGACTCTTGCGAACCCAAGCAGGTGTGTCCCCTAACACAAGAGTAGGTTCCACAGAGTGTGGGTGAGGTGCAGGTAAACTACTACCCGAAACATCCTCATCCTCACACGGAAGGCTAGAATCAATAAACGCCGAAGGTTCGTCATCTTGCATGGTGACGTTTATTGACTCCATGACCTTAGACATCTTCAGGTTAAAAACACGGTACGCTCTACTATTCGATGAATACCCTAGCAATATCCCCTCGTCTCTTCAGGAGTCAAACTTTCCTAATTGCTCTCTATCCCATAGGATGTATCATTTTCTCCCAAAAATATGGAAATATGCAAGGTTGGGTTTCTTACCAGTCCATAATTCATAAGGCGTCTTAAGTGTGTGTGGACGCAGGTAAACCCTATTCACCGTATGGTATGCAGTAGACACTGCCTCTGCCTAAAATCTCCTAGACACGCTACGACCTAGATGCATAGATCTAGCCATTTCTTGGATCGTCCTATTATTTCTCTGAACAATCCCATTTTGCTGATGAGTCTTCACACTAGAAAACTCATGTTTGATCCCAATGCTATCATAATAAAGATCTACCTTTGATTCCTTAAATTCAATGTCGTTGTCACCCCGTATCCTGTTAATAGTGGCTCCGTGTTGATTTTGTAGGGCACGACACTTGGTTGTTAAAAACTCCACAGCATCAGATTTCTCCCTCATAAAACCTACAATCGAGTATCTAGAGAAATCATCCACCATCACGAGGATATCCCTGTTACCACCCAGACTCTCAATACGAGTAGGACCCATAAGATCCATGTGAATAAGTTTAAGTATACGAGAGGTGGTAATGGAATGTAACTTCCTATGGGGGCAACGAATTTGTTTTTCCAACTGACAGGGTCCATAAATCGTTGAAGTTGGATTTCCATGTGATGGTAAGCCACGTACTAGGCCCTTTTTAGCTAAACGAGATAAGTCTCTAACGTTCATGTGACCTAGACGTTGGTGCCACAGATCCATAGGAGTGATCGTGGCGCTATAGTAGACTAGTGAGGATGTGGGCTCAGTCCCATAGAAATTGTCCTTTGTCCTCACTCCTTGCACTAAAAGTTTATCGGCTTGATCATAGACATTACACGCGTCCCGATCAAACTTTACCGCAAAGTCAGCGTCGCACAGCTGGCTAATTCTGAGAAGGTTTGCTTTCAAACCTCTAACGTACAAAACATTATCTAGCTTAGGAAATCCTGATAACTCTACAATACCACGTCCTACAATGCTAGACTTTCTCCCATCTCCAAAGGTGATTCTGTCATCCTAACAATCCTCAAGAGACGTAAAAAATGAAGCATCACCTGTCATATGTCTGGAGCACCCACTATCAAAATACCACTGTGAGGTATTATGTGCTTTGAGAGCGACATGAACAACAAAGGCCTTTTTATCTTTCTTAGGTACCCAAGTAGTGGTAACCTTTTGTTTACCTTTATTTTTGTTGATTTTAGTCGAAATGTGAGAAACATTCACTGACGGTAAAGACATCCGTCGGAATTCCTCCAACAAACTCTGTGATGTAGCAGCTAAAAACTCAACTCACTCTCTCAGACTGGTAAAATCATCAGTATGCTGTGGTGGAGCAGTAATACATCGTGTCCGTCCCGTACAATAGAAAAACTCCCTGAGGTGGCCTTTTCTTTTGCAATATGTACAAAATAACACAGTCAAAGGCGGAACTTGGTTTGCTTTTCTTGGTTGAACTCTCTTTCGAGGTTTTTGACTATGTCGATAAGGAGTCATATTAAACTCAGGAACTGGTCCAGGTGAAATTTGGGACGTGGAGGCACCATCAAAACCAATTCCTTGCCTATCACCAAAACCTAAAGTGGGGCCAAGGAGCATCTCTCCCATCTTTCCAGATCTGTCCTCGATTTGAACCTTGACTTCCCATGCTCTCTCAAGATCATGAGTAAGTTGCGCAACAAGGGCTTCAAGTTTTTTTTGAGTCTCCATGGAGGAATGGAGCTCACTCTAAGACTAGCCACTTGTTTGGTCAAGTCCCCCTCTCTTTCTAAAAACAACCTTCTCTCTCTCTAAACAAACTCTCTTTCTCATCACAGGTAGACTCTCTCTCTCTTAAGGTAGTGCAGGTGGAGTACTCTCTCTCTCTCGCTTTTCTTAAGTCTTCCTCTAAAGCGGTGACCCTAATAACTAACACTTTTTTACGCTTTTTAGTTTTGAATGACTCAGAATAAAGCTCGGCACAAGCGCATTAAAGATCACTCTCGCTCTCACTTGTGTCACCCTCCCCCTCCCTCACATCAATCTCACTGTTGAGGTGTCCATGTGAAGCAACATCCTTATCATCGTGAGGAGTACTAGAAGTATTCACATGACTAGCCATGAATGCGGTGAAGTTGCACTCATGCGGTGACTCATCTCCAGAATCCACCGACTCGACCTCATTATCGTCACTAAGGGTAGCATTAAGGACAGCTTTTCCCTTTTCTCTGTTCATCCTAGTATCACACTCAAAGGTTATATGACCCCTACCGTCGCACTCAAAGCATCTCTCACTTTCCGTCTTAGGAGGGTCTTTAAAAACTTTTTCATTTTTCTTTTCAAACTTATTTTTCTCAAACTTCTTTTTACCTTTAAAATTATCATTTTTCTTGAGTTTGAGAATTCTTTTGAATTTTTTAGCAAATAGGTCTAACTCATCTAGATCAAAATCACACTCAGAATCTGACGTATCAATCTCTATTTTTCTAGATGACTCCCTCTTTCTTGCCAACCCCTCACCTTTTCTCTCCTGGGTATTAAGTGTAATTCCCTTATCTTTAGAATTGACAGATTTAGGGAACATATCAATCTCATAAGTTTGCAAATCTCCTACAAGTTCCTCCAATTTTAGCGTATTTAAATTACCCATAGAATTTAGCACAGTGACTTTAGGGATAAAACGCTTAGGGAGAGAACGGAGAATCTTTTTGATAACTCTAGCATTAGGAATGTGTTCACCAAGATTGAAGCTAGTGTTAATAATATCGGACAATCTAGCATAAAATTCATCAAAACATTCTGATTCAAGCAAGGTGATTGTTTCAAATTGAGTTGTCAAATTTTGCAGTTTAGACTCTTTCACAGCATTAGTACCTTCATGGGTAAGTTGCAAAAGATCCCATGCCTCTTTTAACGTGGTGCACGTCATTATGCGTTTGAACTCATCAAATGGGACAGACCCAGAAATAGCACTTAAACCCTTAGAATTAAAAGATGACCATCTAAACTCTTCTTCAGTCCAAGAGGAGACAGGTTTTAAATTGGTCACATTTTCAACAGTGACGGGGGGAGGTATCCACCCTCTTTCAACCAAAATCCATACACGTCCATCAATGGCTTTTAATGCAGATCTCATGCGGGCTTTCCAATATGCATAGTATGTCCCGTCAAAAACTAGCATTTTATTATATAACTTCTCCATTATGAACACACTCGTTTTCAAAAATAAATTTTTCAGAAAATTGATATTTTAGAAAAATTTTGCGGAAAATTAAGAATACGCGATAGATTAACGTAACCTGCTCTGATACCCATTTGAAAAGAGTGCACGTGCGTTCAAATAGAGATATTATTTAATTAAACACAGTTTTTATTAATTAAGTCCTAAACATGCATCTAGGTGTGATTGAATAAGATGATGAAACAAGTAAGAACATTCAAACACACACATGTGAGGAAAAATCCCCCAAAGGGGCAAAACCATTTATTTTCATTATAATATTGTAACATACAATTTCTCGGATTACAATGAAAATACAGTGACACAAAATTACCCGCAGGCGTCGGATCTATAGTCGGTGACTGGAACTTTTTTTTCCAGGAGGGAAGAAATGAAGAAGAAGGACGGTCTTCTCCACAATGGTTTGAACAGACACACGATTGTGTTCTTGGGTTGCAAACGGATTCACAAGGGTTTAAAAAGTTGTGTGAATCAAAACATGAGTCTTGGGACTCACAAAGGTGAAGACTTAGAGTATTTAGGACACTAAAAATCATCTATGAAAGTCTTGCAAAACAAATCCCCAAAGTAGGTTTATAAAAGAAATCCTGGCCCTAAAAAATCTGAACACGATCTGCACGATTTTATCCCAGGCGGATCGGTCCGCTTCTGATCCGGACCGGTCCAAGGTCGGATCGGTTCCTTTTTGAATAGGGCTTCTTTGGTTTGCAATCGGTCCGGGGTCTACTGGATTGAAGCATAAGAGGATCGATCCGTCTTGAGGAGGATTGGTCCGTTGGCGGATAAGTTTTTTTTCCAAACTAGCGGATCGGTCCGGTGTGGACCGGTTCCTTTTTAAAACACGAGGACCAGTTCGGCTGACCAAAAAACGGATTCCTTGAGATCTTTGATATTCGGATCCGTTGATGATGATGTGATCTTGAATTTCTTCAACGATGTAACGGCTTATGACATACACAGAAATAATGGACAAAATGTCCTTACATTGACATGTGATAATTTGTTCCTACATATTCTTAAAACGAACCAATATATACTCAAAGGTACGAGTTAACAAGGTTACCTATGATCGAATCTAAAAATCTCCAAAATTTTCATCTTTGAGTAGAAAAACCCTAGATCCTCAAATCGATGATCAAATCCTTTTTGAATCCCCCAAATAACAACAAAGTTGTAATAAATGAGTAAAAAATCTCAAAGGGACAGCTATAGGAAGAGAGTAATAGGTTTAAAATGATTTAAAATTTAATGCAAACCCTCTTAATTTGAACTAGGGAAGAAAATATCAGTACAGAGTTTTGTGCGCATAGGGAAAAATCAAACCCTGCGTACGGACGTGAAGAACAATTCAAGAACATTGTGTTGTGTGAACTATAACTCCCTAGAAAAAGATTTCAACCAAATGAATTTGGAAATAAAGGTCAATATCCCTTTTTAATACTTTAGTGCAAATAGAACATATGTCCATCATGAGCACGCTTTTACATAAGATACACAAGTCTGAGAAATAAATCCACAAAAGACTTGGTATGACCCCATAAGTCCAAACACTCTCAAAATATGAAATTCTGCATGCTCAAAAGCTTTTTTGGGGGGGATTTTTTTTATATTTTCAAAGAATCAAACAAATAATATATAGATGTGAACACAAAACCCAGTGATATGATTAAGATTAGTATATCTAAAGTAATTTTAATTTTTTACATAAATTTTCTTTGAACTAAGATTAATGACATGGATAAAACTTAAATTCATACAAAAAAAAAATCAATCATATTAGTTCAAATTCTAATCAAATATATTAAACAATTTTGCATATCAATCATGGCATGAGGTGAACAAATCATAGATCATATAATCAAATGAATGCATATAATTGTTTCATATGAATTACATTTTAATCTTAACCGTATCATTACATAAATATCCTTTTGAGATTTTCAAAATGGTGTATAATCCCTAAATTAGATATTAAAAATTGTACTATATAAATTTGAAATCCTTATATTTTTTCTTGCCTTTAATTTTCTAAACATAACTTTTCCTTCTTTTTTTTTCATAAAATGGATTTTTTCTACGATGACTTTCACACACTCTTTGGTATACACATATATACGATACTTAAATTAAAATTAATTTAATCTCACCAATATCAGACCTTTCCATTTTGAAAACATCTCATCAATCAAGTTCATTAATTAAAAGTGTTTTTCACACAAAATACTCAAATGGTCCAGTAACACCCCATATTTTTAATGATTTTTTTTAGGATTAATTAAAAAAGGGGGAAATTAATTCGGATTAAAAATAAATATTAATTTGCGTGTCAAAGGTTAATATTTATTTGTGTGGAAATATATATCAAAGATTACTTAGTGAAAAAGTAATGAATTATTATTATTATCGTTAGTGAGAAATACGGTTGTTACGGTAATTTTGGCGGGACGCACGTGTTAGTCGTGTCAGGAATTAATTTAATGAAATAAAAACTAAATTATTTTTAGACCATCCTTATGATCATTTCGAGTGTGCCAATGTGTCCGGAAGGGTCTAGATAGTCAGAAAAGTGCACTCAGAGGTTTAGTTTGGGTTCTGGAGCAATTTTAGGCCAAAACGACACCCCGAGAGGGTATTTTGGACATTTGGAATTTTAAAGAAAATAGACCTACGAATTTCTAAGAGTAATATCAGGTGATAGGTTGTATATCTTAGAATTGGAAATCACAAAGTTGCAGAGAGGCTATAGAAGGAAGAAGAGAGGAGGTTCCCAACCACCATTCTTACACCACCAACAACACTGAATTGTAGATCGGAGAAAGAGGACCGCAAACATACCATCTTCTTCAATGGATCAGACCTACCAAAAATAGGCAAGTTTTTAATCTTTCTAAATCATGTGCATATGTTATCCATGTTGGAATAGAATTGAAGAAGCCCCATGAATAGATGAATTTAAAAGTTAATTTGGAGAATTCAATTTGATCATTGGATAGGTTTTGTGTGTAGATTAAAGTCCTATGTAATTGGAAGACGAAATTGGACTGCATGGGTTTATATGCATGGGAATAATATGGGTTTAATTGTGTATGAACATGGTTGAACATAAAACTACGTTTTTATTGATAAATTACGAAATAATCAATTCTTGGGAAGAATTCTTGATGATATGATGATATTTTTACGTTGGAAATCAACCCTAGATGTATATATAGTGATTCAAAATCTTGGTTATTAATTGGTGTCATGAAGTTTTTGGTTAAGAAAATTGAAAAGAGTGCGTTTGCGTTCAAATAAGGAAGTTATTTAATTAAACTCAGTTTTTATCAATTAAGTCTTAAACATGCATCTAGGTGTGATTGATGATGATAAAATCAATCAAGAACAATAAAACACACACAAATGAGGAAAAATACCCAAAGGGGCAAAACCTTTTATTTTCACTATAATTTTGTAAGAAAACGGCTTACACGGATTACAATAAAAAAATGTGACTAAGAAATACCCTTGGGTGTCGGTTCTGTTGTCGGTGGATGGAACTATCCCTTTCCAGTAGGGGAGCAATGAAGAAGAGAACGACTTGCTCACAAATTACTCCAGATGAGTAAAAGATCCTCTTGAAGGTTTAAAGATTCACACACATATATGGGAATGGTTTTGTGAATGAAAGACGTTTAGAAAACCTTAAAAAGATGAAGTCTTATTCTGGACAGTTTTCGCAGAATTTTGAGATTGCAGAAAGACTTTCAAATGTTTAGTAGGAGAAAAAATATTTATACGAAAATCGAGGCGGTGGCTCGTTCGAACGAGATAGCCATGTCACTCGAACGAAGGACAGAAGTCATTCGAATGAGATCGCGCGACGTGCGTATCTCGCACGAATGACATTCAAAGTCATTTGAGAGAGCTCGTCATTCAAGGCACTTCGCTTCTACACTTAGAAAAAATTATGCTTTTGATAAAAAATTAATCCAGACTTCAAAAATAATTTTCAAAAAAATGCCCAAATATTTATGCAAATATTGAAAGCTCCAATAAAACATTTTATCGATAAAGCGTAGTGGAGTAATGGGAAAGAGCTGAGAAGCACGTCACATGTAGCATGATGCACATGAAGATACTGAGTGCATTGAATTCGGATAAAGGCCATCAAGGTTGATCGTGTTGATATGCCGAATGTAGCGGCATCAGACATACAAACTGTGATCTAGGAGAAAACATAAAATTCCTAGATTCTACCCCGGACATTTATAAAATTATGTCATTATAAAAAATGGATAAAATACAACCCATAGGGAAGAAGTAGAGAACTGAGCCAAGGGAGAAGCGATTCGATTTCCCAAATTTTAAAAGATTTCCCCTTTGTGATCTAGAACGTATGGGAAACAACCGGAACAAATTTCTAAGAGACTTTAAAACAAAATCGAACATACTCTAAATACCAGTAGGCAAATGATGGGTATTGGTAATTAATATTTCGAGATGAAAATAGGGTCGAGGCTAAGTGTAGTTAATTAAGGAATGAAATGTATAATCGGGAATAATACGATGATTTCATGGGTATCTTAGGGAACCTACAACTTGGACTGGTAGGGATGAGTGGATTACCTACTTAATTGACTTAAGGAGTACTTAAAAACCGTATGAGTGACAACGAACACTCGGGATGTCGTGAAAAGAAGCATTATGCTAAATAAAAATACGTAGGATATTGGAGGGTTCTATGCTACGTATGGAATATATATGTGTTATGGGTTATGAGTGTACCTATTCTAATGGTATAAATATACACATAATTGTGTATATATTATGTGGCTTATTATTTATACGACATACCTACGTTATTTTCTATCAAGGGAGGTCTTTTAAAGGGGACAATCTTATCCTGATGAGCCTCTTGAGGGGGATTTTAGATTGGTGCCACAGAATATAAAACCTAGGAATGACTTATCGGTGAGTTAATAAGTTGGCAGTCATATTGGTGCGTAGGTATGTGCGTAGCCTGTAGGCTCGGAACTATGTTCGCCTCCAATATCTGTGTTTTATATTTATATGGTTCTGAAGTGATTTGGAACCCATAGTCCTTTATTTTGTACGTGACGTACCGGGACTTGATAGCAGAGTATGATCGCACTACAGTTTAGTTGTTGGGTTCTGTATTAGAATATATATTATGAGAGTGATAAATATATATACTTGTGATTATTCTATGTGTTTGCCTAGTAAATGAGAAGAATATTAACATCTAAAATAATTTAAGTATGTTGGAACTTAAATGACTAATGAGATACTCATAATTGGTTAATTGATATTAAAAATTTAGTAATGTATTAATTGGGTAATAAGGGTGGTCACAACGAGTTAGTTGTCATGGAAAGAGACTGTTTCAAACTAGTTAGGTGGGGTAGGATAACTAGGATGAGTCATACGGGTGTGAACAATAGTTGAGAGGTGAGAAACGCAAGTGAGAGAACATGGACTAACATGTATATAAAATCTATTGTGGCCATCCCGATTCGATTTTGGGGCTGCTCGAAGGGGTCTCACATCCCGCTCGAGGGCGCTTCGGTCGCCATCGGTGTGGGGTAAATGTAAGGAGATAGAGTCGCCAGTCTATTTTTCTCAAAACAGACAAAAGAACATGTCGCTGCCTGAAGAGGATGGCATCAAAGACAAATTGATGCATAAGAAACCAATAGTTCGAAGGTCCGTGAGTTACGGAATGGGAAGGTGTTAAGCACCCATCCCTCCCTTTTAGTCTCTTATGGGCTAGTGTTGTTGTTTTCCTTCATTTATCCATGAAGTGTGTGTGCGTGTATATATAATGGAGATCGGAATTGTTCAACTTACACCATGAGAAAGGTAGAGTGAGGTCATCCATAGGAATGTACCCAAAACAATGTATATATATATATATATATATATATATATATATATATATATATATATATATATATATATATATATATAGTTATCGCGATATTGAATTTTATTATAAAATGACAATATGTGTCGGATGAAACGCTAGCGAACATGATATGTATATTAATGCAAGAATATGATAAAAATGAGGAATTTAGGAAATTTAGAAAATTGAACTCGAGTCTCGAGTTTTAATCCGAAATGCCTACGTATCCTATAAAGTCATTAAAGTCCACTTAGTTCGGATACGACATGGTGGTGGGATTTATCCCATAGATCGGAACGAGATTTTATTATATGTGTGTGTAGAAAAATGTATCTCTAGTTTTGAAAAAGTACGATGGATAATCTCATTCGAAATTCATAGGCGTAACCCCTTTTTGTTTTTCTTTTATTTTATAGAAAATAAAGTATGCGCACTAGTAAAAATATATATATGAACTAAAGTACTAACTAGATTATGAATTTAATGAAATTTATGCAAAAATAAGGAATTTCAAGAGAGAGGGACGGAATTGGACCTTCTTTGAAACTTGATCTTTGACCTTGAATGAACTCCCTTGAATGTGAGATGGATTTTGGATGAGAGAGAATGTGTTTTACTATATTGGGTATGAAAAGGATGTGAATGTAATCTTGAATGAAACTTCACATGGAGGAACTTTGCTCATTTCAAGAGAATGTTGCTGAGATCAGTGATACTGATGGATATGAGGTCTTGGTGTGCTTGATAGTGAGGTCATGCCCTGATTTTATAGGGTAAGGGGGTTATCGATCGTCAGATCCCTTGTCCTACCAATCGGTAGGTGACCCTAAACACACTGCCAATAGGTAGGGTCTGGGACCTGTCAATTAGCAGTCTCGTCAGATTTACCTGGAAAAAGGGTCGTAGAATGTAATCCATTGATCCGAATCATGCATGGGGCATACCGTTAGAAAGTTAATTCAGATACCTTTAATATTACTTTGGACAACTCCTGGGTTCGATAGTTAACTTCGGGTCAAATATGGCTCGAAAGTGCATGTAGGTCCTTTGGACGGGAGATTGTCGGTAGGAAACAAATCATTCGTCCGTATGGTAAGTCAGAATCGCGCACGGGGAAGACCATTGGAAAGGTTAAGAGATGTAATTAGACATTCCAAAGAGTTTATCTTAGTTCAAAATTTTTACTTTAGTAAATCGGTGCCCAGAAGCACCCAGTGACCACTCTGAGTAAAACAAATCGTTCGTTCGTACCGTAAGTTAGAAACGCGCACGGGGTGGACCATTGGAAAGTGTAATCAGTTCCCTTCGTATATTAATTTAGTCTCGTTTGAGATGAAGAGTTAAGTTTGGTCAAATGAAGCCCAGGAGTGCCCGGTGGCCTCCAGATCAATTTTTGGGAGAAAACTAATTGTTCGCCCGAATGGTTATGCTATTTTACACACGGGGTGGACCATTGGAAAGGTGTTCAGTGGCCTTTGAAGATTCAAAGATATTTTACTCTGAAGATGAAGTTGTTCGGGGTTAAATCGGGACCCAAGAGCGCCTGATGGCCTCTAGATCGGTACTCGGAGTGCGACCTTGGGTTTATAGTGAAATGTGGAGGTGCTAGTGACCTAAAGAGAAACTTAGGAGGTCCTAAAATGTGGTGTCTACATCTGTTGTTTAAGAATTTTAAATACTTGCTAAAAATTTTAAACATTTTTACTCAGGCTCTGACCCATTTTCTAAATCTATTTTGTAAAGACCATTTTAGGTGCCTAGCCACAGGGAGGGCCATCATAGGAGTTCATTTTTATTTGTCGTTGCTGCAGTTACTATGGACGAATGTAGGTACTAGTTTGGTAGATGCCTCCATTCATTTTAGATCTTATGCATCCTTTATCTTATCTCAGTCGAGCATTTTGCCCTTCTTCTATTAGCAGTTATTTCCAGAGATATTATATTTCCTTTATTATTAAGTTTTGGATTTAGTTTTTATATCGATTGTTGTATTAGAGTTTCATATTGGGGTGTTTACTCTCATCATATCTTATTTGATTTTGTTTTTCATTACTTGTGGTGTTGATTTATTTTGTATGGTGAATGTGATAATTATTTAATTCTTTTAAATCTTTGCATATTAATAAAAACATAAAATTTTGATACCAACTTTTCAAATGCTAGGTGGTTAGTAAATGTTAAAAACTTTTTCGACAGTGATGCTAAGAATGAACCAATCTGGATATTATTTTCTGATTTAATAAAGGCCTTATCTCCCTGTATTTAATCAAGCGGGGTATCACAGGTCCATAGAAACATTTTAATAGAATTGAACAATATTATATCTTGGGATTTAGTCATGATTTCTATACGAAGCAATCATGTACCTCACATAAAAGTCTCACATGATTGAAATACATGTGATGTGCATGTGTAAAGTTAAATCAATACCAAATATTTTATCAAACTTGAATTATAATGATTCTTCCTACAATTATAAAAAATATCATTGAAAACATTATCATTTACATATCATTGTTTTAAATCCATGTTTTATTACTTTTTCAACTATGTTCGTAAAATGAATTACACGTATACATAGAACTTAATCAATAACCATAGAAAGAATAAACTAAAAATCTTTTTGGTTTTTAAAGGATGATATATACATACATAATATGTAAGGAAAAAGTATATAATATAAATGCATGAAAATCCGCACTAATAGCATGTAGAAGATCCAAATGTGACAATGAAATCACTCGAACCCAACATATGATACCACAAGAATCAAGGAGTATATAGGGATCTACAACCTATAAAACTCTATGTATACTATTCATCTACCTAACTAGGTAGATAGGGTGGTTCCTCTCTTGGATCCTTGGCATCATGAAAAAACCTATTTATTCCACTAAACCTTTTTTTGAGGAACCACTTACTAAACCTTCTCTCTAGTGTCATTCCTAGGTATACCTCTCTTAGGATCCCATTGTTCTCTCCTCACATTAATTCCATTTGTAGGAAACTTGTTTTTATGTCTAGCAAATGACATCCTTCTCCTCTTATGTTGATTGATAACCAAATATACTTGCCTCATAAGATTTCCTATCTCATTTCTAAGGTCTCTTAAAGGATCTATTCTCTCAATAACCCTTCATTCTTAAGAAATCTTATCTTACTATCCAAGAACCATATATAAGTTCCATTTGTATGTCCATACAAATTTTAATGAAAACAATATGACACTTTTCTTCTAAAAAAGGGCTTAGGTTTCTTTTCCATAAATGATCAACCCAAAGTAATAGACTTAGGTACAGATTTAAATACAAATTTTTCATGTTTCATTTTTAGGTCATGTTCCTTCTTCTTGCTCTTTCGATGGGAAGATGATTAAAATCTTAATTTTAAAATTACTTTTTCTTTTGCTTTGAATTAAAAAAATTAAAGACAATGTTTTTCATTTTTCACTTGACCTTTTTTCAAGAATAAGATATCAAGTACATTTATCATTTCTATTAAATCAAATTTTAACTCTTCGGCATGTTTGAGTTAAATAGACAATTTTTCCAAGTCAAATTTTAAAACCCCTTTTTGAAACACGGTTTTTTTTTTCTCTTTCAAAATCACTTCATTCAAAATTTTAAAATAATCAATCTTATTCAACAAGCTATCAACATTTTCATTATGTTTTACATTATCCAATTGAACATATTCAAATTTCTTGATGTCCTTTTCTTGTTTACATTGAATTTTTATTATTTTATTATTAAAATCTTACTGTTGGACTTGTTTAGATTAAGAGATTCATGATAAAGTTCATAAAATTCTTCGTGAACATTCTCTTTATCATCATCATTATCTTAAGATGATCTAGGAGTGTAGTATTATACTAGAATAAGATGAGGAATAACTAAGAGACTTATGAGTAGACTCTTTTTTTTGTATTCTTCATAAAAACACATTAAGAAAATCATTATCTTCACTAACTTTCTCATCTTCACCTTCTAACCTAACCATAAATGATATTTCACTCCCACTCTCTTTACTAGAGAAATTCTCACCCGACTCGGTATCAAAATCACTCAAACTATCATTGTAGAATTTGTTTTGTCAAAATTTTTTGACATTTTTCATTTCGTCAAAATGTGCAGGGCATGCATTGATATGGTGGCTAACTCCACCAAAGCTAAAACACTTATATTAATCCTTCGCCTTTCATTTCTTGGGAGAAACTTTATCATAGATACCATTGAAATCACATCTAGAGGCTTTTTAAAGATTCAGTTTAAATTTCTTCTCACTTTTATATCGGGGTTTTATTCTTAAAACCATGTATGGATTTTATTTTTAAGCATAAGTGCCAGTTCATTTTGAAATAAGAATTATGGTTATGAGAATGCTTTATATTTGCTTTAAATATATTGTTTGGTATTAATGTCGAATAATAGAGCTCAATAGGAATTCGAGTGATGCGACTTCGAGTTGATCATGAGAAGATTGTAATTTAATTATAGTACTATTAAAAAGTTCATAACCTAGATAGGAGCTTGACATCCTCTCAGAATGGTCGTGTTACAATCCTACCAGTCTGTCTCTGACGCCCTCTTGGTCAAATTAATTTGATGTTAATCGATTTTAACCAACATCTAATCAATTTCCTTAATTCTCGACTTAAGTTATTTTGCTTCTTTTACCGGGATTATAAAATAATCCACCGGTCGGATTTTACTTGGTTGAAAAAAATCTTATAAGTCTATCAAAGGGGTATCGTAATCCCACGTATCTCTGGACACGGATTCCTCTGAATTAAGATCTCATACCTACTTATACAATTGTCACCTAATATAAGGGGATCATTTGATTCATTATAATATTGAATTGCACCCATATCAATCAAAGTGGTAACTAAATAAGCATTCTAATCCTTATAATTCTCGATATTAAGAATCTATGTGCCCTTCACAAATGCTGTAAAATTGCCAGAGTCTAATCAAGACAACCATTTAAATCTAATCTTATGGTTGGTCCTATTCAATACATTCACGGGATGTACCGATCGTAATCCTCTGTGGAACTATCACACAAGTTATCGAATCATCACATATGTAGTATTATGTACCATAATAAACTCTACAAATAAGACCTCATTATATCAGAGCGATTTCGGAGATTATTAAACCGGAGTTCAGTCATGATTATTGAGGGTAGTTAATTTACGAATAAATAAAGAAAGGAAATAGTTACGGTAATTGTAATTGGGATTTTTGAGCATGCATTTGTAGATAATTTAATTATTTTTCTTGGACCTTTAATTTAGTCCACATACCTAAGTAGTCAGGCCCATATTCTAAAGAAACCCAATATGGACTAAGTCCACCTTTTGTATTTTTATATAGAGGTGTGGGATAGGGTTTTAATTATTAGCATTAATCATTAGGGTTTGAGAGGGGTAAGAGAAAACACTATTCATGTTTTTATGAAATGGAATTGTAATGACACAAATTACCAATTGAGTCCATATATAGTTTTGGCTCAATTCCGGACAAAAACATTTATTCATAGGATAATTTTTAAATTGTAATATTCTCAAGCCTATGAAGTGTTTGTTGAAGACGTAGCGGCAAAGAGTATAAAGCTTCATCAAAATTCCAGTTTGTGTGCCTCGTTTCTACGTCATCAATCACCGTTCCATGCTCCCAAGGTATGAATGCAATTATATATATAGGAGCTTGGAACAAAGTTTATTGGGTGTTAGGTTTAATAAAAACTGCATTTTATTCTCAGAAAGAATTAATTAGAACTTTAAAATGAGTTTATAAAGTTTCTGGGCCAAAATCGAATTTTACAAACTTTCTGGTCGTTCGTTAGAAATGTCGTTCGAACGAGTTTACCAACGAGTCTAAACTGGTATGTCGTTCGAAATGTCGTTCGAACGAGATTGTTCGTTCTAACGAGGTTTCTAACGAGATTCTAACGAAGTCCATACTGGTGCGTCGTTAGAAGCTCGTTCGAACAAGAGTTCATTCGAACGAAATGTCGTTCGAACGAGCTGTCAGGCGAGAACAGTTTTTGGCAGTTTTTCACCCACTTCCCCTCTTGTTTTTAAACTAACTTTTTCAGACTTTATGAAGTGCGGGAACCACATTTTCCAAACTAACTTTTCCATAACTTTTCCAACTTAGTTTATCTCTTAGAGAGAGTTTGAGAGCAAAAATGGTTTAGGAAAATGTTCATGTTTTGAGTGTTAATTTTTCAAAGAGAAAATCCTTCACACTCTAGTTTACACCCAATTGTGTTTAGTCCAAGTTCTTATTTACATATTAAATTGCTTGGAGTTTTGGCACCGGTTTATCTCTACCGAATTCAAGAAAGAGAAGTTTTGGTTTGCTTCTACATCCATCAAAGAAGAAGACATTTTTGTTGCGGTTCTACCCACTTGGAGAAAGGCTCCATGTACGGGTGACGGTGACCATAGAAAGCCCCATCGGTGTATTCCGAGATCGCGGTAGTGTTCCGAGGTTGTCAGCTAGGAAGAGGTGTCTACGAGAAGAAGCGTCGAGGCTTGAGAGGGATCGAGTTAGTCGTTGTAAGTCTATCTGTCTTGTAATTGTAATTCCATATCTAGTGGACTTGTGGCTAGGGCCATCCGAGGTTGTTTCCCATCTTGGGTTTTTCCTCGTACATCGCGGCGTAGTGTGATATTGTTTATTTTATCTTGCATCATAACGTAGAACACATGCTTAGACTAATTCAAGATAAAATTCGGTTTAAATCATCACACTCACTTTAATTTGGACTTATATTAAATATTCGATAATGTTGTTTAATTCACGTCATTTGCTAAAATTTGGTTTCGCCTAACTTGCTAATTTTGATAAATATCACTTAGGCAAATTCTAGGACTTGGATTAACTTATTTTAATTTGTTTTGAAGAAATTCAAATTTGGCTTTGTTTATTGTTGAACCATCATTCAACGCTTCCGCATCACTTATTGAATTCTATATAAAAGTAAATTACCCTACACTAACAAATTGGTATCAGAGCCAAAGCGATAAATTATTTCGTTAACGATCTTTTAAATAATTTTTGGCTAAAATGGATTTTTCCCCATTTTCAAAATTTCCTATTTTCGATGGTTCAAACTACGCGTATTGGAAAGCGCGAATGAGATCGGCACTAAAATCTATCGACGAGAGAGTTTGGATGTCTGTTGTTACCGGGTACTCCCCACCAACTTACTTAGTTGAAAATGAACGTGTTATCAAACCCGCCGATAGATGGACTGAAAATGAGTTTAAACTTGCTAACTTTAATTCCCGAGGTTTAAATGCCTTATTTAGCGCTGTCGCACTGGATGAATTCCGACGTATTATGACGTGTGAAACCGCTAAAGAAGCTTGGGATATTTTACAATTAACTCATGAAGGAACTAGTGTCGTTAAAGCTTCAAAACTCCAAAACCTCACCACTCAATTTGAAACTATCAAAATGGATGAAAAAGAAACTTTTGATAAATTTTATGCTAGACTTTCGGATATTGTTAATTCATCTTTTAACTTGGGAGAGAAAATACCTGACGACCGTGTTGTAAAGAAAATTTTAAGGTCCCTACCCGATAGATTTATTCCTAAAGTGACCGTTTTAAATTCTTTACCCACTTTAGCCTCTACGAAATTAGAAGAGCTTGTAGGTGATTTACAATCCTATGAACTAAATATTTTTCCCTCTAAAACTGAAAAGAAAATTGAAAAGGGTGTTGCTTTAAAAGCCCGAAAAGAGGTCAAACAAGTAGTAGAGAGCGATAGTGAAAGTGACTCGGAAGACATGGCTTTGTTTGCTCGTAAATTTAGAAAATTTCTTAAATTTAACAAAGATAAATTTAAAAATGATTTTAATAAATTTGATACTTCTAAACATGATAAAAGCGAGAATATTTATAAAGCCGAGAAGATCCCTAAACCTAGCAATGACAATTTAGATAGGGACGAGTCTGATAAGTGTTTTGGTTGTGAAGGTTATGGCCATAGGGCTTATGAGTGCCCCACTAAACTAAGGAAAGATGGTAAGCGACCCATTTCATATAATGCAACCCTTAGTGATAGTGATAAGGAAGAGAAGCCCGATTCCCCCACTAAGAAAAAATTTGTGGCTTTTATGGCTAGTCATGTGAGTGATAGTGAGAACTCATCGATTGATGAAACAATAGCACATGCCACTTCCAAGGTCATTGTACATGATTCTCTTATTTTTTATGATAGTGAGAGTGAAGACGAAAGAGAGAGTGAAAATGAAGATGAGGTTGATATAAGTGAACTTCAAAATGCTTTTCAAGAATTGTATACCGAATCTATTAAATTGAAAAGAGCTAATTTGAAGTTAGAAGCTAGTTTAAGAGAGAGTGTCAAGGTCGTTGATGAAAATGATTTAATAGAAGACCTTAGGACACGTGAGAGAACTCTTCGAGAGAAGCTAGAATACGTAGAAGGCGAAAGAGATAGCCTCAGGGGTTTAATGGAATCCTTAAAAAAGGAGATTCTTGATTTTGAAGAGCGAAATGCTTTATTAGAGTCTAACATTTTAGAATTACAAGATAAATTAAAAGACTCTAGTAATGTCAAATTTGATTTGGAGTGTCGTTCGGAAAAACTAGATAAAATGTTAGGAACGGTCCAAATTAAAAATGACACTTGTGGTTTAGGCTTCAATACTTTTAATGAATTTACTCATAATGCCAAAACCACTGTTTTAGGAGAATCTACTAGGAATGGATTTAATGATCACTCCTTAGGTCAATCTTTTCGACATGCTCTTGCTTGTACACATTGTGGTCGAAAAGGTCATCTTAGGAAATTTTGTTTTGATCTTAAACGAATTTCTAGAAAATCCCATAGTAATGTAACCACGGTAGTGAAAGTTCCTACACCCCAAGATAGTCATTCTCCATTCATTTGGGTTAGGAAATCCGTCTTGGTTGCCTTGAAAAATAGGGTTGTTGATTCTCATTTACTTTCACATGCTTCCTCCCTTGCTAAATCTAAAGGATGAATGTGTTAGTGTTTGCATACTTTAGCGTTTGTACTTTATGCTATATTCACTTGCTAAATGTATGCTTGTTTAGTCATTTTCTAGTCATAGCCTTATTTCATATCCCATGCTAGAAATTATGGCTTGTTTATCTTTTTGTATTATATTTTGTGCTAGAATTAACCAAAAAAAATAAATATAAAAAGATGTTGTGTTTATCATTTGTGTTTTATTTATTTCATTTAAGCTTAATGAAAAATACAAATGATTTTTGTTTGTCCTTTTGAGTAAATATTTTTTTTATTAAAAATGTTAAAAACTCAAAAAGATTTTATGTTGTGTGTATTTTAGTTTGACACACTTTATGTGGCATATACTTGTGTTTGAATCCCTCCTTTAACGCTCCCACGTGGCTAGAACTATTGGTTTAGATTTTCAATCCTTAAAATGTTCTTTACCATGCTTTATATGGAGTAGTTGGATTTTGTGTTGTTTAAATGGATTCTATTTTTATATGCCTCTTTTCACACATGCACGAGCTCTTTTGAAATCTTAATGTCACATGTTATATTTGAGCTCTTTGAGGTGTTCTCCTACCAATCTAGTCATCTATATATCTATGACCGAGGAGGACTAATGCATGTCAAAATCTGTTGCATGTGAGATTTGTGTGAAAATGAAAACATGATAAATAAATATGCACGGGGAAGGGCTCCGAAAGGACTAAGTGATCCTTTGCGATAGTAAGCCACCGTTTATTGGATCTAAAAGAAATACGTGATCCAAAGGCCTAAAAACAGAATATTTGGCATTAAAAAGAAAACAATTGCCAAGGCCTATGTTTGTTTGATATATTCATTCAAAAGTAAAAGAATATATATGCTTATTGAGGGAGAATTGGATGGTATATCAACGGTTTGCACAATGTCCGTTTATCCTAGTTGTCTTTAATGTCATGACTCTATTTGGTTTGTAGAATCATCATCATGCTAGGCTTGTATGCATTGTGTATGTTTGTTCATTAAGTTCAATCTTTATATTGTCACATGAGGTTATATTTAAATGTGATAAAGTTTGCAATCAAATGATAACTCCGTGAATGTTTCTTAAGTGTTTGGGTCTAAATTTAATTGTTGCTAGTTCACACCCCTACACTTCCGTTTCCATATGACACATTTTTGCCATACGAGTGTGCAAACTTACCGTATTTTGTGTCATGTGTGTGTTTATATCTATATATATATGCAAGTGCTTCATTGATATATTTCTAGTTTATATATATATGATATTTATTTTGTCTTTGCCTATGCTTTTATTGCCCATATGCTTTCATGTCTTAACACTTTAAGCTTCAACATGCTTTTATGTTTATTCGTTCTTTATCCTTTGCCTATTCCCGAACAAAAAGGGGGAGAATGATGATAGGGGGAGAAATGGTATCTAATCCTATTATTATCGTATCTTAGTTTGGGGGAGATTTATCTTAGGGGGAGACGTCCTTCTAAGTAGGTCATGTGTTTGATAAAGGGGAGAATTAATTTAGGGGGAGTAATTAATTAATTGCATTTAATACTTTGATATTCCCTATGCATTTGATGAGTTTGCTTAAGTGTGCAGGAATTCTTCTAAAGCGGCATCTGTCAATGGCAAAGAGTTTGATCCTTGGGTTGAGTCAAGTTTGGGTGGGTTATGTTTTGAGTCTTGTGAGCTTGACAGCCCTTTAGGATTTTTGTTTGGTTTTTGTCCTGGAATAGCCAAAGGGGGAGATTTGTAAGGACACAAATTTCCAATTGAGTCCATATATAGTTTTGGCTCAATTCCGGACAAAAACATTTATTCATAGGATAATTTTTAAATTGTAATATTCTCAAGCCTATGAAGTGTTTGTTGAAGACGTAGCGGCAAAGATTATAAAGCTTCATCAAAATGCCTGTTTGTGTGCCTCGTTTCTACGTCATCAATCATCGTTCCATGCTCCCAAGGTATGAATGCAATTATATATATATAGGAGCTTGGAGCAAAGTTTATTGGGTGTTAGGTTTAATAAAAACTGTGTTTTATTCTCAGAAAGAATTAATTAGAACTTTAAAATGAGTTTATAAAGTTTCTGGGCCAAAATCGAATTTTACAAACTTTCTGGTCGTTCATTAGAAATGTCGTTCGAACGAGTTTTTCGTTCGAACCAGGTTTTGTTCGAACGAGTTTGCCAACGAGTATAAACTGGTTGTCGTTCGAAATGTCGTTCGAACGAGATTGTTCGTTCTAACGAGGTTTCTAACGAGATTCTAACGAAGTCCATACTGGTGCGTCGTTAGAAGCTCGTTCGAACGAGAGTTCGTTCGAACGAAATGTCGTTCGAACGAGCTGTCAGGCGGGAGCAGTTTTTGGCAGTTTTTCACCCACTTCCCCACTTGTTTTTTAACCAACTTTTTTAGACTTTATAAAGTGCGGGAATCACATTTTCCAAACTAACATTTCCATAACTTTTCCAACTTAGTTTATCTCTTAGAGAGAGTTTGAGAGCAAAAATGGTTTAGGAAAATGTTCATGTTTTGAGTGTTAATTTTTCAAAGAGAAAATCCTTCACACTCTAGTTTACACCCAATTGTGTTTAGTCCAAGTTCTTATTTACATATTAAATTGCTTGGAGTTTTGGCACCGGTTTATCTCTACCGAATTCAAGAAAGAGAAGTTTTGGTTTGCTTCTACATCCATCAAAGAAGAAGACATTTTTGTAGCGATTCTACCCACTTGGAGAAAGGCTCCATGTACGGGTGACGGTGACCATAGAAAGCCCCATCGGTGGATTCCGAGATCGCGGTAGTGTTCCGAGGTTGTCAGCTAGGAAGAGGTGTCTACGAGAAGAAGCGTCGAGGCTTGAGAGGGATCAAGTCAGTCGTTGTAAGTCTATCTGTCTTGTAATTGGAATTCCGTATCTAGTGGACTTGTGGCTAGGGCCGTCCGAGGTTGTTTCCCATCTTGGGTTTTTCCTCGAACATCGCGGCGTAGTGTGATATTGTTTATTTTATCTTGCATCATAATGTAGAACACATGCTTAGACTAATTCAAGATAAAATTTGGTTTAAATCATCACACTCACTTTAATTTGGACTTATATTAAATATTCGATAATGTTGTTTAATTCAAGTCATTTGCTAAAATTTGGTTTCGCCTAACTTGCTAATATTGATAAATATCACTTAGGCAAATTCTAGGACTTGGATTAACTTATTTTAATTTGTTTTGAAGAAATTCAAATTTGGATTTGTTTATTGTTGAACCATCATTCAACGCTTCCGCGTCATTTATTGAATTCTATATAAAAGGAAATTACCCTACGCTAACAGGAATATAGAGTGAATATCACATCTCACTCAAAACAAAGGGTTTTCATATAAAAAGGTGTCCACCGACCTCTCCGACTTCAGGGAGTATTATACAATAGGAGATCGTATTGTACCAAAGGTTTAATCAAGGTATTTTAAATATATTGGAGGGAAACAAGGATTTTATCATCAATTACCTTTGTCTCCTCATATTAATCACAACAAGATTCACTATAGTGTTAATTCTTGAAACCCTACGCTTAATCTTTAAAAATTATTCTTATTTTGTTTTCAGTACATGATTAATCAAAGATCTTTTGCAATACATTTTCCCGCATATTAAATATCAATCCCAAGTTATTTCTCCAAACATTTTCTTATTGTTTTTATTGAACTTGATAAACCTTTTCTCAAATAAATAAATATCTACATCAATGTGTTCACAGGCTCTACCCTCTGACACCCCGACTAATTAAATACCGGGTAGCTACTCTTTTATTAAATCAATACAAAATGCCAAGTTGGTCCAGTTAATAGCATCACCGTTGAAAACATTTTTAATGATTACTAACCACCTAGTATTTAAAAAGTGAGTTGTCAAATTTTAAATTAAATCTGATTAACATGCAATAAATGAAATATAGAAATGTAACACAACCATTAACGATAAAGTCCAACTATAATGAATCAACAAGTAAAGATGAGTCTCGAGGAAATACTCCTCACAACAATCCCAATATGAAATGAAATAAAACAAGTCTGCATCCAGAATTAATTACAATCCAAAGTCTGAATAACTGAAATATAAAATGAAATGTCTCTAAAAGAAATGGGCGACATGCCCTACAACTGATGAAATCTGAATATAGAGTCAAGGAAAATGAAGCGTCTAATAGCAAGGCCCTGTAACTTCCACAACAGCTACAGCTTGTCACCTGACTGGAAATACTATGCATGGTGTCCTTGTGGATGGGCACCTAAAAATGTTTTTTACAAAAAGATAGATTTGAAAGCAAATGGATCAGAGCCCGAATGTGGAGAGTATTTTAAAAACATCAAGTGCTTTAATAACAATTAAAACAATGAATGCAAGATACATGTTAGGACGTGCTCTCACATGAAATACTCACCTCTCGTCTAACAGTGCACTCCTAACGTTCCTGTACCCATTCATGTGTTATTTATCTAACTAAACCATCATAAGTTCTAACCCAACTACTCGATTCACAATATGAATTCCCAATGTCATTACTTAAATATATAGCTTTACTTGAACTCGGATTCTCAATTGTTAGCATTACAATTCACGGCATGTTATCCCTTTTTAACTCCACAAGAAGTTACTATAAATTATTCTCGCAATTTAAACATAACAAATTCCTTTTCATTGAACCGTATATTATTCACATCATAAATATACTATACAAGCACCCCGAGGCTAAGCTGTGGTGCACACATACTCTGCTATCCATCCCGGTACATCACGTACATAAGGATTACAAATTCTGAATCTCTCAGGAATTGTTAGAATAAACACCACACACAAAAATGGAGGCGAACATAATTCAACATATCCATGGTCACGTACATACCTACGCTCCATAGTCAGCTGGCTTAATAACTCACAATTAAGTCATTCCATTTAACTATGTCCTCTAGGTACCAAACTAAATCCGGGCACACAAAGATTAGAAGGCCCTAAGCGAACGTAAACCTCCCGTGATAGCAAGTATGGTAGGTATGTCATACACATAAGATCATATACTAAGCATGCACACATATTAGATATCTCAATATTAATAAAGGTATTTTCTACATCCTTATACCATTATTCCATATGTATACATTTTAAGTCTTCCAATAATATATAATGTAGACTGTCGACACATCTCACGTCATAGATTCTTATACTTAAAACCTATCTCAAAGGGGTTATTAAGTTTCATATTATTCCCACATATTACACCATTATTCTTAAGGTCCTTACTTCTGCCCCAAACCTCAATTCATCAATTTATTCAAAATTACACTTTTAATCATAATATTATCTGACTCATCGCGCTTTAAAAGCTTTTAGAATAATTCCTCAAATTAAATTCTAATTAAGGTCCGAACTTTATAACCATACCTACTGGTCTTCCTTAAGTCTAAGGATATTCATAAGGTCTCCAATGTTAACGTTCTAAAACCAATAATTCATAATTCAAGGGCTTTGTTTGGATCAAATCTTCATCAAGAATTCCAGTTTTCTATTTCTTTCAAGAACATTAATAAACTTCTTCTAAAATCCGTTTTTAGATCATCAATGGTTCTGTTTTTAATACATAATTCGTCCAGAAAGTTTCTACATGCAATTCCTAACATAGTTCATAGTTTTAATCCCCAAATTCATGGGTCTAATCAATCTTCCAAGATAAATTTGATGATAATCCTAAACATGGAAAAGCATAGCATTGAATAAATTAAAATTAAACCACTTGCCTTAATCTTTCTCTGAAATTGGAGGTTGAATCTTGAAGGTTGAATCTGTCCTCTCTCTCTCTGCAGAATTCTCCTCTTTCTCTCTCTCTCTACAAGTTCTTCTCAAGGTGATAATGGAGGTGGGGTTGGTTTTTGCCAAGTTTTAAAGTTTCTAACTTCTCCCGTAGCCCACTACCTAAATTGGGGTTGGAAATGGCTTAGTGGGTTAAGACTAAGTCAGATTTTTAACTCTAATTTTCGTGGGTTTTAATTACCCAATTTCCGAAATTACCAAACTACCATTTTGGGTTGCCGGTATGGCCTAAAAATGCCCCGGGACCCAAACTAAACTCCCGGCTAGTGTTTTCTGACTATTTCGACCCCTCTGGTCTCGTTGGCGCACTCAAAATGACCATACGGGTGATAAAAATAAAATTCATTTTTTAATTCAAATAATTATATTCCTGACGCGACTGTCACGCGCGTCCCAACAAAATTTCCCAAATTGTCGTATTTCAATCTCGCGACAATTTTAATAGTTACAATATTCATATATTGCCATATATACACATTATAATCAAATACTAACTCACATCTCGTTAATATTTTATCTGGATTAATTCTCAATTAATTCACATTTAATTCAATTAATCCCATAAATAAATATCGATAAAAATGCGGGGTATTACATACTTCCCCCCGAATAACCCAATTTCGTCCCGAAATTCGGAACTAAAAATTACCTGGTAAAAACAACTTAGGATAACGTTCGCGCATCTCATCCTCGCGCTCCCATGTGTACTCCTCGACATTATGATGTCGCCGCTGAACACGCACTAATGGAACTATCTTTGACCGCAGTTTCCGTTCACTTCGGTCCAAACTAGCAATCGGTCCCTCCTCGTAGGAGGTATCAGGCTGGAGATCGATGTCCTCCAAATCAATGTGAGAATGAGCCAAATCGTCTCTAAGATATTTCCTTAGCGAGAAAATATGAAACACATCGTGAATCCGATGCAAATGCTCCGGTAACCCAAGTCTATACGCAACCGGCCCAATCCGCTCAATAATAGGAAATGGTCCCACATATTTCGGTGCCAACTTCCCTTTCTTCCCGAAATGCATAATCCCCTTCATAGGAGATACTCTGAGAAAACCTGGTCCCCCACTTCAAATTCCCTGAAGAACCTCTTCGCATCAGCATAGCTCTTCTGTCGATCTCGAGCTACTCGAATGCGACTCCGTATCAATTCTATCCTCGCCGAAGTATCCTGAATCACTTCCTGCCCAAGTAGTTTATTGTCCCCCACTTCTAACCAACATGCTGGGGAACGACAAGGTCTACCGTAAAACGCATCAAATGGATCCATGCCAATGGTGAACTGGTAGGAGTTTTTGTAAGCAAACTCCACCAGTTGAAGATACTGCTCCCATCCACCCCCGAAGTCAATGATGCACATCCTCAACATGTCTTCCAACATCTGATTTGTACGCTCGGTTTTCCTGTCGGTATGCGGATGATAATCCGTACTCAACCGCAATACCATGCCCATGGCCTCCTGAAAACTTTCCCAAAACCGTGAAACAAATATCTTGTCTCGGTCAGACACGATATTTAGGGTCACACCATGAAGTCTCACTATCTCTGCAATAAAGAGCTGGGCATACTGTCCCGTAGTGTAGTCTGTCCTTACGGGTAGAAAATGAGCGACTTTGGTCAACCTGTTCACAATTACCCAAATGGAGTCGTGACCTCTCTGTGACGTAGGCAACCCCGTGATAAAGTCCATGAAGATGCTCTCCCACATCCACATCGGGACCTCTGATGGCTGTAGAAGTCCTGCCGGTCTCTGATGGTCCACTTTTACCAGCTGCCTCATATTCAGCTCCTTCTGCGTGAATAGGTACTGTAGGGACTTGAGGTCTGTGAACAATCGAACTTCTCCCCCAAAAGATAATGTCTCCAAATCCGAAGGGCAAATACCACTATCGCTAACTCCAAGTCATGGGTAGGGTAATTCTTCTCGTGAGGCTTAAGCTTACAGGAAGCATAAGCTATGGCCTGACTCTCCTGCTACAGTACACCTCCAAGTCCTTGTAAGGACGCATCGGTGTAAACAAGGTACTCAAATCCTGGTCTCGGCAATGCTAACACAGGTGCTGAGGTTAACTTTTCCTTCAACTCATCGAATGCTAACTGACAGGCATCACTCCAAATGAACGGCACACCTTTACTAGTCAGATGTGTCATGGGACCCGCTATCTTGGAGAAACCTCGAATAAACCTCCTGTAGTATCCTGCTAAGCCCAAGAAACTACGGATCTAAGTCGGTGTCGTGGGATGTCCCCACTCCTTCACTGCGAATACCTTCCCCGGATCAACAGATATCCCCCGGTCGGAAATAACTTGCCCCAAAAACTGAACCTCTTTCTGCCAAAACCCGCACTTCTCATACTTTGCATACAGCTCGTTCTGACGTAGCGCCTGCAAAACCTGCCTCAAATGCTCGACGTGCTCCTCCTCTGTCTGGGAGGAAACCAGAATATCATCAATGAAGACAATGATGAACTGATTTAGGAACTCTTTGAACACCCTATTCATCAAGTCCATAAACACAGCTGGAGCGTTGGTCAAACCAAAAGGCATTACCCGAAACTCGTAGGAACCATATCTCGTTAAGAAAGCAGTCTTCGAGACGTCCTCCTCCCTGATATGCAACTGATGGTAACCAGATCGCAAATCAATCTTCGAGAAGAAAGAAGCTCCTCTCAGCTGGTCGAATAAGTCATCGATTCGGGGCAACGGATACTTATTCCGTATCGTGACCTTATTCATCTCCCGGTAATCCACACACAACCTCAACGATCCATCCCTCTTTTTAACGAAAAACACAGGGGCACCCCACTGTGAAATACTCCTACGGATGAACCCCTGACCCAACAGCTGCTCATTTTGATCACGTAACTCTCTCATCTCAGCTGGAGCCATACGGTAAGGTGCGCGGGCAATAGGCCGAGTGCCCGACGTCAAATTAATCACAAAATCTATCTCTATACTCGGAGGTAATCCAGGTATATCCTGAAATACATCGGGGAACTCACTAACAATGGGTATCGAATCAAGTGGTATCACCACTTCCTTAGATGTCTCCTCCTCTACCTAGTACAAATGAGTGGACGATCCTCCCTTAGGGCGAGGCATCGCCACTAAAAACATCTCTTGCCCGGGAATGGCAAAGGTAATATGCCTACTAAAACAGTCAATTATGGCTCGGTACGCTACTAGCCAATCCATACCAATAATGGCATCACACTCGGTCATCTCTAACACTAACATGTCCGTGGGTAATACCAAACTACCAATCTCTACCCCCACTCCCCGGCATATAAAGAAAAAAACGAACCATTCCCCTAGTGGTGAGTCTACCTACGTTACAGTGCTAAATGCATCGGTTAATAACTCTAAGGTCTTCGCATAATAAGTAGCTATAAAACAATTGCGTTGTCCTAGTAACAAATAAAATTCGACCCAAAAGTCTCATGGATAGAAAACATACCCCGAATCGCGGGTGGTGCCTGTGGGGCGGCTGCCAGGTTGATATTATAGATATGTCTGTACTGTAACTGCCCCTGCTGCACTGGAGCTACAGGAAAAGTTGGTAGGGCTAGTACTTGAGCTGGTGCTGGGAGGGCGACGGGAAACATAGGCCTCTGCAGCTCCTGCCGGGCACCCTGCTGCTGCTGTTGCGGGGCCCTGCCCCTATCAGGACAATCCTGGCGTGTATGGCCACGCGTGCCACACACGAAACATCGGCCTCTGAAATTACTCCCCCCCTGACCCTGTTGCTGACGGTGTCGGCCTTGCTGACTTGGGATCTTATTCCCCTTTCTAAACTGCTTCATTTTACCACGTTGTTGACTAGAACTGGCTCGGTCTTGGGTAGTTTGTTGTCGAAATTTCGGGGTCTTCGCACATTTTTTAGCTTTATTCACATGCATTTGGCTAACCTCTCTAGGTATTTTGCCTCCTTTAAGTTGTATGTTGCGTTCTTGGTATTGTAAAACTGCAGTGGTAACTGCTTGTGCCACGATACCTGCTAACTCGGCGGTTGATATTCTTTCTGGGGATACCTGAGGTGTGAGTCGATTTTGTCCGTTGACTCCCTTAACCGTTTTAGCTAGTTCTTTTTGACGATCCATCTGAAAATTTAAGTAAATTTGGATGAGTTCATCATTCAAATAAACAATCGCGGAAGTACGAATTCCCAATGTATAGAGATGAATACAACATTCCTAGTATTAGGGCTCTATATCAAAGAAAGCTCTGATACCACCTGTGACACCCCGACTAATTAAATACCGGGTAGCTACTCCTTTATTAAATCAATACAAAATGCCAAGTTGGTCCAGTTAATAGCATCACTGTCGAAAACATTTTTAATGATTACTAACCACCTAGTATTTAAAAAGTGAGTTGTCAAATTTTAAATTAAATCTGATTAACATGCAATAAATGAAATACAGAAATGTAACACAACCATTCACGATAAAGTCCAACTATAATGAATCAACAAGTAAAGATGAGTCTCGAGGAAATACTCCTCACAACAATCCCAATATGAAATGAAATAAAACAAGTCTGCATCCAGAATTAATTACAAACCAAAGTCTGAATAACTGAAATATAAAATGAAATGTCTCTAAAAGAAATGGGCGACATGCCCTACAACTGATGAAATCTGAATATAGAGTCAAGGCAAATGAAGCGTTTAATAGCAAGGCCCTGTAACTTCCACAACATCTACAGCTCATCACCTGACTGGAAATACTATGCATGGTGTCCTTGTGGCTGGGCACCTAAAAATGGTGTTTACAAAAAGATAGATTTGAAAGCAAACGGGTCAGAGCCCGAATGTGGAGAGTATTTTAAAAACAGCAAGTGCTTTAATAACAATTAAAACAATGAATGCAAGATACATGTTAGGACGTGCTCTCACATGAAATACTCACCTCTCGTCTAATAGTGCACTCCTAACGTTCCTGTACCCATTCATGTGTTATTTATCTAACTAAACCATCATAAGTTCTAACCCAACTACTCGATTCACAATATGAATTCCCAATGTTATTTCTTAAATAGATAGCTTTACTTGAACTCGGATTCTAAATTGTTAGCATTACAATTCACGGCATGTTATCCCTTTCTAATTCCACAAGTAGTTACTATAAATTATTTTCGCAATTTAAACATAACAAATTCCTTTTCATTGAACCGTATATTATTCACATCATAAATATACTATACAAGCACCCCGAGGCTAAGCTGTGGTGCACACATACTCTGCTATCCATCCCGGTACATCACGTACATAAGGATTACAAATTCCGAATCTCTCAGGAATTGTTAGAATAAACACCACACACAAAAATGGAGGCAAACATAATTCAACATATCCATGGTCACGTACATACCTACGCTCCATAGTCAGCTGGCTTAATAACTCACAATTAAGTCATTCCCTTGAACTATGTCCTCTAGGTACCAAACTAAATCCGGGCACACAAGGATTAGAAGGACCTAAGCGAACGTAAACCTCCCGTGATAGCAAGTATGGTAGGTATGTCATACACATAAGATCATATACTAAGCATGCACACATTTTAGATATCTCAATATTAATAAAGGTATTTTCTACATCCTTATACCATTATTCCATATGTATACATTTTAAGTCTTCCGATAATATATAATGTAGACTGTCGACACATCTCACGTCATAGATTCTTATACTTAAAACCTATCTCAAAGGGGTTATTAAGTTTCATATTATTCCCACATATTACACCATTATTCTTAAGGTCCTTACTTCTGCCCCAAACCTCAATTCATCAATTTATTCAAAATTACACTTTTAATCATAATATTATCTCACTCATCGAGCTTCAAAAGCTTTTAGAATAATTCCTCAAATTAAATTCTAATTAAGGTCCGAACTTTATAACCATACCTACTGGTCTTCATTAAGTCTAAGGATATTCATAAGGTCTCCAATAATATTTTCCAAGGGTTAACATCATTAAAATTTAACTAGGGGAAATTTTACTCTTTTTGGGAAGGTCGATTGATCGACCTTGACCTTCGATCGATCGATAGTGGTCGATCGATCGACTGATGAATGTCGATCGATCGAACGCACTAGGTAGGTTGCGGACTGCTTCATTATGCAGTTTTAAAATCATCTCAAAACACCATTAACAAGCATGAAACTCCAAGAATACGTTATAATATCATCCTACAACAGTGTTAAAGTTCTAAAACCAATAATTCATCATTCAAGGGCTTTGTTTGGATCAAATCTTCATCAAGAATTCCAGTTTTCTATTTCTTTTAAGAACATTAATAAACTTCTTCTAAAATCCATTTTTAGATCATCAATGGTTCTGTTTTGAATACATAATTCGTCCAGAAAGTTTCTACATGCAATTCCTAACATAGTTCATAGTTTTAATCCTAAAATTCATGGGTCTAATCAATCTTCCAAGATAAATTTGATGATAATCCTAAACATGGAAAAGCATAGCATTGAATCAATTATAATTAAATCACTTGCCTTAATCTTTCTCTGAAATTGGAGGTTGAATCTTGAAGGTTGAATCTATCCTCTCTCTCTGTGCAGAATTCTCCTCTTTCTCTCTCTCTCTCTCTATAAGTTCTTCTCAAGGTGATAATGGAGGTGGGGTTGGTTTTTGCCAAGTTTTAAAGTTTCTAACTTCTCCCGTAACCCACTACCTAAATTGGGGATGGAAATGGCTTAGTGGGTTAAGACTAAGTCAGATTTTTAACTCTAATTTTCGTGGGTTTTAATTACCCAATTTCTGAAATTACCAAACTACCCTTTTGGGTTGCCGGTATGGCCTAAAAATGCCCCGAAACCCAAACTAAACTCCCGGCTAGTGTTTTCTGGCTATTTCGACCCTTCCGGAATCGTTGGTGCACTCAAAATGACCATACGGGTGATAAAAATAAAATTCACTTTTTAATTCAAATAATTATATTCCTGACGCGACTGTCACGCGCGTCCCAACAAAATTTCTCAAATTGTCGTATTTCAATCTCGCGACAATTTCAATAGTTACAATATTCGTATATTGCCATATATACACATTATAATCAAATACTAACTCACATCTCGTTAATATTTTATCCGGATTAATTCTCAATTAATTCACATTTAATTCAATTAATCCCATAAATAAATATCGATAAAAATGCGGGGTATTACATACCCTCACTTACCTTGACATTCGAATTCCCACTAGATTCAATAATTAAAGTTAAGTCTTTCTTGGTTTTAAAGCATAGATCATTCTCTTATTCACAAATTTTGAGGGAATGTACAAGTTATTCTATGCTATAAGTGTCAGTATCCTTAATCTTGATCAAGAAAGAAACCTTCATCTTAAAATGAATAGTTAAGGATCCTAACAGCTTTTTCAAAACCCTATTCTATATGATTATATCTGCAAATTTAAATTAGGTATTAACCAATTTCGTTATATGAGTATAGTGCTTATCAGTCGTTTCATCTGTACTCAACCTCATCATTTCAAATGTAGTCACAATTTGTTACAACTTCGCTTTCTTCACACTTGAAGTTCCTTCATGAGTGATCTTAATAATATCCCAAGCTTATTTCACTGTTTCATAATCGAGTGTTTGTTTGTACTCTTGAGTGATCATGGAGGAAAATAAGGCATTCAAAGCGATCAAATTACAACTTCAAGCCATAAATTCTTCTTTAGACCAATTTACCCTTGTCTTGTCTAATCTCACTCCCCATATATCAATAGTAGGGCATTACTAATCATCTTCAATTCTCTACCACAATCTTTCATGTTTAGATTTCAACTAAGATGTCATTTCACTTTCTAATGAGCATAATATATGCCATTTAAATGATATGGTTTATTAATAAAACATTTATATATAAAATTATCTATTTCTAAAAAAATAAATAACTAAACATCAAACAAAATATATCTAGGAGAAACAAAACACAGTGAAACAAAAAAGCATAGATCTACTCTAGCACAAGAAATCTAATAAAAGTTCACCTGATTTGATCAATTGAGGGTTTAGTGAAAGTGTAAACTCAAATACACCTAGGTGGGATGATGAGAGGCACGTTTATCAATAATTTAAAACATTTGATTCAGAAATCTAAGTTAATTATGATAAAAATTAACTAGATGATAATCATATGTTCAATATCAATGGATCTAACTATATCCGATCGAAATCTAAGTGATGTGGGTCTTAGAGATGTGATAATCAAAGTAAATAACACGCAATTAAGCCATAAGACATATCTATGAGGAAAAAACCCACCTAGGGTAAAAAAAACCTTGATGCATCTTAATCTCTCATTAAACTTAAAACGGTTTATACAATGTAAGAATATGCCTCTCATTTATTTCCTAATAAGAAATAATTCGGTGAATAAACTATCCTCTATTGATAATGAGTGATCCATCTAAAGCGTTTTTATACGAACAAGGAAGTATCATTCTCCTCCTTATAATCACACCACTCTTAAACTACTAATGAGCTCAAGAACCTATTTTACATTTGAATTTTGATCTTCAATTCTACTGTGATTCAATTATATTTAATCTAGGTGAAATGGATCTAATCTCAAAACACTTTCAACTCCTAAAAAACTTTACATCAAATATACTTCTATGTTTTCTCTCAAATGTGAAAGGAACAAATGATTTTTTATTAAAGAGATGTAATTGATATGATCTCAACCTCGAAAGTAGTCTCTCAATATAGGAGAAGTATAGATTAATTTTATTTTTTTGAAAATGGGGGAAAAGTCTCTACTTATAAAAGAATTTCACAAAATTAATTACCTCGTGTGCACAACTAAAAATGTCTCTGTGCGCACGGTTTTCAATATTGAACTTATCACACTAAATATGTGTAGCCGTGCGTATGAGTAAAAAACCCATTTGTGCACACGATTTTAACCAATGGCCTAAAAGCTGCAAAATCTCGCAGAAGGGAATACAAAATAGTCATCTGAATGGTTTAGTGTAGAAATATATTTCTTCCTAAATAACCTAGTCTTTAAAAATGGGTCTTTCCCTTAGGTTAAGCAAAACACATCTCAATACGTAATTAATTGTTTAAAAAAATTGAAAATTAAAATGAGGAAATTGTGTGTGTAGATAGCATTATGTTTTCAATCATAATCCGAGGAAAATGATGCATCTTCAATGAGTTTGTCAATGGAAGGCTTTCACGTAGATAAGCCATGTAATATCTTCAATATTCATCGAAGTGTAATGAACAAAACTCTCATAACCAAACGTGAATGTAGAATCCATCATTTAGATTAATAATTCATCCCTCAATTCTTTGATACACAATGAAGAAAACTATACTATAATTAAAAAATTGCATTTTTAGTCCCAAAATAATCGTCTAAGCAGATTTAATGACATATGTAAAACATTACAGAAAGTCCGAGACACACATATGCAATTTAGAGAATATTTTATTACAAGAAAGCATCAATAAAATAAAATCATGAGGTATTAAATTTTATCTTTGATATCACATGTAAAAATATGCTTAAGAAAAACATAATATTAATAAAGAGTGAATTAATTTGATTACAGACGTGACAAACAGAACTTTCCTCTATGGACTAAAAAGAGGCTTGATGCTACCAAGGGAAATTGGATTAATGAATTACATTATGTTCTATGGTCTTATAGAACAATGTCGAGAATAGCAACTGGAGAAACACCTTATATGCTTCCATTCAGGACAGAAACCATGGTACCAACCAAGATATGCCTACCAACCCACAGGGTGCTGAATTTTTAGTCTCGTACAATTGACTTGGTGAGATGATTGGACTTAGACATGTTAGAGAAAGTCTGGGGAGATGTTGCTATCAGAAATGTTGCGTACCAACACACGACTGCTTGCTTTTACAACAAAAGGGTCAAGTCGGGCAACTTAAAAGAAGGCTATTATGTCCTAAAGAAGTCCATCCTGAAGAACAACAAGTTTGAATCCAATTGGCAGGACCTATATTGCATATCTACAATCATCCGACCAGGGACCTATCGAATTGAGACACTAGAAGGAGAAGAATTCAAAAACTCTTGGAAAACCGAGAATCTTCGAAAATATTATTAGTAATTCAAGGCATTAACATATTGTACTTCTTTATGTTCATCATAACTATTTGTCATGTTCAATAAAAATATTTATTTTAGTTCATTCAATATTTTTGATTTTTTTTCAAAGTATGACGATATACATAAATATATCTTGCCGATCAAAAACACATACCATACTTAATCAGGTTGAACTTATCAAATTCAACAGGCACATCAAATTCAAGATGCACCAATAGCTTAAGGCACAGTCATATCTCGACCAACTTATTACTTCATGTATGACTTTGTATGTACAAGTCACGAACAAGAAGTTATTACTTCATGTATGACTTCGTATGTACAAGTCACTAACTATAAGTATTATTCGACCAAGTTAAATACAGTAATACACTCATAACACACTTGGTCGGCAGTAATCGTTTACTTCCTGTACGACTTTGTCTTTGATAAGTCAAGAACAAGAAGTTTGTAAAACTTTGTATACAATTCGAACAGTTACAAACAAGTTTTACCCGACTAAGTTAAATGCAATAAGAAATGTAAACATTTCCATTCATTAGAATACACATAAATATTCCTCATACACTTGGTCACCACTGATAACTAATGTTAAACATGGATCAATAAAACTATTTATAGTTTCATCTTAGTGCATTAGTAGAAACTATGGCCTTACAATTACAGTTTAATAATTAATTATTAAACAATAACTCAGTTGGCTAAATAAATAATCAAGAGTTGACAGCTCAAAAGTATGAATTTTAATTAAAATACTAACAATATTACATTCAAGATCAAATGAATAACAAAATACAGAAAAGATATTCCACTGGACATTTTCCTTGAGCTTTGGAAGTTGGATGCACTCCTTCCATGCCAGCTCGAGGGTCATCTAAGGTATAAGGAAATTGATAAAGTTGAAATCCCTCAGCATTCGTCTATTACTGCTGCTCTGCGCATTAATCAGATGTGGAGGATGAACTATTTCGTGAACATCATGCAGACCATAGTCTCCCAAGTATTTGGTGATAAAGCACCAGGGAATAGCATCAGTAGGAATCCATAATATATCCAATTTGAATGAAGGCTTGTCATAATCTGGTAGACCAGGCTCATTCCAGTACCACATCTCGATGTTACGCCCATATTTCAACAAAGATAAATAGTTGGTCCATCCCTACCTATAACCTTCACGAGTCTCTGGGCAGGATGATCATCAATATGTCTAAGAGTTTAATTATATCCTTCCATCGACACCTATCTGGGTTGTTTGTGAAAATAAAAGGTTAACCTTTTAACTTGATGTTGAAGTTTCTTGAAATCATCACTCTTCACTTTCAACTCAACAGATTGGTCGGCAATGGCTTTATCCTTAGTTTCCACTTTATAGACAAATCAGTCATAGCCTAACTCTTTCCCTTCAACTGGTCGGCTAATATTTTATTGGTCATTGCCTCATCTTCAGATGCTCGATTAGAACTCTGATGCTTGGAAGTTTTCTCGAGTTTAATTTTTTCAGAGCTTTAAGTTCCTTTGCTAGCCTGACATTCTCAGCCTCTAAGAAAGAAGCACCTTCATTAGCACCACTATAAACTGACTTCTTCAAAATGTCCAACTTATTTCTGAGCTTATTATTTTCCTCCTTAAGAACTTTGTCTATCTCCCTGGGTTCATCCACTTCTCATCTCAAAAGGAACTCTTGCCTTCTATATATAAATGCATATTTTTTAAGCTTCTTATCAAAGCCCCAACCATCACTTAAGGTTTTGTACTTTGCTTTATAGTTGGCATGGAGAGAAATCAAAGTAAACTTTTGGTCATCTTGCAGATCTCCAATCATCTCGTAGTAGGCAGCATTATTTTCTAATGCCCTATCCAGTAAATAATGAATGTGGGTGTATGACTCCTTAACTTGTTCAGAAGCACAAGAAGGACGACCAAGTCTTCTTTGGAAAAAGAAATATGGCCAGTTTCCAGCAAATATTTACTCTGCTTGAGTAAGTCGGATTCAACAAAAAATAGCATGTATCGTGGCATCAAACTAAAAATTGCAAAGGTAAGAACATAAGTGAAATTACTGGGCAAATATAACACAGAGAGTATGATTTCATGAAGATAACTCAACCAAGCAAGAAGGCATAAGTAAGAAAAATGCAAAACATTTGGCAAAAAGAAAGTATTTCATTAATAAGAAGAAGGTGTTACGTAATGGTACCATTACAAGGCAAATGAACAAAAACAAACAAATGACTTAAACCTTCTACTTGTCCTGATCATTGCTTCCAGAGCATTAGTCAAAAAAAGGGACGACTTTCTCAATAGGTGTTAAAGTAGACCTAGTAGGCTGAATGGGGGATTCCCTAGATTCCTCCTCATAATCAAAAACCTCCTCCAAGTTTGGAGGAGATCTTGGATAATACCTTAAGAACAATCCAGAGTCCTCTGTAGTGTTGATCTCCTTAAGGGCCTTCGACCAGCCATCCTTAAAGGATTTGTCCCTAACAAACTCAATTTGAGCAGAGGCTACCAAAAAAGCATTGTCCTAGCCTTTATTGAAGGAATATTATTTTATTTTCTTATTTTTGACCTTCTTTTCAACCAACTCAGATATCATACCGATAACTTTCTCTTCGACAGACTTCAAGAGAGCTTGATTTTCCACCAATTTAATTTTAGACTTCTTAGCATTATCTTCAGCAGTCGCCAGTTTTCCTTCAGTAGTGGTGGCTATCTCGTCAGCCTTTTTCGGATCATCATCCCAAGTTTTCTGTTTGGACTCCAATAGCTTCCTTGAAGACTCAACAGATTGTCGTAGACCATCAAGGGCCTGCTCAACATCTCCTCCCGAAGAACGAATTTGATCGTCTTTCTTTAACATTTGATTAAAATTCACCAAAAATGCATAAAGGTCACTATCATATTACAAGTAGTATTAGGAGGAAAATAATACATCAAGGGAAAGTAATAGATGAGAAAGAATTACCATAAATAAACTTTGGCAAGTATTTTCTACCAACTTCAATCTTGGTAGTGGGGTAAGAGTTGCTATATAAGCAGAGCGAGTAATAATATTGATTAACTTCCTGGAAACACCAGGATGAATGACAACTGAGGATGCCTTAACGATAGTCAAATCCTCCTGAACCTTCTCGACCAGCTCCTACTCGTCAAAACTCTTCTCAACCTATTATTCAGACAAACCTCTTCTTAACCTCTTGAATTAAGGTACAACAATAGTAACTTCCACATAGGTGATGACTTAAGGAACCTTCTTTGTCTCATAATCATTGGCTAGTTTTTCTATCTTCTTAGCATCACCATCCTTGCGAGTCTTATTAACATCTCTCTTAGTAGTTGGAAACAAAGATCTAGTCATCAAGTTGGAAATCATTATCTTTCCCATACCAGCAAGTTGAGAAGAGGGAATAGTTAAAATATCCAATGATTCAAAAGAGGAGGAAGTACCAAAGTCCTTCTCAGTGCCAACGGATTCCTCATCTGAAGAGGTAGTAATTGTCTCTTCTTCAAGAATGATGGGGGCTATAAATGCAGAAGTGGTGGGCCTGTCAATAAAGGAGGTAATTGAACTCCTATACTGTAAAAAATATTAGGCATCTCTTGGGTGTTCCTCATCAATCCTCAGGTGAAAGTTCCATAATAATTTTATTTCACGAATATTAACGTCCTTTTCTTTAGGACACTTATTCTTGCTCTCAACTGTGCAAAATAAGAAACAAGACAAGAAAACATTCATCTAGCATATCATCAAATAGTGGGTTAACAAAAAAATAGAGGAATATAGCAATGAAATTCAACAACATATGCCATATCCCACTTGGGGGCACCTGGACCCATTATACACTTCTCATGTTTAACGAGGAGCATATTGCCAATTTTTTGTAATAACTCCATAGTCAAAGTAGTTCTTGTTGAAGTCTTGTAAATTGACAACTAGGGCCCTATTGGAAAAACTTGTCTTCATGTAATGAGTATTATCACTGGTAAACCCACTTGTAACAAAATATTAACTCAGGAATGCCTATGTGGGTTCCATGTATTTAATTGAGCCTATGTATCCCATTTACCACTCTCCAAGTATTGGGGGCTACCCTAGCAGGAACGACATCAAAATACTAACAAAACTCCAGCCAAAAGCGAATGGGGGGAGAGTGAAACTAGATTCAGCTATGAACAAAGAGGGAATCCATTGACCCTTTGGTAATGACAACACCTCAACAGGGGTACAAGAATTTTTGGCTCTACCTAATTAGGAATATTCCTTTTCTGCCTAAATTCATCTAGAGAATCCCCGTGAAGTATGTGAACAATGGCTACAATATAGAAAGAAAGAAAGCGAAATGAAAGAAGAGAATAAAGCTTATAGAGAAAATTTTGACTAAAGAGAAGGTAGAACGCAAAGGAAAACTCAAAAACAGACAACTTGGAGAAGAAGGAGAGTTCGAAAGCTTGGAAAAGTTATGGTATGAAAATTCAACAAAATCTCATCTCTTATAGCTTACCTAGGAAATCATGAAAGAACTGATTACTTCTATTAACGATTGATGTTGTGATGGCTTCATAGTTCTGAAAGCACAAAATATCAATATACCCTTTGGCGGGTTACTAATTTTTAAATTATTCAAAAAAATGCCACTACAAAATAAAAACATGGAAAATTTTCACAAGTTCTACACGTCGGCCTGCACCGACCAACGTTGAATAAAATATACTCCATACTTTCAGTAAAATAATAAAGAATTTAATATTGGGGGCTTCTGTTGATACCAAAAATTATCCATCTACATGGACTAATCAGAAGTGGACACTTGTCTCCTTACATGGCAGAAATCCTAGTCAGTAGTCGCTAAACCAACTCCAAAGATAGTTGCTCGACAGGCAGGCTGATCAATTTGAAGAATGAATACCATCAAAGTAAATAAAAGGTCAACACATTAGGGAACAACCAAGGGAATTTTCGCACGTGGTATGACAATCAACCATCACATTCATTATGTATAGGGGTACATGCTTGAATATATAAAGGTATTTCAACCCTTGATCTTCGGTTCACTACCAATACATTGTATCCCTTTAATAAAAGGCATACTAGAACGAATTCTAGGATATTCTTCTGAACAATAGTACCTAACTTTATATAATCACTCAAATCAATACAATAACTGTGGACGTAATCTTTCTTACACAATTGAATCACTTTAAAAACTCTTAGGCTTTTATTTGTTTATCTCATTGCAATCTTATATTTTATCTGTGATTAGAAACTAAGATCTAGTCCATTTTTTGACATCAATAGGGGGCATCATATATATTTGATTGTTAATAGGAATTAATCAAGGAAATGAATATTCCCCTTTTCAAATTTCAAAATTTCTTGATTCTTCACTCTACACAAACAACTATGTAACTCTTGTTCTAAATATGATGATGGAACACACATCATAATAATATTATTTTAGCAATGTAAGTCGAAATTAACTCTATTATGAGGATAACAACTCAAAGGTTAGGGGCATTTGTAATACCCCATAATTTTGAAGGATTTAATAATTAATTAAATATTAAAATTGGGATAGTTTTTAATAATTATTTTAAGCGGAAAAATGGATTTTATAATTATTTACTTGAAAAAATAAAGTTTTATAAGAAAGGTTGAAGTTGAAATGAAATTATTAAAAACTACATAATTTATTTGTTTAAAGAATGAGGTTGTTGTGTTTAATTGTAAATTAATTAAACTAGGGGTTATATTTGATAATTATGTTAATTAAATGAATAATTAAACATAAGAGGAATTGGTATAGAAGAATGAGGGAAATAAATTAATTAGGCTATTACTTGGAGATAAATTTAGGTTAAAAGTCAAAATAGGAAAAGAAACAAAAAAAATCGAATTAGGGTTAAACGAAAAAAGACTTGCAGCCGAGATAAAATTAATAGTCGCTATAGCGGTCAACCGAGGTATACCCGCTATAGTAGGGGTAATGTACCGCTATAGCGATAAGGAAATATGGGTGCGATTTTGGTCTTTAAAAAGGGTCTCAATTCCTTTTTTGTTATTGTTTTACACGCATACACCTCTCCTATTTTTCCTCATTTCTCTATCGCAAGCCCCTTTAAAAAATATTGTTTCACTCCATAAATCCACAATTCAACTTTAAACCCTAATATAAATCCCACCAAAATTCGATACTTCCAATCCTAAAAATATAACTTTCAATTCAACAATTAAATTATATTTTTTTTCTAGAGATTATTTTGGGCTAACTTTGGTACATTTCTAAGGAGCTTTTGGAAGGGTACTTAGATAGGTAATTCAACCATTTTCAAGGAGGCATTATTCTAAATTATTTCAACACTTTAGGGCCTCTTTGTTCATCAATTGAGACAAAGTAAATATACCCCATCCTTTCATGATATAAACGATAATTTCTACCTAAATATATTTTCATAAATTTCAAAAATTTTGTAGAGACAATTAGGTGTTATTTCTTAGGTTGATCGCACCATAAAAAATTATATTTTTATAAACAAATGAATATAATCAAAATTCATGGATTTGTATACTAGATTTATTTAGTTTAATCAATATATTTAAATTACATTTTCAATTTTGTACATTACTAATATAATTACAATGAGAAAGATTATTTCATTCTTTAGTTGAAGGTGCATGATTTAAACCCCTGTTTTATATTGAATTTAGGATTGGTTAATTTTTGTCTCTTTTATTCAAATTTGCAATTTAAAAAGGATTAACAATTTGTAGAAATTATTGAGATCCAATTTATCTATTAATTAGAAATGTAAATTCACCCCCTCTCCACAGTATATAAGACTTTTAAAAAAGTTTGGATACTACTATGGAATTTAGATAACCGTAAATCATTCAAGATGATAAAGGGTATTAGATTGGTGGGTCATGGTTGCTTGGATTGGAATTGCATATCGGTAGTAGATTCCTTATGATGGATATACACACAATGAATTATAACATTTGAAATGTCAAAACATAAGGTCATACGTTGAACTTAGGCTCTATTTATAGCTTACACGTTATATACCTTTTACATAAGGTAGAAGATAAAAAAGACTAAATATTCCTTATGTGTCTTTAGGCTAACACTATGGAACAAATATGTTTATTTGATATTTTTGCATAGCTCAGTTTAGAGTCATGGTTTTTCTATATTATTTATTATTAAGCGAGGGAAGAGGGATGTGATTGTTATGGTGCGAGGACAGAGGGGTATGTTGATTATAGAGTGACGGTAGAGGGGTGTGCTAATTTATTCGTCTTTCTCAGCTTAAATGATGAACTTATGTGCTAGTGACCCCGTCATAAACGGGGGATAGTCACTGATTTATATATTATTATAAATATTTGGGTGAATTTCAATTATGATATTGTGGACATTTGTTATACTAGTTATTTCCTAATTTATGGAGACTAGTGGGATATTATATACATTCATTGAAAAACTCACTTGCTAATTGACATAACACTGGTAAGGGTGGGGTATAGCAGTTAAATTAATAACTGTAGTTTTATTATTTACATGCATGATTGATAGTTTTATTGCTTGAGTGCGAAACTTTTATATTGTTATAGTGGGACCTTAGTGTTGTTTCATGTGATCCAGTTTATTACTCACTCGAGCACCCAGTCATCTAGTCCAATTACCACCAATTTTGGAGATGTATGTGTTGAACCTATTAGTAGTTTTATTTAATTTATGTCTTGAGATATGTATGTTTTAGTTTAACCTTTTGCATTTTACTCAGTGTTGGGATCTTATTGTTTTGGAGATATTAACATGTACCCATGATTGTAATTTTCTTTCAAACAGTTTACTTTTAGTAACTCGTGATTATTTGAGGATTTCTCACGTCGTACTCAACTTTAAATTATAATTATTCATTGATTCTCATTACATGATAAGAATGATATGCAATTATTTAAATAACTTGTATAAATTTAATTAATAAACTTGTTCAACCTAAGTATTTAAATATATGAGTGTCAAGGTTGGTATTAAATCATGGTCCTAGGCAATGTAGGTATCATAGGTCCATTACAGTTTTCTGCATAGCGTTCTTTGGTATGTTCATTATCTATTCACTCTCATACTAATAAGAGTTTCACACATTATGTCCAACTCTATCTTGCATTACCAACACCACCCGCATCACCAGCAATACTATTTCCACAGATACCAGCCATCTCAACTCTGGATGCTCAAGGGTAGTTTACTTTTGGATATCTAAAGCTTTCAGAGATAATCTCCAAAGTGGTGTAGTCGGGGTCTGCCACAATAAGGTAGGATAGACTACTAGAGGCACCACAACCAGTGATACAGGCTCCCATAGTAGATTGGGAGAAAATTTGGGATTATGAATAATGGTTCGCCGACGTTCTCAGGTTTGACAAATCCGCTAGTGGTAATACAATGGAGACTGCATATCAATCACCACCTCAGGTTCATGCCTTGCGCAGATGTTCAAAAGTAGGTTACAATAACTTTTTAATTTATCAATAACGATATCCAGTGTTGGGAGAATATGACTATTTCTAGAAAGAGGGATCATTTGATCTATGCCAAGTTTATTCAGAAGTTCAATGATAAGTATTTCCCCCAATCCTTTTGTACAAAAAAATAGAGAGCTTGTTTTAATGAAGCATGGAACTCTTACCATTATAGAATATGAGAAGGAGATTACTAATTTATCTTTATTTGTCTCGGGCGAGGTGAATAGGGAGAAAAAAGGATTGGGTGTTTTGTGAAGGTTTTGGTCTACCCTATATGACATATTTTAATCGAAAATACGTCATATACTATGTATGTCCAGATTGTGGATGATGCACTTACCCTTTGTAGGTACCATACTGAGTATAAGAAGAAGTTTAAGAAAGGGGACCAAGAAGGTTGACCGAAGATTGGGGGAGCATCCGACATTTACCGGAAGGGAGTTTAGGGCAAGAAAGACCAAGGGTCATGGAAGAAATTTTGTTCTAGTTAGCAAAGGCCCCAATAGGGTGGGAAAGGACCGAAATAGTAAGGGAATCAGGGTGATATCTCCTGGGGAGAGTCTTCACTAGTTTTTTTTTAATTGTAGTAGTGTTATCCATATGGAGAAAGACTTCCTAAGTGGGGGTAATCCAATTCAGCAGGGATAGTTTGGACAAAGCCAAAATGGCCAACATACAGGACCAATAAGATCAGTATCGATAGGTCCAATAGTGTCAACATAGGTAGGTCCAATGGTAGCAGGTTGTAATACCCCGTATTTTTATGCTATATTAATTTGGGGATTTATTAATGTTAATGTGAATGAATTATTTAATAAAAAACTGGAAATTAATTATGTTATAATTATTAACGTGACGAGAGTTAGTAATTATGGGAAATTTGTTGAATATTACTAATGAGCAAAGTAATATATTATATTGGTTATATTAAATGTCATGAGTGAGTTAAGTCGGAATGTGCTCGTGTCGCGTAGGGACTAAATTTTGATAAATAAAAAGTAAATATTTTATAAGTTGCCCGTATGGTCGTTTTGAGTGCGCCAATGCATCCGGAAGGGTCGAGATAGTCAGAAAAGTGTACCCAGGGTGTAGTTTGGGTCTCAGGGCGTTTTTAGGCCTAATTAGTAACCTGGGAGGGCATTTTGGTCATTTTACAGGTAATTAAACCCACGAAAATCAGAAACTTATATCAGCCATTTAGGTTAGTCAGCTAGGGTTAGAAAACTCAAACACAAGTGACGGCCATAGGAGAGGGAAGAAGAAAGCTCTCAAGGCAATTCAAGGCCAAAAAGCCACCCGTTTGCACCGCCGTCACCGCCAACGCGTAGATCGCGAGACGAGGAACGCAACCATACCAAAATCATCCGTAAATCAAAACATCAAAAATCCCAGGCAAGTTTTTATCTTGCTATTTTCGTTGGTGCAATTTCCATATTAGTTTAGGAATGATTAGGGATGAAATATGTGGAAGAAAACCCAATTTGTGATAGAAAAATCCATGTAGTATTGGTTGATATGATGATTCTGGAAACCCTTGCCATGTAGAGGAAATTAACCATGAAATTTTGATGATTATAAGAAAGAAATTCTGGAGAAAATTTTGTTAGAAATCTGTTTAAGAAAATGCTAGGGTTCTTGATAATTAGATAAAATTTTGGGTTAAAATTCCATGTTTAAATGATGAATATATATATGCCTTAAGTTAGAAACATCTGGTATATTGTTATAATGTTAGTAGTAGAATTCTTGGGACGTTTGGGGTTGGAAAACACGGATTTGGATGAAGAAAATTGGTAGAACCCGTAATTGCAATTCTGCAGAAATCAAAATACCTGTTTGATCGATCGATCGAGCATAGAGCTTCGATCGATCGAAGGTTCGATCGATCGAGCCCCAGACCTCGATCGATCGACCCCTCCTGGCAGACTCCTACTTCCCTTTTTAAATGAGTTAAATTCAATTTATTGTGAGATAATTCTTGGGCATCCTTAATAAAATATTTTGGGAGATAGGGAAGACCAGTAGGACATGTGAATAAATTTTGGGACCCTTGATGACGGGCTAAGATTGTATATTGGGATAATTACATAAGGGTCGGTGAATTTATGATTTAAAGAGAGAGACACGTAAGAGAGTTACTTTGGGACAAATGTGTATACCTACTGAATTTTATAATTTAGAGAATAAAGCCATGAGAGTTATGTGGTACGTTGGAATAATACCGAATCCAAGTTAGAAACAAACCATTATAAGTGTTTACTAAAATATGATAATATGGATAAAAGTCGTAATTATGGGATTTGAGAATATACCTAATATGGATATGGTAATATAAGTATTGTTATATGATTGTGTATGCATAAGCTATTTATCTGTGAAAATCATGCCCACGCTACTTGTTATCCCTGAGGTTACCGCGCTGGGACAGTCTTATCTCGATGGGACCTTTATGGGGGATATTGACTTGTACTCTAGAAGATAGATGTCCTTGGTACAGGCTATCGACGTGATAGTTCAGACGGTCCTAAGAGACGCAGGCATGTGCAATCCTCTTAGAGACATGGAATCTATTCTTCGCCTCAATTTTGTTTGTGTATGTGTTAATACAATTCGAGAGTGATTCCGATTGTATTCCCCTTAATATGAGTGATATGGGGTTTTGGATAGTAGAGTATGCCCGCACCATATTTTATTTGGGGTGCTGTTATAATATATATATTATACGAGTAGTTAATATATATATGAAAGTCTGAAATTTGGAACTACCTACCGTGAATTGATATGTAGGATATGGTTGATGACTCAAATTGTAAATACTTGTTTCGAGAAAGTATAATATGACAATGGAAAACTTTATTGACTAATAAAGTTAAAATGAGAACTTTGGTTATTAATTGAAATATTCTTTTCAAACAATTGTATCGTTAAATTTTGAATCCTGCGAAATAACTAAGATAAGTTAAATCATTGGGGAAAGATAGCGTGTTATATGATGAGATAAACCATTAGGAGGGTTAGTGCGATGCGATAGGAGTGCACATTACAAGAGAGGTGAGAATTTCTTAAGAGAGTGTCGCACTAATATGTTGTTGCATTGGCATGTATCAATTTAAATACTTGCTAAACGTATTTTAAATCAAACACACTTTCGGGCTCTGACCCGTTTTAAATCAAACACACTTTCGGGCTCTGACCTGTCGACAGCTTCCTTTTTGACTCCACTTCTAGCATTCTCATTTATTGGGCATGTGTCTCCCTTTCCATTATTTCATTGTTATTGGGACATTTGTATTTCAGTTATTCCTAGTATTGTCACTAGGGGATTTATTCAGTTTGAATTGTGTTACTTTATATTTCGCATGTTGACATTCGATTGACGAATGTTTTAAATTAATTGGATTGTGTTCCAGGATTATTGTGGTGTGATTCTTAATTCTTGAAATGTTGTAATAAATAATTAAATAATTTTTCTTTAAATACAATTTGGTTCGAAAGGTTAAAAATCGTTTTGACACTTAGCTTAATTAATTAGGGTGTTAATTTGGAAAAGTTTATTTTTACGACAGTGATGCTAAGAATGTACCAACTGTTCACCTTGATTTTAATTTAATAAAGGAGTGATCGCCCGGTATTTAATTAGGCGGGGTGTCACACAGGTCTTTAATCCCAATTATTAGTAGTAGCAGTAATAGAGGCAACAACAGATTCCAGTTCTCCCAGGATCGAGACAACAATGAGCACTAGTGGCATTCGCTGTTAAACCGTAAAAAATCTAAAAATAAATTGATCTGGTCTACCATAAAAATCGTGGGAATCAAAACTTTTCGTAACATTATTAGCATAAGAAATAAAAAGGAATCGAAAGAACAAATACAAAAAATGAAATAGTGGATCCATAAAAAATAAACTTTCATACCAATCATCAACAGAAGAGTATAAGTCATCTTTATATGTAAATATACATGTATAACCAAATTGAAAATTGAGAACGTATGTGCTTGCGTTCAAATGAGCAAATTATATATTAAACACCTTTTAACCCAAACAATACCTAAACATGCAACAATATGTGATTGAATAAGATGATAATCTAAGCAAGAACATTCAAACACATGCAATTGAGGAAAAATCCCCCAAAGGGGCAAAACCATTTATTTTCATTATAATATTGTAGGATATACAATTTCGGATTACAATGAAAATACAAGTGACTAAGAATTACCCTCAGGTGTCGGATTCTGTAGTCGCGGCTGGAATTATCCCTTTCCAGTAGGGCTACAATGGAGAAGAGAAACGGCTTTTCCACAAGGGTGTCGGCTGGAAGTTTCCCTTTCCAGGAGGGCAACAATGAAGAAGAGAACGGCTTCTTCACAAGGGTTGAATAACAAAAGTGCGTTCCTGGGTTGCAAAGTGATTCACAAAGGATTGGCAATTGTGTGAATCAAAAACCTAGAGTCTAGATGCTCAATAGGTGAAGACTTAGGGCTTTCTGTACTCTGAAAATCGTGTGTGTAAGTCTTAAAAAACCACTTCTCGTAGTGGGATTAAATAAGAAGTCTCGGGCCTTAAAAATCTAAACACGATCTGAACACGATCTGTTGAAGTTTATCCCAGGCCGACCGGTCCGGGTCTGAGGCCGATCGGTCCGATTGGCCCGATCGGTTCTTTTATTCTAAGGCGGATCGGTCCGTTGATGATTGGATCGGTTCGTTTCATGCCTCATAGGTTCTCTTGCGGTCCAGGGTATACTGGCCTTCTGACAAATAAGCGGATCGGTACGGGTCTTTAGGCGGACCGGTCCGATTAGCCGGATCGGTTCTTTTATTTCAGCGGATCGGTTTGGCCGTTAGACTATGATTCCTCTTCTTCTTTTGATATTCAGATCCGTTGAATCTTGAATCTTGAATTTCTTCAACGGTGTAACGGCGTGCGACATAATACATTGATAATGGACAAAAATGTCCTTACAAATCTCCCCCTATGTCTATGCCGGTACATACATAAAAACAAACATCCGAATTATCAAAATAACTAAAAATGCCTATACAAATCTACCCTTCCATGAACCCAAAATTGGAAAGATACAATTGAATAAGACTACAACGTTTGCGTCTTCAATTCTGCAGGAATCTCAACACTTTTCTCATCAGGGTGTGCAATCCAAAGATAATCCATGTAGTACCTACACACATGAGAAAAAGAAAAAATACCAAGTGACATATCGAGTTTGAAATGAGATAAACATATATACCAATTTATGAGCAAACTCAAACTTTCAAATCTCCCCCATAATAAGATAATCCATTCTCCCCCTTTTTTTGATGTCCCCAAATAGAAAAATGAGAGAAATAAATCAAATAAGCAAGTGCGGGGTGTCACTAGGATAAAATCACACCATGAATGAATACAAAGCAACCAAGTCGATGATAGCGTAAATGAGCTGGTGTGATCAAATTCGATAGGAAAATCAATGCATACAAACATGACATATGTGCACGATGAATATTGGATATTCCTAGAGAATGAACTCAAATGCGTCCTTTGGTGTAAAAGAATGACAATATAAGATATTGACTCAATCAAATCAACAAATCAAAGCTCAAAGTGATTTTCACACCAATAACGTCCAAAATGATTTTATGCTTTTTCAGGACTTTCAAGGAAGTGCAAACCCGTTTAAAGATTCTCCAACCAAACTCCCTCAGATAAACTTTTGAATAGAGGCATTCTAAATTCTCAAACTTTGGAGAATTGATGGTGAAACCTAAGTGGCCCATATTTGGCATGAAGTGCTTTTTATTGCCTTTAATTTTTTTGTGCTCTTTTAACCTCTTTACACCACGGATATTAAAATTCCTCCATTTTTTAGGTCCTTTTTAACGGTGGCTTTTGCGCAAAGGATAGATGATTACCTTTCGCAGCCCCTCCCCGTTATATAAAAACACATAGTCTCACCAAAATGATTTTTACATACATTCCAATCTTGTCAAGATTTATCGCATATTGTACATTGTATAGACAAAATTGAGATGGAAACACTCAAGCCAATATGAGATAGACAAGTGCAATAATCAAATATAGCCGTGCATGTGTGCAATAAAGGATATAGGAGTCAAACATATAGGAAGATATCACTAATTACATCTCAAAGACTCCAACCAATGTAAAGCACATGGATGAAATGATGTAGCCTCTCAAATCTCTATCAAACAGTCACATGGATAAATGGAATGAAGTTGTGACTTGGCTATCTTAAATGCTCATCCATAAAAGAAGCAAAAACAGAAATCTTTTTGGATTTTTCAAAAAATTTATCAAAATAAAATCTTTTTTGTGCTTTTCTTAAAATGTTTCTTAAAGGAAAATCTTTTTGTATTTTTCAAAAGAAATAGGAAAAGAAAAAAGAATAAATAAAAGCTATACAACTAAGCAATGGTACATATAAAACAGACTAGCAATAGGAAGCAAATGATATGAACATGAAGAAGCAACCTATTCTAGACATAGACCAACCCCTCAGTCAACTGTGCAAATCCCCAAAGACTTCATAAGACTCTCAAATCTAAGGGCATCTAAAGGTTTCGTGAAAATGTCGGCTAACTGACGGTCGGTGGGAACAAAACTCAGTGATACAGTGTTCTCCTCAACTAACTGACGAATAAAGTGCTCACGTATCCTGATGTGTTTTGTGCGTGAATGCTGAACTAGATTGCGGGATATGTGTATCGCGCTCGTGTTGTCACAGGAAATGGTCATGGTGTCCTGTGAAATCCCATAATCCTCCAGCATTTGCTTCATATACAAGAGTTGTGTGCAATAACTCCCGGCGGCTATGTACTCAGCCTCCGCAGTGGACGAAGAGATGGAATTTTGCTTCTTGCTCAACCAGGAGACAAGAGCAGAACTAAAATAGAAACACCCACCAGAAGTGCTTCTACAACCATCTACATCCCCAGCCCAATCGGCATCCGAATAGGCGGACAAACGGTCATCGTTATCAAAGGAATACCAAATACCGTATGAGAGAGTCACACTTACGTATTTAATAATATGTTTTAGAGCAAGTAAATGTGACTCTTTCGGGGACGCCTGATATCGCGCACAGACTCTAACACTAAAGGCGATGTCGGGACGACTGGCAGTCAAGTAGAGAAGACTACCTATCATACTCCGATATAAGGTTTGCTCTACGTCCTTGCCTGAAGTGTCCTTACTAATCTTGGTAGTGGTACTCATAGGTGTACGTGCATGCTTAGCGGAGTCTAAACCAAATTTCATCACTAGGTCTCTAGCATACTTGGATTAGGAGATGAACATCCCATCCTCTCGCTGACGAACTTGGATACCAAGGAAGAATGTAAGCTCACCAACCATGCTCATCTCAAACTCACTTTTCATCTCCTCCTCAAAGTGGTGAGCATGCTTGGAGCATATGGATCCAAAGACTATTTCGTCCACATAGACTTGGGCAACCAAAATAGCACTGTCATCTCTTCTGACGAACAACGTCATATCTAATCCCCCTCTCTTGAAGCCACGAGCTAAGAGATAGGAAGTAAGCCTCTCGTACCAAGCACGGGGTGCTTGCTTCAAACCGTACAAGGCTTTCCTCAGATAGTAGACGTGCTCTGGGTGCTGAGGGTCTTCAAACCCTTTTGGTTGTTCCACATAAACCTCCTCCTGTAGAATGCCATTCATAAAGGCACTCTTGACATCCATCTGATATACCTTGAAGCGCAGATGACATGCGATGGCGAGAAGAAGACGGATGGACTCAAGCCTCGCAACAGGAGAAAATATCTCCCCAAAGTCTACACCCTCTATCTGTGTGTAGCCTTGAGTGACCAACCTAGCCTTATTTATGATTATGGTACCATTTTCATCCATTTTGTTCTTGAAAATCCACCGGGTACCTATCACGTTAGTCTCACTAGGTCGGGGGACAAGTTCCCAGACATTATTCTTTTTAAACTGAAGCAACTCATCCTGCATAGCAGATATCCAGTGTTCATCCTTGAGTGCTTCTTTATGATTCTTGGGCTCGACTTTGGACATGTAGAAAAGATGGCTAACAACGTTCTCTAGCTGAGCACGAGTATTGACCCCTAGAGTGGGATCGCCAACAATGGCAGACGGGTCATGACTCTTGCGAACCCAAGTAGTTGTGTCCCCTAGCGCAGGAGTAGGGTCCACAGAGTGTGAGAGAGGAACAGGTAAATCACTGTCAGAACAATTCTCATCCTCACACTGAAGGTTAGGATCAATAATCGTCGGAGATTCATCATCTTGCAGGGTGACATTTATTGATTCCATAATCTTAGAGATCTTCAGGTTAAAAACCCGGTATGCTCTGCTATTCGATGAATATCCTAGAAATATTCCCTCGTCGCTCCGGGAGTCGAACTTTCCTAATTGCTCTCTATCCCGTAGGATGTAGCATTTACTCCCAAAAACACGTAAATATACCAGGTTGGGCTTCTTGCCAGTCCACAACTCATAAGGAGTCTGAAGTGTGTGGGGACGCAAATAAACCCTATTCACCGTGTGGCATGAAGTAGATACTGTCTCTGCCCAAAATCTCCTAGAAACTTTACGACCTAGAAGCATAGATCTAGCCATCTCTTGGATGGTTCTATTCTTTCTCTCAATAATACCATTTTGCTGAGGAGTTCTCACAGCAGAAAACTCATGTTTGATCCCGAGGCTCTCACAGTAAAGGTCTACCTTTGCTTCTGTGAATTCAGTGCCATTATCACTATGCATCCTATTAATAGTGACACCGTGTTGATTTTGTAGGACACGGCACTTGGTCGTTAAAAATTCTACAGCATCGGATTTGTCTCTCAGAAAACCTACAATGGAGTACCTGGAGAAATCATCTACCATCACGAGGATGTACCTCTTACCACCTAGACTCTCAGTACGAGTGGGACTCATAAGATCCATGTGAATCAACTCAAGAACACGAAAAGTGGTAATGGAATGCAACTTCCTATGGGGACTACTAATTTGTTTTCCCAACTGACAGGGTCCATAAATGGTCGAAGTTGACTTTCCAAGAGATGGTAAGCCACGTATTAGGTCCTTTTTAGTTAAGCGATTTAGATCTCTAACGTTCACGTGACCTAGACGTTGATGCCACAGATCCATAGGAGTGATCGTGGCGCTGTTGCAGACAAGTGAGGATGTGGGATCAGTCCCATAGCAATTATCCTCGGTCCTCACCCCTTGCATCAAAATTTTACCGGCTTGATTATAGACTTTACACGCGTCTCGATCAAACTTTACCGCAAAGTCAGTGTCGCACAGCTGGCTAATGCTGAGAAGGTTTGCTTTCAAACCTTTGACGTACAAAACATTTTCTAGCTTCGGAAATCCAGGTAACTCGATAGTACCACGTCCTATAATGCTAGACTTGCTCCCATCTTCAAAGGTGACTCTGTCATCCTGATAGTCTTCAAGAGTCATAAAAAATGAGGCATCACCTGTCATGTGTCTAAAGCACCCACTATTAAAATACCACTGTGAGGTATTATGTGCTTTGAGAGAAACATGAACAACAAAAGCCTTTTTATCTTTCTTAGGTACCCAAGTCGGGATGACCTTTTGTTTGCCTTTGTTGTTGTTGGTTTTATCTGGAATGTGAGAAGCATTCACTAACGGCAAAGACATCCGTCGGAATTCTTCCATTAAACTCTGGTTCGTGGCAGCTAAGAACTCAACTCGCTCTCTCAGACTAGAAAACTCATCAGTATGACGTGGTGGAGCAATAGTACGTTGTGTCCGACCACTGCTATAGCAAGACTTCCTAAGGTGGCCTTTTCTTTTGCAATGAGTACAAAAGATCACAGTCAAAGGCGGACCTTGGTTTGCTTTTCTTGGTCGAACTTTCGTTCGAGGTTTTTGACGATGGCCATAAGGATTCGTAGTAAACTCAGGAACTGGTCCAGGTGAAATTTGGGATGTGGAGGCACCATCATATCCAATTCCTTACCGATCACCAAAACCTAAAGCGGGGCCGAGGAGCATCTTTCCCATCTTCCCAGATCTGTCCTTGATTTGTACCTTGACTTCTCGTGCTTTCTCAGGATCATGAGTCAGCTGGGCAACAAGGGCTTCAAGTTTCTTTGGAGTCTCCACGGAGGAATGGAGCTGACTCGTAAGACTAGCCACTAGTTTAGTCAAGTCCCCTCTCTCTTTCTCTAAACAACTCTCTCTCTCTCTAAACATAATCTCTTTCTCGACACAGGCAGATTCTCTCTCTCTCAGAGCGGCGACGGTGGAGGACTCTCTTTCTCTCTCCTTTCTTAAATCTTCCTCTAAGCCGGTGATCGTAAGAACTAGCACTTTGTTACGTTTCTTAGTTTTAAATGACTCAGAATATAACTTAGCGTAGGCGCGTTGAATATCATTCTCTTTCTCACTTGAGTCATCCTCCTCCTCACTCACATCGATCTCACTGTCGAGGTGTCCCTGTGAAGCATCATCTTCATCGTCATGAAGAGAACTAGGAGTGCTCACTTGACAGACCATGAATGCGGTGAAGTTACACTCATGCGGTGACTCATCTCCTGAATCCAACGTCTCAACTGTGACACCCCGTCTAATTAAATACCGGGCGATCACTCCTTTATTAAATTAAATCAAGGTAAACAGTTGGTTCATTCTCAGCATCACTGTCGATAAAAATAATTTTTCCAATTTAACACCCTAAATAATTAAGCTAAGTGTCAAAACCATTTTCATACATACTTTCCAAATTCTATTTAAAGAAAATCATTTATTTTATTAACAACATTCAATAAGTAAGAATCACACCACATTAATTATCTGCAACATAGTCCAATTAATTAAAACATTCGTCAATCGAATGTCAATATGCGAAATATAAAGTAACACAATCGAACTGAATAAAACCCATATTGACAATACTAGAAATAACTGGAAATAAAAATGTCCCAATAACAATGAAATAATAGGAAGGGCGACACATGCCCAATAAATGAGAATGCTAAAAGTGGAGTCAATAAAGGAAGCCATCTACGCAAGTGACCTGCAATTCCCACCTAAGCTGCAGCACGTTCCTTTCAAGGGATCCTAAGCAAGACGCCCCTAAAGTTTGTTTGATTTATATACAAGAGAGAGAGAGAGAGAGAGAGAGAGAGAAACGGGTCAGAGCCCGAAAGTTTGTTTGATTTAAAATATGTTTAGCAAGTATTTAAATTGATACAGGCCAATGCAACAACATATTAGAGCGGCACTCTCTTGAGAAATTCTCACCTCTCTTCTAATGTGCACGCCTATCGTACTAACCTTCCCAACGGTTTATTTTATCATTTTATCATACTAACCTTACCAATAATTTAGCTTATCTTAACTTACTCATAAGATTTCAAAACCGAACAATATCAGTGTTTAAAAAGATACTTCCAATTAGCAACACAACTCTCATTTTAGCTTTATTAATTTAAAAGGTTTCCCATTGTCATATTATACTCTCACAAAACAAGTATTTACTGTTTGAGTCATCAACCATGTCCTACTTATCAAATCACAGTAGGCAGTTTCAAGTTTCCAAATCTCATATACATATATTATCTACTCGTATAATATATATATAATAACATCACCCCAAATAAAACTATGGTGCGTGCATACTTCTATTATCCAAACCCCATACCACTCATATCAAGGGGAATACAAATTCGGAATCACTCTCGAATTGTATTAGCACATACACAAACAATATCGAGGTGAAGCATAGATTCCAAGTCTCTAAGAGGATGGCACATACTCGCGTCTCTTAGGACCGTCTGAACTATCAATTAGATAGCCTGTACCAAGGATATCTATCTTCTAGGGTACAAGTCAATATCCCCCATAAAGGTCCCATCGAGATAAGACTGTCCCAGCGCGGTAACCTTAAGGATAGCAAGTAGCGCGGTATGTTTTTCACATGTATATAATATATGTACACACAATCATATAAATATACCACTTTCATCATATTAATATAGGTTCCTCTCGTCACCCATAATTATAACATTTATCCTTAATTTCACATTATTAGTATTACGTATAAGGTTTCATCTCTAACCTTACCTCAAAGGGTTTTCTCACTTATTTCGTGACACTCGTGGACTTTATTCTTCCAAGTAGAAAATTCAATAGGTGTCATTATTAGGTCTCAATGTAACTCTGTTACGCGCCTCACCCTTTAATATATGAATTTACTAACCCTAAAGTAAATATCCCATAAATACCATTCTCGTCAAATATTAATGACCCCAACATTTATTCATACGCCCTACTAGTCCTCCATGTCTCCCAAATCATTATACTAAGAATACCCAAGAATTTCATCACGACAATTCAAATTTTAAATCATTTACAAAGGGGAAATAAGAATCTTCCAGGAGGGGTCGATCGATCGAGGTTTGGGGCTCGATCGATCGAACTTTTGATCGATCAAAGCTCTAGGCTCGATCGATCGATCAAGCAGGTCTGCAAAAATCTACAGAATTGCAGTTACGGGTTTCATCTCCAAATTTACACCAAATCCATATTTTCAAGTTTCAATCATCCAGAATTAATACTACTAACCTTATATCATCATAACAGGTTTATTCAATGTAAAACATATCAATTTACATCACTAAACATGGATTTATTATGCCATAATTCATTTAAAACTCAAGAACCCTAAAAATCTCTAACTCATGATCCTAATCTGTTTAATCCCAGAATTTCCTTCTTAATATCATCAATAATTTCGTGGGTTATTTTCCTCTACATGGCAAGGGTTCCAGAATTTTCATATTAATCAAAACTACATGGATTTTCCTATCACAATTTGGGTTTTCTTCCATATTTTTCATCTCTAATCATTCCTAACTAATATGAAGATTGCACCAACGAAAATAGCAAGTTAAACACTTGCCTAGGATTTTCAGAGGTCTGGATTGCGACTGATTTTGGTGTGGTTGCGTTCCCCTTCTCGCGATCTACGCGTTGGTGGTGGCGGCGGTGCAAACCGGTGACTTTTTGGCCTTGAATTGCCTTGAGAGCTTTCCCTCTCTTCTCCAATGGCCGTACTAGGGTTTTCTGAATATTCTAACCCTAAATAACTAACCTAGATGGCTGATATAGGTTGCTGAAATTCGTTGGTTTAATTACCCAAGAATGCAGAATGACTAAAATGCCCTCCCGGGGTACCAATTAGGCCTAAAAACTCCCCGAGACCCAAACTACACCCCCGGGTACACTTTTCTGACTATCTCGACCCTTCCGGACGCGTTGGCTCACTCAAAATGACCATACAAACAACTTATAAAATATTCACTTTTTATTTAACAAAATTTTGTCCCGACGCGACCCGGGCGCGTCCCGATTTAAATTTCTGAAATTGTCATTTTATTCACTCGTGACATTCAGTATAATCAATATCATATATTACTTTGCTCATTAGTAATATTCAACAAATTTCCCATAATTACTAACTCTCGTCACGTTAATAATTATAACATAATTAATTTCTGGATTTTTATTAAATAATTCACTCCCATTAAATTTAATAAATCCCCAAATTAATATAGCATAAAAATACGGGGTATTACATACTTCCCCCCTAATAACGTAATTTCGTCCCGAAATTCGGAAAATAAGGCATACCTGGTAAAAACAACTCTTGATATCTCTCGCGTATATCTGCCTCGTGCTCCCAAATGGATTCCTCCACATTATGATGCTCCCATTGGACCCACACAAGTGGAACTATCTTCGACCTCAATCTCCTCTCACTATAGTCTAGGATAGCCACCGGTCTCTCCTCGTAAGAGCTATCAGGCTGTAAGTCAATTTCATCTATCGCAATGTGAGTATGGGCCATATCATCCCGAAGATATCGTCTCAACGACGAGAGGTGGAATACATCGTGGATGCGATGTAAATACTCTGGCAGTCCCAACCTGTATGCAACTGGCCCAATCCTCTCGATGATGGGAAATGGTCCAACATACCTCAGAGCCAACTTCCCCTTTTTCCCGAGCCTCATCACTCCCTTCATAGGAGATATACGCAATAACACTTGGTCCCCCACACTAAACTCCCGGAAGAACCGCTTCGCATCGGCGTAGCTCTTCTGCCTGTCCTGGGCTACCCGAATGCGACTCCTGATGATCTCAATCCTCGCGGAGGTCTCCTTAATCACCTCTAGTCCTAGCAACTTGTTATCCCCCACTTCGAGCCAACAAGCTGGGGAACGACAAGGCCTGTCGTACAAAGCCTCAAATGGAGCCATGCCAATCGTGAACTGATAAGAGTTATTATAAGCAAACTCTACCAGTGGAAGATGTGGCTCCCAACCTCCTCCAAAATGGAGAACACACATGCGTAGCATATCCTCTAACATCTGATTAGTACGCTCTGTCTATCCATCTGTCTGTGGGTGGTAAACTGAACTCAACCTCAACTCAGTACCCATAGCCTCCTGAAAGCTTTCCCAAAAACGTGACACGAAAATCTTGTCCCTATCTGACACAATATTCAGGGGCACCCCGTGTAATCTGACAATCTCAGCGATGAACAACTGAGCATACTGACCCATGGTGTAATCTGTCCGCACCGCCAAAAAATGAGCCACCTTGGTCAAACGGTCTACAATCACCCAGATAGAATCGTGGCCCCGATGTGATGTAGGCAACCCTGTAATAAAATCCATGGAAATACTCTCCCACTTCCACGCGGGTACTTCCAATGGCTGAAGTAATCCTGACGGTTTCTGATGGTCCACCTTCACCAGCTGGCAGGTAGAACACTTGGACACGAACTCAACAATGTCCTTCTTCATCCCACTCCACCAGTATTGCCTCCTCATATCCTGGTACATCTTATCGCCTCCCGAATGTACTATAAATTGGGACCCATGAGAATGAGTCATCACTGCATGACGTAATTCTGCTCCCTCTGGAACCACCAATCTCCCATTAAATCGCAAACCTCCATCAGAACTAACAGAATAGGACTCAGCACCCTCGGCTAGAAGTCGCATAATCTGATCCTGGAAAAACGGGTTTGTGGTCTGTGCCTGTATCACCCTCGTAACAATCTCGGGTGTGACTAACATCACCGATATGAAAGAACGTGCTACTGCGTCCTGATGACCCAACTCCTTCCACTTTGCTTTCCAGACGTCCGCTACTTCGTCTACCGGTCTAGGGCTCAATGCATCACCAACTACGTTGGCCTTTCCCGGATGATACTGTATGTCGAACTGGTAGTCCTTCACAAACTCTAGCCATCTGTGCTGACGCATATTCTGCTCTCGCTGAGTGAACAGGTACTGCAATGACTTGTGGTCTGTGAACAAATGGAATTTCTCTCCCAACAAATAGTGCCTCCATATACTCAATGCAAAGACGACCACTACTAACTCCAGGTCGTGGGTGGGGTAATTCTTCTCATGCGGCTTAAACTTGCGAGAAGCAAAAGCTATAGCCTTCTCCACCTTCTGGAGTACTCCTCCAAGTCCCCATAAGGACGCATCGGTGTAAACCAGGTACACTATACCCGGCTGCAGTAACGCAAGGACTGGCGCTGAAGTAAGCTTTTCTTTCAGCTCGTCGAAAGCCAACTGACAAGATTCATCCCAAACATATGGTGCTCCCTTGCGAGTCAGATTTGTCAATGGACCCGCTATTTTGGAGAATCCCCGAATGAATCTCCCGTAGTAACCAACTAACCCCAGGAAACTACGCACTTCCATCGGTGTCGTGGGCTGTTCCCACTCCCTCACCGCTGATACTTTACTCGGGTCAACTGCTATCCCCTGCTCAGAAACAACATGCCCCAAGAACTGTACCTCTCGGAACCAGAATCCGCACTTCTCGTACTTAGCATACAACTTATGCTCTCGTAGAGTCTGAAGAACCTGTCTCAAGTGCTCGGCATGCTCCTCCTCGAAGTGTGAATATATCAAGATGTCATCTATGAAGACGATGATAAACTGGTCCAAGAACTCTCTGAATACTCGGTTAATACAGTCCATGAAAACGGCTGGGGCATTTGTGAGTCCGAACGGCATCACCCAGAACTCATAAGACCCATATCTCGTCAAGAAAGCAGTCTTCGAAACATCCTGCTCCCTAATACGTAGCTGATGGTACCCCGACCTCAGATCTATCTTCGAAAAGAAAGTTGCTCCCCTCAACTGGTCGAACAGGTCATCGATTCGAGGCAACAGATACTTATTTCGTATCGTGACCTTGTTCAGCTTCCGGTAGTCCACACACAATCTCAGTGAACCATCTCTCTTCTTCACAAACAAAACTGGAGCGCCCCAAGGTGAGGTACTCCTGCGAATGAAGCCCTGACCTAACAGCTGCTCTATCTAATCTCGTAGCTCTCTCATATCTGCCGGGGCCATACGGTACGGTGCGCGTGTTATAGGTCTCTTAACTGGCAATAAATCTATGACAAAGTCTATTTCTCGACTGGGGGGTTGGCCTAGTATCTCCTGGAACACATCGGAATACTCCCTGACAACTGGGATCGAATCTATGGGAATCACAACCTCCTTAGAAGTATCCTCCTCTATGTAATACAAATGAGCGGTTGAACCTCCCTCTGGGCGAGGCATCGCCACTACAAACATCTCTTGCCACGGAATGGCAAAAACAATGCTCCCACCGAAGCAATCAATCATAGCTTTATAAGCTGCGAGCCAATCCATACCAATAATCACATCATGCTCGTGCATGTCTAAGACTAACATGTCCGCAGGTAATACCAAACTACCGATATCTACCCCCACTCCCTGGCATATGAAGAAAATAAGTGACCCACTCCCCAGTGGTGAGTCCACACACGTCACTGTGCTCTCTGCTGTGGCTAACAATCCTAAGGCCTTCGCAAAATGCGTAGCTATAAAATAATGTGTTGCCCCCGTATCAAACAAAACTCGACCCATAGTACCATGGATAGGAAACATACCCTCAATCGCAGGTGGTGCCTGTGGAGCTGCTGCCTAGTGGACGTTATAGACACGTCCATACTGTAATTTCCCCTGCTGCACTGGAGCTGCTGGAATGGCTGGTACGGCTGGCACCTGGGCTGGAACTGGGAGGGCAGGTGGGAATAGTGGCCTCTGTGGCTCATTACGGGCACCCTGCTGCTGTGGGCCCCTATCGCCCTCTGGGAAATCCTGACGCCTATGGCCATGTTTACCGCACCCAAAACATCGGACCTTGAAGTTTCCTCCCCTCTGACCCTGCTGCCCACGGCCTCCCCGCCATTGGCCCTATTGGCCCTGATGTGCACGCTGTTGGCCCTACTGGCCCTGCTGCTGTCCCTGCGGTCGGTGTTGGCCCTGCTGGCCCTGCTGATTAGGCTAGCCCTGATGGCCCTACCTGAAACCCCCAAATCCCTGCCTAGAATCACCTGAACGGAATCGCTTAGCAGGGTCCCAATGATGGGAACTCTGCTCGTGATGACGAGTCTGTCCGTGAGATGGTGCCCCACTGGCACTATTACTCCCGATCCTGCCCTGCTGGCTGGACTCTCCTGCTCTCTTGCTTCCCTACAGATGGAAGCGGTGATCCTGGCAGTGTAACAACGCGGCATTGAGTACATCAGTGAACGTACTCAGGGATAAATTCCCAATAAGGTGCTGACGGATCCTCCAAGCTAACCCGTCGACAAACAACATAATCTTCTTACTCTCAGTAGGTGCCTCATCTAGCACAATGGTGAGAAGTCTCATGAACTCCTCCTCATACTCTGCTACGGTAAGACTATCTTGCTTCAGATTCAGTAATCTCCGCCTCATCTCAGTCTGCATTGCGGGTGCAAAATACTTGCGGTCAAACCGCTCCCAGAACAACTGAATAGGGATCGTGTCCCTCTCCTACAAAGTGGTAGTGGACTCCCACTACTGCAATGCGCTCCCACCATCTTAAAGGAAGCCAATAACTGCTTTTGCACATCAGTGCACTCATACATACGGAGGTGCCGCTGGATGTCCTTCTTCCATTGGCTAACTGTGACAATATCGGAGCTACCAGAGAACTGAGGGGGATGCGCTTTCTAAAAAGCATCCCAAACCCTCTCCCATGCAGATGGAAGTTATGCTAGTACTGGCGCCACTGCCTGAACCTGGTGTGGAGCTTGCTGAATCACCGCTATCGCGGCATTCACCGCCTGAGCAACAATGGCGGCTACTTCGTTTGCATTCATTGTGCCTGGTGCCGGAGCTGCTGGCTGCTCGGCTTGGGCACGCCTATCTTTCGGAGCACGTCTCGGAGGCATCTGAAATGTGAACAAGTTTATTAGTCTACATTTATTATCAAATCTCAAATAGCTGCAGACTTAAACGTAAAAGCAGGAATACAACAATCCTGAAAATAGGGCTCTATAACAATAACGTTAAGCTGAAAGCGAAATAAGCCGTACAGATCCTATGGACACTAGAACATGATGCTCTGATACCACCTGTGACACCCCGCCTAATTAAATATCGGGCGATCACTCCTTTATTAAATTAAATCAAGGTAAACAGTTGGTTCATTCTCAGCATCACTGTCGATAAAAATAATTTTTCCAATTTAACACCCTAAATAATTAAGCTAAGTGTCAAAACCATTTTCATACATACTTTCCAAATTTTATTTAAAGAAAATCATTTATTTTATTAACAACATTCAATAAGTAAGAATCACATCACATTAATTATCTGCAACATAGTCCAATTAATTAAAACATTCGCCAATCGAATCTCAACATGCGAAATATAAAGTAACACAATCGAACTGAATAAAACCCATAGTGATAATACTAGAAATAACTGGAAATACAAATGTCCCAATAACAATGAAATAATAGGAAGGTCGACACATTCCCAATAAATGAGAATGCTAAAAGTGGAGTCAATAAAGGAAGTCGTCTACGCAAGTCACCTGCAATTCCCACCTAAGCTGCAGCACGTTCCTTTCAAGGGATCCTAATCAAGACGCCCCTATGGTTGGGCACCTGAAATACATACATATATATACAAGAGAGAGAGAGAGAGAGAGAGAGAGAGAAAGAGACACGGGTCAGATCCCGAAACTGTGTTTGATTAAAAATACGTTTAGCAAGTATTTAAATTGATACAGGCCAATGCAACAACATATTAGAGCGACACTCTCTTGAGAAATTCTCACCTCTCTTCTAATGTGCACGCCTATCGTACTAACCTTCCCAACGGTTTATTTTATCATTTTATCATACTAACCTTACCAATAATTTAGCTTATCTTAACTTACTCATAATATTTCAAAATCGAACAATATCAGTGTTTAAAAAGATACTTCCAATTAGCAACACAACTCTCATTTTAGCTTTATTAATTTAAAAGGTTTCCCATTGTCATATTATACTCTCACAAAACAAGTATTTACTGTTTGAGTCATCAACCATGTCCTACTTATCAAATCACAGTAGGCAGTTTCAAGTTTCCAAATCTCATATACATATATTATCTACTCGTATAATATATATATAATAACATCACCCCAAATAAAACTATGGTGCGTGCATACTTCTATTATCCAAACCCCATACCACTCATATCAAGGGGAATACAAATTCGGAATCACTCTCGAATTGTATTAGCACATACACAAACAATATCGAGGTGAAGCATAGATTCCAAGTCTCTAAGAGGATGGCACATACTCGCGTCTCTTAGGACCGTCTGAACTATCAATTAGATAGCCTGTACCAAGGATATCTATCTTCTAGGGTACAAGTCAATATCCCCCATAAAGGTCCCATCGAGATAAGACTGTCCCAGCGCGGTAACCTTAAGGATAGCAAGTAGCGCGGTATGTTTTTCATATGTATATAATATATGTACACACAATCATATAAATATACCACTTTCATCATATTAATATAGGTTCCTCTCGTCACCCATAATTATAACATTTATCCTTAATTTCACATTATTAGTATTACGTATAAGGTTTCATCTCTAACCTTACCTCAAAGGGTTTTCTCACTTATTTCGTGACACTCGTGGACTTTATTCTTCCAAGTAGAAAATTCAATAGGTGTCATTATTAGGTCTCAATGTAACTCTGTTACGCGCCTCACCCTTTAATATATGAATTTACTAACCCTAAAGTAAATATCCCATAAATACCATTCTCGTCAAATATTAATGACCCCAACATTTATTCATACGCCCTACTAGTCCTCCATGTCTCCCAAATCATTATACTAAGAATACCCAAGAATTTCATCACGACAATTCAAATTTTAAATCATTTACAAAGGGGAAATAAGAATCTTCCAGGAGGGGTCGATCGATCGAGGTTTGGGGCTCGATCGATCGATCAAGCAGGTCTGCGAAAATCTGCAGTATTGCAGTTACGGGTTTTATCTCCAAATTTACACATAAAAATATTTTCAAGTTCCAATCGTCCAACGTTAATACTACTAACCTTATATCATCATAACAGGTATATTCAACGTAAAACATATCAATTTACATCACTAAACATGGATTTATTATGCCATAATTCATTTAAAACTCAAGAACTCTAAAAATCTCTAACTCATGATTCTAATCTGTTTAATCCCAGAATTTCCTTCTTAATATCATCAATAATTTCGTGGGTTATTTTCCTCTACATGGCAAGGGTTCCAGAATTTTCATATTAATCAAAACTACATGGATTTTCTTATCACAATTTGGGCTTTCTTCCATATTTTTCATCTCGAATCATTCCTAACTAATATGAAGATTGCACCAACAAAAATAGCAAGTTAAACACTTGCCTGAGATTTTCAGAGGTCTGGATTGCGGCTGATTTTGGTGTGGTTGCGTTCCCCTTCTCGCGATCTACGCGTTGGTGGTGGCGGCGGTGCAAACCGGTGACTTTTTGGCCTTGAATTGCCTTGAGAGCTTTCCCTTTCTTCTCCAATGGCCGTACTAGGGTTTTCTGAATATTCTAACCCTAAATGACTAACCTAGATGGCTGATATAGGTTGCTGAAATTCGTGGGTTTAATTACCCAAGAATGCAAAATGACTAAAATGCCCTCCCGGGGTACCAATTAGGCCTAAAAATGCCCCGAGATCCAAACTACACCCCCGGGTACACTTTTCTGACTATCTCGACCCTTCCGGACGCGTTGGCGCACTCAAAATGACCATACGAACAACTTATAAAATATTCACTTTTTATTTAACAAAATTTTGTCCCAACGCGACACGGGCGCGTCCCGATTTAAATTTCCGACATTGTCATTTTATTCACTCGTGACATTCAATATAATCAATATCATATATTACTTTGCTCATTAGTAATATTCAACAAATTTTCCATAATTACTAACTCTCACCACGTTAATAATTATAACATAATTAATTTCCGGATTTTTATTAAATAATTCACTCGCATTAAATTTAATAAATCCCCAAATTAATATAGCATAAAAATACGGGATATTACATCGACCTCACTGTCGTCACTAAGGGTAGCATTAAGGACAGCTTTCCCTTTCTCTCTATTCAGACGATTGGCACACTCAAACGCTCTATGACCCCTACCATCGCACTCAAAACACCTCTCACTTTCTTTCTTAGGAGGATTTTTGGAGTCTTTTTCATTTTTCTTTTCAGACTTATTTTTCTCAAATTTCTTTTTATCTTTAAAATTGCCATTTTTCTTAAAGTTGAGAATCCTCTTGAATTTTTTTGCCAAAAGAGCCAAATCATCTAGGTCAAAATCACACTCAGAATCTGACGTGTCAGTCTCTCTCATTCTAGACGACTCTACCCTTTTTCTAGCCGACCCCTCTCTCCTTCTCTCTTGGGCTTTAAGTGCAATTCCCTTATCTTTAGATTTAGCAGTTTTTGGGAACATAATAATTTCATAAGTTTGCAAATCTCCTACAAGTTCTTCCAATTTTTGCGTATTTAAATTACCCATATAATTTAGCAGAGTGACTTTAGGGATAAAACGCTTAGGTAAAGAACGAAGAATCTTTTTAACAACTCTAGCATTAGGAATATGTTCACCAAGATTAAAGCTAGTATTCACAATGTCAGAAAGTCTAGCATAAAATTCATCAAAGCATTCAGATTCATGCAAGGTGATGGTTTCAAATTGAGTTGTCAAATTTTGCAACTTAGATTCTTTCACAGCATTAGTTCCTTCATGGGTAAGTTGTAAAACATCCCATGCCTCTTTTAACGTGGTGACGTCATTATGCGTTTGAACTCATCAGGTGTGACAGACCCATAAATAGCACTTAGACCCTTAGAATTAAAAGATGACCATTTAAATTCTTCATCAGTCCAAGAAGTGTCAGGTTTCAAGTTGATCACATTATCAACAGTCACGGAGGGAGGAGTCCACCCTCTTTCAACTAAGATCCAGACACGTTCATCAATGGATTTTAAAGCTGACCTCATTCGGGCTTTCCAATAAGCATAATTTGTCCCGTCAAAAACAAGCATTTTATTATGTAACTTCTCCATTTGAACACGCACTTTTTCAAAAATGAATTTTTTAGAAAATTGATATCTTAGAAAAATTTTGTGAAAAATAGGAATACGCGATAGATTAGCGTAACCTGCTCTGATACCAATTTGAGAACGTATGTGCTTGCGTTCAAATGAGCAAGTTATATATTAAACACCTTTTAACCCAAACAAACCCTAAAAATGCAACAATATGTGATTGAATAAGATGATAATCTAAGCAAGAACATTCAAACACATGCAATTGAGGAAAAATCCTCCAAAGGGACAAAACCATTTATTTTCATTATAATATTGTAGGCTATACAATTTCGGATTACAATGAAAATACAAGTGACTAAGAATTACCCTCAGGTGTCGGATTCTGTAGTCGCGGCTGGAATTATACCTTTCCAGTAGGGCTGCAATGGAGAAGAGAAACGGCTTCTCCACAAGGGTGTCGGCTGGAAGTTTCCCTTTTCAGGAGGGCAGCAATGAAGAAGAGAACGTCTTCTTTACAAGGGTTGCACAACAAAAGTGTGTTCCTGGGTTGCAAAGTGATTCACAAAGGATTGGCAATTGTGTGAATCAAAAACCTAGAGTCTAGATGCTCAATAGGTGAAGACTTAGGGCTTTCTGTACTCTGAAAATCGTGTGTGTAAGTCTTAGAAAACCACTTCCCTTAGTGGGATTAAATAAGAAGTCTCGGGCCTTAAAAATCTGAAAACGATCTGAACACGATCTGTTGAAGTTTATCCCAGGCGGACCGATCCGGGTCTGAGGTGGATCGGTCCGATTGGCCGGATCGGTTCTTTTATTCTGAGGCGGATTGGTCCGTTGATGATCGGATCGGTTCGTTTCCATGCTTCATCGGTTCGCTTGCAGTCCGGGGTATACTGGCCTTCTGACAAACAAGCGGATTGGTCCAGGTCTTTAGGCGGACCGGTCCGGTTAGCCGGATCGGTTCTTTTATTTCAGCGGATCGGTCCGGCTGTCAAACTATAATTCCTCTTCTTCTTTTGATATTCGGATCCGTTGAATCTTGAATCTTGAATTTCTTCAACGGTGTAACGTCATGCGACATAATACATTGATAATGGACAAAAATGTCCTTACAAAAATAAAAGAGTACAATAAAAGGATGGGATAAACTTTCTCGACTCCTAAAATCCTAGGAGTAAAAAAGGACGTTTCTAGAGATGCCCCTCAAACGATGTTGCATCCATAAGAACTACATCAACCAATACGTGTAAAAAATTCTTTTTAAAATAAAATGTAAACAACAAGCCAATGTAAAATAGGATTATAATTTAATCTCAGTCATATTATAACTACAAATCTTCCTCTCGTGCTTTAACATATTTAAAGTTATTTGTAACCTAACCCAACAACCTAAAATATCACGCGGTTCTAAATCCCGAACCCATATGTCTCCCATGTAATTAAAGCTTTACATCTTGATTCTATAATCGTTAGTTTCTCATCTTTAGTTTCATCTCTTAAATTTTAAAAATTAAGTTGTGTTTTAGTCTCAAACCTATAATACGTCTCACCATTTAACTAATATATCCATAACATGATTATATCTCAAGTTTATACCCATTTGAGTATCTTATGCCAATAATAAAATGCTCACATCTCTAGTATATATAAAACACACATCCAAATAGTAAGTATGTAGGTTGAAATCCCTACTATAGATCATATACATCTCTATCATAGCATAAAAACCAGTACTATTATCTCTGGTACCACCACATAATAATCACCTATTATAGAAGAACGACTCTACTCGCGTATAATGTCCATAAAAAGGTACAATCTTTGACTTATACATATAGGTGTGCATGTCTTGTGAAGCCTACTCTTATTGCCTTAGGGGATATATCGTGTGCACTAGGTATAGTCTTTGGTCGTACCAAACCTAAGATCTCAGTACGTTAAGGGATAAATCACCATGTCTGCTCATCACTCATAAAGACTACCATACTCAAGACTTAAGAAATAAATCTCTACAAAGACCCTCTCAGGCGTGGGTACTTAGACGTGTGACCCTGGGGCAGCGCGGTCGTCTTCATATGTGCCTTATTATGATATCCCCCTAGTATGTTACGCCACGAGTACTCACACATATTATTCATTGCATATAAAATACACAAGTAATTTCCACCCTCACTAATGGTCTAAAGCACAAACAGACATAACCCTCACGAACAGTTTAAGGTAATCCACATACACATACCGACCCTACGCTACCATCTCATACTAGAATAACTATCAAATAAAGGTATATCACATTTATAACATTATAACCATCCCATAAAACAAAATCCTAACCTCTCGAGTTCCCAGTTCTAGGTGTATAATCACCATATCATATATTAAAAATCATACATCAATGATATTAAATCTCGATTAGCCATAGTCTATTCTCCCAATGCATTACGTCAAGGTATAATCACACACCTAAGTTAAATGAAACCTTAAAACATAATAACTACCTCATTCAAAGAAATTTTAACCCAAACCCTATCTCACCCAAAGAATATTCACGCCACTCGTATATCACAACGATTCAAATCAATCTCGACTAATAAGAACAATCCTCTAACATACCAATTCCCAATCAACAAACCAATCTACACTCGGGTCTACCATCCAATGCGAATCCTCTATTTAACCCTTTAAACAAAATATTTTTCCAAATATTCAAATACCCAAAATTTATTTCCAACGATTCAAATCATAAGAATATATATTTAATCTGCGAGTACATAAAAACTATAGCTAGACAAATCCTAACCATGGGCCTAAAACCCCAAAACTTCCAACCAATATAAAAAATGCCCAAGCTAGGCCATAACTCTTACTATTAGTTGATTGGGGGCCTGGGAACGGTCAATCAGTCAACACAATGATATCCTAGTTCTTTTCCCTCATTACGGGTTTTTTCATCTTTAACCCTATTTTTTCTCTCAAGTCTCCATTAATAAATCTAAAAACATCATGCAAGCACCTAATCGGTAATCAATTGATAAAAACACATCAATACAACTATTGGAACCTAATTTCATTATCAAATCCCAAATTTATCCCAAGATTCAATAAAAACCCAATTCAGTTTTCGCGATCCCTAGTTTATCCAATTTTATAAATTTTCATGGATTGATTCAATTAAACATAGGGTTTTTATATGATTCTCAATATAAAATATATCCAAATCATAATTTATTAGTTTTGAACACAATTCATGAGGAAATCAATCATTATTAAGGGGATCAATCTAATTAACATCTAGAATAGGTTAATCTTGAACTTAAAAACAATAATCATTCAAATCATATTTAAGTTATGATTATTTTAATATTTCAATGAATAATCATAATAACAACACAAATTTAATAATAATAAGAATCTATGTAGAACTTGCCTTATGGATCGATTAAGAAATCAATCCCTAAATCCCCCAAATCCTTATTTCCTCTTGCTGATTTCTCTCTCTAGCTCTTCTAGTTCTTCCCCATTGGGTTATGTGTTAAAATGAGATCCCAAAATGACTCATTAGAACCTTGATTCTAAATTTAGAGTTGGGCCCAAAATGGACCTCACCTAAAAGAGCAGAAAAATAACTCTATATGGCTTAAAACCATTCTCGAGTCTTATACTAACCCAATAGGCCTTTAAACCATGATTTTAAATTATAAACGGACATTTTATGAGTTCCAAAAGCCATGTACCAAATATACACAAAACAAATGAGTATAATCTCCTCAATACTCCTACTCGTTCACGGAATGCAAAGTGAATCAGCAACTATGCACCTTGGTCAAAACCACAACTCTAAGTTTGGGGACCCCCTCGGCAAAAAAATTCCCCCAAATAGCAATCCTCTCTTGTCCTGGATCGGATAAGGGAAATATTCCCAATACAATATATATACCCACCATTGGTAAATTTCAACTCTAGGGTATAAACCACCCTTAATCACATATGTGGGTGTATAGGGAACTACTGCAACTATTACGACACCATTCTCTCTTCAACAAGGTATCGCCGCAATTCACAAAGAACTACCCATTCGCAGGATAACAAACTCACTAATGACGTGCCCGTGCCATATAGTGCTAAAAATCTAGCTTTAAGATATTCTCCACCTTATTTAATCACTAATGATAACTCACCGAGTTTTAATTGTCAAAATAGGACACTTTCCTTGACTTTTCCAACCAGTCGTTGGGACATTAACATCCAACACTTGTCCTATATCTTGAATCTAACATGATCCTTAGAGACCAAACCTAGTGAACCATTTCACATTTGGAACACCCTTAAATTAATTCCAACCTTGAATGCTCAACTGGCTCAACAACTATGGTGTCTAGTCCCATGAACCCGTCTATGCTAACAAACAAAATCAATCCTATGAAATGCCCTCGTGGTGGATTTACTGATAGCGACATCTCTAAGGAAAAAATAAATTTCTTGCATAGGTGATAACTTAACACCTATCTCAGTAAAATTGGAAGATCCTCAGCCTATCAGTGACACCTCCACGTGACTATAATCCCCCATAATGTACTCAGATCCATATATATATATAAGCGTGATAACCCTTTCTCTCAAGCCTATGTATAACCATCTAAATAAATCCTTGCCTAAATACGACATAAAAATCTTACCCCTATAGTTGATATAAGAATAAAAACATAGCTACCCACATATGCTCGGTAGTAATATGATGATATCTTATCTAAAAATCAACAAGGCGACTAAAATCGAGCTGACAAAAAAAAGTTCCATATTTATATAATCACGGCGTAAAATATACTTCTCCTGGCTGGTGGTAACCAAAAATACATAAAGACCAAAGGAAATCTATCTACCTTATAATCTTAATACACACACACACACACACTCTATAAATAAAAAGTTACAAATCCTTAATAATTAATCTAGTCTCATATGCACGAGACATAATTCACCCATCACTAGGAATCCCAAATTTTTTTTGTCACACCTAATAACTAGGTGGCCTCATCTTCCATGAGCGTAACACCATCCTTTAAAGGAAATATCGAAATGGTTGCTCCACTGGAGGCCGTGATGACCTTGCCTTATTGATCATATATTATAAAGTTTGCCTCGTTCACCCCGATCTCATATGTCATGGCTCTACTGGACAATACCTTCCCTACAACTGCTTGCCAAAATAGATCACATCATTTACTCTTGGGAACCATCTGGGGTTCATCTCCCCCTATGAAATTCATTCTACTAGTGAGGTCTCCCTACTCGGATCCACATTACACCATCTTTATTTATTGGTCCTAATTTGGCATCGTCCTTCCAAATTATAGGAAATCTACCCCAATAATAGTTATAATGATCCTACAGGTGTATGAGGGTAACTTCAACTTCCCGAGCTTATGTGGTGAACAACGAGTTACCTAGTAACACCTACGAAACCCTTTGCGTAAGGTTTCTACCAACTCAACAAGTCTTTCTCGTACTAGATGTTAATATGAGCATCCTCGTTCACCTTTATATCAATTTCCCTTAATACAGAGAGAGAGAAATAGTTGAACTTCTCCTTATACTGGCCACATCATGGTTGCAGAGACGAGGTCTTCAAAAACTTACTTCTAATGTTGTTACGAATGGTGAGTGAAAACATTTCCCATTGAACCATATACCAAGAACTTGATAAAAGTCTCGCGTATAAAACCCCTTAACTCTCGACTAAAGTCGACCTCATGCATGGGATGTCTCGCGAGTGAAATTTTAATAGGTAACGCCATGAATACACTTGGTTTAATCGATTCATTCGTTAATAAAATATGGCGCAAAACCTCTTATACGATCGTCTTTATAGTGAATATGAATCCTGAATGGTAAAGCACTAAAATAGCCAAAGAATGCAACGCGAAAAAGAGGCAGACTCACTCAATATTCCTAGGACACTAGAACCTGGAATGATACGATACCAATTATGATACCCCAAAAAATCCATAAATATATTGATCAGGTTTACCATAAAAATCATGGGAATTAGAACTTTTGGTAACATTCACAGCATAAGGAATAAATAGGAATCGAAGAACAAGTATAATAAAATGAAATATTGTATCCATACAAAACCGACTCTGACACCAATCATTAACAAAATAACATAAGTCATCTCGAAATGTAAATATACATGTACAAACAAACTCAAAATAAAAGAGTACGATAAAAGGATAAGATACACTTGATGGACTCCTACAATCCTTGGAGTAAGAAATGGGATGTTTCTAGAGATGATCCTCCAACAATCCTGCATCTACATAAACTACCACAATCAAGACCCGTAAAAAATATTTTTTATATGAAAACATAAACAGCAAGCCCGTGTAATTAAAGCTTATTTAATGTTATTGAATATGGGCCATGTAACATTTTCATTTAAAAACGTAAACAACAAGCTCGTGTAACATTAAAAAACTTATTTAATGTTATTGAATCAGGTCCACATTATAACTGCACATCCTCCTCTCATGTTTTAACATATTTAATGTTATTAGTTACTGAAGACAATAATATAAAATATCATGTGGTTCTAAATCCCAAAACCATATGTCGCCCATGTAATTAAAGCTTTACATCTTCATTCTTTAATTGTTAGTTTCTCATCTTTAGTTCCATCTCTTACATTATAAAACTTAAGTTGTGTTTTAGTCTCAAACCTATAACACGTCTCACCATATAACCATTATATTCATAACATGATTATCTCAAGTCTATACACATTTGACTATCCCATGCCAATAATAAAATATACACATTTGTTGTATATGTAAAACACACATCTAAATCATAAGTACATAGGTCGACATCCCTACTATCGATAATGTTCATCTTTATTATAACATATAAACTGAACTCCTATCTCTAGTACCGCAACAAAAGAATCACATATTGTAGGAGAAAGACTCTACTCAAGTATAACGTTCATACAAAGGTACAACCTCTGGATTGTACAAATAGATGAGGATCTCTCGGGCCCACAAATAACAAAGGCCAATTATTATTGCCTTAAAGGGATCTCTCGTGTGTACTAGGTATAGTCTTAGGTCGTCCTAAATCTAAGACCTCAGCACGTAAAGGGATAAATCAACACATCTACCCATCAGTCATAAAGCCTACCATACCCAAGACATATAAAATAAATCTTCCCAAAGATCGTCCCCATGGTAGGTACCTTGACGTGTGATAATGGGGTTAAAATTTACCATGGAAGAGCCTATCTAATCACCATGTACCGATGTGTTCCACACCACATATGCCCTATCATGTAATCCCTCCTAGTACGATACAGTACAAGCACTCCCACATGGTGTGTATTGCATATAAAATACACAAGTAATTCCCATCCTCACTAAGGGATTACAGAATACACATACATTACCCTCACAAACAAGTTAAGGCAATCCACATACATGTATCGATCTTACATTATCCAGTGATACTAGTATAGCTATCATCAAAAGGTATATCACATGTATATCCACATAACCATCCCATAAAATATCAAACCTAACCTCTTGGGTTCCCAATCTTGGTGTAGACTCACCCTATCAGACATTAAAAATCATGCATCAATTATATTCAATCTCGATTAGCCCCAATCTATTCTTCCAAGTCATTATTTCTAGGTATAATCACACACCTAATTTAAATGAAACCACATAACACATTTACTACCTCACTCGGGGAAATTATAACCCAAATCTTATCTTATCCAAAGAATATTCGTGCCAATTGTACATCACAATGATTCAAATCAATCTTGACCAACAGTACCAATCCTCTAACTTTCCAATTCCTAATCAACAAACCCATTCTATACTTGGGTATACCCTTTAATGCCAAATACTCCATTTAATCCCTTTAAATCAATGATTTTTCCAATTATTCAAATACTCCAAAATCAATTTCCAATGATTTGAATCATAAGAATATATATATAATCTATGAGTACATAAAAACTATAGGCCACCAAATCCTAACCCTTGTCCTTAAACCTAAAAATTTCTAATCAATATCATAAATGCCAATCTTAGGTCAAACCAGTTACCACCAATCGATCTTTGCCCTAGAACCGTTCGATCGGTGAACACAATGATATCCCAATTCTTTCCCCCATTATGATTTTCTTCATCTTTAGTCCCAATTTCCTTATCTCAAACCTTCATTAAAGAACCCAAAAACACCATCCAAGCACCCAATAAACATTCAATTTATTAAAATATATCAAAACAACCGTTGGATCCTAATTCTATCTTCAAGTCCTAAATCTATCCCATGATTCAACAAATATCCAATTTAAAATTCAAGAACCCTAGTTTGTCCAATTCTAAAAATTTCCATGGATTGATTCAATTAAACATAGGGGTTCTATATGATTCTCAATATAAATTAGATTCAAATAACAATCTATTAGTTTTAAACCAAATTTATTAGAACCCTTAATCTCGAAACTAGGGTTGAGCCCTAAATGGGCCTTACCTAATAGATCCCCAAAAGAAATCAGAATGACTTAAAACAAAGCCCAAACCTTATACTAACCAAATATACCTTTAAACCATCGTTTTAAACTATAAACAAACATTTTACTTGTAACAAAATCCAATTACCAAATATACACAACAAAATAACTAACCACTATATTATTTAATAATTGTCCAGTACGAGTCCTCATATTAATTAATTCAATTAATTAAACACCATGTAATTCCAATCCTATTTAAATAACACGTAACAATATAAATGTTAACATCTATGGTAAAAAAAATCACGCATGATTTATTTTAATAATTTAAATATTTAAAGACTATGCTTAAAAATATGGGGTATTACATTTCCTTCAGCATTCGTAGTGCCTCAACCTTAGTTAGCAGTATGGTAGGGTCTATTAGGTGGGACCCAATGATGACCAAGTTCCTATTCAGGAAGCTGATGCTATGTTCTCTGTTCATTTAACCATATCTAGGATTTTATTTGATATGGGGAATACACACTCTTTTATTGCAGGACACTTTATGTGCATATCAGGGATGATTCTGACTCCTTGTGTTAGACTATTGTCCATAGATACTCCACTAGGTGTATCCACTCTTATTAGTAAGTTTTGTGATGGCGTAGGCACTTATATTGGTAGGCTACTATTTTTAACTAATTTATTGGTTTTATATTTCCACACGTACGATGTGATTTTGGGGATGGATTGGTTGTGTACCGATCGGTATCAGATTTAGTGTGTAGGTAGGGCTATTATTTTTTATATACCGAGTCAGGAGATGTATTTAGCAGTTATACCAAGATTTTAGGGCTTGTATCTTATTGATGAGTAGACGATAGTGTCCATATATATGATTCCCATAGTTCAGGAAATCTACGATGTGTTCAATGAGATTTCAGGTTTACCACCTAGCTAAGAGATTGATTTTGTGATAGATTTGATATTGGTCATGAAGTTTATAGCTAGATCACCATATCACATGGCCCCGGTGCATATAATTGAGATTTGGAATCAGATTAAGTAGCTACTATAACGGGTTTCATTCGTCGTAGCACTTCACTTTACGGTGCACCAAAGTTATTCATGAAGAAAAAGGATGAGTCTTTAAGATTATGCATCAATTATTGGGAGTTAAATACAGTGATGGTGAGGAACATATATCCATTACCAATGGATTGATGATCTTTTTCATCAGGTGGAGTGGTCTTTTTTATTTTTGAAGATTAATTTATGGTGTGGTTACCACCAGCTAAGGGTGCGATACGAGGATATGTCCAAGATAACTTTCTTGACTCGTTATGGGTCTTATGAGTTCAGTGTGATGCCATTTAGAATTATAGTTTCCCATAAAGATTCCTGAATTTTATGAATCAGGTGTTCCCACTATATTTGGACCAGTTCATTATAGTCTTTATTAATGACATCCTTTATTCATGAATATGTAAGGAGCATGACCGACATTTGCATATTTCATTGTAGATGTTACGGGAGCATATAAATTATGTGAAGTTCTCTAAGTGCGAGTTTTAAAAAAGGGAAGTGAATTTTTTGGGACATGTTATGTTAGAGAAGTCACTATCCGTGTATCACTGTAATGTACAACCTTATTGGATTTGGGACTGACCATTACACTTATCGAGATCTGCAAATTTTTTTGGTTTGGTCAGTTATTATAGGAGATTCCTATGTGGTTTATTAAATTTAATTGGGATGGAGACTGAGTTTATGAAGAAGGGTGCCCTATTCTTTTAGAGTGACAAGTGTGAGAAGGTATTCGCCACTCTCAAGGAAAAATTGACTTATGCACCAATTCTTGCCTTGTTTAGGAGTGGAGTGGAGTGGAGTGGAGTTTTTGGTTTAGATCGATGCTTGTCTATATTGATTAAATGGGGGATTAATGCATGAGGATGAAATAATTTCATATGCCTCTAGAAAGTTAGAGCCACATGAGGTACATGATCTGACTCACGACTTGGAATTGATGGCCATTATATTTGTGTTACAGGTATGGATGCACTACCTTTTGGGTGAGAAATTTAAAATATTTAGTGATCACAAGAGTCTATAGTATATGTTCACAAAAAAATCAAAATATGAAGCAGCAAATATGGTTTGAGTTCATGAAAGATAACCATTTCATGTTCTAATATCATATGGGGAGTCAAATGTAGTAAAAAGCGTATTAAGCCGATGATCCAGTGGTAGCCTATCATCTCTTCAGTTATCTGAGTGGGGTTCAGTTGAGATGATTGGTGAATTGACCAGGGCCTTTATGCGTATGCTAACAGTGACTCCAGAGATTATGATATGAGTGAGCAAAGGGATGTAATAGGATGCGACTTGTAATGAGAAGGTGATAGAACTTTTAGCTATCGATGTACCTTTCTATTTAGTAGGGTTCGATGGCAAGTTATGATACAAAGGTAGATTAGTGGTACCCTAGGATCAGGAGGTGAGATAAGCCGCTATGGAAGAGATGCAAGGAAGGAATTTTGAAGTATATCTAGGTGAGGATAAAATGTACCACGATATGTAGCAATAGTATTAGTGGATTGATATGGAGATAGATATGATCATGTTTGTATCCAAATGCTCTACTTGTCAGGTAGTGAAGGCGGACCATCAGAATCCATTCAATATGCTTCATCCTCTACCCATTCTCGAGCAAAAGTAGGTTAGCATCTTGATGGATTTCCTCACGGGGATACCTTTGACACATCACCATCATGATTTTATTTGGTCGATAGTTGACCTCCTTGTGAATGTGGCATAATTTTTGGTCGTTCGTACTAATTAATTGACTGATCAACTTGAAAGTTTTTATATGGTCGAGATTGTTCGTTTGTACGGGGTTCCATCATCGATCATTTTAGATCTGGGCCCTACATTTTAGCACATTTTAGAAGAGTTTCAAATACCCTTTGGGGACTCAGTTTCACCTTAGTATAACATACAATCCACAAATTGATGGATAGATGGAGTGGGTAAATCAGGTGTTGGAGGACATTCTACATACACGTGTGATGGAATTCAAGGGTTAGGAGACATATTTACCATTAGTTGAGTTTGCCTATAATAATAGTTATCAAAAATCCATTTCAATGGCTCGTTATGAGTCACTTTATAGGAAACTGTGTTGATCACCAGTGTGTTGGTTGGACCCAGGCAAGGCTAGGCCTTTGGGACAAAAATTTGTCCAAGAGACGACTACGAAAATCAAGTTGATCAAGGAATGAATTAAAATTTCTCAATAAAAATATAAAAGTTATGCAAATAAAAAAAGGAAGCCTACGGATTTTGGGTTAAGAGAGAAGGCTTTGTATCAGGTTTCACCTAGGAAAAGGGTGATCAGAATCAAGAAGAGAGAGAAATTGAAATTGAATTATATTGGACCATCTAAAATTATAGAAAAGGTAGGGAAGGTTGCATATCGTTTAGGACTTCTAGACCACTTAGAGTGGGTTCATAACGTCTTCCATATATACCTACTTCATCTACTTTCACACCCTGGGTCTACATATCAGTACATTTATTTGGGTGAGATTGAGTTAAACTCGAATGCATCGTATAATGAGCGGAAAGTGAGCATATTGGATAGGTTGATTCAAAAGTTTCATTTGAAGGAGATATCGTTAGTTCCTGTTAAGTGAAGTCACCATAATGAGGAGGAGTCCATATGGGAGGGCGAGGATTTAATGAGACAATAATACCCACGTCTATTTTGACCCAAGTATATGAGTTTATTTCTAAATTTTGAGGACGAAATTATTTTGTTAGGGGGGAAGATTATAATACCCCATAATTTGGAAGGATTCGATAATTAATTAATTATTAAAATTGGGAGAATTTTAAGCAATTATTTTAAGTGGAAATGTAGATTTTCTAAATTTTTAATTGAAAAAAATGATTTTTTATGATAATGGTTGAAGTTTAAGTGAAATTAGGAAATTTATTTGATTAAAGAATAAGCCTGTTGTGTAATTAAACTATCGATTTTCTTTAGTAATTATGGTAATTAAATGAATAATTAGACATAAGTGGAATTGGTGTGGAAGAATGAGGGTAATAAAGTGATTTAGGTCTTACATGGAAAGAAATTTAAGTTACAGGTCAAAAGAGAAAATAAACAAAATAAATCGAATTAGGGTTAAAAAAAAAGACTTATATGGTTGGGCTAAAATTTACAACCTCTATAGAGGGCATGACATGCCCCTAGAGCGGAGGTATACCGATTATAGTAGGGATAATGTACTGCTATGGAGGTAAGGAAATAAGGCACTAGTTTTGGTGTTTAAAAATGGGGCTTAGTTACTTTTCTTCTATTGTTTTACATGCATACACCTCTCATCTTTTCCCTCATTTCTCTACAGCAAACCCTCTAAAAAAAACTACTGTTTCATTTCATAAACTCTAAATTTAACCTTCAACCCTAGTGAAAATCCCACCAAAATTATACAGTTTCAATCCTAAAAATCTATCATTCAATTTAGAAACTAAATTTTTTTTGGAGATTATTTGGAGACTTTTTTACTTTTGTAATGAGCTTTTGGGCAATTGAAGCGAAAATTCAACAATTTTCATGGAATCTTTCTTCTACATTCTTTCAGCACTTTTGGGAATTTATTTTCGTCGATTGAGGAAAGATAAAGATAATCCCTCCTCTCGTGATATAAATTACAATTACTAGTTAAATATTTTTTCATAAGTTTTAAAAAATTATAAAAACACAATTAGGTGTCATTTCTTAGGTTGATCACACCTTACAAAATTATATTTTTTGTAAACAAATGAATATACTTAAAATTCATGGATTCATATGCTAGATTAATTTAGTTGATCAATATATTTAAATTAGTTTTTGAATTGCCTATATTCTTAGTAGAATTGAAATAAGAAATATGATTTCATTATTTAATTGAAATTACATGTTTGACCCCTTTGTGATATTGAATTTAGGATTCCACTTCTAAATTAAATTCAGAATATTGGGATTGAGATTAAATTTTAGGATTGATATTGAAATTACTTATAGGTTCTTTAATTCATATTTTCAATTTAGAGAAGGACTAATAATTTGTAGAAATTATTGAGATTAAATTTATCTCTTAATTAGAATTATAAATCCACCCCCTCTCATAAATATATATGCGCCTCTTAAAAGGGATTGAATACTCCTATGCAATTGAGATAAACATAAACCTTTCAAGATTATAACAGGTACTATATTGGTGTGCCATTGTTGATTGGATTAGAATTATATATGAGTAATAAATTTCCTTATGATTGATACACCCTATGAATTATAGCATTTAAAATGTTAAAACATAAGGTCATACTTTGAACATAGCCTCCGTTGCTAGCATACGCGTTATTTCCCTTTCACATAAGGTATAAGATAAAAATTACTTAAAGATGGAATATAATTCTTATTTTACAAAAAGATTCCTTATGTATCTTTAGGCTAACACTATGGGTCATATATTTTCACTTTTACATTTTATATGACTTGGGTTAGAGTTATGGTCTTTTATATTGTTTATTTTTATTTAGAGACGTGCATATGTGTGTTCTGATTATGAAGTGAGGGCGGAGGGGTTTGCTAGTTATGGACAAAGGGCAGAGGGGTGTGTCGGTTTATTTATCCTTGTTTTCTTAGACAGTGAACTTACGTTTTAGTAAACCCATTATAATCGGGGGATAGTCACTGGTTTATATATTATTATAATTATGTTATATAATTATTTGGGTAAATCATTATTATGATATAGTGGACTATTTGTACTATTTGTCCCTTCATTTACAGGAAGTAGTGGAATATTATATAATATGTTCATTGAAAAAACACATTTGCTAATTGATATAACGTCGGTAAGGGCGGGGTATAACATTTCAGTTAATAACTGTAGTTTTAATAGTTTGTATGCATGATTGATAGTTTTACTACTTGATTACATAGATTTTATCTTGTTGTGGTGGGATTTACTCGTCGTGTTGAATCTGGTGCTCGAGTTTATCAGGCTTTGATTTATCACTCGAACACCAAATCATCTAGTCTAGTCACCACCAGTTTTAGAGATGTAGGTGTTGAACCTACTAGTAGTTTTATTTACGTTTTGTTTTGAGAGATGCAATGTTTACTTTAATATTTTTCATTGTACTAAGTGTTGGTTTCTTATTATTTTGGAGATATTATCCTATACTCTTGATTAGGATTTTATGTCACACGTATTACTTTTGGTTAGTCAAGGTAATTGGTTCTTATCAGTTCCATATGATTATTTGAGGAATTCTCATGTCGTAATCTATTTTGAATTTTCATTATTCATTCATTTTCATTTCATGCTAAGGATGATATCCTTATTATACATCTAATATGATAGTATTAGAGGTTTTAATAGTAATTAAGTGAGTATAATTAGTGCAGTATAACCTTCTGTTTAGTCAGCATACTGATTAGCCATACACCAATAATCGAATTTCAATAGAATTTAATGCATTATAATGCCAATAAACAATAAGAGACGGTAGTTTCAACTATAAGGTACAAAGGTTTAGCTATTCTTGAAGGCATTTAATGCAATTTAGACTTCAAATGTAAACGCGATATATTTTCACATGTAGAAAATCACACGTTTATCAAAATAACAAATGCAATTGACTAAGTAAACAAATCCATACTCTGCAATTGTTCATCCATCTCCCCTACACTATACACTCATCGAACATGTTCTCGAACCCAAAACTTTCATATCCCAGTATTATCCATATAGATTTTCTATTAGAATATGTAAAGATTTATGGCTAAAGTATATATTTGGAAGATTTCAATCCCATGGTATTCCTATTTTTTCTTCTTCTTCTCGTACTACCTTACTTTGATCCCATTTCTTTTTCTCAAACTTCTTTCATTAATTGTTTTGGGTTATCAATTACTCTCCTCTTCAAACTAGAGTAAGCATATGAGCTGGCGTTGGAAATAGCGGTGGAGTGGAATTTCTCTCCTCTTTTAAAAATTAATAGAACGATAGGTTCAATTTAACCTTAGGATGCCTCCATTGATTATACTTTCCACTTTTTATAAAATATTATTTTGCTTCATGCTCTTCAATGCAATTTTTAACAAAAGTGTCATGAAAAATAATATTGCCCAATGCTCTAGATATGTTATTACAAGTTGTATCAACTATTGTATTAATATAGTAAATAATATTTATCTTATAATTTATTGTCTAGTTTCTTCCTACATAAGTGATACCTTTTAGATTTTTTATTAAGCTATTGCTAAGATTGAATAGGTAAGCATATCAAAATCAAGACAATTTTCATATTCTAAACAATTTATCTATAAGAAGAAGTAATGAATTCATGAGAACTTTGGGTACTTTATTTGACATTTTATAACAAAATATTATTAAATGGATATGAATGTATGTTTGGATATATAGCTCTTATAATCAGTTTCCTTGAATAAATTAGGTCATTGGACCTATGGTGTAAGTTTTTAGAGGAAGTAACTATCATGAGACTTATATACTTTGCTCCAATTTCATTATCATTATCAATTACATGTAAAAAATTTATCTAGGTAACTTTCGATGTTTTCATTAAATCATAATGTATGTTGCTATAATTGTGTTCTGATTCAATACTGTAATATACTTTGCATCTTACTATTCATATATGCTACTCAATTTTAATATTATTAGTGTTGATTAACGTATTCATTAGTAAAAAAATTAGCCATTTGCAATTGTTGGTAGTGTATCATTTTATTGTGTGTGAAGCTAAATCGCATATGAAAATAGTATGGATGATTGCTAAAGAATGACATTTCCTCCCGTGAAATTCTTCAGACAAAGAAAACTGAAGAGTTATCAAAATCAAAGAGAATTTGCAGAAAATGTTACGCACTCATGAAAATAATTTTTTTCGTTTAATTTTTAGCGAATATTATTTATTATTCGAAGTAAATTTATCACTCATTTGTTTTTATGTTATACGTTTATTCATGAGAAATATCGAATTTGTACTCAACAAAGCTAATTATTAGTTTTCTTTTCTTATAAATGTCTATACATAATAGAATCATATGGCAGAGTTATTGTTTAAACAATTATCATTGTAATTCACCCATTTTTGTTGGATCATCATACTCATTTTCTTATGTTTTAATTCTTTGGATTTTGGGAGGCATTCAATGAGGGAAACTATTAGTCAATTTGGAACCTGTTTGTAGGAATCTTAATCTTTTCATTTTCTAAATTGTTTTAGATTGTGGTGTATGTCAATCAGATTCTAGGAAACTACATATTAAAAAAAATGAAATGATTCTTGCTGTCTAGAATAATGTATAAATCATATGCGTGAATTATAATATAAAAATCTTTATAAACTAACCAACTTTTTATCCATAAAGTGCCAATAGTTGGTGAATCATGTTAATTATTTATGAACACTCCTAATTGTTTACTAATAACTATATTTTAGCTCTTTTTAGTTCAAAATTATTTTTGTTATTCTCACGCCTTTCTGGAGATGCTTATTGATAAACATGTTTAGGTTTAGTAATCTACACTTTCAAATTTGAAAACGAAAAAATTATTAAACGGGCATTTTGGCTTATAACTATTGCAATTCAACTACACCAATCATATTCAAAAAGGATAACTCCGGAATATTTTTCATTCAAAACATATTCCAGGACATGAACATTTCAAGTTACAAAACCGAGGATGCTCAAAAGAAAGTTAGAGATGGATCGCCAGATATGCATATCGCACAACAATCAAACTCTCAATCTAAGAAAATGAAAGTTGTCAAGGATGGAAACAACATAAAGACGTCATGGAGATTTCAGTCAATAAGGTAACTTTCAGTAATTACTTTTACATATATAAATCGACATTAGAATATTAGCTTTTTATCTAAAACATCTATATAATTTAAATTAAAATTTCATTAATTTGTAGGAGCAAAGGAATAGACATCAAGGATTGAGTGAGCACAATGACACTCGGAATACTAAAGGCATTTTCAAAATTGAAATTAAATATTCATTATGTTTTGGGTTTTTGTTAATACAATACAATGACGGGGATAAAATTTTACACAGTAACTTTTTCTTTTACCAATATTATGTGACCACATATGTCATTTGCATATAATGAAATAATATATTCATGCGAGTATAATGAAATATTATATTTCCTTTAGGAAAATGTCGTAATATATAATTGCGGTCACGCATCGCGCAGGGTACATGCTATTATAATTAATTTAACAACTTATATATATATATATTTAATAAATAGACTTGATCAACCTAATTGCTAAGCTCTCTAAAAGCTACTGGGGTATACACTAAATAGGAAAAGGCCTAAACTTGTTCCTAAAGCATTAAGCGCGCAATGAAATATGAAATTTATAAACATATAAGAAACGGTGGGACACATGGGGTGCTTTAACTTAGGAATACATTTTTTTTGGAGAATGGAGCTCGATTGATCAGTCAACTCCATTCTCTTATTCAAGTTTTTATTTTTCATGAAAGTGCATAAGTCTTTGAAAAATATTTTGTACAATGGAATTTCTCAATATCATCTAGGAGATGAAGATTGATCATCACTTTCTTGAATTTTTCCATAAATCTTGTTTGGATTTTCGATAGGAAACAACCTTTTGGGAAAGGGCACAGAAAATGACACTTGATAAGAAAATTTGGTTCATGGCTATGAAATTAATAACTCTTTGTTCCTTAATGACATGTATTTAAATTATTAAGGAGTTTAAGATATTTGATTATGAAAAATATTCCGACTCCTAAGAGTTGTGAATGCATTATCTTACTCTAATGAGGTTTTCATCTACAAAACCTTGAATACAATGACGTTGAGGATTTTTTTGAGGTTGGGTGGGAAATTAAGGACTAAGGGGTTGATGGTGGAGGTGGAGTTAGTTATTGATATTAAGGATATAAATTTTAATATGGAGGAGGAAGACGAGGTTGGTTACCCTTCCACTTAAAATTCGAGTCGTTGTTCCATACGTGGTTGTAAGATTCGTTACAAGATAATTATAGGTATTTGTAAAACTGCGCATTACATTCATGTGTACATAAAGGATTTCTTTGAAGGATTGGGTGATGAGAAATTATTTGTCCCATGACCAATGATGTTATAAATAGAAAACCTATTTATCATGAGATTGAGTTAGAACATTAGCATCTCAACTATTTATTTTTATTATCATAGCCTTATAAGATTGTTGGGCAACTATCAAACTCATATCATCCAATTGGGTAAGGTGTAAAGACATTGGGGGAGGTTTTTTGTTTTATGAAAGAATTAGGAAAATTTGGATCACTGGGAAGGTATTTATCCAAAGATTAAGTAGTTTTAGCACAATACTCAAAATTTACCCCGACCTCGGCGAGGACTAACCCAGAGTACTCCTCTGAGAACATAGTTTCCATATTTTTTTAGTATTAAGTGTAAGACGATTATGGTAAAAAGTGATGATTCTTCATTTTTTAAACCATGGTATGGCCATATGCTTAAAATCTCCTTAAATCACTCCCTACACTTCTCAAAATTTTCATTTTTCTTACTTAAATGTTTGAATTTGATCCTTTAGAGTGTTGGTGGGATGGGAGGGGAAAGAATATTATAGAAATGAGGTTTGCATGTCATGACATCTCCTAATTTAATTTTCTCGTAAGGATCATAACCAATATTTCACTTTGTCTACAATAAAAATGGGAAGAGTTTGAGGCAACTCACATCTTTTGAGAAATTATAGACCCCAATCTAGATTACACCTCCTTGAATTACAAGATGTGAAGGTAAGGTTGCAAAAAAATTTATGCCATGAAAGGATGGAAAGAGACGGATCATAACATTCCAAAATTGAAAGAGTCTTATATTAAATTGAACAACAATCCAAAACGGTGTAGTTGTTTTCTCGAGTTGGAGACAATCCCTTATCATGATAAAGTTTTATTTATATCATACCCTTCTCCTTGTTCACTAAAAAATTATTAAAAATTTTAAATTTTTGGGCATTTGTGATGGAATAGAGTGAGTGTCTCATTGATAGGGTAACGATTCTAATGATGAGGGACTATAAAATTTTGACCTTTCATTTGAAGTTGAGGGAAGGTACTTCACAAGTGGATTTTTTTTAATGCAATCTTGATTGTTATGCATATAAAAATTTGTATTTTGACTAATTTCTGAGTAATCGTGATGTCATAATGACCATAAGTAACAAAGAGAGTATAATAACCATTTATTACCTCTTTTTTTGGCTATCCATAGAAAGTAATCCCAACAAACTTCATGATCTAGTGAAAATCAAGAATAAGTAGTAAACCATACAAGTTCAAGATTTGTTTCCTTAAAGATTGGATGATTATATAACAAATTTGGGTTATACTTGGTTGTTTTGTATCACAAGTAAAACAAAATATAATTTATATTATGCTTGTTTGAGTTTAACCATTACTATGAACACTATGAAAAAAGGAAGTTACTGAAAATAATAAGTAGAATTATATAATATTAACTTCAAAAGGTTAAGTAATATTAAGAATATACGTTATGTAATTTTACCCTATCTTGTATCCACGCTAGAAATTAGGCTAGGAGATCCAAAAAAACATTTAATTAATAATAACTCCTTGAGAAAAAAATATCATACATGTGGTGCAAACCCCACATGGAATAAATTTTTTGAGTTATAGGGGTTAAGAATATAATACATATTTTAATAAACCATTGCATGACAAGGGAAGTTAAAAGGATAGGATATTCCAAATTCAACACATATGTACCAACAAAGTTGATTTAAACCATGTACGTAGAAATGAAAATAATGACCCCAATGTGGGTAAGATTTAAGGGTACGCAATTCCTCGATACGACTTATAAAGAAGAGAATGAGGATATGGACTTACCTTCAAAATATAAAAAATAAGAGAACAATGAATGATGTACAATACAACATTGGGGGATCACAAACACCAATGGTGTACTAAAAATGTATCTAATCATTCTAAATAAGAAAACAATTAGGAAAATAAAAAGAGAAAGTTGATAGCAACCCATAAATAGATTATTTTAGCAATAAGCTTATCATTAACTTCTTTTCAAGTCTAGAATACAACAAGAGCAGGGATTACAAATATTTCGAACAATATCAAACACATTAATTAAGATAATTAATTATGGTTAGTAGAAAGAGGAATGAAAGTAAAACTTGAGAGGGAAGGAGAGAGGGGGAAATGGAGGGGTGGAGACAAAAATCAAGTCTAAAGATAAAACTAACTCTATCTAAAGTATAATAATTTTATATTTATGCTACAACCAAAATTCCAAACTTATAATTAAAATAGAAACTTCCTCCAAGAAAACAGATCAATATGGTGGAGATTGACTTAAATCAATTTCAAAATGCATCCAAACGCTATAACTAAATGCTTTAAGAGTGTCGTCCTACCACCAAAGAGAAACTTGTTACTGAAAGATGAAGGTGAAGAGACAAACCCCCAAGTATTATGTCATTTTAAAAAAGGTAATCTAGATGAAAAATAAACTAGAGGCTAATTGGAAGGGCCCATATCGAACCGATGAAAAGGTTTGGCTTGGAATAAATAACTTTAAAACTTTGAAGAGCGAAAAATTTAATAATGAATGTTTATGGGTGCAAATATTATAGGTGACTTCAGACCCACAAGTACTCCCCTTTCGACCGCAGATAGGTAAGTGGAGAGATATGTTTAAGTGTGAGATAACGATTTAAAGTGTTTCGAACATCAGGTATCAAAAGGGTTATGATGCTTATTGAATCATAAACGAGTTATTAGAGTATAAGATACCTCTTGAGCTTTGGTGAAGAAGGTCTAAGGTCTTGTGAACTTTGTAAAAAAATCCAAAGGGCCTTAGGAAGTAACTTATAGACTTGTATAAGGGATCTTGAGTATTGATTTCATGCTCAATAACATATACAAAGTGTAAAATAACTATAAATGATCCAAGCTACAAGCACAAGACCTCAAAAGTGGGTTGAGAGTATGGAATAAGGAGTTTAAACATTTTTGAATTCTAAAACTCTCAATATCTCTAAGTTTGATTCCTTAAAAGTGATAACCTCTTAGATTGCTCAATATTATTTTCCTTTTGAACCTTTCTCCATCCTTCCCTTTATATGCAAACTCTTGGAGATAGATTGAATGGATTGACATGGCATGGGTGTGATGTCTTTTGAGGGTCATTATGGTGGTGGAGTGTTGGAAACTGATTTGTAGGTGGTTTAAGGTAGTTTTTGGGTGCATTAACTACAAATGGGAGCCATCAATGCAAGTGGAGCGGAATTGTGGCGGTACGTGAAATAGTGTTTTTCTCTCCTCCTACCCTCCAGATTGGTCGCAGAAGCTTTGTCAAAAATCTAAGGGGTCTGTAACTATCTTAGACGTGATATAAGTTGACCTCAAGGTACTATACAAATATTGACCTAAATTCTAAGGGCTAGGCATCCATGGTATGTCATTTTCCTTTAATTTGAAGTCTGTTATGAGTGTTACATATGGAGGAACCATTGAGTTTTGGTCTCTAGTCTGGGTGGAGGAGCTTTGTTAAGATAAATCACCTTTATAGGGTGAAGCAAGAGTAACCGAGGTCTATTAAGACACAATGGTATGTTCTAGAACGCAGTCGAGTAACTGGGCACTAAATAGTTATATGTTTGAGGTCGGAGGCCAACTTTTGTACTTATGTTCATACTAAGGTTAGTTGAGGAGTCGTAAAATCTCTCAAATACCAAGTGTAAAATGTGATATCATTAGTAGCCCCGTGTTTCACCTTTCCAAGGTTGTCAGTAGGAACACTTAACTGAAGTTGGGGGTAAGGTCATGACTAACCACCCAAATTCTTATAATAATTAAATTGTGTTGGGAAGGCGCTTGCACATGGACATGGACAGGTATTGAGGGATAAGGGAATTAATTTGATTTTATGGATTGAGACATATGATCTTTGAGGTTATAGGGACGGGAGATCTATACCTTGGGGACTATAAAAAAGTCCTTTAGGTTGGGTTTATTCTTCATTATTTTCTCCAACCATCTTCTCTCTCTAATATTAATTTTAACAAGAAAAATCTTTAATCCAACAACGTATGCTGAGAATGTTTCTCCCTCAAAGGTCTTGGACCTAAAGCCTTTATCCATCATTGTTCCTCACGTTTCTCTTCATCCCACTATAAACCCAAAAGTTGAGCCCTCTAATCATCTTCCCACGGGGTCTGTCCCCCCTTTATAAGGGTGATTATCTACGCAAGGGCTTATAACCCTAATTTTGCAGGCGGGGATCACCCTACCTCATATACTATAGATCAGGATCTAGTAGAGATCCAAAAGACCTACTAAATTCTAGACTCTATCACTCTGAGTCCTGTAAGGCTTGGAGAGAGGTAATATTACTTAGTACCCATCACGTGTGCTTTAACGAGTGCTTCCTTCAATATGGGTCCAGATTCCCTTTTCCCAACCATCACTGAGGATTCTGAAACCTATTTGGATAGTCCATTCCCAATTAGTGGTCAACTCATGAAAAACTCGGTTGGCCACAGTCTTGGTCTTTTGGGAGTCTAATGAAGGTAAGTGTGACATTTTCCTAGCCTAATTATTCAAGTTGTACAGGGTCCAGGAGCAGAAATAAGAAAATGAAAAGGGTTTGAATTACATAGCCCCCAAGGCCAATGTGGTGGCCTTTGCAAAGGGCAAGCATAATTCCCTTGGAAACAAGAAGGAGAAGTTGTTTTTTATTGGGGGAGCTTGGTCCACATTAGACCTTGCTAAGCCCATTGTTTGCTTTACCCTTTTGTGTACTCATCCGGTGGTAGGTAAGTTAAAATTTCTACTTCTCTTTAGTACTTGGGTTAACCTCTGTATTCAGATTTAAAACTTTATTTATCTTTCCTAGTGATTATCGAGCCCACCATGTTGGAATTGAACAGGACTATCTAGGTTTAGAAGTTGCCTTCCACCCTATTTGATATCTTGGTTATATTCATACATCTCTTAAACTGTGGGGCATAATCCCTATCCTCTGATAACTAGATGAGACCCTAAGTCCATAGAATCTTAGTGGAGGATATAGTGGGATATGAACACAACGTCTCGATGCCTGTAAAAATAAAGGACACCATTGAGGTTCCTGAGACTTCTAAGGGTGAAGACGACCTGCCTACAGGTCAGGTTGATCTCTCAAGAACCGAACGATTCTCCACCTCAACTATTGATCCTATTTTTCTTAAGTTTGACTATTCTCCCAGTATATTGCTTTGTCTTTTCTCTCTCTTTCTATTATCTTTTTTTCTAACCTTTTTGAAAGATAACTTTGACTTATTACTGGTCTAGTGGATGAACGAAAAGATGAAAGATAAGTCGAATGCTTGGCTAAGAGATTCTTGTTGAGGTTGGAGTTGATTAGAAAAAGATGACTAATACCATTAAACACCTTAACTTCAATACCTCAGTGAATATTCAAGCTACTAGAGTCAGGATGGTGAAGGAGGTTATCTTAGGGTCTATCCTCATTGGAGGCTCAGGCTAGAGCCTGTAAAAAACCTGCCATTTTTTAAGCATACTCGAGGACAAATGGGACCTTTAGGGTAACCTAGAGTGATCCTTATATTCTAATGGACTTGTGGCCCTTAGTCTTATACAAAGAAACTTCGGAGAAGGTGGTATCCCCTTAGGAAGAGGAGGGTTTAAAGAAGGCATATAAGGTTCCTAGTACGTCAAAGGGGCTAATTATTATTGATGAGAAGAACTTGTTAGAACCTGTGGTTTAGATATATTCCATGCCTCCCTCAGTTAGGAGATGAACTCTTATGCCTCAGTTGGGATGCCCTTCAATCGTTGGCCAAAATAAATAAATCTGATATTTTGGAAACACTTAGGAATAGAGGAACCCCTTCCAATGCTGAAGAGTTGGGTAATTTGGTGGGTAAGGTATCCCCATACTTCACTAAATCTTTTCTCAGCTTTTTAATTTATATTCCTTATTTTCATATTCCTTTTATCTCTCAGGATCGACATCAGACAAAGGCCTTGTTGGTGAATGTTCTTGATGGCAGAAGAGCATGGAAAAAGGCTATTAAGATGGAGAGCAGTTAGGACCTCACCCGAATGTACCTAGATTGAATAATTAATGACTAGAGGTTGTACGGGGGACCTAAAAGAAAAGTTGGATGCATTAAAGGAAAAAATCATCTCCTTGAAGAAGAAGAAGAAGAAGAAGAAGAAGAAGAAGAAGAAGAAGAAGAAGAAGAAGAAGAAGAAGAAGAAGAAGAAGAAGAAGAAGAAGAAGAAGAAGAAGAAGAAGAAGATCTTAAATGAAAAGACTCTGAGGGACAACTCATCTTTATTGGCTCCCATTCAGGATTCCTTAACCGAGGTTGAGGAGTTATATGCCCTTGGCTAGGCTGAGATCAAGGTGACTTCGGAGGCTATCCAAGACCAAAAGAGTGATATTCAGAGCTTCTAAGTGAATCCTTTTCAAGATGACAGTGAGGAGAAGATTTTGAAGCAATTTAGTCAAAGACCTAACTATTAAGAAGAAACATTTGACCTCCAAGGTCCAGGAGCTGCAGAAGACTTATGTTGAGGACACGGTGAAATATAAAAAGATTCAGGGGAAGATCCACGCTATAGTACAAAAGTAGTTGGATATCTAGATGGAATCTAAAGACTTTAAGAAGTATCACTTTTAGAACCTCAACTTTAGTTTTGAAGCTTAAAAATATATGATCCAAACATTATTTACTAATATGGATGTCTCTAGTCTGTTTATTTAACCCACTCAGTAAGATAAAGAGAGCACAGATGAAGAAGGTAGTGTTAATGACGACACTATTAAAGCCTCTGCTCCTAAGCCCCAAGAAGAGGAACCCAAGTAAAAAGTCTTTATCTCTTTTCCATCCTCAATCCTTTCCAAAAGTGAAGATTTTGTGGATCCCCAAAACCCCAAGACCTTAGTGGCTTTTTAGTTTATATTTTCTTGTCTTTTAATTAATATTTTGGAGTCATGTAACTTTGCTTCTTTTGTACCGTTCTTCTTTGCTCTAGTCTTTTTTTCACACTTGATTTAATCTTTTGCTTTGCTAAGGAAACTTTTACGTTGTCTGAGGTTTTCCAGTAGGTAGTATTCCATTAGCCCTAAGATTTCTTAGTAAATAAAAATAACTTGAGTAGTGAATTCACTAGATAGATTTGAGGGAGTTGAGACCTATGCCCTATACTTTTGCAGATGCTGAAGCCAAGACTGAGATTTTATAATAGGCTAGTTGACCTTAGAACCAAAGGTTATTTGGCATTAGTACCTTGTTTAGGATTGAAAACCCAATATTTCTGTACCAACATTTAGCCCTAAAAAAATTATAGGACTAAAGGGAAAAATATAAATAAAAATGTTAGGGATCATAAGACCTCAAATTTAAAATCTGGACCTGAAAATTATTCCATAATATAAAACCTTTTTAAGCTAGAATAAAAAAACTTAGACAAAACTAATGTTCTATTGAAGGAGTTAAATATTTTAGGGACTATTTTTACAAAAATAATATTTAATTTATATAATATGATTATTGATAAGTCATTTTCCACAAAATTCATTAAAAAATTAAGTCTAAATCTTTTGGCATGGATGTAAAACAGCCAACTTTTCTTTTATAAAAATGGTACATATTTCTTCTGTCCTAAGTATATTTTAAATAGCATTTTCATAAGTTATTTTTTTTTCACAAATGTTGCTCCTAGTCATTTTGCTTAAAATTTGGTGTTTTATTAAAAGATATACTAGTATTACAATTTATTCAAACATTAGGCAATGGATATCATCATACTTCCAATCATTAGAGTGCAACCACAAGTTCTCCTTCATCAAAAATTAATTAAAATTTTCACTCGCATTTCTTTTTCAGCCATTTTTAATGTATATATCCTCCAATTTTCCTTTTTCATAAGAAAATTATTACACTGAATACTCAGTTTTTTAGTATGACAATATAAATTAGTTCTTTGTATTAACACTGCAAATTTAATTTTCCAGTGAAAAAAGTGAATATAATTTTGCAAACTTGAGGCGGATCAATGATAATAAGGCGGTAAAGATTTGTTAAATAGCATTACATCTACAATATAAAATATAAAATATAACAATTTGATGTTACAAATTTAACCCTGGAGTTTAGGATGATTTTTTATTTTGGACCCAATGTTTTAAAAGTTATAATGTCAACCCTAAATTTTAAAAATTGGTTCAATTATGTCCACCGTCATATTGCCATTAATAATTATAACAGCGGTGTTGGCTTTGTAGTCCACTGTGTTATTTATTTATTAGAATGATCAAAAAATACTGACACGTGGGTTATAAAAATAATTAATAAAATTGAAAATTTCCACATATACAAGAAATAAAATTAAAATTTATTAATGTAATAATTATTTTCAAAAATTAATTTGATATAACCATGTAAGGAAAAACTTTCGATAGAGTCAATTTGTACGTATTTTGGCTTAACCCATGTTTTGACAAAACCTTTAAGTCATAGGATATGACTTGTGTGGTATTACTTTTCAAGCTTACGACATGTTTGATTGAAGATGTATCGGCCAAGATATCATCTTCACACCATCGTGTCAAGTTTCATCCCATGTTTTCATCTTCATGTTTCGAGGATCTCTCAAGTATGAATGCACAAATATGTTTATCCTTTGATATTTTACTTGGGTGTTGTTTTGAAAAATAATTTGGAGTTGATATTAAAAATTATTTTAGAAATTTGTTGAAGTCGTTCTAACAACATCAGGTATGTCATTCATATGAGTTTACACAACTCGTTAGATCGTGATCTAATGAAATTAGAACGAGGCGTTTTGGTCTACACTTTTTTCTCATTAAAAAAATTATTATAAAGCGTTCAAATGAGAAGTGTATCTTCGTTCAATTGATATTCAATTTCATTCTAATGAGCTAGCACATTTTTCAATGCAAAATTTAATTTTCAGCATTATCTTGAGTTTTAAAAGACCTATTGCGAAAAGGACATAGAAGAAGAAGTTTCCAAAGAGACTTTTTCATATCCTTAGAGTCATAAACTCTCCCCAAAAGTGTCCAAATATTTTAAACTTCCATGATTTTTTTTCAAGCTAATACCCTTGTTTACACCCAATTGTTTAAAGATCTAAGTTTCGTCATCATAAATGCTTTGAGTTTTTATTTTGGCTTCATACCAATTTTTTGTTTACATATGATGGACTCAGTGGCATGGTGTTGTGGTGACGAAGTGGTGGATTTTATGTTCCAATTCGTAAATCGTTATTGAGCCTTATCGGTGAATACTGAGGTGTGTGTGGACTCACACGTGTGGTAGTTGTGCGGCTGGACTCCTGTGTATCACTGTTTGAAGGTTTAAGGAACAGAGAATCCAGGTTCGCGAGGGTGTTAGGTCTATATTGCAAGTCTACTACCGTATCCTTTGTAATTATATACATAGTGAATATACGTAGTTGGGTCGTCTGAAGTTTTTCTTATTATTAATTTTCCTCATATATGAGCATGTTGTGTGGGTTGATGTATTTATCCTACTATCACCTAGTTGCATGATTTAGGATAAACATAGAATTGGATAATCTGTTTAAACACAACAATTGTATATTTGGTGCTAAGTTTAATTGGGTAAATTGTTTAAATTTAATTTGATTTTGAAAATTTTAAAATTAGGGTTGTTGGGTTTGGGACAATCCATATTAGATCCTGACAAATTAATACTTTCAAATGATGTTAGAGTGGGTACACTAAGTTATCGTGTAGATTCGTCTTTCATGTTGTTTTATGGTGGTCTGTTTATCTTTCTCGTGCTTATTTTTGTGTCTCAATGGATCAGCAAAGTGATAAATTATTCGATGTGTTTAATGATGACGACGATTTTGATATTCGAGAGGAGTATAATGAACTTCTTAGTTGAGCTAAAAAATTAATTCATTTGAATTTGAGGTTTGCAAAAACAATTAAATTTCTTAATTTTTTTTGCTTAAAAGATGAAATTGATTTTTTTCAAACTTTTTAAACTCAAAGAGATATCATTCATGATAAGCTTAAGGATATGAAACATGATTTTCATATTTTAGAAGTGCACAAGAAACAGAGTGATGGTAGAGTTCGGGTTTTAAATAACGAATTAAAGGACTCTAAAATATTTGAGGCTAGGTTTAATGTACGTGTCGTTGAGGATAATGATAAATTGATGAATAATTTGAAGTTACGTGAGAAGAATATCAGGGATAAGTTCGCTTACATTTAGAGAGAGTGAAATAACCTTCTAGGTATTACTTAAAATTTGAAGAAGGAGTCCCCAATATTTAAAAACTCTAAAAGTTTTCTTGTGCTTAGAGATTTGAAATAAAAGATGATTTAAGAGACTAAAATAGTAATGATACTGGCTTCGATCATTCAAATGCTTTTGCCCTTAAATCCAAGCCCGTCATTTTTTTAAGTGATAGTTGTCACCCAATACATTAGATAATGTCAACCCATAGGTAACATTCCTCGTGTTTGCACATGTTCCCATTGTGGTAAGACATGCTACTTAAGGCTGTTTGTTATGATCTTAGAAGAAGTCCTAGCAAGTCTAGATCCCGTGTCACAATGGTTCACAAAAACCGAGGAATTGGGTGAGAAAATCAATTATAGAGGCATTGAATATTAGAGTAGTTTATTCTTGCATGCTTTCACACGACTCATCTCATGCTTTTTCTAATGGTTGGTTATGTTTTCAGTTTTTCATATAATTGATTTTGTGCTTCATGTTATATGTTATTTCCAGTTGTATGACATCTTGAGTCTTTTGTATTTTGATTTCTCTTTTATTGGATCTTATTGAGGGATGCAAATTGTCTTTTGAGTTTTTATCACTTTTGGTCTCCTAAAACGTTTAAAAAATTCAAAAAGGTTTTTGGTTTATATGTAGTTTTCTTTCACATATTTTGTGTGGAATATCATTGTGTTTGAATCCACTCCATTCCATGTATGCATGTGGATAGGACATTAAATTATAGTTTACAATTCTTAGGATTGTTCTTCATCATGCTTGCATAGATTAGTTATACCTTGATTTTCTTAATGGATTCACTTTTCATATTCCTCTGCACACATATGCACGAGCTATTTTGGATTTTAATTTCATATGTTGCATGAGATAAGTGAGGTATTCTCCTATATATATATATATATATATATATATATATATATATATATATATATATATATATATATATATTTGAGTATGGAGAATTTGTGCTCATTTGAATATGGAGAATTTGTACTCATAAGAATCATTACCCATGGGTTTGATTTTTATTGAAAATATAAGTGTGCACAAAAAAGGGCTACGAAGGGAGAAATCTTCCTTGCGTGAAATGACACTGTTGGCAAGAGCCTAAAAAAAATAAAATGCAAAAGAAAATTTTGAGGGTGTTATAAGTTGAATATCAATGGATTTGCACAATGAGTCCTAGTTAAGTTATGTTTGAAGTTATTACTTTAAAAATTATCAATATTTTCTAGGTCAGTGTATGTTATGCTTGTTTATCCATTATAAGTTCACTTTATCTATCAATGTGAGGCCAAATATTTATTTTATAAAGTTGATGCAGTCAAATACAACTCCTTTCACATTTTTTAGTTATTGGGATATAATTCCTTTGTTTCTATTTCACACCCCTTCCATATGTTTACCTCGTATTATTTAGACACATTTATGCCGTATGGGTGTAGAAAGATTATTGTGTTAAGTTTCTTTTGTAGTGTTTATATATATATATATATATATATATATATATATATATATATATATATATATATATATATATACAGAAAGGATCTCATGCATACCCAGTTTGCATACCCTCCATGCGGACCATTTTTTTAAAATAGTCAAAAAAATAATTTTGGGCTGATTTTTTTTTATGGTTTTTAAACATTTCATTAAGACCATGAAAAAATAATCAACTCAAAATGAATTGTTTTGCTATTTTAAAAAAATCGGTCAAACTTTGTCAGTTTTTAAGTTGTTTTTAAGTTGTTAAAAACTGACAAAGTTTGACCGATTTTTTTAAAATACTAAAAAAATTCATTTTGTGCTGAATTTTTTTTATGGTCCTATTGAAATGTTTAAAAACTATATAAAAAAAATTAGATCAAAAATATTTTTTTTACTATTTTATCAAAAATGGTCCGCGCCAGCGGTATGCAAACCGGGGTATGCATGAGAACCTCTCTCTCTCTCTCTCTATATATATATATATATATATATATATATATGTGTGTGTGTGTGTGTGCGTCATTTGTATCTTTTGCATATTTATATATACGGTATCTTTTGTTTTAAGTCTTTGTAATTGGATTCATTTATGCACGGCATATGTTCATCTTAGTTTTAAGTGATTTCATTGGTATGCTATATGACCCCCTTGTTATTTTCTGTTGCTTGATTTATATTTCCTGCATTTTCTTGTGTATTCAAGTTAATATCTTTTTGAATTAAAATTGGTACTAATTGATCATTGTTTCGATTATTTATGATTGTGTTGTCGAGTTATTTTTCATTTCTTATTATGATAGACTTATTTTTCCTATATACTTACCCTTTTTCACTTTGAGAGAGAATTGGTTAATTGGGAAGAAATGGTATTATTATGGACCTTAATTCTTTGTCTATTTCTAAACAAAAAGGAGGAGAAATGTTATCTCAATCTTTATAGTTTGTGGGAGATTTTTTCTTTAGGGGGGGACATCCTAACTTAGGTATATTTTATAAGACAAAGGGGGAGGTTTTATTCATATGAAGATTTATATTGTTATATATTTTCTTTGCATTTGAATGTGTGTTTAAGTATGCAGGCTTGCAATCATGCAACAAATTATACATTAGAACAAAGCTACTCATAATTTGTGTTTATTGAGCGTCTGTACTTTTTCCTTTGGTGGTTGGGAACTGAGTCTTTTGGAGAGCTTGATGGCCTATAGGTTTTAATTTTTTTGGTTTTTCCCGGGATAGTCAAAGGAGGAGATTTATAAGGATAAATTTTCGATAGAGCCAATTTCTATGTATTTTGGCTTATTTTGTCTTTGGACAAAATCTTCGATTCATAGGTTAGGACTTGAGTGTGTTTACTTTTCAAGGCTGTGGCGTGTTTGATAGAAGATGTATCACCAAGATATCATTTTCACACCATCGTGCCGAATTTCACGCCTTGTTTTTGTCTTTATATTCCGAGAATATCTTAGTTATGAATCCATAAATATTTTTATCCTTCGATATTTTACTTGGGTGTTATTTAAAAAAGAGGAACTGATTTTTAAAATTATTTTAGAAAATTTTTGAAGTCGTTCTAACAACATCAGGTATGTTATTAGAATAAGTTTGCAAAACACGTTAGATCATGTTTCAACAAAGTTTGGACGAGGTAGATTTTCGTTTGCACTGGTTTCTCGTTGAATGTTTTGTTAGAAAGGTGTTTGAACAAGATGTGTAGCTTCGCTAGAACGAGATTCAATTTGATTCGAACGAGATGATGCATTTTTTAGTGCAAAATTTATTTTCGTCTTTAACGTATTTTTTGAAAAACTTAATATAAATAGGAATTCGGAGCAGCAATTTCTGAAAAGATCTTTTCATATCCTTAGAGTTATAAAACTCTTCCAAAATGCTCTCCTAAGGTTTTTGATCTTCCATGATCATATTTTCCAACTAAAACCCTAATTTACACCTGTAAGGATATAATTTCCATAGTCCTTATTTTACATAGAGTATGTCTTATACAACTACAACTGTCGAGAGAAACTCACGATCATTTATGTAAGATGGCGGATCAAAATCTCAAGTATCTTCAACATATGCGCGACGTGGGGTTTACTTTCATATAGAATGTGTTTAAGTTTCATAAATACTTTACTTGAGTATTGGGATATTTTTTGAAATTATTTTTTATCAAACTGGGGAATTTTTTCTAAGTCAAAAATAATTTTTGCAGAACTGTAGGCGAGCTTTTTAAAATAATTTGTTTTTTGTTTTTGTCATTCAAATGACATGGATAAATTGTTGAAACGACTGCTTCTAACGACATGCAATGTTGTTTGATAGGTCGCTCGAAGGGTCATTTTTTTTTCCTTCAAATGACCATGTACTGTTTTGTATTTTTAAAGTTCATTTCTTAGGTCATTGGAAACGACATCTAATGTCATTCAAACAACATTAAGAAGTCATCCGAATGACCTCCATTGCCTCATGAAGTTTGTTTTTCTATAAATACATATTTTGGAGGGATTTTTCATTAAAACGTTTGGTACACGACAACTGCAAATCTGCATAATATTAGTCTTTATCTTTTAGGGTTCAAAACCTAGTTTTTGATTCACCAAAATATCCGAATCCTTTTGTGAATCATTTGTGGAACCCAAATACTTCTTGCAAGTTTGTCTTTGTGGAGTGCCATCTCTACTGCTGAATTGGTAGTTCTTGTGGGAGTTGTTTGCTGACGACTGCGATTATTGAGGTTCTCGAGGGGATCTTTATTGGTGCTAGACTCTGGTTTATGTGGATTTTTAGCGGGATATTCATTGAAGATTGTGGTAAGATAGTTAAATAAAAGATTTTACCCAACATGGGTTTTTTCCTGAAATTGTCCATCCCTCAATTTGTGATTGTTTGAGTTGCATATTTGATTTATATCACATAGATGTATGGTTAGGGTTTAATAAAATTTGGATTAAAGATTAACTCTAATTAAATAAATTTAAAATTAGAAATTTGTGAATTATATAAATAACCGATATTATGTATTCTACAAATTGGTATCAGAGCTTTTAGCTCAGAATTTTTGCCTCTTACAAATTGGTTTCATAGCCTATTGCTCCAAGTTATCGAGTGATTCTTTTTTAGAAAAATCTTTGTGATATCAATTTGTTGAAAAATTGATTTTGACAAATTTTGCAATTTTTCGATGAATTCTCATTTGAATTTGAAGTTTGCCGAAAGAATTGAATTTTTTGAAAATCGTTTTAAAAAGGTTTTGGAACTTTTGCAAACTGTTCAATATCAAAGGCATATCGTTTGTGAGAAGTTTGGTGATTTGTATGATGACTTTAAATCTTTAAAGTGGTAAAAAAGGAGAGTGATGATAGAGTCTTTATGTTAGAAAAAGAATTAAAGGATTTGAAAAATTATAGGGTTTGTGTTTGTACCAAAGAGGATACAAATATTTTGATTAATGATGTTAAGGCACGTGAAAACCTTCTTAGGGATTAGTCTACTTTTATTGAGGGGGAGAGAGATAGCCTTATGGGTACGATTGAAAATATGAAGAAGGAATCCCTAAAATTGAAAGTGTCTAATTCTTTGCTTGAGTCTAAATTTTTGAAGTTGAAAAATGATTTAAAAGACTTGAGTAGTTTATGTAGTGATGGTAATGGATCGTCATGTTCTAATGCTTGGAGTGTTAATGCCGAAATCATTGTTTGTTTAAGAGGGTCAACCAAAACCCAAGATGTTAGAAAAGGTCAATCCCTAGGAAACATTCCTCCCATTTACACATGCTCACATTGTGGTAGGAAAGGTCACCTTAGCCATTTTTATTTTGATCTTCGAAGAGGTCTTAGGAAAAATCACGTCGGTTTCCATAGCCCCTCGAGTTATGTATACACCGGTTTGGGTTAGAAAAATCTCTTTTGGAGATGTTAAATGCTAGATTGGTTGATTCCCACTTGCTTGCACATGATGCATCACATGATATTTCATATCGTTGATTGCTTGCATGGTTTGTTTGTCATACGCTAGTTGTGCTTCATGATATAATCTTGCTAGTGTTATATCACGTGTACTTTTTGTATTAGATTTTTTTTTTTTTATTGAAAATTTTTTAAAAATAAAAAAATATTTTCTAGTTTTTGTAAAAAATTGAAAAAGCCAAAAATATTTTATTTTGATAAAAATTTTGGGAAAAGATAAAGGGATTTTTGTATTTTTTTTACACCGCTTATGGATGGATATTTAGGATGACCAAATCACGAAATCATTGATTTTTCCACGTGACTATTTGATAGTATTTTGAGACAATACATCATCTCATTCGTGTGCTTTATAATGTTTAGAGTCATTGCTGATACCAAAATTAGTATGCTGATGTGGACGAATAATAAGAAGACACGTGTCAATCTACGTTGCACAATAGCAACGAGGAAGATCGTTTCCCCGACCAACAAGTATACTCCGAGGAACAACCCTCCGAGGTACTCTTACCTTCCGAGGAACTCTTGGACGACGAGCAACTAAGGCGGTTCGAGCTGCACCTCGACCACAACATTAATTGCCAGATAATCAACAGTTCAACTATTCATTGAATGCTTATCATCTTGACGCGCACGTTTGAAGAACATTAAATGAATTACCCTTTCATATGTGTATCATTTTGATGTAACACCCTTTCATGTACAGCCTAAGGGCTATAAATACCTTGTATCACCCTCATTCAAGGGGGACCGGAATTTCTGGATAGCACTTGTAATCGAGAATTCCCAAACACTCAGCAATAACATAACAGTGGATGTAGGCCATTCATATAAGGCTGAACCACTTTAAAATCTTTTGTCTTATTTATTTATCTGTGATTAAATAATTAGAGTAATCTAGTTTTTTACATCAACAGATTGGCGCCAAGAAAAAAGTTGCTCGGTATGTACTAACTAATGGTATTTTGTATAGACGAGGAATAATGGCTGGTTTGCAAAGATGTGTACATCCTTCCGAGGTGAAATAATTAATTGAAGAAATCCATGAAGGGTCCTGTGGAGCTCATGTAGTAGGTCGAACACTTTTGCAAAGGGTGATGACTCAAGGATAATACTGGCCGACGATGAGGGCTGATTGTATAGCCTATGCTAAGAAATGTGACAAGTGTCAACGTTTTTCCTCCATCCGACGAACTCCACAAGCATTGTTGACACCCATAACTTCCCCTTGGCCATTTGCCGTGTGGGGAATTGATTTGGTTGGACCACTACCAACCACCCGAGGAAGATTCAAGTACCTCGTCGTCGCAGTAGATTATTTTACTAAGTGGGTAGAAGCTGAACCCCTTATCGATATGGCGTACGAGAAGGTATACCAGTTTATTTAGAAGAATATCATTTGTCGATATGGTCTTCCTCATGCCTTCATTATAGACCATGGAACACAATTCGACAACAAGGAGTTTTCTGCCTATTGTCCACAATCAAACATCCTGAAGACCCATTCAGCACCAGGTCATCCTCAAAGCAATGGGCAGACAGAGGTAACGAACAGAACACTGCTAAATGGTTTGAAGAAGAGGCTAAGTGAAGCTAAAGCTAACTGGATTAATGAGCTACAATCAGTATTGTGGGCTTACCGAACAACTCCCCGAGCAGTGACTGGAGAATCACCATATATGATGGCATTTGGAAGTGAGGCTGTAATACCTCCCGAGTTGGGTCTACCAACACACAGAGTGCTGAATTTCAATTCCCCAGTCAGTGACTTGATGAGAAGATTGGATTTGGATATGCTCGAGGAGGTTAGAGAAGAGGCAGCCATTAGGAATGCTGCTTATCAACAATGAACAGCTCTGTTCTACAACAAGAGGGTGAAGAAATGTGATTTAAAAGAAGGAGATTATGTGCTAAAGAAGGTCATTCAGAAGCACAATAAATTGGAAGCAAACTGGCATGGACCTTACCGAGTTACAGAAGTTGTTCGACCAGGAACTTACCTAATAGCAACTCTAGAAGGAGAGGAATTCAAGAATGCTTGGAATGTTGAACACCTTCGCAAGTATTATCAGTAATGTAAAATGTACAGCAGTTCCATCAACATGAATAAAACGATGATGTTTCACAATTTTTCTCTCCTTTGTTTGAAAGTTTTTCGGGGAATACTAGTGTTGTACACTACGCTGTTCAACAGCAAAAAGAAGAAGATAGTTCAGACCCACGACCAACTCCGGTTGGTAAAAGGGTGAGAACAAACTATACTCTTTTGGTTAGGAGACATACGCTAGCGTGACCAACTCCGGTTGGTAAAATAACTAGTAGATAGTTCGAAAGAACCTGATAGTTCGAGCGTGATCAACTTCGATTGGTAAAATAGCGAGAACAAATTATACTCCTTTGGTTAGGAGGCGTACACTTGCGTGATCAACTCCGGTTGGCAAAAGAGCTTGTGGACAAGATAGTTCGAAAGAACCTGATAGTTCGAGCGTGATCAACTTTGGTTGGTAAAATAGCGAGAACAAATTATACTCCTTTGGTTAGGAGGCGTACACTTGCGTGATCAACTTCGGTTGGTAAAAAAGCTTGTGGACAAGATAGTTCGAAAGAACCCGATAGTTCAAACCCATGACCTACTCCAGTTGGTAAAAAGGCAAGAACAACATTCTTAAAAATGCCAATTTTGGCTGGTTAAGAAACAAATATGCCAACTTATATTGGTCGGAAGGTAAAATCATTCCAGAAAATACAAAAAATTCCAAGCTGAACCAAGTATAGTTGGTCCGTGATCAACACCCAACTAATTGTAGTTGGTCGACGAGGATAAATTATCGACCTTGGTTGGTCGAACACATTTTATGAAAAAATTTACCAAGTATGGTTGGTCGGGGATAAAAACCCATCAACTGTAGTTGGTCGACAAACTAACAACCTTGGTTGGTTGGAAACATTTTAAACATTTTATACTCATTACTTTATTACTAAGTGATTGAGCAACATTGATACTTGCAATTTTTATTACTAAGTTGGTTGATGAACAACACAATATTGTTATCTTTTTAACAGATACATATGCACAAATGTAAAATTGTTAGACAAGTACAAAAGAATAGCAATACAGATTTGCAAACAGAAAATGAAAGTCTTTCATTAAAATAAATTACAAGTTACATATATGTGCTAACTATTACATTGAAAATCCTATTCTATAGGTTTTTTCCCTTCAGCCTTTGATACAGGTTCCTCGCCAGCAGGAGGATCATTTCATGTCTGAGGAGAATTGATAAAATTCAAGTCCTTCAACATTCTGACATTCATTACTGAAGGAGTATCCAAGAGATGCTCGGGACGAGATACGTCAATTTGAGAATGAAGGTTATAGTCACCAAGATAATTCACAATCAAGCTCCGAGGAATGGCGCGAGTTGGTATCCATTCCATGTCCAACTTGAAAGATGGCACAGGCAAGTCAAGCACTCCGGGCTCATAGTAGTACCACAAAAAATGTCCTTACTCAAGCTTTAATACACATAAAGCATTCAGCCAGCCTTGCTTATAACGTTTATTATTGGCATTTTCAATGCGAGCATCCAAATGATAAATGGCCTCATTATAGCCTGCATTCCATAATTCCCTGGGCTGTTTATGGAATTGGAAGGTTAATCTATCCAATTGTTCATGAAGGTTTTTGGTGAAAAGGTCCTTGGTGTGTAAAGCTGACTTCGTTGCAGTAAGTTGATCTTCCAAAGTCAGGATTTTCTTGGACATCTCAGACAAAGCCCGATCTTTTGCGTTCAACTGGTACGCTTGAGTCTCCAATGTTAACACAGTACGAGCTTCTTCAATACTACGAGGAGTTCTTGATCCTCCCCGAGCAACTGAATTGATTCGTTCCTCGTTAACATCCTGGGCAGCTCTTCCTCGCCCACGAGAACCTCTTCCTCATCCCCGAGCAGTAGTAGAAACACCAGACTTTCTTAAAGTATCCAATTCTTGCCTTAATTTGGCGTTTTCAACCTCTAAGAATGAGAATCCTTCATCGGTGACCGGTACCAAGGCAGTAGAGGATGAAGCTGCAGACTCATATTGTGCCAACTTTTTCTGCAAATTGTTGTTCTCTTGTTCCAGCAACTCGGCGATCTGTCTGCAACCCTCAACTTCACCTTTTAGGGTTCTCTCCCTGACATCGTATCCAGCAATGATCTTTTTATGGCCTGTTTCAGAAGAAAGCTGTTGATATCTATTTTCATACTCCTTGTGCAACAAGACAGTTGATTCATTGTGTTGATTCTAAAGATCTTCTAAAGTACAATGAAGTTCCTCGATCAATTCGTAGTATTCCACATTATTGGCCACAGATCAATCAAGTAAATCCTTCAGGTACCGGTAAGCCTCAACTGCTTTCTCTGAGGCATCATGGCCAAGGATGTCGGCAATCTCTGATACACTCAGGTCTGTATGAGCAGCTTTATAATATTCATGGCATTGTTGCATCAGCTTTGTATCATGGGTAGATATCAGTTCAATTCTAGCCATAAACTAATAAAGAGGAGAAGGCAAGAGTTAATAAATAAAAACAGACAAAGTATCAACAATGTAGAGGAACAAAAAGATGTGATTTTATTACATCATCAACAAGATTACATCATTTGGAATACAGAAGTACAAGTAAGAAGAAAAATAGAAAGATAGTACCGAACAACTTCACACCTTTTCCTTGTCTCCCAAGACTTTCTCGGGAGGCTGGGACGAGGAGGTTGGTTGCTCGGTGGGAACATTGATCTGATTGGTAGAAGTTGGGACTTGTTCTGGAGGAGTAGGTAATGAAGAAATCTCCTCGGTGGCTGTCTGGTTGGGTGGTGGAACTAGGACTTGATCACCCCCTGTCATTGAAGATTCTTCAGATGCAGCCTCGTCTTCATCTTCGTCTTCAATAACTGGAGGAGGACCAGGGAGATGTTGTTGAAATAGCTCAGAGTCCTCGCTCACCTTCAATTCCTGCAAGGCAGCAACCCAACCATCATGGAAGAATTTTAAACTTCCATAATTCACCTGGGTCATCATAGCAGCTACCCCCCTATCCCATCCTTTATCCCAACCAGTCCGAAAGGATTTCTTCACAGCCGTTTTTCTCTTCATCTTCTCCGAGGAGAGCTTCTCGGATAGAAGGTCCTCGGAGGCTTTCAGCTTGGCCTCCAACTCCTCCTTCTCACGATTTTCTTCGCGCAGAAGTGTCAACTCTTCCTCAGTTGACTTCAGTTTATTCTCCATCTCCCCAAATCCTGAAAGTTTCTTGGCATAGTCTTTATTCTCTCTCTCCAAGTCCTTCACCTTATTACCCAGTTGTACTTTCTCTGCATCAGACGCAGCCAACTTCTTCTCCCATTCAATTTTATCCTCGTCATACTTCTGACGAGATTCACTCACAGATTTAATAGCTTTCTCCAGTCCTCCTTCCACAGTGGACGAGGGGCAAGAAGCTTTGATCGCTTCATCCTTTTTAAGGATTATATTAAAACAGCTCGTCAACTGTAATCAGAAAAGGGAAATGATATCAGAAACAAATATGGGAAATAACAAAGGAAAATATGAAAAACTCAGAATAGAGATACTTACTGAAGCAAGATGATGAGCAACCATAGAAGTAACCATATACCGAGTAAGGCCTTCTTCAGTACCTTACACATCGGGAATGGGTGAAAATTTTGCCAAGCTCATCGTAGAGCTCGGAGGAACACTGATTGGAACACCATCTCCACCAGCTGGGAGCTGGGGAATGGCTCCAGAAATACTGACCGGGGAGGATTTCCTCAGTCTCCTCGGTGCCTTTTCAACAACCTCAACCAAAGAAGAACTTTTGGTTGGTGAGATAGTGGTTACTTCAACAGGTGCATCCTTCTGCACAGGAGCCAATGGGGGCTTCTCGACAGCCTTTTGAGAAGCAACAGGAGAGGTGACATCTTTATTCTTTGTCCCTTTTTGGACATCAACCTTATTTTTCTTCCCAGCAGAGGAAGTTTCCTTGAAGAGAGCGGGAACTCTTCTCTTGCCCATTTTTTGCCTCAAAGGAATATGAGATTCCGGATCAGAATCTTCAGGAATTTGCACTGGATCACTGATGCTGACCACAGGACGAGCAGTAAAGGACGACGTATAGCTCCTATACTGCAACAAGTATGAAGCAGACCTGATGTGCTCGTCTGCAATTCTCTGATGCAAACTCCAGATATGTTTCAATTGCCTTATATTAACTTCTGATTCTTTGGGAGTTTTTCTTTTGCTGTCAACTGCAAACAAAAACATATTGAAATATCAGTCATACATTTTATCAAATACCATGAAATCATAATTTCAAAAACAAAATAAGATGAAAACGACCTATCCCATTGCCATATGGGGGACATCTGGGACCCTCATATACTGCATCTCCAACCAAAGGGGCATGTTGCCAATTTTTTATAACTACCCCATGTTCAAAATAATCCATGTTGGCATCAGGGAGGTTGACTACTAAGGCCCTATTCAAAAACCTAATTTTTAAATAAAAAACGTTGTCTAAAATATCCCATCTGTAGCAGTACATAATCTCAGGAATTCCTATACGAGTTCCATGAGTTTGATTTAACCTATATACCCTATTAACTATTCTCCATGTGTTGGGGGCTATTTTTGCAGGGACAACGTCGAAGTATTGACAGAACTCTAAACATAACGGATTTGGTGGAAAAGAAAATCCACATTCGGCAATAAATAGGCTAGGGAACCAGTGTCCCTCAGCCAAATCAAAATAACTTGAAGGCTCAGAAAGAACCTCCAAAGTTACCCAAGAAGGAATAGAGAAGTCAGAGCGGAACTTCTCAAGAGATTCGATAATGTAAACCATGATGAATAAAAGAAGAAGGAAGAAGAGCTTACAGGGAAAAAGGAGATCTGTTGACAAACGAAGGAGGAAATGAATGCACAAGAAAGAGAAAAGCTTTAGAAAACTCGAAAGCAGAAATTGAAAAGGTAGAAGACGATGTGATTGCCTCTGAAGTTTAAATACTTTGCCTTGGGAACCAGCGAAAGAAATGATTACATAAAATAAATTATTGCGCTATCGGCGGCTAAAAGGACAAAAAATGCACGAAGATCGAAGCGCTTATGCAAAGGCAAAAAGGCGGATTCTGCGAATTTGGAAGGAAATTCAAATATGAAGAAAAGACTCCTAAAACCCAGGAAGGCCATTTAATATTGCCATATACCGAGAAAGAATGTTCCATACTCCTCAAAGTTCGAAAAATGAAACATTGGGGGCTTCTGTTGATACCAAAATTAGTATGCTGATGCGGACGAATAATAAGAAGACACGTGTCAATCTACGTAGCACAATAGCAACGAGGAAGATCGTTTCCCCAACCAACATACTCACTCCGAGCAACAAGTATACTCCGAGGAACATCCCTCCGAGGTACTCTTACCTTCCGAGGAACTCCAATGCTCCGAGGAACTCTTGGACGACAAGCAACTAAGGTGCTTCGAGCTGCACCTCGACCACAGCATTAATTTCCAGATAATCAACGGTTCAACTATTCATTGAATGCTTATCATCTTGACGCGCACGTTTGAAGAACATTAAATGAATTACCCTTTCATATGTGTATCATTTAATGTAACACCCTTTCATGTACAGCCTAAGGGCTATAAATACCTTGTATCACCCTCATTCAAGGGGGACCGGAATTTCTGGATAGTACTTGTAATCGAGAATTCCCAAACACTCAGCAATAACATAACAGTGGATGTAGGCCATTCAGATAAGGCTGAACCACTTTAAAATATTTTGTCTTATTTATTTATCTGTGATTAAATAATTAGAGTAATCTAGTTTTTTACATCAACGTTCATTAAGATGAGATTTGAGATTACTTTCTACATGTTTGACTCATGATTTCCTTTAATGTAAACTTGCACGAATTTACTTGATTATTGTTCTTGTCTATTGCATGTTCATTGAAGTGTTTTCATATCAATTCTATCTTTAAATCGAACCAAATTCGATAAAACTTGACAATGAAAGTAGTGCATGTAATAACAGTTGCCCATGAGGAGTTTGTATAATATGAAAAAAATTGTAAGTCAATACGAAAAAGGGCTATGAAAGGATAAAATAACCTTTGCGTGAAAGCCACCGTTTAAAACGAGCTTAAAAAGTGTGGCATTGTAAAAATAGCCAAGGCCTAAAGATTTTAAAAAGAGCCAAAAAAGTGTGGTGTTGAAAAAAGTAGCCAAGGCCATACTAGTTTAGTTTGATATGGTCAATAAAAAGAAAATAATTGAATAGAAAAATTGTAATACCCCGTAATTTTAATGACTTTTAAAATGGGTTATATTTTAAATTAATGGATTAATTGGATCTTATTATAAATTAATTCATTTGGGTTTTATCCGAATTGTGGATATTAAAATGGATGATTCTGAATATTACTTAAAGATATTTAGGTAATATATGAATGTGATGTCATTGATATGACGGTATGATATAAATTCGGTAATTTGAATTTTCAGTCAGACGCGGTATGGGACGTGTCGAGACTAATTTATTAAATTAAAAAGAAAATTTATTTTTTATAGACTCATTTCGACTGCGTCATTGCATCCGGAAGGTTCGAAATAGTCAGAAAAGTCTATTTGGATGTTAATTTTGAGTCTCGGGTCATTTGGAAATGAAATGACAATCCAAAAGGGCATTTTGGTTATTTTTACAAGGGGGTGAGTAGTGATTTCGGGTTTTGTCTTATTATAAGTATTTGGAGATTAGTGTATGTAGGTTCATTTCATATCTTCTACATAAAATTGAAAAGTCATCTTCTTAGAGAGAGTGGAAGGTTGCTTGGAAAGAAAAAGAAGTTTGCTTGGGAAGGAGGGGAACCAAAGGTCAAAGGTCACCACCACCATCACCACCTGTGTTATTCAACTCCAAAGGATCAGATCTTCATTAGAGGCAAGTGTTTGATATTTGCAATTTAAGTTCGTATATTGTCAATGTTAGGATAGTTATAAAAAGAGATGATTTTCATGCTTGGAAGATGATAGGATATAGTTGTTAATGGATTTTTGGAATCTAAAAATATATAGGAATTAAACTGATGTTGTAGGTAGTTAGTAATCCAATAAATATTCATCAATCTGTGGAAGAAATTCTGAAAATAATTTAGTGTTCTTGAAGATAATATGTTGATAATTTTCTGGAAAAAGAGGCAAAAATGAGTGGAATGAGAAGAGCCAATTTAGAATGTTTAGATCTTCTTTTTGAGTGCATTTGGATGAGATTTAAGAAAAACTCAAAACACATACCAGACTCAATTTTTCGTGTAGAATCCAAATCTGAAGTCGGAATGATGATTTGAATAATTTTTGGATCTAATTTTTCTGAGTATTTAAAATATGAGAATTCATGATGTTGTTTCTTTTTAATGTTGGTTCTTATCCCAAAACTTTTGTAGATCTTCGGTGATTATTAATTGGATATTATGGGACTTAGAGAAGATCAGTAAGCCCTAGTTAAGATTTGAATTAATTTGATTGGGATTTAATTGATTAGAATTATGATAATTAAAGTTAAAGAGATTTCGGTTGCTAGATTCATGTGTTGGATTCTAATCTGTTTGTATGTGGATTAAGGATAGTTCAAGTAGGGGAGATTTAATATAACACCTGGGTAGCCTTAGGGTTACGATTTAAACATCAAGGACTGAGTTTAAGCTCATTATTGATTTCGCAAGGGCTGAGTGTAGTACAAGAGCGTAGTGGTATGGCTCCTGGATATAGATGGGAGTTTAGAACACATTTGGTTGAAAGAGGGGATGAGGTTATTCCGATCGCATATTTGAAGTTGACGAACCTCCTCGATCGACAAAGTTAAGTAGTAGTGTATTAGAGGGGTTCCTTGTTTGGATTTCTCTTTGCGAGACGCTCCGCGCATGAACCTTAACGACGTCGGGAGTGGAGAGATGTTATAGGATGCGAGGATAATTAAATTATGAAGTAAAGATAAGACATTTTAATACGTGGGATTTAAAGAGATATAATGCTACGTAAGGGAATAATCTAAGGTTAATGTGAGTACCTTGTTATTAGTATACTATAGGTATGATAATACCTATTTGATTTATTAATCATTATGTGTATGACATACCTATCTTACTTGCTATCGGTGGGAGGTTTGGGCATGAGGGCAGTCATATCCCGATGAATCCATGGGATCTTTGATTTGTCGCTCGAGAACATAGGTCTATGAAAGACTTATCGGGGAGTTGATAAGTCCGCTGACTATGGGTACGTAGGTATGTGCGTGACCCATGGGTATGAGAACTATGTTCTCCTCCAATGATTGTGTTGTTGTTAATGGTTCGAGGTATCCTCACCGAACCTTTTGTCCCCTTTTCGGCGACCAGCGATATTGGGACATGATAGCAGAGTAATGCATTGCACCGTAGCTGTGACTCGGGGTGCCGTATTATATATGAATATATATATATATATATATATATAATGGATTAAATGAATGAATGGATATTTATTATGGTTAAATATATCTACGGTGATAATTGTAGATAACGGTGAATAGAGAAAGATAATTGAATTAAGTTAATGAATGTTTATTGAAAAAACTTAATTCATATTAATGAGAAATGATTCATGTTAATGAGAAACGATGAGAAATGTAAATGAATAATAATGAGACGTATGGTATGGGAGATACGGGGATTATGATATTGGGATGGAATTATAATATGGAGACTAGAAAAGAGGAACCATTAACTAGGAGGTTAATAGGAAACGTTAAGTGTGCACTCTAGTTGAGAGGTGAGAATGGCAAGTGAGAGTTGGGTCTAACTGAAAAACGTCGCTAATGCCGTTTAACACAAGGTTAAACTGTATAAGAAACTCCGAATGTTTGTTGGAGAAACCCTTTTCTTTTGAAAATAAAAGTTATAAACAAGATGTGTTTACAAAGAAACTTATGTACGAGAGTAATTAAGATTATGTAATCAGTTTTTAAAACTAAGGCAGTTTCAAAAATTCAGCACACTTAAAGAATGAGGTGAGTAGATGAAGATAATCAACACGATGATTTTAACGTGGTAAAACCTCTCCCAACAGAGGAAACATCCACGGTGACTTCTAAGTCACAAAAACAAAAGTCCACTAATAACAAAAATCAGTTACAAACTATACAACATGCAAGCACACAAATCAACCTATTCTAAGTTTAGGAATATACCCCCTTGGTTCCTTCTAACTTCTGATAGATCTAACTTGTTGATGATGTTCTCCAGTTTGCTAACCTCCTTTGCTTTAGCTTCTTTACGTCGACTCAATAATTTCAGATCTTAAACACAACACTTCCAGTGTAGTAGTGTGTTAAGTGTTGTGAAGTGATTCCTATACACATGCATGAACTCACACACACTTAGATTTTTAAACAGTCCTAGTAAAATTACATATAAAGTCTATATGCAATGATTTTAATTTATTTCTTTCTCACAGAACTCAAATCCTTTTGACCTTTACAGATAACCCAGATTCCACGGAGATCTTGCTTAAGAAATCGGTCAAGACCTTAATCAATCTCTTTTGAAAACATTTATGAGATTGAAAACCCTCCAAGTGCGAATCCAACTAGGTCAGAATTAAGTTTCATAAGAAAAGAAACCAGAAAACATTTTAAAACCAAATCAGTACGATTTTCTTAAATCAAGTATAAAAAATGCAGATCTAGTGAAAATGTAACATATAGTATGTAGATCTAACGTTTCTATTAAAGAGAAACTAGATCTTCACAAAAATGTTTAAGTTGTGTACAAGATCTAAAGATCAAGAGGAAACAACAACGATATGAACAAACCACTCTCTCAAACACTCAGGTTGTGTTTGGGTTTGAATATGCGAAGGTTTGTTTCAGAGAAGGTAAACTGTTTAGGGTTAGGGTTAGGCTAACAGGTTTTTCTTTCTCTCTCTTCTCTCTTTTCTTTTCTCTTTTCTCTCTCACTTCTCTCTTCTCTCTTATTTTTTTTTCTCTCAGAAGACGAATGACCAAAAGTTCTCTGAGGCTGAGAAGTGAAGGGTATTTATAGTGCCTGGGGAAAGTTCTGGATGATCGAGGCAAATCAATGGCTGTGATGAAGTCATGCAAGGTTTGACTTGATCCTATGGTTATAAAACATCGGTGGATTAAGATGGTTCTGATTGGTTCAAAGGTTTGCACTGGGATTAACTAAGAACGCATGCAGACCTTAGATAAGGAAAGATCCAACGATCACCAATGCACCTGATAACCTCTCACATAACAAACACAAACTATCGCACCAAACGGATGACAAGTGTTGGCTTGTTAGAGGCTCTCACACGCGTACCAAACTAATTACAAAACATCACCCTGAAGTCTCTAGCGCTTTGAGATCGTACCCAACCAAACATTTCGGTGAAAAATGAAGTTTCGAAAATAGTATATAAACCCCACAAACTTTATAAACCAATTTTATTAATAAAAACATTTATTCAAAAATGTTTAAAAGAATGTTTAAAAAGGTTTAAAATGATTTAAAAATTCCCAAAAAAATTATTAAAGCACCAATTAAAGGGAAATTAAACACACACTCAATTTTAGGCAATATTAACACATGTATGCACTTCTAATTGTGTGTTGTGTGATTCATTTTGTACCATCATTGATCTTTGAAGAGGATTAGAGAGTTAGGTTATGAGGATTTTTGGATTCTCGGATGGACTACTAATTTTGTCAATATTTCCAAATTAGTTGAGCACTTATACAATGCAGACTTAAGCAAGTCAAAGGTATAAGGTGCTTCAATCTCCCCCTTTGGAAATATGAGACAAAATCTCCTTTGAGTTAGCTTAAAACTCGTAGGGAACCAAGAAAAAATAAAACCTAGTCCTATACAAAAGATACTATCTACCCAAATCCTAGAAAGTCAAAAATTACATAACTCAACTATTTACAAATTTTTACCCTAGAAACGGTAGACAATCAATAGAAGAGATTCATGTAAATATGCACACTAAGATCAAGCAGTTTAGATGAAATGTGAACAAAAAAATGAACTCATAAAACTCAAATTTCTCCCCCATTTTGTCTCAAATGGACAAAGGGTAAAACTGAAAGTCTTGAGAGTTTAATCAGCGCAAACCATGCCTATAGAATTTCACAAATACAGAAATCTATTATAGTCCAAAGGTTTAGTGAACATGTCTGCAAGTTACATATCAGTAGGCAGGTAATGAATTTCTAATTCCTTAGTTTCAACAAGTTCACGAATAAAATGATGCCTTATTTTAATATGTTTAGTTCGCGAGTGTTGAACCGGGTTTTTAGATATGTTAATGGTGCTTTGATTGTCACAATACAATTGTAATTGTTCTTCTTTAATCCCATAATCACTTAACATCTGTTTGATCCATAACAATTGAGCACAGCAACTTCCTGCTACTATATATTCGGACTCAGCCGTAGATAAAGATGTGCAATTCTGTTTTTTACTACTCCAACCAACTAAATTATTGCCGACATAATAACAGGCACCTGATGTACTTTTACTATCATCAGTACAACCGGCCCAATCAGCATCAGTATACCCTATGATGGTGCTACAGGTATCTTTAATGTACCTAAGTCCAAGGTTAAGAGTGCCTTTTATGTACTTGATTATATGTTTTACACTCAATAAATGGCTCTCTTTAGGGTAATTCTAGTAACGAGCACATAGACATACAGCATACATTATGTCTGGTCGTGAGGCAGTTAGGTAGAGTAGGATACCAATCATACTACGATAGAGTGTGGAATCAACTGACTTACCAGTTTCATCTTTACATAATTTAACAGTAGTACTCATAGGTGTTTGGGCGACTTTAGCATTCTCTAAGCCAAATTTCTTAACAAGGTCTAAGGCATACTTGGTTTGAGATACAAAAAGACCATCAGAATTCTGTTTCACTTGAAATCCTAAGAAAAGTTGTAGCTCCCCCACAAGGGACATGTGAAATTCCTTATGCATACTAGCATAAAAGGATTTAACTTCAGAGTTTGAAGTTGACCCGAAAATGATATCGTCTACATAGACTTGGGCTATAATAATGTTTTTATTAAAATGTTTGACAAATAGAGTCTGGTCATTTCCTCCTCTCTTAAAACCCTTATCCAGCAAAAAGTTGGAAAGGCGTTCATACCAAGCTCTAGGAACTTGTTTTAAGCCATACAAAGCCTTTTTTAGACGAAAGACATGATTAGGGTATTTAGGATCAATGAACCCTTTGGGTTGTTCTACATAAGTCTCTTCGGACAGAATCCCATTTAAGAAGGCAGATTTGACGTCCATTTGATAAAGTGTGAATTTTAAGTAACACGCTATGGCGAAAAGAAGTCGAACAGAGTCAAGACGAGTGACAGGGGCAAAAGTCTCGTTGAAATCTATCCCTTCTATTTGAGAGTAGCCTTGAGCAGCTAGTCTAGCTTTGTTTCTAAGGATTACCCCATTTTCATCAGATTTGTTCTTAAAAATCCAACGTGTTCCAATAACATTTTTATTTTGAAGCCGAGGTACAAGATACCAGACATCGTGAATGACAAATTGTAAAAGTTCTTCCTGCATAGCAGAAATCCAGTGTGTGTCATTCAATGCTTCATTAACATTTTTCGGTTCCACAAGGGAGACGAAACATGCATAATTAGCATAATTTCTTAACTGGGATCTAGTACGAACTGGCTCATTAAGATTACCGACCACGTTGTCAATGGGATGATCTTTAGATACTGGATTCTCAATAGGCAATGAGTCATCTATTTCTGGTGAATCAGTTTTGAAATCATTTTCAGATTCAACCACAATAGGTGATTCAGATATCTTATTTTCGACAGTAGTGTCACTTACAATTACATTTATCGATTCCATAAGAGCCTTAGTATGCAGATTGTATATACGATAAGCACGACTGTTTGGAGAGTATCCTAAGAATATGGCTTTATCACCACGAGTTTCGAATTTAGACAGATGTTCTCTATCTTTACAGACATAACACTGACTTCCAAAGGTTCTTAGGTATTTCAGGTTAGGCTTCTTACCGTACCACAACTCATAAGGGGTTTGTTTAGAGTTTTTCCTAAGATAGACCCTATTTGTGATGTGACAGGCAGTTCTAATAGATTCTACCCAAAAGTATTTAGGTAGGGTTTTGTCATGCAACATGACACGTGCCATCTCTTGAAGAGTTCGGTTTTTCCTTTCAGCAATACCATTTTGCTGAGGAGTCTTAGGGGCACTAAATTCATGTTTTTAACCGTTGTAGTCACAATATTCCACTATTCATGTGTCTATGAACTCTCATCCTCTATCACTACGAATACGATTGACTTGTGTGTCCTTCTCATTTTCAATTCTTAAAAGAATTTTCAAAAAGTTCTGAAATGTGTCAGATTTATGTTTCAAGAAGGCAACCCAAGTGAATCGTGTGAAATCATCAACCATGACAAGGATATAACTGTGTCCACAAAGACTAACAGTTCTAGAGGGACCAATAAGGTCCATATGGATGAGATCTAAAGGTCTAGAGGTGAGAATGTCTTTAACCTTTTTATGCGAAGTCTTAACTATTTTTCCTTCCTGACAATAACCACAAACAACACTGGAAATTGGTTTAATTTTAGGAATGCCTCTAACTATCTCTTGACTAGACAATCTACCAAGGATATCATAACTTAAGTGACCCATACGATTATGCCAGATCTTATTGTCATCCATTCTGACAATGTTACAGGTTTCAGAACTAGTCTTGACAGTATAACAATTGTCAGGTGTTCTAAATCCTGTAATAATGCATTCACCTTTATCATTTAGAATTTTACAATTGTTCTTTGAAAAGGTGACAGTATGGTCAAAGTCACAAAATTGTGATATACTTAGGAGGTTGGATTTAAGGCCTTTAGCTAATAGAACATTTTCGAGAACATGCATTCCTTCTTCTTTTAGGGTGCCTTTACCTATGATCTGAGATGAAACACCATCACCAAAAACTACTTTCCCACCAAAAAATCTGGTTTTGTTTAAAAGTTTGGTTTCATCTCCTGTCATATGTTTGGAGCATCCTGAATCTAAATACCAACCAGATGAAGTGTGTTCAGCTTTCAAAGCAGTGATGACAATGTTACACTTCATTTGGGGTAAAAGATCCTCTTTTCTAACCCAAATAGCTCTAGTTTTAATTTTGCGCAAGTTTTCCCTCATTTGGTAAAATTTTCGAGAAACAGTTTTTTGTCGAAAAACATTAGGAGCAGCAAACTGATTGTTGTGAAAAAATTGAGCTTTTGGTTTAGGAAGGTTTCTGGGAGCCTTTCTCTTAAATTAACTCTTAGTTTTGGTCTTTTTATTTCTGTAGTTAGAGTTTTTATCAGGTTGTCTCGGAAGGACATAATTGTTACGACTTTGCCTAGAATAGTTAAAGTTCTTGTAGACAGAAGTGTTGTAAACAGGGGTATTTAGACGCCTAGCATAACAACCTTCAAAGGAATGACCATAAATGTCACAGTAGGAGCAATATTGATTGCTTGAGGGATGAATTTCCTTAGGAAAACTTCTAAAGATAGGTTTGACAGCATTCTGTTCAGAAGAGTTCTTCCTAGGAGGTATGGTCTTATAGGTAGAATCAGCCTTTTTAATCAAAGGACAGACGTATTTAGTCTTAAGTGCAGTGTCAGCCTTAGAAGTACTAGACTTTCCAATGTATTTATGTTGTTGCTTTTGATCAAATTCATTTTTAATCAAATGAAAGTCTGGACCTGTTTCAATTGGTCTTTTGCCCCCAGACACAAACTTAATAGATTCAAGTTTAGTAGTTTGTGGTTTGTTCTTAGGGAAAAATCCAATACCGGTTCTATCATCAGAATTGGTCTTGGAGTCAACAACAAAGTCAGTAAAGCAATTTGAATTGTTTTCAAACTTAGAAAACTTTTTGAAAACAGTAGCTGTCTTTGTTTTTGCTTCCTCCAATTCTAATAATGTTCCCTTATATTTCATTTCCAGAATTTCATTAGTTTTAGTCAACTCTTTTAATTTTTGATCAAAGGTTTCAATTTCAGATTTATGAGTCAGACACTGGTTAGTGTACTCTTCAGCATTCAATTTCACAATAAAACTTAGATCATCTAATTTCTTAGTAAGGTCTCTAACAGTCTTCTCCAATCTAGTGCCTTTTTTAAGAGTCTTAGCATACAAGGTATGGATATCAGGGAGGTCATCTGTGTCTGAGTCGCTAAGTGAAGTGTGTGTAGTGACCCCTAACGATTCAGTTTTAGTAATCACGCACCCATTTGCATCGTCATTATCGAGATCACTTTGACTCACACACACGGAACTAGAACTAGTAACATTTTCAGACAATAGAGCATCTAGGCCAATCAAAGCAGTATTCACACAAGCAGAAGTAGGAGCATCATTATCACACACATGAGTATCATCATTGTAAATGATCTTAGCATAAAAAGACATGCAAGGGTCAAGTACATTAGATGACTCAAGTTCCTCTTCATCAGAGTCACTTGAATCATTCCAAGTTTTACAAACATTGGCTATATTGTGTGTGTTGGATTTATTCAGATTAACTCTGCAGTCGTGTGCAATGTGACCTAGTTTCCCACATCTAAAACATTCAATCTTTTTAAGGTCTCTAGTGGGTCTGGAATTGTTGTCCTTAGAGTGTTTTTCAAGGCCTCTCTCATGAGGTTTGGGATTAGACAGAGTAGGATAATTAGGCTTGCCTTGTTTAGTAGCCTGTTTGTTTCGAAATTTGACAATTTTCTTAAATTGTTTAGACATTAAGGCAATCTGATTATCTAGTTTATCTATATCACACTCCTCATCAGAGTCAGAATTGGTCAAATTGGACTCAAGTTTGGGTATCTTAGAGGCAAAACTAAAGTTAGAGTTAGGTTGTTTTCTTTGAGAATGATTCAATTGTTTCTTAAAGTCTAATTCCATTTCCACAGTCCTAAGTTTGCTACTGAGTAACTCAGGGGTAAGGTTTTGATCATTCATTTCCTCAATAGCATACCTCTTACTGTCAAACTTTTGTGGTAATGACCTTAGAATTTTAGAGACAATCTCATTTCTATCATAAGTAATACCATTAGCATGCAACTTAGTGACTATATCAGTTAAGTTCATGTAAAAATCATCAAAAGACTCAGAGTCAGACATGATCAAAGAGTTGTACTTCTGGATAAGCATTTGGGTTTTAGCAGCTTTAACTCTTGAGTCTCCTTCATGGGCAGTGATTAATGTGTCCCAAGCTTCCTTAGAATTGGCACAGGATGAGATTCGTTTGAACTCATACTCATTAATAGACATAAAAATGGCATTCTTGCCTTTATTATTATTACGAGAAATAGTTTTTTCTTCTTGGGTAAATTAACTTAAGATTTTCTTTACCCTCTCATCACTTCCTTCAGTGGCTGGTTTTGTAGGATAAGTGTATCCATTTTCGATAATATCCCAGACATCATCTCCTAAAGTCCCTTAGATGAAGGCAACCATTCTTACTTTCCAGTAAGCAAAGTTGTTTCCATCAAAGAGTGGAGGTCTGGACAGATTACCAAACCTTTCATTCTTCTCGTCCATAGTTAGGTTTTTCAGAAAACGATTTCAGAAACACAAGATCTTTAGAAATAAAAAGTTAACAGGGCTCTGATACCAATTGAAAAACGTCGCTAATCCCATTTAACACAAGGTTAAACTGTATAAGAAACTCCGAATATTTGTTGGAGAAATCCTTTTCTTTTGAAAATAAAAGTTATAAACAAGATGTGTTTACAAAGAAACTTATGTACGAGAGTAATTAAGATTATGTAATCAGTTTTTAAAACTAAGGCAGTTTCAAAAATTCAGCACACTTAAAGAATGAGGTGAGTAGATGAATATAATCAACACAATGATTTTAACGTGGTAAAACCTCTCCCAACAGAGGAAACATCCACGGTGACTTCTAAGTCACAAAAACAAAAGTCCACTAATAACAAAAATCAGTTACAAACTATACAACATGCAAGCACACAAATCAACCTATTCTAAGTTTAGGAATATACCCCCTTGGTTCCTTCTAACTTCTGATAGATCTGACTTGTTGATGATGTTCTCCAGTTTGCTAACCTCCTTTTCTTTAGCTTCTTTACGTCTACTCAATGATTTCAGATCTTAAACACAACACTTCCAGTGTAGTAGTGTGTTAAGTGTTGTGAAGTGATTCCTATACACATGCATGAACTCACACACACTTAGATTTACAAACAGTACTAGTAAAATTACATATAAAGTCTATATGGAGTGATTCTAATTTATTTCTTTCTCACAGAACTCAAATCCTTTTGACCTTTACAGATAACCCAGATTCCACAGAGATCTTGCTTAAGAAATCAGTCAAGACCTTAATCAATCTCTTTTGAAAACATTTATGAGATTGAAAACCCTCCAAGTGCGAATCCAACTAGGTCAGAATTAAGTTTCATAAGAAAAGAAACCAGAAAACATTTTAAAACCAAATCAGTACGATTTTCTTAAATCAAGTATAAAAAATGCAAATCTAGTGAAAATGTAACATATAGTATGTAGATCTAACGTTTCTATTAAAGAGAAACTAGATCTTCACACAAATGTTTAAGTTGTGTACAAGATCTAAAGATCAAGAGGAAACAACAACGATATGAACAAACCACTCTCTCAAACACTCAGGTTGTGTTTGGGTTTGAATATGCGAAGGTTTGTTTCAGAGAAGGTAAACTGTTTAGGGTTAGGGTTAGGCTAACAGGTTTTTCTTTCTCTCTCTTCTCTCTTTTCTTTTCTCTCTTCTCTCTCACTTCTCTCTTCTCTCTTATTTTTTTTCTCTCAGAAGACGAATGACCAAAAGTTCTCTAAGGCTGAGAAGTGAAGGGTATTTATAGTGCCTGGGGAAGGTTCTGGATGATCGAGGCAAATCAATGGCTGTGATGAAGTCATGCAAGGTTTGACTTGATCCTATGGTTATAAAACAGCGGTGGATTAAGATGGTTCTGATTGGTTCAAAGGTTTGCACTGGGATTATCTAAGAACGCAAGCAGACCTTAGATAAGGGAAGATCCAACGATCACCAATGCACCTGATAACCTCTCACATAACAAACACAAACGGATGACAAGTGTTGGCTTGTTAGAGGCTCTCACACGCGTACCAAATTAATTACAAAACATCACCCTGAAGTCTCTAGCGCTTTGAGATCGTACCCAACCAAACATTTCAGTGAAAAATGAAGTTTCCAAAATAGTATATAAACTGCACAAACATTATAAACCTATTTTATTAATAAAAACATTTATTCAAAAATGTTTAAAAGAATGTTTAAAAAGATTTAAAAATTCCCAAAAAAATTATTAAAGCACCAATTAAAGGGGAATTAAACACACACTCAATTTTAGGCAATATTAACACATGTATGCACTTCTAATTGTGTGTTGTGTGATTCATTTTGTACCATCATTGATCTTTGAAGAGGATTGGAGAGTTAGGTTCTGAGGCTTTTTGGATTCTGGGATGGACTACTAATTTTGTCAATATTTCCAAATTAGTTGAGCACTTATACAATGCATACTTAAGCAAGTCAAAGGTATAAGGTGCTTCACTAACATATACATAATAAAAGATTTATTGCACTTGTTAAATACTTGGTTTTTTAAAAATCATTTTCACAATCGGGCTCTGATCCGTTTCCTTGCATATTTTCTTTTCTATTGTATCTTCTATATCAGGTGTCCAGCAACATGGACGCTAACCTTAGCGGATTATGACAGGCTATGGATTTATGGAGTTTTTCTTAGACGCCTATCATCATTTGATTCACAGTATTCTCTTAGTAGGGCATGCCGCCCAAAGGATTCAGTTATCTTCTTCTATCGGGGTCAAATACTATGGTATTCGTGTCATTTTAATACATTTGATATTGTTGGGATTATTGTAATGGATTAATATTATTTGGGAATGTTTATTCCAATTGCATTCAAATTATTTTGTGTTATCTAATTGGTTATCAGTGTTGTAGAACAAATGTGTTGTGTTATTCTTAAACTGGAAATCGATTTTGTTAAATTAAAATTTGAAAAGTTTTTAACACCAGCTTAATTGAGTATTGGGTGAGTTGTAAATGTTTTCGACAGTGATGCTAAGAATGATCCAACTGTATATTCTGTTTTAATTTGGTATGGGACTGGCCACCCGGTATTTAATTAGGCGGGGTGTTACAGGTGGTATCAGAGCATCAGGTTCTAGTGTCCTTTAGGATCTGTACGGCTTACTGTATTTTTATCGTAGCGTTCTTTGAAATAGAGCCCTATGTTTAGGATTGTTGATCTCTTTGGTAAGATTTCGTACATATCAGTGAATCTTATTTACGTTCGGGAGTGATCGAACAAAGAAGTATGGCAGATGAGGGTCATTGAATGAATAGCGGAGATCGTACTTAGGAGGTTATGAAGTATGTTCGAGTATGATGACCATAGTCGAGGTCACCCCTATTATGGAAAATTGAGGAGAGACATCAGTAGAAGTTCTTGAAATGCGTGAATTGTGTGTGTTACCTAACGAAGGCAATATATTCAAAGGCTTGGGCATATAGTGGAGTGTGGTTAACTAGAACTGAAAATTTGGGGTAAAATTTTTCTTGACTTATCGGAGCAAAGTTATAATAGTGGGATTCAACAACCACCACCCACGAATGAGGGTATGTTCTCTATCTAAGGAATTATGAGGCGTATATTGATTTTTGTAGCGATTAATATTGTGTGGGCAAAAAGGATTGCTAAACTTAGCCTATAGCACTGTTATTTACGTTGACTCACCAAGGGGTGTGGGACACCTATGTTTTACATGTTATCACGTGGGTTTGATTTTTATCATGGGATTACTTCCTTTGGGCATGTCCGAGCATGATGTGATTATCGGCATGCATTGACTTGTGGTATACGAGAGCGTATGTACTACTATTAGCCAGCATCTTGTCTTCTGGAGAAGAGTAGATAAGTAGACTCTATTAGAAATCAATAAAACCTAAAAAAAATTGTTTAAATTGATAAACCTGATATTTTTTTTTCCATAAACCAAATTTTTATACACTATTGAATAAGGACCTTAGGAGTTTCGATGACCGACTACTTTAGGAATTAGTGTAGCGGGGTGGTTCCTTGTTTGGATTTCGCTTGCGAGACACCCCACGCATGAAACTAATAACCGATGGGAGTCGAAATAAGATAGGTCTTTAGGATATGAGTTTATAACCTTTGCTATTATAATGAAAGTTGTACGATAGGGTGTATGGGCTCCCTGGATGGTTGAATGGTAGTAGTTTTCATAATTGTGAAAGAGTGAGTAGTTGTGACTTCAGGATTTATTTGTTTAATAAGTGAGGATCATTTTTCCCAAACTTTTTCACGAGGACGGTATAGGTAAGATTGGGTATAATTTAAATTTGATTCAGTTGGAACTATATGGTGAGACTTAGTGTAACATCGATGGGGATTTTCGTTAATGTACTCTATGGGCGGTACTACTTAGATTTCTTGCGATGTGAGATTTATACTCGGAGTTGAGCTTATCAGTATGGTTCATTTTTCTGAATTTTGGGACGAAATTCTGTTATAAGGGGGGAACTATGTAATACCCCGTAATTTTAATGACTTTTAAAAAGGGTTATATTTTAGATTAATGGATTAATTGGATCTTATTATAAATTAATTCATTTGGATTTTATCGTAATTGTCGATATTAAAATGGATGATTCTGAATATTACTTAAAGATATTTAGGTGATATATGAATGTGATGTCATTGATATGACGGTATGATATAAATTCGGTAATTTGAATTTTTAGTCAGACGCGGTATGGGACGTGTCGGGACTAATTTATTAAATTAAAAAGGAAATTTATTTTTTATCGACCTTATAGTCATTTCGACTGCGTCGCTGCGTCCGGAAGGTTCGAAATAGTCAGAAAAGTCAATTTGGATGTTAATTTTGAGTCTCGAGTCATTTGGAAATGAAAAGACAACCCAAAAGGGCATTTTGGTTATTTTTACAAGGGGGGTGAATAGTGATTTCGGGTTTTGTCTTATTATAAGTATTTGAAGATTAGTGTATGTAGGTTCATTTCATCTCTTCTACACAAAATTGAAAAGTCATCTTCTTAGAGAGAGTGGAAGGTTTCTTGGAAAGAAAAAGAAGTTTGCTTGGGAAGGATGGAACCAAAGGTCAAAGGTCACCACCACCATCACCACCTGTGTTATTCAACTCCAAAGGATCAGATCTTCATTAGAGGCAAGTGTTTGATATTTGCAATTTAAGTTCGTATATTGTCCATTTTAGGATAGTTATAAAAAGAGATGATTTTCATGCTTGGAAGATGATAGGATATAGTTGTTAATGGATTTTTGGAATCTAAAAATATATAGGAATTAAACTCATGTTGTAGGTAGTTAGTAATCCAATAAATATTCATCAATCTGTGGAAGAAATTATGAAAATAATTTATTGTTCTTGAAGATAATATGTTGATAATTTTCTGGAAAAAGAGGCAAAAACGAGTGGAATGAGAAGAGCCAATTTAGAATGTTTAGATCTTCTTTTTGAGTGCATTTGGATGAGATTTAAGAAAAACTCAAAACACATACCAGACTCAATTTTTCGTGTAGAACCCAAATCTGAAGTCGGAATGATGATTTGAATAATTTTTGGATCTGATTTTTCTGAGTATTTAAAATATGAGAATTCATGATGTTGTTTGTTTTTAATGTTGGTTCTTATCCCAAAAATTTTGTAGATCTTCGGTGATTATTAATTGGATATTATGGGACTTAGAGAAGATCAGTAAGCCCTAGTTAAGATTTGAATTAATTTGATTGGGATTTAATTGATTAGAATTTTGATAATTAAAGTTAAAGAGATTTCGATTGCTAGATTCATGTGTTGGATTCTAATCTGTTTGTATGAGGATTAAGGATAGTTCAAGTAGGGGAGATTTAATATAACACCTGGGTAGCCTTAAGGTTACAATTTAAACAACAAGAACTGAGTTTAAGCTCATTATTGATTTCGCAAGGGCTGAGTGTAGTACAAGAGCGTAGTGGTATGGCTCCTGGATAGAGATGGGAGTTTAGAACACATTTGGTTGAAAGAGGGGATGAGGTTATTCCGATCTCATATTTGAAGTTGACGAACCTCCTCGATCGACAAAGTTAAGTAGTAGTGTATTGGAGGGGTTCCTTGTTTGGATTTCGCTTTGCGAGACGCTCCGCGCATGAACCTTAACGACGTCGGGAGTGGAGAGATGTTATAGGATGCGAGGATAATTAAATTATGAAGTTAGGGATTTAAAGAGATATAATGCTACGTAAGGGAATAATTTAAGGTTAATGTGAGTACCTTGTTGTTAGTATACTATAGGTATGATAATACCTATTTGATTTATTAATGATTATGTGTATGACATACCTAGCTTACTTGCTATCGGTGGGAGGTTTGGGCGTGAGGGCAGTTATATCCCGATGAATCCATGTTATTTGATTTGTCGCTCTAGAACATAGGTCTATGAAAGACTTATCGGGGATTTGATAAGTCCGCTGACTATGGGTACGTAGGTATGTGCTTGACCCATGGGTATGAGAACTATGTTCACCTCCAATGATTGTGTTGTTGTTATTGGTTCGAGGTATCCTCACCGAACCTTTTGTCCCATTTTCGACGACCAGCGATATTGGGACATGATAGCAGAGTAATGCATTGCACCGTAGCTGTGACTCGGGGTGTCGTATTATATATGAATATATATATATATATATATATATATATATAATGGATTAAATGAATGAATGGATATTTATTATGGTTAAATCTATCTATGGTGATAATTGTAGATAACGGTGAATAGAGAAAGATAATTGAATTAAGTTAATGAATGTTTATTGAAAAAACTTAATTCATATTAATGAGAAATGATTCATGTTAATGAGAAACGATGAGAAATGTAAATGAATAATAATGTGACGTATGGTATGGTACAAACGGGGAATATGATATTGGGATGGAATTATAATATGGAGAGTAGAAAAGAGGAACCATTAACTAGGAGGTTAATAGGAAACATTAAGTGTGCACTCTAGTTGAGAGGTGAGAATGGCAAGTGAGAGTTGGGTCTAACATGTACATTATAAAAGATTTATTGCACTTTTTAAATTCTTGCTGTTTTAAAAATCATTTTCACAATCGGGCTCTGACCCGTTTCCTTGCATATTTTCTTTTCTATTGTATCTTCTTTATCAGATGTCCAACAACATGGACGCCAACCTTAGCGGATTATGACAGACTATGGATTTATGGAGTTTTGCTTAGACCCCTATCATCATTTGATTCAAAGTATTCTCTTAGTAGGGCATGTCGCCCAAAGGATTCAGTTATCTTCTTCTATCGGGGTCAAATACTATGGTATTCGTGTCATTTTAATACATTTGATATTTTTGGGATTACTGTAATGGATTAATATTATTTGGGAATGTTTATTCCAATTGCATTCAAATTATTTTGTGTTATCTAATTGGTTATCAGTGTTGTAGAATAAATGTGTTGTGTTATTCTTAAACTGGAAATGGATTTTGTTAGATTAAAATTTGAAAAGTTTTTAACACCGGCTTAATTGAGTATTGGGTGAGTTGTAAATGTTTCGACAGTGATGCTAACAATGAGCCAACTGTATATTCTGTTTTAATTTGGTATGGGACTGGACACCCGGTATATAATTAGGCGGGGTGTTACAGGTGGTATCAGAGCATCAGGTTCTAGTGTCCTTTAGGATCTGTACGACTTACTGTGTTTTTAGCTTAGCGTTCTTTGATATAGAGCCCTATGTTTAGGATTGTTGAACTCTTTGGTAAGATTTCGTATATATCAGTGAATCTTATTTACGTTCGGGAGTGATCGAACAAAGAAGTATGGCAGATGAGGGCCATTGAATGAATAGCGGAGATCGTACTTAGGAGGTTATGAAGTATGTTCGAGTATGATGACCGTAGTCGAGGTCACCCCTATTATGGAAAATTGAGGAGAGACATCAGTAGAAGTTCTTGAAATGCGGGAATTGTGTGTGTTACCTAACGAAGGAAATATATTCAAAGGCTTGGGCATATAGTGGAGTGTGGTTAACTAGAACTGAAAATTTGGGGTAAAATTTTTCTTGACTTATCGGAGCAAAGTTATAATAGTGGGATTCAACAACCACCACCCACGAATGAGGGTATGTTCTCTATCTAAGGAATTATGGGGCGTATATAGATTTTTGTAGCGATTAATATTGTGTGGGAAAAAAGGATTGCTAAACTTAGCCTATAGCACTGTTATTTACGTTGACTCACCAAGGGGTGTGGGACACCTATGTTTTACATGTTATCACGTGGGTTTGATTTTTATCATGGGATTACTTCCTTTGGGCATGTCCGATCATGATGTGATTATCAGCATGCATTGACTTGTGGTATACAAGAGCGTATGTACTACTATTTGCCAGCATCTTGTCTTCTAGAGAAGAGTAGATAAGTAGACTCTATTTGAAATCAATAAAACCTAAGAAAAATTGGTTTAAATTGATAAACCTGATATTTTTTTTTTGATAAACCAAATTTTTATACACTATTGAATAAGGACCTTAGGAGTTTCGATGACCGACTACTTTAGGAAGTAGTGTATCGGGGTGGTTCCTTGTTTGGATTTCGCTTGCGAGACACCCCACGCATGAAACTAATAACCGCTGGGAGTCGAAATAAGATAGGTCTTTAGGATATGAGTTTATAACCTTTGCTATTATAATGAAAGTTGTACGATAGGGTGTATGGGCGCCCTGGATGGTTGAATGGTAGTAGTTTTCATAATTGTGAAAGAGTGAGTAGTTGTGACTTCAGGATTTATTTGTTTAATAAGTGAGGATCATTTTTCCCAAACTTTTTCTCGAGGACGGTATAGGGAAGATTGGGTATAATTTAAATTTGATTCAGTTGGAACTATATGGTGAGACTTAGTGTAACATCGATGGGGATTTTCGTTAATGTACTGTATGGGAGGTACTACTTAGATTTCTTGCGATGTGAGATTTATACTCGGAGTTGAGCTTATCAGTATGGTTCATTTTTCTGAATTTTGGGATGAAATTCTGTTATAAGGGGGGAAGTATGTAATACCCCGTAATTTTAATGACTTTTAAAATGGGTTATATTTTAAATTAATGGATTAATTGGATCTTATTATAAATTAATTCATTTGGATTTTATCCGAATTGTGGATATTAAAATGGATGATTCTGAATATTACTTAAAGATATTTAGGTAATATATGAATGTGATGTCATTGATATGACGGTATGATATAAATTCGGTAATTTGAATTTTTATTCAGACGCGGTATGGGACGTGTCGGGACTAATTTATTAAATTAAAAAGGAAATTTATTTTTTATCGACCTTATAGTCATTTCGACTGCGTCGTTACGTCCGAAAGGTTTGAAATAGTCAGAAAAGTCTATTTGGATGTTAATTTTGAGTCTCGGGTTATTTGGAAATGAAAAGACAACCCAAAAGGGCATTTTGGTTATTTTTACAAGGGGGATGAATAGTGATTTCGGGTTTTGTCTTATTATGAGTATTTGGAGATTAGTGTATGTAGGTTCATTTCATCTCTTCTACACAAAATTGAATAGTCATCTTCTTAGAGAGAGTGGAAGGTTTCTTGGAAAGAAAAAGAAGTTTGCTTGGGAAGGAGGGGAACCAAAGGTCAAAGGTCACCACCACCATCACCACCTGTGTTATTCAACTCCAAAGGATCAGATCTTCATTAGAGGCAAGTGTTTGATATTTGCAATTTAAGTTCGTATATTGTCCATTTTAGGATAGTTATAAAAAGAGATGATTTTCATACTTGGAAGATGATAGGATATAGTTGTTAATGGATTTTTGGAATCTAAAAATATATAGGAATTAAACTCATGTTGTAGGTAGTTAGTAATCCAATAAATATTCATCAATCTGTGGAAGAAATTCTGAAAATAATTTAGTGTTCTTGAAGATAATATGTTGATAATTTTCTGGAAAAAGAGGCAAAAACGAGTGGAATGAGAAGAGCCAATTTAGAATGTTTAGATCTTCTTTTTGAGTGCATTTGAATGAGATTTAAGAAAAACTCAAAACACATACCAGACTCAATTTTTCGTGTAGAACCCAAATCTGAAGTCGGAATGATGATTTGAATAATTTTTGGATCTGATTTTTCTGAGTATTTAAAATATGAGAATTCATGATGTTGTTTGTTTTTAATGTTGGTTCTTATCCCAAAAATTTTGTAGATCTTCGGTGATTATTAATTGGATATTATGGGACTTAGAGAAGATCAGTAAGCCCTAGTTAAGATTTGAATTAATTTGATTGGGATTTAATTGATTAGAATTATGATAATTAAAGTTAAAGAGATTTCGGTTGCAAGATTCATGTGTTGGATTCTAATCTGTTTGTATGAGGATTAAGGATAGTTCAAGTAGGGGAGATTTAATATAACACTTGGGTAGCCTTAGGGTTACAATTTAAACATCAAGGACTGAGTTTAAGCTCATTATTGATTTCGCAAGGGCTGAGTGTAGTACAAGAGCGTAGTGGTATGGCTCCTGGATAGAGATGGGAGTTTAGAACAGATTTGGTTGAAAGAGGGGATGAGGTTATTCCGATCGCATATTTGAAGTTGACGAACCTCCTCGATCGGCAAAGTTAAGGAGTAGTGTATTGGAGGGGTTCCTTGTTTTGATTTCGCTTTGCGAGACGCTCCGCGCATGAACCTTAACGACGTTGGGATGGAGAGATGTTATAGGATGCGAGGATAATTAAATTATGAAGTAAAGATATGACATTTTAATACATGGGATTTAAAGAGATATAATGCTACATAAGGGAATAATCTAAGGTTAATGTGAGTACCTTGTTGTTAGTATACTATAGGTATGATAATACCTATTTGATTTATTAATGATTATGTCTATGACATACCTAGCTTACTTGCTATCGGTGGGAGGTTTGGGCGTGAGGGCAGTCATATCCCGATGAATCCATGGGATCTTTGATTTGTCGCTCGAGAACATTGGTCTATGAAAGACTTATCGGGGAGTTGATAAGTCCGCTGAATATGGGTACGTAGTCATGTGCTTGACCCATGGGTATGAGAACTATGTTCGCCTCCAATGATTGTGTTGTTGTTAATGGTTCGAGGTATCCTCACCGAACCTTTTGTCCCATTTTCGGCGACCAGCAATATTGGGACATGATAGCAAAGTAATGCATTTCACCGTAGCTGTGACTCGGGGTGCCGTATTATATATGAATATATATATATATATATATATATATATATATATATATATATATATATATATATATATATATATATATATATATATATATATATATATATATATATATAATGGATTAAATGAATGAATGGATATTTATTATGGTTAAATCTATCTACGGTGATAATTGTAGATAACGGTGAATAGAGAAAGATAATTGAATTAAGTTAATGAATGTTTGTTGAAAAAACTTAATTCATATTAATGAGAAATGATTCATGTTAATGAGAAACGATGAGAAATATAAATGAATAATAATGTGACGTATGGTATGGGACATACGGGGATTATGATATTGGGATGGAATTATAATATGGAGACTAGAAAAGAGGAACCATTAACTAGGAGGTTAATAGGAAACGTTAAGTGTGCACTCTAGTTTAGAGGTGAGAATGGCAAGTGAGAGTTGGGTCTAACATGTACATAATAATAGATTTATTTCACTTGTTAAATACTTGCTGTTTTAAAAATCATTTTCACAATCGGGCTCTGACCCGTTTCCTTGCATATTTTCTTTTCTATTGTATCTTCTATATCAGGTGTCCAGCAACATGGACGCCAACCTTAGCGGATTATGACAGGCTATGGATTTATGGAGTTTTGCTTAGACGCCTATCATCATTTGATTCATAGTATTCTCTTAGTAGGGCATGTCTCCCAAAGGATTCAGTTATCTTCTTCTATCGGTGTCAAATACTATGGTATTCGTGTCATTTTAATACATTTGATACTGTTGGGATTACTGTAATGGATTAATATTATTTGGGAATGTTTATTCCAATTGCATTCAAATTATTTTGTGTTATCTAATTGGTTATCAGTGTTGTAGAATAAATGTGTTGTGTTATTCTTAAACTGGAAATGGATTTTGTTAAATTAAAATTTGAAAAGTTTTTAACACCAGCTTAATTGAGTATTGGGTGAGTTGTAAATGTTTTCGACAGTGATGCTAAGAATGAGCCAACTATATATTCTGTTTTAATTTGGTGTGGGACTGGCCACCCGGTATTTAATTAGGCGGGGTGTTACAAAAATATGGTCATTATTATATGTGAGGGATTTTGATAGGAAATATATCAATAGGTTTGCACATCCTGACAAAGTCTTGAAAAAGCATTACATAGTTTTAGACATTGTTGGTGTGAAAATCATTTTAGCCTTTGATTTGTTGATTAGATTGATTCGATGTCATTTGAATTTAACAATTTTTTACACCTGAGGACGATTTTCAATTCAGTCGTTATAAGTATCCATATTCATCTTGCACATTTGTTATGAATGTTTTAGTTGATTTTCCTATCGAATATGTTCACACCCATTCATTTCGTTTTAACGATTTGGTTATCTTAGTGTAAATTCATGGTGTGTGTTTTTTTGTAAATTATCTTTGCTTGAAAATTTTGAAAAACCAAAAGGAGTTTGTGGATCCTTTTGAGTATATCCTTACATGAGCATAATTGTCATATTTTTTGCGATACTTATCGTGACACCCCACATTTATTTTTGTTCATTATTTTCCTTGTCTTTTTCAGACAAATAAAAAGCGGGAGAATGAATTAGGAATTATGGGGGAGATTTGAGATTTGATTTGGTATTTGATTTTTGCTTTATCTCATTTCAAACTCGATACATCACGAAGTTATTTACTTTGTTTATTGTGTGTAGGACTTTGATGATCATTTGGGAAGCACATAAAATAAGTGCAAGGAAAGCAAAGAGATTTGATTTGAAGAGATTTCAAAGTTGAAGATTTTTGAAGAATTTTAAGACTTGCATTTTTAGTATCTCTTCGACTTTTAGGTTGCATGGGAGGGTATTAGATTTGTATGGAAATTTTGATTGATAATTCGGATTGTTTTCATTTTGTACTGGCAAAGACATAGGGGGTATTTGTAAGGACATAATTTCCATAATCCTCATTTTACAGAGAGTATGTCGTATACCGTTATAACTGTTGAGAGAAGCTTATGATCATTTGTTTAAGACGACGGATCGTAATCTAAAGTTTCTTCAACATATGCGCGACATGAGGTATAATTTAGTATAGAATGTGTTTAAGTTTTGTAAATACTTTACTTAAGTATTAGGATATTTTTCGAAACATATTTTATCAAACTGAGGCATTTTTTATAAGTCAAAATTAACTTTTGAAGACATGTAGGCGAGTTTTTTAAAATAAATATTTTCGTTTATATCATTCAAACGACATTGATAATTCGTTCAAATGACTGCTTCTAACAACATGCAATGTCATTTGGTAGGTCATTCGAAGGGTCGTTTCTTTATTCCTTCAAATGAACATGTACTGTTTTGTATTTTTAAATGTCGTTTCTTAGGTCATTAGTAACGACATCCAATGTCGTTCAAACGACATTGAGAAGTAGTGTGAACGACCTCTACCACCTTACGAAGTTTGTTTTTCTATAAATACCTATTTTGTAGGCATTTTTCATTAAGACTTTTGATACATGAAAACTACAAATCTGCAGAATTTTAGTCTTCATTTTTTAGGGTTAAAACCTAGTTTTTGATTCACTAAAACAACCCAACCTTTTTATGAATCATTTGTGGAACCCAAACACTTCTTGGAAGTTTTTTTTTGTGGAGTGCCATCTAAACTGCTAAATTGATAGCTCTTGCGGGAGCTACTTGTTGACGACTGTGGTCATTGAAGTTCTCGAGGAGATCTTTGTTGGTTCTAGGCTGCGGTCTATATGGATTTTCTGCCGGAGATTCATTGCAAATTTTTCTATGTAATTGTAAGTTGAGATTTACGTTAGATAGTAAAATAAAAGGTTTTACCCCAAAAGGTTTTTTTCCTGAAATTGTTTGTCCCTCGATTTGTGATTATTTGAGTTTCATGCTGGATTTATATCACATAGATGCATGATTAGGGTTTAATAAAAATTAGATCAAAGATTGACTCTAATTAAATTAGTTTAAAATTAAAAATGTGTGAATTATATAAATAATCGATATCACGCATTCTATAAATTGGTATCAGAGCTTTTAGCTCGGGATTTTTACCTGTTATAACACCCAACTAATTAAAGATCTAAGTTTTATTATCATATATATTTTGATATCTTGATTGTGGACACTAAGAGGATTTATTGTCTTCGTGTTGTTGAGAATCGTTTCATGTTAGAAGGTTGATGTTTACACGAGATGGACTCTGTAGTGTCGTGTTACGGTGAAGAAGCAATGGATTTCGTATTTTAATTTGTAGATTTTTTTAGCATTATCGGTGGATACCGAGGCATGTGTGGACTCACACGTTTTGGAAATTATACGGGTGAAATTTTCGTGTCATTATGTGGAGGTTGAAGGAACAAGAGTATTAAGGCTTTCAAGGCCATTGACTCTGTATTATAAGTCTACTGGTGTGTCCTTTGCAATTCCATACATAGTGAATTTGTGTGGCTGGATCGTCCAAGATTTTTCTCGTTGTGGATTTTTCTCGTGCCTCGGAGTGCTGTGTGGATTGATGTATTTTATCCTACTATAACCTAGATGCATGATTTAGGATAAAGATAAAATTGGTTAATCTGTTTTAACACAATAATTGTTTAATGTGTGCTAAGTTTAATTGGGTATATTGTCTAAGTTTGATTTAATTTGAAAATTTTAAAAGTGGGGTAGTTATGTTTTGGACCATCCATATTAAATTCCAGTACATTATAACTTTCAACCAATTTAAAAAAAAATAATAAATAATATAATTAAAAAAATCTCCACCCGCCACTGACAGTCTACCGCCCACACCCACCTCGTTCAACCTTATACATTCCCACATACATATATGTGACAACCCGAATATAATTATGTTTAATTATATTTGAATCATGCATATCTTATATGATATGGATAATGTATTATTAATATATATGATGTTAGGTTATTATATTTAATCTATTCCCACCTTCAAAAATCATGAAATATTGAATTGGTTACAAACATAAAATTTTGAAGTTTTCAATAGGAATGCTCATGTTGGAGGCTAGTTTTTACTCTTATAATATAAAATTTTAATTAGGTAAAAACTATATAGTTGTAGATATATGAATTAGGTTTGTAACACAATAAGCAGTGCATTAAACGGAGGTCCGAGCAGGAAGTTATACTGAAATTACAAAACAAGGGCAAATCTGTCCATATATTAAATGGTATTTCGTCTTATTAGCATACCATGTGTTATATTTTGATTGGTTAGAAGGGGAGTATTTTTTGGCTGACTTTAAACTCTTTAAATAATCTCCTCCTTCAGTAAATTTATCCATGAGATATTTGGAGCTTGAGGAAATAGGATGGTGAAGTTTGGGAAGAAGCAAGTGAGGAGAAAAATTGAGAAAAATCAATAGAAAATTACATAAAAGTCCCTAAGGTAATTCTATCCATGGATCTTGTTATATTTTGTTTGTGTTACTGATGGAAATGATAGAAATAATCAATTTCTTAATAAACTTTCATGCCTTGATTTAGATGTTTGGGTTTATATAAGTTTAAAGAAAGTTGAAGGTATAAACCCTTTTATATTGCTTCGATTGGAAACCTTGTCTATTCAAACTTCTATATCTTTTTGAATACTTACTTGAATTAAGTAATTCCATTGCAAATTGAAATAGACTCATATATTCCAATAATATCCAAAAATTAGAATTTAACTCCTTGTGGTTAAACCGTAGTGACGGTTTGAAGTTGATACATAGTTATTGTTCTTAGGGTTTTGTGCTTACATAACATGTGTTTGGTATGCCATTTTGAATAGCAAATGAACTCAAAAAATTATGAAACTTTAATTTTGTATTATTCATTATGTTTGTGGGAAATGGATATAAAATCATAGAAAGTTATAATGTAGAGAAATTATGAAAATTCTTCGAAATTGACTGTATACTTGAAGAACTTATATGGTAGATTTACTATGTTACGAAGAAATGGCCATATCTTGCTCTAGAAAACTTGAAATTATGTGTCATCTTGTGTATTAAAAACCTAATAAGATAATGATTGGGTTACCAAGAAGAAATTAAAGTATGTCTTAACTATGATTTGGATATGTTAAAGATCTTAACATGAATTTGAATAGAACTTCATTTATGATAAATGATTTGAATGGAATGATATGATGTTTATGAATCGAGTTACGCTTAAGTTATTCATTAGATTGATAATATTCTTATGATGATACTATTGTAAAAATGATAGGAAGGGAAGAAGAACCGGCTGAACAAGTGTCGGACAAAGGAAAAGGAAAAGGAATAGCCTGAGAAATTACCATGATGAGTGTACTTACAGAGTTGATTATGGATATGATGTCTATGTATTATATGTTGAGATGATATGTCTTATTAAAAGTCAAGAGATGTTGAGATGTTATGGGATTATAAAAGTCAAGATATGTTGAGTTGTGATGCAATTCAGGAGATGTTGGGTTATTAAAACCTATGGATATGATTATTACCTACGGACGGGAGATGTGGAGTTTATCAACTCCGGATATGTATATGGCCTAATTTGGCATAGAGATGGATATATTGATATGTTGAGATGTTGATATAATAATTTTACTATATAGAGATGGAGTACATTCACTAAATTTTTATACTCATGGTTTTATATGTTTACATTTTCAAGTTTTGAAGTTGGCACTGTCAGGTCTAGATTGTTACGTGAATAGTAGCAGGGTCTCGTCAATTTTGTTTTATACATTGCACTAGTTATTATTAAGTTAAATTGTACGGGAGTTTTGTTTAAATTATGTCTCCTTAAAACAATTGAATTTTTAATATTCCGCATTTTAACCTTTAACTTGTGTTAATGTGTTGTAATACCCCATATTTTTATGACTTTTAAATTTTGGGGATTTATTAAATTTAATTAGAGATATTAAGTTAATATTAATCCGAAAATCATTTAAATATTTACTAGCGTGATGAGAGTTAGTAATTATTGGAACTTTGTTGTAAATTACTTTATGGGTAAAGTAAGATGTGAAATTAAATTTAGTAAAAATTATCACGAGAATCTAATTTGATAATTTTGGAAATTTTATCGGGACGTGCCTGTATCGTGTCGGGATTAAATTTGAATTATTAAAGGTGAATAATTATAAGTCACCCGTATGGTCATTTTGAGTGCGTCAATGTGTCCGGAAGGGTCGAGATAGTCAAAATAATTTACCCGGGGGTTTAGTTTGGGTCTTGGGGCGTTTTTAGGCCTAATTAGCATCCCGGGAGGGCGTTTTAGACATTTTTTGCTTTTGGGCATGGAAACCCGCGAATTTTCTAAGGTTTTATCAGATGTTAGGGGTTTTGTTCTAGGGTTAGCATAACCAAAAACCAAGAACGGCCATTGGAGAGGAAGAGGAAAAGCTTTCCAAGAAGTTTTAGGCCAAGAACTCCACCGTTTGCACCGCCGTCACCGCCAAATTATAGATCGCGCGATGAGGATCACAACCACAACAATTTCTTCCACAAATCAGAAACAAAGATTTCCAAGAAAGTATCTATCTTGCTTTATTTTAGTTAATTCTTCAATTATATTAGTCTAGGGTTGATTAGAACTAGTTTTCGTGAAAGAAAATCATATTGGAGACTAGAATTTACATGCTGTGGAGGTGAAAATCTATTTTATATGTAGAGGTTGAAGCACGAATTTTCATTAAGATTAGGAGTAGACAATATGGAAAAATAATGGGAAGAAGTAAGTTAAAGAAAATATTAGGTTTCTTAAGACTTATATAGATTTTTCCCTTTTAATTCGTTATATTTGATGGAAACTCACAAGCCTTGTGTAGAATATTATTTAATTGGGTATATAACACTTGTAGTATCAATTGTTGGGAGTTTGAGAGTCAAAAATGATGATTGGGATAAGTTTGGAATAGGATTCCCGTAACTGGTATTTCTACAGTTTCTCCATAACTGCTTGATCGATCGACCGACCAAAGAGCATCAATCGATCTATAATCGATCGATCGACCCACTTCCATAGATCAATCGATCCCTCCTGGAAAATTCATATTCCTCCTTTAAATAGTTTATTTTGATTACAATGAGTCATAACCTTTGAACATTATTGTTAGAACATTTTGGGGCATAAAGAGGACTAGTAGGACTTTGTAAAAAAAATGGAGCATATAATGTAAAGACGAAAGCAGTATTAATGGGGAGTTATTTACACTTAAGGGATAATGGGAACGTGTGTCTAAAGGAGTGAGACTCGTAAGGAAGTTACGTCGTAAAATAAGAGAGTACCTACTGAAATTATACTTAGGGAGATAAGATACTACGAGTGATGCGGAGTAAGTTTGGGATGATCCCATAAATAAGAATAAAACAGACGAGTCGTTATACAAGATAATCTAGTAATGCGTAGTAAGAACGAATATCATAAGTAGAGGTCGTGGGTGTACCTAATTTAAAAATGGGAATGGTAGTATACCTATATATGATTGTGTTTGTGCATATACTATATACGTGTAAAAATCATGCCATCGCTACTTTCTATCACTGAGGTTACCGTGCCGGGACAGTCTTATCTCATTGGGACCGTTATGGGGGATATTAATTGTACCCTAGAACATAGTAATCCTTGGTACAAGCTATCCGATGGATAGTCAGACGATCATAAGAGACGTGAAGGTATGTGTTGGCCTCTTAGTGACTTGGATCTATGCTTCGCCTCAATTTGTATGTGTTTTGTGTTAATACAGTTCGAGAGTGATTCTGAACTAGTATTTCCCTTAGTACGAGTGATACGGGGACTTGATAACAGTGTATGCCAGCACCATAAATTTTATGTGGGGGTGCCGATAGTATATATATATATATTATATGAGTGATTAATATATATAGAGAGAGAGATAGAGAGACTTGAAATTTGGGAACTTTCTATTGTGACTAAAAGTAGTTAAGTAATGAATAAATATTCCGACTTTATTGTAAGTATTTGAAAAGTTTGAGGAAATACTGAAAGACTTTATAATGAAATGAGATTTATGTAAAAACCTTATTTTCAAAAAATAATTATCTCAGCCCCAGAAATTATCGGCATGAAACCTTATGAGGAATTTAAGATAAGCTAAACTTGTGGGTATTAATAGTGTGGTAGGTGTGCACATTTGAAGAGAGGTGAGATTTTTTCAAGAGAGTGCCGCATACTACTATGATTGTTTCATTAGCCGGTAAGCATTTTAAATACTTGCTAAACTAAATTTTTAAACAGTTTTACAATCGGGCTCTGATCCCTTTCCAATAATCTCTTCTCTCTTGTATATATATGTAAATATTACTGGTGCGCAACGACATGAGCATCATGCTTAGGATTCTTTGGAAGGAACGCGTTGTAGCTTAGGTGGGAGTTGCAGGCCGTTTGATTAGATGACCTCATTATTGATTCCACTCCTGGTTCTGTTTCAAATCCAGTTGGGCATGTGTCGCCCTTTTTCCTTATTCAGTTGGTTTTGTAAGAGACTGTGATTAATTTATTTTTAGTATTTTTACTTTGGGATTTGTTATTGTCACGATGTTTTTCCTTTGAAGTTTTAAGGTTGGAATTAGTTAATTGAATGCTTAAATTGCTTGAATGATCTTTTCTAGTCAAGTTATTGGGTGACTCTTAAACTATGAATTTTTAAAGTGTTTATTATTGGGCTCAAATTACATCTGAAAACAATGTTTTAAATGGTTTTGACACTTAGCTTAATTATTTAGGGTGTTTAATTTGAAAAGATATTTTTGCGACAGTGATGCTAAGATTGAACCAACCGTTCACCTTGGTTATAATTTAATAAAGGACTGATCACCCAGTATTTAATTAGGTGGGGTGTCACAGGTGGTATCAGAGCATCAGGTTCTAGTGTCCTTTAGGATCTTTACGGCTTATTTCACATTCAGCTTAGCGTCCTTGATATAGAGCCTTATTTTTAGGATTGTTGTATTCTTGCATTTACACTTACATCTTCAGCTATTTTAGATTTTCTAATAACTGTAGACTAATAAACATCCTTATCGTTTCTGATGCCTCCGAGACGCGCACCCAAAGACAGACGTGCCCATGCCGAGTAGCCGGCAGCACCAACTCAAGGAGTGATGAATGCAACAGAGGTAGCCGCCATCGTTGCCCACGCGGTGAACGCCGCATTAGCAGTAGTGCAGCAGGATCCACCCCTGGTTCAGGCAGTGGCGCCAGTACCAGCACAGCTTTCATCTGTGTTGGAGATGGTTAGGGATTCCTTCCATAAGGCACATCCCCCAGAATTCGCGGGTAGTTCGGATATCATTGTAGCAAGCCAATGGAAGAAAGATATCTAGAGGCATCTCCGCCTGTACAAGTTCACGGGCGTGCAAAAATAGCTGTTGGATTCCTTCAAGTTAGTGGGGGCCGCTTTGCAGTTGTGGGAATCCACCATCACCTTGGAGGAGAGGGACATTATCACTATTCAGTCATTTTGGGCACGGTTTAACCGCAAATACTTTCCATTCGCCGTGAAAACTGAGATGAGGAGGAAGTTACTGAATCTGAAATAGGAGAATACAACTGTTGCTGAGTACAAGGAGGAGTTCACTAGACTTCTCACTATAGTGCCAGATGAGACACCCACTGAGGGGAAGAAGATACTGTTGTTTGTGGACGCGTTGGCCTGGAGGATCCATCAACACCTCATAGGTAATCTGTCGTTGAGTATCTGCACGGATGTACTCAATGCTTCTTTGAGGGTCAGTATAATTAGCATGGCCAGCAGGGCCAACACCGTCAGTCGCAGGGTCAGCAGTAAGGCCAACAACGTTTTTAGCAAGGCCAATGGCGGGGTGGTAACGGCCAGCAGGGTCGTAATCAACAAGGACAGCGGGGAGGCAATTTTAGGGGCCGATGCTTCGGGTGTGTTAAAAATGGCCATAGGTGTCAGGAATGTCCAGAGGGAGATAGGCACCAGACCTACTAGCCATCCCAGCAGCTCCAATACAGCAGGGGTAGTTGCAATACGAACGTGTTTATAACGTCCACCAGGCAGCAGCTCCTCAGACACCACCCGCGATTGAGGGTACATTTTCTATCCATGGTATTATGGGTCGGGTTTTATTTGATACTGGGGTGACACACTTTTTTATAGCTACTCAATTTTCTAAGGCCTTAGGATTATTAGCCACAGCAAAGAGAACTGTGACATGCGTAAACTCACCAATGGGAAATGGGTCGTTAATCTTATTTATATGCCGGGGTGTGGGAGTATAGATTGGTAGCTTAATCTAACCAGCAGACATGTTAGTCTTAGATATGCATGGGCACGATGTGATTATTGGCATGGATTGGCTCACAACATACAGAGCCATGATAGATTGTTTCGGTGGGAGCATTATCTTTGTCATTCCGGGCCATGAAATGTTTCTAGTAGTGATGCCTCATCCAGAGGGAGGCTCTTTAGCTCATTTTTATTACATAGAGGAGGATACCTCTAAGGAGTTCGTGATTCCCTTAGACTCGATCCCAGTTGTTTGTTAGTACTCTGATGTATTTCAGGAGATATCGGGCCTACCCCCAGTCGAGAGATAGATTTCATCATAGACTTGTTACCGGAAACTCGACCGATAGCACGCGCTCGGTACCGTATGGCTCCAGCGGAAATGAGGGAGTTACAAGATCAGATAGAGTAGCTGTTAGCTTCATTCGTAGGAGTACCTCAACTTGGGGCGCTCCATTTTTGTTTGTGAAGAAGAGAGATGGTTCACGGAGACTATGTGTGGACTATCAGGAGCTGAACAAGGTCACGATACGGAACAAATATCCGTTGCCTCGAATCGATGATCTGTTCGACCAGCTGAGGGGAGCAACTTTATTTTCAAAGATAGATTTGAGGTTAGGATACCATCAGCTATGGATTAGGAAGTAGTATGTTTCGAAGACTCCTTTCTTGACGAGATATGGGTTATATGAGTTTAGAGTGATGCCATTTGGACTCACAAATGCTCCAGTCGTATTCATAGACTTGATGAATCGAGTATTCAGAGAGTTCTTGGATCAGTTTATCATCGTCTTCATAGATGATATCCTGATATATTCACACACTGAGGAAGAACATGATGAGCACTTAAGGCAGGTTCATCATACTCTACGAGAGCATTAGCTGTATGCTAAGTACGAGAAGTGCGGATTCTGGTTACGGGAGGTGCAGTTTTTGGGACATGTCGTATCTGAATTGGCGATAGCGGTTTACCCAAGTAAAGTGTCAGCAATGAGGGAGTGGGGACAGCCCACGTCACAAATAAAAGTGCATAATTTCTTAGGGTTAGCCGGGTACTATAGGAGATTCATCCGAGAGTTCTCCAAGATAGCAGGTCCATTGACGAACCTGACTCGCAAGGGGGTACCATATATTTGGGATGATGCTTGTCAATTGGGTTTCGATGAGCTGAAAGATAAGCTAACTTCGGCACCAGTTCTTGCTTTAACCAAGCCGAGAGTGGAGTATCTGGTTTACACCGACGCCTCCTTACGGGAACTCAGGGGAGTACTTCAGCAGGAAGAGAAGGATATATATTTGCCTCCTGCAAGCTTAAGCCGCACGAGAGAAATTACCCCACTCACGACCTGGAGTTAGCACCGGTCGTCTTTGCATTGAGGATATGAGGACATTATTTATTGGGGGATAAGTTTCGCTTTTCATAGACCACAAGTCACTGCAGTACCTGTTCACTCTGCGAGAGCTGAATATGCATCAGTGCAGGTGGTTAGAGTTTGTGAAAGACTATCAATTCGACATACAGTACCATTCGGGGAAGGCTAATCTGGTTGCTAATGTGTTAAGCCGTAGACCGGTAGACGATGTAGTGGATTTCTGGAGAGCAAAGTGGAAAGAGTTGCGTCACCAGGATGCGGTAGCTCGTTCCTTCATATCTGTCATGATAGTAACACCCGATATTATTACGAGGGTAATACAGGCATAGACAGCAGACTCATTTTACCAAGAACAGATTATACAACTTTTAGCTGAGGGTGCTGAGTCCTGTTCAGTTGGTTCCGATGGGGGTTTGAAGTTTAATGGGAAATTAGTGGTCCCAAAAGGAGTAGACCTACGTCATGCAGTGATGACACAGTCTCACGGGTCCAGATTTGCGATGCATCCCGGTGGAGATAAGATGTACCAGGATATGAGGCGATAATACTGGTGGAGTGGGATGAAGAAGGACATTGCTGAGTTCGTGTCCAAGTGTTCTACTCGCCAAATGGTAAACCAAAAACCGTCAGGGTTGCTTCAGCCGTTAGAAATACCCACGTGGAAGTGGGAGATTATTTCCATGGATTTTACTACCGGGTTGCCTACATCACAGCGGGGTCACGACTCCATCTGGGTTATTATGGATCGTTTAACCAAGGTGGCTCATTTTCTGCGAGTACGAACAGACTATACCACGGGTCAGTATGCTCAGTTGTTCATTGCCGAGATTATTAGACTACAAGGGGTGCCCCTGGATATTGTGTAAGATAGAGACAAGATTTGTGTGTCACGTTTCTAGGAGAGCTTTCAGGAGGCAATGGGTACAGAGTTGAGATTGAGTTCAGCTTATCACCCAAAGACAGATGGACAAATATAGCATACCAATAAAATGTTGGAAGATATGTTACGCATGTGTATCCTTGATTTTGGAGGAGGATGGGAGACACACCTTCAACTGGTGGAGTTTGCTTATAATTACTCCTATCAGTTCACGATTGGCATGGCTCCATTTGAGGCATTGTATGGTAGGCCTTGTCGTTCTCCAACTTATTGGCTATAGGTGGGGGACAACAAGTTGCTAGGACCATATGTGATTCAGAAAACCTCCTCTAGGATTGATCTTATCGGGAGTCGCATTCGGGTAGCCCAGGACAGGAAGAAAAGCTATGCCGATGCAAAATGGTTTTTTTGAGAATTTAATGTGGGGGACCAAGTATTACTGCGTGTATCTCCTATGAAAGGAGTGATGAGGTTTGGAAAGAAAGGGAAACTAGCCCCAAGGTACGTGGGACCCTTTCCCATTACTGAGAGGATTGGGCAGGTAGCATTCAGATTGGGACTGCCAGAGCATTTACATGGAATTCACGATGTATTCCACATCTCGTCGTTGAGACAATACCTTCGGGATGACATGGCCCACACCCACGTCGCGATTAAGTATATTGACTTACAGCCCGATAGCTCTTACGAGGAGAGGCCAGTGGATATTCTAGACCATAGCGAAAGGAGATTGAGGTCAAAAGTAGTCCCACTTATACGGGTCTAGTGGGAGCATCATAATGTGGAGGAATCCACTTAGGAGCGTGAGGCAGACCTGCGTGAGAAATAACCATAGTTATTCTTACTAGGTATACCTTATTTTTCGAATTTCGGGACGAAGTTCCGTTATTAGGAGGGAAGTATGTAATAACCTGTATTTTTATGACTTTTAAATTGTAGGGATTTATTAAATTTCATTAAAGATTTTAATTTAATATTAATTCAGAAATCATTTAAATATTTACTAGTGTGATGAGAGTTAGTAATTATTGGAACTTTGTTGTAAATTACTTTATGGGTAAAGTAAGATGTGTAATAAAATTTAGTAAAAATTATCACGAGAATCTAATTTTATAGTTTTGGAAATTTTATCGGGACATGCGTGTGTCATGTCGGGATTAAATTCGAATTATTAAAAGTGAATAAATTATAAGTCATCCCGTATGGTCATTTTGAGTGCATCAATGTGTCCGGAAGGGTCGAGATAGTCAAAATAATGTACCCGGGGGTTTAGTTTGGGTCTCGGGGCATTTTTGGCTTAATTAGCATCTCGAGAGGGCGTTTTAGACATTGTATTTTTGGGCATGGAAACCCACGAATTTTATAAGGTTTTATCAGATGTTAGGGGCTGTCTTCTAGGGTTAGCATAACCAAAAACCAAGAACGGACATTAGAGAGGAAGAGGAAAAGCTTTCGAAGGAGTTCTAGGCCAAGAACTCCACCGTTTGCACCGCCGTCACCGCCAAATTGTAGATCGCGCGATGAGGATCACAACCACACCAATTTCTTCCACAAATCAGAAACAAAGATCTCCAGGAAAGTATCTGTCTTGCTTTAGTTTAGTTTAGGCTTCAATTATATTAGTCCAGGGTTGATTAGAACTAGTTTTCGTGAAAGAAAATCATATTGGAGACTAGAATTTACATGCTCTAGAGGTGAAAATCATATTTTGGAAATCTATTTTATATTTAGAGATTGGACCACAAATTTGCATTAAGATCAGGAGTAGAAAATCTGGAAAAAGAATGGGAATAACTAAGTTAAAGAAAATATTAGGTTTCTTGAGACTTATATAGATTTTGCCCTTTTAATTCGTTATATTTGATGGAAACTCACATGTCTTACGTAGAATATTATTTAATCGGGTATATAACACTTGTAGTATCAATTGTTGGGAGTTTGGGAGTCAAAAATGATGATTGGGATGAGTTTGGAATAGGATTCTCGTAACTGGTATTTCTGCAGTTTCGCCATAACTGCTTGATCAATCGATCGACCAAAGAGCATCGATCGATCTATGATCGATCGATCGACCCACTTCCATCGATCGATCGACCCCTGCTGGAAAATTCATATTCCTCTTTTAAATAGTTTATTTCGATTACATTGAGTGGTAACCTTTGAACATTATTGTTAGAACATTTTAGGACATAAAGAGGACCAGTAGGACTTTGTAAAAAAAATGGAGCATTTAATGTAAAGACGAAATCAGTATTAACGGGGAGTGATTTACACTTAAGGAATAATGGGAACGTGTGTCTAAAGGAGTGAGACTCGTAAGGAAGTTACGTCGTAAAATAAGAGAGTACCTACTGAAATTATATTTAGGGAGATAAGATACTACGAGTGATGCGGAGTTAGTTTGGGATGATCCCATAAATAAGAATAAAAGAGGCGAGCCGTTATACGGGATAATCTAGTAATGTGTACTAAGAACGAATATCATAAGCATGGGTCGTGGGTGTACCTGATTTAGAAATGGGAATGGTAGTATACCTAGATATGATTGTGTTTGTGCATATACTATATACGTGTAAAAATCATGCCCGCGCTACTTGTTATCACTGAGATTACCGTGCCAGGACAGTCTTATCTCGATGGGACATTTATGGGGGATATTGACTTGTACCCTAGAAAATAGGAGTCCTTGGTACAGGATATCTGATGGATAGTCAGACGGTCGTAAGAGACGTGAGGGTATGTGCTGACCTCTTAGTGACTTGGAACTATGCTTCGCCTCAATTTGTATGTGTTTTGTGTTATTACCGTTCGAGAGTCATTCCGAACTAGTATTTCCCTTAGTACGAGTGATACGGGGACTTGAGAGCAGAGTATGCCAGCACAAAAAATTTTATGTGGGGGTGCCGATAGTATATATATATATATATATAGACTTGAAATTTGGGAACTTTCTATTGTGACTAAAAGTAGTTAAGTAATGAATAAATATTCCGACTTTATTATAAGTATTTGAAAATTTTGAGGAAATACTGAAAGACTTTATAATGAAATAAGATTTATGTAAAAACCTTATTTTTAAAAAATAATTATCTTAGCCCTAGAAATTGTCGACATGAAACCTTATGAGGAATTTAAAATAAGCTAAACTTGTGGGTATTAATAGTGCGGTAGGTGTACACATTAGAAGAGAGGTGAGAATTTCTCAGGAGAGTGACGCATACTAATATGATTGTTGCATTAGACGGCAAGCATTTTAAACACTTCCTAAACTGAATTTTTAAACTGTTTTATAATCGGGCTCTGACCCGTTTTCAATTATCTCTTCTCTCTTGTATATATATGTATATATTACAGGTGCGCAACGACATGAGCGTCATGATTAGGATTCTTTGGAAGGAACGTGTTGCAGCTTAGGTGGGAGTTGCAGGCCTTTTGATTAGACGACCTCTTTATTGATTCCACTCCTAGTTCTGTTTTAAATCCAGTTGGGCATGTGTCATCCTTTTTCCTTATTCAGTTGGTTTTGTCAGAGATTGTGATTAATTTATTTTCAGTATTTTTACTTTGGGATTTGTTATTGTCAGGATGTTTTTCCTTTGAAGTTTTAAGGTTGGAATTAGTTATTTGAATGCTTAAATTGCTTGAATGATGTTTTCCAGTCTAGTTATTGGGTGACTCTTAAACTATGAATTTTTAAAGTGTTTATTATTGGGCTCAAATTACGTATGAAAATAATGTTTTAAATGGTTTTGACACTTAGCTTAATTATTTAGGGTGTTTAATTTGAAAAGATATTTTTGCGACAGTGATGCTATGATTGAACCAACCGTTCACCTTGGTTATAATTTAATAAAGGATTGATCACCTAGTATTTAATTAGGCGGGGTGGCACAGGTGGTATCAGAGCATCAGGTTCTAGTGTCCTTTAGGATCTATACGGCTTATTTCGAATTCAGCTTAGCATCCTTGCTATAGAGCCTTATTTTTAGGATTGTTGTATTCTTGCATTTACACTTACATCTTCAGCTATTTTAGATTTTCTAATAACTGTAGACTAATAAACTTCCTTCTCATTTCAGATTCCTCCGAACCGCGCACTAAAAGACAGACGTGGCCAGGCCGAGTAGCCAGCAGCTCCAACTCAAGGAGTGATGAATGCAACAGAGGTAGCCGCCATCGTTTCCCAGGTGGTGAACGCCGCATTAGCAGTAGTGCATCAGGCTCCACCCATGGTTGAGGCAGTGGCGTCAGTACCAGCACAGCTTTCATCTGTGTGGGAGCGGGTTAGGGATTCCTTCCATAAGGCACAGCCCCCAGAGTTCGCGGGTAGTTCGGAAATCATAGTAGCCAGCCAATGGAAGAAAGATATCCAGAGGCATCTGCACCTGTACGAGTGCACGGGAGTGCAAAAATAGTTGTTGGATTCCTTCAAGTTAGTGGGGGCGAGTTGCAGTTGTGGGAATCCACCATCACCTTGGAGGAGAGGGACATTATCACTATTCAGTCATTTTGGGCGCGGTTTGATCGCAAATACTTTCCATTCGCCATGCAAACTGAGATGAGGCGGAAGTTACTAAATCTGAAATAGGAGAATACGACTGTTGCTGAGTACGAGGAGGAGTTCACTAGACTTCTCTCTATAGTGCCAGATGAGACACCCACTGAGGGGAAGAAGATACTGTTGTTTGTGGACGCATTGGCCTGGAGGATCCGTTAACACCTCATAGGCAATCTGTCGTTGAGTACCTGCACGGATGTACTCAATGCTTCTTTGAGGGCCAGTCTAATTAGCAAGGCCAGCAGGGCCAACACCGTCAGTCGTAGAGTCAGCAGTAGGGCCATCAGGGCCAACAACGTTTACTGCTGGGCCAATGGCGGGGTGGTAACGGCCAGTAGGGCCGTAATCAGCAGGGACAGCGGGGAGGCAATTTTAGGGGCCGATGCTTCGGGTGTGTTAAAAATGGCCATAGGTGTTAGGAATGTCCAGAGGGAGATAGGGACCAGACCTACCAGCCATCCCAGCAGCTCCAGTACAGCAGGGGCAGTTGGAGTACGAACATGTTTATAACGTCCACCAGGCAGCAGCTCCTCAGACACCACCCGCGATTGAGGATACGTTTTCTATCCATGGTACTATGGGTCGGGTTTTATTTGATACTGGGGTGACAAACTTTTTTATAGCTACTCATTTTTCTAAGGCCTTAGGAATATTAGCCACAGCAAAGAGAACCGTGACATGCGTAAACTCACCAATGGGAAACGGGTCGTTAATCTTCTTTATATGATGGGGTGTGGGAGTAGAGATTGGTAGGTTAATCTAACCAGCAGACATGTTAGTCTTAGATATGCATGAGCACGATGTGATTATTGGCAGGGATTGGCTCACAACATACAGAGCAATGATAGATTGTTTCGGTGGGAGCATTATCTTTGCCATTCCGGGGTAGGAAATATTTCTAGTACTGATGCCTCGTCCAGAGGGAGGCTCTTTCGCTCATTTTTATTACATAGAGGAGGATACCTCTAAGGAGTTCGTGATTCCCTTAGACTCGATCCCAGTTGTTTGTGAGTACTCTGATGTATTTTAGGAGATACCGGGCCTACCCCCCAGTTGAGAGATAGATTTCTTCTTAGACATATTATTGAAAACTCGACCGATAGCACGCGCTCCGTACCGTATGGTTCTAGCAGAAATGAGGGAGTTACGAGATCAGATAGAGTAGATGTTAGGTCAGGGCTTCATTCGTAGGAGTACCTCAACTTGGGGCTCTCCAATTTTGTTTGTGGAGAAGGGAGATGGTTCACTGAGACTATGTGTAGACTATCAGGAGCTGAGCAAGGTCACGATATGGAATAAATATCCGTTGCCTCGAATCGATGATCTGTTTGACCAGCTGAGGGGAGCAACTTTCTTTTCAAAGATAGATTTGAGGTTAGGATACCATCAGCTACGGATTAGGGAGCAGGATGTTTCGAAGACTCCTTTCTTGACGAGATATGGGTCATATGAGTTTAGAGTGATGCCATTTGGACTCACAAATGCTCCAGCCGTATTCATGGACTTGATGAATCGAGTATTCAGAGAGTTCTTGGATCAGTTTGTCATCATCTTCATATATGATATCCTGATATATTCACACACTTAGGAAGAACATGATGAGCACTTAAGGCAGGTTCTTCAGACTCTACGAGAGCATTAGTTGTATGCTAAGTACGAGAAGTGCGGATTCTGGTTACGGGAGGTGCAGTTTTTGGGACATGTCGTATTTGAATTGGGGATAGCGGTTGACCCGAGTAAAGTGTCAGCAATGAGGGAGTGGGGACAGTCAACGTCACAGACGAAAGTCTGTAATTTGTTAGGGTTAGCCGGGTACTACAGGAGATTCATCCGAGAGTTCTCCAAGATAGCGGGTCCATTGATGAACCTGACTCGCAAGGGGGTACCATATATTTAGGATGATGCTTGTCAATTGGGTTTCGATGAGATGAAAGATAAGCTAACTTCGGCACCAGTTCTTGCTTTAACCAAGCCGAGAGTGGAGTATCTGGTTTACACCGACGCCTCCTTACGGGAACTCGGGGGATTAATTCAGCAGGAAGAGAAGGCTATATATTTTTCTCCCGCAAGCTTAAGATGCACGAGAGAAATTACCCCACTCACGACATAGAGTTAGCACCGATCGTCTTTGCATTGAGGATATGAATACATTATTTATTGGGGGAGAAGTTCTGCTTTTCATAGACCACAAGTCACTGTAGTACCTGTTGACTCTGCGAGATATGGATATGCATCAGTGCAGGTGGTTAGAGTTTGTGAAATACTATCAATTCGACATATAGTAGCATCCATGGAAGGGTAATCTGGTTTCTAATGCGTTGAGCCGTAGACCGATAGACGATGTAGAGGACGTCTGGAGAGCAAAGTGGAAAGATTTGGGTCACCAGGATGCGGTAGCCCGTTCCTTCATATCTGTCATGATAGTAACACCCGAGATTGTTATGAGGGTAATACAGGCACAGACAGCAGACTCATTTTACTAAGAACAGATTATACGACTTTTAGTTGAGGGTGCTGAGTCCTGTTCAGTTGGTTCCGATGGGGGTTTGAAGTTTAATGGGAATTAGTGGTCCCAAAAGGAGTAGACCTACGTCATGCAGTGATGACACAGTCTCACGGGTCCAGATTTATGATGCATCCTGGTGGAGATAAGATGTACCAGGATATGAGGTGATAATACTGGTGGAGTGGGATGAAGAAGGACATTGCTGAGTTCTTGTCCAAGTGTTCTACTTGCCAAATGGTAAACCAAAAACCGTCAGTGTTGCTTCAGCCGTTGGAAATACCCACGTGGAAGTGGGAGAGTATTTCCACGGATTTTACTACTGGGTTGCCTACATCACAGCGGGGTCACGACTCCATCTGGGTGATTATGGATCGTTTGACCAAGGTGGCTCATTTTCTGCGAATAAGAACAGACTATACCATGGGCCAGTATGCTCAGTTGTTCATTACCGAGATTGTTAGACTACATGGGGTGCCCCTAGATATCGTGTCGGACAGAGATAAGATTTTTGTGTCACGTTTCTTGGAGAGATTTCAGGAGGCAATGGGTACAGAGTTGACATTGAGTTCAGATTATCACCCAAAGACATATGGACAAACAGAGCATACCAGTCAGATGTTAGAAGATATGATACGCATGTGTATCCCTCATTTTGGAGGAGGATGGGAGCCACACCTTCCACTGGTGGAGTTTTCTTATAATAACTCCTTTCAGTTCACAATTGGCATGGCTCCATTTGAGGCATTGTATGGTTGGCCTTGTCATTCTCCAACTTGTTGACTAGAGGTGGGGGATAACAAGTTACTAGGATCAGAGGTGATTCAGGAAACCTCCTCTAGGATTGATCGTATTGGGAGTCGCATTCGGGTAACCCTGGACAGAAAGAAAACCTACACCGATGCAAAATAGTTTTTTTGAGAATTTAATGTGGGGGATCAAGTATTACTATGTGTATCTCCTATGAAATGAGTGATAAGGTTTGGAAATAAAGGAAAACTGGCCCCAAGGTATGTGGGACCATTCCCATTACCGAGAGGATTGGGCTGGTAGCATCCAGATTGGGACTGCCAGAGCATTTACATCGAATTCACGATGTATTCCACATCTCATCGTTGAGATGATACCTTCGGGATGACATGGCCCACACCCACATCGCGATTGAGGATATTGACTTACAGCCCGATAGCTCTTACGAGGAGAGGCCAGTGGCTATTCTAGACCATAGTGAAAGGAGATTGAGGTCGAAAATAGTCCCACTTGTACGGGTCCAGTGGGAGCATCATAATGTGGAGGAATCCACTTGGGAGCATGACGCATTCATACCAGGTATACCTTATTTTTGAATTTCGGGACGAAGTTCTGTTATTATGGGGGAAGTATGTAATACCCCGTATTTTTATGACTTTTAAATTTTGGGGATTTATTAAATTTCATTAGAGATATTAATTTAATATTAATCAGGAAATCATTTAAATATTTACTAGTGTGGTGAGAGTTAGTAATTATTGGAACTTTGTTGTAAATTACTTTATGGGTAAAGTAAGATGTGTAATTAAATTTAGTAAAAATTATCGCGAGAATCTAATTTGATAGTTTTGGAAATTTTATCCAGACGCGCGTGTGTCATGTCGAGATTAAATTCGAATTATTAAAAGTGATTAATTATAAGTCACCCCGTATGGTCATTTTGAGTGCGTCAATGGGTCCGAAAGGGTCGAGATAGTCAAAATAATGTATCGGGGTTTAGTTTGGGTCTCGGGGAGTTTTTTTTGCTTAATTAGCATCTCGGGAGGGCGTTTTAGACATTTTGTATTTTTGGGCATGGAAACCCACGAATTTTCTAAGGTTTTATCAGATGTTAGGGGCTGTCTTCTAGGGTTAACATAACCAAAAACCAAGAACGGCCATTGGAGAGGAAGAGGAAAAGCTTTCGAAGGAGTTTGTAACACCCCGCCCGCCCGGGGAGAGTGAACGGAGCGCTAATGCGATAAAATAAATCCAAATCCACAAGTGACAAGGTATGGAGCATTTAAATAAACCCACAATAATATAAATCCACTAATCTCAATCTCTTCAATTACAACAAGTCTCTCGAATTAAAATTACAACTATCTAACTCGAATAAAAAATATAAATCTCCAAAGCGCTATACATCAAAATATTACAAATCTTTCCCAAACAATCCTCGCTAAAATCAATCTCCATAGCGCCCCAAAATCCGTGCTAACCTGCCACTAAAAGAAAATATGGGGAAGTACACAATACGACAGGAAAGATGCTCAACAAATATATGTTAGCGATGAATAAAACGTAACAACACGAGTACGAATATTCAAATCAAAATGCAAATCTCAATAGCATTTCATCATTAAAATTTCTCAACAACACTTTAACGGGGTCACCAGGCCTCACCACATCTGTATATGCTTTATCAAGCCATAGCCCGAGAAGTAGGAATTTTGGCGGGTGCCCAACCTCCTTGCCATATTAAAATCTCATGACAACGTGCTCATCAACAATATAATGATACCACATGAATCAAAATAATTTAAACAATTATTTTCTAGATTTCAATGAATTTATCAATTCAAATATGAGTTCAATTAAACAAGAATTCATAGAGAATGACACTCGCGAGATTTAAGGAGCATATTGTGTAAAACCCCATACCTTAAACCATGATGAGAAACCAACGATCACATCCTCAAGATCAACTCAAAAGATATACAAAATCTCCTCCAAGAACCTCCAACAAAATATCCCCAAGAACACCTCTAATCTAAGGTTGGAACTCAAAAATCTCAAGGTCCCAATGTGTATAAAAAAAAGAGGAATATAAAATATATTTGCTGCCAAAATTTGTGCCAAAAGTAGGTTAAAGGCTTGCCCAAGACTTCCTTTTATAATGCAAAGAAATGAAGAGTTGGAATCCAAAGGACTCCTTTAAATAATGCAAAGAAATGAAGAGTTGGAAGTCAAAACAACTCCAAGAGTTAAAAACATTTAAAAATTATTTTAAAATCCATTTTAACTCTGTTTTCGAACCCGTTTCAAATTCTCGCCTTTAAAAATAATAACCAAGATATTTGAGCAATAAAAATAATTTTATCAAAAACTTTATTTTCCTCCATTTTCCAGAAATGAATTAAAATAGCCCAAAATTACGCGAGTTGTTACACTTCCCCACTAACAATGGAATTTCGCCCTCGAAATTCGCCGAATGTCTAACTCTAAAAAATCAGGCCACTACACTAACTCCAAAAATAAATCACGTCTCCCAAAAATAAATTACTCACCTCTAATCTAGAAACCTATCACGAATATCACCTAAAATTTTCTATCTCCAAAAATTGCTAACCACGCAATGAACCCAAAATTCAAGCCCCGAGGGTTGCAGTGTACCTAAGCTCTGATACCATTTGTAACACCCCACCCGCCCGGGGAGAGCGAACGGAGCGCTAATGCGATAAAATAAATCCAAATCCACAAGTGACAAGGTATAGAGCATTTAAATAAACCCACAATAATATAAATCCACTAATCTCAATCTCTTCAATTACAACAAGTCTCTCGAATTAAAATTACAACTATCTAACTCGAATAAAAAATATAAATCTCCAAAGCTCTATACATCAAAATAATACAAATCTTTCTGAAACAATCCTCGCTAAAATCAATCTCCATAGCGCCCCAAAATCCGCGCTAACCTGCCACTAAAAGAAAATATGGGGAAGTACACAATATGACAGGAAAGATGCTCAACAAATATATGTTAGCGAGGAATAAAACGTAACAACACGAGTACGAATATTCAAATCAAAATGCAAATCTCAATAGCATTTCATCATTAAAATTTCTCAACAACACTTTAACCAGGTCACCAGGCCTCACCACATCCGTATATGCATTATCAAGCCATAGCCCGGAAAACAGAAATTTTGGCGGGTGCCCAACCTCCGTGCAATATTAAAATCTCATGACAACATGCTCATCAACAATATAATGATACCACATGAATCAAAATAATTTCAACAATTATTTTCCAGATTTCAATGAATTTATCAATTCAAATATGAGTTCAATTAAACAAGAATTCAAAGAGAATGACACTCGCGAGATTTAAGGAGCATATTGTGTAAAATCCCATACCTCAAACCATGATGAGAAACTAACGATCACGTCGTCAAGATCAACTCAAAAGATATACAAAATCTCCTCCAAGAACCTCCAACAAAATAGCCCCAAGAACACCTCTAATCTAAGGTTGGAACTCACAAATCTCAAGGGTCAATGTGTATATAAAAAAGAAGAGGAATATAAAATATATTTGCTGCCAAAATTTGTGCCAAAAGTAGGTTAAAAGGCTTGCCCAAGACTTCATTTTACAATGCAAAGAAATGAAGAGTTGGAATCCAAATGACTCCTTTAAATAAGGCAAAGAAATGAAGAGTTGGAAGTCAAAACAACTCCAAGAGTTAAAAACATTTAAAAATTATTTTAAAATCCATTTTAACTCCGTTTTTCAAACCGTTTCAAATTCTCGCCTTTAAAAATAATAACCAAGATATTGGAGCAATAAAAATAATTTTATCAAAAACTTTATTTTCCTCCATTTTCCAGAAATGAATTAAAATAGCCCAAAATTACGCGAGTTGTTACAGAGTTCTAGGCCAAGAACTCCACCGTTTGCCCCACCGTTACCACCAAATTGTGGATCGCGCGGCGAGGATCATAACCACACCAATTTCTTCCACAAATCGAAAACAAAGATTTCCAGGCAAGTATCGATCTTGCTTTATTTTAGTTAAGGCTTCAATTATATTAGTCTAGGGTTGATTAGAACTAGTTTTCGTGAAAGAAAATCATATTGGAGACTAGAATTTACATGCTCTAGAGGTGAAAATCATATTTTGGAAATTTATTTTATATGTAGAGATTGAACCACGAATTTGCATTAAGATTAGGAGTAGAAAATCTGGAAAAATAATGGGAAGAACTAAGTTAAAGAAAATATTAGGTTTCTTGAGACTTATATAGATTTTTCCCTTTTAATTCGTTATATTTGATGGAAACTCACATGTCTTACGTAGAATATTATTTAATTGGGTATATAACACTTGTAGTATCAATTGTTGGGAGTTTGGGAGTCAAAAATGATGATTGGGATGAGTTTGGAATAGGATTCCCGTAACCGGTATTTCTGCAGTTTCGCCATAACTGCTTGATCGATGATCGACCAAAGAGAATTGATCGATCTATGATCGATCGATCGACCCCTCCTGGAAAATTCATATTCCTCTTTTAAATAGTTTATTTAGATTACAATGAGTGATAACCTTTGAACATTATTGTTAGAACATTTTGGGACATAAAGAGGACCAGTAGGACTTTGCAAAAAAAAATGAAGCATTTAATGTAAAAACGAAAGCAGTATTAACGGGGAGTTATTTACACTTAAGGGATAATGGGAACGTGTGTCTAAAGGAGTGAGACTCGTTAGGAAGTTACGTCGTAAAATAAGAGAGTACCTACTGAAATTATACTTAGGGAGATAAGATACTACAAGTGATGCGGAGTAAGTTTGAGATGATCCCATAAATAAGAATAAAAGAGATGAGCCGTTATACGGGATAATCTAGTAATGCGTACTAAGAACGAATATCATAAGCATGGTTTATGGGTTTACCTAATTTAGAAATGGTAATGGTAGTATACCTAGATATGATTGTGTTTGTGCATATACTATATACGTGTAAAAATAATGCCCGCGCTACTTGTTATCACTGAGGTTACCGCATCGGGACAATCTTATCACGATGGGACATTTATGGGGGATATTGACTTGTACCCTAGAACATAAGAGTCCTTGGAGCAGTCTATCTGATGGATAGTCAGACGGTCCTAAGAGACGTGAGGGTATGTGCTGACCTCTTAGTGACTTGGAACTATGCTTCGCCTCAATTTGTATGTGTTTTGTATTAATACAGTTCGAGAGTGATTCCGAACTAGTATTTACCTTATTACGAGTGATACGGGAACTTGAGAGCAGAGTATGCCAGCACCATAAATTTTATGTGGGGGTGCCGATAGTATATATATATATATATATATATATATATTGACGAACCTGACTAGCAAGGGGGTACCATATATTTGGGATGATGCTTGTCAATTGGGTTTCGATGAGCTGAAAGATAAGCTAACTTCGGCACCAGTTCTTGCTTTAACCAAGCCGAGAGTGGAGTATCTGGTTTACACCGACGCCTCCTTATGGGAACTCGGGGGAGTACTTCAGCAGGAAGATAAGGCTATAGATTTGTCTCCCACAAGCTTAAGCCGCACGAGAGAAATTATCCCACTCACGACCTAGAGTTAGCACCCGTCGTCTTTGCATTGAGGTTATGAAGACATCATTTATTGGGGGAGAAGTTCCACTTTTCATAGACCACAAGTCACTGTAGTACCTGTTCACTTTGCGAGAGATGAATATGCATCAGTGCAGGTGGTTAGAGTTTGTTAAAGACTATCAATTCGACATATAGTACCATCCGGGGAAGGCTAATCTGGTTGCTAATGCGTTGAGCCGTAGACCGGTAGACGATGTAGCGGACGTCTGGAGAGTAAAGTGGAAAGAGTTGGGTCACCAGGAAGCGGTAGCCCGTTCCTTCATATATGTCATGATTGTAACACCCGAGATTGTTACGAGGGTAATACAGGCACAGACAACAGACTCATTTTACTAAGAACAAATTATACGACTTTTAGTTGAGGGTGCTGAGTCCTGTTCAGTTATTTTCGATGGGGGTTTTAAGTTTAATGGAAATTAGTGGTCCTAAAAGGAGTAAACCTACGTCATGCAGTGATGACACAATCTCACGGGTCCAGATTTGCGATGCATCCCGGTGGAGATAAGATGTACCAGGATATGAGGTGATAATACTGGTGGAGTGGGATGAAGAAGGACATTGCTGAGTTCGTGTCCAAGTGTTCAACTTGCCAAATGGTAAACCAAAAACCGTCAGGGTTGCTTCAGTCGTTGGAAATACCCATGTGGAAGTGCGATAGTATTTCCATGGATTTTACTACTGGGTTGCCTACATCACAGCGGGGTCTCGACTCCATCTGGGTGATTATGGATCGTTTGACCAAGGTGGCTCATTTTCTGCGAGTACAAACAGACTATACCATGGGCCAGTATGCTCAGTTGTTCATTGCCGAGATTGTTAGACTACATGGGGTGCCCCTGGATATCATGTCGGACAGAGACAAGATTTTTGTGTCACGTTTCTGGGAGAGATTTCAGGAGGCAATGGGTACAGAGTTGACATTGAGTTCAGCTTATCACCCAAGATAGATGGACAAACAAAGCATACTAGTCAGATGTTGGAAGATATGCTACGCATGTGTATCCTTGATTTTGGAGGAGGATTGGAGCCACACCTTCCACTGGTGAAGTTTGCTTATAATAACTCCTATCATTTCACGATTGGCATGGCTCCATTTGAGGCATTATATGGTAGGCCTTGTCGTTCTCCAACTTATTGGCTAGAGGTGGGGGACAACAAGTTATTAGGATCAGAGGTGATTCAGGAAACCTCCTCTAGGATTGATCATATTGGGAGTCGCATTCGGGTAGCCCTGGACAGGAAGAAAAGCTACACCGATGCAAAATGGTTTTTTTGAGAATTTAATGTAGGGGACAAAGTATTACTACGTGTATCTCCTATGAAAGGAGTGATGAAGTTTGGAAATAAAGGAAAACTGGCCCCAAGGTATGTGGGACCATTCCCATTACCGAGAGGATTGGGCTGGTAGCATCCAGATTGGGACTGCCAGAGCATTTACATCGAATTCATGATGTATTCCACATCTCGTCGTTGAGACGATACCTTCGGGATGACAATGCCCACACCCACATCGCGATTGAGGATATTGACTTACAGCCCGATAGCTCTTACGACGAGAGGCCAGTGGCTATTCTAGACCATAGTGAAAGGATATTGAGGTCGAAAAAAGTCCCACTTGTACGGGTCTAGTGGGAGCATCATAATGTGGAGGAATCCACTTGGGCGCATGAGGCATTCTTACCAGGTATACATTATTTTCGAATTTTGGGACGAAGTTCCATTATTAGGGGGGCAGTATGTAATACCCCGTATTTTTATGACTTTTAAATTTTGGGGATTTATTAAATTTCATTACAGATATTAATTTAATATTAATCTGGAAATCATTTAAATATTTACTAGAATGGTGAGAGTTAGTAATTATTGGAACTTTGTTGTAAATTACTTTATGGGTAAAGTAAGATGTGTAATTAAATTCAGTAAAAATTCTCACGAGAATCTAATTTGATATTTTTGGAAATTTTATCGGGACGCGTGTGTGTCATGTCGGGATTAAATTCGAATTATTAATAGTGAATAATTATAATTCACCCCGTATGGTCATTTTGAGTGCGTTAATGTGTCCGGAAGGGTCGAGATAGTCAAACTAATGTACCGGGGGTTTAGTTTGGGTCTCGGGGAGTTTTTTGGCTTAATTAGCATCTCGGGAGGGGGTTTTAGACATTTCGTATTTTTAGGCATGTAAACCCACGAATTTTTTAAGGTTTTATCAGATGTTAGGGGCTGTCTTCTAGGGTTAACATAACCAAAAATCAAGAACGACCATTGGAAGGAAGAGGAAAATCTTTCGAAGGAGTTCTATGCCAAGAACTCCACCGTTTGCCCCGCCGTTACTGCCAAATTGTAGATCGCGCGACGAGGATCAAAACCACACCAATTTCTTCCACAAATCGAAAATAAAGATTTCCAGGCAAGTATCTATCTTGCTTTATTTTAGTTAAGGCTTCAATTATATTAGTCTAGGGTTGATTAGAACTAGTTTTCGTGAAAGAAAATCATATTGGAGACTAGAATTTACATGCTCTAGAGGTGAAAATCATATTCTGGAAATCTATTTTATATGTAGAGATTGAACCACGAATTTGCATTAAGATTAGGAGTAGAAAATCTGGAAAAATAATGGGAAGAACTAAGTTAAAGAAAATATTAGGTTTCTTGAGACTTATATAGATTTTGCCTTTTTAATTCGTTATATTTGATGGAAACCCACATGTTTTACGTAGAATATTATTTAATTGGGTATATAACACTTGTAGTATCAATTATTGGGAGTTTGGGAGTCAAAAATGATGATTGGGATGAGTTTGGAATAGGATTCCCGTAACTGGTATTTCTGCAGTTTCGCCATAACTGCTTGATCGATCGATCGACCCACTTCCATCGATCGATCGAACCCTCCTGGAAAATTCATATTCCTCTTTTAAATAGTTTATTTCGATTACAATGAGTCGTAACCTTTGAACATTATTGTTAGAACATTTTTGGACATAAAGAGGACTAATAGGACTTTATAAAAAAAATGGAGCATATAATGTAAAGACGAAAGCAGTATTAACGGGGAGTTATTTACACTTAAGGGATAATGGGAACGTGTGTCTAAAGGAGTGAGACTCGTAAGGAAGTTACATCATAAAATAAGAGAGTACCTACTGAAATTATACTTAGGGAGATAAGATACTACGAGTGATGCGGAGTAAGTTTGGGATGATCCCATAAATAAGAATAAAAGAGATGAGCCGTTATACGGGATAATCTAGTAATGAGTACTAAGAACGAATATCATAAGCAAGGGTCGTGGGTGTACCTATTTTAGAAATGGTAATGGTAGTATACCTAGATATGATTGTGTTTGTGCATATACTATATACGTGTAAAAATCATGCCCGCGCTACTTGCTATCACTGAGGTTACCGCACTGGGACAGTCTTATCTCGATGGGACATTTATGGGGGATATTGACTTGTACCCTAGAACATAGGAGTCCTTGGAGCAGGCTATCTGATGGATAGTCATACGGTCCTAAGAGACGTGAGGGTATGTGCTGACCTCTTATTTACTTGGAACTATGATTCGCCTCAATTTGTATGTGTTTTGTGTTAATACAGTTCGAGAGTGATTCTGAACTAGTATTTCCCTTATTACGAGTGAAACGGGGACTTGAGAGCAGAGTATGCCAGCACCATAAATTTTATGTGGGGTGACGATAGTATATATATATATATTATATGAGTGATTAATATATATATATAGACTTGAAATTTGGTAACTTTCTATTGTGACAAAAAGTAGTTAAGTAATGAATAAATATTCCGACTTTATTGTAAGTATTTCAAAAGTTTGAGGAAATACTGAAAGACTTTATAATGAAATGAGATTTATGTAAAAACCTTATTTTCAAAAAATAATTATCTTAGCCCTAGAAATTGTCGGCATGAAACCTTATGAGGAATTTAAGATAAGCTAAACTTGTGGGTATTAATAATGCGGTATGTAATACCCCGTACTTTTGGCTATATTTATTTTTGGGATTAATTATTTAAATGCGTATTAATTGAAAATTAATCCGGGTTATAAATACTAACGAGATGCGAGTTAGTATTTGATTATGTGCATATATGATTATATATGAATTTGGAATTATGAAATTTGTCGTGAGATGTATATACGACAATTTGAGAATTTTATTGAGACGCGTGTGACCGTCGCGTCATGGTATATTATTTTAATTATAAAAGTGATTTTTATTTCTATTATCCGTATGGTCGTTTTGAGTGCTCCAACGCGTCCGGAAGGGTTGAGATAGGCAGAAAACACTAGCCGGGGGTGTAGTTTGGATTCCGGGGTATTTTTAGGCCATACCGGCATCATAAAGGGTATTTTGGTAATTTTACATTTTGAGGAATTAAAAGTGACGAAAATTGGGAGTTTTAATTTAATGTGGATTTAACCCACTAACCTCACTAACCAACCCATATTAACCCTTTAAGCTATGGAGGCTATCATTAGGTTTACAACATTCCCAAAGAAAACCCTAGCCACCTTAAGCCACCATTGGAGAAAAAGCTTGGAGAAGAGAAGAAATTCTGAAGAAATCTTCACCAAACCAACACCAAAATCAGAAATCGAATCAAGGCAAGTGACTTAATTCCGTTTAATTTCAGATAATGTTCCTTCCATGTTAGATAATTCAAATCTTATGTTTGTTCTTGGTGAAATATGAAAACCCATGTAGTTTGGAACTTAGAACTTGAAAATCTTGAGGAGAATTGCATGTAGAATGATAGGTAGATGAGTATTCCCATAATATTTGTGATTGGAAGAAATTAAAACGGATTTATATTGGGTTAATTCATGATTCAAAAAGTTAGGGTTCATGTTCTTGAAAAATTGGGAAAAAGTGTAGAGATTTGTAAATTTGGTTGATGTTAGGATGGATTAATCCTTCAAAACGTGTTAGGATGTGATTATAATATGTTTAGGGTTGTTTAGAGACCTTAAAACGATTGTTGGGACTTAGTTTAGAAGAGATTTGAGGAGTTATAATGGTGAAAAAAACGAGATTTAGAAAATCTGGGACGAAACTGGCAGGTCGTTAGAAGCCCCTGCCCAGGTCGTTCGAATGAACTCGTTCGAACGAGCTTCTAACGAAGTGACCAGTCGCTTCTAACGAAAGGGAACTTCGTTCGATAATCTCGTTCGAACGAGATATCGTTAGAAGGTACAGTTCGTTCGAATGAACTGGAATCTCGTTCGAACAGTCTCGTTCGAATGAGACTTCTAACGAGTTGACAGAGGAATCTCGTTCGAACAGTCTCGTTCGAACGAGACTTCTAACGAGTTGACAGTTTGGGCCTTTTTGGAATGTTTTGATTTTTGGAGTCCCGTAAACTTGTTCGAGGATATAGATAACCTTCCTTTGATGATGTAAGGATAGATTTGGGACTTTTGGGTTATTACGAGGAGTAAATTATATACGAGAGATTTAATTCAATGAACCGTTTGGGTTGAGACGTGAGTGTCTACTACGACGTGAGAATAGATTATGGCGCATATGATGATAAACCGGAATAGTATAAATTGCGATAATTATAAGTTGGTACGAGAATGAGAATATGTACTACGATTAAACTACGGGATTACTAAGATGTGTGTTTACTTAGTATTGGTATATGAATTGTGTGTATGACATACCTACCATACTTGCTATCACGGGAGGTTTGCGTTCGCTTAGGGCCCTCTAATCCTTGTGTTGCCCGGATTTAGACTGGTTACCTTGATGAACATAGGTCATAGAAAGACTTATTGGGATATTAATAAGTGCGCTGATCGTGGGAGCATAGGTATGTGCGTGACCTATGTGATGTGACTGTGTTCGCCTCCATTATTTATGATGTTGTTATCTGTGAATTATTCCTGAGAGATTCGGAATATGTAATCCTTATGTATGTGATGTACCGGGATGGATAGCAGAGTATGTGTGCACCACAGCTTAGTTCTCGGGGTGCTTGTATTGTATATTTATGTTGTGATTAATATACACTTAATTAATGGGAACCTTCATGTTAATGTTGTGAATATAATTACGGTATTGTTTCGAGAAATATAATGAGTTAACTGATAGTGATATATATTGCATATTGAGCATCTGAGTTTACATTAAACCCCTACTTAATTACAAGCATTATAATGTTAATAGAACTGAGTAATAAGGGTAGGACCTATGATAGTCTAGCTAGATATGATGGCACTTAGCTAGTGGTTTGTGTCGTTATAGATGGGTACTTACGTTAGGAGTGCACAGTTAGACGAGAGGTGAGAATATCATGTGAGTGCACGTCCTAACATGTACTTTGCATTTAATGTTTTAAATGTTTTTAAAGCACTTGCAGGTTTTTAAAATATAACTCCACATTCGGGCTCTGACCCGTTTGCTTTTCAAATCTATTTTTCTTTGTAAAACCATTTTAGGTGCTCAGCCACAAGGACACCATGCATAGGATACTCATTCAGGTGACGAGCTGTAGCTGTTTGTGGGAGCTATAGGGATTTGCTTGTAGACGCTTCTATCACTTGGATTCCAGATTCATTATCTATCAGTTGTAGGGCATGTTGCCCATTTCTATTAGAGTTACATTTCCGTTACAGTTTTCAGACTTTGGCATGTATTGATTTAGTATTCAGTTTACTTTCCAGTTGTGGGATTGTAGCGAGGAGTTTTTCCTCCAGACTTTATTTACTTTATGTGATGGTTATTCTATTTACTTCATTATGGTGAATGGTGTTATTATTCTTTATTACACTTGTTGCATGTTAATCAGACTTTAATTAAAATTTGGCACTTACTTTTTAAATACTAAGTGGTTAGTAATCATTAAAATGTTTTCGACAGTGATGCTATTAACTGGACCAACTTGGCATTTTGAATTAATTTAATAAAGAAGTAGCTACCCGGTATTTAATTAGTCGGGGTGTCACAGGTGGTATCAGAGCATCAGGTTCTAGTGTCCTTTAGGATCTGAACGGCTTATTATGTTTTCCACTGAGCTTTCTTTGATATAGAGCCCTAAATATTAGGAATGTTGTATTCATCTCTGTACTTTGGGAATTCGTACTTCCGCGGTTTGTTTATTTGAATGATGAACTCATCCAAATTTACTTAAATTTTCAGATGGACCGTCAAGAAGAACTAGCTCGAACGGGTAAGGGAATAAACGGGCAAGATCGACTCACACCTTGGGTATCCCTGGTTAGAATATCAACCGCCGAGTTAGCGGGTATCGTGGCACAAGCAGTTACCACTGCAGTTTTACAATACCAAGAACGCAGCATACAACTTAAAGGAGGCAAAAGACCTAGAGAGGTTAGCCAAGTGCATGTGAATAAGGCTGACAAATGTGCGAGGACCCCGAAAATTCGACAACAGACTGCCCAAGACCGAGTCGGTTCTAATCAACAACGTGGTACAATGAAGCATGTTCGAAAGAGGAATAAAGTTCCAAGTCTGCAAGGACGACATCGTCAGCAGCAGAGTCAGAGGGGGAGTAACTTCAGAGGCCGATGTTTTGTGTGTGGCACGCACGGCCTTAAACGCCAGGATTGCCCAGAGGGTGTTAGAGCTCCCCAGCAGTAGGGTGCCCATGATGATCCACAGGGGCCACTTTTTACAATCGCTCTCACAACACCATCTCAGGTGCTAGCCCTACCAACCTTTCCAGTAGCTCCAGTGCAGCAGGGACAGAATGGTCATCAACAGTTTCAACAGGGCCAGCAATGCCAGGGCAAAAATGATAACGGTCACCAGAGTCGTGGTCAGCATGGACAGCGAGGGGGAAACTTCTGAAGGAAGTGTTTCATTTGTGGTAAGATTGGCCACAAACGTCAGGATTGTCCTGATAGGGGCAGGGCCCCACAGCAGTAGCAGCAGGGTGCTCGCCAGGAGCCGCAGAGGCCTATGTTTCCCGCCGCTCTCCCCGCACTGCCACAGATGGCAGCATTTCCACCCATTCCAGCAGTCCCAGCTCGGCAGGAGCAGCTACAGTATGGACGTGTCTATAACGTCCACCAGGCTGCAGTTCCACAGGCACCGTCCGCGATTGAGGGTACGTTTCCTATCCATGGCACTATGGGTCGGGTATTGTTTGATACGGGGGCTACACATTGTTTTATAGTATACACTTCGCGAAAGCTTTAGGATTGTTAGCTATGGCAGAGAGCACAGTGACGTGTGTCAACTCACCATTGGGGAGTGGGTCACTTATTATCTTTATATGTCGGGGAGTGGGGGTAGAGATTGGTGGTTTGGTATTACCTGCAGACATGTCAGTATTAGATATGCATGTTCACGATGTGATTATCGGTATGGATTGGCTCGTAGCTTATAGGACCATGATTGATTGCTTCAGCGGGAGCATTGTTTTTTCCATTCCGGGGCAAGAGATGTTTATAGTGGCGATGCCTCGCCTAGAGGGAGGATCGACCGCTCATCTGTATTACATTGAGGAGGATACCTCTAAGGAGGTAGTGATTCCTTTAGATTCTATCCCAGTAGTCAGGGAGTATTCGGATGTGTTTCAGGAGATACCAGGCTTACCCCCAGTCGAGAGATAGACTTTGTTATAGATTTGCTACCGGGTACGAGACCTATAGCACGCGCACCGTACCGTATGGCTCCAGTTGAGATGAGGGAGTTACGGGATCAGATAGAGCAGCTGTTAGGTCAGGGCTTTATTCGCAGGAGTACCTCACCTTGGGGCGCTCTAGTTTTGTTTGTGAAGAAGAGGGATGGTTCACTGAGATTGTGTGTGGACTACCGAGAGTTGAATAAGGTCACGATACGGAATAAGTATCCGTTGCCTCGACTCGATGACTTATTCGACCAGTTGAGAGGAGCTTCTTTCTTCTCGAAGATTGATTTGAGATCGGGATACCATCAGTTGCGTATCAGGGAGGAGGATGTCTCGAAGACCGCATTCTTGTTGAGATATGGTTCTTACGAGTTTCGGGTTATGCCTTTCGGGTTGACCAACGCTCCAGCTGTGTTTATGGACTTGATGAACAGGGTGTTCAGGGATTTCCTAGATCAGTTTGTCATTGTCTTCATCGATGATATTCTGGTTTACTCCCAGACAGAGGAGGAGCATGCCGAGCATTTGAGGCAAGTTTTGCAGACACTTCGTCAGAACGAGTTGTATGCAAAATATGAGAAGTGCGGGTTTTGGCTTAAGGAAGTCCAGTTTTTGGGACACATTATTTCCGACCGGGGAATATCTGTTGATCCGGAGAAGGTATCAGCGGTGAGGGAGTGGGGACAGCCCACAACACCGGCTGAAATTCGTAGTTTCTTGGGTCTAGCAGGATACTACAGGAGGTTTATTCGGGGCTTCTCAGAAATAGCAGGTCCTTTGACACATCTGACTCGTAAGGGTGTGCTATACATCTGGAGTGATGCCTGTCAGTTGGAATTCGATGAATTGAAGGACAAATTAACCTCAGCACCGGTGTTAGCATTGTCGAGACCGGGAGTTGAGTATTTGGTTTACACCGATGCGTCTCTGCAAGGGCTTGGAGGTGTATTGCAGCAGGAGAGACATGCCATAGCTTATGCTTCCCGTAATCTTAAGACTCATGAGAAGAATTACCCGACGCATGATTTGGAGTTGGCAACGGTGGTATTTGCTCTACGGATTTGGAGGCACTATCTTCTGGGGGAGAAGTTCCAACTGTTCACAGACCACAAGTCCCTACAGTACCTGTTCACGCAGAAAGAGTTGAATATGCGGCAGCGTAGGTGGCTTGAGTTTGTAAAAGACTACCAGTTCGACATCCAGTATCGCCCAGGTAAGGCTAACGTGGTAGCAGACGCGTTGAGCCGCAGGCCAGCAGATGAGGTGGCAGAGGTGTGGAAGGCAAAGTGGAAGGAATTAGGACACCAGGATGCAGTGGCCCGATCTTTCATGTCTGTGATGACTGTTACACCGCAGATTGTCACGAAGGTAGTACGAGCACAGGCTAATGACTCGTTCTGTCAGGAGCAGGTAGTTCGATTACTAGCAGAGGGAGCCGAGTCCTATACCGTCAGCTCAGACGGGGGATTACGCTTCAATGGGAGATTGGTAATTTCGGAAGGGGAGGAATTGCGACACGATGTGATGGCAGAGTCGCACGGCTCACGGTTTGCGGTACATCCCGGAGGGGACAAAATGTACCAAGACATGAGAAGGCAGTATTGGTCGAGAGGTATGAAAAGAGATATCGCTGAGTTTGTTTTGAAATGCGCCACTTGTCATCTTGTAAAAGTGGATCATCAGAGACCAGCAGGGCTGCTACAGCCGTTGGAGGTCCAAGTGTGGATGTGGAAAAGCATATCCATGGACTTTATCACGGGGTTTCCTACGTCGCAGAGGGGTCACGACTCCGTTTGGGTAATTGTGGACAGGTTGTCCAAGGTCGCTCATTTTTTACCCGTAAGGACTGACTACACTACGGGACAGTATGCCCAGCTCTTCATTTCAGAGATTGTGAGACTTCACGGTGTGCCCCTAAATATCGTGTCTGACAGAGACAAGATATTTGTTTCGAGGTTTTGGGAGAGTTTCCAGGAGGCCATGGGCACGGAATTGCGGTTGAGTACGGCTTATCATCCGCAGACCGATGGGCAGACCGAGCGCACAATTCAGATGTTGGGAGACATGCTACGCATGTGCATTATTAACTTTCGGGGTGGATGGAAGCAGTACCTACCACTGGTGGAGTTTGCTTATAACAACTCCTATCAGTTCACTATTGGCATGGCTCCGTTTGAGGCGTTGTACGGTAGGCCTTTTCGTTCCCCAGCATGTTGGTTAGAGGTGGGGGACAACAAATTGCTTGGGCCGGAAGTGATTCAGGATACTTCGGCAATGATTGAGTTGATTCGGAGTCGCATTCGGGTAGCTCAAGACAGGCAGAAGAGTTATGCTGATGCGAAGAGATGTTTCAGGGAGTTCCAAGTAGGGGACCAGGTTTTGCTCAGGGTATCTCCTATGAAGGGGATTATGCGTTTCGGGAAGAAGGGGAAGTTGGCACCAAGGTATGTGGGGCCGTTTCCTATTATTGAGCGAATCGGACCGGTTGCATATAGACTCGGGTTACCGGAGCATTTGCATCGGATTCACGATGTGTTCCATATTTCCTCGCTAAGGAAATACCTTAGAGATAATTTGGCTCACTCTCACATTGCTGTGGAGGACATCGATCTCCAGCCGGATAGCTCCTACGAGGAGGGGCCGATTGCTATTTTAGATCGAAGCGAGAGGAAACTGCGGTCAAAGATAGTTGTGTTAGTGCGTGTTCAGTGGCGACATCACAATGTCGAGGAGTACACATGGGAGCGCGAGGATGAGATGTGCGAACGTTATCCAGAGTTATTTTTAGCAGGTACTTTCTAGTTTCGAATTTTGGGACGAAATTCAGTTATTAGGGGGGAAGTATGTAATACCTCGTACTTTTGGCTATATTTATTTTTTGGATTAATTAATTAAATGCGTATTAATTGGAAATTAATCCGGGTAATAAATACTAACGAGATGCGAGTTAGTATTTGATTATGTGCATATATGATTATATATGAATTTGGAATTATGAAATTTGTCGTGAGATGTATATACGGCAATTTGAGAATTTTGTTGAGACGCGTGTGACCGCCGCGTCATGGTATATTATTTTAATTATAAAAGTGATTTTTATTTCTATTATCCGTATGGTCGTTTTGAGTGCGCCAACGCGTCCGGAAGGGTCGAGATAGGCAGAAAACACTAGCCGGGGGTGTAGTTTGGATTCCGGGGTATTTTTAGGCCATACCGGCATCATAAAGGGTATTTTGGTAATTTTACATTTTGAGGAATTAAAAGTGACGAAAATTGGGAGTTTTAATCTGATGTGGATTTAACCCACTAAGCCCACTAACCAACCCATATTAACCCTTTAAGCTACGGAGGCTATCATTAGGTTTACAACATTCCCAAAGAAAACCCTAGCCACCTTAAGCCACCATTAGAGAAGAAGCTTGGAGAAGAGAAGAAATTCTGCAGAAATCTTCACCAAACCAACACCAAAATCAGAAATCGAATCAAGGCAAGTGACTTAATTCCATTTAATTTCAGAGAATGTTCCTTCCATGTTAGATAATTCAAATCTTATGTTTGTTCTTGGTGAAATATGAAAACCCATGTAGTTTGGAACTTAGAACTTGAAAATCTTGAGGAGAATTGCATGTAGAATGATAGGTAGATGAGTATTCCCATAATATTTGTGATTGGAAGAAATTAAAACGGATTTATATTGGGTTAATTCATGATTCAAAAAGATAGGGTTCATGTTCTTGAAAAATTGGGAAAAAGTGTAGAGATTTGTAAATTTGGTTGATGTTAGGATGGATTAATCCTTCAAAACATGTTAGGATGTGATTATAATATGTTTAGGGTTGTTTAGAGACGTTAAAACGATTGTTGGGACTTAGTTTAGAAGAGATTTGAGGAGTTATAATGGTGAAAAAAAATGAGATTTAGAAAATCTGGGATGAAACTGGTAGGTCGTTAGAAGCCCCTGCCCAGGTCTTTCGAACGAACTCGTTCGAACGAGCTTCTAACGAATTGACCAGTCGCTTCTAACGAAAGGGAACTTCGTTCGATAATCTCGTTCGAACGAGATATCGTTAGAAGGTACAGTTCGTTCGAACGAACTGGAATCTCGTTCGAACAGTCTCGTTCGAACGAGACTTCTAACGAGTTGACTGAGGAATCTCGTTCGAACGAGACTTCTAACGAGTTGACAGTTTGGGCCTTTTTGGACTGTTTTGATTTTTGGAGTCCCGTAAACTTGTTCGAGGATATAGATAACCTTCCTTTGATGATGTAAGGATAGATTTGGGACTTTTGGGTTATTACGAGGAGTAAATTATATACGAGAGATTTAATTCAATGAACCGTTTGGGTTGAGACGTGAGTGTCTACTACGACGTGAGAATAGATTATGGCGCATATGATGATAAACCGGAATAGTATAAATTGTGATAATCATAAGTTGGTACGAGAATGAGAATATGTACTACGATTAAACTACGGGATTACTAAGATGTGTGTTTACTTAGTATTGGTATATGAATTGTGTGTATGACATACCTACCATACTTGCTATCACGGGAGGTTTGCGTTCGCTTAGGGCCCTCTAATCCTTGTGTTGCCCGGATTTAGACTGGTTACCTTGATGAACATAGGTCATAGAAAGACTTATTAGGATATTAATAAGTCCGCTGATCGTGGGAGCGTATGTATGTGCGTGACCTATGTGATGTGACTGTGTTCGCCTCCATTATTTGTGATGTTTTTATCTGTGAACTATTCCTGAGAGATTCGGAATATGTAATCCTTATGCACGTGATGTACCGGGATGGATAGCAGAGTATGTGTGCACCACAGCTTAGTTCTCGAGGTGCTTGTATTGTATATTTATGTTGTGATTAATATACACTTAATTAATGGGAACCTTCATGTTAATGTTGTGAATATAATTACGGTATTGTTTCAAGAAATATAACGAGTTAACTGATAGTGATATATATTGCATATTGAGCATCTGAGTTTACATTAAACCCCTACTTAATTACGAGCGTTATAATGTTAATAGAACTGAGTAATAAGGGTAGGACCTATGACAGTCTAGCTAGATATGATGGCACTTAGCTAGTGGTTTGTGTCGTTATAGATGGGTACTTACGTTAGGAGTGCACAGTTAGACGAGAGGTGAGAATAACATGTGAGTGCACGTCCTAACATGTACTTTGCATTTAATGTTTTAAATGTTTTTAAAGCACTTGCAGGTTTTTAAAATATAACTCCACATTCGGGCTCTGACCCGTTTGCTTTTCAAATCTATTTTTCTTTGTAAAACCATTTTAGGTGCCCAGCCACAAGGACACGGTGCATAGGATACTCATTCAGGTGATGAGCTGTAGCTGTTTGTGGGAGCTACAGGGATTTGCTTGTAGACGCTTTTATCACTTGGATTCCAGATTCATTATCTATCAGTTGTAGGGCATGTTGCCCATTTCTATTAGAGTTACATTTCCGTTACAGTTTTCAGACTTTGGCATGTATTGATTTAGTATTCAGTTTACTTTCCAGTTGTGGGATTGTAGCGAGGAGTTTTTCCTCCAGACTTTATTTACTTTATGTGATGGTTATTCTATTTACTTCATTATGGTGAATGGTGTTATTATTCTTTATTACACTTGTTGCATGTTAATCAGACTTTAATTAAAATTTGGCACTTACTTTTTAAATACTAGGTGGTTAGTAATCATTAAAATGTTTTCGACAGCGATGCTATTAACTGGACCAACTTGGCATTTTAAATTAATTTAATAAAGGAGTAGCTACCCGGTATTTAATTAGTCGGGGTGTCACAGGTAGGTGTGCACATTAGAAGAGAGGTGAGAATTTCTCAAGAGAGTTCCGCATACTAATATGATTGTTGCATTAGTCGGTAAGCATTTTAAATACTTGTTAAACAAATTTTTTAAACAGTTTTACAATCGGACTCTGACCCGTTTCCAGTTATATCTTCTCTCTTGTATATATATATACATATATATATATATATATTACAGGTCCCCAACCACAGGGGCGTCATGCTTAGGATTCTTTGAAAGGAACGTGTTTTAGCTTAGGTGGGAGTTGCAGGCCTTTTGATTAGACGACCTCATTATTGACCCCACTCCTAGTTCTGTTTTAAATCTAGTTGGGCATGTGTCGCCCTTTTTCCTTATTAAGCTGGTTTTGTCAGAGACTGTGATTCATTTATTTTCAGTATTTTTACTTTGAAATTTGTTATTGTCAGGATGTTTTTCCTTTAAAGTTTTAAGATTGGAATTAGCTATTTGAATGCTTAAATTGCTTGAATGATCTTTTCCAGTCTAGTTATTGGGTGACTCTTAAACTATGAATTTTGAAAGTGTTTATTATTGGGCTTAAATTACATATGAAAATAATGTTTAAATGGTTTTGACACTTAGCTTAATTATTTAGGGTGTTTAATTTGAAAAGATATTTTTGCGACAGTGATGCTAAGAATGAACCAATCGTTTACCTTGGTTATAATTTAATAAAGGACTGATCACCCAGTATTTAATTAGGCGGGGTGTCACAGGTGGTATCAGAGCATCAGGTTCTAGTGTCCTTTAGGATCTGTACGGCTTATTTCGCTTTCAGCTTAGCGTCCTTGATATAGAGCCTTATTTTTAGGATTGTTGTATACTTGCATTTACACTTACGTCTTCAGCTATTTGAGATTTGCTAATAATTGTAGACTAATAAACTTCCTTCTCGTTTCAGATGCCTCTGAGACGCGCACCGAAAGACAGACGTGCCCAGGCCGACCAGCAAGCAGCTCCGACTCAGAGAGTGATGAATGCAATAGAGGTAGCCGCCATCGTTGCCAGGTGGTGAAAGCCGTATTAGCAGTAGCTTAGTAGGCTCCATCCCAGGTTCAGGCAGTGGCGGCAGTACCAGCACAGCTTCTATTAGCATGGGAGCGAGTTAGGGATGCCTTCCAGAAGGCGCATCCCCCAGAGTTCGCGGGTAGTTCGGATATCATTGTAGTCAGCCAATGGAAGAAAGATATCCAAAGGCATCTGCACTTGTACGAGTGCACGGACGTGCAGAAACAGCTGTTAGCTTCCTTCAAGTTAGTGGGGGCCGCTTTGCAAAGGAGATAGGAATAATAAACGGTATTTAATTAGGCGGGGTGTCACATGTGTATTATAAAATAAATAAATAAATAATCAATGTGGTTTGTGAACTATTTAGTTAATTATATCCTAATCGGGATAGGGTGTGACAATATATGCATACATACACACACACATACCCATAACACACCGACCCACCCAAAACACACACATAATACCCCAACCCCCCCCCCCACACATATATATATATATATATATATATATATATATATATATATATATGGAGAGAGAGAGAGAGAGAGAGAGAGAGAGAGAGAGAGAGAGAGGAATACGCTATTGGCAGAAAGTGCGAGAGTCACTGGTGGGAGGAGGGAGTGTGTGCAGACGACTAAGGGAAAGGGAGGGCAAGATTGGTGGGAGGGGGAGGGGGAAGTGTGGGGAGGGTAGGCGTGGGTGAGGATCTGAGAGAGTTGAATACTTGGATTCTTTTTTCTTTCTATTTTTTATTTATGTTATTTTAATTTTAGCTTATTGATTTTTCTTTTATTTTTAAAAGGTGTTATTTAAGAGATGCTACATGTCAAACTCTTATTCGACTACATAATGTTTTTACCACATAAGACATTGAGTCAGCACATTTGTTACAATTCTTAACGGAAAATAGTACGGTGGGTCTACTTGAATCGATTTTCAAAATTCAAGGTCACATTGAAACTTTTGGAACATTGGGTCGGAAATAGAAAATCACTCCAAACTTCAGAGTTAAATTTGCATCTTTGCAAAAAAACTAATAAATTATTTTTTTAAGTAAAAAATTAAATTGAGGACAAAAAAATAGAGACTACTTTTAAATATAAAAAAATTGTTGTTAAAAACAATTTTATGTAACATAGTAAGATTAAAAAAATTGTTTTTAATAATTTTAGGGACTAATATTATAAAAAATTATTGTGTGTCATCGAGATATAATGAAAATGTTAACAAATCATTTTCCTATAAAAATAAATAACTTTAATTATTAACAATTAAAATAAGACTATTTTTACAAATGAAAAGTTGATTGTCCTAAAAATTAATGTGATAACATAAAACAATTTTATTTTAAAACGGTAGAAGGGTTTTTTGAATATTGAATAATTTATAAAATAATTTTATTACAAAATTATTGTGTATCCTACTAACATAATAAAAATGTTAAAGAGTCTTTTTTATACATTGAGCATATATATTAATATATGTACATTCATTGATCGATCGTGCTTAGTCATTGCATCAAGGAAGTGTTTGGTCATGTAGTTAGGCCACGTTTAGGTGATTGAACTCGACCCCCTGCTTGTCCCAATCTTGAAAGAGTCTTCTAAAGTTTTCTAAGCCACTTAGCCACACTGGCGTCATGTATGGAGTCCTTGGCACTTGATATCACACCAATGCTAATCAAGTCTTTAAAACTACCTAATAATTGGGTGAAAAAAAACAGCCAGCTTCTTTATGCTTCGTAGGTTGTCTTTGTCCCATCCTTTCTTTTGACTAATCTTTTCTTTATACCCTAATTTTGCATGTATTATTATTAGCCGAGGTCATCATGATATCATATGGACATCACATTTTACCATTTCAGCCATAGCCATTGATTAAACTGGTGTTCTTTCCTAATTGTATTTTAATTTTATTTTGAGATTAATTGCAAGAAAAAGAGAATGAGCTTCACAATTCTTTTTGTTTTATTTTTTATTTTTACAATTTTTCTACATAAAAGTATGAATAAGCCTCTAACATAATCTTGGATGTAATTAAAATACATTTTAATAATACATGCACAGAAAAAAGCTTATATATATAGTACGGATACCTAAAATAGGGACCACCCATGTGAACCTACAATTAGAGTGGGTAAATGGATTTTTCCCTTCATATGTGCATGATTCGGATATTTTCTCACCAGATTTAATTATAAATTCAACTTCAAAGTGAAAGAAGTGCAACTATAAGCTTTCATTTTCAATTGTTAAAACTTTTAATGGTGGTCTGAAACTTTTCAAATATATATTGTTATGAAACTCAGTGGAAATGATCTCTAGATGTAAATCCGCATTGATTCCAATTGGTACGTATCAGTGTGTGTATAATATTATCGCTCTTCAAAAAACAAGTGCAAAGAAAAGGAAAGGGAAGAAATTAGGAAAATTCATGAGGTGAGCGGTTGTAAAATTGAACCGAAAACTAAAAGAACAACATTTTGATGGTACAGAGATTTGCTCTCCATGTAAGGAGTTTGTGGGACCCTTTTAACAAGAGCACAATTTCATTATGCAACAGATCAAGTTCAAAAGATGTTTCTATATATAGTAATCACGCATGTGTTGCCCTTGTTCCTCTCAGCTGGGAACTCGAATTAAATCTAGTGCCTAGCATCCTAGACCTAGGCCTTGAGCATTGCAAACCAGAGAGAGAGCAAAAAAAAACTTGAAAATGAGTTTATGTTGGAGCTAGGCCCACACATATTTAGGCATTGGTATGACAAAGTAGCTCAAAAGGTATTGGTTGTATGGGCCTTGAGGACATCTTTCATGGGCCCCAACTCAAGTTAACAATCTGCCCACCCCTTTCTTTCCCTTCGATATATATATATACAGTCCTGCTCTTATACGGACTAATTCACATTTTAAGAATGCGGCCCGGACATGTGTCACCTGGCGGTAAGCCCAAAAAAGAGAGATTGTGCCTATAATTTAGGCGATAATTTCTAAGCGCACCGTTAGATGACACATGTCCGGTCCGCATTCTTAAAATGCGGACTAGTCCGCACAGGAGCATTATATATATATATATATATATATATATATATATATATATATATATATATATATATATATATATATATAATAAAGGAGCATGGTTTTTGAAAATTTTGGCCAAAATATCTCCACTTTGGCATGCATGACATTTTTCTCTTTCATGCCCATACATGAATGTCATGCTAAAAGTTATTTTTTTTCTTTTTCCTTTTTTTTGTGTTATATATACCATTATATACTATTATACTATTATAAATACATGTATTTTTTTAAATATGTGTAAATTTAATTTTTTTTTAAATATTCTTTTCCAATTTTAATTTTTTTAATTTATATTTTTAATTTTTTTTAAATTTATATTTTTAATTTATTTTTATTTTTTCTTTAATTTATTTTTATTTATATTTATATTTTTTTCTTTAATTTTATTTTTTTTATTTATATTTTTTATTTTTTTTTCTCTAATTTTTTTTAAATTTTTTTTCTTTCATTTTTTTTTTATTACAGGGGCAAATTTTTCGCCGTGCCCTCGGACACGGGGATCCACTAGTATATATATATATAATAAGATAGGAATGTTATGATAAAAATGTATGTATGATATTTTAACTTTTTATGTATGATATTTTATGTTTTTTATGGTACATGGCATGCATATTCATGCATGCATGGGTATGCATGAAACTTCATGGTGAAAACATATATATACTATTATATACTATACTAATATTTTTTAAATACATGCTATTAAATTTATTTATTTTAAAATAAAAATAGTTTTTTTTAGATATTTTTTTTTTGCCTAGGGGTAACTTTACCGCCGTGCCATCGGCACGGGTACAGTTAATAAGATAGGAATGTTATGATAAAAATATATGTATGATATTTTAACTTTTTATGTATGATATTTTATGTTTTTTTATGGTACATAGCATGCATATTCATGCATGCATGGGTATGCATGAAACATCATGCTGAAAACATATATATATACTATTATATACTATACTAATATTTTTTAAATACATGCTATTAAATTTATTTATTTTAAAATTAAAATATTTTTTTTTGCCTAGGGGTAACTTTACCGCCGTGCCATCGGCACGGATACAGACCAATACAATATCTATATATATATAGTAGCTCGAAAGGTATTGGTTGTATGGGCCTTGAGGACATCTTTCATGGGCACCAACATAAGAATTACGAGAGAAAGGTTCATGTGCAACTCTCATGAGTCTCATCCAACTTTAGGATTTGTTTAGTCAAACTTTTTTAAGTGTTATATTTTATACTATGTTAGGGTAATACTAAGGATAATTTTAGTCAAAATAACACACAAAATCGACATAGTTGTTGCAATGCGTAACACGCAAAATAGACACATTGGCTGCAACACGGTGACATGTTGCACACACAATGGTTCATGTCTAAATATCAATATCGTTGGGCAAACACGAGTCAAGACGAGTACGCGTCAATGTGACGCATCAAATGTGTCGATTTTGTGTATCTGCATACGACTCAAATATTAATTCTTCTGAAACACTTAATTTTTTTTTAAGGATTCTTGGATACATCCAACGAAATCGTTACCTCATCGATCTTTTGAAAACTTTAACATCACCCCAAGAATTTTTATAAAATACATGCAATTCAACCATAGATTCACTACCAATATTTGGGCCTAAGCCCTAAAATATTACTTTTTTTAAAGCTAATTTAATTTTTTAAAAGATGGTCATTCATCAGGATATGAAATCGAAATTGTAAATACAACGAATGACACAAGTAGAATTAACAACTTATTTTTTAAATATTATACAAATATTCACATATATATTAATATATTAACATTTAAACAATAAATTATTTGACTAAAAATTATTTTTTCTAGCATTTTGAGATGCTGTTTTGATTTTATTTTTATATTTATTATTAGACATTTTTTGTAATATAAAAATTCAAGAAAAATTATAACAAATAATAGGGCTGTAAAATGAAATGGTCATTGATATACATAGGAATATGTAACACCCCGTATTTTTATTATTTAATTTAATTAATTAATTGGAAAACTCGGGAAAAATAAATTTTATAATTTTATAATTTTTATTGGTTAAATATGTTGGTTATGATTTTAGAAGAATAAAACTTCAAGTGGAATTGAAATCGGAGTTAAAACGGATTTTTATATGATTTTTTTTATATTTTACCTTATGGCATTTTTTTAAGCAAAACTGTCAGTTTTCAGGGGTGATCGATCGATCGACGCATGGGCATCGATCGATCGATGCCTTCAGAAAACGTGCGCTGCAATCCAATTTTGGACGAATTTGACTTACTTTAAAACTCTTTCTCTTATATATAATTAAAGGGACGGGGTTAGATTTTTAAACACTCATTTGTGAAAACCCTAAGAGCAGAAATAATATTTTTAACGAAATATGTGTTATGTTTATATAATGAAAATTATTAAAATGAATTTCCATTATATATATGTATATATTATAAATATTTTATGTATGTCGTCCGCACATCGTGCGGGTTACATGCTAGTTAATAGTATATTTGGATATATTATACGTCTTCAATAACACGCCAATGTGATACTGAGAATTATCCAATTTAATACGAAATATTATATTATAGCGCTAATGAGAGGTTGAGGTTGCAGTGATATTAACGATTTCAAATGGATGAACAAAGGCCCCCTAATACACTCTCTCTCCCCCGGGACCAATACCCAAACTCGCAGACAAAAAAATTATTAGCAATTTAGATACAGAAGTATAAAATAGAAAAAAGGAAGAAGAAATGATTATCTTAAGTGATACTTTGGTGCATTCGTTTCATTGAAGTTGTGTTGGAATATGAGTGTTGAGGTTTGGCTTGTAAAAACATTTACCAAGTCTAGTAATTTAGAAGAATTACATTATGCATGATTTGTTATTGATGTTAGCGCATCTAATCCCCTTGACACGCCACTTGATTATAATAAAGGGAATTTATTATTAAGCCCGTAACTTATCACATTTCTTGTGTGCGGTTATTAATGTTATATAACATTGTGTCCGATCCTTAAAAACTATAATAATATTGTAAGCATTCCTTAAATTTATATAATGACATTGTTATGTCATAACTTTTTTTGGTCATATTAGAATTTTTTTTCCTCATATTCGATTAAATTTTGTTTATAATAAAAATTATTTTTATCATATTAGACCGTAATAAATGTTATGTAGACCACCATACATGTCACAAAATTATTTACAATTCTAAGGGCAACACATTGATACTCCTATGAGGTTGGACATTATGACATGTTATCTACCGTAATAAAAACATAGTTTTTTTTTAGCAATAAAAGAGTAAGGAGCTTTTAGTAAATTGTGATATTGACGAGAGCCTATTTTCGGCATTCACTTTCGACACAAAAAATCTCGGGCTCGCCGCCCTTTCAAAAAAGCATTGAAAGCCTTAAAAAACCACTTGAGAGGGTTTAGTGCACAGCACACAATTCATTTTGGAAACCTGCCCATCCCTATCTTCTTTGTGTCATCATAACTCCAACTTCCTGCTATACATATAGCGAAATCTAGGAAGGGACATAATTTCTCATTCGACAAAATATTTTCCCAGTTAAATTATGAGCTAATATGTAATCATTGTGAAGCTTGTTTATATAGCATCTTAGTTTTTCAGAGTAGAGAATGAGATCAAAAGGAAGATAATCTCTAACCCCACATGAGGGAAGCACTCACGTGTCCCACTAGAACTTTCTTTTGCTACATGATATTTGATGTTCATAAAAATCCTTTTCATTCCAAAAGATTACTAGTTGCCGCCCCTAAAGAAGATTTCCTAATTATGTTGTTCGAGCAACGATCTACCGCAGATGTTTTAAAGTTGATTACTTACGAAAGCCACAGATTTCCTAATCATGGGTAATACACATATTATCTCTACTATTATAAAATAGGGAAGTTCCACTTTAAATCTCAAAATACTAAACTAACCTTATTAAATTAATATTTTCTATCATACCCTTAATATTAGTCTCACAAATTTATTAAATTAATTTCTATAAATTTTAACTTGATACGTTCTTTCTCTAAATACATTCATCTATCAAAACTTTCAAATACATTCATCTAACAAGTACTCATAATTTCCTCTCTAATTTTTTACTCCTTTTTCATTTGCCATTAAAAGTATGCATTTGTTAATTTGAAAGCAAATACATGATTTTTGTAATTATATATATCTCATTCATGAATGTTTTCTTTTATTCATGTTTTATAATATTTCTAAATTTAATGTTAATTTCAGAAAAATTATATATATTTTTTAAGTTAAGGAATTACCAAGTCCAGACCTTATTAGATTATTGTTTTTTATGCATTCATATGTATTTTCCAGTTAGACATATTTGTATTCATGTTTATTTCTTCAAGATTCTAAAAATTCTTAAAACACTCCAATTACTTTTTAAAAGACAAACTTGTAGTTTGCTCTAAAGATCAAACAAATATTTATTTATTTGTTAATTTTTTTCGATAAAAAACAATATTTTAAACTGTTTTTTAAAACATTTTTTTTTAAATTAAAAAATAACTGTTTTTTATAAAAACTGTTAAAAAAAATTGTTATGATAGTTTTAAAAACCCTTTTTTATTTTAAAAAACGGTTATGATACTTTTATAGAAGTTTTTATTTAAGATAGATTTAAAAATTATTTTTTTTTCAAAAAAAATATTTTTTACATAAAATTGGGAAAAAAACTAACAAAGAAAAAACTGTTTTTTAAATTGAAAATTATTTTTATAACCGAACATGACTCAAATAAAAGCAACTCGACACAACACGACACGACAAATTTTTTTTTTAACCAAACATGAATGCGATCATAATAAAAGTGTCACGACACAACATGAAATATTATTTTTTTTACAAAACACGAACATGATCCAAGTAAAAGTGTCACGCCACAATATATGTTATTTTTTTAGCCAAACACGAACCCAACCATAATAAAAATGATACGACACGGCTCAAAATCTTATTTTCACCTATAAAAGTAATATGACACAACACGAAATCTCAATTTTTACCAAATACTAACACAACCCACTTAAAATGCAACACGACAATTGGGTCGTGTTCGCATTTCGTAAAAAAAAAGAATTTTGTGTCGTGCCATGTCACTTTCATATGTTTCATATTCATTTTACGTAAAATTAAGATTTTGAGGTGTGTCGTGTCATGTCGTGTTAATTTTATTTTGGTCGTGTATTATAAAATATTTTAAATAAAATGTACAAAAAAATAGTTTTAAATAAACAGTTTTAAACAATTTTGTAAGTGCCTAAAGATTTTATTTAAAAAAAATAAGATTCTAATAGTTACTGTTTTGGAACTACTGATTTTTTATTTTTATAAAACAATTTTTGTAACTATTAGAATTTTTGTAACAATTTTCTTAAAACACTCCCATGCTTAGATTTTACTTAAAACAATTTTTTCAAAATAAAATCTTTAGGCACTTAAAAAATTATTTAAAATTGTTTTTTTTTACATTTTATTTAAAATGTTTTATAATACCGCCCATACATACTGCTAGCACGTACCAAGATACTAAAAAAATTGTCCCCGCCTATGCGTACCGCTGGCGGGGACCATTTTTTTAAATAGTAAAAAGATTTTTTTTGAAATTCCTCTGTGTTGAAATTTTTTCACACTGTATGGTTCAATGTATTCATTTTGTCTCTCTACATACATATATTCTTCTTATTAAGTCTTACATCGGTTCCGGTTGTAACTCCCCCAACTAAGAAAAACATAACTTCCAAGAACAACCAAATAAGTGAGCAAAATGAGTTCAAATTACCTTACTGAAGCTGCAATTACATTCCTTGGTTGAATTATCTTTGTCAACTCAAACACACACTCTAACCTGTATCTTTAGCATCTTTAGATATATAGTGTTCAAAGAATTTCAGTTTGATCTTCCCTGCTCTTAATATTTAGTACTGAGTGTCACTTATTTAATTCATGGTTTATGAATACTTATGGAATACATTGCACTTATTCAAGTACCATAATTTTTTTTAATTTTTTAAAATTAATTTACAATTGTTGTTTTCAATTCATCTTATTGTTGAGTAAATTGTTTTAATTTCTTGAAAACTTAGGTTTGGCCGTACTTATTAACCGGATGGATTCTCTTTGTTATTTTGTAATTTCTATTCAATGAACATGAATGCAGTTTATCTCTCTCGCGTAATTTATCTTTGAAAGTTGTTGTATTGATATGTTAAGACTGATAATCCATCCATCATATTATGTAAATGTAATGACTAAAAGGAACTAATGCTCTGTTTAACTTCATAGTGATGATTAAGTAATTAAACATTTGGGTATCAATTCCTCACTTAGCGATTTCCTTCTAAGGATTGGCAATGGGACGGAAGCATCAATACATGATGAGGTCCCGGAATAGTCTCTCATTGACGTTATCTTCCCATCATTAAATATAAATGCCAACTCGCCTAACTTCTTGACAGATCGAACAATTCTTGCAACAACAAACGAGCACGTAGACTCACTCAATGATATGTGATTGATATGTTCCCCGGAGAATTGAAGACATTAAATAGCTTAGATGAAGCTGTTGATGACACGCACAACTATTATCAAGAAGAATTTTTAAATTGTTTGATGCCGAATGGATTGCCACCACACGCATTGAAACTTAAACATAATTATCCAATCATTCTTCTACGCAATATAAATCCATCAATTGGATTATGTAACGAAACAGAATGTTGTGCAAAGGTTCTTCGGATAACGTCATCCATGTTCGTTGCTCATAAAGTTGAAAAGGAAGAAAAACATTTGAATCCTAACAAATGTCAAAAGTAACATATTTAAGCATTAAATTTTCAATTTTTAGGATTACACACTGTTTTTATTAAATGTCATCTTTCAGTAACTGCGATTTGGAATTTGCTTGCTTAAAATTTTTTTAATTTTTTTTTAATGATATTTCCCTATAAATCATTTCAAGCTAATTTCATTGTGATATAATTATTCGGATTATATATACATACATGTTTGTATGTATTTCTTCCTACTTTTGAGTAGGGCGTTCTGAGTTCGTTTGTGATAGATTTAGAGTATTTACAGGAATATCTTGTATAGTTTACAGTTGAACGTAGGTTTGGTTTTGGGGGCAATGATTGATGCTTCGTACTAGGTACTTTATGTTATATTCTAACAAAACAGATTCTACATAATATATTGCAAGTATTTTTATTATTTTGTCCTTCACAGATTTGCAGTGGTAGATTAATATCTGAAAACGACCACACGTGCAACGCACGTGGGCACAACTAGTGCTAACAAAAAAGAAAGAAAGATAATACACATACACACGTATGTACATTTGTACGTATGTATACATACAGATGAGAACATCTTTAAATAAAAAATTGAATTGCACATACCTGATCTTAGCCACTATATCGAGAAAGCCTGCATCTCATTTACAAAATGGCATTTAAGTCCGCCGCCAGATATTAGGGGGGAAATATGTTATTACCTTTTTTTTATTAAGATTTATGATAATATATAATAAATAATTCTAAGGGTTCTGTATCATTCGGAGAGTGCACCCAATTAGTAGATTTTGGAGAGATTCTTACAGCTGCTTCGTTAAAGTTTTCAAGAAATTTAAAGATTGAATTTGGCATAAACAATTTTCATGGCGAGAAGACCGCCTACAAAAAATTCAAACATACAAATGGATGACATAATGATACAAATGGTTTAACTTCTAAGTCTTATTGAAAACATGTTTAAAAATTCAAAAATATTTTTATTCATGTGTAGTTTGATTTTACATATTGTGTGGCATATTAGGCTCTGTTTGATAAGAAAGTGGAAAAATGTAAATGATTCTAGGACAAATGATTCTAGGACAAATAATTTCAAAGCAAATCATTATTTTCCAACATGTGTGTATATGATACAAGTTGAAAAATCATCAATTTTTCACCTTTTCTACCAAATACAAAAGGTAGAAATTAGAAATAATTGTGAAAAATTTGTTTACGGAATATATATATATATATAAATTGTTTAGGTAAAATATATTAAATATAGATCAACAAATTAACGAAATATATGTAATAAATAAAAAATATATGAAATATTAAAAAAATAAACGAAATATATTAATATTAGAAATATAGGAAAATATATATCATAAAGTACGAAATATATATATTAAAGTACGAAATATAGGAAAATATACAAAATATACTAAATGTACAAAATATATAAAGGTACAAAATACGTACATATATGGAATATATTAATATACAAAATATATGCAATATAAAAAATATACGTATATACTTAAATATATAAATGTACGGAATATATAAATATGCCAAAAATATACATATACAAAATATATACGAAATATATACGTATATAAAATATACACAATATACAAAATATACATATATACTGAAATATACGTATATACATATATGTATAAATATACGAAAAATATTAAATATACGAAACATATATATATATATATATATATATATATATATATATATATATATATATATGAAATATACGAAATATACGAAATATACATATATACTAAAATTTATAAAATATATGTATATACAAAAATATATAAATGTACAGAATATATAAATATACGAAATATAAACGTATATGAAATATATAAATATATACGTAATATACATCTATGAAATATATGAAATATACATATATACTAAAATATATAAAATATATGTATATACTAAAATATATAAATGTACGGAATATATAAACATATGAAAAATATTAAATATACAAAATATATACATATATGAAATATATAATTATATACGGAATATATACATATATGAAATATACATATATACTAAAATATATAAAAATATATGAAATATACAATATATATATATATTTACAAATTTACAAATTATATATATTTGTATAATTATAAAATATACTGAATTTAAAAAAAAATCACTTTGAATGATTTGTCATTCAAAGGTGGCAAACAAAAACCTGACCTCCTCCCCCCCCCCCCCCCCCCCCCCCCCCCCCCCCCTCCAAAGAATTGGTTTCCACCTTAGGGTGGCAAATCGTGCTTAAGGCTATTGTATATAGAAAACAAATTTCAAGGCAAATTTCCGCTATCAAACGGCGTAAAAGATGAATTTTTTTGAAATTTTCCAACTTTTTAAAATTTGCCTTGGAATTCAAGTGCTATCAAACGGAGCCTTAGTGTCTTGGATCCTCTTCATTCCATGTTTCCATGTGTTTAGGACATTTAATTATGATTTTTAATGCTTAGAGTGTTCTTAATCATGCTTGCATAGAATATTTAGACTTTGATTTTTTCAATGGATTCACTTTGTATATGCCCCACGCGCACATTCACAATATTTTTGTCATGTTAACTTCATATGTTATATTTGTGTTAAGTAAGATGTTCTCTCACTAATCTTGTAATCTACATATATTTTGAGTTTGGGGGATTTTTGCATGTAAGAACCATTGTCAGTGAGTATATTAATCTTTATTGAATATATGAGGGTGAAAAAGAAAGGAGTACGAAAGGAGCAAATCTCCTTTGCGGAAAAGCCACCGTTGACAAGAGCTTAAAAAATGAGAGGCAAAAAGAACGGATTAAAGGCCAACGTGCTTGTTTGTTTGATTTTAAAAAATATTATCTTTAAAAATAATTGAGTGAAAAAATATGATATTTTTTTTATCCTTGGTGTTATGGTTGAAGATCAATTCAATGAATCCTAGTTATGTTTAATATATCATGACGCTATTAATTTATAGAATCAGAAAAATTCTAGGCTTGTATGTATTGTGCTTGTTTGTTATTTGAGTTCACTTGATCTATCACTTGAGGCTAAATCTTAATTTGATAAAATTTTTGGATCAAATATAACTCCTTGAATATTTTTTGATTGATTGGATCATAATTTATTTATGTCTAGTTCACGCTCCTTCAGTCTAACCACATGATTAGACACATTGAGATTTTGCATGTGCAATGTTTATTGTATTTTGTTTCTTATTTGTGGTGTGTATACCTATATATATGTTCATGTGTGTCATTGGTATCTTTTCCATATTTATATATATGGTATCGTTTTTTGAGTCTCTACGTTTTAATTTAATCCATGTTGCCATGTGCTTTATTTTTGAGTCATATTAGTATGCTATTTTATATTATTAGTATCTTTTGTTACTTCTTTACATTGGCATCTCATGCTTCGTTTCATATTTAAGTTGGTATCATTTATTGCATCAAAATTGGTATTGATTTATTATTGTTTGGATTATTTGTGCTTCTTTTGTCATATGATGTTTATTGCACTTCAAACCATTGCATGATATTATTCTTTCCTATATTATTAAATTGGTATCACATGTTCTCACAGTTTGAGGGATAAATGGTTTATGGGGGATAAATGATTTATTATGAATTCTTTCTTTGTCTATTCCTGAACAAAAAAGTGGGGCGAAATGGTATCTTTCACTTTAGTTTTAAGAGGATATCTTTATCTTAAGGGGAGACATATTACTTAGGTGGGTATCATTAGACATATGGGGAGTGTATTATTACGTTGATTTTATATATTGTTATATTCTCTTTGCATTTGAAGATGTGTTTAAGTGTGCAATTTTGCATCATGCGACAAAGTTTACAAGAGAGAAAGACTACTCAAGGTTTATGATTCAGTCAAGTTGTATTTTTTTACTTTTGGGGTTGGGGATTGAGTCTTAGATGATCTTGACGGCCCATGGGAGTTTTTATTTTTGGTTTTGTCTTTGAATAGCCAAAGGGAGAGAATTGTAAGTACAAATTTTCGAATAGAGTCAATTTGTATGTTTTGGCTTGCTAAGCGATTTGACAAAACTGTTTGTGTCATATGTTAGGACTTGAGTGTGTTAACCTTTCAAGCTTCTAACGTGTTTTTTTAAGATGTAGAGGCCAAGTTAGAACGTCTATTTCATCGAGCCAAATTTCATGCCATATTCTTCTTCAATATCCCAACAATCTAAAAAAGGTACGGATGCATTTTAGTTTGATTCCTGGATATCATTGGGTTTTGTTTTATATGTTTAGGGCTATTTTTCATAAAGGATTTTTATAAGAAATTTTTTATTTTGGAACAAAGTCATATGAACGAGTTTTAAAATATGTTCAAATGAATTCATGTAGTTCATTCGAACGAGATTTTGTGTTGGTTTGAACGAGATGGGTATATCACTGGAACGACATTTAAACAAGGTTCAAGTGAGGAAGTTTTGTCAATAGTGAAAACTTCGCTCGAAACATGTTCGAAGTATGTTTGAACGAGATAGTCATGTTCATTAAAACGCGGTTTAGTTTGGTTTGAACAAGATTATGCACTTCGTTCGAACGAACCTCTATTTTTATTTGAATGAGTTTCCACCGCCTCAAAAATTGTATTCTCTATATAAGCATGTTGGGAACTTTTTAAGCAATTTTTTTTGGCAAAATTCCGATCATAAACCAAAATCCTCCAAACTTTAGTTTCACCCAAACCTTTTGAGATCAAAGATTCAATCTTTATATATTTTAAGATCTCATTTGGCATCAATTTTATCATAATATTTCTTGACTCCTCATTTGCTATTTAGGAACAGTGAACTCCACGTTTGTGGTGTCGTGTTAAAAAAGTCGTGGACTCAGTTATTTGATCCATAAACTGTTTTTGAAGTTGTTTGGTGGATACCGAGGCGTGGATGGACTCACATGTCGTGGTAGTGCGCCGGGGGAATCTTGCATTACACTAAGAGGAGGTTGAGGAACGAAGAGTGTCAAGGTTTGCAAGGGCATCAAATCTTTATTCTAAGTCTTCTATCGTGTTCTTTTTATTTCTATACCCAGAGGATTTTTGGCGTGGATGGCCGTCTGTGGTTATTCCATTTGGATTTTGTCATACATCAGGCGTTGTGTGATTGTTTATATTACTTTATCCTTCGATCACCTACATGCATATTTTAGGATAAATAAAATTGGCTAAAACTACTTTACACAACTTTCATTTAAAATTGGTGCTTAGGTTTATTAGGGTTAATTCGTTTAAGTTTAATATTTAATTTGAAAAAAATAAAAATTGAATTTTGTTTTTACCTTTCCATATATCTTGCAACTTCAAATTTCTATAATTAATTAGACAAAATCATCATAGCAGTTAATATTAAAAGTGATCTTAACAAATAATTTTCCCATCCATAAACAGGATCTCAACTAATTTTATATTCCTATTAAATAAGTGTTTTTTTTAGAAAATTATATATAGTATGTTTTCAAATTAAGAAGAATTCATGTTTATTCATGTAGGTTGTAATTTCCTACAGATAATAGTATCCAATTCACACAATCCAAATAAGAGTAAATATCAATTAGAGTACTGAATTCACACACAAAATATGGGATGTATGTGGTTCAGCAACGTGCTTATGTCCACGGGGTTTAAGGTTTGTTGTTTATTTTTTTTTGGAGAATATGTCGACGGAGTTTAGTACTGTTTGACGATACAACATCACAGGCATATCTCAATAGGTGGTGGGGTTACATTAAGCTCAAGAGACTGTTGAGCTGCGCTAATAGATATCCCTAAGAATTCGAACATATCCTTTATCAACTTCAGTTGTTCCTAGTGGTGAATATGTGGGAGTCTTTTATGAGTTGGACTCTTCATTAGCTTGGGCTCACATAGCCTAACCCCACATACCGGGCTACATTATTATGGACCCTAAAATCGCCCCCAAAGCCGAGGGTCGCTTTGAGGTCAATGATATTTGTTGCATCCAGGCCAGCTATTAACTTTAATAAGTTTTCACACTGAAGGAATAGCAAAATTCCTTCCTTTTTAGTTGATTGCTATCTAGAACCTTCACTGACTGATTGGAGGGAAATTTAGTAAATGTCACCAAAACTAGAAATTTTATGCCTGTTAAATTCCCTAAGGGAATGCCGGTAAATACAACATCTTTCTTTTGTGGTGAACTGTCGCCTCCATAGTCATCACATACGTGTGTGATCATTAGTCATTTGGATAACCGTGAGGGCATTTCCCACCACAAGACAATAGTACCACTCTTTTCTCACTTTCTATTTCATTTTAAAAACTTGAGATCATTCAAAGGAGAGATTTTCACTATCAAAACTTTATACATAAGAACTCTCAAAATACTTACTTCATTTCAATCTCTTTTCCTCACTTCTTCACTTTCTCTTTTTGATTGTTTCCCTGAGTTGTTACCTTTAATGATTATGTACGTGATTAAAGAATACATGGTCAAAAATTTTAAACTTGACCACCAAATCCTTAGTGGGTAAAGTTGGAATTAGTTGGAGGGTACCTATGGACTTTGTGCCTTCCTCGAGGGGCATTGGTTGCAATCTATATTTATTTCCGAATACGGGGTCACTTTTCCCTTAAATCATTTGCTCTTTAAATTCTGCTAATATTTTGATGTGGTCCTAACCCATGTCCCTCCAAATACTTAGAGGATCATTATTGGATTTTACAATAATAACGTGTTGTATGGGAACCATCTAGAAATTACTGAGATTACATACTGTTACCAATGGGAAATAACGCATGAAAACATGAAGACAAGGGTGGACAATCGGGACCTGGTCATTAATCTGACCAATTCTAATAAGGATTACTGGGATCATGGACTAGTTGTAAAGAATTGGAAACACTCTCCCCTTCCTAAGGGTGTGGTATATGAAGGGCAAAGATCCCCATAGGTAGGGATAGGCATAGGTTAGAAAGTAGTTAAATTTTTAACATTATAATTTTCCTTGATTTGGGCTGATGTTGAGTGGTTTTCTTTATTCTTTGTAAATAAATTCAAGAAAAATATACCTCACGAATGTGACATCAATTTTATCGATCTTCGAACAATTTGAGCTATTCAACAGAGGGCTGGAATTGTTGATCCCCCTAAGTTAGTGGCATTTCTGATCGACTATGAGAGTTCTACCACCTCCTTTGTTGCGAGGCCAGTATAATAGATACTGGTTATCCTTATTTATTTGGATGACCTAAAAGTTTCCTCTTCCTAGAACTTAGAAGGGGAGGGATTAAATGAGTAAGGAATTCCATCTTCCTTTAAACCGTTAAAAGTTTAGCTGGTTCTTTTTACGTTGGTTTCTCCTAACGTCATGGCCAAGAGAACGGTGCTGAACCTGACTGCTAAAAATATTGGTACAAAATCTCTTCCCCTTGATCATCCTTCGGGCAAAGATAAAGATCTTGTTCAGTCGATGATCATGAAAGAATAAGTTGGGGGTTCAAATAACTCCATGGACATCGATGATTCTCCCTCTAAGGATAAAGATCACTTTTCAAAGAGGCTTAAAATGGATTACATCCATCCTCCCCCAGTGTGTTCACTATGGAGAAAAAGAAAGTTGACAAGGGTAAGGGACCTGCCTAAACTATAATTGATTTCCCTGGCCTGGCCTGAGACTTGATTCGGTCAGGTTTTTTTCTTTTGCTAATAGGGCAGTGCTTCTTCCCTTCCCCATGATCGGTGTTAGATCATGCCAACCATAATCTATCCCTTGTTAGTTTGTTATTTACTCATGTTCTCTTTTTTCGCATCAACATTTACTAGTGTTTTGTTTATCTTTGTTCACCCATTATCTGGCAAATTTGGATCAATTATGAGTAATTGTTGGAGTGGAACGATGCGCTGAAGAAATACTCAGCTGACACTGAGGTGGATTTTGAGGAGTTGGGCAAGTCTCTTAAGTCTGCACGAGAAGTTAAAACTCAGTGAATAGGTGATATAGAAGTTAAAACTGAGTGAATAGGTGAAGATCCTGGAGGACGAAAAGATTAATCTTCAAAAGAATATTGATGATTTTGCAAAGATGGTGGCTACTAGTGAATAGGTTAAAAAAGAGGCTGATGATGCCATATCCAAGGCTGAGATTATAAAGAATCTATTGATGAGGCTTAGGCTAAAGTCGAGAAGGCCTTAGACGACGTGTCAAAGGACAAATATGAGGCCTATACTCATGGATGGGACAAGGTTTTTCCAATGACAAGATCCAGATTGCATACTTTAGAAAGCTTTTCTTTAAAAATGAATATTATGAGGATCTTGTGAAGGCTAGAATTGCTAAAGGTTCTAACCTATTAGAAGATCATGATGTAGGTTTTCCTCCTCAATGTGAGGAGTATGATGGTGATAATGAGGTGGAGGTCAGAGAGAAGTCTACTACTACTGAGGTTTCTTACTTACAAGTTTATCAAATGGCTGTGATCGTAGCCAGCCAACTTTAGGTCATAGCTTCTAAGCAAGATATCGAGAAGGAGAAGGTCGATAAGACTGTTCCTTAGAACTTACTAGGAAGCACTATTTTTCTTTTATTTCAATGAATAGTGTAGGGTATTAATCCATTTGTAATATTTTTAATGAAATATAGAGTCTAATCCAAATGTTTCCCATTTATATGATTTATTACTTTTCACATGTTTTCTTCTGTTTGCCAAGCTTACATGCTCACCCACATGTCCTTGCAGTTTAACATAGGATTTGTACTGCTCATCATTTGACAACATGACTTCCAGGAGAGACATGAAATACTGTTTGCTTTTGGTCATGACAAAGATGACAATGAAAAGGATGATGATCTCGGCCAATACTTGGGTTTTGATGTGTCTGTCCGAGAAAATAAGGCTTATTTGGATCTTTTTCGCCTCTGTTATTATGGTGAGATAGAAAATGTTTCCCTTAATGACATGATTTTTATTCTCAACACAGTCATAAGTATTCGTTAGCCAATTTGAGAGAGGACTTAGACTAAAAGGTTGCCGAACTAAGAAAAAAGGAGGATTTGATAAGGGACTGGCCGACATTGAATATTCTCTTGAAGGAGGAATTTTATTCTTCATGCCGACCTTGAGGTTACTAGGGAGGTCATCGTTCTTCTCAATAAGGAGAACAATGATCTGAGGACTGAGAAGGCGCTTCCTTTTAGGAGAAAAGAATGCCAACTAAGGGAGGAGTTTGAGAAGACTCAATAGTCTTTAAATGATAAAGTTATGACCGTTAAAGGTCCATTTTCCTCTAAAAAGTAGAAGGTTAGTCATTTAGAATAAGATCTAGTTATACTAAGAAGTATTTTCTCAACAAAGTGATGACCATCAAAATTTTAGCCAAGAAGCTTAATCGTCTTGCATTCCAATTCCACAATAAACCTCTCCAAGTATCAATGGATGGATGGTCACGATGAGGCCCTTCTCAATATAGACTCTTCTCTGAATGATACCCAAAATGTTGGATATAATAAGGACTGACTCAATGCCATAGTAGTGGCAAAGGTGCTAAAGGATTCTAAATTATGGTAATGGCATGACCAATGTTGCCTTGATCAGTAAAAGACCCCTTATAAGCTCGATGTTATATGGATCCTAACGGATGCCATTCTAGTCAAATCATATTATTAAGGAAGTACCTTAGCGAATACGACCTTGATGTAGGTAATGGACTATACCAACCTCAACACTTAGTCGACAAAGTATGACATGTGGGGGGCAGTTGAGAATAAGAGATATATCTAGGACCATTAATCCTTATGCGTTGGATGCTCCTCCTTCTAGAGTTGATACTTCAAAGAATGAGTCGTCTCAGTCACGCAATTGACCTAGTTGTACTTACCATTTTATTATAAATTGTTTTCTTATTTCAATTTCCTTGTAATAACTTAAGGTGTTAATGGAATATTTTACATTTTTCTTCCCTTTATATTGTATTATCTTCTAGTCTAACCTTTTAGGAGATGTCATCATATCAAATCTTGGTCCTAGAGCTAGAAAAGAAAAAATGTACCTATTTCTAGGGTCGTTCCTGAGCAAGGATTATCGTGGCCCAGTTAGCCATGGGTGCCTAAGCTTTCTAAGTAGGTCTTTCATAGTTGACTATTGGCCTACCAACCTTTTAGTCTTATATGAAAACGTTAAAATTTAGAGATGGTATGTGGTCGACTAATTAATCAGTCTTAAAAGAAGGCATTTGAAATAAGATAATCATCATACTGATAAGTAACACGTCAATGAAAAACTTGTTCGACTAATTGATCTTCTTCATTATATATTCATTTGCCTGCCACTTGGAATAATGATTAGAGATAATTGCGATAGGTCTAAGGGAACTTCTGTAAAGTAATTCCAAAATTAAAATAAACTAAAGAAACATAGACTTAAAGGTAAAACTTCTTCAAATTGGCTGCATTCCATTCTCGGGAAATCTCTCTTCCCTCTATTACTTCTAAGTGGTAAGCTCCCATCAAGTTGTCTCAAATAACTTTGGATGGGCCTTCCTTGGTGGGATTTGATTTCCCATCCGAGGGATTCTTATCACTTCACACTATCTTTCTTACAACCTAGTCTCTAACCTTGAATCTTCTTGCCTAGACCCCCTATGACACCCCTACCTAATAAAATACCGGGTGATCAATCCTATACTAGATTAAAACAGAAATCTCATATGGTTCATTCTTAGCATCACTGTCAAAAACCAATTTAATTACTAATAACTTATTAGGCTAGAGTCAAAATTTTATTTAACTAATCTTTTTAACCAAACCAACCAAGTAAAACAATCACACAGTGTATATACCACAATTGAAAGGAAATAAGGTAACCTAACTATCGGTACAACATAATACAACCAAATCGAATTGTCGCAAACTAAAATGTGGTAAAAGACTAAATGAATACAGTTGGGCTATCACCCGAATGTTTTTACAATACCTTTTATCTATATCACAAGGATAGAAGTGTCTAAATTAAACCCGATTGCATCCACCACTGCTGCAACAACATTTGACTCGAAAGAATCATCATCCCGGTGTCCCTGTGTCTGAACACCTAATATATACATATATGTAGCAAGATAGATGGAAAATAAAGAAACGGGCCAGAGCCCGAGTTTCGAAAATATTTGGCAAGTGCATCAAATGCCATATTTTTAAAATATGAAATCTCTCATATTTAAACTGGTATCGCACCCTCATGAGATATACCTCACCCCTCCACTAACAGTGAACAACTATCACATACATTTTAAACAACCTAGTTAAGCTAACCTGCCTAACTAATCTATTTCTCCCATCCTCTAAGTCCTCATGACTATCACCTACCCTGCGTGATATAATATATGTTATACCGTAAGCAATCACCTAAGCTTTAGTTGGTATGATCATCAAAATGATATATATATATATATATATATATATATATATATATACACCGTTCTTTTTCTGAATCTATCACTAGTTTAAAATACCAATTTCACTTTAGTATATAAAATGCTGTATATATATAATTCTCATTTAATACACGATTCACATTTGTATTAATCCGGATATAAATCTCCTGGAAGAGGAATAAACTCTTATTCATTTTACACTTTACACAAGTATAAGTTATATGATATCTCATCTTCATATATGAGAAATATACTATACACAACAATTATATTTATACTTATATTACAATCATAAGTATAATAACCATCCCACCAAGTTGTAACTCGAGGATGCTGCCTCAAAGTGCTATCATCATCCGGGTATACTCAACTTAACCCTGGTACCAAGTCATACTCACTCATGAGCATGGTCGAAATACTAAACGATGGAGGCGGTCATATTCTCTCCTAAAAGTCGAATCATAATCGCACCCATATGCGGGACGATATGACCTTGGGATATACTCCCCCTGCCTCAAGCCAAGGGATTCACCCATATCGCGTAACCTCCCTGGGCACTAGAGATATATGTATACATAAATATATCATTTGCATACCAATATATTTATAATCAATTCATATATATATATATATATATATATATATATATATATATATATATATATATATATATATATATATATATATATATATATATATATATTGTAACAACACCCGTATATATAATATATATCACATCTCAATATGCCCTGGCTATAATTGCTGAACTCTTATAGCGATGGCCAAAATATCCGGAATGTTCTCATTTGTAATAGTATATAAGTATTTACACACTTAAAATACTAAACCTATAAGCATTATTTTACTCAAGATTTACTTACCTTAATCACTTTTAAGGATTTATATATATACTCCCGAATATACCAATTAGTAATACTTAAATAACTATAGAAGCTACTTATCTTAATTCCATAGGTGTCACATCACCTATAATAATAGTCGTCAATAGATGTACCGGATAGCCGCTCAATCCTCTTTAGCCCATATCCCAAATTCCATCTTAATGGCATCCTATAATTTACTCAAATGCAATCGGTCCATATTTATTCTAATTGCATAAATATAGGTGTACACACTTGCCGGAGACCTCTCTCGAACGTTACGCATCCTAACCATTCATTTGGTCCATACCTCGGATTGTACCCTTAACTAATCAAAGATTCCCTCTTTCATCCCAAGGTTTACTTACCCTCAATTCCATTATCTAGGAGTCCTTATATCACTTCAGGAATCCCTTATAATAATCTCCAATTTGCAATTTAATTCCCTATAAACTTAAAGGAAGAAAATTTACCATGACTGTTAAGGCGAATCGATTCTCCCCTAATGCGAATCGATTTGAACTAGCGAATTGATTCGGTCTAAATCCGACTCGGTTCAGAAAAGGTTCGGCAACCAAGTATTTAAGGGCATATCGATTCGGTCTCAATCCGAATCGATTTGGCCTGGGATAGCCTTACATGTCTCCTTATGCGAATCAATTCGGTCTAGACCTGAATCGATTCGCCCTGTTCGGAGCTCACTGTTTGGGTGATTTCATCTTCTCCAAAAATCCCAAATATCATCCCAAACTCCATTTTTGTGGTTTTTAATCTCAACCAACAACACTATAATCATCCTAACACTGATTTATAACTAACGCATCAATTAATTTATGGGTAGAACAATTTATCTTGGATTTAAACCCTAAAACTAATTAAACTCTCTTTTATCATTTCTTCCCATTTCTTCCCATTTGTACACACCATTGACATGAGATTAACACTAGAAGTCATCAAGAGTTAAAAATACATCAATTTGTAAACTCAAAATCAATTTTCCCAATTTTATTTCAAATGTTTTAACAAAAAATTATCTAGTTTACCAACTACAATATGAGATACACACTCAATTAAGTAAAGAAAGTAAACACTTGCCTCATGCTCATGGATAAAACCCGATGACCTCGAGTCGAATCCCACGAAGTTTGGCTGAAAATCCCCTTTCTCTTCCTCTTTTCCCTCTTTTCTTCTCGTCTTTCTTTTCTCTCTTTTATTTCTTTCCTTCCTCTCTTTATCTTGTAACCTTATAAGAGAGAAATAAGGGCTTGTCTCCTATAAAACCCAAAAATGACTCATTTACTCAATTGCGAGTCCCTACTAGTCTAAAAGTCCCCGAAACCTAAATACCCCCGAATACTTTATTCTGACAATCTCGGCCATTCTGAAACCAACCGTGCACTCGAAATCTCCATCTGAGTTACTTAAATAAAATTCACTAGTCGGACCCAAAGCTTCTCAACGCACTTTTTCTACAATGTAAACTATCACTCCTCACTTAACCCAACTGCGAGATGACATAAAAATATTCCGACTCATTTACTTAGTCCCCAAGGTAAATGTAACACATGTTGGTAATTATCTAACACTCATAAATCCCGAAAAAATTCCTCTAATTACCAAATTATGCCCACTTATGAAATTTACATATCTATAAAAGTATGGGGTATTACATACTTCCCCCCTTACAAAGGAATTTCTTCCCCAAAATTCGGATATGACCTGTACCCAAAAGTCGAATAGAACTAACACAATGGTACCCTACCATATACTTGTTCATGGTACCCATCTATCTCAAGGCTTATACTCTAACACACTAGATTAACAACAAGCTTGACTACATCTCTACATGCTGAAACACTACCTCGGTCATAAGGTTAACTCTAACAACGACAAATCGCACCTAGTGCTTATATAGCCGCATATAAAGAAAAAACAAGAATCTCATATGGTTAATTCTTAACATCAATGTCGAAAACCAATTTAATTACTAATAACTTATTAGGCTGGCGTAAAATTTTTATTTAACTAATCTTTTTAACCAAACCAACCAAGTAAAACAATCACAGTGTATATACCACAACTGAAATGAAATAAGGTAATCGAACTCTTGGTACAACATAATATAACAAAATCAAATTGCCGCAAATTAAAATGCGATAAAAGAATAAACGAATGCAGTTGGGCTATCAACCCGAGTGTTTTGACAATACATCCTATCTAGATCACAAGGATGAAAGCGTCTAAAATAAACCTGCTTGCATCCAGAGCTGCTGCAGCAACGTCTGACTCAAAAGAATCATCATCCAGGCATGCCCGTGTCTGAACACCTAATATATACATATATGTAGCAAGAGAGGGTGAAAATAGAGTAACTTTTCGGTATACACACATGGAGTTCGGTGTAGGTGTAGGCTCGATTTAGGGTCGGGTAGGTTACGGGAATGGGGAATTAGCTCCATTTGTTTCACATTTGCCTCGAAATAATGCTTTTTGAACCACAAACGCAATCAAGCCTGCATATTGAACATTTACGCGCATAAAACCATTATTGTCGAGAATTAGTAACTAAAATACGTCTATTTGGGGTATAAAATGTACACTTTTGGGTGCTTATCACCTCTGTCTGGACACCTAATATATACATATATGTATAAAGAGAGGGGGAAAATAGAGAAACGGGTCAAAGCCCGAGTTTTGAAAATATTTAGCAAAGTGCATCAAATGTCATTTTTTTTAAAATATGAAATCTCTCATATTTAAATAGGTATTGCACTCTCATGAGATATACCTCACCCCTCCTCTAATAGTGCACACCTATCGCATACATTTTAAACACCCTAGTTAAGCTACCCTGCCTAATTAATCTCTTTCACCCATCCTCTAAGTCCTCATGAATATCACCTACCGTGAGTGATATAATATATGTTATATCGTAAGCAATCACCTAAGCTTTAGTTGGTATGATCATCAATGTGATATATATATATATATATATATATATATATTATACCGTTCTTTTTTCGAAACTTTCATTAGTTTGAAATATCAATTTCACTTTAGTATATAAAATGTCGTATATGTCGTATATATATATATATAATTCTTATTTAATATATGATTCACATTTGTATTAATTCGGATATAAATCTCCCGGAAGAGGAATAAATTCTTATTCATTTCACACTTTACACAAGTCTATAAGTTATATGATATCTCATCTTCATATACGAGCAATATACTATTCACAATAAGTATATTTATACCTATATTACAATCATTAGTATAATATCCATCCCACCAAGCTATAACTCGAGGATGTAGTATCAAAGTGCTATTATAATCCAGGTATACTCAACTTAACCCCGGTACTAAGTCAGACTCACTCATGAGCATGGTAGAAATAATAAACGGCAGAGGGGGTCATATTCCCTCCTAAAAGTGGAATCATTATCGCACCCATATGCAGAACGAAATGACTTGGGGATATACTCTCCATGCTCCTCAAGCCAGGGTATTCACCCACATCACGCAACCTCCATAGATAGAACTAGAGATATATGTATACATAAATATATCATTTGCATACCAATATATTTATAATCAATTCATATATATATACTGTAACAACACCCGTATATATAATATATATAACTTCTCAATATGCCCTGGCTATAATTTCCGAACTCTTATAGCGATGGCCAAAATATCCCGAATGTTCCCATTCGTAATAATATATAAGTATTTACACACTTAAAATACTACACCTATAAGAATTCTTTTACTTAAGATTTACTTACCTTAGTCACTTTTAGGGATTTATATATAATATCCCGAATATACTTATTTGTGTTACTTAAAAAAGTATACAAGTTACTAATCTTAATTCCATGGGTATTGCATCACTTATAATAATAGTCGTCAATAGACATACCGGATAGCCGCTCAATCGTCTTTAGCCCATATCCCAAATTTCATCCTAATCGCATTCTAGGATTTACTCAAATGCAATCGGCCCATATTTATTCTAACCGCATAAATATATCTATACACACTTGATGAAGACCTCTCTCGAATGTTACACGTCCTAACCATTCATTAGGTCCATACCCCGGATTGTACCCATAACTAATCCAAGATTCCCTCTTTCATCCCAAGGTTTACTCACCCTCAATTCCATTATCTAGGAGTCCTTATATCACTTCTAGAATCCCCTACAATAATCTCCAATTTGCAAATTAACTTCCCATAAACTTAAAGAAAGAAAATTTTCCATTACTGTTAAGGCGAATCGATTCGTACCTAATGCAAATCGATTCGGTTTAAATCCGAATCGGTTCAGAAAAGGGTCTCCAATTAGATCTTCAAGGGCGAATCGATTCAGTCTCAATCTGAATCGATTCGACCTAGTTCGTCCTGTTCGGAGCTCACTGTTTGGGCGATTTCATCTTCTCCAAAAATCCCAAATATCATCTGAACCTCTATTTTTGTGGTTTCCAATCTCAACCAACAACACTATACTCATCCTAACACTAATTTGTAACTAACACAATTATTAATTTATGGGATAGAACAATTTCTCTTAGATTTAAGCCCTAAAATTATTTAAACTCTCTTTTATCATTTCTTCCCATTTCTAACCATTTATACACACCATTGATATTGGATTAACGCTAGAAGTCATCAAGAGTTAACAATACATAAATTTGTAAACTCAAAATCAATTTCCCCAATTTAAAATTCAAAGTTTTTAACCCAAAATCATCTAGTTTACCAACTAAAATAAAAGACACACACACTCAATTAAATAAATCAAGTAAACACTTGCCCCTTGGATAAAATCCAACAACCTCGAGTCGAATCTTGCAGAGTTTGGCCAGAAATCCTCTGTCTCTTCCTCTTTTCCTTCCTTTTTTCTCTTCTTTTTTCTCTCTCTGTTCTTTCTTTCCTTTCTTTCTTTCTCCCGTAGCCTTATAAGAGATAAATAAGGGCTTGTCCCTTATAAAATCCAAAAATGACTCGTTTACTCAATTGCGAGTCCCTACTAGTCCAAAAGTCCCCGGAACCTAAGCACTACCCCAGATACTCTATTCTAACTATCTCGTTCATTCCAAAACCAACCGTGCACTCGAAATATCTATTCGTGTTACTTAACTAAAATTCACTAGTCGGACCCCACGCTTCTCAACACGCGTTTTCTATAATGTAAACTATCACTCGTCACTTAACCCAATTGCGACATGACATAAAAAAATTCTGACTCATTTACTTAGTCCCCAAGGTAAATGTAACACACATTGGTAGTTATCTAACACTCATAAATTCTGAATTACTATTCATAAAAATTCCTCTAATTACCAAATTACGCCCACTTATGAAATTTACATATCTATAAAACTAAGGGGTATATCACCCCCTGTTGTACAACTTAGTTATTTGTTATTGATAGGAGGCAAGATTTACAAAATGTAATTTCCTATTTCCATCAACCAAGTCAATCACTGGTTTGATTTCTTGGTTGTTAAGGTCTTGGTCAACTAAGGTCGACTTTATGGTTGGTAGACCAGCTTCTAGTAGGATGACTATTTCCATTATATAAGCTAGGGAAAAGGGTGTTTCCCAAATTAATCACCTAATAGTTAGCCGAGAATGATCAAATAATGTATGGGAGCTGGTCCTTTTGCCTTTTTCAATATCTTCCTTATTTCGTCAAAGATTATCTTTTAGAATCTTCTTCTTTCTCATTTTTCTGGGGATAGGCCACTAAGTTGTAATAGTGTCTAATATTGTGCTTATTTCAAAAGATTTAAAAGAGGTTACTCTTGAACTGAGTTTCATTATCTGTGATGATTATTCGATGGATGCTAAACCGTGTTATGATATTATTTCATATGAAGTTGGTTATATCGATATCTCAGATGTTCGTCAAGGGATCTCCTTGAATACATTTTGAGAATTAATCTGTGTGGATTAACAGACGCTTCATGCTTACAAAGGTGAGGGGCAATGGGCCGATGATGTCAATCCCCCACTAGAAAAAATGCTAAGGATTTGTGAGGGACTCAAGATCGCTGGTGGGATGATGAACGAACGACGAGAAATGTTTACAATTTTTACACTTTTGGAGTAAGAGATCGCATCCTGCTTCATGTACGGCCACCAGTACTCTTCTTTCACAAACCTAACTGCTAACGACCTCCCCACTGTATGGCTTCCATATATTCCCTGATATAACTCGTATAGAGCCTTACCGATATTGTTTGTATGTACGCACTAGAGATAAGCCCTTGAGAAATAACTCTAATAAATCTTATGTTCTTTTGATAAGTGGAAGTGAACAACTTTCACTCAAATCTTGGGTGCCTATTTTTTATTGTCTAGTAAGAAATCCTATTTAAGATAATGCATTATTAGATCCCTCCATCTTGGTGACATATCAATGGCAATAACCTGCTCGATAGGCTTCCTTTATTGATGCTGGATCGATCAAGGTAATCTACTTGGATCATTCTCGTCATATCTCCCGTGATATCTGAAGAATATTTGGCAAGCTCATCTACATGACTATTATGCCCCCTTATAAACTATTAAACTTATACATGCTTGAACTAGGTGACTAAGTGTTGGGCCTCTCCAAGGTATGCGCCCATATGTTCGTCCCTAGCTTTGTATTCTATTGATATCTGATTTGATACTAGCCTTGAGTTACAAAAGATGTCAGTGTGACGTGTGCCTTGGAAAAGTATCTTATTTAGTCTTCCAATCAGTGCCTCATATTCTGCCTCTTTATTGAAGGATTTAAATCCCAAGTGAGTTGTTCTCGAGAATAACTTCCTCTGGGGATACTAATATTATCCTAACTCATGCCCCTTGGAATTTGATAATCATCAATATAAAGTTTCGATCCCTCCCCATCTTTTATTGGTTATTTAATAGATTCTTTATTTTTATGCTCATCTTTAGTGGTTCCTAGTCGCTAGAAAATTTAATGATGAAGTCTATTAGGACTTCCATTTGACTAAGGTCCTAGGCTGAGGTTATATATCAAACTTTCCAAGTTCAACCGACCACTTAGATATCCTTCCAGATAGGTCTACCTTCCCGAGCATCTATTTTAGAGGGAAAGAGGTTAGAACAACGATAGTGTGTGCCTAAAAGTAGTGTTTCAACTTTCTAAAGTTTATCACCATTGCATATGTAAGTTTTTCTAATGGGAGTTACCTTTTCTCATTGTCGAGCAAGGTTTTACCCGCATAATATATTGGGACCTAAATCTCATTATTCTCATAAATTAGGAAATATCAAAATTTTTGGACACCATGACATATTAGTGAAAATGTCCCTCATCATCAGGGATGGTCAGTAGTGGTAACTGTCTCAAATATTTTTTACTTCTTCAAGTGACGTAGTGCATTCATTGTTCCATATTTCCTTACTTTATTTTCTAAGTTCTTGAAAAAAAGGTCGAAACTTCTTTGAAGATCTGGATATGAAGTGGTAAAGTGCGGCTAGCATAATAGTCAACTTTTGCTCCTCGTGCACAGAACTCAAGGGTTATACCTTCCTAATTGATTCAGTCTGTTTGGGGTTTTCCTTAATACCTCTATAAATGACTAGGTACTCACGAAAATTTCTCGATTATACCCCAAAGGAGCACTTGGTTACATTCAATCTCATCTTATAGTAGCGAAGGACTTCAAAAGTCTTCTCGAGATCTGAAAGGTAACCCCCCTTCCTTATGCTTTTCATAGTCATGTCATCAATATACACTTACATTATATCTCCCAGCTATTGTTTGAAGATATTCCTTACTAGTCTTTGATAGGTTGAACCGATGTTTTTAACCCAGATGGCATCACCATGTTGCAGTATAGTCTTAACATGGTGATAAAGGAAGTCTTTTACCTATCAAGGGCGAACAATGGGATTTGGTGGTAGCCTGAGTAGATGTCAAAGAAGCTTATACGCTCATGGTTAGAAATGACATCAACCAATTGGTCTATATGGGCAAGGGAAAAATATCCTATGGACACTCTCGGCTCAGATTATAGACTATATACTTCATGTTTCTTTTCTTTACGACCATTAAGTTTGAAAACCACTTTGGGAATTGAATGTATTTTATGGATACTACCTCCAGAAGTTTCCCCACCTCCTCTTCAACTGGTGTGGTTCCTCGCACCTTTCGAGTCACTGATGGATGCAAAGGATCCACGTGGATCTTGTGACACATTACTTTGGGATCTATTCTTGGCATGTCGTATGTTTCAAGGAAAAAAATGTCCTGGTTGATCTTGAAGAGAAAAAACATGTATTCCTTCTCTTCTCAAGTAAGTGAGTTTCCTATCAGGAACTTCTCAGGTTGATTGTCATCAAACACTACCTCTTAAAAAGGTTCCATAACCCAATCGATAGGGGCAACCCTTATTTCCTCAATACTAGGTTGCCCATACTTTAGCTACTACTTAAAGGGTACATAGCCCTCCACTGGTTTCACTACTTTCTCATTCTAATCTTATTTTGGTCGAATGGTAGCTGTGAAACATTTTTTAGCTAAGTATTTATTCCCTTAGATCTCCATAACCACTATGTCAATGATGTATTTTATCTTTTAGTGGTAGGTAGATGGCACAACCCTCATGGATCCAACCATCATCTTTTAAGGATAGTATTATGTGGTGAATCTATATCTACCACGAGAAAGTCAATGATCTTAGATATTTCTCCTGCACGGACGGGGAGAATAACCTTCCTCAGAGTCCAAGCCATCATTCATACAAAGCCAACTAAAGGCACAGTGGCTTCTTAAAGATTTAATATAGGAATGTTTAACTGGTTAAAGATATTGAGGTACACAATTTCTGAGAACCTACCATGATCCACTAATAGATTTTCTAGATCCCTTTTAGAAACTATGAGAATCATTATAAGATTATCATGATGGGGAGTCCTTAGTCCAATAAAATAACCATTGGTGAAAAAAAATTTCTTTGTATAATCAATATATTCAGGTTGTCAGCGTTTTCTAGCAATGGGTTTGGTCAGTCAATATGAAAGGCTCCCATAACTAGTGTGAGTTTCTCTTCTTCCATCCTTAGGGAATTACCCATGATATAGTTTGGGTTTGAGGACCCATGAATCACTAAGTATTTATGACCCAAACTTTCATCCAAGACGTTATATGGTCTTAGGCCACCATGGATTATAGAAAAATTGAGTCCCATATCACCATCCAGAATGTTGTCTGGTCTCCGATTGCGTATAAGTTGTGATGCACTTTCCTTCTCCTCCACGATGTCATTTAGGTGCCCATACTGGACCAGTTCCTCGAGGTCGAACTTGTGTGCCTTGTAATTTTCTGTTTTGTGATTTTAATATTTTTGGTATGCAAAGTTTAGTGCATGGTTTCCGTTCTTTGGGTCACTGAACATCTTTTATGGCCACTTTAAGTATTTTTTACCTTTGAACTTGTATATTCGTTAAGAGAAAAACGTGTTAATGGATTTGAGCACTTTCTCAGGATTGCCTCCCTTCGACGTTCAAATTTTCTTTATTCCTTCCTTCTTGTCTGCTCCCTCTTTGTCCCCGTTCTCTAACTATTTATGTTGATCTCCTTCTTGACCAACTCCGACCACTATATCTTCTAACTTGGTATACTTATCGTCTCTCTCCATTAGATTTTCAATACTAATAAATTCTCTCTTAGGTAGAGGCTAGTAAATCATGTAGTTTCTCAATAAACCAATTTTTAAGGATTCCATTGCAACTTTCTCAGTACAATCCTCCACCTCGTTATACACTCGCCAGTACCTTATGACATACTTAAGGAGTGTTGTCGAAGGCTTTTATTTATTTTTAGAAGTGAATCCATTCGTTTAGGATGGGTGCTAATAGTGATGAACCTGACCATAAAATCTTTGGATGGATGCTTGAAGGATGCAATTATTTAGTGTTGTAACTTCTCAAACCACTTATGGGCAGTGTCTATTAGACTAGAGGAAAATATTCGGTATATCAATCCTTCATTAGGGTTCCATAACATCATCTCCCGGCGATACCACCTTACGTGACCGATAGGGTTAATTTTCCAGTCATAGATCTTGAATCTTGGGGGAGTAAACTTCTTAAGAGGATCGAAATCCTCTATAGCTTGATCGAAATGAGACTTCATCAGATAAACAAAATCTCTTCTCGCAAGCTTTTTGGTAGTGTGATCCCCTTGGTGGGTTGGGTGCCTCTCCACCTCTGTTCTGATGAAATCGTAGAGCTCTCTATGTCCTCACCACTCGTCATAGCATCGTCTCTGTTAAAATGATCTCTCATAAGGGGGGATTCCTTGTGTCATTAAGTGATTCTTCCTCGGTTACTATCCTTGCTCTCCTTATGACTAAGAGTCCTCGACTTGTTTCCATCATTTCACTTCTCCCTGTGGACTTCCCTCTCCAAATTTTCTAGGTCTTACTGGAGTTTAGCATTATTATCTTATTAGTTCCTATTGGTAAACTTATCATCTCGGGGGTGATTTTTATAATTTTCAATGAGCCTTAAGAGCTAGTTAGATTGCTCAAGCTCACCATTATCCACCATTTTCTCCTCCCACGGATGGTAATGGATAGCAAGTGATTGTTAATAATTACCAATCTCATATCTGATCCTCTGGGATAAAGGAGAAGACTGACAACCTCTGGTCATCATAACTGTTATAGTCTAAAGATTAACCCTCTTAGTCCCCTATATCTTATTGCCGATAACCCTCATGGTCAACGAGGTTTTGGTGATCTTAGTTAGGTGAGTGAGACATCTCAGAATGTTGAGTAGTGCAAAATAACCCAAATTATTCCCATTGATAGTGCCAATTGTAGGGGGAAATTTCCTATAGATGACGTTACCAATGCACACACGCAAAATAAGAGTAAATATCAAAGAGAGTAATGAAATGACACACACATAACACAGGATGTACGTGGTCTGACAACGTGCCTCCGTCCACATGGTTTAGGGTTTGTTCTTTATTACTTTAAAGAACTAGTTGGTAGAGTTATAGTACTTCTCAATTATGCAATATCACATCCCTGTCTCAATGGGTTTAGGTTTACATTTATAAAGAAGATTATGAGAGTCCTAAACTTTGTTAATAAATATCCCTAAGAGTTAATATCTATAATTTTTAAACTTCAGTCGTTCCAATTAGTGAACATATGGGAGTCTTTTGTGACTTAGACTCTTCATTAACTTTTGTGCCTATGTAGTTATGGACATCACAATTCATATAATCATTAATTGATAGTTTAGTTAAATTATTGCAATTCAAATTTGAAAATATTTAAAACTAATGATACAATATAAAAATAATGGAAATAATGTAAAAACATCATAAAAAATGAAATTACCAAAAGTAAAGGTTATAGAAAATGCAAAAAAATGATGTATTGCATGGTTCAATATCAATAACTGTTTTCAAAAAACCTTTAACCAGTGCTAACGAAATCGAATATATTGGAAAAAGTGGTATGGTAAGGTATAGGTCAAAAACTAACCAAATCGATAGATATCCATTCATATCCAAATTTTAAAAAATGTCCAATCATTTAGTATGTGAGACAACTACAAAACATTTTGAAGATAAAAAAAATACAATTATATATTTATTTTTCATCTCACACACTATATTATTGAGTTTTTTATGAAGTTCGACTGAAATAATCTCATCGCTTTAAAAGTCCGTATTTTTAAATGAAATTAATAATTAAATAAATATAATCTAATTGGATTAATAAATAGAAATTCAGATTAATTATAATTTAATTTGTGAATTCAAAGTTATGTGAATTAAAATGGAATTTCAGAATTTAATTGGTAAGTTGTTAAAGGTTTATGGTCTTTAGTTTAACAATCAAAGAGTTTGGGACCCAAACTTTAATTTTAGTAAATTATAATTTGGATTGGACTTATGGGGGAATCTGGGGAAAATCGAATGGTTAGGTAGTCTTTTATACATTTCTTGGAAAATAATTTTAGGGTTTGTGGGATATTCAAAAGTGGGAATTATCTAGAAGGAAATGAGATGCCAAAACACCTAAGTAGTGCCTAGGCCCACGACTGCGGGCTTAACCACCCATGTCGTGGGGTATTTTACCACGACCACGACCAGATCGCGGCTAAACTGCGTCTGAAGATGAGGTATTGTTTTTGTTTTATGACTTCTACAAACTTCAATCATTTTAAACTACTAGCCCCTTATTTTCACTCATCTTCTCCATAAAGAAACCCTAACCTCTCTTTAGACCCTTCCCCAAGCAACCCATTTTCAAAGCAAATCAAAGTGTTATTCAAGGATTTCTGAAATAATATTTCAAGAGGTTATCCAAACTATTTTCAAGCAAGATTCGAAAGTGATTTTTGTGGATTTCTAAGGCTAAGTTTAAAAGGGTTCCATCTTTTTTATATAAATAAATCTTTTGTGTATTTCAAAGAGAAGTTACTAATCTACTCTTCTACTCTTATATACACAATTTTTAATTTCACCTAAATCTAAAATATAAGCTAAAATTGATTAGTAACCCTTAGGATTTTGATAATCCCTTATGTTATTTTTGATCAAATTAGACTAATACACAGAGTTGAAATTGGATTTAATCTTAGTTAAAATACAAATTATGAAATTGGACTGTTGGTTAGAAGACTTGCATATTAGGGTTTGAGAAAGAATAATAGCCTAATGTTGATTTGAAATTAATAAAGGGGAATTATGGCTTAATTGACACTTAGTTTTCATTAAAAATAGATATACTATGTAGGGTTGTAAATTTAGCTTGATTGGTAGTACCTTTACGTAGAAATGTATAATTAATACTCTTTGTGTCCCAAATTAAGAGTCCCTATCCAGTTTTTTTTGCATAGATTAAGGATTCACTAAATCAATAGCTAAGATTAACACCAGCACACTATCGTGGGATTCGATTCGTTGATTATGTCCCCCCAAAAAAATGGACTATTAATTTGGGATAACCCAAAATGGAATAGAGGACTGTTAATTTGGATCGAGGGAGTATGATTTAATGCTTAATGTTTTATAATTGTAGTATAATCCTGAATGTAAATGCATGGAAAAAAGAATAACCTCATGTGTATAGTCTTGAATTAAATTAGAATCTCTATCATTTATTACTTTCATGGAAATTGAAATTTGACCCGATTGTATTTGAATTTGAATTTAGTCCCTTATGTACATTTCTTATATTATTGAAATTGAAATAAATGAGTAGTTAAATTAAAAATATTACGGGGAAGGTATTATTGAATTATGTTGGATTGTTGTTGTTATTATTGTTGGTTTATGGTGGGTGGTTGTGTTGGAAATTGAAAATGGTTTCCTAATTCATTTAATCGTTAACTTACTTCACCTTAATAATTTAATAACTAATTTTAGAGTCCAAATGAATACCCTATCTACACAAAATTCTATCAAGGAGGTTACTTTTTTGGATTTCATTTACAAGACATCTCATGCATGGAGTCTAGAGACAGGTAAAAGTTTTGTTTGAATTCTTTAATTAAATTATTTCTTTTATTTTAGTGACAAAATTATTGAGTAGTCTCATACTAGACATATTCTTGTGCGTAGTTTGAGAAATCCCTTAGAAATTAATGAAATAACATAATGAGTGATTTAAAGACAAATTTAGAATGGTATGAAGGTTGGAGTAAATGGAAGATAATGATGAAATTCCATGAATATTAAGTTCAATGTGGAAATGAAATTGTAATATCATAATAGCATTTAATTGGATTGAAAGGGATATAGTTGTAACACCCTGTGATTTTTTAGCAGTAAAAATCTTTGTTAAATTAAATATTTAAAAAAAAATTAGAATCTATCTAATTTTGGTATGTAAAAATGTTGATATATATATATATATATATAATTTTAAGTGGAATTTGAATCGAGACTAAAATTTGAAAATTATAACTTTTTATATAAAAACCGGGGGTGGATTTGACCCAAGGAGAATAAGAATTCGAGTGTCTGATCTCTAAAACGTGATGCAGACGACCTTAACAATGTTCAATGGAGTTGATTTTTCTTAACAAATTTGTCTCGCCTTCATCTAGAACATATCCAAAATTTAAGTAAATCTGACTGCCTGTTCTCTAAAACATGATGCATATAACCTTCGCCATGTCCGATCGAGTTGATTTTTGGATAGCTGCTTTGACTCGCCTTTCTCGACAACATATCAAAATTTTAGTGAATTCTGACGGTCGAATCGTTTAAATTGTATTTTTGTGCATTTTTGTATGATTAAGAGTCTTTTTTTAAATCCTTTCTATAATGGGCGGGTCTGTACTTTTTAAAACACTTTTAACTCTTCTCAAAAAGCAATAGCCTCCCAAATTATTATCTCCTCTCATCTACAAAACCCCATTAAACACAACTTTAAACCCAAGTTTTGAAGATCAAAATCAAGTTTTCTCAAGAACAACCAAGAAGGTGTCTTTGCTATTTTCATGAAAGGAACGCAGTTGTGTAATAAAAATTTCAAGACAACTTCTTTAGAGGCATAAATTCTTCTATTGTTCCCCTTAAGTGTTATACATTTTAGATATCGCCTAAACTTTAATAAATGTTATTTTTCATAAAATAAAGTAGGAAGATTAATTAGGAAAAGTGAAAGTAATTACGGAATGTTTTTATTAAAAATTATAATATGATTTAAGACTCAAAATAATCACATGCTTAGATAAGAGGGTTTAATTATGATAGAATTGTGGGGCTTTTCGCAAGTTAGAATTTAAAATTTAAAATTAAAATAATGTTGCGACTCGTATAATGATGATATTGATGTGTAGATTGTAGAATGAAATTATTATTATGAAATATTGTGACTATTCTTGTTAAAGTGGAATCTCATGTTAACCGGTAAAATTACCACTTGTATGGAAAATTTTAAAATTTAATAAATTGTGTGACTTTTAATAAACTTCTTTACTTATATAAATTAGATGGACGGAATTTGGAGGATATTGTAAAAGGAAAGTTAATTGGAAGAATCGTAGTGATAATTGAAAATGTCTTATTTAAATCTTGCTTGTGTTAATATTTCATGACCGCAGGGACGTTGGGATTTTGGGAAGTTATGCCTTTACCCTTGTTTTTAGGTTGCTTGCTAGGTAATAGATTAGTAGGTAGGTCTTTGTTATTGTTAATACTTTGTAGGTATGGGACTAGTGAGTGTAGATTTTTACGGATGTGTATTTCTGGGGTGGGTCTAAGCAATACACTTTTTCATTGCTCCGTTGGCCTGGGTACGAGGGTAATTGTCGGTAGATATTATTCATAGGAGATAGGGTAGGGTACACTTATGGTTTGGAGATTTCTAGGTATGGGACTAGGTATGGTTTAGGATTTAAGGCTCGAGTAAAGGGTGGTGCTTTCAGAAAATAATGAACTTAATAAAATGAGGAATTAATGCCTGCGATAATAAATGGGTATTAAAATGAATTTTTCGTCGCCAATAATGCAGGGCTAATGAAATTGGGATGGTTGGCTATAGTGACATAGGTATTTGCTATCATCACCAGTAAGTGCGTTGCCAATAAGTGCAAGGCTAACAAAAATTAGACTGGTTGGCTATTTTAACGTGTTGTGTGTGGAAGCTCGTCAATAAGTGCAGGGCTAACGGAATTGGACCGGTTGCCTATTACGAGGGGAATATGTGTGGTGTAAAACTTTAGGGCGGTACGAATACGTGAAGGATCAATAAAAAGTTCAACTGGCTATAGTGGTGTTGCCGTGATAATTTTGTTAATCGAATTAAATTGAATTTATAGCTTTATAAAAATTAAATGATCAAAATATAATAATTGCACTTGGACATTGGGGTGGCTTAGTTATATATTCTTATGTGTGGGTTCATGGACCCTAATTGTAAGGAGTAGATTGTATTCATATGGTGGGCTCTGATCCATTGGGTTGACTAACAGTTCAGGTATAGTGGTGGAGTAGCTGCATAGGATGGATTAGATATCTTTTGAATGGAGTTGTAAATTTATTTTTATTTTCTTTAGTAGTTTATCTTATCTGTCTTTTTCGTCGTTTTGTTTATGGGATTTTCATTTAGTGATTTGGTGGGCCAATCAGTTCTACAGTTGTTTATGGTTTTACCATATATTTATAAATGGATTACTTTATTTGGGCTTTAATAATTTGGAGTGGGGCTTTATTGTTGGAGCTAGCGATGATGGATTTAATTTGCATGGATGTTTATATTCATTAGATTTATTCAAATTATATCTTTTGGAAAAAGTTTTTAGTATCTCATATTTCTGTCACATGCGGAGAATAGTATTTTATTTAGTGACGCCCGACATAGTTTGGCGACGGTTGATGCCAAAATGTGCGGGGTGTTACAATTGGTATCAGAGCATGGTCTTAGGACTTGTTGGTTTTGAGTCCCTTATAGCTTCCACGTTATTGATCTCTGATTTCCTTCATTAATTCGCACTCTTTAAGGTATTGGGTCTAGCTTACGTATTAGTTCTATTTCTTTAAAACAGGGGCTTTTGTGTTAAGGCCATTGTAGGTGTCAAGGCTTGAAGTAGTAATCTTGATGTGATGATCTTTAGAGATGATTTTGGAGACGAGAATTATTTTGAAGATCATTAGAATAAATGTTAGGTATTTGTAAAATAGCTATGTTGATGTTATTTAATTTGAGTATTTAAGCATTGTAATGACATTTGGAGATAGAATTCATGGTGTAGGTGCACGTAAGATTGAGTGCATGGGCGCCCAATCGTGGCATTTGATGGGTATGCATATGTCAGCCTTATTTTATTTGCACGACTTTACGTTTGAAATTTATGCTTCGTAGAATTTTGAGGACGAAATTCCAGTATTAGTGGGGGAGCATGTTGTGACACCCCACCTAATTAAATACCGGGCGATTACTCCTTTATTAAATTAAAATCAAGGTGAACAGTTGGTTCATTCTGAGCATCACTGTCGTAAAAATAACTTTTTCAATTTAAACACCCTAATTAATTAAGCTAAGTGTCAAAACCATTTTAGACATTACTTTCCAAATTCTATTTATAACCAATGATTTAAAACTTTACATAATTCAATATTAAAGAATCACACCACAATTATCCTGGAACATATAATCAAATAATTTAAACATTCAACAACTAAATCCCAACATTTAAACTTAAAGTAAAACATCCAGACAGTAATAAATCCCAAAGTGACAATACTATAAATAAATGAATCACAATATCCAATAAAACAACTGGATAATGGAAACGGGTGACACATGCCCAACTGAATAAATATGCTAGGAGTGGAATCAAATAAATGAAGTCGTCTAAGCAAGATGCCTGCAACTCCCACCTAAGCTGCAATGCGTTCCTTCCAAAGGATCCTATGCAATACGCCCCTGTGGCTGGGCACCTCTAACATATACATATATATACAAGAGGGAAAAGAAAATGGAAACGGGTCAGAGCCCGATTGTAAAAAGATTTAAAATTTGTTTAGCAAGTATTTAAAATGTTTACAGGCCAATGCAACAACATATTAGTGCGGCACTCCCTTGAGAAATTCTCACCTCTCTTCTAATATGCACGCCTATCGTACTAACCTCCCCAACGGTTTAACTTATCTTAGGTTACTCGTAAGATTTAAACTGGCGATTCAACTATTTAAGGAGTAAATTCCATTTAATAACAAAACTCTCATTTTAATTTTATTCGCTAATAAAGTTTCCCAGTATCATATTATACTTTTCAAAACAAATATTTCCAAATTGAAATCATTATTCATATCTTACTGACCATAAACACAGTAGGAAGTTCCCAATTTCAGAATTAAATATATATATTAAATACTCGTATAATATATATATTCTAACAGCACCCCACATACAAATTATGGTGCTGGCATACTCTGCTATCCAATCCCCGTCTCACTCGTACTAAGGAAAATATAAGTTCGGAATCACTCTCGAACTGTATTAACACATACATAAACAATATTGAGGCGAAGCCTAGATTCCAAGTCTCTAAGAGGATAACACATACCCTCACGTCTCTTAGGACCGTCTGACCATCGATCAGATAGCCTGTACCAAGGATATCTATCTTCTAGGGTATGAGTCAATATCCCCCGATAAAGGCACAGCGAGATAAGACCGTCCCAGCGCGGTAACCTCAGGGATAGCAAGTAGCGCGGACATGATTTTCACACGTATATAGTATATTCATAAACACAGTCATATAAATATACTACTATTACCACATCAAATTTAGGTTCATCTCATAACCCATAATTATAACATTTATCCTTATTTTCTCATTATTTAGTTATCACGTATAATGGTTCGTCTCTTACTTTAATTTGAGGGATTATTCCAACTCACTACGTAACACTTATGGACTCTATCCTCTCAAGTGTAGAATTCAGTAGGTACTCATCTATTTTCCATCGTAACTATCTTATGCGTCTCTCCCTTTAACACAAAATTCCATCATCCATTATATGTAAACATCCCAAAAATGCAATTCTCGTCTTACATTAAAGGTCTCATAATTATTAATAAGTCCTACTGGTCTTCTTTATCTCCAGAAATATTTTAATAAGTATGTCTAAGGAGTATTACTCATTTAAATTTAATTCAACTATTTAAAAAGGGGAAATATGAGTCTGCCAGAAGGGGTCGATCGATCGATGCGTCGATCGATCGACACTCTTGGTTCGATCGATCGATCAAACAGGTATGGCGAATTCTGCAGATTAACAGTTACCTGTTTCATAATCCAACCTCAATCAAAACTAGATTTTTCACACCCAAACTCCCAAAAATTTGTACTACAAACAATATAAACCCATATTATACATCTTCTACGTAAAGCATGCAAATTTTCATTAATAACCATGGATTAATAGGCCAAAACTCATATCAATCTCAAGAACCCTAAAATTTCTTTAACTTGGCTCTAATCAATCTTTTTCTAGAATTTCTACTTCTAATTCATCATAAATCCGTGATTTAACCTCTACATATGAAAGGGATTTCCAGATCATTACTATATGCAATCTCCTATCTCCAACATGGGTTTTCTTCTATGAAATACATCCTAGTCAATCCTAGACTAACATGAACGATGCATTAATGAATTTAAGCAAGATAAATACTTGCCTGGGAATTTCAGAGTTCTGATTTGTGAACTAATTTGGTGTGGTTGCGTTCCTCGTCACACGATCTACGCGTTGGTGGTGGTGGCAGTGCAACCGTGTGAATTTTCGGCCTAGAACACCTTGGCAAGCTCTCTCCTTTCCTCTCTTATGGACGTCACTTGTCTTTGGTTGTGTTAACCCTAGAAGACAACCTTAGACATCTGATATAACCCTTGAAAATTCATGGGTTTAATTGCCCAAAATTACAAAATGTCCAAAATGCCCTCCCGGGGCGCTAAATAAGCCTAAAAACACCCCGAGACCCAAACTAAACCCCCAAGTACAATTTTCTGACAATCTCGACCCTTTCGGACACTTTGGCGCACTCAAAACGATCATATGAGCAACTTATAATTTATTCACTTTTATTAATCAATATTTAGTCCCGACGCGACATGGGCGCGTCCCGACTCGAATTTTCCAAAATTGTCATTTTATCCACTATTGACATTTAATAGAACCAATATTATATATTACTCTACTCATTAGTAATATTCAACATGTTTCCCATAATTACTAACTCACATCACGTTAATAATTATAAAGTAATTAATTTCTGAATTTATATTAACTCACATTAAATTTAATAAATCCCCAAATTTATAAAACATAAATATACAGGGTATTACAAACTTCCCCCCTAATAAGTGAATTTCGTCCCAAAATTCGGAAAATAAGGCATACCTGGTAAGAATAAATTTGGATATCTCTCCCACATATCTGTCTCGCGCTACCTAGTGGATTCCTCCACATTATGATGCTCCCACTGGACCCGTACAAGTGGAACTACCTTCGACCTCAACCTCCTCTCGTTATGGTCTAGGATAGCCATCGGTCTCTCTTCGTAAGAGCTGTCAGGCTGTAAGTCTATCTCCTCTATCGCGATGTGGGTGTGAGCCATGTCATCCCCAAGATATCGTCTCAACGACGAGATGTGGAATACATCATGAATGCGATGTAAATGCTCTGGCAGTCCCAATCTGTATGCTACCGGCCCAATCCTCTCGATAATGGGAAATGGTCCCACGTACCTCGGGGTTAATTTCCCTTTCTTCTCGAACCTCATCACTCCTTTCATAGGAGATACTCGCAGTAATACTTGGTCCCCCACATTAAACTCTCGGAAGAAACGTTTCGTATCGGCGTAGCTTTTCTTCCTGTCCTGGGCTACTCGAATGCGACCCTTGATCATCTCAATCCTCGCGAAGGTTTCCTGAATCACCTCTGGTCCTAGCAACTTGTTATCCCCCACCTCTAACCAACAAGTTGGGGAACGAAAGGGCCTGCCGTTCAAAGCCTCGAATGGAGCCATGCCAATCGTGAACTGATAAGAGTTAATATAAGCGAACTCTACCAGTGGAAGATGTGGCTCCCAACCTCCTCCAAAATCAAGAACACACATGCGTAGCATATCCTCCAACATCTGATTAGTACGCTCTGTTTATCCATCTGTCTGTGGGTGATAAGCTAAACTCAACCTCAACTTAGTACCCATAACCTAATGAAAGCTTCCCAGAAACGCGACACAAAAATTTTGTCTCTATATGACACAATATTCAGGGGCAACCCATGTAATCTGACAATCTCAGCAATGAACAACTGAGTAAACTGACTCGTGGTATAGTCTGTTCGTAACGACAGAAAATGAGCCACCTTGGTCAAACGGTCCACAATCACCCAGATGGAGTCGTGGCCCCGCTGTGATGTAGGTAACCATGTAATAAAATCCATGGAAATACTCTCCCACTTCCACGCGGGTATTTCCAATGGCTGAAGCAACCCTGACGATTTCTGATGGTCCACCTTTACCAGCTGGCAGGTAGAACACTTGGACACGAACTCAGCAATGTCCTTCTTCATCCCACTCCACCAGTATTGCTGCCTCATATCCTGGTACATCTTATCTCCCCCAGAATGTACCGTAAATCGGGACCCGTGAGACTGGGTCATCACTGCATGACGTAACTCTGCTACTTCTGGGACCACCAATCTCCCATTAAATCTCAAACCCCCATCAAAACTAAAAGAATAGGACTCAACACCCTCAGCTAAAAGTCGTACAATCTGCTCCTGGCAAAACGGGTCTTCGATCTGTGACTGTATCACCCTCGTAACAATCTCGGGTGTCATTGTCATGACAGATACAAAAGAACGTGCTACTGCGTCCTGTTGACCCAACTCTTTCCACTTTGCTTTTCAGATGTCCGCTACATCGTCTACCGGTCTACGGCTCAATGCATCAGCAACTACGTTGGCCTTCCCCGGATGGTATTGGATGTCGAACTGATAGTCCTTCACAAACTCCAACCATCTAGGCTGACGCGTATTCAACTCTCGCTGAGTGAACAGGTACTGTAGTGACTTGTGGTCTGTGAACAAGTGAAACTTCTCTCCCAATAAATAGTGCCTCCAAATCCTCAATGCGAAAACGATCGCTGCTAACTCTAGGTCGTGGGTGGGGTAATTCTTCTCATGCGGCTTTAGTTTGCGGGAGGCAAAAGCTATAGCCTTCTCCTCCTGCTGAAGTACCCCCCAAGTCCCCGTAAAGAGGAATCGGTGTAAACCAGGTACTCCACACCCGGCTTAGGTAAAGAAAGGACTGTTACTGAAGTAAGCTTGTCTTTTATCTCGTCGAAAGCCAATTGACAAGCATCATCCCAAACATATGGTACCCCTTTGCGAGTCAGGTTCGTCAGTGGACCCGCTATTTTGGAGAATCCCCGAATGAATCTCCTGTAGTATCTGGCTAACCCCAAGAAACTACGCACTTCCATCAGTGTCGTGGGCTGTCACCACTCCCTCACCGCTGACACTTTACTCGGGTCAACTGCTATCCCCTATTCAGAAACAACATGTCCCAAGAACTGCACTTCACGTAACCAGAACCCACACTTCTCGTACTTAGCATACAGCTGATGCTCTCGTAGAGTCTGAAGAACCTGCCTCAAGTGCTTGGCATGCTCCTCTTAGGAGTGTGAATATATCAGAATGTCATCTATGAAAATAATGACAAACTGATCCAAGAAATCTTTGAACACTCGGTTCATCAAGTCCATGAATACGGCTGGAGCATTTGTGAGTCCGAATGGCATCACCCTGAACTCATTGGACCCATATCTCGTCAAGAAAGCAGTCTTTGAAACATCCTGCTCCCTAATACGTAGCTGATGGTACCCCGACCTCAGATCTATCTTCGAAAAGAAAGTTGCTCCCCTCAACTGGTCGAACAGATCATCGATTCGAGACAACGGATACTTGTTCCGTATCGTGACCTTGTTCAACTCCCCGTAGTACACACATAGCCTCAGTGAACCATCTCTCTTCTTCACAAACAAAACTGGAGCACCCCAAGGTGAGGTACTCCTTCGAATGAAGCCTTGACCTAACAGCTGCTCTATCTAGTCTCGTAACTCTCGTATCTCTATCGGAGCCATACGGTATGGAGCGCTTGCTATAGGTCGGGTATCCGATAATAAATCTATTACAAAGTCTATCTCATGACTGGGGGGTAGGCCTAGTATCTCCTGAAATACATCGGAATACTCACAAACAACTGGGATCGAGTCTAAGGGAATCACAACCTCCTTAGAGGTATCCTCCTCTATGTAATATAAATGAGCGGTCGAGCCTCCCTCTGGGCGAGGCATCACCACTACAAACATCTCTTGTTCCGAAATGGCAAAAACAATACTCCCACCGAAACAATCTATCATGGCTCTGTAAGCTGCGAGACAATCCATATCGATAATGACATCGTGCTCATGCATATTTAAGACTAACATGTTTGCAGGTAATACTAAGCTACCAATCTCTACCCCTACACCCCGACATATGAAGAAAATAAGCGAACCATTTCTCAGTAGTGAGTCTACACACGCCACAGTGCTCTCTGCTGTGGCTAATAACCCTAAGGCCTTCGCAAAATGGTTAGATATAAAATAGTACGTTGCCCCAGTATCAAATAAAACCCGACCCATAGTACCATGGATGGGAAACATACCTTCAATCGCAGGTGGTGCCTATGGAGCTGCTGCCTGGTGGACGTTATAGACACGTCCGTACTGTAACTTCCCCTGCTGCACTGGAGCTGCTGGAATGGCTGGTAGGGCTGGTACCTGAGCTGGTGCTGGGAGGGCGGCTGAAAAAAGTGGCCTCTGTGGCTCATTACGGGCACCCTGCTGCAGTGGGGCCCTCTCTCCCTCTGGACAATCCTGGCGCCTATGGCCATTCTTGCCACACCCGAAACATCGGCCTTTGAAATTACCTCCCCTCTGACCCTGCTGACCACGACCCTGTTGGCCGTTACCACCCCACCACTAGCCCTGTTGGCCCTGATGGAAACACTGTTGGCCCTGCTGCTGACGGTGTTAGCCTTGCTGGCCCTGCTGACCCTGCCTATAATCCCCAAATCCCTGCCTAGAATCACCTGATCGGAAGCGCTTGGTAGGGTCCCTCTGATGGGAACTCTGCTCATGCTGACGAGTCTGTCCCTGGGATGTCGGTGCTCCCCCAGCGCCACTACCCCCTGTCCTGCCCTGCTGGCTGGACTCTCCTACTCGCTTGCTTCCCTGCAGATGGAAGCGGTGATCCTGGCAGTGTAGTAAAGCAACATTGAGTACATCTGTGAAACTACTCAGAGACAGATTCCCTATAAGGTGCTGACGGATCCTCCAAGCTAACCCGTCCACAAACAAAATTATTTTCTTACCCTCAGTAGGTGCCTCATCTGGCACTATGGTGAGAAGTCTTGTAAACTCCTCTTCATACTCGGCAACGGTAGAATTCTTCTGCTTCAAGTTCAGTAATTTCCGCCTCATCTCAGTCTGCACGGCGGGTGGAAAATATTTGCAGGCAAATCGCTCCCAGAATGACTGAGTCGGGATAGTATCCCTCTCCTCTAAGGTGGTGGTGGATTCCCATCACTGCAAAGCGGCCCCCACTAACTTGACGGAAGACAACAACTATTTTTGCACGTCTGTGCACTCATACATACGCAGATGCCGCTAGATATCTTTCTTCCATTGGCTAACGATGATGATATCTGAACTACCCGAGAACTCAGGGGGATGCGCCTTCTGAAAGGCATCCCTAACCTGCTGCCATGCAGATGGAAGCTGTGCAGGTACTGGCGCCACTGCCTGAATCTGGGGTGGAGCCTGCTGTACTAACGCTAATGCGGCATTCACCGCCTGAGCAATAATAGCGGCTACCTCATTAGCATTCATCGTTCCCTGAGCCGGAGCTGCTGGCTGCTCGGCTTGGGCACGCCTATCCTTTGGTGCACGTCTCGGAGGCATCTGAAACGTGAAGAAATTTATTAGTCTACAGTTATTATTAAATATCAAATAGCTGAAGACGTAAACTTAAAAGCAAGAATACAACAATCCTAAAATAGGGCTCTATAGCAAAAATGTTAAGCTGAAATCGAAATAAGCCGTACAGATCCTAAGGACACTAGAACCTGATGGTCTGATACCACCTGTGACACCCCGCCTAATTAAATACCGTGTGATCACTCCTTTATTAAATTAAAATCAAGGTGAACAGTTGGTTCGTTCTTAGCATCACTGTCGTAAAAATAACTTTTTCAATTTAAACACCCTAATTAATTAAGCTAAGTGTCAAAGCCATTTTAGACATTACTTTCCAAATTCTATTTATAACCAATGAGTTAAAACTTTACATAATTCAATATTAAATAATCACACCACAATTATCCTGGAACATATAATCAAATAATTTGAACATTCAACAACTAAATCCCAACATTTAAACTTAAAGTAAAACATCCAGACAATAATAAATCCCAAAGTGACAATACTAGAAATAAATGAATCACAATGTCCAATAAAACAACTGGATAATGGAAACGGGCGACACATGCCCAACTGAATAAATATGCTAGGAGTGGAATCAAATAAATGAAGTCGTCTAAGCAAGAGGCCTGCAATTCCCACCTAATCAGCAACGCGTTCCTTCCAAAGGATTCTATACAAGACACCCCTGTGGCTGGGCACCTGTAACATATATATATATATATATATATATACAAGAGGGAAATAAAAATGGAAACGGGCCAGAGCCCGATTGTAAAAATATTTAAAATTTGTTTAACAAGTATTTAAAATGTTTACAGGCCAATGCAACAACATATTAGTGCGGCACTCCCTTAAGAAATTCTCACCTCTCTTCTAATGTGCACGCCTATCGTACTAACCTCCCCAACAGTTTAACTTATCTTAGGTTACTCATAAGATTTAAACTGGCGATTCAACTGTTTAAGGAGTAAATCCAATTTAATAACAAAACTCTCATTTTAACTTTATTCGCTAATAAAGTTTCCCAGTATCATATTATACTTTTCAAAACAAATATTCCCAAATTGAAATCATTATTCATATCTTACTTACCATAAACAGATTAGGAAGTTCCCAATTTCAGAATTATATATATATATATATATATATATATATATATATATATATATATATATATATATATATATATATATATATATATATATATATATATATATATATATATATTAAATACTCATATAATATATATATATTCTAACAGCATCCCACATACAAATTATGATGCTGGCATACTCTGCTATCCAATCCCCGTCTCACTCGTACTAAGGGAAATACAAGTTCGGAATCACTCTCGAACTATATTAACACATCCACAAACAATATTGAGGCGAAGCATAGATTCCAAGTCTCTAAGAGGATATCACATACCCTCACGTATCTTAGGACCGTCTGACCATCGATCATATAGCCTGTACCAAGGATATCTATCTTCTAGGGTACGAGTTAATATCCCCCAAGAAAGGTACAGCGAGATAAGACTGTCCCAGCGCGGTAACCTCAGGGATAGCAAGTAGCGCGGGCATGATTTTCACACGTATATAGTATATGCATAAACACAGTCATATAAATATACTACTATTTCCACATCAAATTTAGGTTCATCTCATAACCCATAATTATAAAATTTATCCTTATTTTTTTATTATTTAGTTATCACGTATAACGGTTCGTCTCTTACTTTAATTTGAGGGATTATTCCAACTCACTACGTAACACTTATGGACTCTATCCTCTCAAGTGTAGAACTCAGTAGGTACTCATCTATTTTCCATCGTAACTATCTTACACGTCTCTCCCTTTAACATAAAATTCCATCGTCCCTTATATGTAAACATCCCAAAAATGCAATTCTCGTCTTACATTAAAGGTCTCATAATTATTAATAAGACCTACTGGTCTTCTTTATCTCTAGAAATATTTTAATAAGAATGTCTATGGAGTATTACTCATTTAAATTTAATTCAACTATTTAAAAAGGGAAAATATGAGTCTTCCAGAAGGGGTCGATCGATCGATGGCAGGAGCTCGATCGATCGATGCGTCGATCGATCGACACTCTTGGTTCGATCGATCGATAAAACAGGTATGACGAATTTTGCAGATTGATAGTTACCAGTTTCATAATCCAACCTCAAACAAAACCATATTTTTCACACCCAAACTCCCAAAAATTTGTACTACAAACAATATAAACCCATATTATACATCTTCTACGTAAAGCATGCGAATTTTCATTAATAACCATGGATTAATAGGCCAAAACTCATATCAATCTCAAGAACCCTAGAATTTCTTTAAATTTGTTCTAATCAGTCTTTTTCCAGAATTTATACTTCTAATTCATCATAAATCCATGATTTAACCTCTACATATGAAAGGGATTTCCAGATCATTACTACATGCAATCTCCTATCTCCAACATGAGTTTTCTTTTATGAAATACATCCTAGTCATTCCTAGACTAACATGAATGATGCATTAACGAATTTAAGCAAGATAAATACTTGCCTGTGAATTTTTGAGTTCTGATTTGTGAACGAATTTGGTGTGGTTGCGTTCCCCGTAGCGCGATCTACGCGTTGGTGGTGGTGGCGGTGCAACCGTGTGAATTTTCGGCCTAGAACACCTTGGCAAGCTCTCTCATTTCCTCTCCGATGGCCGTCACTTGTCTTTGTTTGTGTTAACCCTAGAAGAAAACCTTAGACATATGATATAACCATTGAAAATTCGTGGGTTTAATTGTCCAAAATTACAAAATGTCCAAAATGCCCTCCCGGGGCGCTAAATAAGCCTAAAAACACATCGAGACCCAAACTAAACCCCCGGGTACACTTTTCTGACTATATCGACCCTTTCAGACACTTTGGCGCACTCAAAATGACCATATGAACAACTTATAATTTATTCACTTTTATTAATCAAAATTTAGTCCCGACGCGATATGGGCGCGTCCCGACTCGAATTTCCAAAATTGTCATTTTATCCACTATTGACATTTAATAAAGCCAATATTATATATTACTCTACTCATTAGTAATATTCAACAAGTTTCCTATAATTACTAACTCACATCATGTTAATAATTATAAAGTAATTAATTTCCAAATTTATATTAACTCACATTAAATTTAATAAATCCCCAAATTTATAAAACATAAATATACGTGGTATTACACATGTAACACCCGTTATTTTTGAGGCGTAAAAGTCTTTGTTAAATTAAAATGTTTGAAAAAACAACTTTTTGAATCTAGCTAGTTTTGGTTTGTTAAAATGTTGATTTTTGTATATAAAAATAATGTTTTAAGTGGAATTTGAATCGAGATTAAACTTTAAAAATTGTTACTTTTTATATAAAAATCGGGGGAAGATTTGACCTAAGGAAGATAATAATTTCATTGTCTATTCTCCAAAATGTGACGTAAATAGCCTTAATGATGTCCAATCGAGTTAATTTTTCTTACCTGACTTTGTCTCGCCTTCAGCTAGAACATATTCAAAATTCAAGGAAATTCGATTGTTCAATCTCTAAGCATGATGCATATGATCTTAATGACTTCCGATCAAGTTGATTTTTGGACATCAGCTTCATCTCGCCTTTCTCTACAACATATCAAAATTTCAGTGAATTCCGATGGTCGGATCGTTTGAAATGTATTTTTGTGTGTTTGTATTTGATTATGACTCTTTCTTTAAATCCTTTTTATAATGGACGAGTTTGGACTTTTTAAAATAGTTTTAACCCTTCTTAAAAAGTATTAGACTCCAAAGTTATTATCTCCTCTCATCTATAAAACGTAAATCCCATTAAACACAACTTTGAACACAAGTTTTGAAGATATAAATCAAGTTTTCTCAAGAGTAACTAAGAAGTTGCTTTTGCTATTTTTGCGAGAGGATGGCTACCGTGTAATCTAATTTTTAAGACGACTTATTCACATGCATGAATGATTCTATAATTCCCCTTAAGTGTTATGAATTTTAGATATTGCCTAAACTTTAATAAATGATGTTTTTCTTAAAATAAATTAGGAAGACTAATTAGGGAAAGTGAAAGTAATCACAGAGTTATTTTTATTAAAAATTGTAAAATGATTTATGACTCAAAACAATTGCATGCTTATACTAGAGGGTTGAATTACAATAGCATTGTGGGGCGTTTCACATATTAGAATTTAATATATGAAATTATAATAATGTTTTGACTCGTATAATGACGATATTGATGTGTAGTTTGCATAATGGAATTATTATTATGAGATATTGTGAATATGCATGTTAAAGTGTAATCTTCTGTAAACCCATAAAATTATCACTTATATGGAAAAAAAATTTCTTTTAAATTTTGTGACTTTTAATAGACTTGCTTAATTATATAAATTAAACGAATGTGTAGCGTCCAAAAATAATCAAGTGAGAAAAAAGTGTGTTTCAAACCAAGTCGTGTAACAAATTAGCTTAACCAAAATTTATCTTAATTTATCCTAAACATGCATCTAGTGATTAAAGCGAGTAAAATAAATTAAAGATACTCATAATGCCAAAGGTATGAGGAAAAACCCAAACGGGAAAAAACCTCGGACGACGTAAGCCAGACAATCACTATGAGTAATGGTTTTGCAAAGAAAGATTAGCCTTACTCAACGAGTCGATCCCCACGGGTCTTGAAGATCCTTATGTTCTTCTACCATTCTTCAAGAGTGCCCACCCAGAAATTTTGTCTTCCACGATGCTTGTCCACAACACACGCGTCCACGTATGTCTCGGTGTCCATCGATATGGCTTGGTTTTTCTACGATGTTGAACACGATATCCATCACTTATCCACTGCAAAACCATCAATACAAGTTGTTCAAATATGGTTGAACAAGTTCCAAACTTGATGCAAAACGATCTCTATAAAATATGATAATGAAAGATCGGGTTTTAACACACCAAGGATGATTTTTCCTATGAAAACCTTTCCAAACTATTATGCAGAAAATGTAAGGGTGTTATGAAACATATTTGGCTCTGCACACACAGAATAACTAAGATGAGACTGCTTTAAATAATATTTTTAAGTCAGTGCAGTCGTTCAGACGAAACCCAATGTCGTTTGAACGAGATGCCATGTCCTTTGAATGACAAGAAATGTCATTTGAACAACATAAATCACTATTTTATTTTTGCATGCTTCCCAAGAAATCAGCCCGGGTTTCAAAGGTTTTCAAAATGACTTTGTCTCTGATTAAACACTTTAAAACATATTTATCTTTTATGTTTATCATTTCTTAAAACATTTATTTTAGAATTCATCCTTAAAAAATTTCTGATTTCCAAAATCATTTAGCATTCATACCTTAGAGAAATTTGGAATACATTATTAAATTTGATCGAAGACTTCAAACTTGTATAAATAACATGACATGATAATACGCTGAATCTTGGACGTTACGTCTTCAAATCAACACGTCATAGACCCGTGGGATCGTGACAATAAACAATGTTGTATGACGCCTAAATCCCATCCCAATAAAATTACATCATCAGTGCAGGATAAGACTCATAAACAATGGATCGACAATAATGAAACTGTCTTGAATGTGTGAATGTGATGTAGACTTGAAATCTCGAATCTCTTAAGAATACCTACACACATGAAACAGATAAATACCCAGTGACGTACGGAGGAACAAATGATATAAATCCATATGAGAACTCAAATTAGAATCATTTGATATGTGAGTAAATATGAAACTAATTTGCAATAAAATATTATTTTGAATACAAATATGAAACTCACAAAACTCCCCTACATCACAGACATATCTCCCCATTTTTTTCTTGAATAGACAATCTGGTGAAAAGATAAACAATTCTATCATAAACTAATACTAATATGAATAAATCAATATGAATAATACCTAGATAAACATGAAACAACCAGCTAAATATGAGCAATTAATGTCAAATCCGTAGCTAGCAAACATAGAATCACACAAAGAATATATTAATCCAAGTAGGTGTGATTAAACATATCAATCCAATAAAAAATTAAATTACTAAAAGAAGACTGCATAAATAGAAACCCCGTACCAAAAATATATAACCAGGACAACAGGGTACTGAAACAGAAATTAGCCTGAAAAGTCAAACTAGTCAAACAGGACTGTCGTTCGAACGAGCCAGGGATGTCACTTGAACAAGATGCGACATCGCTCGGATGAAATAACATGTCATTAGAAAAACATAATCAAACTTACACAATCTCCCTAGAAAATTGAACAGAGTTGCCCAATGAATTATTTTTATGAAAATTCTAACTGGAAGGGGCTCAAAACTGCGAAACAGTAGCAAAACTAAGAAAACTCAAAACAAACAAATATTAGTAACATGCTAACATAGTATCGATGTGCCTAAACATGAACATAGAATGTATGTGAGTGAACTAAAATAAATGAATCACAATTCCAACACATCGAAACTATCAAGAAGCTCTAATATAGAAATTTATCACCAAACTTTATTATACCCATATGTGACAATTAAGGTATGAGCTGAATGAACGAAACAAACATCATGCACACGACTTCGAAATTTTAACGATTCTACAAACAATAGCGTCATGACACTAATTTTGAACGTTAGGATTCTTTGTGCAAACCCGATTAATTTTTTTTTAATCCATCCATACTCCCTCAAATATATATCATATTTTCTTTTGAATGAACTAAACTAATTTGGCCCATTTTTGGCACATGATTCTTTTTATTGCCTTATGATGTTTTGGGCTCTTTTAAATGGTGGCTTTCACGACGAGTCAATTTTACACTCTCGCAATCCTTTCCCATGAATACTCGTCATTTTTTTAATTTAATCCTCACGGTAAACGGTTTTTACATGCACACCTCTCCTTAAGACTACTTACGCATAGATGACAAAATTGAGATAAGAACGTCTCACCAAACTCAAATATTCACGAGTAGTCAAACATCTATATAAACTCGTGCATGTGTGCAATCACGGCATATACACAAAGTCAAATCAAAATGCATATCAACTTCGAAACAACCCCATAATACAATGGTTAATATCATTCTAAGCATCGATAATAATGACTAAATGTCCTAGCCATATGGATAATGGAAGGAATGGGGTCCAAGCACACCATTATGCCACATCAAACATGTTAACTCACAACACAAAAACAAATCGAAAATCTTTTTAGCTTTTTCAAAATATTTTGACTCAAATAAAAGAAAAATTGTTTTGTGTTTTTCTGAAAAAAATTTCAAAACCAAAAAGTCTTTTTGTATTTTTCAAAAAATTTTCAAAACCAAAATCTTTTTGTATTTTTCAAATTAAAATGCAATAAATGGAAAATAGAATACAAAATGATAAACATGGAAACACACTCAACCTTTAGATTTAGCATGGGAAGAATCAAATGCAACCAAATGAGAGCTATGAAGTTTTAGTCATAAAGCCTCCATGTCTGATTTCCTAACCCAAATAGGTGTGACATAACGCATGGGGGTGGGGGGAATAGGGGCAACTTTATTCCTAAACTTTCTAAACTTTCAAGGAGCATTCATATGGTCACATAAAAAATTTCTAAGGTGACCTTTCCTACCACAAAACGTGCAAGTGTAGCGATGGTATGGAAAGTGACCTACATGAAGACATTTTCTAATGTTCCTATGCGGCTCTCTCACACGTACGGGGGGAATGGGAACAACATGATCATCGAAGCCAATACCATCCCTATCTCTCTTAATTTGGACGGTTCCTAGCATCCTATCTAACTCCTCACTTATAGCCTCAAAGTCAAACTTAACTCTAGACGAGTCTCTCAAACTCTCCTCCAACTCCTTAATCCTAGACTCAAGTAGACACCTAGACTCCTCAAACTCTAGCAACTCTTTTTCAAGGCCTCCATCAAACCTTTAAGGATGTATCTCTCTTTCTCGACGTACTCTAACTTCTCCCTAAGTGTCTTCTCTCGTGGCCTAAGATCCTCAATCAACTTATCATTTTTTTCAGGGGTACATACTTTCAAATTTTCTTACAATGCCAAGTTTGCTTTTTTAACCTTCCCCGTCTCCTTACACAATTCATTAAAGGCGAGTTATAATTTGTTCACATATACCTCTTATCCCTCACTCTCCTCATCCTCACTCACTTGGGATTCACACACAATTGTCTCAGAAGTGTCATGCACATGAGAATCTTCATGGGAAGATATATCGTCGTCGCTCACATGATATGACATAAACGCAAAAAAGTTAGGCTCAATGAGGGAATCATCCCCCTCTTTCGGTTCACTATCACTTAAGGTGGCATTATATTCAATTCGTTGTTTTCCCTCTTTCTTAAGTCTAGTGGGGCACTCCTTAACTTTGTGACCATAACCTTCACACCCAAAACACCTATCCCACTCATCCCTTTTTGATTTATCATTTTCAATTTTAGGGATTTTGGTATCCTTGGGGTTTTTAAAATTTTCAAAATTTTTAGCATCTTTTGATTGCCTTTGAAACCTAGTAAACTTTTTGAATTTCTTTGCCAATAAGGCCATATCCTCAAAGTCATCATCTAAATTTTTTATTTCCTCCTTTCGGGTTTTCAAAGCAACACCCTTTTCTTTCTTACACACTTGCTTGGAGGTAAACATATCAGGCTCATAAATTTGTAAGTCACTTATAAGCTCTTCTAATTTCGTTGATTCAAGCATGCCTAGTGAGTTTAAAACGGTCACTTTAGGATCAAATCTACTCGAAAACGATCTTAGAATTTTCATTATAACACGGTTGTCTGGTATTTTTTCTCCCAAGTTAAACGAAGAGTTAACAATTATAGACAATCTAGCATAAAATTCGTCAAAAGTCTCAATTTCTAACATTTTAATCGTTTCAAATTGAGTAGTGAGATTTTGAAGTTTAGACTCTTTCACTGTCTAGTGCCCTCGGGTGTGAGTGCCAAAACATCCCAGGTCTCTTACGAGGTTTCACAAGTCATTATTCCATTATACTCTTCTTGTGTGAAGTGTGAGGAAATCAAGTGCAAGCCCTTATAATTATAAAGAGACAGTTTATGTTCAGCCTCGGTCCAAGTCTCAATTGGTTTTATGTTTGTGACATCACCCTCTCTAACTACCGGAGGTGACCAACCTTTTTCAACCGCTAACCACACCCTATCATAAAAATCTTTTAAAACACTTCTCATTCGCATTTTCCAATAGGTGTAATTAGTGCCATAAAAATGGGAGTTTTCAAATTGTCCATTCCTTTGAAATTCATATTTAAAAACACACGAGATCACAACAAATGATTTTTTTTCTTGCTCTCATACTAGTTTGTAGGTCCCAAAATAACTAGGTGCGGAAAAAGTGTATTTCAAACCAAGTTGTGTAACAAATTAGCTTAACCAAAATTTATCTTGATTTATCCTAAACATGCATCTAGTGATTAAACCAAGAATAATAAAGTAAATATACTCACAACGCCAGAGGTACGAGAAAAACCCCAACGGGAAAAAACCTCGGACGACCCAAGACAAACAATTACTATGAATAATGGTTTTACAAAGACAGATTAGCCTTACTCAATGAATCGATCCCCACAGGTCTTGACTCTCCTTCTGATCTTCTACCGTTCTTCAATAGTACCCGCGCATAAATTTCGTCTTCCACGATGCTCTTCCACAACACACGCGTCCACGTATGTCACGGTGTCCACCGATACATCTTGATTCATCTACGATGTTGAACACGAGATCTGTCGCTTCTCCAGCTCAAAACCACAAACATAAGTTGTTCAAAGATGGTTGAAAAAGTTCCAAACTTGATGAAAAATGATCTCTATAGTATATGATAATGATAGATCAGGTTTTGACACACAAAAGATGATTTTTCTTATGAAAACCTTTATAAACTGTTGTGCATAAAACATAACAGTGTTCTGAAAAATATTTGGCTCTGAGAGGAGACTGCTTTAAATAATATTTTTAAGTTGGATCAGTCGTTCAAACGAAACCCAATGTAGTTCGAACGAGATGCCATGTCGTTTGAACGACATATAATGTCGTTTGAGCGACATTAAACACTATTTTATTTTTGCACGCTTACCAAAAAATTAGTTGGAGTTTCAAACGTTTCTAAAGAGGCTCTGTCTCAGATTAAACACTTTAAACATATTTATCTTTTATGTTTATCACTTCTTAAAACATTTATTTTAAAATTCATCTTTAAATAATTTACGATTTCCAAACTGATTTAGCATTCATATCTTAAAGAAATTCGGAATGCATTATTCAATTAGATTAAAGACTTCAAACTTGCATTAATAACACAAAATGATAATACGTTGAAGCTTGGCCGCTACGTTTTGAAATCAACACGTCATAGACTCGTGGGATCGTGACAATAAACAATCTATCTATGACTCAAACATGTTTTGTTCCGAGAATATGTCAAAACTCCATTAAGACTCAATTGAAAACTTGCTCCTTACAGAACGTAATTTGGATGATATTGTAACATGAAAGTTAATTGGAAGAATCATAGTGATAATTGAAAATGTTTTATTTAAATGTAGCTTGTGTTAATATTTCGTCACCGCGGGGACGTTGGGATTTTGGGTAGTTTAGCTTTTACCATTATTTTTAGGTTGTTTGCTAGTTATGGGACTAGTAAGTAGGAATTTGTTGTTGTTAACACTTTCTAGGCATGGGACTAGTGAGTATAGATTTTTACAGATAGGTATTTCCGGGGTCAGGCTAAGTATTACACTTTTCCATTGTTTCGTTAGCCTAGGTGCAAGTCTAGGTGGTAATTATCGACATGTATTCTTTATAGGGAATAGGCTAGGATACACTTGTCGTTTGGATATCTCTAGGTATAGGACTAGGATGTTTGACGATTTAAGTCTCGAATAAAGGTGGGGCTATTAGAAAATAATGAGCATGATACAATGGGGAATTAATGCCTTGGAGAATAAACGGGTATTAAAATGAGTTTTGCGTCGCCAATAAGTGCAGGGCTAACGAAATTGGGCTGGTTAGCTATGGCGACATGGGTGTGTGTTGGCATCACCAATAAGTACATGGCTAGTAAAAAATGTGTTGGCTGGGTATTGTGACGTGTCGTATGTGAAACCTCATCAATAAGTGCGGGGCTAATGAAATTGGGTCGGCTGTCTATAACAAGGGGAATGTGTGTGGTGTAAAAGTTTAGGCAGGCCCGAATATGTGCAAGATCAATAAAAAGGTCGGTTGGCGATAGTGGTGTCCCCAAAATAATTTGGATCATCGAATTAAAGGAATTGATAGATTTAACACAATTAAATGATGGAAATATCATAATAGGACTTACACATTGGGGTGGCTTAGTTATGAGGGTAGATAATGGTAGTTTATTTTTGTTCGCAAGTTAATCTCTCTCTTTCTCTCTCTCTCTCTCTCTCTCTATATATATATATATATATATATATATATATATATATATATATATATATATATATATCATTTTATTTAAAATACTCTATTGTGATATTTATCATGTATGATGCTTATATTTGGGTCCATGGACCATAATTGGGAGGAGTAACTAGTAATCGTGTGGGGGGCTCTGACCCATTGTGGTGACTAACATTTCAGGTATAGTGTTGGAGGAGCTGAATGGGATGGATTGGATATGTTTTGAATGCAGTTGGAGATTTTGATTTATTTTCTTTAGTAGTTTTGCTTATCTGTCTAGTTCATCATTTTTGTAGGAGCCTTTCAATTATAGATTTGTTAGGCCAATTTATTCCAGTTGTTTATGGTTCAACCAGATATTTAAAGTTCGATTATTTCATGAGTTATATTAATTGGAGGGGGCTTTATTTTTGGAGATAAAGGCGATGGATCTTATTTTGATGGATGTCTATACTCATTAGATTTATTCGAATTATATCTTGTGAAAAAAGTGTGTATCGTCTCATATTTATGTTTCAAGCGAATAATGGTATTTTATTTTGTGACGCCTGACGTAGTTTGGCGATGGTTGATGCCAAAATGCGCGGGGTGTTACAGTTTGTCTCAGAGCATTGTCTTACGTCTTGTAGGTTTTGACTCCCATATAGCTTCCTCTTTGTTGATGTTTGATTCCATTTATTGATTCGTACTCTTTAAGGTATTGGGTCTAGCTTACATATTAGTTATATTTCTTTAAAAGATGGACTTTTGTGTTAAGGCCATTATAGGTGTCAGGTCTTGAAGTAGTAATCTTGATGAGAGGATTTTTAGAGATGATTTTGGAGATGAGAATAATTTTGAAGATCATTAGAATAAATGTTAGGTATTTGTGAAATATATATGGTGATGGGATTTGATTTGAGGATTTAAACGTTGCGATGACTTTTGCAAATATAACCGAACAATGATTCGTGGGAAAGCGGGGTATGCCATTATTTTCAGAGATATGATTATATATATAGTTAAGATATATATTGTATTTTATTCGTGGGACAGGTGCACGTAGGATTGGGTGTATGTGCACCCAATCGTGGCATTTGGTGAGTAGGCATATGTGAGCCTTATTTTATTTGCATGACTTTATGTTTGATGTTTACTCCTGTCAAATTTCAAGAACGAAATTCTAGTATTAGTGGGGGAGCATGTGACATCCCGTTATTTTTAAGCCGTAAAATCTTCGTTAAATAAAAAATTTCAAAAAAATAATTTTCGGAATCTATATAGTTTTGGTATGTAAAAATGTTGATTTTTATATATAAAATAAGGTTATTAGTTGAATTTGAATTGGGATTAAAATTGGGGAAAATGATAACTTTTTATATAAAAATCTAGGGAGGATCTAACCTAAGGAAGATTATAATTCGACTGTCCATTGTCCGAAACGTAATGCTGACAACCGTAATAATGTTCGATCGAGTTGATTTTTCTTACACGACTTTGTATGGCCTTCAGCTAGAACATATTCAAAATTTAAGGAAATCTTACTGTTCGATCTCTATAACATGATGCAAATGACTTTATCGACGTCCGATCAAGTTAATTTTTTGACTTCAGCTTCGGCTCGCCTTCAGCTATAACATATGAAAATTTCAGCGAATTTCGATGGTCGGATAATCCGAAATGCATTTTTGTGTATTTGTGTTTGATTATGACCCTGTTTTGAAATCCTTTATACAATGGACGTGTTTTGACTTTTTAAAACACTTTTTAAACTTGTCAAAAAGAAGTAGCCGCCCAAATTATTATCTCCTCTCATCTACAAAATATCTACCCTAATAAACACAACATTCAACACAAGTTTTAAATATCTAAATCAAGTTTTCGGAAAAACAACCAAGAAGGTGTCTTTGCTATTTTCGGGAGAGGAATGAACCCTATAATAAGATTTTCAAGGCGACTTCTTTACATGCATGGATGCTTTGATTGTTTCCCTTAAGTGTTATGTATTTTAGATATTACCCAAACTTTAATAAATGATGTTTTTCTTAAAATAAATTAGGAAGATTAATTAGGGAAAGTGAAAGTAATTACATCGATGTTTTTATTAAAAATTATAATAAGATTTAAGACTCGAAACAATCGCATGCTTAGATTAGTGGATTGGATTAGGATAGAATTGTGTGGCATTTAGCATGTTAGAATTTCAAATATGAAATTAAAATAATTTTTTGACTCATATAAAGACGATATTATTGTATAGATTGTATAATGGAATTATTGTTATTATGAAATATTGTGAATACACATGTTAAAGTGGAATCTTGTGTTAGTCGGTAAAATTATCACTTGTATGGAAATTTTAGAAATTTGATAAATTGTGTGATTTTTAATAAACTTGTTTAATAATATAAATTAAACGGACGTAATTATGATGATATTGTAGCAGGAGAGTTAATATGAAGAATCATAATGATAATTGAAAATGCGTTATTTAAATGTTGCTTGTGTTAATATTTCGTCAATGCGGGGACATTAGGATTTTGGGTAGTTATGCTTTTCCTTTTATTTTTAAGTTTCTGGCTAGGTATAGGACTTGTAGGTAGGCCTTTGTTATTATTAACACTTTCTAGGTACTAGACTAGTGAGTGTAGATTTTTACAGATGGGTATTTTTAGGTTAGGATTAAGTAGTACACTTTTTCGTTGTTCCATTAGCCTAAGTGCGAGGTAAGGGGGTAATTGTCAGTATGTAATCTTCCTAGTGGATAGGCTAGGATACACTTATGGTTTTGAGATCTCTTGGTATGGCACTTGGGATGGTTTGAGAAATTGAGGCTCGAATAAAGGGTGGGGCTATTAGAAAATAATGAAGTTAATAAAATGGGTAATTAATTCCTGAGATAATAAACAAGTATTAAAATGAATTTTGCGTCGCCAATAAGTGTAGGGTTGACGAAATTGGGTTGCATGGCTATAGCGATGTGGAGGCGTATTGCTGTGACCAATAAGTATAGGGCTAACGAAAATTGGGTTGTCTATTGTGACATTTCATGTGTGAAACCTCATCAATAAGTTGCTAACAAAATTGGGTCAGTTGGCCGCGAGGGGAATGTGTGGTATAAAACTTTTGGCCAGGGCAAATATGTGCTGGATCAATAAAATGGTCAGTTGGCTATAGTGGTGTCGCCATAATATTTTGGTTAATCGAATTAAATTGAATTGATAGCTTTAACAAAATTAAATGATCGAAATATCATAATTAGACTTGGACATTGGGGTACCTTAGTTGTGAGGGTAGATAGTGGTAGTTTATTTTTTACTCGCATGTTAATATATACAACTCGATTAATTTAAAATACTATATTGTGATATTTATCATGTATGATGCTTATGTCTGGGTTCATGGACCCTAATTGGGAGGAGTAACTAGTATTCATACGGTGGGCTCTGACCCATTGCGTTTACTAACATTTCAGGTATAACACTAGAGTAGCTGCATAGCATGATGGACTGGTGATATTTGGAATGCAGTTGGAGATTTACTTTTATTTGCTTTAGTAGTTTAGCTAATCTGTCTATTCTGTCATTTTATTTAGTGATGCCTGGTGTAGTTGGGCGGTGGGCGACGCCAAAATGCGCGGGGTATTACAGTACTGATGGGTGTGTGCCTACAAATGACACTATTACTTATTGCATTCCGAGGGGAGACCTTTTTTGTGTGCATCATGGTTGATGTTTTTTGTCTCGACCCTACTATTATAAAGTGATGTTCAATTTACATGATGGTATTTTGTTGGTGCATCACACAAATTATTTATTTTTATATTTACATCCATGAGAGAAAATAGTGGTGTCCGATTGTGTGATGGGGTTTATTTGTGTATCAAATAGGTTGTTTAAGTTTATAGTTCCATTTATTATAGAGAATGCCGGGGTCTTTTTTGTTCGGCATTTTTATATATGCTTACTGGATGTTTTTGAGATGATCTAGGAGAAGGGGTGCACACACACACACACACACACACACACACACACACACACACACACACATATATATATATATATATATATATATATATATATATATATATATATATATATATATATATATATATATATATATATATATATTTGGTTTTTTAGTTGCGTAGAATTTGTAACTTGAGAGGTTTTAACCCGTTTATATTCATGGAAACATTTCAGGTTCTAGGGTTAGACCATCTAATATATATTTCAACTACATGATTTATTATCTTTAATTTCAATTATATGGGTTTTAATATTTTAGATGGTTTATATCGTGGTGGGATAATTTGGTTTGTATTTTCATATTTGAGTAGGGTTAATGTTTTATGGTGAGACTTTGTAGTTGATCTTTTTCAGTTGAAACTTTTGAGGTAGTTGTAGCAATGCTCTCATATTGTTTTTGTTGATGGTGCATTTATATGTTGTCATTTTAGATTTATCATATCATGTCCATCTCTTATCACCTTGTTTCATTTGATTACGTACATGATTATAATGATGTGTTGAATTGTTTTGACAAGTTGAATATTTTAATATTAGGACGTGATCAACCCTAGTGTTAAAATATATGGCTTGATAACTCACCATAGGCATTATCTCCACCTATTTTGAACAATTCATCCCCTAAAAATGGAATGTTTGTACACACATACACACACACACACACACACACACACATATATATATATATATATATATATATATATATATATATATATAGTCAGGCTCTCCAACATACCCATTTTTTAAAATAGTAAAAAAAATAATTTTGAGATGATATTTTTTATATGGGTTCATGATATTTCAATGTGCCCCTGTAAAAAATATCAACTGAAAAAACGTTTTTTTTATTTTTAAAAAATAGGTAAAAAAACTGACAGTTTTTACACTATATAACTATTTGATTTTTTACCTATTTTTTAAAAACAACAAAAACATTATTTTGAGTTGAATATTTTTATAGGAGCACATTGAAATATCATGAACCCATATAAAAAATATCAACTCAAAATTATTTTTTTTACTATTTTAAAAAAATAGGTATGTTCATCAGTATGTTTAATGAAGTATGTTGGAGAGCTTGACTCTCTCTCTCTCTTTTAACACCCCGTGTTTTTATTAACTATTTTTTTTATTAATTAATTGGAATTTTTGAGAAAAACAAATTTTTGAATTTAATATTTTTTATTGGCTAAATATGTTGGTTATGATTTTAGAAGAATAAAACTTCAAGCGTAATTAAAATCGGAGTTAAAATGGATTTTATATTGATTTTATAATATATTGCCTTATAGGCATTTAACTGTCAGTTTTCGGGGTGATCGATCGATCGACCCTCCCAGAAAACGTGCACTGTTAGCTGTTTTTAGAGTTTGTGTAGGATTAGGATTCCTAATCACTATATAACCTTGTTAATCCGTAGGGGGATCTCTCATAATCACTTTTTCTCCAGTTTTTCACTAGAGAACACTTCTAAAAATATTTCCTCTCAACCATAATCATCAACCTTCAACAAAATCAAGTTTTTGTCACAAGTTTTGGCACAAGTTTTTGAAGGCTTAATTGGGATTTAATCAAGATCGTTCAAGAACACTCTTTTGCTAATTTTTTGAGAGGAATCCAGATTTCTAATCTGATTTTTAACACGATATTTACAGGCATAAATACTCTATTATTTTCCTTTAGTATTATGCATTTTAAGTGTCGCCTAAACACTTAATTACATGTTTTCTTAAAAATAATTAGTAACTTAATTAGAAAAAGTGGATACTAATTATGGGGCTATTTTTATAAAATATTTTAATCTAAATAATATTCATAACCCTTGGGTACGTAGGATTGGTGAGTAGATTTTGGGTTTTATTGGTGTAGGTTGCATGTAGAAAAACTTTAGTTTTAAAATAAATGATTTCTGGGTGCATATAACTCATGTAATACACGTAGAGATAATAAAAATCGGCTTTGATGAATATATGATGAAAACTTAGTATATTTAATTTAAAATAATTAAATGAGATTAATTGGGTATTGTTGACAAGGTGATAGTTAAATTAAGATTTAATTGAATTGGACTATCATGCGTAGTTTTATACGTTGATTAATTATGCTTGTTTGTGTGACATTTTGGTATTATTATATTGCATTGTGACGACGGGTTGTTGGGAAATTTTGCTCTCCCTATATTTTAGAATGCCTTCTAGGTATGGGACTAGTGGGTATGCCTTTTGATGATTTACGCCTTCTAGTTATGGGACTAGTGAGGGTAGATTATCGCGTTTTTATCATCTTGGGGGTAGGCTGATTTTTGGTACTTTATCGTCGTTACGCTAGTCTAAGCATGAGACTAGGTTGAAATTTAAGTTAGAAATTCATCCTATACATAAGTTAGGACATAGTGATAACTTGGGGACCCTTAGGTATGGGACTAAGGGGTATTTTGAGGATCTCACATCGATTAAAAGGGTGGGGTGATTATAAATTGAGAAATTGAGAATTAATGCCTAAGATAAAAACGGGTATTCAAATTTGTGGCGACATAATGTGTCGGGGCCGACAGTTTAAACAGGCCAGAGGGCGATTTATGTCGTGTCGTGTGTGGAACCTTGTCATGTGTCGGGGCCGACAATTAAACGGTTCAGAGGGCGATTGACAAGGGGAACCTTGTCATGTGTCGGGGTCAACAGTTTAAATGGGTCAGAGGGCGATTGACAAGGGGAAGTGTGACACTTTAATAAAATGTAAGAACTATAATAAAAGCTAGTTAATTGAATTAAATTAACATGGTGGGACTCGAGAATTTAAAATCATATTGGTGTGCCTTTATAAATGGGGATTTCTGCGGGTAGTTAGTGATTTATATTTATCGCGTTCAATTATCCCGTTTAATTTAAAATATTCTATTGTGATATTTATTGCGTATAATGCTAATGTCTGGATTCAAGGATCCTATTTGAGGGGAGTAGTGTGTATTCTTGCTCGGAGCTTTGGCTCTGACCCATGCGTTGACTAATCTTTTTCAGGATTTAATTTGGAGAAGCTGCATAAGTTTATCGGAGTTATCATTGGATGTGCAGCTGGAGTTATTTACTTTATGACATAGTTTAGTTAGACTTTCTTTTCCAGTCGTATTATGAGACTTCATTGGAGTTTTATTGGGCCATTCAGTTCCAAAGTTGTTTAGAGGATTTCTGTTTGGATTATTTAGATTTTATTTAAACATTATTGGAGATTGGATTTTTTTGGAGTTAGCATGTGATGGATATTTTATCGCTTAGTTATTTGTGATCATTTGAGATTGAGTCAATTGTTTATCTTATGGACTGATTTATTTATGTCTCATAACTGTCTCATGCTAAGAATGGTATTTTATTTATTCACGCCCGGCTTAGTTTTGGTGGTGGCCGACGCCAGAATTAGGCGGGCTGTGAGAGATGGTATCAGAGCATGGTCTTAGGTCTCGTAGGTTATGAGTTCGTTTAGCTTTCGCGTTGCCGATCTTTGATTCCCTTTGTTGAGTCGTACTTCTTAAGGTTGAGGGTCTAGCATATATGTTAGATGTGTTTCTTGGAGATTTGAAGTTTTGAGTTAAGGACGTTGTAGACATTGATTTTGGAATTAGTAAGGTTGATGTGGGGATCCTTAGTATGGATTTTGGAGATGATAATTATTTTGGAGTTTTTAGTAGAGATGTTAGGTACCGTATGTATCGATTTTTGATGTTGAGATTTAATTTGAGGAAGTTAGAATTTTGATAACTTTCGGATATAGGATCGAGGGGGGGGGGGGGGGGGGATTCGTGAGAGCGTGTGGTACGCTGTTATTTTCATAGTTATGCATATGCATATAGGAAATATATATATATTATTTTGTTGTTCGTGGGGTAGGTACCCGTAGGATTGAGTGTATGGGCGCCCGATTATGGCATTCTACGGGTAGGCATATATGAGCCATATTTTCTTTTTGCGAGATTTAAGTGTTGATGTGTATGCTTCGTCTAATTTTGAGGACAAAATTCTTTGCTACTGGGGAAGTATGTAACACCCCGTGTTTTTATTAACTATTTTTTTTATTAATTAATTGGAATTTTCGAGAAAAATAAATTTTTGAATTTAATAATTTTTATTGGCTAAATATGTTGGTTATGATTTTAGAAGAATAAAACTTCAAGCGGAATTAAAATCGGAGTTAAAACATATTTTATATTGATTTTATAATATTTTGCCTTATAGGCATTTTTTGGGCAAACTGTCAGTTTTTCGGGGTGATAGATCGACCCTCCCAGAAAACGTACACTGTTAGCTATTTTTAGAGTTTGTGTAGGATTAGGACTCCTAATCACTATATAACCTTGTTAATCCGTAGGGGGATCTCTCATAATCACTTTTTCTCCAGTTTTTCACCAGAGAACACTTCTAAAAATATTTCCTCTCAACCATAATCATCAACCTTCAACAAAATCAAGTTTTTGTCACAAGTTTTGGCACAAGTTTTTGAAGGCTTAATTGGGATTTAATCAAGATCGTTCAAGAACACTCTTTTGCTAATTTTTCGAGAGGAATCCAGATTTCTAATCAGATTTTCAACACGATCTTTATAGGCATGAATACTCTATTCTTTTCCTTTAGTATTATGCGTTTTAAGTGTCGCCTAAACACTTAATTACATGTTTTCTTCAAAATAATTAGTAACTTAATTAGAAAAAGTGGATACTAATTGTGGGGCTATTTTTATAAAATCTTTTAATCCGTATAATATTCATAACCCTTGGGTACATAGGATTGATGAGTAGATTTTGGGTTTTATTGGTGTAGGTTGCATGTAGAAAAACTCTAGTTTTAAAATAAATGATTTTTGGGTGCATATAACTCATATAATACATGTAGAGATAATAAAATTTGGTTTTGATGAATATATGATGAAAACTTGGTATATTTAATTTAAAATAATTAAATGAGATTAATTAGGTATTGTTAACGAGGTGGTAGTTAAATTAAGATTTAATTGAATTGGACTATCATGCGTAGTTTTATACGTTGATTAATTATGCTTGTTTGTGTGACATTTTGGTATTATTATATTTCCTTGTGACGACGGGTTGTTGGGAAATTTTGCTCTCCCTATATTTTAGAATGACTTCTAGGTATGAGACTAGTGGGTATGCCTTTTGATGATTTACGCCATCTAGGTATGGGACTAGTGAGGGTAGATTATCGCGTTTTTATCATCTTGGGGGTGGGCTGATATTTGATACTTTATCGTCGTTACGCTAGCCTAAGCATGAGACTAGGTCGAAATTTAAGTTAGAAATTCATCCTATACATAGGTTAGGACGTAGTGATAACTTGGGGACCCTTAGGTATGGGACTAAGGGGTATTTTGAGGTTCTCACATCGATTAAAAGGGTGGGGTGATTATAAATTGAGAAATTGAGAATTAATGCCTAAGATAAAAACAAGTATTCAAATTTGTGGTGACATAATGTATCGGGGCAGACTGTTTACATTGGCCAGAGGGCGATTTATGTCGTGTCGTGTGTGGAACCTTGTCATGTGTCGGGGCCGACAGTTAAACGGGTCAGAGGGAGATTGAAAAGGGGAACCTTGTCATGTGTCGGGGCTGACAGTTGAAACGGGTCAGAGGGAGATTGACAAGGGGAAGTGTGACACTTTAATAAAAAGTGAGAACTATAATAAAAGCTGGTTAATTTAATTAAATTAACATCGTGGGACTCAAGAATTTAAAATCATATTGGTGTGTCTTTAAAAATGGGGATTTCTGCGGGTAGTTAGTGATTTATATTTATCGCGTTTAATTATCCCATTTAATTTAAAATATTCTATTGTGATATTTATTGCGTATAATGCTAATGTATGGATTCAAGGATCCTATTTGAGGGGAGTAGTGTGTATTCTTGCTCGGAGCTTTGGTTCTGACCCATGCGTTGACTAATCTTTTTCAGGATTTAATTTGGAGAAGCTGCATAAGTTTATCGGAGTTATCATTGGAGGTGTGGTTGGAGTTATTTACTTTATGGCATAGTTTAGTTAGACTTTCTTTTCTAGTCGTATTATGAGACTTCATTGGAGTTTTATTGGTCCATTTGGTTCCAAAGTTGTTTAGAGGATTTCTGTTGGGATTATTCAGATTTTATTTAATCATTATTGGAGATTGGATTTTTTTGGAGTTAGCATGTGATGGATCTTTTATCTCTTAGTTATTTTTGATCATTTGAGGTTGAGTCAATTGTTTATCTTATGGACTGATTTATTTATGTCTCATATTTGTCTCATGCTAAGAATGGTATTTTATTTATTCACGCCCGGCTTAGTTTTGGTGGCGGCCGACGCCAGAATTAGGCGGGGTGTGATATCTCTCTCTCTCTCTCTCTCTATATATATATATATATATATATACACACACACACACACACACACACACATACACACACACACACACACATACATATAATTACCATGTCTTTAAAAACAATTAGTGTCATATCTTATTAGACATGGATAATGTGAGCGAGCTCAAAGCATGTAATATTTTGACAACGATCATTTCTAAAATATAAGTGGTAGAATGATTATGATTAACTGATGCCATTTTTGAAAATGCTAAAGTTATGGTCTTTTAACAATGACTTGGGGTTAATTGTTGACTCTAGAATATGAGGAGTCGAGATCCACAATAAGTCGTAGAGTCAAGTGATCTAGTCGATGCCTAATGATTATTGATGTGGATTAATCATATTAAACTAAGACATAAATAATAGGTAATTGAAGTGTATTGGTCCAAGAGTTATTTTGATGAGTGTGATCATTTGATGAGAACTACTACTTTATATAGAAGGGAGGACATTCTAAATTTAAAATCAAAATCATTGTCAAAACTTTTTTTATAGAGAGAAAGTGTTAGAGGATGAAGGAGGCTACCTAGCTTATTATATATATATATATATATATATATATATATATATATATATATATATATATATAGAGAGAGAGAGAGAGAGAGAGAGAGAGAGAGAGAGACCCCGCCTAATTAATTACCAGGTGATCAATCCTTAATTAATTAATTTCAGAATATCAAGTTAGTTAAGATAGATGCATCACTGTCGAAGAACTCAAATTTTAATTTAATTGAAAACTAACCACCTAATATTTAAACAGGTTTGTGTCAAAATTTTATCTTGTCATTAGTCATCATCAAGTAAGGAAATAATTACCTACTACTATTCATCCCAAAACATAAGGAAATAACTAGCTGAATTAAAATAAAGAACTGGAGTAAACACATCCAGTCAAAATCCCATAAAATAATCCAAATAAAATGAAATAAACGTCTACTAACATTATAAAATATAAAAATCTCTGAATGTAAAATAGGAAGGGACGACGAGTCCAACTGAAGTAGATAAATGATAGATAAAGAAGGATAGAATATGAAGCATCTATTACCAATGTCCTGTAGCTGCCACAACAGCTACAGCTCGTCAAATGAGTGGAATCTCCTAAGCCTGGTGTCCCTGTGGCCGAGCAACTTAAACAAAGGAACACGAAAAGAGATTTGTAGGAAAACGGGTCATAGCCCGAGTAGAAAACCGTTTAAATATAGCAAGTGCTTAAATGGGTTAACTAGCACAAATATTATTCATGTTAACTTAGCATACTCACTTGAGATGCTCACCTCTCATCTAATGTGCACACCTAACGAACCTAACTACCCATACTAGTCACGATACTCTGCCTAACTATACGTAGTATAACCACTATGCCGAATAAAATATCTAAATAACCCGAAGATATTATATTTCTATTATTTAGGAATAGGTTTAAAGATGCTTTAACTCATTCCCATAACATTCTTAATTATCAACTGGTGATCCAATAAGTATCTACTATAATAAAGCGGTCAGTATGAAACACAGAACATGAATTCAGTATGAATATATAAAATCTCAATATGTATACATATAAATACATATAAATACATATCAATATTGCACCCATGTTTAAGAAACCCGTGCTGCTAGGCATACTCGGCTATCTAGTCCCATTGTAACGATCAAGCATGAAGGACAACAGGTTCAATCTCTCTGGAACCAATCAAACATATACACATATTGGAGGCAAACATAGTCCCAAGCTGATGGGTTATGCACATACCTATGAACCCATACGATCGTCAACACTATCGTTCTCACAGATAGCCCGTACATAGTTTCCATGCTTTAGTGGTACGACTCAAAATCCTCCGAAGGCACACAAGATATAGTCGTCCACAACGCGCTAACCTCCGTTCGATAGCTAGTAGCTAGGTATGTCATACACATAATATTGCAAGTCATAAGCATGCACCCAACTTATATAACTTAATAAGAGTTCACGCAACCCGATTTCCATAATACGCAAGTAGTATTACTATTCTTACCACTCGCAGTAATTATTTCATATATTACCTCTCTAGAACCTAACTTCGTTCCTAGGTTTAATAAAATTTCTATATCCTGAGAACTATCACACTCCCAACTAGATAATAACTTGGAATTTACGTTGCCCGATACTCACATGGGTTATTACTCTCACTTCGATAAACCAAGGATGATTTTTAGCTCGACCGAACCCTAAAAGTCATTCTGGATTCTCGTTAGAAGTGAAGGGAATCTCGTTCGAATGAGGTCATTCGAAAGAGTTCGTTCGAACGAAGTTCTCACTTCAAACGAACTCCATCATTTCGTTTGAAGTGTCACTGTAATTCTCGTTGGAAGTCTCATTCGAACGAGGTCGTTCGAACGACCTGGGCAAACTTCGAACGAGAAATCCAAGCAGACCCCTGTTCTCATCCAAATTTGATTTTTCTAAATTTCAATCTTCAATATCCATCCAAAACTCAATCTAACTCCAATTTAGTGTTCCTAAACTATTCCAAAATACCCTAAGACACTTTCTATTACAAATTAAAGGACAAATACTTATATACTCAAATGAAATTCAACAATTTCTTCAATTCCTTATAAATGTCTTAAATATGAACCCATTTTTTTTAAACCTTCAAAACCCTCAATAAATTTTGTGATTTCAACATATAATTACCCAATTTCATAGTCCTTATAAGGGAAGATCCTCTACATTCAAACCCATTTCCAATTCGCAAGGTTTCTTTATAAATAAGTGTAATTAACCCTAGGTTTTCATTGCAATAAGTTAATACCATTTAATCTAAATCAACAGGAACAATATTTGCTAAAAGAGAGCAAGATAAACACTTGCCTTGGTATGGATTTATGATTCACTAATTGAATTTGGTAAGTGGTTGATCCTCTCGTCGCGATCTACACTTTGGTGTAACTATTTGTGAGAATTCTCTAGTGTTTGGCCTTTTTCTCCAATGGTTCTTCCTCCTCCTTGGTTATCCCTCTCTTTCTCTCTCTTTCTCACATAGGTTGCAACTGACAGACCATTAACCCTCGACGCTCCTATTTTAATCCTATTTTCGTCCATTTAATTACTCAAAAATCCCAAAAGACTAAAATTCCCCTATGGGGTGTCATTTTGGGCTGAAATGCCCCGAACTCTAATTAAAACACCCGAGTAGTGTTTTCTAACTATTTTGACCCTTCCGGCCACACTAGCGCACTCAAAATAGTCATTCAAGTTATATAAAAATAATTTACCTTATTAGCCCCCAAATATATAATAGCGACGCGACTCATACGCGCATCCCAAATAATTATATCTTAACTGCCGTGTATCTCGTCCCCGACCATATTATTATTTTCGAAACCATCTATTACATTACTTACTATGTAATGTTCAACATAGTTATTACTCAACATGATTTCAACATAATTATTTTTGATAACTATTAACTCTCGTCACGCTAGTAATTATTACCATTAAATTGGATTAATTATAAATTAAATTTTCTCCCTTTAAATTACTTAATCCCAATTTCCATAATTTCATAATAAAATACATATGCATAAAAGTTCGGGGTATTACATACTTCCCCCCTAATAACATAATTTCACCCCGAGATTTGAAAATGAAAGTATACCTAACAAAAAAAACTCCGGATAACGTTCACGCATGTCATCCTTGCGCTCCCAGGTAGATTCCTGAACATTATGGTGCTGCCACTGAACACGGATTAGCGGTACTATTTTTTACCTCAACTTCCTCTTGCTACGACCTAGGATAGCAACCGGCCCCTCCTCATAGGAGCTATCAGGCTGTAATTTGATCTACTCAAACACAATGTGATTATCGGCCAAACCATCTGAAAGATATCTCCTCAGAGAGATATAAAACACGTCATGGACCCTATGCAAGTGCTCCGGTAACCCAAGTCTATAAGTAACTGTCCCAATCCTCTCGATAATAGGGAATGGTCTTACATACCACTTTCCTTTCTTCCCGAAATGCATAACTCCCTTCATAGGAGACACCCGAAGTAACACCTGGTCCCCCATATTGAACTCCCGAAAATACCACTAAGCGTCGGCGTAGCTCTTTTATCGATCCTGAGCAACCCATATGCGGCTCCGTATCAACTCTATCCTCGCCGAAGTATCCTGAATCACCTCCGGACCAAGTAACTTTTTGTCTCCCACCTCTAACCAACATGTTGGGGGAATGATAAGGTTTGCCGTATAGTGCCTTGAATGGAGCCATACCGACAGTAAATATGTAGGAGTTATTATAGGCAAACTCCACCAGTGGAATATACTACTCCCAGCCTCCGCCAAAATCAATGATGCACATGCACAACATATCCTCTAACATCTAATTTGTCCGCTTGATCTGTCCATCCGTCCATGGGAGATAAGCTTTAATCAGTCGCAACTCCGTACCGATCGCCTCCTAGAAACTCTCCCAAAATTGAGACACAAACACCTTATCTCTATCAAACATGATATTGAGAGGAAACCCAGGAAGTATCACTATCTTTGCTATGAATATCTGGGCGTACTATCCCATGGTGTAATCCGTCTGGGCTGACAGAAATGGGGCTACTTTGGTCAACCGATCAACGATCACCCATATAGAATCCTGACCCCTCTGCGATGTAGGTAATCCCGTTATGAAGTCCATGAAAATGCTCTCCTATTTCCACATAGGAACCTCTAATGGATGTAGAAGTCCCGCCGGTCTCTGATGGTCCACCTTTACCAACTGACAAGTGGCACATTTCGAGATAAACTCGTCAATATCCTTCTTCATCCTTCTCCACCAGTACTGTCTTCGCTTATCATGGTACATCTTATCCCCACTGGGATGTACCGCAAATTGTGAACCGTGCAATTCTGTCATCACCTCATGCCGCAAGTCTTATCCCTCAGGAACAACCAACCTTCCATTAAAACGCAAACCCCCATCTGAACCCACGGTATAAGACTCACCCCCCTCTGCTAGAAGCTGCACTATCCGACTCTGGTAGAACGGATCAACAGCCTGAGACTGTACTATCCTCGTAATAATTTGGGGTGTAACTTTAATCACAGACACGAATGATGAATCCACCGCATCCTGGTGCCCTAATTCCTTCCATTTTTCTTTCCACACTTCGGCCACCTCACCTACCGGCTTACGGCTCAACGGGTTTGCTACCACGTTAGCCTTCCCCGGGTGGTATTGGATATCAAATTGATAATCCTTCACAAACTCTATCCACCGATGCTGACGCATATTTAACTCCTTCTACCCGAAGAGGTAATGTAGTGACTTGTGTTTTGTGAATAAGAAAAATTTGTTCCCCAGGAGATAATGTCTACAAATCCGAAGTGCAAACACAACCACCGCCAACTCTAAGTCGTGGGTGGGGTAATTCCTCTCGTGAGGCTTAAGATTACAAGAGACATAAGCTATAGCCTGATTCTCCTACTGAAGTAGGCCCCTAAGTCCTAATAAGGATGCATCAGTGTAGACTAGATACTCCACTCCTGGCCAGGGCAATGATAACACTAGTGCTGAGGTTAACTTGTCTTTCAACTCATCAAAGCCCAATTGACAGGTGTCACTCTAGATAAATGGCCCCCTTTTGCGAGTCACGTGTATTAACAAACCTGCTATCTTCGAAAACCCTTGAATTAACCTCCTAGAAATTGCTTATCATGATCGGTGTTGTGGGCTGTCCCCACTCCCTCACCGCTGACACCTTCACCGAATCCACAGATATCCCTCTGTTAGAGATGATATTCCCCCAAAACTGAACCTCCTTCAGACAAATCCCACATTTCTCGTATTTTTCATATAACTCACACTAACGCAGTGTCTGTAAAACATGCCTTAAGTGCTCAGCATGTTCCTCCTCGATCTGCGAGCAAACCAGAATGTTGTCTATAAAGACGATGATGAACTAGTCCAGGAACTCTCTGAACACCCTGTTCATCAAGTCCATAAACACGACTGGGGCGTTGGTTACCCCAAAAGGCATAAGCTTAAATTCATAGGAACCATATCTTGTCAAGAAGGCCGTATTCGACACATCCTGCTGCCTGATATGTAACTGATGGTATCCCGATCTCAAGTCAATCTTCAAGAAGAAGGTAGCTCCTCTCAACTGGTCGAATAAGTCATCGATTAGAGGCAACAGATATTTATCCTGTATCACTTTATTCGACTCTCGATAATTGACACATAAGCTCAACGATCCATCCCACTTCTTAATGAATATTACGGGAGCACCCAACAATGAAGTACTCCTACGAATAAATCGCTGCCCAAACAACTACTCAATCTGGTCACGTAACTCCCTCATCTCTACTGGAGCCATACAGTAAGGTGCACGATCGATCGAGTGCCCAAGTTAAATCAATGATGAAGTCTATCTCTCTACTCGGTGGTAACCTCAGAATCTCCTGAAACACATCGATGAACTCTCAAACAATAGGAATCATGTCAAGTGGTACCACCACCTCCCTAGCGGTCTCCTCCTCCAGGAACATCTCCCGACCGGGTATGGAAAAGACTATACTCATACTAAAACAATCGATCATGGCCCTATACCTGACAAGCCAATCCATACATATACTCGCGTCATACTCGGACATATCCAAGACAAGCATGTCAGTGGGTAAGATAAACCTCCAAATCTCTATACCCACTCCCTGACATATAAACAAAATCATGAACCCTCTACTCAACGATAAGTCCACACAAGTGACGATACCCTCAGTAGTATCTAATAATCCCATAGTACATGGAAAACCCATAGCAATAAAATAGTGTGGGGCCCCCGTGTCAAATAAAATTCTCCCCAAAATCCCCTAGATAAAAAACATACCCTCAAACGCGGGAGGGTCCTATGGGACTGTGGTCTGGTGAAGATTATAGACTCGTCTATACTGAAGCTGCCCCTGCTGAATTGGGATGGCTGGAATAGGTGGCAATGTTGGCATTTGTGGGGGTGATGGGAGAGCTACGAGAAAAATAGGTCTCTGGGGCTCCTAGCGAGCACCCTTCTACTACTGGTCTCTACCCTCCTGACAAAAGTACTGATGCTTATAGACAGTGTTGCCACAAGTAAAACATCTCCCTGGGAAGGGTCCTCCCCTCTGTCCCTACTGTCCCCGACCCTGATGGACATTTCCACTCGTCCCTTGGCCCTGCTGCTAACCCTGATGGCCGTACTGACCCTGATGGCCATGTCTAAAGCCTCCCTGTTCGTGTCTAAAACCTCCTGACCTGAACCTCTTGGGAACTCCTTGCTGGGAACTCTGATCACTGTGTCTATGCTGAACCTGAACTGCCTGTGCCCCACAGGCACCATTTCCTCGTATCCTGCCCTGTTGGATGGACTCTCCTACTCGTTTAACCTCTGTCAGATGAAAACGATGGTCCTGGCAGTGGAGTAGTTCTACATTAACAACGTCCGAATAGGTGGCCAAATAGAGATTGCCTATCAAATGCTAAAAGATCCTCCATGTAAACCCATCCATAAAATGCTGAATCTTCTTCTCCTCAGTCGGGATCTCATCCAGTATAATGTTCAAAATGTTGATAAACTCTGCCTCATATTCTGCTGCAGTCTTTACCTCCTGCTCCAAGTTCACCAAATTTTGTCTCATCTCTATCTGGATTACCGAGGGGAAATATTTGCTATCGGACCGCACCTAAAAGTATCGAATCATGAGTGCGTCTCTCTCCTCAATGGCGGTAATAGACTCCCACCACTGTAGTGCTTCTCCCACTAACTTGAGCATGGCCAGTATCTGGCTCTGCACCTCGATGCACTCATGCATCCTCAAATGCCCCTGAATGTCCTTCTTCTATTGGCTCGCTACCACCACATCATAGCTCACTGTAAAATCCATAGGATGAACCTTATGGAAGTCATCCCTAACTCGTTCCCAAGAAGATGAGAAGGCTTGGGCCTGAACTGGAGCCACCACCGATGCCTGAGGTGATGCCTATGGCATAACAACCAATGCGGCATTTTCTGCCTGAGCTGCAATGGCAGCCACTTTAGTGGCATTCATCACACCCTGAGTTGGTGCTGGCTGAGGCTCGGGATGCGCATCCCTGAGAACTCTTTGTGCACCTCGAGGAGGCATCTGAAAGAAAAGAAAATTTTCATAAGTCTATAATTATTATCTCAATATAACTGAAGAACGCAAAATGCATAAGGAGTACAACAATCCTAAAATATAGGGCTCTATATCAAAGGATGCCACGTGGAAACATAGGAAGCCGTACAGATCCTAAGGACACTAGAACCAGATGCTCTGATACAACACCCGACCTAATTAATTATCGGTTGATCAGTCCTTAATTAATTAATTTCAGAATATCAAGTTGGTTCAGATAAATACATCACTGTCGAAGAACTCAAATTTTAATTTAATTGAAAACTAATCACCTAATATTTAAAAAGGTTGGTGTCAAAATTTTATCATGTCATTAGTCCTCATTAAGTAAGGAAATAATTAAGTAATACTATTCATCCCAAAACATAAGGAAAGAACTAGCTAAATTAAAATAAAGAACTGGAGTAAACACATCCACTCAAAATCCCATACAATAGTCCAAAGCCATGAAATAAAAGTCTACTAACAGAATAAAACATCTAAATATCTGAATGTAAAATAGGAAGGGACGACACGTCCAACTGAAGTAAATGACTGATAGATAAAGAAGATAGAATATGAAGCGTCTACTAGCAATGTCCTATAGCTTCCACATTAGCTAGAACTTGTCAAATCAGTGGGATCTCCTAGACCTGGTGTTCCTGTGGCTGAGCACCTAAAACAAAAGAACAAAAAAAGAGATTTGCAGAAAAATGGGTCAGAGACTGAGTGGAAAACAGTTTAAATATAGCAAGTTCTTAAATTGGTTAACTATCACAAATATTATTCATGTTAACTTAGCGTACTCACTTGAGATGCTCACCTCTCATCTAATGTGCACGCCTAACGATCCTAACTACCCATACTAGTCATGATACTCTGCCTGACTATACGTAGTGTAACCACTATGCCGAATAAAATATCTAAATAACCTGAAGACAATATATTGCTATTATTTAGGAATAGGTTTAAAGATACTTTAACTCATTCCCATAACATTCTTAATTCTTAACTGGTGACCCAATAAGTATATACTATAATAAAGTGACCAATATGAAACATAGAATAGGAATTCAGTATGCATATATAAAATCTTAATAGGTATACATATAAGTATATATCAATACTTTACCAATGGTTAAGAAACCCCTGGTGCTAGGCATACTCGGCTATCTAGTCCCATTGCAATGCTAACGCATGAAGGACAACATGTTTAATCTCTCAGGAACTAATAAAATATATACACATATTGGAGGCGAACATAGTCCCAAGCCGATGGGCTACACACATATCTACGCACCCATACGACCGTCTACACTATCGTTCTCACAGATAGCCCGTACCTAGGTTCCACGCTCTAGTGGTACGACTCAAAATCCCCCGAAGGCACACAAGATATGGTCATCCACAACGCGCTAACCTCCATTAGATAACCAGTAGCTAGGTATGTCATACACATAATATTCCAAGTCATAAGCATGTACACAACTTATATAAATCAATAGGCATTCAAGCAACCCAATTTCCATAATACATAAGTAGTATTACTATTCATACCACTCACCGTAATTCTTTCATATATTACCTCTCTCGAACCTACCTTCCTTCCTAGGTTCTATAAACTTTCTATATCCCGAGAACAATCACACTCCTAACTAGATAATAACTCGGAATTTACGTTGCTCGATACTCACATGGCTTATTACTCTCACTTGGATATACTTAGGATGATTTTTAACTCGATCGGACCCTAAAAGTCATTCTGGAATCTCATTAGAAGTTAAGGGAATCTCGTTTGAACGAGGTCGTTCGAACGAACTCCATCATTTCGTTAGAAGTTCTGTTAGAATTCTCGTTGGAAGTCTTATTCGAACGAGGTTGTTTGAACGACCTGGGTAGACTTCTAATGAGAAATTCGGGCAGACCCCTGTTCTTCTCTAAATTCAATTTTTGCGACTTTTAATCTTCAATATCCATCCAAAACTCAACCCAACTCTAATTTAATGTTCCTAAAGTATTCCAAATTACCCTAACACACTTTCTAATACAAATTAAAGGTCAAATACTTATATACTCAAATGGAATTCAATAATTTCTTCAATTCCTAATAAATCTCTTAAATATGAACCCATAATTTTTTTAAACCTTCAAAACCCTCAATAAATTTCATGATTTCAAAATATAATTACCCAGTTTCACAGTCCTTATAAGGGAAGATCCTCTACATGCAAACACATTTTCAATTCATAAGGTTTATTTACAAATTAGTCTAATTAACCCTAGGTTTTAATTGCAACAAGTTTATACCATTTAATCTAAATAAACAAGAACAATTCTGCTAAAAGAGGAGCAAGATAAACACTTGCCTTTGTATGGATTTTTTATTCTCTGATTGAATTTGGTATGTGGTTGATCCTCTCAGCGCGATCTACATTTTGGTGTAACTATTTGTGAGAAATCTCCAGTGTTTGGCCTTTTTCTCCAATGGTTCTTCCTCCTCCTTGGTTCTCCCTCTCTTTCTCTCTCTTCCCTCGTAGGTTGCAACTGACATACCACTAACCCTCGATGCTCCTATTTTAATCCTATTTTCGTCCATTTAATTACTCAAAAATCCCAACAGACTAAAATACGCCTCCGGGTTGTCATTTTGGGCTGAACTGCCCCGGACTCCAATTAAAACACCCAAGTAGTGTTTTAAGATTATTTCGACCCTTCCAGAAACACTAGTGCACTCAAAATAGTCATTCGAGTTATATAAAAATAATTTACCCTTTTAAGCCCCAAATATATAATAGTGGCACGACTCATACACGCTTCCCAAATAATTATATCTTAGCTGTCGTGTCTCCGTCCCCGACCATATTATTATTTTCGAAACCATTTATTACGTTACTTACTATGTAATGTTCAACATAGTTATTAATCAACATGATTTCAACATAATTATTTTTGATAACTACTAACTCTCGTCACGCTAGTAATTATTACCATTAAATTGGATTAATTATAAATTAAATTTTCTCCCTTTAAATTACTTAATCCCAATTTCCACAATTTCATTATAAAATACATATGCATAAAAATACAAGGTATTACAGAGAGAGAGAGAGGTTATGGACATTTATCATTCTAATGATCCTAATATTTTTGATGTCGAGGAGTTCATTAAATTACTCCATGAGTGAAGGGATATTCTAAACATATCCTCCACATTCACTAGAATATATTACACCCTTAGATGTTTTTGGATAAGATTAACTTTCCTTTGAAACCTTAACATCGATTGGACTCATAAGTGGAGGCCATGGCCTTTTATTGTTCATTGCACTTACATTTGACTATTTAGGACTTTTTACATAATATGTAATTAATGATTAATTCATGTATAAACTTATTGGTTTTACATACTCATGTCATTTTCTTCATGTTTATGATACTCGTGGGTAAGGTTTATGGATTTGATATTTTAAAACATATTCCGTAAATATCTTGTACTACAAACTATGATTTCACAAAGTTGTCCAACCAATTTTAAAATCATGAGTTGGTCTCCCTTTATGTTGTCTGTGGAATCTACATTAGAACTTTTATGGATTAGTTTTCTTTTTATCAACATTTTAACTATTTAGTGGTGTAGGCGAGGAACAAGGTTTCCTCATAAGGTCATGGCATATGTTAGCTGTATTGTGACCTCATATTTCATGCTTAGATAAGAGGGTTTAATTATGATAGAATTATGGGGCTTTTCGCATGTTAGAATTTAAAATATAAAATTAAAATAATGTTCCGGCTGGTATAATAATGATATTGATGTGTAGATTATAGAACGGAATTATTATTATGAAATATTGTGAATATGCTTGTTAAAGTGGAATCTTGTGTTAACTGGTAAAATTACCACTTGTATGGAAATTTTAGAAATTTAATAAATTGTGTGACTTTTAATCAACTTCTTTATTATATAAATTAAACGAACATAATTCGGATGATATTGTAACATGAAAGTTAATTGGAAGAATCGTAGTGATAATTGAAAACGTGTTATTTAAATGTTGCTTGTGTTAATATTTCATCACCGTGACGACGTTGGGATTTTGGGAAGTTATGCCTTTACCCTTATTTTTAGGTTGCTTTCTAGGCATGACATTAGTATATAGTCCTTTGTTATTGTTAATACTTTGTAGGTATGGGACTAGTGAGTGTATATTTTTATAGATGGGTATTTTTGGGGTGAGGCTAAGTAGTACACTTTTTTGTTGCTCCGTTAGCCTAGGTACGAGGCTTAGTGCTAATTGTTGGTAGGTATTCTTCCTAGGAGATAGGATAGGGTACAGTTGTGGTTTAGATATTTCTAGGTATGGGAGTAGGCATGGCTTATGATTTAAGGCTCGAGTTAAGGGTTGGGCTTCCAAAAAATAATGAACATAATAAATGGGGAATTAATGCTTACGATAATAGATGGGTTTTAAAATGAATGTTTCATCGCCATTAAGTACATGGCTAATGAAATTTAGATGGTTGGTTATAGCCACGAAGTTGTTTACTGTCATCACGAGCAAGTGCGTTGCTCATAAGTGCAGGGCTAACAAAAATTGGTCTGGCTGCCTATTTTAACGTGTTATGTGTGGAACCTCGTCAACAAGTGCATGACTAACGAAATTGGACCGCTGCCTATAGCGAGGGGAATGTGTGTGGTGTAAAACTTTAGGTCGACCCGAATATGTGCAGGATTAATAAAAAATTCAGCTGGCTATAGTGGTGTCACTGTAACAATTTTGTTAATAAAATTAAATTGAATATATAGCTTTAACAAAATTAAATGATCAAAATATAATAATTGCACATGGACATTTGGGTGGCTTAGTTATAAGAGTTAATAGTGGTAGTTTATTTTTACTCACATGTTAATATATATATATATATATATATATATATATATATATATATATATATATATATATCTTTTAATTTAAAATACTCTATCGTGATATTTATTATGAATGATGCTTTTGTCTGGGTTCATGGACCCTAATTGGAAGGAGTTGCTAGTATTCATGCGTTGGGCTCTGGCCTATTGTGTTGACTAACATTTCAGGTATAGTGCTGGTGTAGCTACATATGATGGATTGGAGATCTTTTGAATGCAGTTGGAGATTTATTTTTATTTTCTTTAGTAGTTTAGCTTATCTGTATTTTCCATCGTTTTGTTTATGACACTTTCATTTATGGATTTGGTGGGCCAATCGGTTCTACAGTTGTTTATGGTTTTGCCAGATATTTTTAATTGGATTACTTCATTTTGGTTTTATTAATTTGGAGTGGGACTTTATTGATGGAGCTAGCGGTGATGGATTTTATTTGCATGGATATTTATATTCATTGGATTTATTCAAATTATATATTTTGGAAAAATTTTGTATTATCTCATATTTCTGTCATATGCGGAGAACAATATTTTATTTAGTGACGCCCGATGTAGTTTCACGACGGTTGACGCCAAAATGCGCAAGGTGTTAAAGTTGATATCAGAGCATGGTTTTAGGTCTTGTAGGTTTTGAGTCCCTTATAGCTTCCACGTTATTGATTTCTGATTCCCTTTGTTGATTTGTACTCATTAAGGTATTAGGTCTTGCTTACGTATTAGTTTTATTTCATTAAATGAGGGATTTTTGTGTTAAGGCCTTTGTAGGTGTCAGGGCTTGAAGTAGTAATCTTAATGTGAGTATCTTTAGAACTCATTTTGGAGACGAGAATTATTTTAAAGATCATTAGAATGAATGTTAGGTATTTGTAAAATAGCTATGGTGATGTGATTTGATTTGAGGATTTAAGCATTACGATGACGTCTGGAGATAGAATCGACTGGTGATTCATGGGAAAGTGGGATACGCCATTATTTTCGTAGATATGTTTATATATATATATATATATATATATATATATATATATATATATATATATATATATATATTGTATTTTATTTATGGGGTAGATGCGTGTCGGATTAAGAGTATGGCGCCCAGTCGTGGCATTTGACGGGTAGGCATATGTGAGCCTTATTTTATTTGTACGACTTTACGTTTGACATTTACGCTTCATCAAATTTTGAGGACGAAATTCTAGTATTAGTGGGGGGGGGGGGGGGGGTATGTAACACCCGTTATTTTTTAGCCGTAAAAGTTATCGTTAAATTAAAATTTTTGAAAAAATAACTTTTGGAATCTATCTAATTTTGGTACGTAAAAATGTTTATTTTTATAGATAAAAATAAGGTTTTAAGTGGAATTTGAGTTGGGATTAAAATATAAAAATTATAACTTTTTATATAAAAATCGGGGGAGGATCTGACCTAAGGAAGATAATAATTTGACTCTATATTGTCCGAATCGTGATGTAGACAACCTTAAGGATGTCCGATCGATTTAATTTTTCTTACCTGACTTTGTCTTGCCTGGAGCTAGAACATATTCAAAATTCAAGGAAATTAAACTGTTAAATCTCTAAAACATGATGCAATTGACCTTAATGACGTCCGATCAAGTTGAGTTTTGGACATCAACTTCGGATCTCCTTTCGCTACAACATGTCAAAATTTTAGCGAATTTCGACAATTGGATCGTTTGAAATGTATTTTTGTGTGTTTGTGTTTGATTAAGACTCTTTCTTGAAATCCTTTTTATAATGGACAGGTTTAGACTTTTTAAAATACTTTTAACCCTTCTCAAAATGCAGTAGACTCCCAAGTTATTATCTCCTCTCTTTTATAAAACCTAAATCTCATTAAACACAACATTTACCACAAGTTTTCAAGATCTTAATCAAGTTTTCTCAAGAGCAACTAATAAGTTATTTTTGCTATTTTCACGAGAGGAAGACAACCGTGTAATCTGATTTTCAAGACGACTTCTTTACAAGCATGAATGATTCTATTATTCCCCTTAAGTGGTATGAATTTTAGATAATGCATAAACTTTAATAAATAATCTTTTTCTTAAAATAAATTAGGAAGATTAATTAGGGAAAGTGAAAGTAATTAGAGGGGTGTTTTTATTAAAAATTGTAATATGATTTATGACTCAAAACAATCGCATGCTTAGATTAGAGGGTTGGATTACGGAAGAATTGTGGGGCGTTTCACATGTTAGAATTGAAAATATGAAATTATAATAATGTTTAACCCATATAATGACGATGTTGACGTGTATATTGCAGAATGGAATTATTATTACGAAATATTATGAATATGCATGTTAAAGTGGAATCTTGTGTGAACCGGTAAAATTATCACTTATATGGAAATTTTAATTTTTTTTAAATTGTGTGACTTTTAATAGACATGTTTAATTATATAAATTAAGCGAACGTAATTTGGATGATATTGTAACAGGAAAGTTAATTGGAAGTATCATAGTGATAATTAAAAATGTGTTATTTAAATGTGGCTTGTGTTAATATTTCATCACATCGGGGAAGTTGGGATACTGTATAGTTTAGCTTTTATAATTATTTCCAGGTTACTTGCTAGGAATGGGACTAGTAGATATGCCTTTTTTGTCGTTAACACTTTCTAGGTGTGGGATTAGTAAGTATAGATTTTTATAGGTGAGTATTTCCGGGGTGGGGCTAAGCAGTACAGTTTTTCGATGTTCCGCTAGACTAGGTACGAGGCTAGGTTGTAATTGTCAGTAGGTATTCTTTATAGGAGATAAGCTAGGACACATTTGTGGTTTGGAGATCTCAAGGTATGGAACTAGGTATAGTTTGCAGATTTAAGGCTCGAATAAATGGTGGGGCTACTAGAAAATAATGAACTAAGCAAAATGCGCAATTAATGCCTAAGACAATAAACGGGTATTAAAATGAATTTTGCATCGTCAGTAAGTGGAGGGCTAACAAAATAGGGCTGGCTGGCTATAGCGACGTGGGTGTGTATTGGCATCCCTAATAAGTTCAAGGCTAACGAAAAATGAGGTTAGCAAACTATTATGACGTATTGTGTGTGGAACCTCATCAATAAGTGCAGGGCTAACGAAATTTGGTCGGTGGGCTATATGGAGGGAATGTGTGTGATGTACGAATTTTGACGGGCCCGAATATGTGTAGGATCAATAAAAAGGTCGGCTGGTTATAGTGGTGTCGCCATAATAATTTATTTAATCGAATTAAATTGAATTGATTGTTTTAATAAAATTAAATGATAGAAATATCATAAATGAACTGGGACATTGGGGTGGCTTAGTTATGTGGGTAGATAGTGGTATTTTATTTTTACTCGCATGTACATATATATATATATGTATGTATCATTTTATTTAAAATACTCTATTGTGATATTTATCATGTATGATGCTTATGTCTGGGTTCAAGGACCCTAATTGGGAGTAGCAGCTAGTATTCATGCGGTGGGCTCTGACCCATCATTTTGAATAACATTTTAGGTATAGTGCTCGAGTAGATACATAAGGTGGATGGGAGATCTTTATAATTCAGTTGGAAATTTATTTTTATTTGCTTTTGTAGCTTAGCTGATCTATATATTCCATCATTTTGTTTATGAGACTTTCATTTATGGATTTGGGGTCCAATCGGTTCCACTGTTGTTTATGATTTTTGCCAGATATTTGCAGTTGGATTATTTCATTTGGGTTTTATTAATTGGGAATGGGGATTTGTTTTTGGAGTTAGTGGTGATGGAGTTTATTTACATAGATGTTTATATTCGTTGGATTTATTCGAATTATATCTAGTGAAAAAAGTTTTTATCTTCTCATATTTCTGTCACATGTGAGAATGGTATTTTATTTAGTGATACCTGGTGTAGTTTGGTGGCTGCCGATGCCAAAATACGCAGGGTGCTACAGATGGTATCAGAGCATGGTTTTTGGTCTCCTAGGTTTTTAGTCCGTTATAGCTTTCACGATATCGATCTCCAATCCATCCTATATATATCGTTTATTGTACAATACTTTATTATGATATTTATCATGTATGATGCTTAAGTTGGGGTTCAATGACCCTAATTGGGAGGAGTAACTAGTATTCATGCGTTGGGCTCTAACCCAGCGCTTTGATTAACATTATAAGTATAGTGCTCGAGTAGTTGCATAAGATGTATTGGAGATCTTTGGAATGCAGTTGGAGATTTATTTTTATTTTCTTTTGTAGTATAGCTTATCTGTCTTTTCCATCATTTTTTTATGAGAATTTCATTTATGGCTTTGGGGGGGCCAAGTGGTTCCACAATTATTTATGGTTTTTGCCTGATATTTATAGTTTGATTATTTCATATGGGTTTTATTAATTGGGAGTGGGGCTTTATTTTTGGAGTTAGCGGTGATGGATTTTATTTGCATGGATGTTTATATTCGTTGGATTTATTCGAATTTTATCTTGTAAAAAAAGTTTTTATCATCTCATATTTTTGCCACATGCGGAGAATGGTATTTTATTTAGTGTTGCGCAGTGTAGTTTGGTGGCAGCCGACGCCAAAATGTACGGGGTGTTACTGATGGTATCGGGGAATTCTCTTAGGTCTCATAGGTTTTGAATCCATTATAGCTTCTGAGATATCGATATTTGATTCCCTTTAATTGTTTGTACTCTCTAAGCTATTGGGTCTGTCATACGTATTAGTTGTATTTCTTGTAAAGAGGGACTTTTGTGTCAAGGTTGCTATAGGTATTTGGGTTAGAAGTAGTAATATTGATGTGAGGATTTTTAGAGTTGATTTTGGAGATGAGAATTATTTTAAAGATCATTAGCATAAATATCATGTATCTGTTAAATAGATATGGTGGTGTGATTTGATTTGAGGATTTAAGCGTTACGGTGACTTTTGGAGATATAATTGAGTGGTGATTCGCGGGAGAGTAGGGTATGCCGTTATTTTCATAAATAAGTTTAAATATATAGTTAAGATATATATTGTATTTTGTTAGCGGGTAGGTGCGTGTAGGATTGGGTGTATGGCCGCCCAATCATGGCATTCTGCGGGTAGACATATGTGAGCCTAATTTTACTTGTGCGACTTTACGTTTGACGATTACACTTTGTTGAATTTTGAGGACGAAATTCCTATATTAGTGGGGGAGTATGTAACACCCTGTGATTTTTTAGTAGTAAAAATCTTTGTTAAATTAAAAAAATTGAAAAAATAATTTTTGGAATATATTTAATTTTGTTATGGAAAAATGTTTATTTATATATATAAAAATAAGGTTTTAAGTGTAATTTGAATTGGGATTAAATTTTGAAAGTTTTAATTTTTTATATAAAAATCGGGGGAGGACCTGACCTAAGGAGGCTAATAATTCGGCTGTTCGATCTCCAAAACCCGATGCAAACGATCTTAACGACATTTGATCAACTTCAGCTCGCCTTCAGCTACAAGATATCAAAATTTCAATGAATTCCGAAGGTTAGATCATTCGAAATGCATTTTTTTTATGTTTGTGTTCGTTTTGAACTCTTTCTTTAAATCCTTTACATAATGGACCGATTTAAACTTTTTCAAACACTTTAAACCCTTCTAAATAAGAAGTATCCTCCCAAATTATTGTCTCCACTCATCTACAAAACCTAAACCCCTTTAAACATAACTTTGAGCACAAGTTTTGAAGATTTAAATCAAGTTTTCTGAAGAACTACCAAGAAGGTGTCTTTGCTATTTTTACGAGAGGAACACAATCTTGCAATCATATTTTCAAGACGACCTCTTTATAAGAATGAATGCTTCTATTGTCCCCTTTAAGTGATTTGCATTTTAGATATTGCCTAAACTTTAATAAATGATATTTTTCTTAAAATAATTTAGGAAGATTAATTAGGAAAAGTAAAAGTAATTACATGGCTTTTTTTTTTTAATAAAAATTATAATATGATTCAAAACTCAAATTAATCACATGCTTAGATTAGAGGGCTAGATTACGATAGATTTGTGGGGCGTTTCGCATGTTTAAATTTAAAATAATGTTTAGGCTCGTATAATGACAATATTGATGTGTATTGTAGAATGGAATTATTATTATGAAATATTGTGAATATGCATGTTATACTGAAATCTTGCGTTAATTATCACTTGTGTGGAAATTTTAGAAATTTGATAAATTGTGTGAGTTTTAATAGACTTGTTTAATTATATAAATTAAGCGGATGTAATTTCAATGATATTCTAACAGGAAAGTTAATTGGAAGATCCGTAGTGATAACTGACAATGTGTTATTTAAATGTTGCTTGTGTTAATATTTCGTCACCGTGAGGACGTTGGGATTTTGGATAGTTATGATTTTGCCGTTATTTTTAGATTTCTTGCTAGGTATGGGTAGGTAGGCCTTTATTGTTATTAATACTTTCTAGGTATGGGATTACTGAGTATAGATTTTTACAGATGGGTATTTTAAGGGTGGGGCTAAGTAGTACATTTTTCGTTGTCCGTTAGCATAGGTGCACAGCTAGGTAGCAATAGTCGGTAAGTATTCTTCCTATGGGATGAGGAACGGTTTGAGGATTTAAGGCTCTAATAAAGGGTGGGTCTATTAAAAAATAACGATCTTAATAAAATGGGGAATTAATGCCTAAGATAATAAGTGAGTATCAAAATGAATTTTGCACCGTGAATAAGTGCAGGGCTAACAAAATTGGGCTGGCGGGCTATAGCGATATGGGTGTGTGACGGGGTCACCAAGAAGTACAGTGCTTAAAAAAATTTGGTTGGCTGGCTATTGTGACGTGTCGTGTGTGGAACCTCCTTCATAAGTGGAGGGCTAAGGAAATTGGGTCGGCTGGCTATAGCGAGGGGAATGTGTGCGGTGTAAAACTTTAGGTGGGCCCGAATATGTGCAGGATCAATAAAAAGGTCGACTGTATATAGTGGTATCGCCATGATAATTTTTTTAATCAAATTAAATTAAATTGATAACGTTAGAAAAATTAAATGATCGAAATATCATAATTGGACTTGGACATTAGGGTGACTAAGTTATGGGTGTAGATAGTGGTAATTTAGTTTTACTCGCATGTTAATATATATATAATATCTCGTTTACTATAAAATACTCTATTACGATATTTATCATGGATGGTGCTTATGTCTGGGTTCATGGACCCTAATTGGTAGGAGTCTCTAGTATTCATGCAGTGGGCTCTGACCTTTTGTGTTGACTAATATTTTAGGAATAGAGCTGAAGTAGCTGCATAGGATGGATTAGAGATCTTTAGAATGAAGTTGCAGATTTTTTTTTTCTTTAGTATTTAGCTTATCTGTTTATTCTGTTGTTTGGTTTACAAGACTTCCATTTATGGATTCGATGGGCCAATTGATTCCACAGTTGTTTATGTTTTTCCCCCAGCTATTTATAGTTGGATTATTTCATTTGGGTTTTAATAATTTTGAGCGGGGATTTATTTTTGCAGTTAGCGGCGATGGATTTTATTTTCATGGATGGTTATATTCGTTGCATTTATTCGAATTATATCTTGTGAAAAAAGTTTTTATCATATCATATTTCCGTCACATGCGGGGAATGGTGTTTTATTTAGGGACAACTGGCGTAGTTTTGCGACGACCATTGCCAAAATGCGTGGGGTGTTACCGATGGTATCAAAGAATGTTCTTAGGTCTAGTAGGTTTTAAGTCCGTTATAGCTTCCGCGTTATCGATCTTTGATTCCCTTTATTGGTTCGTACTCTCTAAGGTATTCGGTCCCTCATACGTATCAGTTGTATTTCTAGAAAAAAAGGGACTTCTGTGTTAAGGCCGTTGTTGATGTTGTGGTTTGAAGTAGTAATCTTGATGTGAGGATCTTTAGACTTGATTTTGGAGATGAGAATTATTTTGAAGACCATTGGGATAAATGCTAGGCATCTCTAAAATAGATATTGTGATGTGATTTGATTTGAGGATTTAAGCGTAACGATGACTTTTGGAGATAAAATTGAGTGTTGATTCATGGGAGAGTGGGATATGCCGTTATTTTCATATATATGTTTATATATATATTTAAGATATATATATTGTACTTTTTTCGTAGGGTAGGTTCATGTAGGATTGGGTGTATAGCCACCTAATCGTTGCATTCTGCGGGTAGGCATATGTGAGCCTTATTTTATATCGGCGACCTTACGTTTGACATTTACGCTTCGTTGAATCCCGATGATGACATTCCTATATTAGTGGGGTAGTATGTAACACCTCGTGATTTTTTAGCTTGAAAAATCTTTGGGAAATTAAAAATTTTGGAAAAATAATTTTTGAAATCTATTTAATTTTGTTAAGTAAAATTATGATTTTTATTTATAAATATAATATTTCAAGAGGAATTTGAACTGGGATTTAAATTTGAAAATTATAATTTTTTATATAAAAATCGGGGGAGGATTCTACCTAAGGAGGATAAGAATTCGATTGTTCGATATCCAAAATGCGATGCAAATGACCTTAAGGAAGTTTGATCGAGTTAATTTTTCTTAGACAACTCTGTCTTCCCTTCTGCTTGAACATATCCAAAATTTAAGGAAATCCGACTGTCCAAACTCTAAAACGTGGTGCTAACGACCTTAACGACTTCTGATCGAGCTCATTTTTGAACAGCATCTTGATCTCGCCTTCAATTAGAAATAAAACTATTTCTATCGAATTCCTAATGTCAGATCGTTCGAAATGCATTGTGTGTTTTTGTTTGATTAGGACTCTTTCTTTAAATCCTTTATAAAAGGACGGATTTAGACTTTTTGAAACAAATTTGACCCTTCTCAAAAAGTAGTAGCCTCCCAAATTATTATTCCCTCTCATTTACAAAACCTAAAATCCATTAAAAAAAACTTCCAACACAAGTTTTGAAGATTTGAATAAAGTTTTCTTAAGAACAACCAAGAAGGTGTCCTTGCTATTTCCGATAGAGGAATGCAACCGTTTAATCAAATTTACAAGACGGCATCTTTATAACCCTTAAGTGTTATGCATTTCAAATATTTCCTAAACTTTAATAAATGATATTTTTCTTAAAATAAACTAGGAATATTAATTAGGAGAAGTGAAAGTAATTCCATGGCAATTTTTATTAAAAAATATAATATGATTTAAGACTCAAAACAATCGCATGCTTTGATTTGCAAGCTGGATTACAATAGAATTGTGAGGCATTTCGCATGTTAGAATTTAAAATATGAAATGAAAATAATGTTTCAACTCATAGAATGATGATATTGATGTGTAGATTGTATAATGGAATTATTATTATGAAATATTGTGTATATGCATGTTAAAGTGGAATCTTGTGTTAACCAATAAAATTATCACTTGTATGGGAATTTTAGAAATTTTATAAATTGTGTGAATTTTAATGAACTTATTTAATTATATAAATTAAACAGACGTAATTTGGAAGATATTGTAGCAGGAAAGTTAATTGGAAGAATTGTTGTGATAATTGAAAATGTGTTACTTAAATATTAATTGTGTTAATATTTGGTCACCGTGAGGACGTTGGGATTTTGGGTAGTTATGCTTTTACCATTATTTTTAGGTTGTTTGCTAGTAATAGGACTGGTAAGTTGGCCTTTGTTGTTGCTAACACTTTCTAGGTATGGGACTTGTGATTATAGATTTTTACAGATAGCTATTTCTGGGGTCGGTCTTAGTAGTACACTTTTCTGTTGTTATGTTAGCCTAGGTGCGAGGTTAGGTGGTAATTGTCGACATGTATTCTTGATAGGGGATCGACTAGGATACCTTTGTGGTTTGGGGATCTCTAGGTATGGGACTTGGGTTGGTTTGAGGATTTAAGGCTCGAATAAAAGGTAGGGCTATTAGAAATTAATGAGCATAATAAAATGGTGATTACTGCCTAAGATGATAAACGTGTATTAAAATGAATTTTGCGTCACCAATAAGTGCAAGGCAAATGAAATTGGATGGCTGGCTATAGGGACGTGGGGATGTGTTAGCATCACCAATAAGTGCATGGCTAATAAAAATTGTGTTGGCTAGATATTGCGACGTATCGTATATGGAACCTCATCAAAAGTGCAGGGCTAATGAAATTTGGTCGGATGGCTATAACAAGGGGAATGTGTGTGGTGTAAAACTTTAGGCAAGTCCGAATATGTGCAGGATAAACAAAATGGTCGGCTAGCGATAGTGGTGTGTCCATAATAATTTGGTTAATCGAATTAAAAGAATTGATAGCTTTAACACAACTAAATGATCGAAATGTCGTAATAGGACTTACATATTAGGGTGGCATAGTTATGAGGGTAGATAGTGGTAGTTTATTTTGGTTTGCACGTTAATATATATATAAATATATCATTTTATTTAAAATACTCTATTGTCATAATTATCATGTATGATGCCTATATTTGGGTTCATGGACCCTAATTGGGAGGAGTAGCTAGTAATCAGGTGGTGGTCTCTGACCTATTGCGTTGACTAAAATTTCAGGTATAGTGCTGGAGTAGCTGAATGGGATGGATTGGAGATCTGTTGAATGCTGTTGGAGATTTAGCTTTATTTTCTTAATTAGTTTAGCTTATTTGTCTAGTGCGTCATTTTGTTTATAAGCCTTTTACTTATAGATTTGGTGGGCCAATCTGTTCCAGTTGTTTATGGATTCAACCAGATATTTATAGTTGGATTATTTCACGTGTTATAATAATTAGAGTGGGGCTTTAGTTTTGGAGTTAGCGGTGATGGATCTTATTTTGATGGATGTCTATATTCATTGGATTTATTCGAATTATATCTTGTGGAAAACGTTTTTATGGTCTCATATTTCTGTTTTAAGCGGAGAATGGTATTTTATTTTGTGACACCCGACGTAGTTTGGAGATAGTTGATGCCAAAATGCACGAGTTGTTACAATTTGTATCAGAGCATGGTCTTAGGTCTTGTAGGTTTTGAGTCCCTTATAGCTTCCTTGTTAATGATCTTTGATTCCCTTTGTTGATTTGTAGTCTTTAAGGTATTAGGTCTACCTTACATATTACTTATATTTCTTTAAAAGAGGGACTTTTGTGTTAAGGCCGTTATAGGTGTCAGGGCTTGAAGTAGTAATCTTGATGTGAGGATTTTCAGAGCTGATTTGGAGATGAGAATTATTTTGAAGATAATTAAAATAAATGTTCGGTATTTGTAAATTAGATATGGTGATGTGATTTGAGGATTTAAGCGTGGCGATGACTTTTAGAGATAGAATCGAGTGGTAATTCTTGGGAAAGAGGGGTACGCCATTATTTTCATATATATGTTTATATATATATAGTTAAGATATATATTGTATTTTATTAATGGGATAAGTGCGTGTAGGATTGGGTGTATGGGATCCCTATCGTGGCATTTGGTGAGAAGGCATGTGTGAGCCTTATTTTATTTGCACAAATTTACGTTCGACATTTAGGCGTCGTCAAATTTCGAGAACGAAATTCCAGTATTAGTGGGAGAGTATGTGCATCTCGTTATTTTTTAGCTGCAAAAATCTTCATTAAATTAAAATTTTTGAAAAAAAATAATTTTTGGAATCATTCTAGTTTTGGTATTTAAAAATGTTGACTTTTATATATAAAATTAGGTTTTAAGTGGAATTTGAATCAGGATTAAAATTTGAAAATTACAACTTTTTTTATAAAAATCAGGGGAGGACCTGACCTCAGGAAGATAATAATTCAACTGTCCATTCTCTAAAACGTGATGCAGACAACCTTAATAATGTCCGATCGAGTTGATTTTTCTTACATGACTTTGTCTCGTCTTCCGCTAGAACATATTCAAAATTCAATGAAATCCGACTATTCGTTCTCTTTAACATGATGCGGATAACCTTACTGATGTCTACTCACGTTGATATTTGGACATCAGCTTCGGCTCGCCTTCAGTTATGACATATGAAAATTTCAGTGAATTTCGATGGTCATCTAATCCAAAATGCATTTTTGTGTATTTGTGTTTGATTATGACTCTTTTTTAAAATCCTTTATATAATGGACATGTTTAGACTTTTTAAAACACTTTTTACCTTTCTAAAAAAGCAGTAGCCTCCCAAATTATTATTTCCTCTCATCTACAAAATCTCTACCCCATTAAACACAACATTCAACATAAGTTTTAAATATCTAAATCAATTTTTCTAAAAAACAACCAAGAATGTATCTTTGCTATTTTCGGGAGAGGAACGCGACCCTGTATTCAGATTTTCAAGACGACTTCTTTACGGGCATGAGTGATTCTATTGTTTCCCTTAAGTCTTATGTATTTTAGATATTACCTAAAATTTAATAAATTATGTTTTTCTTAAAATAAATTAGGAAGATTAATTAGGGAAAGTGAAAGTAATTACATCGCTATTTTTATTAAAAAATATAATAAGATTTAAGACTCAAAACAATCACTTGCTTAGATTAGTCGATTGGATTACGATAGAATTGGGTGGTGTTTAGCACGTTAGAATTTAAAAATATTAAATTAAAATAATATTTAAACTCGTATAATGACGATATTAATGTGTAGATTTTATAATGGAATTATTATTATTATGAATACGCGTGTTAATGTGGAATCTTGTGTTAGCCGGTAAATTATCACTTGTATGGAAACTTTAAAAATTTGATAAATTGTCTAACTTTTAATAGATTTGTTTAATTATACAAATTAAACGGATGTAATTATGATGATATTGTAACATGAGAGTTAATTGGAATAATCATAATGATAATTGAAAATTTGTTATTTAAGTGTTGCTTGTGTTAATATTTTGTCACTGCGGGGACGTTGGGATTTTGGGTAGTTATGTTTTTCCCTTTATTTTTAAGTTGCTTGCTAGGTAGGGGACTAGTAGGTATGCATTTGTTATTATTAACACTTTCTAGGTATTAGACTAGTGAGTGTAGATTTTTATGGATGGGTATTTTCAGGGTAGGGCTAAGGAATACACTGTTTCGTTGTTCCGTTAGCCTAGGTGCGAGGTAAGGGGGTAATTGTCAGTATGTATTTTTCCTAGTGGATAGGTTAGGATACACTTATGGTTTCGAGTTCTCTTGGTATGGGACTAAGGATGGTTTGAGAAATTGAGGCTCGAATAAAGGGTGGGCATATTAGAAAATAGTGAACTTAATAAAATGGGTAGCCTGAGATAATAAACAGGTATTAAAATGAATTTTGCATTGCCAATAAGTGTAGGGCTAACGAAATTGGGTTGGATGGATGTTGCGACGTGGATGTGAATTGACATCATCAATAAGTGTATGGATAACAAAAATTGGGTTGGCTATTGCGATGTTTCGTGTGTGAAACCTCATCAAAAAGTGGATAACAAAATTGGGTCGGTTGGCTATAGCGAGGGGAATGTGTTGTATAAAACTTTAGGCGAGGCCCAATACGTCCTGGATCAATAAAATGGTTAGTTGGCTATAGTGGTGTCTCCATAATAATTTGTTTAATCGAATTAAATTGAATTGATAACTTTAACAAAATTAAATGATCGAAATATCATAATTGGACTTGGACATTGGGGTGGCTTAGTTGTGAGGGTAGATAGTGGTAGTTTATTTTTACTCGCATGTTAATATATACAAATCATTTAATTTAAAATACTATATTGTGATATTTATCATGTATGATGCTTATGTGTGGTTTCATGGACCCTAATTGGGGGGAGTAGCTAGTATTCATGCGGTGGGCTTTGACCCATTGTGTTGACTAACATTTCAGGTATAATGCTAGAGTAGCTGCATAGCATGATGGACTGAAGATCTTTGGAATGCAGTTGGAGATGTATTTTTATTTGCTTTAGTAGTTTAGCTGATCTGTCTATTCTATCATTTTATTTACTGATGCCAGGTGTAGTTTGGAGGTGGCTGACGCCAAAATGCGCGGGATGTTACAGTAGTGATGACATGTGCCTACAAATAACACTCTTACTTATTGCATGCCGAGGGGAGCATTATTTTATATGTGCATCATGCTTGATGTTGTTTGTCTCGACCTTGCTATTATAAAGTGATGTTCAATTTACGTGATGGTATTTGGTTTGTGTATCACACAAATTGTTTACATTTATAGTTCCTTCCATGCGAGAGAATAGTGTTGTCCGATTGTGTGATGGAGTTTATTATCTTTCAACTACACGATTTAATATATTTAATTTTAACTACACAATTTATTGTCTTTCATTTCAATTCTATGGGTTTAAATATTTAAGATGGCTTATAGTGTGGTGGGATAATTTGGCATGTATTTTCATATTTGAGTAGGGTTAATTTTTTGTGGTGAGACTTTGTAGTTGATCTTTTTCGGTTGAAACTTTTTCAGTAGTTGTAGAGATGCTCTCATATTGTTTTAGTTGATGGCGCATTTATAAGTTGTCATTTTAGGTTTATCATATCCTGTCCATCTCTTATCAACTTGTTTCATTTGATTGCATACATGCTAATAATGATATGTTGAATTGTTTTGACAAGTTGTATATTTTAATATTAGGACGTGACCAACCCCAGTGCTAAAATACATGTCTTTTTAACTCACCATAGGTATTATCTCCACTAAGTTTGGACAATTCATCCCCTAAAAAAGGAATGTCCGTACATTCATTATCTCTCCCTCTCTCTCTCACTCTCTCTCTCTCTCTCTCTCTATATATATATATATATATATATATATATATATATATATATATATACGACATCTTTAAACATAGTTAGTGTCATATCTTATTAGACATGGATAATATGAGAGGGCGCAAAGCATGTAATATTTAGACAACGGTCATTTCTAAAATATAAGTGGGAGAATGATTATGATTACCTGTTGCCATTTTTGAAAATGCTAAATTTATGATCATTTGAAATGACTTGGGGGTAATTGTTGAATCTAGAATATGAGGAGTTGAGAGTCGGAGAGTCAAGTGATCTAGTCGATGTTAACATGTGATTGCAGTTTATTGGTCCAAGAGTTTTTACTATGAGTGCGATCATTTGATGATAACTACTCCTTTATATAGAAGGGATGACATTCTAAATTTCAAATCAAAATCATTGTCAAAACTTTTTTTAGAGAGAGAAAGTGTTAGATGACATTTATCATTCTAATGATCTTAATTGTTTTGATGCCGAGGAGTTAATTACATTACTCCATGAGTTAAGGGATATTCTAAACATATCCTCCCTATTCACTAGAATATATTACATCCTTAGATGTTTTTGGTTAAGATTAACTTTCCTTGGAAACCTAAACATCGATTGAACTCATAAGTGGAGGCCATGGCCTTTTATTGTTCATCGTACTTACATTTGATAATTTAGAACTTTTTACATAATATGTAATTAATGATTTATTCTTGTATATACTTATTGGTTTTACATACTCATGTCATTTTCTTCATGTTTATGATACTCGTGGCTAAGGTTTATGGATTTGATATTTGAAAACATATTTCGTAAATATCTTCAACTACAAACTATGATTTCACAAAGTTTTCCAACAAATTTTAAAATCATGAGTTGGTCTCCTTTTATGTTGTCTGTGGACTTTAAGGTAACACTCTTATTGATTAGTTTTCTTCTTATCAACATTTTAACTATTTATGGGTGTAGTCGAGGAGCAAGGTTTCCTCATAAGGTCATGGCATATGTTAGTTGTATTGTGACCTCGTATTTCATGCTTAAAGTTAGAAAACATAATTAAGGGGTTAATATTTTCTCTACCATACAATCTACTTGAGATTGTGAAGTGGGGATAAATTTGGGATTTAACTTGTGCTGAAGTTTAGTCAACAATAAATATTTAACAAGAAAACATAAGAAGTTGAACTTTGTTGAACATAGATGGTTGTAATAGACTTTCCATTCCTAAATAAGAAACATATCGTTAAATGGTGGTTTTAGACATGGTGTAATGACATGGAAGCCTCCAGAAAATAAAATTCATACTAAACATTGTGAACACCATTTCCAATACTATAGTAGAAAAAATAGGAAATTTTGAAAGCTGGATATAATAAGTGGAATAAATAAAAGAAATATTATTTTCATTCCCCAAAATTTATCTTCTTTACTTTGAAACTAAATATAAATCTATTATTATATAAATACTGTAAAAAGTTGTTAAGACATCCCGGCCCCAAAAATGAAAATGCAACATGCCACAACTACAATTAATCTGGTCATTATTAATGGATTGAAATTTTTTAAAATGGGGAGTAAGTTGGATAACCTAGTGGAAACTTATAAATGATCAAACATGTCTACATATACTCGTTTTATTATCAATATACAACGTTCATGCATATGACACTCATATATCCTATGGTAAATATGATCATCCCTAAGATCCCACTCAAATTCCCACATATATAATCATCGTCAAACATTTTACAATAATGGGGGGGGACCTTTTTCCACTCTCTTACCATCTATCATACCAATCACTATGGCATAAAACTCAAACCACAATACCAAGGCAGAATGTATCACCTCATCGTGCTCTAAAATTTTTTAATGTCCCATATTTGTTTCCATTTAAAAAATAAACTTGTTATAACTTATAGATGGTAAGAAAGTAGTATAAAAATAACACCCCGTTTAACGGGTGGTTTCCTACGAGATGGATAATAGCCACCAACAAATTTAATCATGAAGATCATTGTTAAAAAAATATTTTCCTCTATTTTTAAAGAGTCAACATCAAGAAAATTCTTTTTATAAATTATATATGTGAAACCAAAAGGATCTTGTATGATGGCAACATAAATGATATATGATCACAACTTGATTATCTTCTCTATAAATGTACTTGAGATTAAAACTATCACTCAATACATTATGAGATATAAAACCAGGGACATATCATCCAAACCACCATGTGACCAAATCCATGCGAATACAATGAATCCTGTCAATCAAGACAATAAAGATCAAATCCAGATCAATGAAGTTCATAAGATATTTTAAAAGTGATGTCAATCTTGCGTCAAACCCTATGCTTTCAAGCCTCGAGCACTGGTTTGATATCATTCAAACAATCAAGCAAGTTCCACCAGAGGATTTTTAGTTAACTAAAAGTGTTAGGTTTTTGGTAAAATCCTCCAACCTTTCATGCTAATACCCTATGTCTTCCAACAAGGATACTAAATACTTTGCCAACTAATGGGTTATTACTATCACTATGAATAAAGCCTCCCTCATCCATTCCAAAATCATCTAAGCATACAACATCATCTTCTTAAGAAAATCTTCTTCATTATAGTTTGTGTCATCCTTTCTTTGAGTTTCTAAGAAAGAAATAAGAATACCCACTTAGGAGTTTTAAACCCGAAAAAATACTTAAAGCGATAACTTCAAGAAAACCCAATTTAATATAAGTTTATAATCCCAATCTTTCTTTATTAAATTCACAATCCCACCACTCACTCGAGCTAAATAGATACCCTAAAACCCATTTGAGCTATATACATGTGATACTTGATTACTTGTCTTTTTTGAGAGAAAAAGTAAACACATGGTTTTTAGTAAATATACTTGAATTTACATTTTTGTTATGAATGTTATTGTTATGACTCACGGTTAACTTCGTTGTATCTTCTCGACCGGTAATGTCGCAGTTAGGGGTAGTCAATGCATTTAAATAACTTGTACTATCGTATAGATACTTCTTAGGCAAGGACGAATTTAGCATCTTTATGGTTGCGGTTTATAATATTGTGTTCTTTGTGGGGTTTTTGTTGCGCCGTAAGTGGACTTGACATAGTGAAGTTATCAAGTATTATCTCAAGCTTGGGCGTAGGCAAACGCCGAACCATGTTAAAATCTCGATTTGTAAAGTTTCATTACTCTCTCTCGCTCTCTCTTCAATATCTTTAATGTTGATTAATTTATCACATATAGTTAGACTTATCATATTGTAATTAATTATTAAAACTAAGGAAAGAAAGTTTTTAAATTCTCCATTAAAACCCATATATACAATTCACCCCCCTCCTGGGTATATTTTCGAGGCAACAATTGGTACCAGAGACTACTTCGTAGATACTTATCTTTGAAATGTATAATTTGAGTTTTAAGATCAAAATGGAAAGTAATTCTATATTTTTTTTTCACCTAATTTTTAGAATGTCTAAAATTAGTAAGGAATCAAATTCGACAAATACACCACACTTTTGTTCAAAAATTAAAGACAAAAATCTCGAAAGAAATAATAGACCAAATCAAAATATAGGAACAATTTTTCTCAACTTAAAAATTTGTGAAAATAACAAACACAAAACAAATTTCAGGCCATTCCCAAATAAGCCATTAAATGAGATGATTATTTTTGCATTAATTGTTAAAGAAAAGATCACACTTATAAAAACTGTCCAATTAAAACCTTATTTATTCCACAAGCAAAGGGTCATTCCAAATAAAATTCAAAGGAATAATTTATTTTACAATTGCAAACAAACCCATATTATCAATCAAATAAATTTCTCAGAAAGATAAAACATTTAAACCTCAATTCAAAACCCTAAATAAGACCAAAGGATAATTTATCTTGCTATTGCAAACAAACCCATATTATCAATCAATTAAATTTCTCAAAAAGAAAAAAACATTTAAACCTTAATCAAAACTCTAAATAAGCCAAAAGGATATTATCATCATCATTATGGATTCATCCATCAAGAACACATGAATTTAAAAGTATAAAGATGGAAAAACAATTAGGAAGAAATATCTAAATAATTAATTTCTCATACAAACAAACAAATTAGACTTCTTCTACCCACATAAGAAAATAACACGCTTGCAAATCAACAATCATTGTAATCGTCTTTCAAAAGTCATCATCATTCAAAATAACTAAAAGTTATTGAAGTGTCACTTATCAATACATGTGAAAAATCATGGAATTGTCACATCCCTTCTTGTTCCCTTGTTCTTTAACTCTTTTCTCACTTGCACACTTTTACACATTTACAGTCCTTTATTCTCATGCATTTCATCATTTCCCACAACACCTTAGGTCTTTCTAAGATAATTTCATCCTCACACATTACCATCGAAAGCGATAAAATCAAATCAAAGTAAACAAAAAAAATAATTTAGGGAACTTTAGTTTATAAAACTATGTAAGTCAGGTTAGACCCAACTAAAAATCCCAACATGGACCAAAAGTTGTGTTTAACCCAAATGGAATTCCTAATTTTATCGCCTACTTCCCTTAGATATCTCCTACATTAATAAAATTCTACCCACACATCCCTTCTATAAAAACATTAACTTCCACATCATATATTTACCATCCTCTATTTCATAAAAATTATTTCCTTATCACCCCAAATCCTTTCATCCAAAAACATCTGATGACCTCCTCTATAAGAACACCCTCCTATATATCCAAAAGTAATATTGAAAGTATTACTCAAATTGACTTACACTTCAATAAGCATCCCAATCACGAAAGTATATTCATTTCCACATATTCCTCAAGAACAATAACATTTGAGAGGTTCGTTCCCTCAAGTTTACTCGAGATGGAGTTTCCCGACATTCACCCTATGTTTGATAATCAAGGATGGATCAACTTCCTCGATATGAAACCATATATCCATCATTTGTTAGGGTATTGTACACTAACCTCTCTAACAAATATAATACAATATATTGATATGTTCTTAGAACATGAATTAATTTTACACTTGAGGATATCTCCACTACCCTTGATATTCTTAGCGCCGGGTTTGATAACTACGTATCCCATAAATGGACATAGTTTCCCGATCTTAATACCATTACTACAATGAAATTTTCCTATAGGAAGAGATGTTTCCACTGCTAATAGATACTATATTTCACTCAATGAACTTAACGCTACCTCGAGGATCATTCAAAACCTTATAACCTACTGTATCATTCCACGAGGAGATAGTCGTGGAACCATCTCATACCTTAACATTTTTCTCAATTGGATCATCCAACAAAATTTCCTCATTAAACTTTCTTCATTCATCATGCATTATATATTAAACTAACTAAAAATATGTTGTATATGTCTTCTATACGGAGTGGTTCTCACCAAGATTTTGAAAAATAAGAGCATCAATATATGTCATGCGCACGACCCCTTTCCTACAACTGTCGCCTTTTAGTTGTCACTATGTATATTCAAACTCACGGGTCTCACAAAAATTCATGGTGAATGGAAGATTGAGGAAGACGAAGAAGAAGTATAGGAAGAAGAGGAGGAAGAAGAAGACAACAACCATAACATTACCCATGACATTCCCTATAACATTGCCTATATAATTCCACATGACATTCTCCATTATGATCCATATTCAAAACACATACACGTTGAAAAATCTAACTCGTCATTTCTCTAGCTTTACAGGTTCGGCGGGGAAAAAAAAAAGTTCAGCACATGCTCCGTATGACTACCTTACGAGTCATGTTAACACCCTTGAGAAAAATGTCACCTCTGTAGACTATGATCCTCACTAATCGTGCAAACAAGTTGATCAGAATTTGGATGAACAAGTCAACAACATCCAAATGTTCCAAAATGTTGACGATCTCTACGCCCAATAATGTACTACTTGGTCCACCTAACAAACCAACACATCCAAAATGAGATATTATGCCACATATAAACTTTTTTATGACTCCTCATCCTTCTCTTATCCAAACATACCCATGGAGGACTTCCACTTTTTCCAACCACTTCCTCAAGATAATCAATGATCAAACCCAAATAATTAAACCAATGGTTCTTCTCATCCCAACAATCCATATTACCCATAATTTTATGAATCTTCTATTTGTATTACCAGTTATGAATAAATTTATGTGATGTTTATGTTTTGACTCATAATATCTCTCCATGTGTCATCGAATCCATAAAATTGTTGCTTTAAAACATATCATCAAATCATGATGCCACACAAAATATGTCTCACATACCACACTATATGCATATTTTAATCTTTAAACCTCCTTATAAGATTTCAATGACTCTTTAAAAATTATAAAAATTGGATTAAATATTGTTCCAAACCAATGCAATTATTTTTCCCCTACATGTACTAACCCACTTTAGTAGCCAATGGGCAAGAAAGGAGAGAAATATTCAAGACATGTGCTATCGTGAAACGTCGTGTAACAACAAAAAGAACCACCCCCTTTAGATAATAACAAAGGGGGATGAATATGATATACAAAAGATTCTATAATTAAGGGGAGAATAACAGTTTTCTAAAAAAAGAAGTCTCAAATCAAGGGGGACACTTTCAAACTTTTTCTCAAACTATATCAAATATATCGTAATCATCATAAAGTGGGAGATACCAAATAGTTTAAACCAATAAGATTTTGTATAATTACAAAAAAATTTATATAAGATCACAACTTCACTATCTTCTCTCTAAATGTACTTGAGATTAAAATAAGCCCTCAATAAATTATGAGATATGCTACCAAGAACATATCATCCAAACGACCATGCAACCATATCCATGCAAATGCAATGAAGCATTTTAACCAATACAATGAAGATCATAACTAAGATAAGAAGTACAAAAATATTCTAAAGTTGACTCAAATCTTGTATCAAACCCTAATTTGCCAACTCTTAAGCACTGATAAGACATCAACCACTCAATCAAGTAAGTACCACCACATACCATAACCTATGGTGATCAAACTCATGAAAACGTCACATCACTAGCCCACAATTGATGATTCAAGCATGTAAAATAATGATCTTTATTTTGGTACACTTTAGGAACCATTGCATAAAAGTAAAGTAAAGTGTTTTAGCTTGTCGTTTCTCAAAACTTACACACTTCAACCCACCCTAATGTACCTCAACCTTCCCCAAAGAACAACCTTAAACATAACTTTATTTTACCCAAACTCTGGAAGATTTAGTCCACTAAACCTTTCTTTCAGTTGACTAAAACTTGTCTTAATTAACTAAACTTTTTACACTCAACTAGATCTTTGAGACAAGCAATGAAAACTCAAAGGGAGAAGTTTTAGTGTACTATGCCTTGAATTTAAGATGACTAATAGTGTTAGGTTCCTAGAAATAAGTTTGGTAAAATATTCCAACCTTTCATCCTAATACCCTATGTCTTTCAAGATGAATAACAAACATTTTACCAACTAATGGTATCCTCCTAGCACTATAAATAAAGATTCTCTCATCCATTCCTAAATCACCCAATCTTACATCATCATATCCTTCCTTGATTTTCTAAGAGAGAAATCAGAATAACCACTTAGGATTTTTAAACCCAATATCTTCCTTAATTCAATAGCTTGAAGAAAACCCATTTGAACCTAAATTCGCAATCCCAATACCTCTTTAGTAAAGTCATAATCTTAACACACACTTAAGCTAAAGTAATACCCTAAAACCCATCTGAGATATACACATGTGATACGTGTTTACATGTATTTATAGAGAAAGAAAGTAAGCACATTAATTATAGTAAAGATAATAATCTTTACATTTTGGTTATGAATCTTATTGTTATGACTCGTGGTTAACTTCATTGTATCTTCTCGTCCAGTAATGAAGAAGTTGCTAGTAGTCAAGGCATTTTAATAGCTTGGACTATTACATGAATATTCTTAGTCAAGGACGAGTTTATCATATTATTGGTTGCGATTTATAAGGTAGTGTTCCTTATGAGGTTTAGGTTCCACCGTAAGTGGATCGGAGATAGTGAAGTTCTCGACTACCATCTCGAGCATGGACATAGGAAAAGGACCAAACACATTAAAATCCTGGTTTGCAAATTTTTCATTATTCTCTCTCTTTTAACTGTTTTGATTATTCATTAATTTCTCACTTTTAATTAGATTTATAATATTGCAAGTAATATATGCGCTGGAATATAGCATATCGAGATGTCTAAGTACCTTAATGCGATCATTTCAGTCATTGTTATCGTAAAAAATAGGAACATGGATTTTTGGGCCTTAGAGATATAAAAGCACCAATAATTCATAATGATAAATATATAGATTACTACTGCTAACTTGCCAATTTAGGATGAATAGAGAGGGATGAAAGATAAAGAAGAAAACCATAGTTTTCATGAAGTGCATAATCTTGAGTAGGTTAGAACCATACAAAGGTGGAATATTTACTCACGAGTGTGATTTCATTGACATGATTGTATGTATTCTATCACGTGATATAATATGGTGCAAGGCTGGCATAGACAAAGTTAATTACCATTGTTAGCTGACGACACAACACTATCCACTCGAGCAGAATTGTAATTGAGATGATTCGATTACTATTGTTAAGCAGGTTTAAGAATCGATAAATCCCTTTTAATGATTTTGTACTAATGAAACAAAACAAATAAAATATAAACCATCCCTCAAAACAATATATCAATAAATGGTGAAACAATAAATACATCAAACCTATCAAACTCCTCCACCCTTGTCTGGGCCCTCCCAACTTCACTGCCACTGCAAAATCTAGTTTTTGTGTCTTAAGTAGAGAGTCTAACAAAAATGAAATTCTTTTGAACATAATATACAACAAATATTTTATAACCAAGGTAAAGTAAGATACTAATATTTCAAGAAATTGCCATATTCTTAGTTAGTGGTCATTTCATTAGCAAGCCTAAATAATATAATGCACACTAATCAAATAAGAATTTATTGATGAATATGGAAGAAAAAGTTATTGTGCCGATGGTTATAAAAAATAGAGAGAGTGATATATACAAAGTCTTAATAATGAAAAGTTTGGCAGCACTAGAGACTACTGCTGGGGGAAGAAAGAGACATCATGTGGATTTTTTAGTAACAAAACAAAGTCGTTGTTCCCACAACTTGTACATAGGTAACTATAAGGTTCTTTGTATCTTTCTTGCGCAGATTTGATGAACATGTCATGTCAAAGATGAAATCCCCAATAAATAATATAATATTAAGAAATGATGATTGAGGAAGCAAAGGTAAACCCACTTATACTTGAAATATGAAATCTTAACATCAAGCTACATGTTTTTTCAAAAATTATGGGCGGTCCCAATATGTAGAAAATAACTAATAAAAATAAAGTATACCATACACTGTTAGTACAATGAACAATGTACAATTAAGAAGAGGCTTGAGATCGTGCACGTGCCTATACTCATGAAATAACCATATAACCTACCTAAAGTGATGATCATGACGATGATACAATCACCATTTTGCGCCCTGTGTACCCGTGTTAGTGGTGAAATTTTAGTGTACCATTACTTATATTAAAACATAACCAATACTAATTACGGGCATAATTCCTTATGAACGAAGATGACTACACATACTAAATTTATACTCACTCAATCTAAAGTCTAATTCTATTTTGAATCCCACTATTTGGAATTTCTTTAGTATGGATAATTTAACATTATCCACATATCTCAGCATACATTGGTAAAAACTAATAGAACGCCAATGAGAACTTTTAAAACAACCAAACACGTACGTTTAAAAAATCCAAAAACTTAATAAAAGCATCCTCACAAAATATAATAAATAATTATAAATATAAAATGATAAGAATGTAAACCCAATATCCAAAATAAAACATAATGCAACTTAATCACCTCTCAAATAATATGTATCTTTCGAGTTATCCCACTCTTAAAGTATCAAATGTTAAAATTACAATTAGTTTGTGCAAAGAAATTTGAAAAATATATAAATAAGAATGTTGAAAGATATTCAAAGTTTTTAAATGCTTAAATTAACAATACGAGGAAACTAAAAACCCTATACATGTGTTACCTTATTAAACCCCATTTCTTAGAGTGTTTATACATTACAACTATACATAATAGCGTAACAGTAGCAGAGGCCTTGAATATTAAGAAATTTATGAAGGGAAGTGTAGAAAATCAACACCATAGACATGATAAGAAATATTGTCATTACTTTAGAAATATTTCAGTAATCAACGTATTAGAAATAATTAATAAATTATAATATCAGCCCAAAAGAGAAGAGAATATGTCAAACTTAATTGGTTTACTATGAGAATAATTGTACATATACTAAAAAATAATGACTAATTCTAAGTTCCTACTACTAACCTCCTGTACATATTAAGATGGGCTAATGAGTCATGCGCATGCATTGACATCTTAAAAAGTAAAACTTTGACATATATAGTTTTAAGGATAAAAACTCAGCAACAATTTTGAATAAAAAAGAAACTCAAAATCTTATTTCCAAGATAAATTTTGGCATGGTGTAGTTGTATTTAAAACGCTCCATACATTTGAGGGTCACGTGGAACCTTTTTCATTTGTCACTAATTTTTGGTGAGGTGATATGTGTATTCTACAATTTTATTCTGTCAAAAGTTTTTTCTACCAAAGCATAAGTAGCCTCACAGATAATGTTTTTTCTTAAGGTCATTCGTTGAAGATAGATAAGTCATATTTATTATTATAGAAACTTAGAAAATAAATAGTCATTGGAACTTCTAAAATAACAATCACATTTATGGAATGTGGCCATCCAGGTCGGCGCAGCGTTCATTCTGGGGGGGTGGAAGGAAGGAGGATCCATCGAGGAAGAACCGCGTTGCGGTCTCGCACCCTTCTCTTCGAAAAGGGGGCTTTAGCTATCGTCGGTCTGGGGTGAATGTAAAGAGATATAGTCACCAACCTATTTTTCTCAAAATAGGCAAAAGAATATGTTGCCACTTCCAGAGAACAACATCAAGGACAAAACTGATGCATGCGAAACCAATAGATCGAAGGTTCGGGGGCTAAGTTACGTAATGGGAAGGTGTTAGGCACCCATCCCTCCCTTTCGATCTCTTATGGGAAAATGTCAATATTTTACTTTATCCCCGTGAAGTATGTGCATGTGTTTATATAATGGATATTGGAATTGTTCAACACATACCATGGAAAATATAGGGTGAGGTTATCCATAGGAATATTTTCGAAATAGTAATGAATGTATAAGATAGAATATGAGCGTTCATCGAAATATTGATCATTATTGGGAAACGATAATATATGTGGGATGAGATGCGAACAAGCATGATATATGTATATGTATGATAAAAATAAGGGATTTTGAGAAGTTTAGAAAATAAGAGAAATTGGAAAATTAAAAAATTGGACTCGAGTCTAGGATTTTGATCCAAGACGATTACGTAGCCTGTAAAGGAATCAAAGTCCACGTAGTTCAAATATAGAATAGGGGTGGGTTTTATACTATAGATTCGAACGGAATTTTATGAGGTATGTGTGTGTAGAAAATGTGTTTCTAGTTTTGGAAACAAAGTGTGGTGGATAATTCCATTCAGAATTTATGGGTGTAACCCTCTTTTATTTATTTTTGAGCTTTTTATGAAAATAAAGTATGTTCAATATACTAATACAAGCGTAGATGTTAATATGTATGAACTAAAGTGAAACTAGATCATGAATCTAAAGTAATTTATGCAAAAACAAGAGATTTAAAAGACAGGGAGAAATAGTTGGACCTTCTTTCGGCCTTAATCTTGGATCATGGATGAACTCCCTTGAATGTTTATGAGAGATAAGGATATTTACCAAATTGTCTATAAAAAGGATGGTTATTTAGGTTTGAATGAAACTTCTCATATGGAACTTCGCTGACTTCGAGAGAATCTTATTGAGATCACTGATGCAGATGGGTTTGCTCTCTGTTGGGATTGAGTTCATGGCCCTTATTTACAAGGGAAAAGGGTGGTTCCGATCGAACTACCCTAGGGGGTTTCTATCGGTAGGTCACCCTTGACACTGTACTGATAGGCAAGGTTTAGGACCTACCAATTGGTAGTCTCGTTCAGACTTTTCTGGAAAAATGATCATATCACACAAACCGTTGATCCGAATCATGCAGGGGGCATACCGTTAGAAAGGTATTTCAGAGGCTTCTACAGTCCTTTGGACCTCTATCGGGTCTGAGAGTTGACTTTGGGTCAATTGTGGCTCGGAACCGGACGTCGGTTCTTTGGACGGGAGATCGTCGGACACAAACAGATCATTCATCCGCATGGCAAGTCAGAATTACTCACGGGGTGGACCATTGGAAAGGTTAGGAGATATAATTTGACATTCCAAAGAGTTTGTCTCGGTTCAGAAAGTTGAACTTGGACAATCGGGGCCCGAAAGCACTCGGTGACCTCTCTGAGTAAAACGGTTCATTCGTTCGCACCGTAGGTCAGAATCGCACATGGGGCAAATATTTATAAAGGGTATTGAGTTCCCTTAAAATATTCATTCTGTCTCTTTCGAGATGAAGAGTTAACGTTGGTCAAACGGAGTCCAGATCGCCCGGTGGCCTTCCGATCGATTTTTAGGGGAAAATTGATCGTTCGTCCGAACGGTTACACTGTTTCGTGCACGGGGTAGACCGTTCGAAAGGGGTTTTAGTGAACTTAAAAGATTCAAAGATGTTTTTCTCTAACGGTGAAGTTGGTTAGGGTTAATTTGGGGCCCAAGAGTGCCTGATGGCCTCTGAATCAGTTTTTATAGTGATATGGCCCGTTCGTTCGAACGGTTATGAGAATTTGTGCACGGGGTGGACCATTGGAAAGGGTATTCATAGCCCTCTAAATATTCAAAGAGCTTTAACTCTCATAACAAAGATGACCGGAGTCAAATGGGGGTCCCGGGGGCACCCGATGGTCTTTAGATCGGTACTCAGAATGTGACCTAGGTTTCTAATGGAAAGGGGAAGTGTTAGGAGTCTAAGAAGAGACTTAGGGGGTCCTAGAATGTGTTTTCTATAGAGCCCCTTCACTAGTGAGCTTGAAACAAGTGATGGTTGTCGAATAGACACCACATGATGGAAGGAGGTCAGTTCTACGGACCTAAGGGATGTGGATGATTGATTCAAAGGGTCGAGGTCAATTCCAACCTAAGAGTGGTGATGATCGAGGACCGAGGTTAATTCTGACCTAACTCAGGTGGCGATACAATAACGAGGTCAATTATGACCTAAAAGAGGTGACAACCGAGGATCGAGGTCAATTCTAACCTAACTAAGGTGACGATCCAAGATTGAGGTCAATTATGACCTAAGAGAGGTGGCGACTAAGGACTGAGGTCAATTTTGACTGAAGTAAGGTGACGATCCAAGATTAAGGTCAATTATGACCTAAGAGAGGTGATGATCGAGGACCGAGGGAAATTTTGACCTAACTAAGGTGACGATCCAATACCGAGGTTAATTTTGACCTAAGAGAGGTGACGACTGAGGACCTAGCTCAATTATGACCTAATTGAGGTGACGATCCAAGATTGAGGTCAATTCTAACCTAAAAGACGTGACTACTAAGGATCGAGGTCAATTATGACCTAATAAAAGTGCCGATCCAAGATCGAGGTCAATGCTATCCTAAGAGAGGTGGTGATCGAGGACCGATGTCAATCCTAACATAACTGAGGTGACGATCCATGATCGAGGTCAATTTTGACCTAAGAGAGGTGATGACTGAGGATCAAGGTCAATTCCTAACTAAATAAGGTGACGATCCAAGACCGTTATCAATTTTGATGTAATAGAGGTGACGACCGATGATCAAGGTAAATTACGACCTAACTAAGGTGAAGATCTAAGACTGAGGTCAATTCTGACCTAAGAAAGGTAACGACCAAGGACTGAGGTCAATTCTGACCTAACTAAGGTAAAGATCCAAGATCGAGGTCAATTCTGACCTAAGATAGGTGATGACTGAGGACCGAGGTCAATTCTAACCTAACTAAGCTGACGATCCAAGATTGAGGTCAATTCTGACCTAAGAGGGGTGATGATCAAGGACTGAGGTCAATTCTGACCTAACTAAGGTGACGATCCAAGACCGAGGTCAATTCTGACCTAAGAGAGGTGACGATCGAGGATCGAAGTTAATTTTGAGCTAACTAAGGTGACAATCTAAGACTAAGGTCAATTCTGACCTAAGAGGGGTAACGATCGAGGACCAAAGTCAATTATAATCTAATTGAGGTGAAGATCCAATACCGAGGTCAATTCTGACCTAAGAAGGGTGACGACCCCGAACTAAGGTCAATTCTGACCTAACTAAGGTGAGGATCCAAGATCGAGGTCAATTCTGACCTAAAAGAGGTGACGATTAAGGACCGAGGTCAATTATGACCTAACTAAGGTGATGATCCAAGACCGAGGTCAATTCTGACCTAAGAGGAGTGACGACTGAGGATCAAGGTCAATTATGACCTAACTAAGGTGACGATCCAAGACCGAGGTCAATTACCACCTAAAAGAGGATTATTATTCCTGCGGGGAATTTGGGGATACCGCTGGGGATAAAGATTGGATTTTAGGTTCCGCTAGGGAATAGTGAGTGAACTGAGGATTTGTAACTGGGGAAAGATTTGGAGCATCCTTTGGATATGTTGTTGGGGAGAATGATTATCTGGAATTTCGCTAAAGGTGTAAAAATTTGTTTTCCTTTGTGAACAAGGTGCTAGAATGGATTTGGCAATTTTCGGAATTTTTTAGGAATTATTTTGGATTTTCTAGTATTTTTTTGGTCTTTTGAACGAAATTTTAAAGGGTGTACCGACCGGCATAGATGGAGGTGTGCCAATCGGCATTGGCACGGACTTTTGGGATGCCTCGAGTAGGTGAGAGGCTCAGTTCCGATCAGTGGGTGGAGGGGGCTATCGATCGGCATAGCCCTTAGCCTCCTATAAAAAGGGGGTGGGTTCTCCTCATTTTGCATGTATTTCTTACTACTTTTCTTCTGCTATAAACCTCTACACATCCGCATAACGTTAGAAATGGCTAACTTCTCAAGCACTGAAACCCATATGGCATGGCTTAATGCCGATGACTGGGCAGGGTTGGAGTGGAGGGCTAGGGTGCCCCTCGCATTAGGTAGTGAGAATTATTTTGACTCGTTTGAGCCTGTGGTGGATGATCAAACTCTTTTAGGCGAGCCTTCGCGTCATCTCTCTTCAAGGGTGGTGAACCCTGGTTTCTATATAAGTATTGCATGACTCCTGATATTCCTTTCTTCTTTTCTTGAAGAGATTGGTTTATTTCCTGAATCTGGCAAGGGTTTTCTTTATTTCTTGACAATCTAATGTCTCCATATCAACTATTTATTCCCATGGAATGACAGGGCTCGAGGAAATTTAGGAGAACCTTCTTGCTGTGGTGCGCTGGATAGTTTCCTTTTTGAATTTTGGGTGGCTAGCGTCTGCATTAGATGAGACTCCCCACTCCACTTCGGTTCTATGTATTTTGGGAGAGAGGTGGTGGGACACTACCCACACCTTACATTTTAGCTTCAGGGAGATGATGGTGACTCCCATTAAAGTTCATCAGTTGCTGGGGGTGGACTCCCAGGCTACCCAGATTGAGGTGGATAGGACACTGAGGGTGACGTCAGAGACGGTGACGGCGGCTCTTGGTGACGTGGAGAGGGTGGTTTCTGGAGATTCTCTCCTCTTGTCTTCTTTGAGGGAGAGTTTTCTGAGGAGGAGGATTGATGAGAATGACGGGAAGCAGGTGCGTCAGATGGCCCGCTTATTTATCTTGGTGGTGTTAGTTTTTTTTGTGGCGATGAGTGGCGACGTCGTCCATTTGTGGTTTCTGACATTTATGATGATGTTTTCGAACATCCACCTTTATGATTGGGGGAGACTGACTTTGGTGACCCTTTACTATTATTCTTTGGATGCATTCAGTTGGTGCTGCCAACCGACTTTTACTGGGGCCACGTATCTTCTGGAGGTATTCTTTATTTTGCGCATTTTTCTTTATGAATTCTCATTTTCCATTCATGCACTCCTTTTGATTTCTTTAATGAGGATCCTTTTCCTTCGGAGACGTGGTTTTATGAGGTGATTTGGTTGAACACCCAACTAATTTCTTTCATGGATGACTCCATTTGGGACTTTTATCGGATGTTTCGATAGCGGAGGTCCAACCGACAATCGAAGAAGAGCCTTTCACTAGAGGCAGTGCGTTAGGTCTTGAATGGCTTGATGAGCGAGTGAGTAAGCATTCTTTTGTCCTTGAGAGTGTTATTTTTTCCTTTGATGCCATTTTATTAATACTGATCCTTCGCTCTTGCTGGGGATTTGCAGGTGACCTTTTATCCCTGGGGGGCGGCTATTCAGCACATCAGGATGACTTGGGGATATGTGTAAATGCGGCGCCTAAAGGCACATGAGTTCGGCTACTCCTAGTATCTTAGGGAGAGGGTAGTCAGGTAGATTGTGGAGGACAAGGTTGTGATGCCACCGGCGAGGCCGCTTATGTTCATGAGGCGTGTGCTGGAGATGTTTGATGATGCCCGGGTGGCTGCGATGATGGGAGAGCTCTACTCCCTATACACTGACATAACGGTGATGTATGACTATCTGGACTTTGTCACGAGTTAGCTGATGCCACCTAGCATTTATGATGTGATGCCTCTCCCTAGAGCGGGCTCGAGTCGGCACGTGGGGTCTTCTTATAGCGTAAGCGGTGAGGCTACGTCAGTGATGATGATGACGACTACAGGACCTTCTTTTATGCCACTGCGTTCTCCTAGTTATAACCTTTAGGGAGTTAATGGGGGATCGGTGCATCTACCACATCGCCCTCATGTGATGGACCCGAAGGAGTTGGGTCTAATAGAGGAGGTCCTTCGGCCTGCGGTACGTCCTTTTTTATTTCCTTTATTTCTTTCTCTTACCTCTTGCTTGACTGATTTGATCTTTTCCATTTTCTATTATATCATATCAACGTTTTGACCACCTGGCTGAAGGACATCAGAGACTGGATATCTTCGGTGACTGCTCATATTCATGAGGTGGTTTCGATCCCTTCATGCTTGATTCCGTCTGCCTCATCTGGGGAAGGATCGAGCTCTAGAGGTGGGGGCAATTTGTCTCGCTGTAGGAATGGGGGATCTTAGAGAGAGAGAGAGAAGAGAGAGAAAGAAATTACGTTCGGGCTGAGTCCCGTTATTTTTTCTGCAAAATTAATAATGTAACACAACAAAATATATGCAAATGAAAAATGATTTTTTTTTGTTAATTTTCTTGTTTAGTGATTAATGCACATGCTCTTTTTACTTTGCTATTGAGACCGTAAAAAGAATTTTGAAAATTGGTATGAGAAAGAAAATGAGGTTAGTAAAAGTATAACGGAAATTCGGAATTCCCTTAAGATAAAAATTATTTTTGTTGAGTTTTTTGATTTTGACAAAAGAGGAAAAAGGGGATTTTCCCAAAATAGGGGTTGTCGATCGGCATGACCCCTGTCCTGCCTATCGGCATGTCAGTCCATTCCAATCAGTCTAAGGCTTTGATTTCACTTTCTTCTTGGTACTTGGTGGGGTAAGTTTTACTCCGATTTTTGCAGGGCTCCTTATCTTGGCTTGAGAGTCCCAAATATAAAAGGGGGTGTGGATGGGGCTTTCCTCCTCACACTTTCATCTTCTTTCCTTTTCATATTCTTACTTTCCTATTATCTCTTAGTCTTGCAAGATGTCTCTCCCTGGTAGCATTGAGCTTTCTAACTACCTCGAAGCCTTGAAAGCACCGTGTTCTTACAATGTTGATTATGACGCCTTTCACATGCGGCAAGTCTCTTTGTGGAGCAACTGACCCATTGAGTGTAACATACTGATAATGGCTGTCGAGTTTTGGTACCCCGAGGATCATGTCTTCCGCTTTGGGTTGGATGAGATTTGTCCTACCTACAAGGAATTTTTCTCCATGTTGGGGATAAATCCCACTATTACCGCGATGCTGCCTAAGTTTTCCCGTTCTCCCAGGGAATTGCTGGCTAAGCCTTTTCATATTTTGCTTTCAATAACTAGGCCCTTGGTTACGGGGGGAATGATTTCCCTTTCGATGATTTTACAGTCCGGGTATTCGCAAGATGTGGGTGATGCTGGATATACCGGGGCGTCATCCTAGGCATTGTTTTAAAAGTTTTTTTGGTGACTGAGGAGACGCTGATGGACCCCTAACTGGCTGTTATTATTTCTTGGATGTCATACCATCATAATTCTGTGGCGGTGATACTCGCAGAGACTCTAAATGGCCCGGATGCCTGGAGGGAGGGTCGTTCTGAATTTCTAAGGGATATCCCTGTGCTGTTTATGTGGATGTCAGAGAGGTTTCGTATGGAGGTTCCACCTAAGTATCCTTTGTCGGAGGTGGCAAACTTCTTCTTGCGCTATTTCATTAGTGTAGACCTGGTCATTGAGAGTTGGGGAAATTGGTTTATAGAGCACGGGGCTCGAGGCTTACGCTGGTCCATGCCTTGGTGGGGGGAGCTGTTGCCCATTATGGAACTCGAGAAGTACCAATATGTCTGGTTAGTAGGTCTTACGCATACCTATTTGTACTTTCCCTGGTGGCTGCAGCACCAATATGGTTGGGAGAAAATTATGCCATCGCGGACACCAAACTTCTTTCCTATGGAGGATCTGGCAGAACGTATGTGCATGCGACTTGGTTCCCTATGGGATAATCGTCGTCCGTTGACCCATTCTTCTCAGTCTACTGGGCGAGTTTGGCAAATCTCTAGGGACTAGATGAAGTGGCTGTGGAAGAAAGTAGTGGTTGGGATGCTGGCTGTGGATACTGGTCTAAGTTGGCTTGCCATATCTGATACCATGAAGGGAGGCGTTGTGGTCTATCCCAAGCCAGTCTCGACTTATGCTCGATGGAGCGTCCGCGATACTCAATTCAGGCAGGGGAGGTTTGGGGGCATCCATGATGCAGGTGATGATCATGTTGGTTCCTCTAGAAGCTGTGGGTAGGGCTTTGTGAAGCTTCTTATAGAAGGTGTTGTTTTTGCATTTTATGGGAATAATTGGGGTGTGATTTTTAGGACTAGTGGGGGTTGTTATTATCTGGGTTTTTTTAGTAGGTGTAGTGTTGGACAGTGAAGTCGTTTGACCCTTTACGCTGATGTAATCGTACGAAAATTTCAGATAATGAAAGAAATAAGTTTTTGATCATCTAGTTGTGCCTCTTGTTGACATTTTTTAGGTATTTTGAATTATCTATACCAATCGCTAAGGCATACGCAATCCTTTTGTTCATGTATATGTTAAAATGAACTGTCATTCTCGAGGATAAGAAAAGAATAGCATTTTGTGAAAACGAAGGTGGTCGCACTCATGTGAAGCAAATGAGCTACCTACCTACCTTTAGGGGTTTTGAAAAAAAAATTGAAATTCATTTTTTGAAAATATTTTTAGAGGATCAGGCCCACGTAGTTCTGGGTAAGGGAAAAGAAGATATTTTTTTATTTCTTTAAAATAAAAGGGAGATGAGAAGAGTCGTAGTGCGCCGAGATTTCAGATTTGGGGTATAATTTCTTGAGATGGTCCTGGTTGACTGGACGCGCCATTTCTTCTCCGTTGAGGTCGATGAGCACAATGGCACCGCCTGACAGGATTTTCTTTAAAATTTATGGGCCGCTCCAATTGTGTTTGAATTTCCTTCTAGGGTCCCAGATAGGATCTATTATTTCTTTGAGGGCTAAGTCCCCCTCTTGGACACTGCGCTCCTTGACTCTCTTATTGAAATGTCGCGCTACAAGGCGATGGTACCCTTGTATGTAGTAAAGAGATTTTAGTCTCCTTTCGTCTAAGAGGGACAACTCGTTAAGATGACTTTGGTACCAATGTTCTTCACTGAGCTTGCTTTCCAGCATGACGCCCAGTTAGGGTATTTCCAGCTCAACGGGGAGGATCGTTTCCATGCCGTAGACTAGAGAGTAAGGGGTAGCCCCAGTAGAGATTTAGACTGAAGTTCGGTAGCCCTAGAGGGCATAAGGAATCCTGTCAGCCCAATCACGACAACTCTCGATCATCTTGTTAATGATGGCTTTGAGATTCTTATTGGTTGCTTCAACTGCTCTATTGGTTAGAGGTCGATATAGAGAGGATTTATGTCTTTGAATTCCATACTTATTGACCACTTCTGTAACCTCTGCTTTAAAATGTATCCCATTGTCTGATACCAGTTCGTGTGGGACCCCATATCGATAGATGATGTTTTTCTTGATGAACTTGGCCACTTTCTTGGCATTTAGAACTGCGTATGACTCCACTTCAACCCATTTAGTGTAGTAGTCAATAGGGACTAGGATGAATTCATGCCCATTGGATTCTTTCTGTGTAACTTTCCCTATGATGTCGATGCCCCATGTGGAAAACGGCCAGGGAGAAGTCATGTTGTACAATTCTCACGGAGGCAGATGCTGTAGGTTGGAGAACTATTAGCATTTGAGACATCTTCGAACGTAGGTTATGCAGTCCTGAACCACGATAGTCCAGCAGTATCACTGTCTAATGATCTTTTTGGTGAGCATATGGACGTTCAAATTGAGTCCGCATTCCCCACTCTCGATTTTTCGTATCATTTTTTCAATGTTAGCCCCTACGATGAAGTTCAAATGGGTTTCGTCTAAGTTTCTCTTTAACAGTGTTGTATCACAGACAATGTACTAGGCGGCCAGTCTATGGAGAGTTTCTCGATCTTTCTTATCAGCTCCTTGGTGATACCTACCATGTTTGAGGAGGCACCCAATATCATAATACCAATAGTCGGTTATTTCGAGTTCTTCCTCCGTTCAGAGCTCGATGTGGTAGCAGTGGGTTGTTTTGTCTTATTTCTGGACAAGGAAAGGGGCTTGGTTATTCCTTCGGTCATGTCAATCATGGAGGATAAGGTGGCAGGGGCATCATCCAGGTTGTTCTTTGCTCGTGGTAGGTAGTGAAGGTGGTTTCTTAGAATTGGGAAGCCAGTTCTTCAAGGTGGGCATGGAAGGGTAAAAGTTTGTCGTCCTTGACTTTCCATTCCCTGAGTACTTGGCCGATGATGATGGTTGTATCTCCGTAGACATCGAGGTATAGAATTCATTTCTTGAGGGAAAATTTGAGGCCTACTTGTGACACCCCGCCTAATTAAATACCGGGCGATCACTCCTTTATTAAATTAAATCAAGGTAAACAGTTGGTTCATTCTCAGCATCACTGTCGCTAAAAATACATTTTTCCAATTTAACACCCTAAATAATTAAGCTAAGTGTCAAAATCATTTTATACATACATTCCAAATTTTAATTAACGAAAAATATTTATTTATTTAAAAACAACATTTCTACAATTAAGAATCACACCACGATAAACCAAAATAATATAATACATTCGCCAAACGAATGTCAACATATGAAACTAGAATCACAAATCCATACTGAATAAATCCCATAGAACAATACTGGAAATAACTGAAATATAAATGTCCCAATAGCAAATGAAATAATGGAAAGGGCGACACATGCCCAATAAATGAGAATGCTAGAATTGGAGTCAATAAAGGAAGCCGTCTACGCAAGTGACCTGTAACTCCCACCTAAGCTGCAGCACATTCCTCTCAAAGGATCCTAAGCAAGACGCCCCTGTGGCTGGACACCTGAAATATATACATATATATACAAGAGAGAGAGAAAAAGAAACGGGTCAGAGCCCGAAAGTGTGATTGATTTAAAATACGTTTAACAAGTATTTAAATTGATACTGGCCAATGCAACAACATATTAGTGCGTCACTCTCTTGAGAAAATACTCACCTCTCTTCTAATGTGCACACCTATCGCCCTAATCTTCCCAACGGTTTGTTTTATCAATTATCGCACTAGTCTTTCTAAAAGATTTAACATATCTTAGATTACTCGTAAGATTTACAATTCACTATTTCCACTTTAAAAAGATGTTCCAATTTGTAACCAAAGTTCTCTATTTTTAATTTTATAAAAACAATAAAGTTTCCAGTGACATATTATACTTTCTCAAAACAAGTATGTATAATTTGAGCCAACAACCATGTCCTACTTATCAAATCTCAGTGGGAAGTTTCAAATATCATAATCTCATATATATATATATTAACTACTCGTATAATATATATATCTAATAGCACCCCGAATAAAACTATGGTGCGTGCATACTTCCACTATCCAAACCCCATACCACTCAAATCAAGGGGAATACAAATTCGGAATCACTCTCGAATTGTATTAACACATATACAAACAATATCGAGGCGAAGCATAGATTCCAAGTCTCTAAGAGGATGGCACATACTCGCGTCTCTTAGGACCGTCTGAACTATCAATTCGATAGCCTGTACCAAGGATATCTATCTTCTAGGGTACAAGTCAATATCCCCCATAAAGGTCCCATCGAGATAAGACTGTCCCTGCGCGGTAACCTCAAGGATAGCAAGTAGCGCGGTATGTTTTTCACATGTATATAATATATGTACACACAATCATATAAATATACCACTTTATCATATTAACATAGGTTCTTCACGTTAACCATAGTTATACCATTTGTCCTTAATTTCACATTTAGAGAAATACGTATAAGGTTTCGTTCCTAACCTTAACTCGAAGGGTTTTCTCACTCATTACCTGACACTCGTGGACTATATCCTCACAAATCTGAAATTCAGTAAGTGTCTTTATTAGGTTCCAATGTAACTCTCTTACGTACCTCACCCTTTAAATTTATAAATTCACCAACCCTAAAGTAAATGTCCCATTGATACCATTCTCGTTGAAGATTAAAGGTCCAAACATTTATTCCTATGCCCTCTGGTCCTCAATGTCTCCCAAATAATTTTATCAAGAATGCACAAGAACTATATCACGGCAATTTGAATTTAACTCATTTAAAGAGGGAATTAGGAGTCTGCCAGGAGGGGTCGATCGATTGAACCTTTGATCGATCGAAGATCTAGGCTCGATCGATCGATCAAGCAGGTCTGGGCAAAATTCTGCAGAATGCAGTTACGGGTTTCACTAAACTTCTTCATCCAAAACTATGTTTTTCCTTTCCAATCATCCCAAAAATCCTACTATCATCATTATAACATTATACCAGGTGTTTATAACGTAAAGCATGTGTATAACTATCATTAAACATGGATAATTAACTCAAAATCCCATATAATCATCAAGAACCCTAGAGTTTTCCTTAATCCAGGTTCTAATCTGTTTTTACCAGAAATTCCTTCTAATATATCATCAAAATTTCGTGGGTTATATTCCTCTACATGGCAAGGGTTCCAGAATTTCCATATAATCAAAACTACATTCATTATCCTAACACAAATTTAGTTTTCTTCCATAGTTTCCATCTCTAAACAATCCTAGACTAATATGAAGATTGCATTAACGAAAATACGCAAGTCAAATACTTGCGTGGGATTTTTGGTATGCAGATTCACGGCTGATTTTGGTATGGCTGCGTTCCTTGTCTCGCGATCTACGCGGTGGTGGTGGTGGCGGTGCAATCCGGTGGCTTTTTGGCCTTGAATTGCCTTGGAGCTCTCTCCTCTCTTCTCCAATGGCCGTCACTTGGTTTCTGGATATTCTAACCCTAAAAAGCTAACCTAATGGCTGATATAGGTTGCTGAAATTCGTGGGTTTAATTACCCAATTATGTAAAATGACTAAAATGCCTTCCCGGGGTACTAATTAGGCCTAAAAATGCCCCGAGACCCAAACTACACCCCCGGGTACACTTTTCTAACTATCTCGACCCTACAGGACGCGTTGGCGCACTCAAAACGACCATACAGACAACTTATAAAATATTCACTTTTTATTTAACCAAATTAGTCTCGACGTGACACGAGCACGTTCCGACTTAAATTTTTGAAATCGTCATTTAATTCACCCATGACATTCAATATAACCAATATAATATATTACTTTGCTCATTAGTAATTTCAACCAATTTCCCATAATTACTAACTCTCGTCACGTTAATAATTATAACATAATTAATTTCCGGATTTTTATTAAATAAATCATTCACATTAAATTTAATAAATCCCCAAATTAATATAGCATAAAAATACGGGGTATTACATACTTCCCCCCTAATAACGGAATTTCGTCCCGAAATTCAGAAAATGAGGCATACCTGGTAAAAGCAACTCTGGATATCTCTCGCGCATATCTGCCTCACGCTCTCAAGTGGATTCCTCCACATTATGATGCTCCCACTGGACTCGCACAAGTGGAACTATTTTCGACCTCAATCTCCTCTCACTATAGTCTAGAATAGCCACTTGTCTCTCCTCATAAGAGCTATCAGGCTGTAAGTCGATCTCATCTATCGCAATGTGAGTATAGGCCATATCATCCCGAAGATATCGTCTCAACGACGAGATGTGGAATACATCATGGATGCGATGTAAATGTTCTGGCAATCCCAACCTGTATGCAACCGGCCCAATTCTCTCGATGATGGGAAATGGTCCCACGTACCTCGGAGCCAATTTTCCCTTCTTCCCGAACCTCATCACCCCCTTCATAGGAGATACACGCAATAACACTTGGTCTCCCACATTAAACTCCCGGAAGAACCGTTTCGCATCGGCGTAGCTCTTCTGCCTGTCCTGGGCTACCCGAATATGACTCCTGATTATCTCAATCCTCGCGGAGGTCTCCTGAATTACTTCTGGTCCTAGCAACTTGTTGTCCCCCACCTCGAGCCAACAAGTTGGAGAACGACAAGGCCTACCATACAAAGCCTCAAATGGAGCCATACCAATCGTAAACTGATAAGAGTTAATATAAGCAAACTCTACCAGTGGAAGATGTGTCTCCCAACCTCCTCCAAAATCGAGAACACACATGCGTAGCATATCCTCTAACATCTGATTAGTACGCTCTGTCTGTCCATCTGTCTGTGGGTGGTAAGCTGAACTCAACCTCAACTCAGTACCCATAGCCTCCTGAAAGATTTCCCAAAAACATGACATGAAATTCTTATCCCTATCTGACACGATATTCAGGGGCACCCCGTGTAATCTGACAATCTCCGCGGTGAACAACTGAGCATACTGACCCGTGGTATAATCTGTCCGCACTGGCAGAAAATGAGCCACCTTGGTCAAACGGTCTACAATCACCCAGATAGAATCGTGGCCCCGCTATGATGTAGGCAACCCTGTAATAAAATCCATGGAAATACTCTCCCACTTCCACGCAGGTACTTCCAATGGCTGAAGCAATCCTAAAGGTTTCTGGTGGTCCACCTTTACCAGCTGGCAGGTAGAACACTTGGACACAAACTCAGCAATGTCTTTCTTCATCCCGTTCCACCAGTATTGTCGCCTCATGTCCTGGTACATCTTATCGCCTCCCGGATGTACTGCAAATCGGGACCCATGAGAATGAGTCATCACTTCATGACGTAACTCTGCTCCTTCTGGAACCACCAATCTCCCATTAAACCGTAAACCTCCATCAGGACTAACAGAATATGACTCAGCACCCTTGGCTAGAAGTCGCACAATCTGCTCCTGTCAAAACGGGTCTGTGGTCTGTGCCTGTATCACCCTCGTAACAATCTCGGGTGTGACTGACATAATGGATATGAAAGAACGGGCTACTGCGTCGTGGTGACCCGACTCCTTCCACTTTGGTTTCCAGATGTCCGCTATATCATCTACCGGTCTACGGCTCAACGCATCAGCAACTACGTTTGCCTTCCCCGGATGATACTGTATTTCAAACTGATAGTCTTTAACAAACTCTAACCATCTGCGTTGACGCATATTCAGCTCTCGCTGAGTGAACAGGTACTTCCGTGACTTATGGTCTGTGAACAAACGGAATTTCTCCCCCAATAAATAGTGCCTCCATATCCTCAAAGCAAAGACGACCGCTGCTAACTCCAGGTCGTGGGTGGGGTAATTCTTCTCATGCGGCTTAAGCTTGAGGGAAGCAAAAGATATAGCCTTCTCCTCCTGCTGAAGTACTCCCCCAAGTCCCCGTAAGGACGCATCGGTGTAAACCAGGTACTCTACACCCGACTTTGGTAGCGCAAGGACTGGCGTTGAAGTAAGCTTGTCTTTCAACTCGTCGAAAGCCAACTTACAAGCATCATCCCAAACATATGGTACCTCCTTGCGAGTCAGATTGGTCAATGGACCCGCTATTTTGGATAATCCCCAAATGAATCTCCTGTAGTAACCAGCTAACCCCAAGAAACTACGCATTTCCGTCGGTGTCGTGGGCTGTCCCCACTCCCTCACCGCTGACACTTTGCTCGGGTCAACTGCAATCCCCTGCTCAGAAACAACATGGCCCAAGAACTGTACCTCTCGCAACCAGAATCCACACTTCTCGTACTTAGCATACAACTGATGCTCTCGTAGAGTCTAAAGAACCTGCCTCAAGTGCTCGGCATGCTTCTCCTCGGAGTGTGAATATATCAAGATGTCATCTATGAAGACGATGACAAACTGATCCAAGAACTCTCTGAATACTCGATTCATCAAGTCCATGAAAACGGCTGGGGCATTTGTGAGTCCGAACGGCATTACCCTGAACTCATAGGACCCATATCTCGATAAGAAGGTAGTCTTTGAAACATCCTGCTCTCTAATACGTAACTGATGGTACCTCGACCTCAGATCTATCTTCGAAAAGAAAGTTGTGCCCCTCAGTTGGTCGAACAGATCATCGATTCGAGGTAACGGATACTTATTCCGTATCGTGACCTTGTTCAGCTCCCGGTAGTCCACACACAATCTCAGTGAACCATCTCTCTTCTTCACAAACAAAACTGGAGCAACCCAAGGTGAGGTACTCCTGCGAATGAAGCCCTGACCTAACAGCTGCTCTATCTGATCTCGTAGCTCTCGCATCTCTGCCAGAGCCATACGGTACGGTGCGCGTGCTATAGGTCTCGTATCTGGCAATAAATCTATAACAAAGTCTATCTCACGACTGGGCGGTAGGCCTGGTATCTCCTGAAACACATCGGAATACTCCCTGTCAACAGGGATCGAATATAAGGGAATCACAACCTCCTTAGAGGTATCCTCCTCTATGTAATACAAATGAGCGGTCGAACCTCCCTCTGGGCTAGGCATCGCCACTACAAACATCTCTTGCCCCGGAATGGAAAAAATAATGCTCCCACCGAAGCAATCAATCATGGCTCTATAAGCTGCGAGCCAATCCATACCAATAATCACATCATGCTCGTGCATGTCTAAGACTAACATGTCTGTAGGTAATACCAAGCTACTAAATCTCTATCCCCACTTCCCGGCATATAAAGAATAGTAAACCATTCTCCAGTGGTGAGTCTACTCACATTACAGTGCTCTCTACGGTGGTTAATAACCCTAAGGCTTTCGCAAAATAAGTAGCTGTAAAAATAGTGCGTTGCCCCAGTATTAAACAAAACTCGACTCTTAGTAACATGGATAGAAAGACATACCCTCAATCGCGGGGGATGCCTGCGGAGATATTGCCTGTGGGGAGGTATAGCGTCCGCCCTGTAGCTTTCTCTGCTGAACTGAGGTTGTTGGAAAGGGTGGCGGAGCTGGCTTCTGGGGTTTATTGTTAGCACATTCCTGTCGGGGGGCCCTATTCTTCTCTGGGCAATCCTGACGCCTATGGCCATTACTGCCACATTGGAAGCACCTCCCTCGAAACTGCTTCACTTTATTACGGTGTTGAGTAGTCTAGCTTATCCCCTGGTCTTGTTGACCTTGAAGGGAAATTTGCGGAAAAGCTATGTCAGGGCGGGGACAATCTATCCACTTGTGACCCAGTTGCGCACATTGATAGCAGAGTTTCGAAATTCTTTGCTGGTCAGATTGTAGTTGATCCCCAGTCTGTTTCGGGCAAGATTTACGTTTGTGACCGTCCATTCCACAACCGAAACACCTCTTGGTGATTTCATCCTGAACCTGACTTCTTTGGCCCTGACACTTTTGTCCCTGAACATAAATCTCGTTACCTCTGAAACTGACTCGATCTTGATTGTTTTGTTGTCGCAGATTCGGTGCCTTCGCACAATTCTCAACGTTAGACACATGCATTTGGGTAACCTCTCTAGGTATTTTGCCTCCTTTAAGTTGTAGGCTGTGTTCTTGGTATTGTAGTATTGCAGTGGTAACTGCTTGTGCCACGATACCCGCTAACTCAGCGGTTGATATTCCCCCTGGGGATACCTGAGGTGTGAGTCGATCTTGCTCGTTGACTCCCCTAATCGTCTTAGCTAGTTCTTCTTGACGATCCATCTGAAAATTCAAGTAAATTTGGATGAGTTCATCATTCAAATAACCAAATCGCAGAAGTACGAAATTCCAATGTATAGAGATAGACACAACATTCCTAGTATTAGGGCTCTATATCAAAGAAAGCAACGCTGAAACATAATAGGACGTACAGATCCTAAAGGACTCTAGAACCTGATGCTCTGATACCACCTGTGACACCCCGCCTAATTAAATACCGGGCGATCACTCCTTTATTAAATTAAATCAAGGTAAACAGTTGGTTCATTCTCAGCATCACTGTCGCTAAAAATACATTTTTCCAATTTAACACCCTAAATAATTAAGCTAAGTGTCAAAACCATTTTTATACATACATTCCAAATTTTAATTAACGAAAAAGATTTATTTATTTAAAAACAACATTTCTACAATTAAGAATCACACCACGATAAACCAAAATAATATAATACATTCTCCAAACGAATGTCAACATATGAAACTAGAATCACAAATCCATACTGAATAAATCCCATAGAACAATACTGGAAATAACTGAAATATAAATGTCCCAACAACAAATGAAGTAATGGAAAGGGCGACACATGCCCAATAAATGAGAATGCTAGAAGTGGAGTCAATAAAGGAAGCCGTCTACGCAAGTGACCTATAACTCCCACCTAAGCTGCAGCACGTTCCTCTCAAAGGATCCTAAGCAAGACGCCCCTGTGGCTGGGCACCTGAAATATATACATATATATACAAGAGAGAGAGAGAAAGAAACGGGTCAGAGCCCGAAAGTGTGTTTGATTTAAAATACGTTTAGCAAGTATTTAAATTGATACAGGCCAATGCAACAACATATTAGTGTGTCACTCTCTTGAGAAAATACTCACCTCCCTTCTAATCTGCACACCTATCGCACTAATCTTCCCAACGGTTTGTTTTATCAATTATCGCACTAGTCTTTCTAAAAGATTTAACATGTCTTAGATTACTCGTAAGATTTACAATTCACTATTTCCTATTTAAAAATATGTTCCAATTTGTAACCAGAGTTCTCTATTTTTCACTTTATAAAAACAATAAAGTTTCCTGTGAGATATTATACTTTCTCAAAACAAGTATTTATAATTTGAGCCAACAACCATGTCCTACTTATCAAATCTCAGTGGGCAGTTTCAAATATAATAATCTCATATATATATTAACTACTCGTATAATATATATATCTAACATCACCCCGAATAAAACTATGGTGCGTGCATACTTCCACTATCCAAACCCCATACCACTCAAATCAAGGGGAATACAAATTCGGAATCACTCTCGAATTGTATTAACACATATACAAACAATATCGAGGCGAAGCAAATATTCCAAGTCTATAAGAGGATGGCACATACTCGCGTCTCTTAGGACCGTCTGAACTATCAATTCGATAGCCTGTACCAAGGATATCTATCTTCTAGGGTACAAGTCAATATCCCCCATAAAGGTCCCATCGAGATAAGACTGTCCCCGCGCGGTAACCTCGAGGATAGCAAGTAGCGCGATATGTTTTTCACATGTATATAATATGTGTACACACAATCATATAAATATACCACTTTATCATATTAACATAGGTTCTTCACGTTACCCATAATTATACCATTTATCCTTAATTTCACATTTAGAGAAATACGTATAAGGTTTCGTTCCTAACCTTAACTCGAAGGGTTTTCTCACTCATTACTTGACACTCGTGGACTATATCCTCACAAATCTGAAATTCAGTAAATGTTTTATTAGGTTCCAATGTAACTCTCTTATGCACCTCACCCTTTAAATTTATAAATTCACCAACCCTAAAGTAAATGTCCCATAAATACCATTCTCGTTGAAGATTAAAGGTCCAAACATTTATTCCTATGCCCTACTGGTCCGCAATGTCTCCCAAATAATTTTATCAAGAATGCACAAGAATTATATCACGACAATTTGAATTTAACTCATTTAAAGAGGGAATTAGGAGTCTGTTGTGACACCCCGACTAATTAAATACCGGGTAGCTACTCCTTTATTAAATTAATTCAAAATGCCAAGTTGGTCCAGTTAATAGCATCACTGTCGAAAACATTTTAATGATTACTAACCACCTAGTATTTAAAAAGTAAGTGCCAAATTTTAATATAAGTCTGATTAACATGCAACAAGTGTAATAAAGAATAATAACACCATTCACCATAAAGTAGTAAATAAAATAACCATCACATAACGTAAATAAAATCTGGAGGAAACTCCTCACTACAAATCCCACAACTGAAATAAGTAAACCGAATACTAAATCAATACATGCCAAAGTCTGAAAACAGTAATGGAAATGTAACTCTAATAGAAATGGGCAACATGCCCTACAACTGATAGATAATGAATCTGTAATCCAAGTGATAGAAGCGTCTACAAGCAAATCCCTGTAGCTTCCACAAACAGCTACAGCTCGTCACCTGAATGAGTATCCTATGCATGGTGTCCTTGTGGCTGGGCACCTAAAATGGTTTTACAAAGAAAATAGATTTGAAAAGCAAACGGATCAGAGCCCGAATGTGGAGTTATATTTTAAAAACCTGCAAGTGCTTTAAAAACATTTAAAACATTAAATGCAAAGTACATGTTAGGACGTGCACTCACATGATATCCTCACCTCTCGTCTAACTGTGCACTCCTAACGTAAGCACCCATCTACAACGACACAAACCACTAGCTAAGTGACATCATCTCTAGCTAGACTATCATAGGACCTACCCTTATTACTCGGTTCTATTAACATTATAACGCTCGTAATAAATATGGATTTAACGTAAACTCAGATGCTCAATATGCAATATATTTCACTATCAGCTAACCCGTTATGTTTCTCGAAACAATACCATAATCATATTCACAACATTAACATGAAGGTTCCCATTAATTAAGTGTATATTATTCACATCATAAATATACAATATAAGCACCCCGAGAACTAAGCTGCGGTGCACACATACTCTCCTATCCATCCCGGTACATCACGTACATAAGGATTACATATTCCGAATCTCTCAGGAATAGTTCACAGATAACAACATCACAAAGAATGGAGGCGAACACAGTCACATCACCTGGGTCACGCACATACCTACGTTCCCACGATCAGCGGACTTATTAATATCCCAATAAGTCTTTCTATGACCTATGTTCATCAAGGTAACCAGTCTAAATCCGGGAAACACAAGGATTAGAGGGCCCTAAGCGAACGCAAACCTGCCGTGATAGCAAGTATGGTAGGTATGTCATACACACAATTCATATACCAATACTAAGTAAACACACGTCTTAGTAATCCCGTAGTTTAATCGTAGTACATATCGCATTCTCGTACTAACTTAATATTTATCACAATTTATACTATACCGGTTTATAATCATACGCGCCATAATTTATTCTCACGTCGTAGTAGACACTCACATATCAACCCACACCGTCCATTTAGTTTAACTCTCGTATATAATTTCCTTCTTATAAATACCCAAAAGTCCCAATTCTATCATTACATCATCATCGGAATGTTATCTATACCCTCGAACAAGTTTACGGGACTCCAAAAATCAAAACAGTCCAAAAAGGCCCAAACTGTCAACTCGTTAGAAGTCTCGTTCGAACGAGACTGTTCGAACGAGATTCCTCTGTCAACTCGTTAGAAGTCTCGTTCGAACGAGCATGTTCGAACGAGATTCCAGTTCGTTCGAACGAACTGTACCTTCTAACGATATCTCGTTCGAACGAGATATCGAACGAAATCCCTTCTCGTTGGCAGCGACTGGTCAACTCGTTAGAAGCTCGTTCGAACGAGTTCGTTCGAACGACCTGGGGAGGGGCTTCTAACGACCTGCCAGTTTCATCCCAGATTTTCCTAAATCTCATTTTTCACCATTTTTACTCCCCAAATCTCTTCTAAACTAAGTCCCAACAATTGTTTAAAGGTCTCTAAACAACCTAAACATATTATAATCACATCCTAACACGTTTTAAAGGATTAATACATCCTAACATCAACTAAATTTACAAATCTCTACACTTTTTCCCAATTTTTTCAAGAACATGAACCCTAACTTTTTGAATCATGAATTAACCCAATATAAATCCGTTTTAATTTCTTCTAATAACAAATATCATGAGAATAATCATCTACCTATCATTCTACATGCAATTCTCCTCAAGGTTTTCAGGTTCTAAGTTCCAACTACATGGGTTTTTCATATTTCACCAAGAACAAATCATAAATTTGAATTATCTAACATGGAAAGAACATTCTCTGAAATTAAATGGAATAAAGTAACTTGCCTTGATTGTCTCTGGGTTTGGTGTAGGTTTAATGGAGCTTTTCTGCAGAATTTCTTCTCTCTCCAAGCTTCTTCTCCAATGGTGGTTTATGGTGGCTAGGGTTTTTCTTTGGGAAAGTTGTAAACCTAATGATAGCCCCCGTAGCTTAATGGGTTAATATGGGTTGGTTAGTTGGTTTATTGGGTTAATTCCACATCAGATTTAGACTCCTAATTTTCGTCATTATTAATTCCTCAAAATACAAAATTACCAAAATACCCTTTAAGTTGCCGGTATGGCCAAAAAATACCCCGAAACCCAAACTACACCCCCGACTAGTGTTTTCTGACTATCTCGACCCTTCCGGACGCGTTGGCGCACTCAAAATGACCATACGGTTTATAGATTTTAAATTCACTTTTATTATCAAAATAATATACCATGACGCGACGGTCACACGCGTCTCAACAAAATTCCCAAATTGCCGTATATAAATCTCATGACAAATTTTTCACTATTCAATATTCATATAAAACATGTATGCACATAATCAAATACCAACTCGCATCTCGTTAGTATTTTTAACCCGGATTAATTTCCAATTAATACGCATTTAATTAATTAATCCCAAAAATAAATAAAGCCAAAAGTACGGGGTATTACATACTCCCCCCCAATAACTGAATTTCGTCCCGAAATTCGAAACTAGAAAGTACCTGCTAAAAACAACTCTGGATAACATTCGTGCATCTCATCCTCGCGCTCCCATGTGGATTCCTCGACATTGTGATGTCGCCACTGAACACGCACTAACGGAACTATCTTTGACCGCAGTTTCCTCTCGCTTCAGTCCAAAATAGCAATCGGCCCCTCCTCGTAGGAGCTATCCGGCTGGAGATCGATGTCCTCCATAGCAATGTGAAAATGAGCCAGATTATCTCTAAGGTATTTCCTCAGTGAGGAAATATGGAACACATCGTGAATTCGATGCAAATGCTCCGGTAACCCGAGTCTATACGCAACCGGTCCGATCCGCTCAATAATAGGAAACGGCCCCACATACCTTGGTGCCAACTTCCCTTTCTTCCCGAAACGCATAATCCCCTTCATAGGAGATACTCTGAGCAAAACCTGGTCCCCCACTTGGAACTCCCTGAAAAATCTCTTCGCATCAGCATAACTCTTCTGCCTGTCTTGAGCTACCCGAATGCGACTCCGAATCAACTCAATCCTTGCCGAAGTATCCTGAATCACTTCCGGCCCAAGTAGTTTGTTGTCCCCCACCTCTAACCAACATGCCGGGGAACGACAAGGCCTACCGTACAATGCCTCAAATGGAGCCATGCCAATAGTGAACTGATAGGAGTTGTTGTAAGCAAACTCCACCAGTGGAAGGTACTGCTCCCATCCACCCCCAAAGTCAATAATGCACATGCGTAGCATGTCCTCCAACATCTGATTTGTGCGCTCAGTCTGCCCATCAGTCTACGGATGATAAGCCGTACTCAACCGCAATTCCGTGCCCATGGCCTCCTGGAAACTCTCCCAAAACCTCGAAACAAATATCTTGTCTCTGTCAGACACGATATTTAGGGGCACACCGTGAAGTCTCACAATCTATGAAATGAAGAGCTGGGCATACTGTCCCGTAGTGTAGTCAGTCCTTATGGGCAAAAAGTGAGCGACTTTGGACAACCTGTCCATAATTACCCAAACGGAGTCGTGACCCCTCTGCGACGTAGGCAACCCCGTGATAAAGTCCATGGATATGCTCTCCCACATCCACACCGGAACCTCCAATGGCTGTAGCAGTCCTGCCGGTCTCAGATGATCCACTTTTACAAGCTGACAAGTGGCGCATTTCGAAACAAACTCAGCGATATCTCTTTTCATACCGCTCCACCAATACTGCCTTCTCATGTCTTGGTACATTTTGTCCCCTCCGGGATGTACCGCGAACCCTGAGCCGTGCGACTCTGCCATCACATCGTGTCGCAATTCCTCCCCTTCCGGAACTACTAATCTCCCATTGAAGCGTAATCCCCCGTCTGAGATGATGGTATAGGACTCGGCTCCCTCTGCTAGTAATCGAACTATCTGCTCCTGATAGAACGAGTCATTGGCTTGTGCCCGTACTACCTTCGTGACAATCTGTGGTGTAACGGTCATCACAGACATGAAAGATCGGGCCACTGCATCCTGGTGTCCCAATTCCTTCCACTTTGCCTTCCACACCTCAGCCACCTCATCTGCTGGCCTACGGCTCAACGCGTCTGCCACCACGTTAGCCTTACCCGGGTGATACTGGATATCGAATTGGTAGTCTTTCACAAACTCAAGCCACCTACACTGCCGCATATTCAACTCCTTTTGTGTGAACAGGTACTGTAGGGACTTGTGGTCCGTGAACAGTTGGAACTTCTCCCCCAAAAGATAGTGCCTCCAAATCCGTAGAGCAAATACTACTGCTGCCAACTCCAAATCATGCGTGGGGTAATTCTTCTCATGAGGCTTAAGCTTACGGGAAGCATAAGCTATGGCCTGTCTCTCCTGCTGCAATACACCTCCCAGTCCTTGCAAAGACGCATCGGTGTAAACCAAATACTCAACTCCTAGTCTCGGCAATGCTAACACAGGTGCTGAGGTCAATTTGTCCTTCAATTCATCGAATGCCAACTGACAGGCATCACTCCAGATGTATGGCACACCCTTACGAGTCAGATGTGTCAAAGGACCTGCTATCTCCGAGAAACCCCGAATAAACCTCCTGTAGTATCCTGCTAGACCTAAGAAACTACGAATCTCCGTTGGTGTCGTGGGCTGTCCCCACTCCCTCACCGCTGATACCTTCCCCGGATCAACAGATATTCCCTGGTCGGAAATAATGTGTCCCAAAAACTGGACCTCCTTCAGCCAAAACTTGCACTTCTCATATTTTGCATACAACTCGTTCTGACGAAGTGTCTGCAAAACCTGCCTCAAATGTTCGGCGTGCTCCTCCTCTGTCTGGGAGTAAACCAGAATATCATCAATGAAGACAATGACAAACTGGTCTAGGAAATCCATGAACACTGTGTTCATCAAGTCCATAAACACTGCTGGAGCGTTGGTCAAACCAAAAGGCATAACCCGAAACTCGTAAGAACCATATCTCGACAAGAACGCAGTCTTCGAGACATCCTCCTCCCTGATACGCAACTGATGGTATCCCGATCTCAAATAATTCTTTGAGAAGAAAGAAGCTCCTCTCAACTGTTCGAATAAGTCATCGATTCGAGGCAACAGATACTTATTCCGTATCGTGACCTTATTCAACTCTCGATAGTCCACACACAATCTCAGGGAACCGTCCCTCTTCTTCACAAACAAAACCGGAGCACCCCAAGGTGAGGTACTCCTGCGAATAAAGCCCTGACCTAACAGCTGCTCTATCTGATCCCGTAACTCCCTCATCTCAGCTGGAGCCATACGGTACGGTGCGCGTGCTATAGGTCTCATACCCGGTAGAAAATCTATAACAAAGTTAATCTCTCGACTGGGGGGTAAACCTGGTATCTCCTGAAACACATCTGAATACTCCCTGACAACTGGGATAGAATCTAAAGGAATCACTACCTCCTTAGAGGCATCCTCCTCAATGTAATACAGATGAGAGGTCGATCCTCCCTCTGGGCGAGGCATCGCCACTATAAACATCTCTTGCCCCGGAATGGCAAAAACAATGTTCCCGCTGAAGCAATCAATCATGGCCCTATAAGATACGAGCCAATCCATACCGATAATCACATCGTGAACATGCATATCTATTACTAACATGTCTGCAGGTAATACCAAACCACCAATCTCTACCCCCACTCCCCGCCATATAAAGAAAATAAGTGACCCACTCCCCAATGGCGAGTCGACACACGTCACTGTGCTCTCTGCCGTAGCTAACAATCCTAAAGCTTTCGCGAAGTGTGTAGCTATAAAACAGTGTGTAGTACCCGTATCAAACAATACCCGACCCATAGTGCCATGGATAGGAAACGTACCCTCAATCGCGGGCGGTGCCTGTGGAACTGCAGCCTGGTGGACGTTGTAGACACGTCCATACTGTAGCTGCCCCTGCTGAGCTGGGACTGCTGGAATGGGTGGCAATGCTGCCATCTGTGGCGCTGCGGGAAGAGCGGCGGGAAACATAGGCCTCTGTGGCTCCTGGCGAGCACCCTGCTGCTGCTGCTGTGGGGCTCTGCCCCTATCAGGACAATTTTGTCGCTTATGGCCAGTCTTGCCACAAACAAAACACTTCCCTGGGAAGTTCCCTCCTCTCTGCCCCTGCTGTCCCCGGCCCTGGTGGCCGTTACTGTTCCTCCCTTGGCCCTGCTGGCCCTAGTGAAACTGCTGCCCATTCTGCCCCTGTTGGCCCTGATGGCCGTTTGGACCCTGATGGCCCTGACGGAAACCTCCCTGTCCCTGTCTGTAGTGCCCTGATCGGAACCTCTTCTGATCCCCCTGCTGCGAACCCTGCTCATTCTGCCTCTGCCCCTGACCAGATTATGCCCCGCTGGCACCATGTCCTCCAGTCTTGCCCTGGTGGCTAGACTCCCCCGACCTCTTGCCCTCGGCCATATGAAAACGGTGGTCCTGGCAGTGTAACAATGCAGCGTTAATCACATCAGAATAGGTGGCCAATGATAGGTTCCCTAGCAGATGCTGACGAATCCTCCAAGTCAACCCGTCCGTGAACTTCTCAATCTTTTTCTTCTCTGTTGGTATCTCATCTGGAATGATATTCAATAGATTTGTGAACTCGGCCTCATACTCGGCCACAGTCTTACCTTCCTGCTTCAAACTCATCAATTTCCTCCTCATTTCCGTGTGAACAGTCGACGGAAAGTACTTGCGGTCGAACCGCACCCAGAACTCCTGAATAGTGAGAGTATCCCTCTCCTCCGCGGTGGTAATAGACTCCCACCACTGCAGTGCAGATCCGACTAGCTTGAAAGTAGCTAGCACCTGTTTCTGGACGTCCGTGCATTTATACATCCTTAAGTGCCTCTGCATATCCTTCCTCCACTGGCTCGAGACTACCACATCTGAGCTACCTGCAAACTCTGGCGGATGCGCTTTCTGAAAAGCGTCACGTACACGTTCCCAAGCAGACGGGAATGCATTTGCCTGTACTGGCGCGGCAACCGGCGCCTGAGGTGGTGCCTGCTGAACAACGGCAATTGCGGCATTTACCGCTTGGGCTACTATAGCTTCAACCTCAGCGGCGTTCATCATACCCTGAACTGGAGCGGGCTGGGGTTCGGGCGTTGCATCCCTGGGAACTTGTCGTGCACGTCGTGGAGGCATCTGAAATAAGAATGAAGTTTATAAGTTCGCAGTTATAAACTTAATATAGCTGAAGAACGAAGCATACACAAATAGAGTACAACAGTCCTAGAATTTAGGGCTCTATATCAAAGAAACTTAGCGGAAACATAATAAGCCGTCAGATCCTAAAGGACACTAGAACCTGATGCTCTGATACCACCTGTGACACCTCGACTAATTAAATACCGGGTAGCTACTACTTTATTAAATTAATTCAAAATGCCAAGTTGGTCCAGTTAATAGCATCACTGTCGAAAACATTTTAATGATTACTAACCACCTAGTATTTAAAAAGTAAGTGCCAAATTTTAATATAAGTTTGATTAACATGCAACAAGTGTAATAAAGAATAATAACACCATTCACCATAAAGTAGTAAATAGAATAACCATCACATAACGTAAATAAAATCTGGAGAAAACTCCTCACTACAAATCCCACAACAGAAATAAGTAAACCGAATACTAAATCAATACATGACAAAGTCTAAAAACTGTAATGGAAATGTAACTCTAATAGAAATGGGCAACATGCCCTACAACTGATAGATAATGAATCTGGAATCCAAGTGATAGAAGCGTCTACAAGCAAATCCCTGTAGCTTCCACAAACAGCTACAGCTCGTCACCTGAATGAGTATCCTATGCATGGTGTCCTTGTGGCTAGGCACCTAAAATGGTTTTGCAAAGAAAATAGATTTGAAAAGCAAACGGGTCAGAGCCCGAATGTGGAGTTATATTTTAAAAACCTGCAAGTGCTTTAAAAACATTTAAAACATTAAATGCAAAGTACATGTTAGGATGTGCACTCACATGATATCCTCACCTCTCGTCTAACTGTGCACTCCTAACGTAAGCACCCATCTACAACGACACAAACCACTAGCTAAGTGACATCATCTCTAGCTAGACTATCATAGGTCCTACCCTTATTACTCGGTTCTATTAACATTATAACGCTCGTAATAAATATGGATTTAACGTAAACTCAGATGCTCAATATGCAATATATTTCACTATCAGCTAACCCGTTATGTTTCTCGAAACAATACCGTAATCATATTCACAACATTAACATGAAGGTTCCCATTAATTAAGTGTATATTATTCACATCATAAATATACAATATAAGCACCCCGAGAACTAAGCTGCGGTGCACACATACTCTCCTATCCATCCCGGTACATCACGTACATAAGGATTACATATTTCGAATCTCTCAGGAATAGTTCACAGATAACAACATCACAAAGAATGGAGGCGAACACAGTCACATCACCTGGGTCACGCACATACCTACGCTCCCACGATCAGCGGACTTATTAATATCCCAATAAGTCTTTCTATGACCTATGTTCATCAAGGTAACCAGTCTAAATCCGGGAAACACAAGGATTAGAGGACCCTAAGAGAACGCAAACCTGCCGTGATAGCAAGTATGGTAGGTATGTCATACACACAATTCATATACCAATACTAAGTAAACACACGTCTTAGTAATCCCGTAGTTTAATCGTAGTACATATCGCATTCTCGTACTAACTTAATATTTATCACAATTTATACTATACCGGTTTATAATCATACGCGCCATAATTTATTCTCACGTCGTAGTAGACACTCACATCTCAACCCAAACCGTCCATTTAGTTTAACTCTCGTATATAATTTCCTTCTAATAAATACCCAAAACTCCCAATTCTATCATTACATCATCATCGGAATGTTATCTATACCCTCGAACAAGTTTACGGGACTCCAAAAATCAAAACAGTCCAAAAAGGCCCAAACTGTCAACTCGTTAGAAGTCTCGTTCGAACGAGACTGTTCGAACGAGATTCCTCTGTCAACTCGTTAGAAGTCTCGTTCGAACGAGACTGTTCGAACGAGATTCCAGTTCGTTCGAACGAACTGTACCTTCTAACGATATCTCATTCGAACGAGATATCAAACTAAATCCCTTCTCGTTGGCAGCGACTGGTCAACTCGTTAGAAGCTCGCTCGAACGAGTTCGTTCGAACGACCTGGGGAGGGGCTTCTAACGACCTGCCAGTTTCGTCCCAGATTTTCCTAAATCTCATTTTTCACCATTTTTACTCCCCAAATATCTTCTAAACTAAGTCCCAACAATCGTTTAAAGGTCTCTAAACAACCTAAACATATTATAATCACATCCTAACACGTTTTAAAGGATTAATCCATCCTAACATCAACTAAATTTACAAATCTCTACACTTTTTCCCAATTTTTTCAAGAACATGAACCCTAACTTTTTGAATCATGAATTAACCCAATATAAATCCGTTTTAATTTCTTCTAATAACAAATATCATGAGAATAATCATCTACCTATCATTCTACATGCAGTTCTCCTCAAGGTTTTCAAGTTCTAAGTTCCAACTACATGGGTTTTTCATATTTCACCAAGAACAAATCATAAATTTGAATTATCTAACATGGAAAGAACATTCTCTGAAATTAAATGGAATAAAGTCACTTGCCTTGATTGTCTCTGGGTTTGGTGTAGGTTTAATGGAGCTTTTCTGCAGAATTTCTTCTCTCTCCAAGCTTCTTCTCCAATGGTGGTTTATGGTGGCTAGGGTTTTTCTTTGGGAAAATTGTAAACCTAATGATAGCCCCCGTAGCTTAATGGGTTAATATGGGTTGGTTAGTGGGTTTAGTGGGTTAATTCCACATCAGATTTAGACTCCTAATTTTCGTCATTATTAATTCCTCAAAATACAAAATTACCAAAATACCCTTTAAGTTGCCGGTATGGCCTAAAAATACCCCGGAACCCAAACTACACCCCCGGCTAGTGTTTTCTGACTATCTCGACCCTTCCGGACGCATTGGCGCACTCAAAATGACCATACGGTTTATAGATTTTAAATTCACTTTTATAATCAAAATAATATACCATAACGCGACGGTCACACGCGTCTCAACAAAATTCCCAAATTGCCGTATATAAATCTCACGACAAATTTTTCACTATTCAATATTCATATAAAACATGTATGCACATAATCAAATACCAACTCGCATCTCGTTAGTGTTTTTAACCCGGATTAATTTCCAATTAATACGTATTTAATTAATTAATCCCAAAAATAAATATAGCCAAAAGTACGGGGTATTACATCTGCCAGGAGGGGTCGATCAATCGAATCTTGGGGCTCGATCGATCGAACCTTCGATCGATCGAAGCTCTAGGCTCGATTGATCGATCAAGCAGGTCTGGGCAAAATTCTGCAGAATGCAGTTACGGGTTTCACTAAACTTCTTCATCCAAAACTATGTTTTTCCATTCCAATCGTCCCAAAAATTCTACTATCATCATTATAACATTATACCATGTGTTTATAACGTAAAGCATGTGTATAACTATCATTAAACATGGATAATTAACTCAAAATCCCATTTAATCATCAAGAACCCTATAGTTTTCCTTAATCAAGGTTCTAATCTGTTTTTACCAGAAATTCCTTCTAATATATCATCAAAATTTCGTGGGTTATATTCCTCTACATGGCAAGGGTTCCAGAATTTCCATATAATCAAAACTACATGCATTATCCTAACACAAATTTAGTTTTCTTCCATAGTTTCCATCTCTAAACAATCCTAGACTAATATGAAGATTGCATTAGCGAAAATACGCAAGTCAAATACTTGCCTGGGATTTTTGGTATGCAGATTCATGGTTGATTTTGGTATGGCTGCGTTCCTTGTCTCGCGATCTACGCGGTGGTGGTGGTGGCGGTGCAATCCGGTGGCTTTTTGGCCTTGAATTGCCTTGGAGCTCTCTCCTCTCTTCTCCAATGGCCGTCACTTGATTTCTGTATATTCTAAACCTAAAAGGCTAACCTAATGGCTGATATAGGTTGCTAAAATTCGTGGGTTTAATTACCCAATTATGTAAAATGACTAAAATGCCCTCCCGAGGTACTAATTAGGCCAAAAAATGCTCTGAGACCCAAACTACACCCCCGGGTACACTTTTATGACTATCTCGACCCTACCGGACGCGTTGGCGCACTCAAAATGACCATACGAACAACTTATACAATATTCACTTTTTATTTAACCAAATTAGTCTCGACGTGACACGAGCACGTTCCAACTTAAATTTCCGAAATCGTCATTTAATTCACTCATGACATTCAATATAACCAATATAATATATTACTTTGCTCATTAGTAATATTCAACCAATTTCCCATAATTACTAACTCTCGTCACGTTAATAATTATAACATAATTAATTTCTGGATTTTTATTAAATAAATCATTCACATTAAATTTAATAAATCCCCAAATTAATATAGCATAAAAATACGGGGTATTACACTACTGTGCATGCCTCGTATTCAGTCATGTTGTTAGTGCAGGGGAAATCCAATTTGATGGCAATGGGAGTGTGGGAGTCATTAGTAGAAATTAGGATAATTCCAATTCCATATCCTTTTTTATTAGCAGCACCGTCAAAGAACATTTTCCATCAAAGATCTTCGTGAGAGGTGCAAAGGATATTCTCGTATGGGAATTAAATAATCCCGACATCGGTCTCTTCCATAGGGTAGTCAACATGGTAGTCAGAAATGGCTCCTCCTTTCATGGCTTTCTGTGTGACATATGTGATATCAAAAGAATATGTTTGAACTTCGAGATAGCGGCATCAAGGACAAAACTAATGCATGCAAAAGCAAAAGATCTAAGGTCTAGGGGCTAAGTTACGGAATGGGAAGGTGTTAGGGACCCATCCCGTCCTTTCGGTCTCTCATGGGTAAATGTTAATATTTTCCTTTATCCTCGTGAAGTGTGTGCATGTGTTTATATAATGGAGATTGGAATTATTCGACCCATACCATAGAAAAGATAGGGTGAGGTCATCCATAGGAATATTTTTGAAATAGTAATGAATGTATAAGATAGAATATGAGCGTTCATCGAGATGTTGATCGTTATTGAGAAACGATAATATATGTGGGATGAGATGAGAACAAGCATGATAAATGTATATATATGATAAAAATGAGGGATTTTAAGAAATTTGGAAATAAAAGAAATTGAAAAATTGAAAAATTGGACTCGAGTCTCGAATTTTGGTTCCAGACGCCTACGTAGCCTATAAAGGCATGAAAGTCCACATAGTTTGAATATAGAATAGGGGTGGGGTTTATTCCATAGATTCAAACAGAATTTTATTAGGTATGTGTGTGTAGAAAATGTGTTTCTAGTTTTGGAAAAAAAGTTTGGTGGATAATTTCGTTTGGAATTTATGGGTGTAACCATTTTTTATTTATTTTTGAGTTTTTTTTTATGAAAAATAAAGTATGTGCAATATACTAATAAAAGCGTAGATGTTAATATGTATGAACTAAAGTGGAGCTAGATTATGAATCTAAAGTAATTTATGCAAAAACAAGAGATTTAAAAGATGGGGATAAGGAATTGGACATTCTTTGGAGATTAAGCTTGGATCTTGAATGAAGTCCCTTGAATGTTGATGGATGTTGATGAGAGAGAAGGATATTTTTCAAATTGTGTGTGAAAAGGATCGGTATTTAGGCTTGAATGAAACTTCTCACATGGAACTTCGCTGACTTCGTGAGAATGTTGCTGAGATCACTAATGCTGATGGGTTTGCTCTTTGTTAGGAGTGAGGTCATGGCCCTTATTTATAGAGCAAAAGGGGGGTGTCAATCGACAGACCCCAGGGGGTGCCTATCGGCAGGTCACCCTCGACACTGTGCCGATAGGCAGGGTTCAGGACCTGCCAATTGGCATTCGCGTGCAAACTTTTTTGAAAAAATGATCGTAGTACTCAAACCGTTGATCCGAATTTCGCACGGGGAATAACATTAGAAAAGATATTTCAGAGGCCTTCGAGAGTCCTTTGGACCGCTCCCGGGTCTAGGAGTTGACTTTGGGTAAAATGTGGCTCAGAATCGATTCTTTGGACGGGAGATCGCCGGACGCAAAAAGGATGATTTATCTGCATGGTAAGTCAGAATCGCACACGAGGCCAACTATTGGAAAGGTTAGGAGATTTACTTTGACATTCCAAAGAGTTTTGCTCGGTTCGAAATGCGTGCGATGACCTCTCGGAGTAAAATGGCTTGTTCGTTCACACCGTAGGTTAGAATCACGCATGGGGTGAATTATTAGAAATGGTATTCAGTGCCCTTTGGAGATTCATTTAGTCTCATTCGATCTGAAAAGTTGACTTTGGTCAAATGGAGTCCGAGAGCGCCCGATGGCCTACGAAGTGATTTTCGAGGGAAAGCTGATCGTTCGTCGGAATGGTTATGCCGTTTCATTCATGGGGCGGACCCTTCGAAAGGGGTTTTAGTTCCCTTTGAAGATTCAAAGATCTTTCACTTTGACAGTGAAGTTGATTGGGGTCAATTCGGGGCCCGGGAGCGCCCGATGGCCTCTAAATCAGTTTTCGATAGTGAACTGGCCCATTTGTCTGAATGGTTATGCTAATTGGACCGTTGGAAAGGGTATTAGGATCCCTCCAAAGATTTCAAGAGCTTTAACTCTGACGACAGAGTTGACCAGAGTCGAATGGGGCCCGGGGCGTCCAATGGTCTCTAGATCGATACTCAGAATGCGAACTAGGTTTGCTGTTGAAGGGGGAAGTTTTACGAGTCTAAGAAGAGGCTTAGGGGGTTCTAGAATGTGGTGTGTACACCGAACCAAGTTGTATTTTTGTCTTTTGGGAACTTTTGTTCTAAAATAAAAAAAATAATTAAATTCAAGGCTATATTCACTTTCTCTTCTTAAACAATAAAAACAATAAGAAATATTTGATTATTTGGGATATAAATCAAACAAAAGTTGTAGCAGTATATGCATCCAAAGGAAGTACAACTATTTTATAGAGTAAAAAGAAAGAAAATGGTAGTCTCAACTGATTTTCTTTCTATATATTGTTTGTTGCGTTTTCTATATCTTCCATTTTTAAAGTACAAGAGGAGATGCGTTTCATTGAAACATCAAATTTAGTGAAGAAGTTTTTTAACCAATTTTAGCACCTTCGTAGCATCAACACAATAAAATTTAGATAAGTTGTTTAGTTTAATTTTTTTTTATTTGTGTCTTCCAAATATTTGTTTGGATTAGATTTGTTAGATAGTTAGTGCTATACGATGTCATTAACGTGATACTTATGTGAATGTTAAGAGCTATATGACTTTTGCATATCTTTTTAAGCGTGGATAATTTATATTTTTACCTTCTGAATTGTATTAACATGAAACTCTTCTGGACCTTAAAGATATCCTATATATTATTCTTTTGATTTTTTCAGGTTAAAATTCCTCATACGTAGAAATAGGAAATCATAAATAAACCCCATTATATAACGCATTGAATCAATAAAATATGTAGAAACTTAACTTCAAATTAACACTTCACATCCTTGTAAGCTAGGGGTATAAACACTAAGGACTTAACAAACTAAGGATGCATTATTGAATGCAACCCCCGCATTATATATTCAACTAGTTTTACACTAAAAGATATTCCATTTGGCCTTTACTGCATAATTGTGGATTGATTTCGTTACTCGCTATTGATACAAAAATTAGTCAGCTGACATGGACCAATTAGATAAAGACATGTGTCAACCTACGTGGCAAATACATACTTTCACCGAGCTACTCAATCGTGCCGACCAACTCAGGCGGTTCGAGCTACTTAGCGTGCAAAGTAACTAACCAAGAAAACCAAAAGGAAACTACGCATTCAATGAACGTCAGATTTAATGAGCATTATTATTGTACAGATGTATATGTCTACTAGAAGACATCACATTACCTTTTCATATGTACAGCCTCAAGGCTATAAATACAGTGTAACCCAGTTGTAAAAGGGGACTTTTGGATCTCTTGGTAAACCCATTATCGAGATTTAGGGCAAACATTCAGCAATACAACAACACTGGACGTAGGCCATTTGAAGAGCCGAACCACTTTAAAAATCCATTGCCTTATTTATTTATTCCTTTTTATATGTGATTAATTAATTAGATTACGTCTATTTTTTACATCAACAGATTGACGCCGTCTGTGGGAAGCGACTATAACTAGCGTTTTTCACTAAAACACTCATCATCTATGGCTAAAAACCTAGAATTCAGTAATCGAAACAATGTTGGGGTCCCTCCGAACCCTTTTACTCTACCAAATGTACAAGATCTGGTAGCATAATGGCCAACTTAGCCCAAGAGCAAATGGCCATGCAAGAAACCATGCGTCAACTTATACAAACTATTAGAGATGGGGCACATGCCCAGTCAGGACAACGAAGTGTTCAAAGAAATACCCATTTTCCATCTTCAAGGGCTAGACAAACGCTGTTCCCAGAGGTTTCTCAATCTAGGCGTACTAGTTCATATCGTATTGAGAGATCTAATGATCCTTCGTATCAACCTGGCCGAACTTATTCTGTACGAGTCACAGATTCTTAACAGAATGTCACTCTGACTCCAGAACGGGCCAGTGCTCTGAAAAGGTTGAGTAGAGTCACTCCTTTTGATCGATTGGGCCATAGGAGGAATAGAAACCCTCCTAGGATTGCGTCGAGGAACTCTCAATGACCATCCGATCTAAGGGAAGGTTCTGCCCACCCGATAACCCGTATTGAAAGGTCCCAAGAAGAAAGCTCGGTACGATCAATTGCGCTAACAAATAGGTTCGAGGCTGGAAATGATGCATGGAAAGGTTTTATACAAAGGTTGGAAGATAGTTTAGGGGAAATGGATAAGGCCAAGAATCCCCTACAAAGAATTTTTGTCCAAGGAACACCCTTCGTATAGGCAATTATGGGTTTTCCCACACAATCAAAATTCAAAGCTCCTATGGTAACACCTAAATATGATGGAAAAACTAATCCTGTCCTACATATAGAGCAATACCAAGCTGCTGCTAATATCTATGCAGTTCCTGATGACATGAGATGCAGGGCATTTTCAAGAACTCTCACCAGGTCATCCTAGATATGGTATAACAACCTTCCTCGGGGGAAGATTATGACTTTCCATCAACTGGCAGAGCTTTTCATAGGAAATTTATGATTTGGAGCGAAGCCAGTTAAAAAAGTCGCGCATTTACTGAGCATTAGATAGAAAACAGAAGAAAGCACCAGGGATTATATTACTCGTTTCAATAACGAGAAACTTGAGGTGATCGATTATAAGGAGAAGACAACAGTGAAAAAGCGTCGCTAATGCCGTTTAACAAAAGGTTAAACTGTATAAGCAACTCCGAATGTTTGTTGGAGAAACCCTTTTCTTTTGAAAATAAAAATTATAAACAAGATGTGTTTACAAAGAAACTAATGTACGAGAGTAATTAAGATTGTCTAATCAGTTTTTAAAACTAAGGCAGTTTCAAAAGTTCAGCACACTTAGAGAATGAGATGAGTAGATGAAGATAATCAACACAATAATTTTAACATGGTAAAACCTCTCCCAACAGAGGAAACATCCACGGTGACTTCTAAGTCACAAAAGCAAAAATCCACTAATAACAAAAATTAGTTACAAACTATACAACATGCAAGCACACAAATCAACCTATTCTAAGTTTAGGAATATACCCAACTTGGTGTCCTTCTAACTTCTCATAGATCTGATTTGTTGATGATGTTCTTCAGTTTGCTAACTTCCTTTGCTTTAGCTTCCTTATGTCGACTCAATGATCTCAGATCTTAAACACAACACTTCCAGTGTAGTAGTGTGTTAAGTGTTGTGAAGTGATTCCTATACACATGCATAAACTCACACACACTTAGATTTACAAACAGTCCTAGTAAATTACATATAAAGTCTATATGCAGTGATTTTAATTTATTTCTTTCTCACAGAACTCAAATCCTTTTGACCTTTAAAGATAACCCAGATTCCACGGAGATCTTGCTTCAGAAATCGGTCAAGACCTTAATCAATCTCTTTTGAAAACATTTATGAGATTGAAAACCCTCCAAGTGCGAATCCAACTAGGTCAGGATTAAGTTTCGTAAGAAAAGAAACCAGAAAACATTTTACAAATCAAATCAGTACGATTTTCTTAAATCAAGTATAAAAATGCAGATCTAGTGAAAATGTAACATATAGTATGTAGATCTAACGTTTCTATGAAAGAGAAACTAGATCTTCACACAAATGTTTAAGTTGTGTACAAGATCTAAAGATCAAGAGGTTACAGCAACGATATGAACAAACCACTCTCTCTCTCTCTGTCTCAAACACTCAGGTTGTGTTTGGGGTTGAATGTACGAAGGTTTGTTTCTGAGAAGATGAACTGTTTAGGGTTAGGGTTTGGCTAACAGGTTTTCCTTTCTCTCTCTTCTCTCTTTTCTTTTCTCTCTTCTCTCTCACTTCTCTCTTCTCTCTTATTTTTTTTTTCTCTCAGAAAGACGAATGCCCAAAAGTTCTCTAAGGCTGAGAAGTGGAGGGTATATATAGGGCTGAGGGAAGGTTCTGGATGCTCGAGGCAAATTAAGGGCTGAGATCAAGTCATGCCAGCTTTGACTTGATCCAAAGGTTATAAAACAGCGGTGATTAAAGATGATAGTGATTGGTTCATGTGGGTAGCACCGGGATTAACCAAGAACACATGCAGACCCTTGATACGGAATGATCCAACGATCAACAATCATCCATCCAACCCTCTCACATAACAAACACAAATACATTCACCCGGGGGATGACAAGTGTTGGCTATTTAGAGCCTCTCACACGCGCATCAAAATAATTACAAAACATCACCCTGAAGTCTCTAGCGCTTTGAGATCGTGCCCAACCAAACATTTCAGTGAAAAATGAAGTTTCTAAAATAGTATATTAACCCCACAAACTTTATAAACCCAATTTATTAATAAAAACATTTATTAAAAAAAATGTTTAAAAAATGTTTAAAAGGTTTAAAAAAATATTTAAAAATTCCCAAAAAAATATTAAAGCTCCAATTCAAGGGGAATTAAACACACACTCAATTTTAAGCAATATGAACACATGTATGCACTTCTAATTGTGTGTAGTGTGGTTCATTTTATATCATCATGGATCATTGAAGAGGATAAGAGAGATAGGTTCTGAGGCTTTTTGGATTCTAGGATAGACAACCAATTTTGTCAATATTTCCAAATTAGTTGAGCACTTATACAATGTAGACTTAATCAAGTCAAAGGTATAAGGTGCTTCAATCTCCCCCTTTGGAAATATGAGACAAAATCTCCTTTGAGTTAGCTTAAAACTCGTAGGGAACAAAAAAATAAAACCTAGTCCTATACAAAAGATACTATCTACCCAATTCCTAGAAAGTCAAAAATTACATAACTCAACTATTTACATATTTTTACCCTAGTAACGGTAGACAATCAGTAGAAGAGATTCCTGCAAATATGCACACTAAAATCAAGCAATTTAGATGAAATGTGAACAAAAAATGAACTCATAAAACTCAAATTTCTCCCCCATTTTGTCTCAAATGGACAAAGGGTAAAACTTAAAGTCTTGAGAGTTTAATCAGCGCATACCATGCCTATAGAATTTCGCAAATACAGAAATTTGTTATAGTCTAAAGGTTTAGTGAACATGTCTGCAAGTTGCAGATCAGTAGGCAGGTAATGAATTTCTAATTCCTTAGTTTCAATAAGTTCGCGTATAAAATGATGCCTTATTTTAATATGCTTAGTTCGCGAGTGTTGAACCGGGTTTTTAGATATATTAATGGCGCTTTGATTGTCACAATAAAATTGTAATTGATCTTCTTTAATCCCATAATCACTTAACATCTGTTTGATCCATAACAATTGAGCACAACAACTTCCTGCTGCTATATATTCGGACTCAGCAGTAGATAATGATGTGCAATTCTGTTTTTTGCTACTCCAACCAACTAAATTATTGCCAACATAATAACAGGCACCTGAAGTACTTTTACTATCATCAGTACAACCGGCCCAATCAGCATCAGTATACCCTATGATGGTGCTACAGGTATCCTTAGTGTACCTAAGTCCAAGATTAAGAGTGCCGTTTATGTACTTTATTATACGTTTTACACACAATAAATGGCTCTCTTTAGGGTTATTCTGGTAACGAGCACACAAACATACAACATACATTATGTCTGGTCATGAGGCAGTTAGATAGAGTAGGCTACCAATCATACTACGATAGAGTGTGGAATCGACTGACTTTCCAGTTTCATCTTTACATAATTTAATAGTAGTACTCATAGGCGTTTTGGCAACTTTAGCATTCTCTAAGACAAATTTCTTAACAAGGGCTAAGGCATACTTGGTTTGAGATACAAAAAGACCATCAGAATTCTGTTTCACTTGAAATCCTAAGAAAAGTTGTAGCTCCCCCATAATGGACATGTGGAATTCCTTATGCATACTACCAGAAAAGGATTTAACTTCAGAGTTTGAAGTTGACCCGAAAATGATGTCGTCTACATAGACTTGGGCTATAATAATGTTTTTGTCAAAATGTTTGACAAAGAGAGTCTGGTCATTTCCTCCTCTCTTAAAACCCTTATCCAACAAAAAATTGGAAAGGCGATCATACCAAGCTCTAGGAGCTTGTTTTAAGCCATATAAAGCCTTTTTTAGACGAAAGACATGATTAGGGTATTTAGGATCAATGAACCCTTTGGGTTTTTCTACATATGTCTCTTCGGACAGAATTCCATTTAGGAAGGCAGATTTGACGTCCATTTGATAAAGTGTGAATTTTAAGTAACACGCTGTGGCGAAAAGAAGTCGAACAGATTCAAGACGAGTGACAGGGGCAAAAGTCTCGCTGAAATCTATCCTTCTATTTGAGAGTAGCCTTGAGCAACTAGTCTAGCTTTGTTTCTAAGGATTACCCCATTTTCATCAGATTTGTTCTTGAAAATCCAACGTGTTCCAATAACATTTTTATTTTGAGGCCGAGGTACAAGATACCAGACATCGTGAATGACAAATTGTAAAAGTTCTTCCTGCATAGCAGAAATCTAGTGAGTGTCATTCAATGCTTCATTAACATTTTTCGGTTCCACAAGGGAGACAAAACATGCATAATTAGCATAATTTCTTAACTGGGATCTCGTACGAACTGGCTCATTAAGATTACAGACCACGTTGTCAATGGGATGATCTTTAGATACCCAACCAGGTACTTCTGGATTCTCAATAGGTAATGAGTCACCTATTTCTGGTGAATCAATTTTGAAATCATTTTCAGATTCAACCACAATAGGTGATTCAGATATCTTATTTTCGACAATAGTGTCACTTACAATTACATTTATCGATTCCATAAGAGCCTTAGTACGCAGATTGTATATACGATAAGCACGACTGTTTGGAGAGTATCCTAAGAAGATGGCTTTATCACCACGAGTTTCGAATTTAGACAGATGTTCTCTATCTTTACAGACATAACACTGACTTCCAAAGGTTCTTAGGTATTTCAGATTAGGCTTCTTACCGTACCACAACTCATAAGGGGTTTGTTTAGAGTTTTTCCTAAGATAGACCCTATTAGTGATGTGACAGGCAGTTCTAATGGATTCTACCCAAAAGTATTTAGGTAGGGATTTGGCATGCAACATGACACGTGCCATCACTTGAAGAGTTCGGTTTTTCCTTTCAGCAATGCCATTCTGCTGAGGAGTTTTAGGGGCACTAAATTCATGTTTGTAACCGTTGTATTCACAATATTCAACTATTCCTGTGTCTATGAACTCTCCCCCTCTATCACTATGAATGCGATTGACTTGTGTGTCCTTCTCATTTTCAATTCTTAGAAGAATTTTCAAAAAATTCTGAAACGTGTCAGATTTATGTTTTAAGAAGGCAACCCAAGTGAATCGTGTGAAATCATCAACCATGACAAGGATATAACTGTGTCCACAAAGACTAACAGTTCTAGAGGGACCAATAAGGTCCATATGGATGAGATCTAAAGGTCTAGAGGTCAGAATGTGTTTAACCTTTTTATGCGAAGTCTTAACTATTTTTCCTTCCTGGCAATGACCACAGACAACACTTGAAATAGGTTTAATTTTAGGAATACCTCTAACTATCTCTTGACTAGACAATCTACTAAGGATATCATAACTTAAGTGACCCATACGATTATGCCAGATTTCATTGTCATCCATTCTGACAATGTAACAGGTTTCAGAACTAGTCTTGACAGTATAACAATTGTCAGGTGTTCTAAATCCTGTAATAATGCATTCACCTTTATCATTTAGAATTTTACAATTGTTCTTTGAAAAGGTGACTGTATGGTCAGAGTCACAAAATTGTGATATACTTAGGAGGTTGGCTTTAAGGCCTTTAACTAATAGTACATTTTCAAGAATAGGCATTCCTTCTTCTTTTAGGGTTCCTTTACCTATGATCTGAGATGAAACACCGTCACCAAAAACAACTTTGCCACCAGCAAATCTGGTTTTATTTAAAAGTTTGGTTTCATCTCCTGTCATATGTTTGGAGCATCCTGAATCTAAATACCAACCTGATGAAGTGTGTTCAGCTTTTAAGGCTGTGATAACAATGTTACACTTCATTTGGGGTAAAAGATCCTCTTTTCTAACCCAAATAGCTCTAGTTTTAATTTTGCGCAAGTTTGCCCTCATTTGATAAAATTTTCGAGATACAATTTTTTGTCGAAAAACATTTGGAGCAGCAAACTGATTGTTGTGAAAAAGTTGAGCTTTTGGTTTAGGAAAGTTTCTGGGAGCCTTTCTCTTAAATGAACTCTTAGTTTTGGTCTTTCTATTTCTGTAGTTAGAGTTCTTATCAGGTTGTCTTGGAAGGACATAATTGTTACGACTTTGCCTAGAATAGTTAAAGTTCTTGTAGACAGAAGTGTTGTGAACAGGGGTATTTAGACGCCTAGCATAACAACCTTCAAAGGAGTGACCATAAATGTCACAGTTTGAGAAATATTGATTGCTTGAGGGATGAATTTCCTTAGGAAAACTTCTAAAGATAGGTTTGACAGTATTCTGTTCAAAAGTGTTATTCCTAGGAGGTATGGTCTTATAGGTAGAATCAGCCTTTCTGATTAAAGGACAGACGTATTTAGTCTTAAGTGTAGTGTCAGCCTTAGAGTTACTAGACTCTCCAATGTCTTTCTGTTGTTGTTTTTGATCAAATTCATTTTTAATCAAATGAAAGTCTGGACATGTTTCAATTGGTCTTTTGCCCCCAGACACAAACTTAATAGGTTCAAGTTTTGTTGTTTGAGATTTGTTCTTAAGGCAAAATCCAATACCGGTTCTATCATCAGAATTGGTCTTGGAGTCAACAACAAAGTCATTAAAGCAATTTGAATTGTTTTCAAACTTAGAAAACTTTTTGAAAACAGTAGCTGTCTTTGTTTTTGCTTCCTCCAGTTCTAATAATGTTCCCTTGTATTTCATTTCCAGAGTTTCATTAATTTTAGTCAACTCTTTTAATTTTTGATCAAAAATTTCAATTTCAGATTGATGGGAAAGACACTGGTTAGTGTACTCTTCGGCATTCAGTTTCACAATAAGACTTAGATCATCTAATTTCTTAGTCAAGTCTCTAACAGTTTTCTCCAGTCTAGTGCCTTTTTTAAGAGTTTTAGCATATAAAGTATGGATATTTGGGAGGTCATCTGTGTCTGAGTCGCTAAGTGAAGTGTGTGTAGTGACTCCTAACGATTCAGTTTTAGTACTCACGCACCCATTTACATCGTCATTATCGAGATCACTTTGACTCACACACACGGAACTAGAACTAGCAACATTTTCAGACAATAAAGCATCTAGGCCAATCAAAGCAGTATTCACACAAACCGTAGTAGGAGCATCATTATCACACACATGTGTATCATCATTGTAAATGGCCTTAGCATAAAAAGACATGCAAGGGTCAAGAACATTAGATGACTCAAGTTCCTCTTCATCAGAGTCACTTGAATCATTCCAAGTTTTACAAACATTGGCTCTATTGTGTGTGTTGGCTTTATTCAGATTAACTCTGCAGTCGTGAGCAATGTGACCTAGTTTCCCACATCTAAACATTCAATCTTTTTAAGGTCTCTAGTGGGTCTGGAATTGTTGTCCTTAGAATGTTTGTCAAGACCTCTCTCATGAGGTTTGGGATTAGACAGAGTAGAATAATTAGGCTTGCCTTGTTTAGTTGCCTGTTTGTTTCGAAATTTGACAATTTTGTTAAATTGTTTAGACATCAAGGCAATCTGACTATCTAGTTTGTCTATATCGCAATCCTCATCAGAGTCAGAGTTGGTCAAATTGGACTCAAGTTTGGGTATCTTAGAGGCAAAACTCAAGTTAGAGTTAGGTTGTTTTCTTTGAGAATGATTCAATTGTTTCTTAAAGTCTAATTCCATTTCCACAGTCCTAAGTTTGCTACTGAGTAACTCAGGGGTAAGGTTTTGATCATTCATTTCCTCAATAGCATACCTCTTACTGTCAAACTTTTGTGGTAATGACCTTAGAATTTTAGAGACAATTTCATTTCTATCATAAGTAATACCATTAGCATGCAACTTAGTGACTATATCAGTTAAGTTCATGTAAAAATCATCAAAAGATTCAGAATCAGTCATGATCAAAGAGTTGTACTGCTGAATAAGAATTTGAGTTTTAGCAGCTTTAACTCTTGAGTCTCCTTCATGGGAAGTGATTAATGTGTCCCAAGCTTCCTTAGAAGTGGCACAAGATGAGATTCTCTTGAACTCATACTCATTAATGGACATAAAAATGGCATTCTTGCCTTTATTGTTATTTCGAGAAATGGTTTTCTCTTCTTGGGTAAATTCACTCAAGATTTTCTTTACCCTCTCATCACTTCCTTCAGTGGCTAGTTTAGTAGGATAAGTGTATCCATTTTCGATAATGTCCCAGACATCATCTCCTAAAGTCCCTTGGATGAAGGCAACCATTCTTACTTTCCAGTAAGCAAAGTTGTTTCCATCAAAGAGTGGAGGTCTGGACAGATTACCAAACCTTTCATTCTTCTCGTCTATAGTTAGGTTTTTCAGAAAACAATTTCAGAAACACAAGATCTTTTGAAATAAAAGTTAACAGGGCTCTGATACCAATTGAAAAAGCGTCGCTAATGCCATTTAACACAAGGTTAAACTGTATAAGCAACTCCGAATGTTTGTTGGAGAAACCCTTTTATTTTGAAAATAAAAATTATAAACAAGATGTGTTTACAAAGAAACTAATGTACGAGAGTAATTAAGATTGTGTAATCAGTTTTTAAAACTAAGGAAGTTTCAAAAATTCAGCACACTTAGAGAATGAGATGAGTAGATGAAGATAATCAACACAATGATTTTAACGTGGTAAAACCTCTCCCAACAGAGGAAACATCCACGGTGACTTCTATGTCACAAAATAAAAAATCCACTAATAACAAAAATTAGTTACAAACTATACAACATGCAAGCACACAAATCAACCTATTCTAAGTTTAGGAATATACCCCACTTGGTGTCCTTCTAACTTCTCATAGGTCTGATTTGTTGATGATGTTCTTCAGTTTGCTAACTTCCTTTGCTTTAGCTTCCTTATGTCGACTCAATGATCTCAGATCTTAAACACAACACTTCCAGTGTAGTAGTGTGTTAAGTGTTGTGAAGTGATTCCTACACATGCATGAACTCACACACACTTAGATTTACAAACAGTCCTAGTAAATTACATATAAAGTCTATATGCAGTGATTTTAATTTATTTCTTTCTCACAGAACTCAAATCCTTTTGACCTTTAAAGACAACCCAGATTCCACGGAGATCTTGCTTCAGAAATCGGTCAAGACCTTAATCAATCTCTTTTGAAAACATTTATGAGATTGAAAACCCTCCAAGTGCGAATCCAACTAGGTCAGGATTAAGTTTCGTACGAAAAGAAACCATAAAATATTTTACAAATCAAATCAGTACGATTTTCTTAAATCAAGTATAAAAATGCAGATCTAGTGAAAATGTAACATATAGTATGTAGATCTAATGTTTCTATGAAAGATAAACTAGATCTTCACACAAATCTTTAAGTTGTGTACAAGATCTAAAGATCAAGAGGTTACAGCAACGATATGAACGAACCACTCTCTCTCTCTCTGTCTCAAACACTCAGGTTGTGTTTGGGGTTGAATGTACGAAGGTTTGTTTCTGAGAAGATGAACTGTTTAGGGTTAGGGTTTGGCTAACAGATTTTCCTTTCTCTCTCTTCTCTCTTTTCTTTTCTTTCTTCTCTCTCACTTCTCTCTTCTCTCTTATTTTTTTTTCTCTCAGAAAGACGAATGTCCAAAAGTTCTCTTTGGCTGAGAAGTGGAGGGTATATATAGGGCTGAGGGAAGGTTCTGGATGCTCGAGGCAAATCAAGGGCTGAGATCAAGTCATGCCAGCTTTGACTTGATCCAAAGGTTATAAAACAGCGGTGATTAAAGATGATACTGATTGGTTCATGTGGGTAGCACCGGGATTAACCAAGAACACATGCAGACCCTTGATAAGGAATGATCCAACGATCAACAATCATCAATCCAACCCTCTCACATAACAAACACAAATACATTCACCCGGGGGATGACAAGTGTTGGCTATTTAGAGCCTCTCACACGCGCATCAAAATAATTACAAAACATCACCCTGAAGTCTCTAGCGCTTTGAGATCGTACCCAACCAAACATTTCAGTGAAAAATGAAGTTTCTAAAATAGTATATTAACCCCACAAACTTTATAAACCCATTTTATTAATAAAAACATTGATTAAAAAAAATGTTTAAAAAATGTTTAAAAGGTTTAAAAAAATATTTAAAAATTCCCAAAAAATTATTGAAGCTCCAATTCGAGGGGAATTAAACACACACTCAACTTTAAGGAATATGAACACATGTATGCACTTCTAATTGTGTGTAGTGTGGTTCATTTTATATCATCATGGATCATTGAAGAGGATAAGAGAGATAGGTTCTGAGGCTTTTTGGATTCTAGGATAGACAACCAATTTTGTCAATATTTCCAAATTAGTTGAGCACTTATACAATGTAGACTTAAGCAAGTCAAAGGTATAAGGTTCTTCAAATAGTTACTGCTCTGATGAGTGGTCTGTTACTGAACAAGTTGTACTACACTTTGGCCAAGGATCTGCCCAGGACCATGGCAGAATTGATGGCGAAGGCAACCAAGATTATGAACGCCGAGGAAGCAATGACTGCGAAGAAGAATACAGATACTAAGGAGACCGAGGTTGAAGGTAGTAAAACTGAGAAAAAGGATCAGAAGAACAATGGTGGCAGTAAGAAGTTAAGAGGCAAACAAACTCTAGAGTAAATAAGGATGTATGGAATTTATACTCCCTTGAAGGTAGATATAAATCACATTCTAGAGGAGATCAAGAACAACGAGGAGCTAACCTGGCCAGAGAAAATAAAGGCAGATCCTGACAAAAGGGACAAGTCCAAATATTGTGAGTTCCATAAAGACCATGGCCATACGACCAAACATTGCATAGCTCTCCAGAATGAAATTAAAGCACTCATCAGACGAGGAAAATTGACTAAGTACGTTGATCACCAAAATGGTGGAAAGACCAGCGATAGAGGAAGGCAAAGATCTAAATCTCCTCGCCGAGCAAAAGATGACAAGAAGAGAGATCACGAAGACGATCCACAAGATGATCCCGATCACCCAAAAAGGCCAAGGTAGCCCGAGTGCGAGGTATTTTCAATCCATTTTGGATCATTTGAATGTAATGTCATTACAGGTGGAGATGTAGGAGGTGGAGATCTCACTACGGAGAGGAAAGCTTACCTCAATGAGGCTTAAGCTTGTTATTACATACAATGCATAAATATGGCTGAAGACGATCGCCCGAGGAAGGTGAATAGGGATAAATTGATCATCGGTTTTTCTAAAAATGACTTAGTAGGTGTACTATATCCTCATGATGACCCCTTGGTGATCAAGATGAGAATGAAGGATGTGGTGATCTCACGGGTATTGGTGGATAATGGTAGCTCGGCAGATATCATGTTCTACCCATGCTTCGATAGCTTGAATCTGAAATTAGCCCAGTTGGAGCCATATCATTGGCCCCTCCTCGGTTTCACTGGTGAAAAGGTTTTTCCACCTAGGACGATCAATTTGGACATGCTTATTGGTACGTGGCCTGCTTGCCGAACAAAAAGAGTATGCTGTTTCATAATGGATAAAAACATCCAATCAGCCCACAACATTATTATGGGGAGAGTAGGTCTGAATCAGTTTAAGGCAGTGTCATCTACGGTAGATCAATGTTTGAAGTTTACAACCAATTTCGAAGTGGGAGTTGTCAAAGGTGACCAGAAAGTAGCTGAGGAATGCTACTTTTCATCTTCCGAATAAGAAGAACTGGAAGAAGCCATGAAGAAAACTACTACGCATCAAGTGGAAGAAGCAGAAGATGCATATATTGAAACCTTGGACCCTAGAGATGAATCACATCTTATGAAGGGTCAGGTTATGGAAGATACGGAGGATATCATTCTAGACGACGAACACCCAGAACGAATAACTCAAATTGGTGCATCACTGGACTTATCAATAAAGCAGGAACTGGTGGCATTTTTAAGGCGCAGAAAGCAAACTTTTGCATGGAGTCATGAAGACATGCCAGGGATAGACCCGACATTACTATGCCATGAACTCAATGTTAATAAGGAGGTCAAGCCAGTGAAGCAGCGAAGAAGAGTATTCTGCCCAGAGAAGAACCAATCCATACACGAAGAAGTAGATAAACTGCAGAAAGCCTCTTTTATTGAGGACGTCAAGTAGCCTGATTGGCTAGCAAATGTTGTGATGGTAAAGAAGAAAAATAATAAGGGGAGGATGTGTGTGAACTTCACTGATCTTAATAAATCCTGTCTAAAGGATCATTTTCCTTTCCCCCGAATTGATCAGTTAGTGGATGCTACATCGGGGCATGAATTATTGAGCTTCATGGATGCTTATTCTGGTTCCAATCAGATTAAGATGAAACCAGAGGACAGGGAAATTACCTCTTTTATTACACCAAGGGGAACTTATTGCTATAATGTTATGCCTTTCGGACTTAAAAATGTAGGTGCAATAAACCAGCGGCTGATGAATAAAGTGTTCGCAGTGCAAATTGGTCATAACATGGAGGTTTATATTGACGACATGCTGACAAAGAGTAAGAAAGCTGCTGATCATTTAGTATTCCTGGGCTAGACTTTTGATCAGCTAGAGAAATATCAAATGAAACTAAATCCCACCAAATGCATATATGGAGTATGAGAAGGCATGTTTCTTGGGTATATTGTTAATCAACGAGGCATTGAGGCAAATCCTAAAAAGATAAAAGCCCTACTGGAACTAAGATATCTAAGGACGAAGAAGGAAGTGCAAAGTCTTACAGGACGGGTCACCGCACTTAATAGATTTGTGTCGCAAGTAACAGATAAATGCCTCCTATTCTTCAAAACACTTAAAAAAACTTTTAAGTGGAATGATGAATGCGAGGAGGCCTTTCAAGAGTTGAAGAAATATCTGGGGACACCTCCATTGTTAACCAGACCAATGATAGGAGAAAGACTGTACTTGTATCTGGCAGTGTCAGAGAACGCAGTTAGCTCGGCGTTGATAAAAATGGAAGACGAAGTGAAAAAACCGGTCTATTACACCAGCAAGGCCTTTCGAGGAGCAGAGATCAGATATCTAAGGTTGGAAATGTTGGCACTAGAACTAATTGAAGGGAGCAGAAGGATGAGGCCATACTTCCAAGCCCATACTATAGTAGTGTATACTGATATGCCATTAAGACAGGCTCTGCACAAATCGGAGAAATCGGGAAGATTGATGTATTGGGCGGTAGATCTTGGTGAATATGACATAGTTTATGAGCCTAGGTCGTCTCTTAAAGGGCAGGAAGTAGTGGAATATATTGCAGAGTTTACTTACTCTGACACATCCAAAAAGCACGAGCTTAATGCAGACCAACCCGTGGATGTTAAGGGATCATCTAAGATAACTCCCGACCAAATTCCATTAGTAAATCGGCAGGAGGCAATAGATAACAATCAATGAGAAGTGTTAGGTAATTGCCCCAAGATAGGAGAAGATAAAAGGAAGTATCAAATACTACACCGAGGAACTCTGTCTGACCAAGAATTTGATAATGATATACTTGTGTCAAATTTTTATGTGGATGGCTCTTCGTGTGCCACAGGTAGTGGAGCAGGAATAATCTTAAACAGACCTGATGGAGTTAATATTGAGTATTCTCTACGTTTCTAATTTAAGTCTTCCAACAATGAAGCTGAATATGAAGCTATGATCGTGGGTCTTAGTTTGGCCAAAATCATGAATGCGGAGTAGGTTATCGTATTTAGTGATTCACAATTAATTATAAATCAAATGCTCAGGTTATACGCAGTGAAGGGACAATTAATGTTCAAGTATCACGCAAAAGCTATGGAAGTTGTATCAATATTTACTGCAGTACAGTTGATCAGAATACTGATATTAGAAAATGCAACAATTGACGCCCTAGCTCGACTGGCCTCAGCAACACGCACCGAGCTACAAAGAACCATCCCAATAGAGATTCTGGCAGATCGGAGCGTAGACGAAGTCTTGATGGTGAATTTCATTTCCCTCTACTTGGGTCCATCATGGATGGACCCCATCAGGGTCTATATCGAAGAAGGGATTGTGCCAACTGACAAACTCGCAGCCAAGAAACTAAAGGTTAAAGCTGCTCGTTATGTGTTGACCAATGACATTTTGTATAGATGAGGTGTTATAGTAGAACTGCAGAGATGTGTACATCCTTAAGATATGATTGAAGAGGTTCATGAAGGCTCTTGTGGAGCTCATATAGCAGGTCGAACGCTTTTACAGAGGATAACAACACAGTGGTATTACTGGCCAACGATGAGAGCTGACTGCGCAGCTTATGATAAGAAGTATGATAAATGCCAACATTTCTCTTCCATCCGAAGAACTCCCCAAGCATTGTTAACACCCATTACGTCCCCTTGGCCATTTTCCATGTGGGGGATAGACTTGGTCGGGCAACTTCCAACGACCAGAGGGAGATTCAAGTATCTGGTAGTTATTGTTGATTATTTTACCAAATGGGTGGAAGCTGAACCTCTCATTGATATGAAATATGACAAGGTCTATCAGTTTATTTAGAAGAGTATTATTTGTAGGTATGGTCTCCCACATGCATTCATTACTGACCATGTAAACCAATTTGACAACGAAGAGTTCGCTGCATATTGTCACCAATCCAATGTAAAAAAAATCCACTCTGCGCCCGGCCATCCCCAGAGTAACGGGTAAACTGAAGTGACAAACAGAACCCTACTGAACGGTCGAAAAAAACAACTGGATGATGCAAAGGGAAACTGGATTAACGAGCTACACTCCGTGTTGTGGGCTTATCGCACTACACCACTAACAGCAACTGGGGAGTCTCCGTACATGTTAACCTTTGGGAGTGAAGACGTCATACCTATATAATTGGGTCTACCCACACATAGGGTGCTTAATTTTAATTCCCTTATAAGAGACTTGATGAGACGATTAGACCTGGATATGCTCGAAGAAGTTAGAGAAGAAGCAGCAATCAACAATGCAGCTTACCAACAATGAATGACCTTATTCTACAATAAAAGGGTGAAGAAGTGCGATTTGAAAGAGGGGGATTATGTGATGAATATGGTGATCCAGAATCATAATAAACTGGAAGCCAACTGGCATGGACCTTATAGAGTAACTGAAGTTATTCGTCCTGGGACATACATAAATAAAACTTTGGAGGGAGAAGAATTCAAGAACACGTGGAACGCAGAACATCTGCGCAAGTATTATAAGTAATAAAAAATTCATATGTAACACATTTCTTTCAATATGAATAAAAGTGATATTTCGCCCATATTTCTTCTTTGGTTGAATTTTTTTCGGAGTGTTAGTGATACACACTACACAAACACAAATGTAACAACCACCAACTCCGGTTGGTCGCGGCAATTCAACAGCCACCAACTCTGGTTGGTTGGCAATTCAACAACCACCAACTCCGATTGGTTGGCATTCAGCAACCACCAACTTCGGTTGGTCGACAATAACCACTAACTCCGGTTGGTCGATAACAATAAATGTAACCAACAATGTTGGTATCACGGGTGATCTCAAGCGATACCCCAAACTAGGCAAGAAGATAGGTGACCTCCCGGGGCATCGACTGTCTAGGAAACAAGGTTATCCTAGAACGATTGCAATAACTAAGTAAGAACATCGGATGAAAATCATTCCATTGCTTAGTCACAAAGAGTGACAAGTCACTACTGAAGAACCTTATACCTTTGACTTACTTAAGTCTATATTGTATAAGTGTTCAACTAATTTGGAAATAGTGACAAAATTGGTTGTCTAACCTAGAATCCAAAGATCCTCAGAATTATTCTCTCTAATCCTCTTCAATGATCCAAACAAGGTATAATTGAATCACACTACACACATTAGAAGTGCATACATGTGTATATATTGCTTAAAATTGACTGTGTGTTAAATTCCCTTTAAAATGTCGTTTTAATAATTTTTAGGAATTTTTAAACATTTTTAAAATAATGATTTCTTAAATAAAAAGTGTTTTTATAAACTTTGTGGGGTTAAAATGCTATTATGGAAAATATGTTTTTCATTAGAATGTTTGATTGGGTAGAATATCAAAGCGCTAGAAACTTCAGGGTGTTGCCTGTAATTACTTTTGACGCGCGTTTGCCAGCCAATAGAATGCCAACACTTGTCACGTTCCTGATATCTCATTTTGTGTTTGTTGTGTGAGAGAACTGCCTGGTGTGTTGTGGATCGTTAGATCAAACCTTATCTATGGCCTGCATGCGTCTTAAGTCCATCCATGTGCTATCCCTTTGGACCAATCACCTTCGTTTTAACCACCGCTGTTTTATCACCATTGGATCAAGTCAACATAAGGAAGACCTAATCTAAATCGTTGATTTCGATCAGCAATCCAGAACCTTCCTTGGCTCTTATATAAACCCTCCTATTCTCAACCTTTGGGAACTTTTGGCAGTCGTCCAAATTGAGAGAAAAAAAGAGAGAAGAGAGAAATGAGAGAGAATAGAGAAAAGAAAAGAGAGAAGAGAGAGAAAGGGAAATGTGTTAGAGAAAACCTAACCCTAACCCTAAACAACTTCAAATCATCTTCAAACCTTCGTATATACAAAACCCCAAACACAACCTTGAGTGTTTGAGAGAGAGTGGTGTTACTGGTTTGTTCATTTGAAGCTGTAACCTCTTGATCTGTGATCTTATTACCAACTTAAATATTTTTGTGAAGATCTGTATTTATTTATCATAGAAATATTAGATCTACACTTTGCATGTTATATTTCACTAGATCTGCATATTTGTTTCTCGTTTTGTGAAAATCTTTGCTGATTTAGATCTGTAAATATTTTATGGTTTCTGTTCTTATGAAACTTAACCTTGACCTAGTTTGATTCTCACTTGGAGATTTTCAATCTCAAAAATATTTTTAAAACAGAGGTTGATTAAGATTTTGACCGATTTTGAAGCAAGATATCTGTGGAATCTGGGATAAATTAAAGGTCAAAAAGGTTTCAAGTTCTGTAAGAAAGAAAGAAAAGAAAATCACAGCATATAGTCTTTATATGTAATTTTTCTAGGGATGTCTGTAAAAACTAAGTGTGTGTGAGTTCATGCATGGTGAAAGGAATCACATCACAAACACTTAACACACTACCACACTGGAAGTGTTGTGAATAAGATCAAAGATTATTGAGTCGACGCAAGGAAGCTAAAGCAAAGGGGAAGTTATCAAACTGGAAGAACATCATCAACAATCAGATCTAAGATAAGTTAGAAGGACACCAAGTGGGGTATATTCCTAAACTTAGAATAGGCTGAGTTGTGTGCATGTATGTTGTATTATTTGTAACTGCTATTTGTTTTTAGTAAATTTTTACTTTTGTGACTTAGAAGTCACCGTGGATGTTTCCTCTATTGGGAGAGGTTTTACCACGTTAAAAACTGTGTGTTCTGATTATCTTCATATCCTCATCTCATTCTATAGTGTGCTGAATTTTTGAAACTATCTTAGTTTTAAAATTGATTACAAAGTCTTGGTTATTCTCGTACATAAGTTTTTGTAAACACATCTTGTTGTTTATCATTTTTATTTTCAAAAGAAAAGGGTTTCTACAACAAACATCTCGGAGTTGCTTATACAGTTTAATCTTGTATTAAACGGCATTAGCAACGTTTTTCAATTGGTATCAGAGCCCTGTGAACTTTTATTTCAAAAAGATCTTGTGTTTCTGAAATCGTTTTCTGAAAAACCTAACTATGGATGAGAAGAATGAAAGGTTTGGTAATCTGTCCAGACCTCCACTCTTTGATGGAAACAACTTTGCTTACTGGAAAGTAAGAATGGTTGCCTTCATCCAAGGGACTTTAGGAGATGATGCCTGGGACATTATTGAAAATGGATATACTTATCCTACTAAACCAGCCACTGAAGGAAGTGATGAGAGGGTAAAGAAAATCTTAAGTGAGTTTACCCAAGAAGAGAAAACAATTTCTCGCAATAAAAATAAAGGCAAGAATGCCATCTTTATGTCTATTAATGAGTATGAGTTCAAGAGAATCTCATCTTGTGCCACTTCTAAGGAAGCTTGGGACACATTAATCACTGCCCATGAAGGAGACTCAAGAGTTAAAGCTGCTAAAACTCAAATGCTTACCCAACAGTACAACTCTTTAATTATGTCTGACTCTGAGTCTTTTGACGACTTTTACATGAACCTAACTGATATAGTTACTAAGTTGCATGCTAATGGTATAACATATAATAGAAATGAGGTTGTTTCTAAAATCCTAAGATCATTACCACAAAAGTTTGACAGCAAAAGGTATGCTATTGAGGAGATGATTGATCAAAACCTCACCCCTGAGTTACTCAGTAGAAAACTTAGGACTGTGGAAATGGAATTAGACTTTAAGAAACAATTAAATCAGTCTCAAAGAAAACAGCCCAACTCTAATTTGAGTATATCCTCTAAGATATCTAAACATGAGACTAATCTGACCAACTGTGACTCTGATGAGGAGTGTGATATAGACAAACTAGATAATCAGATTGCCTTAATGTCTAAACAATTTAAGAAAATTGTTAAATTTAGAAACAAAAAGGCATCTAAACAAGGCAAGCCTAATTATCCAACTGTGTCTAATCCCAAACCTCATGAGAGAGGTCTTGATAAACATCCTAAGGACAACAACATTAGATCTAATAGAGATCTTAAAAAGATTGAATGTTTTAGATGTGGGAAACTAGGTCACATTGCTCATGATTGCAGAGTTAATCTGAATAAAACCAACACACACAATAGAGCCAATGTCTGTAAAACTTGGGATGATTCAAGTGACTCTGATGAAGAGGAACTTGAGTCATCAAATGTACTTGACCCTTGCATGTACTTTTTTTCTAAGATCATTTACAATGATGATATGCCTGTGTGTGATAATAATACTTCTACTCCTGCTTTTATGAATACTGCTTTGACTGGCCTAGATGCCTTGTTATCTGAAAATGTTGCTAGCTCTAGCTCCGTATGTGTGAGTCAAAGTGATCTCGATAACGACGATGTAAATGGGTGCGTGAGTACTAAAACTGAATCGTTAGGGTTCACTACACACACTTCACTTAGCGACTCAGACACAGATGACCTCCCAGATATTCATACTTTGTATACTAAAACTCTTAAAAAAGGCACTAGACTGGAGAAGACTGTTAGAAACCTAACTAAGAAATTAGATGATCTAAGTCTTATTGTGAAGCTGAATGCCGAAGAGTACACTAACCAGTGTCTGACACATCAATCTGAAATTGAAACTTTTGATCAAAAATTAAAAGAGTTGACTAAAACTAATGAAACCCTGGAAATGAAATACAAGGGAACATTATTAGAACTGGAGGAAGCAAAAACAAAGACAGCAACTGTTTTCAAAAAAATTTCTAAGTTTGAAAACAATTCAAATTGTTTTACTGACTTTGTTGTTGACTCCAAGGCCAATTCTGATGATAGAACCGGTATTGGATTCTGCCCTAAGAATAAACCACAAACTACAAATCTTGAACCTATTAAGTTTGTGTTTGGGGGCAAAAGACCAATCGAAACATGTCCAGATTTTCATTTTATTAAAAAGGAATTTGATCAAAAGGAACAACAAAAAGACATTGGAGAGTCTAGTAATTCTAAGGCTGATAGTACACTTCAGACTAAATACGTCTTTCCTTTGATCAGAAAGTCTGAATCTACCTTTAAGACCATACCTCCTAGGAATAAGAATTATGAACAGAATCCTGTTAAACCTATCTTTAGAAGTTTTCCTAAGGAAGTTCATCCCTCAAGCAATAAATATTGCTCCTACTATGACCTTTATGGTCATTCTTTTGAAGGTTGTTATTCTAGGCGTCTAAACACCCCTGTGTACAACACTCTTGTTTACAAGAACTTTAACTATTCTAGGCAAAATCGTAACCATTATGTCCTTCCAAGACAACCTGACAAGAACTCGAACTACAGGAATAGAAAGACCAAAACTAAGAGTTCATTTAAGAGAAAGGCTCCCAGAAACTTTCCTAAACCAAAAGCTCAACCTCTCCACAAAAATCAGTTTGTTGCTCCAAATATTTTTCGACAAAAAGATGCTTCTCGAAAATTTTATCAAATGAGAGCAAACTTGAGCAAAATTAAAACTAGAGCTATTTGGGTTAGAAAAGATGATCTTGCACCCCAAATGAAGTGTAACATTGTTATCACTGCCTTAAAGGCTGAACACACTTCATCTGGTTGGTATTTAGATTCAGGATGCTCCAAACATATGACAGGAGATGAAACCAAACTCTTAAACAAAACTAGATTTTCTGGAGGTAAAGTAGTTTTTGGCGACGGAGTTTCATCCCAGATCATAGGTAAAGGAATCCTAAAAGAAGAGGGAATGCCTATTTTGGAAAATGTACTTTTAGTTAAAGGCCTTAAAGCCAACCTCCTAAGTATATCACAATTTTGTGACTCAGACCATACAGTTATCTTTTCAAAGAACAATTGCAAAATTCTAAATGATAAAGGTGAATGCATCATTACCGGATTTAGAACACCTGACAATTGCTATACTGCCAAGACTAGTTCTGAAACCTGTAACATTGTCAGAATGGATGACAATGAAATCTGGCATAATCGTATGGGTCACCTAAGTTATGATATCCTTGGTGGATTGTCTAGTCAAGAGATTGTTAGAGGAATTCCTAAAATTAAACCTATTTCTAGTGTTGTTTGTGGTCATTGCCAGGAAGGAAAAATAGTTAAGACTTCGCATAAAAAAGTTAAAGACACTCTCACCTCTAGACGTTTAGATATCATCCATATGGACCTTATTGGTCCCTCTAGAACTGTTAGTCTTTGTTGACATAGTTATATCCTTGTCATGGTTGATGATTTCACACGATTTACTTGGGTTGCCTTCTTGAAACATAAATCTGACACGTTTCAGAATTTTTTGAAAATTTTACTATGAATTGAAAATGAGAAGGACACACAAGTCAATCGCATTCGTAGTGATAGAGGGGGAGAGTTCATAGACACATGAATAGTTGAATATTGTGACTACAACGGTTACAAACACGAATTCAGTGCTCCTAAGACACCTCAGCAGAACGGTGTTGCCGAAAGGAAAAACCAAACTTTTCAAGAGATGGCACGTGTTATGTTGCATGCCAAATCTCTACCTCAGTACTTTTGGGTAGAATCTATTAAAACTGCATGTCATATCATTAATCGGGTTTATCTTAGGAAAAACACTAAACAAACCCCTTATGAGTTGTGGTATGGTAAGAAGCCTAATCTGAAATATCTAAGAACTTTCGGAAGTCAGTGTTATGTCTGTAAAGACAAAGAACATTTGTCTAAATTCGAGACGCGTGGTGATGAAGCCATCTTTTTAGGTTACTCACCAAAAATTCGTGCTTATCGTATATACAATCTGCGTACTAAGACCCTTATGGAGTCGATAAATGTAATTGTAAGAGACACTATTGTTGAAAATAAGATATCTGAATCACCTATTGTGGTTGAATCTGAAAATGATTTCAAAAATGATTCACCAGAAATAGATGACTCATTACCTATTGAGAGTCTAGATGTACCTGGATGGGTCTCTAAAGATCATCCCACTGACAACTTAGTCGGTAATCCTAATGAGCCAGTCCGTACTAGATCCCAGTTAAGAAATTATGCTAATTATGCATGTTTCGTTTCCCTTGTGGAACCGAAAAATGTTAATGAAGCATTGAATGACACACACTGGATTTCTGCTATGCAGGAAGAACTTTTACAATTTGTCATTCACGATGTCTGGTATCTTGTACCGCGGCCTAAAAAAAAATGTTATTGGGACACGTTGGATCTTTAAGAACAAATCTGACGAAAATGGGGTAATCCTAAGAAACAAAGCTAGACTATTTGCTCAAGGTTACTCACAAATAAAAGGGATAGATTTTAGCGAGACATTTGCCCCAGTCACTCGTCTTGAATCTGTTCGACTTCTTTTCGCCATAGCGTGTCACTTAAAATTTACACTTTATCAAATGGATGTCAAGTCTGCCTTCCTCAATGGAATTCTGTCCGAAGAAACGTATGTAGAACAACCCAAAGGGTTCATTGACCCAAAATACCCAGACCATGTCTTTCGTCTAAAAAAGGCCTTGTATGGCTTAAAACAAGCTCCTAGAGCTTGGTATGAACGCCTTTCCAATTTTTTGTTGGATAAGGGTTTTAAGAGAGGAGGTAATGACCAGACCCTCTTTGTCAAACATTTTGACAAACACATTATTATAGCCTAAGTCTATGCAGACGACATCATCTTTGGGTCTACTTCAACATTTGAAGTTAAAACCTTTTCTACTATTATGCATAAGGAGTTTCACATGTCCCTTATGGGGGGCTACAACTTTTCTTAGGATTTCAAGTGAAACAGAATTCGGATGGATTATTTGTCTCTCAAACCAAGTATGCCTTAGATCTTGTTAAGAAATTTGGTTTAGATAATGTTAAAGTTTCCCAAACGCCTATGAGTACTACTGTTAAATTATGTAAAGATGAAAATGGGAAGTCAGTTGATTCCACACTTTATCGTACTATCATTGGTAGCCTACTCTATCTAACTGCCTCACGACCAGATATAATGTATGTTGTATGTCCGTATGCTCGTTACCAGAATAACCCTAAAGAGAGCCATTTATCTTGCGTAAAACGTATTATAAAGTACATAAAAGACACTCTTAATCTTGGACTTAGGTACACTAATGATACCTGCAGCACCATCATAGGGTATACTGATGCTGATTGGGCTGGTTGTACTGATGATAGTAAAAGTACATCAGGTGCCTGTTATTATGTCGGAAATAATTTAGTAGGTTGGAGTAGCAAAAAACAGAATTTCACATCTTTATCTACGGCTGAGTCCGAATATATAGCAGCAGGAAGTTGATGTGCTCAATTGCTATGGATAAAATAAATGTTAAGTGACTATGGGATTAAAGAAGATCAGTTACAATTATATTGTGACAATCAAAGCGCTATTAACATCTCTAAAAACCCGGTTCAACACTCGCGAACTAAGCATGTCAAAATAAGACATCACTTTATACGCGAACTTATTGAGACTAAGGAGTTAGAAATTCATTACCTACCTACTGATCTGCAACTTGCAGACATGTTCACTAAACCTCTAGACTATAACAGATTTATGTATTTGCGTAATTCTATAGGTATGGTATGTGCTGATTAATCTCTTAAGACCTTAATTTTTTCCCTTTGTCCATTTGAGACAAAATGGGGGAGAAATTTGAGTCTTACGGGTTCAATGTTTTGTTCACATTTCATCTAAACTGCTTGATCTTAGTGTGCATATTTGCAGGAACCTCTTCTACTGATTTTCTACCTTTTCTAGTGTACAAATTTGTAAATAGTTGAGTTATGTAATTTTTGACTTTCTAGGATATGGGTAGATAGTATCTTTTGTATAGGACTAGGTTTTATTTTTTTTGGTTCCCTAAGAATTTAAGCTAACTCAAAGGAGATTTTGTCTCATATTTCCAAAGGGGGAGATTGAAGCACCTTATACCTTTGACTTACTTAAGTCTATATTGTATAAGTGTTCAACTAATTTGGAAATAGTGACAAAATTGGTTGTCTAACCTAGAATCCAAAGATCCTCAGAATTATTCTCTATAATCCTCTTTAATGATCCAAACAAGGTATAATTGAATCACACTACACACATTAGAAGTGCATACATGTGTATATATATTTTTAAAATTGATTGTGTGTTGAATTCCCTTTAAAATGTTGTTTTAATAATTTTTGGGAATTTTTAAACATTTTTAAAATAATGATTTCTTAAATAAAAAGTGTTTTTATAAACTTTGTGGGGTTAAAATGCTATTATGGAAAATATGTTTTTCATTAGAATGTTTGATTGGGTAGAATATCAAAGCGCTAGAAACTTCAGGGTGTTGCCTGTAATTACTTTTGACGCGCGTTTGCCAGCCAATAGAATGCCAACACTTGTCACGTTCCTGATATCTCATTTTGTGTTTGTTGTGTGAGAGAACTGCCTGGTGTGTTGTGGATCGTTAGATCAAACCTTATCAATGGCCTGCATCCGTTTTAAGTCCATCCATGTGCTATCCCTTTGGACCAATCACCTTCGTTTTAACCACCGCTGTTTTATCACCCTTGGATCAAGTCAACATAAGGAAGACCTAATCTCAATCGTTGATTTCGATTAGCAATTCAGAAACTTCCTTGGCTCCTATATAAACCCTCCTATTCTCAACCTTTGGGAACTTTTGGCAGTCGTCCAAATTGAGAGAAAAAAAGAGAGAAGAGAGAAGTGAGAGAGAAGATAGAAAAGAAAAGAGAGAAGAGAGAGAAAGGGAAATGTGTTAAAGAAAACCTAACCCTAACCCTAAACAACTTCAAATCATCTTCAAACCTTCGTATATATAAAACCCCAAACACAACCTTGAGTGTTTGAGAGAGAGTGGTGTTACTGGTTTGTTCATTTGAAGCTGTAACCTCTTGATCTGTGATCTTATTACCAACTTAAACATTTTTATGAAGATCTGTATTTATTTATCATAGAAATATTATATCTACACTTTGCATGTTATATTTCACTAGATCTGCATATTTGTTTCTCGTTTTGTGAAAATCTTTGCTGATTTAGATCTGTAAATATTTTATGGTTTCTGTTCTTATGAAACTTAACCTTGACCTAGTTTGATTCTCACTTGGAGATTTTCAATCTCAAAAATATTTTTAAAACAGAGGTTGATTAAGATCTTGACCAATTTTGAAGCAAGATATCCGTGGAATCTGGGATAAATTAAAGGTAAAAAAGGTTTCAAGTTCTGTAAGAAAGAAAGAAAAGAAAATCATAGCATATAGTCTTTATATGTAATTTTTCTAGGACTGTCTGTAAAAACTAAGTGTGTGTGAGTTCATGCATGGTGATAGGAATCACATGACAAACACTTAACACACTACCACACTGGAAGTGTTGTGAATAAGATCAAAGATTATTGAGTCGACGCAAGGAAGCTAAAGCAAAGGGGAAGTTATCAAACTGGAAGAACATCATCATAAATCAGATCTAAGAGAAGTTAGAAGTACACCAAGTGGGGTATATTCCTAAACTTAGAATAGGTTGAGTTGTGTGCATGTATGTTGTATTGTTTGTAACTGCTATTTGTTTTTAGTGGATTTTTACTTTTGTGACTTAGAAGTCACCGTGGATGTTTCCTCTATTGGGAGAGGTTTTACCACGTTAAAAACGGTGTGTTCTGATTATCTTCATCTCCTAATCTCATTCTATAGTGTGCTGAATTTTTGAAACTATCTTAGTTTTAAAACTGATTACAAATTCTTGGTTATTCTCGTACATAAGTTTTTGTAAACACATCTTGTTATTTATCATTTTTATTTTCAAAAGAAAAGGGTTTCTTCAACAAACATCTCGGAGTTGCTTATACAGTTTAATCTTGTATTAAACGGCATTAGCAACGTTTTTCAACTATAATATGACAACAAAATGGGACAAGTTATATTGTCTAAAACAAAACAGGACATTTTGTCCTTCAATATATATATATATATATATATATATATATATATGTATGTATGTATATGTATGTATGTATGTATGTATATATTTACCAAGTATTTCCAGGGAAATGAGTTTGCACAGAGAATAAATCTTTCTTCATTAAAACCAAATAGATTAAATACAAAATGAAATCGATTTTCATTATATACAACTATCCTATTATATGGGTTTCTTTCCTTCTGCTTTTGATACAGGTTCCATCCCAGCTGAAGGATCATCTAATGCATAAGGAAAGTTTATAAAATTCATATCTCGCAGCATTCTAACATTAATTATGGATGGACGATCAAGCAAATGATCAGGACGAAATATCTCAAAATTAGAGTGAAGACTATAATCACCAAGATACTTAGAAATCATGCATCGAGGAATAGCACGAGGAGGAATCCAACTAAGATCAAGCTTAAAAGGAGGCACGGGCAAATCAAGCACTCCAGGCTCATAATAATCCCATAAGAAGTGTCCTTGGCCCAGTTTCAGCACACACATAGCATTCAACCATCCCTAATTGTACCCCTCATTATTCGACTGCTACAACCGAGCATCAAGATGATATAGAGCTTCATTATACCCATCCATCCAAAATTCCCTGGGCTGCTTGTGAAATTGATAAGTCAATTTATCAAGTTTCTCGTGGACCTTTTTTACAAAAAGATCCTTATTTTCCAACGCAGAATTTTTGTTGGAGAGTTGGTCGGTGAGAACTTGCATTTTCTGAGACATTTCGACCAGGGCTTGAGTTTTGGCTTTTATCTGAGTCGCTTGATTTATTAAAGTCTGGTTAGTCCTCGTCTCTTCAACACTTTTTTGAACAGCTCTACCTCTAACCCTTGAGGAGGGTGTCGGTTTGGCTCGTTTCAAAGTCTCCAGCTCTTATCTCAAGGCAGCATTTTAATTCTCTAAAAAGGAATAGCCCTCATCGTTGATCGAAACCAAGGCTCCCGAGGAAGAAGAGGCAACAGTTTTTAGTCGTTTTAGCTCCTCCTGCAGCGTAACATTCTCTTCTTCCAACAGCTTGGCAATATGCCTATATTCTTCAACCTCATGACTTATAACACTTTCTCTTCTCTTATGAGTAGAGAGATAGTTATCGTAACCTCGATTAGTTCTCAGTTGTTGGCATTTTTGCTCGTAATCTTCATGTAGGAGTTTGGTGGACTCTTTGTACTGCTGTTAAAGTTCCTCGATCGTTCCTTGAAGATCTTTAATCATTTCATAATAAGCCACATTTTTTGCTACAACACGATCAAGTAGACACTTCAAGTATTGGTAAGCATCAATTGCTCATTCAGAAGCATCAGATTTGAGGATGTCTATTATATGGGCTTTAGTAAAATCTACATGACCAGTTTTGAAATAATCGTTGCATTTCTTCATCAACTCTGTATCATTAGCTGATAAAAGTTCCATCCTGGCCATAAACTAGCAAGGAGAAAATAAAATGCATCAACAATGATACATGACAGGTCAAACAAAGATGCGAGATAAATAACAAAGGTTCATTCTTATTCATCATACAATAGGAAAATACATCCCAAATTACAACTGAGGGAAAAAGAAAGTAACATAAGAATCGAATAACTTTACACCTTCTCCTTATTCACTACAATATCTTTAGTTGGTTTGGAGGGAAGAGTAGCTTGCTCGGAAGGAAGAGCAGGTTGCTCGAAAGGAAGTGTAGGTTACTCGGAAGAAGTGCTTGCTTGATGAACTTGCTCGAGAGGTTGGGAAACAATGGTAATGGGCACTTGCGCTGCTACCATCACAGAGGACTCATCAGATGGGGCTTCATATTCTTCTTCTTCATCGATGATAGGAGGAGGACCATGAGTATGTTTCTGAAAAAATTCAGAATCGTTCGCAATTTTCAATTATTTCAAGGCCGCAACCCATCCATCTCTGAAGTATTTTATGCTAGCATATTCCATCTGACAAGTATTGGCAGTTAAGGACATATTCCATCCTTTATCCCAGCCAGAGCTGAAAGAATTTTTTTACAACAGTTTTCTTCTTCACCTTCTCTAATGAAGCATGTGCCTCGGCCAGCTTCACTTTTTCTTCCAACTATTTCTTATGATGTTCAGCCTCTTTAAGCTTGGCCTCAACCTCCTCGCCAGATGTCAGCTTATCCTCCAGCTCTTTTTTACGTCGTTCAACCTCATCAAGCTTACCATCAACGACCTTCAGTTTGTTTCGCAACTCTTTAGAATAATTTATAGATTGGTCTCGAGTGGTATTGACGGATTGAAGTTCATTCTCCCAAGTTGTATTTCTTCCTCGTACTTCTAACGGGATTCATTCAGAGAGCGGGATAGACCAGTAAAAGATTCTTCTACCCCACCCGAGGAAGTGAAAGCCCTAATAGCTTCATCTTTATTCAAGATGCCATTAAAGAAATCCATAAACTGAAAAAGGAAAGAATTTGACTCAGAATATGAATGAAATATGTAGAGACAAGGAAGTAATAAGGATGAAGATACTTACTGACGCAATATATTGAGCGGCTAAATCAGTGAGCTTCTCCCTAGAAAGGAAAATCCTCTGCAGCTCGATGTTCGGGAAAGGCCCAAGATTTAATCAAGTCCTTGGACGAAATTGGAGCGGCGAGAGATGGAGCTTTAGCTCTCAAAGGACCCTCAATATCAGAAGGTTGAGCTACAGTTTATGTAGGTCTTTCAGTAAGACCTCTTCTTAGACTCTTTAGAGGAGCACTTTCAATCAAAGGTGCTGCCTCTTCTTGTGTAATAGCAACACCTTCAATCAAAGGTGATGCCTCTTTTGGAAAAACTGGGGGCTTCTAACCCACCTCCTTCACAGTTGTAGATGTTCCCTTAGATGGAATAATGTCCATTTTCTTCGTCCCTTCAGTTGGGACATCCACGTTATTTTTCTTTGCCCCATCAACACCAGAAGCATCTTTGACAAATAACCCAGGCATCCTCCTTTTCTTCGTCATCAAATCGACAATGGAAGTATCCAAGTGAGACGAGGAGTTTCCCACACTTGATCGAGACGTTGGCAGTTGATCAAGATCGATTACCGTAGGAGGTGCAATAGGACGCGCAATGAAAGATGAGGTGGTGTTTTTGTACCTCCATAAATAATAAGCATCTCTAATGTGATCCCCAGCAATTGATTGATGAAAGCTCCAGATAAGTTTTAAATCTTTTATGTTAACATCAATTTCTTTTGGGAACTTCCTTTTACTATCAACTGTAACAAACAAAAATTAATGTCAGTGACGCATTTTGTCAAACATGAAGAAAGCTAGATTCAAAAACTAAAAACAACCTATCCCATTTCCACAAAGCGGACATCTAGGACCTTGGTACACATCATTTCCATTTATTGGGAGGTCTTGCCAATTTTTTATCACAACCCCATGATCACAATAATCCCTGTTGGCATCGGGAAGATTGACAACTAAAGCTCTATTCGAAAACCTAGTTTTCAAATAAAAAGTACTGTCACTGGTAACCCATTTATAACAATACATAATTTCAGGAATTCCTAAATGAGTTCCATGAATTTGATTTATTCTATATACGCCATTAACTACCCTCCATGTATTTGGAGCTACCCTTGTCAGTAAAATATTGAAATATTGGCAAAATTACAAACACAAGGGATTTGACGGGAAAGAAAAGCCACAGTCCGCTACAAAAAGGGAGGGAAACCAATGTTCCTTCGCCAGAGAAAATAAATTAGAAGGGCAAGAAGGCTCCTCCAAAATAACCCAAGAGGGAATTGAAAAATCAGTCCCGAATTTATCTAAAGATTCAACAAGGTAAACCATGATGACTAAAGCAAAGAAAGATGAAGGAAGAAAATCTTACAGAGAATGAAGAAATATGCTAATGACGGATGACGGAACAACGACAGTATAAAATAGAGGGAGAATGTAAAGAGTTCAGAAAATACGGATGTGAAAAGTGGAAAACGATGGGGATTTCTATTGCTCTTAAATACCTTGCATCGGGAAAAGAGAAAAAAATGATTATGGAGAAAGATGATTGCATTTCTGGTGATTAAATCATGAGAAAGGCGCAAATGTCAGGAAAAGAAAAAAATAAATGATTACCAAGAAAGACGATTGCGTTTCAGGTGATTAAATCATAAGAAAGGCGCAGAGATCAAAGCGCCGGTTAAAAATTCATAATATTTACAAGCTTGCCATTACGCACTCAAACGGAAAGAAATATAATAAAAATGTCCCAAGTGTTAGAGATCTTTAATCCAGACATAATGTTCCACACTTTCTTATTTAACTTCAACTGTAAAACATTGGGGGCTTCTGTTGATACAAAAATTAGTCAGCTGACATGGACCAATTAGATAAAGACATGTGTCAACCTACGTAGCAAATAAATACTTTCACCGAGATACTCAAGCGTACCGAGCAACTCAGGCGGTCCGAGCTACTTAGCGTGCATAGCAGCTAACCAAGAAAACCAAAAGGCAACTACGCATTCAATGAACGCCAGATTTAATGCGCATTATTATTGTACAGATGTATATGTCTACTAGAACATTACCTTTTCCTATGTACTGTCTCAAGGCTATAAATACATTATAACCCAGTCGTAAAAGGGGACTTTTGGATATCTTGGTAAACCCATTATCGAGATTCAGGGCAAACATTCAGCAATACAATAATAGTGGACGTAGGCCATTTGTAGAGCCGAATCACTTTAAAAATACATTGCCTTATTTATTTATTCCTTTTTATCTGTGATTAATTAATTAGATTGCGTCTAGTTTTTTACATCAACACTCGCATTAACTTGTTCAATGTCAATTTCTAACTTCATCGTTAACTCATTACTAAGAAGAAACGATGTAAGGGATCGATGTGAAAGTACGAGTTGGGTATAGAAAACTTATTTGTGTGACTTTCATCAAGGGGGTTTCCTTGGATTGTGTGTTTACTATAGGCTTGGACTTCATTACAATTATATTTAAGTGGGAGACACCCTTAGCTTGGACTTGTGAATTTGGTTAAGCTCCTTATCTTACTTGAGTATACTATTTTATAGTTTTAGTTGTTTTCTATTATATGTTTGTGTTGTTATTTTTTCAAAGTTGTGTTGACTTTTGTTTATATTTCTTTATACTTCTAGATGAAAAAAATAATATGTGGTTTAGAACTTCCAACTATTCGTTTGATTTATAGAAGTTGGTTAGTTAGAGATATATGATGTCAATTGAAATGGTAATTGTGTGGGTGTGGATAGATATATGCCTTTTGCCTATGTTATTAAGAGTGGATAATTTAGAATTTACCTTTCGAATTTCATTAACACTAAATTCTTCTAGGAACTTAAGATTATCCTACATATGATTCTTTTGATTTTATTAGATAAAAATTCCTCTTATGTAAAAATCTAAAAGAATAAAAAAACACCATAGTATAGTGCAATTAACAAGTAAAATATATATAAACGTAACATAATATTCACTTTTCATATCCTTGCAAGTTAGGAATATCTGCATTAAGCATTAACAAACAAAACATATATTATTGAATATCACTTTTGTATATACAATGGTACCTTTGTATCTCTTTAATTGCGTGACAAGGGAGACGTGATTGCATTATATATAAAACTAGATTTACATTCAAAGAAATTCACTTAGACCTTTCTTGTAAAATTGTGGATTGATTTGGCTACTCGGATTAACGCGTTCAACGTCAATTTCCAGCTTCATTGTTTAGTGATTACTATGTAGAAATGGTGTAAGGGATTGATGTCGATGAAGGAGATGAGTATAGTAAACTTAGTTGTGTGACTTTCATCAAGATGGTAAGCACTCACCATTTTCAGGGAGGGCTAGGCTATTTAGTTTTGGATAGCTGACACTGTTTCCTAAGGTGTTAAGTGTGAAGATGTATGCTTAAAAATGATTTTGTATTCATTTTCTTTTAAATTTATATATTAGTAAAATTACGTCAATTGTGGTAATTTAATACATTGTTGGAAGTTTCATTGACAAGCGTTTTTAGTCTATACTTGTTTCCACATGTTTTTATTACTTCTAAAATATTTTGTTATCAATCAAACAAGATTGTCACGTCATTTTTTGGTGTTACTAGTCCAATACAATCCATGTCGAAAGATACTCTACAAAGATTCACTACTTTATGTCATCTCAACCCTTAACTACCTATGCTCCAGATCCTAAAAGATATGTGTGATTTGTTTGAGTGTGCTCCGTGAGTGTATGTGTGTGTTTTAATGTTAATATGTATTAATGTCTGCGTTCGTATGCATGCCGAACAATGTGTGAGTCATGATGTATATATACTATTTTTATACAGTGTGTTATGTGATGTGATATACATATATCTACAGTCTATGTGTGTGTGTGTGTGTGTGTGTGTTTGTGTGTGTATCGTGTGCATTTTATGCATTTTACAATGTGTGTGATGGTCTGATGTGGTAAATCTATAGGTTTGTGTGTGTTTCTTATTACCCTCGTTCAATTTTACATAGGGTTATAAAATTAGTATGCAATAACTATTGAGAATTGAAAAGAGAAAGGGTAGGTAAAATTAACACACTTGTAGACAATCTTGTCTAAATTATTTGGGATTCATTATGCCTTAAAAAGGAAATTTTTTAGTCATTAGGGGTGTAACTATTAGTTTCTACTGATATAATGAAGTTGCTAACTATTATTTCTGCTGACAAAAGGTTATCCACTTAATACATAAAAGCCTACTTTTTCTTTGGGACTTTTTCTTATGAAATATGCTTTAGTCCGAGCTTTTCTCATTATATATTGATTTCTATATTTTGTAGAGATGAATTTAATGTATTCTCAACTTGTGAATCTATTCTCAAGTTTTTTTGTTGAGAAAGATGTCATTTATTTATTTAGTTACGTGGGGTGCAGATTTTTCCAAACCTCAACAAACTTCTCTTCTTAGTTGATGAAATAGTTAAGCCCTATGTTTTGTCATCTAACTCATTTATTAGAATTTATTGTTGATTTTTTCTAATAATATAGTATGGAATGGTATTGGTTTTTGTTAAAGGTATCTATTCTCTTATAGTATAGTATTCAAGTCCGTGAGTTTGAATATAATTTAGAAAACACGATATTCGTAAGCAAGAGATAGAGAAACTGATGGAAGAGACGAATACTTAATATAAAACATTTAGGCATGCAATATTTTTTATGTTCCATACAAGTTTATTATTTAACTATGTCACTTATGTTAACAAAGGCGTAGATTGGAAGACTACCAGTTCTTACAATTGGTGCCTACCAGGTATTTCTTAATTAGGTAACTTCACATTGGAGTTAGACGGGCACTAAAATATCAAGCCAACATTCCATCATCAATAATATCCATCCATTGTTTACCAAAATTCTAATTAAGAGGTGGATCTTTTCATATTAGAACATTGTATAGGTGCAATGTATCAAAGTGTTTGGACTTCTTCAACTCCACATACCTCGTTGTTAAACATATCATTAAGTATTTTCTTGGGTTCTAATGTAGTTTGAAATTATTAAGTAAATGAATCCCACATATTTTTATCAAATAGTAACTTGTACAGTTTTGTATATAATTTCTATGTTCTTAACCATTTTTATTGTTTGCTATATGTGAGGGTGGTGTTATGTGGTAGATATTTTCTTAATATTTAATTTAATGTAACAGTTCATAACACTTACAAAAGGTGCATTTATTTCCTCATATATTACTATTTGTAAGTGTTTTGAGACATTATAAAAAATACATATTTTTTCATTTTCAAGTGTTTAGAACCACTGCAAAACAAAAATGCTATTGAATTTGCAACGGTTAACACGTGAAAAAACTGTCATTTGTAAGTGTTCAAAACTGTTACAAATTATTTTGTAATGATTATCCTTAAAGGACATTCATTTTCAATAAACCATTGAAAATTCCATTTTGCAATAGTTTTGAACCGTCGTAAATTTTTAATAATGCAACAACAACGGTTTTAAATTATTGCAAATGCCATTTGCAAGTGTTTAAACACTTGAAATTTTCCTGTTTTGATGTAGTGACACCATGTAAGAGTTACTTCACAATTTATATTGGAAAAAGCATAATCACTATTGACCTATTTTTATAATAACATCGTAGTCGGCATTGATACTTTTATATTTGAAAGGCCAAAATTCACAATCAACATTCACATTTTCATCATCAATAGTTCTATTTTCACAATCATCACTGACATTTTCAAAACGTAAAAACCACAATCAATATTGAATTTTTTTCTAATGAGTTGTAAGATTATCAAAAGTGTTACTAATATTTCCACTATCACTATCAAGATTTTTGTAAATCACCATTATAACCTACAAGTATCGAAATCTTTGGCATTATCCATGTGAATATTAAAAGACACAACCTACAATATCTTTTGGGCATAACCTCTTTATGAATGTTGAAAGGCACAACCTATAATCTCATTTGGGCATATCCTCTTTATGAATATTGAAAGGAACAATCCAAAATATCTAATGGGCATAACCTCTTTGTGAATGTCGGAAGGCATAACCTATAATCTCTTTTGGGCATAACATCTTTGTCAATATTGAAAGGCCCAATCCAAAATCTCTAATGGGCATAACCACTTTCTGAATGTTGAAAGGGACAACCTAAAATCTCTTTAGGGAATAACATCTTTATGAATATTGAAAGAAACAGCCTATAATCTCTTTTGGGAATAACCTATGTGAATGTCGAAAGGAATAAGATATAATCTCTTTTGAGAATAACCGTTCATAATGTTGAAAGGCGCAATTCACAATCTCTCTTGGGCATAAGCTTTTTGGGAATATCGAAAGGCACAACCTATAATCTCTTTTAGGCATAACCTATGTGAATGTTAAAAGGTATAACCTATCATCTTTAATGTCCATAATCTCATTGTGAACGTTGAAAGGCACAACCTATAATCTCTTTTGGGTATAACCTCTTTCTAAATGAAGACATGATTCACAACCTCTTCTTATCATAACCTCTTTGTGAATGTTGAATGGAATAACATATAATCTCTTCTGGGTACAAAAAATCCTTGTGAATGTTAAAAGTCACAATATACAATCTCCATTTGAAAGTATCCAACAAAGAAACAACTTATAATCTTTTTGGTAAAACCTTATTTTAAAAGGTAAAAAATTTATAATCTCAATGGCAAACCTTCAAAGAATGGAACAATCCATAACCCCATTCGACTTAACATATTTGGGATTGGTAAAATGTATAACCCAATCTATATCGAATAATATCTATGACATTGATAAAAGGCATAACCTACAGTTGCCAAAATGCAACCCACACATTATCGATAAAATACATAATATAAAGTCTCTGCAACTTAATATCTATGATATCAAAACGGACAACCCATAGTTTTTTGTAGCATCATTACCCACATTATCAATAAGAGAAACAACATATAGTCTATAACATAATTTATACTATATTGATGAGAGGAAATACCTGCAACCTCTTTCGGCATGACCTCCAGGTCAAGGGAAGAAAAAACACCCCCACAATTAAAAAAATCATCATGAAAATCATAAGCGTTGATATCATTCAAGACCAATTATTATTTATAGCATCATTCTCTATATATAATAAGTTATAGGTAAACATAAGTACATAATAATGTTACTAAAGTAATCACCCATCCACAATCGATGATACCACCGATAAAAGTAAATTCAAATAATGACACAAATGCATAGTACTAACAATCATTTTTGATAATAATGCGTAGGACAAACAGATTATAAAAAAACAAGAAAGTAATGTTCTATGATATTGACACAAAATAAAGAGTAAGATAAAATCTATGATGCCCATGTAGAGGCACAAGCCAAAAATCACTTTGCAAAAGATACACTGATATATTTAAATATGTAGTATAAAAAATCTTTGCCAAACTCCATCCCCACTATTATAGAAGAATCCTCCACCTCTTGTATAGCCTTATGTTCAAATTCAAGTTTTGCTAATTTATCCTTCTCCACAGAAAGTTCTTGCATCAATCTACGTATATTCTCATGTTAAACAACTTCATGATCAACATATCCTGGCGTACCACTTCGGTGTTGAAACTAATCTTTGAAAGCAAGATTATAGTTAGACCATAGCAAAAGTTTGATATGTTTCTCCATCCACCCAACACTCAAAACAACATCCTTCATGTCAATAACGACTTCACTTACTCTCAAAATATGCACATCAGAAAGAGATGATCAAATACACCTATCTTCACTACTCCGACAACTAATTGGGATAGGAGAAATGTGTAACACCCGACATTTTTATAATTTGGAATTTAATTATTTTTGGCATTTACACGCGTGCACTGATTTAATTAAGATGAAATGTTGCGTATTAATGAAATATTAATCAGGAGAGATTAATATTAATATTATGTGTTAAATTTACTAAGTATGTATAGTAAATAAAAATGGTGAATGTTTAATACGTCGTAGTGAGTGAGAACGACGGTATTTTTATCAGTATCTCAACCGGGGCGTGCGGGTATATTATTTTAAGGTTGAGATAGGAAATTTATGTCAAGTGACTCGGATGGAGATTTCGAGATCACGGTTGATTCCGAATGGGATGAGATAGGTATAATTGAGTACCCGGGTGTAGTATTTGGGTTCTGGGGGCTTTTTAGACTAGTCTGGGCTCATGTAGGGGTATTTAGGACATTTTAAAATAGCCAATTAACCTAAATTTTGGATTACTGTGTTATAAGATAAGTGTTAGGTGTGTGAGGTAGCCCTACCATTAGCTATAAACCCTAATAGACAGGTGGAAGACAGGAGAAAGTAAGGAGAAGGCTAGAGAGGCTAATTGGGGAGAAAAACCCAAGGGATTCTAGCATCAAATCGTTACACACAAGAGAGACTAGGCCTTACCATTATTTCAAGGCAACTAATTAATTTTTTTTAAATTAAATTGAGGCGATTCATGTTCATATCATGGTAGGTGTAGAACAAAACCATTTTTAGGAAGGGTTTTTACATGAAAAATGGGGTTTTTGGCGAAATTGATATCGTGTATATGTTAGACGATTAATTGATGATATAGTACCCATTAATATTGTTGTAATTAGAATCATATCAGAAAGTCAGAGGTTCAATATTTTTAATTGTGAATTTTGAAACCAAATCTAGGGTTTAGATGTAATGTTCTTTTTAAAAACCTAATTCATGAATTTAATTAATGACATTTGATAAATCAATGACATTTGAATGATTTTGTACTGTTAGAAAAATTTAGGATCCATTCCCTTAAGTTATATATACGTTTCAATGGAGGTTTGGTATCGTATTGAAAGGTTTTGGGTCAAAATTGAAGAAGAGGGTTTGTTGTATTGAGGTAGCGAATCCGTTCGCAGGTCCAGCCAAACTGGTTCTGAGACCTGGGTGAACCGGTTGTCATTATGGCCAAACCGATTCAGTTTTTCTGTAAGGCCCAAGTTTGTCCATTGGTAAATGGGTGAGTTCTGCAGGGTTTTAATGAATTTGATAAACTCATAAAAATCAGAGATATTTATTAGAGTGATTCAAAAGATAATATTACATAGGGATGAATGAGTAAATAAAGTTAGACTTGAAAAAAAGTGAGAGAAATAATTAGTGAGTAATTTTAATAACAAATTAAGTGGAATGAATTCATAATTATTGGATGTACGGGCTGGTTAAGTATGTCCAAGTATTATAGTGGGGTGATGTTATTTTATTTAATAAATAAATGAGAACTTAAATTAATTTAAGAGTCGGGGTGTAGATTCAGGATTGTAGCTATTGCTTTGAGCGATAGACGCAGTTTAGCAGAATATATATATATATATATATATATATATATCAATATTAATAATATATGTGTATGATATTTCTGTGAAACTCACCCCTCTAGTGCTATCAGGCGGAAAGACAACATGCTAAGTATCAACCCCAGTTCATAGCGTTGTGTTTATACCTTGTGCAATGGTTATTCAAAGTGAGATGATTAGGGTATGGTTGAGACTCACTATCGAAGGACTATGACCTCCTCCAATAAATTTGTGATTTTACCGAGTCGGTGTGAGAGTCCAACTGTCAGTAATCGGATGAAGTGAGTATGCCCTAAATAATGATAGAATTGTGGATAAAGGCATCCAACAATTTATTACTCAGGAGAACGCATGTAATGAATTATTATTTGGGGAATGGCATCCAATGAGTTATTACTTGGGGGATAACGTTATACGCGATATATATATATTTTAAGACTGAAGGTTAAAAATAACTGGGATGAAGTTATAAGCATGATAAATGAATACTTAATCTAATGGGAGAAATAGCTAAGAAATTACCGATAGACAATACTCGGGTTAGAGTGTCTTATTCGTGAGGTTTACAATATGACTAATTAGATGGGTTAGTGTAACTAGGAGGGTTATGATGTATAGGCTTGGTGTGCACAGTAGTTGAGAGCTGAGGGGTAATCTCATAAGAGTGCGACACGGGCTTAAATATAGAAATCTTTATAGCATATTTTTTTAGTGCATCTTAATTACATGCAAATACTTTTCAAAGGTTTTAGGCACTAACCTGTATCAAAATATTTACCACAAACTTTTAGGTGTCCAGCCATAGGGATGTTATGGATGATCACTCTTTCTAGGGATACGTAGCTACAGCGGATGTGGAGGATTACAAAGTTCAGAGTAGTCGCTTACTTCATTGCTTCTTAGACTAGGCTTTATTTAAGCTATCTGTTGGGGATGTTGCTCAGATATTAGGATTGGATTTTGGCAACCAATTGTTTATTCGGTACCCAGGTTCATATTATGCATTTTAACTTCCTCATTTGGTGTGATTGGTTTATTTAGTTTGATTTTCGTTGGATTGTGATTGAATGGTATTATTTTGGTATCTTAATTAAAGACTAAAATTTTAACACTGCTTGTTAAAATAATAGGTGGTTAGTAATTAATTACCTTTTGATAGTGATGCTAAGAATGAGCCATATGAGACTACCATTTTATTTTGGTAGTGAATTGGACACCCATTATTTTAATAGATGGGGTGTCACAGATGGTATCAGAGCATCAGGTTCTAGTGTCCTATAGGATTTGTGTGGGTTTTTACATTTCAACGTAGTATCCTTTGATATAGAGCTCTATTTTTAGGACTGTTGCATTCATACTTCCACGTTTACATATTTATATTCTCCCACTGATTATTTTGTATTTGATCATGAGCGAATACAATTTCGATCCCATTTTTTACTCCACCAAGGAGAGACCGTCAGACGAGAGCGAGTGTTGGGCAGGAATCCCCATAAGGGAACATTATGTTGATAGTGGTGGCTGACGTTATGGCACAAGAAGTTAATGCGGCGATGACTGTAATGGCACAACATTTTTCGCAGACTCAGCCACAACAGCCAGTGGAACCAATCATTCTTGCCCACCCGATCCCATTCAATTGGTAGAGAGTGAGAGAGACATTTCAAAAAGGGCATCCACCAGAGTTTCGGGGGAGCTCTGATGTCATCATTTATAGTCAGTGGAAGAAAGACATCGAGAATCACCTTCGTATGGTTGAGCATAGTGACACTCAGAAGCATATTTTGGTAATATTGAAGCTATTGGGTGCAACTTTACAATGGTAGGAGTTAGTCACCAACTCCGAGGAGAGAGATATTATGATGATCATTGAGTTACGGGGGAAATTTGACCGCAAGTACATTCCTTCGGCGATACAGATAGAGATGCAGAGGAGATTTAATGAAGTGGTATAGGGAAATCGATTCATAGCTGAGTACGAGGAAGAGTTTACCCATCTGGAAAACTTTATGCCCGATGAGGTGAATAATTAGAAGAAGATGCTAAAGTTCATGGATGGACTTACTTGGAGGACTGGCAAAATTTTTGGCTTTAAAAACTTATATTAAGGTCATCAATGCCGCACCCCTACACTGTCAAGAACATCTTTTCCACATAAAGGGAAGCAAGAGAATGGGAGAGACTAGTCAGAGTAGGAAGGCAGGTGGGAATGGTGCTAGTGGGATAAAAAAATAGCAGGTGACCAGGCAGAATGAGAGAGATTTATGTCTAAGAGGTTCAGATCTGGAGGTTTCAGACCTGCGAGTGGTTGGTTTAGATAGGGCCTTCCTCATCCTCAGTAGTAGCGTAGGTTCCCCGGGGTCGCTAGGGCCAAGGGAACAATGGGTAAAGGCAGTAAGGTTAGGGATATCAGGGCCACCGACAGGGGCAACCCTGATCATTGTTATAATTATGGAAGAAGAGCCATCGCAAGAGGGATTTACCCCATCCACCCAGAGGACCATAGCAGGGTGTCTAGCAGGGGTAGTAGGCGCAGTTACCACTGGAAGCACCAGCTGCACCAACCCCACTTTACTAGGGGTAGTTATAGTAAGGACTTATCTATAACGTCTAGGATGCAGTCATACCTCAGGCACCGCAGGCGCCACCTGCAGTAGAGGGTACATTTCCTATTCATAGGCTTATGGGTTAGGTGTTGTTTAATACGAGAGCTTCACATTCATTCATAGCCACCCGATTCGCATGCACAACTGGTCTATTAGAGATAACTGACAGGTTTCTTTTATGTGTAGAGTCACCTTTAGGTAGTGGGTTCCTTATACACTCGATATGTAGGGTCATATATAGACATTGGGATATTATGTCTAGAAGACGACCTACTAGTGTTAGATATGGAGGGGTATGTTTTTATTTTGGGCAAAGATTAGTTAGATGGGTACAGAGCGATGGTACATTATCATAGGAGGACCATTGTTTTCCCCTTTTTGAGGCAGGATATGTTTCTAGTGGAGATGCCTATACCTGAAGGAGGATTGACCACTCACTTATACTACATTAAGGAGGAGATCTCACAGGAGGTGGTTATCTCCTTGGATTCTATTTCGGTCATGAGGGAGTTTGCTAACGTTTTCCAAGAGATACCCTGATTACCACCTAGATGGGAGATTAAGTTTATGATTGATTTAGCGCATGGGACGACGTAAGTCGCACGAGTACCATACCATATGGCCCCATTAAAAATGCGAGAGTTGAGGGATTAAATTCAATATCTCTTGGAATAGGGCTTTATTAGGTAGAGTACATTATCCTAGGGTGAACCATTGATATTTTCTAAGAAAATAGAATGGTCACTTCGTCTATATATAGACTACTGGGAGCTAAACAAGGTCACGATTCAAAATAAGTATTCGTTGCCTCGAATCAATGACTTATTCAATCAGTTAAGGAGCAACATTCTTCTTAAAGATAAATTTTCGATTAGGATGTCTCAAATTACGTATTAGGGAGGATCATGTTCCTAAATCGTATTACTGACACCATATGGATCGTACGAGTTAAGGTAATTCCATTTGGGATGACTAATGCACCGACAGTGTTAATGAACCTCTTGAACAAGGTCTTTTGGGAGTTTCTCGACCAATTCATGATTGTGTTCGTTGATGATATTTTGGTTTATTCTCACACTGAGGAGGAGCATGCAGAGTATCTGCTTTTGGTTTTGTAGACATTATGGGATCACCAGTTGTACGCCAAGTTGGAGAAATGCGGATTTTAGCAGAGGGAGGTGAAGTTTTGAGGTCACGTTATATTGGATAGACAGATTTTATGGATTCAAGTAAGGTATCGGTGGTGAGGAAGTTGGGATATATCGTACCTTTATGGATATTTAAATTACATGAGTGGGTGTAATTTAATATTCGAAGAAATGATTTGAGAATTTTAAATGAAGGAAAATTTGAAGTGCGGGTTAAATATTAATGATGCATGCTATATTCACTTATCGGAATAAGTAAATGAGTTGGATTATTTTTATATCATGTCGCAGTTGGGGAAAGCGACAAGTAAAAAATATTTACTCGAAAAAATATTTGCAAAGTGGTTTTAACAGGTAATTTTTTTATAAGTGACTCGAATGAGGATTTCGAGTGCACGGTTTGTCTCGAAAGGGCCGAGATAGTCAAAATAAAGTATCCGGCGGTAGTGTTCGGGTTTCGAGGACTTTTTGGGCTTGTAGGGACTCACAATTGTGTATACGAGCCAATTTTGGGGTTAATCAAGGATAACCCTTATTTCTCTCTTATAAGGGCATGGGAGATAGATAAAGGAAAGAGAGAAAAGAAAGAAAGAATAAAGGAGAGAAAGGACGAAAGAAAATGAAGAAAAGAGGAGGCTCGGGCCAAGTTCCGATGGATTCCCGATACGAGGTCGTTGGATTTATCCATCAAGGCAAGTGTTTCACTTGATTTAATCATTTTATTGTGTTTATTATAATCCATATTATAGTTGGTGTAAAAACTATATGATTTGGGTTGGGATTCTTGGATCAAAAATGGGTTTTTGAGAATTGATTTCATATAAATTGTTGTGATATTAACTCCATTTGAAATCTAGGTTAAAATCCATGTTAATGGTATAATTTTTTATGTGAAATTGAAAGAGTTGAATATAACTAGGGCTAATTGGGAATAGGGTTAAATATTAACTAATTTGATGATTCCCAAGAATAAATTAGTGTGTAGATTAGTATATTGATGGTTGATGAGGTTCGAAACCATAAAATTTGGGTTGGCTGAGTGTTTGAGTGATTTTTCTGGAGGTGTGGAAGAAGATAAACTTGTACGGAACAAAAACTGTTCGTATAGAACCAATCCAAATGCGGTTCGGTTCATTTTCTTTGGAACTGGACCGGTTTGATTTTGTTATTATTGGTTTGGTTTGTTTGTTTGGTACCGGATATGTTCATTTTTGGGGCCATGGGTTCTGTTCGATTTAGGCAGAAAAGTTTGAGAGGTTTTTCCTGGTCTATATAGAGCGTGAGGATCTTTAAATGATGGAAAGAGATGTATAAACCTCATGTTAGGAGAGATAAGATCCGAGTTGTAATTTTTAAGAGTGCTTGAGAGGAGCGAAACTCGAAAAATTATTTCGGCGGGTTTATATATACTTATGCGTGTAGGATATATGTATGCCAAATATATGTGAGTAAATCCGAATGTGCGAGTAGGATGAAATTAGAATTTTAGTTAGACATGGTGAGCTAATATTCAAAAGAAATAAAGGTGATATGTGTATCATAAGTGTGTGAATACTTATGGAAATAAAATAAGTGTGTGAATATTTATAAAGTTATACGTATTGATATATTCGGGATTATAGGCTAATGCCGAGCGAGATAGGCATGGATAATCGGACTTGATATATATATATATATATATATATATATATATATATATATATATATATATATATATATATATATATAGGTATAGAGACTGTATATATATGATATGATTATGAATATATCTGTGCGTCATTGATATATTTATGTGCAATATACCCCTTCAGTGCTATCATGGGAAGTTACGCGATGTGGGTGAATCCCCTGGCCTGAGGAGCAGGGTGCATATAGTCCCCAGGTCATAGCGTCCATTTATTATTGTGTGATTTTTATTAGGGGTGAGTCGTGGTAGGTATGTTTCGTCTCATTTCCGAGGAGGAACTATGACTGCTTCCCGTACGTTTATGTTATGTTGTATCAGGTAAGTGTGAGATCTCATCCGCTGATTCCCAGGATGATGTGTGGGTTACCTAGAAGATGATATCATTCTAGAGATCGCATCCATTGAGTTATAGCTCTGAGGGATAGTTATATAGTGTGTGATATATAAGTATGGATATACTTGATGTGTACAGTAGTATATTGTATATTTATGAGATGTGAAAAACATATATATATATATATATATATATATATATATATGGATAAAATAAAGTATGAAGTGTGAGGTAATTTCTAAATCAGCTGGGAGTATAAAATTCAGAATAAAAAAAATTGTGATATACGTATATCAAGATGAGAATATTATATATGTGAGAAATAACACTGAAACGTTAGTGTAATAACTAGTGAGAGTTATTTATAATGAATGGAAGAATCATAAGAGGGAATAATATAATGCATAAGTTGGCGAAAGCTTAGGGTATTATATACACGGGTTGTTGAGATAGCGTATGGGTGTTCATATGATTTGGTGAGATGGTAGTTAAGTTGGCTAGCGTAACTATGGGTGTTTAAAATACATGTGTTAGGTGTGAACTATTAGATGAGAGGTGAGGGGTATCTCATGTGAGTGCGACACCCATTTAAATATGGTGTATATATATATAGATATATAGATATATAGATATATAGACAGAATGAAGAATGAAATGTGAGATAATTTTTTAATCATCTGGGAGTATAAAATTCGGAATTTTTTTTGTGATATACGTATATGAAGATGAGAATATTATATACGAGAGAAATAACACTAAAACGTGAGTGTAATAACTAGTGAAATTAATTTATAATTAATGGAAAATTATAAGCGGGAATAATATAATGCATATGTGGGCGAAAGCTTAGGATATTATATGCGTGGGTTGTCGATATAGCATATGGGTGTTCATATGATTTGGTGAGATGGTAGTTAGGATGGGTAGCGTAACTAGGGGTGTTTAAAATACATGTGTTAGGTGTGCACTGCTAGATGAGAGGTGAGGGATATCTCATGAGAGTGCGACATCAGCTTAAATATTGATAATATCATATTTTGAATATTAAAGTATTTTAAATACTTGCTAAATATTTTCTAAAAGGTTTTAGCCTCTGACCCATTTTCAAATATTTTGGAAAACCCTTTAGGTGTCCAAACACAGGGATGCCTGGATGAAAATTCTTTCGAGTCAGAAGTTGTTGTTGCAGCTATAGATGTTGGGAGGAGTTAATTTAGACGCTTCCATCCGTTTGACCTAGATATGAGGTATTGAAATTTAAATTCGGGCATCTTTCTGAAATATTGTCGTTTATTTTATTTTCTTCCATTTTTGTTTGCACATATTCGATATGGTTGTCTAGTTGTTTTACCGAGAGTTATCGGTTCTTATTTGATCTAATTCAATCAATGTATAAATTAATTTTGTGGATGGTTTGATTGTGCGCTTAAGTTAAAAAGATTAAAAAGTTTAAAATTTGACACCGGGCCTAATTGGTTATTAGTAATTAATTGGTTTTCGGTAGTGATGCTGAGAATAAACAACATGAGATTCCTATCTTAATTTGATATAGGACTGATCACCCAGTATTTTATTAGGCGGGGTGTCATGGCTGGTATCAGAGCGTCAGGTTCTAGTATCCCTAGTAATCTGCATGGACGTACTACTCTTTCAGCATTGCTTTGTATATGATATAGAGCCCTATCTTTAGGATTGTTGATTCTTAGGGTGAGATTTCGTTGTCCTGCTATAAGGTATAAATATTAGTGAATATTATATGCGTTCGTGTTTATTCGTGTACCGAACAATGAAGGACGATTGATGAGGGCTGTTAGGAGGACATCATGAGTCAGGGCTCTGTTGTAGATGTAAAATATTTCGGGGATAATGACCGTAGTCGAGGTCACCCCTATTATTGCTCAAAAAGTTGGGGTTTTACGGACTGCTAGGGTGAAGTATACATTTTTCAAGTACCGCTATAGTATAAGTGGCCTCCAAATTAGACTCACCCATTGTGGCTATAACGGGAGAGAGTTAGACGGGTCTTTAAAGAGTACCATTCGTTAAAATTTTAAGAAATGAAGAGATTATGTATGTTAGCCAATGGATGTAAGATATCTAAAGGCTAGGGTATATAGAAGGGTGTAGTATACCCTTAAGTGAAAATTGGGGTAAATTTTTTCTTGGCTCGTGGGAGAAAAAATATAATGGTGGGAGTCAACCACCACATTTTGGAAGTATATATTATGCCAATGGAAGGATCTTAGGTATGGTTTGACCGCAATTTCCTTCATATGAGATTTAGGAGGAGATGTGAATGAAATTTCGAACTTATTAAAGGAAGTCCGGACAGAGGCCCAAATGGTGAAAGAGAAGAATTTATTTCTCTAGTGAACTTTGTACCCGAAGAGGTAGGTACAATAGAGAAAAGAGTCCTTAGGTGGGTGATGTTGTGCCCTTTTTCAGTGACGATATTAGATTTTCTTTGATACGAGAGATAAAAGAGTTGAAGGATTTAGTCAGGGAGTAAGACTGAAGGAAACGGTGCTAGCAAAATGCCGCAGAGGGAGACCCATCAGGGGACCCATTTCAAGGATTTAGATAGCTAAATTCTTATCGAGTGACGATGGATTCAACCAAGGATGTTGAATCTAGCAGTGTGTTCCTTAGGGCCAGGGTAGCTAAGGGAACAATGAGGGTGGCACTCAGGGTTAAGGATGACAAGGTTCGAGAGAAGGAAAACCCTAATATGGCCAGGATAGGGGATTATGTGGGGAGATATTTTATGTGGAGATTAGGACCACATACATTAGTTTTTCCCGAAGTGAGTAAAGGGACAAGAGTATGGTGCCTAGTAAGGGCAATGATTAAGATAGTTTGGTTCAATTCGGATAAGCATGTCATGTTCGGGAACCATTTGAGCAGCCATGGCAATTGGCAAGGTAGAAATATGAGTTTTATCCTTGGGTGGATGAGACATTATTTATGTGACATGAGCAAGTCAAGATATTTTGATTAGTGCTAGAGTCGCATGTGAGACGAGTTTAGTACATATATTGATCACATTATTGTTATGTGTATGTATATTTTTCGTTGTGTAGCAGAGTAATCTTTAGTTTCATCCGCAGGGAAGCAGGTGTAGTCATTGTGGTATATATGTTATTGGAATTACTTATTCTAGTGATGTGTTATATGAGTATGATATTATCCTGGATATGGTCTGGATAGTAATGGTTGTATCGATAGTGGGTTGTTATTGCAAGGCTATCATGTTTGCTGTTATAGGGTAGGATTTGTGGTTCTGGCGATGCCTCACCTGTAAGAGGTTCAATCTCGCATTTATATGATGTTTTGATTGAGAATGCGGAGAGTATAATTGTCTTGAGATATTTGATCCCAGTGCGTAGGGACTTTATCGATAGGATTTGGGGCATATTGGTTTTATTATGGAGCGAGGAGATATAGCTCGTAAATTTTTTTCCCACTAAAAAACTTGTGATAGTAAGAGCGTTGTGATGTGTGTTGTATTTTCTAGCATGAGAGTGGATAAGTATACTTTTATGTCAAGATATAGGAATTTAGGGGTATATGTTATGGACTGAGGGCCTAAAGGATTTCGATGACCGACAATGCTAGGTAGTAGTGTATCGGGGGGTTCGTTATTTATATTTCTCTTCGCGAGACATCCCACGCAACGTTCGAAGTGGGGATATTTTTGGCGATTAGTCTACGAGTCTGGTACCTCGATAATTATACAAGTATGTAGTTATAAGTGTGAGTTAAAAGTTATATTACAATTTATGGCTAGTTGAGTCGGGTAATGATTATACAGATAAGCACGGATATAGGGTGTGCGGGCACCTAGGTTACTTAATGTCAAATAGTCTGAGTTAAGGGGATGTGGGAATATATGTGTGGAATATATGCATATGGGTCAGTTATAAATAAAGCTAGAATAGTAGGATGGATTAAGCATCGTACGAGAAAGACGATGATCCAAGCATATATGTGCAATGAGTGTAGCACAACCAAGATGAGTTGAAGGGATGCGGGAAGCCATTTACAAGGATATCTCCTAAGAAGAGGAAAATCTAACTATTGCGGAGAACTGGAGTAGAGTCCTACTCAGTCAAATGTTAAGAGTGGCTTGCGCCCAAATAGAATGATGATGCCTAAGATAGAAAGGTCTTACAAGTGTGCATTGTGGTGGAAAGTGCACGGGCTGGTTGTGGTAGATAATGTGTTTATTGAGGTTTTGTGTGAGAAAAGCCTTATCCTTCTCCCACTAGTTGTTTTGAGATGAGCGACTAATAATATTTTTGGATCGGACGATAGTTAGAGTCCGTAGATAAAAGTGTTGTAACCACAAATTATTGGGAAGGATACGTGAAGTTGGCACTTAGTGATGTGCAGCCTTCCAATAATATGAAGGCAATAGATCTAGTAATGTAAAGGATTGTCTTATTTAGATGTTGTTGGTAGAAGCACAATGTGTGATGTGCCATTATTGAGGTGAGATTTTACGACTGATGGAGTATATCATTCTGAAGAGAGTTGAAAAAGCTTGCTATGAAGGTAGGACTATAGTGATTAAGCCTTACTTTAGGATTAATTTTGAGTATTGGAGGATAAGGAGTTGTAAAGATCCTCAGTTTTAGTACCGGTTGTATTTGAATTTTGGGGATGAAATTCCTTTATAAGGGGGAAGTATGTGATACCCTGTACCTTTATGGATATTTAAATCAGATGAGTGTGTGTAATTTAATTTTCAGAGAAATGATTTGAGAATTTTAAATGAAAGAAAATTTTAAGTGCGGGCTAAATATTAATGATGTGTGTTATATTCACTTATAGGAATAATTAAATGAGTTGGATTGTTTTTATATCATATCGTAGTTGGGAAAAGAGATAAGTAATAAAAGTTTACTCGGAATAATATGTGCAGAGTTGTAGTGGATTTAAAAAGTGATTTTTTTTATAAGTGACTCAGATGAGGATTTCGAGTGCACGGTTGGTCTCGCAATTGTGTATACGAGTCAATTTTGGGTTTAATTAGGGATAGCCCCTATTTATCTCTTATAAGGTCACAGGAGAAAGAGAAAGTAAAGAAATAAAAGAAAGAAAGAAGAAAGGAGATAAAGGAACGAAGAAAAGGAAGAAAGGAGGAGACTCGGGCAACCTCCAGTGGATTCCCGACTCGAGGTCGTCGGATTTATCCATCAAGGCAAGTGTTTGACTTGATTTAATCATTTTAGGGTGTTTATAATCCATATTATACTTGGTGTGAAAACTATATGATTTGGGTTGGTATTCTTGGATCAAAAATGGTTTTTTGAGAATTGATTTCATATAAATTTTGGTGATATTAACTACATATGAAATCTATGTAAAAATCCATGTTAATAGTGTAATGTTTGCTGAGAAATTGAAAGAGTTGAAGAAAACTAGGGTTAATTGGTAATATGACTAAACCTTAACTAACATGATGAATCCCAATAATAAATTAGTGTGTAGATGAGTATATTGATGTTTGACTAGAGACCATAAATTTTAGGTTGGATGAGTGTTGGAGTGATTTTTTGGAGGTGTAGAAGAAGATAAACTCGCAGAGAACAAAAACTTTTCACATAGAACCGGTCCGGATGCGGTTCGGTTTGTTTTCTTTGTAAACGAACTGGTTCATTTTTGGTGTTATCGATTCGGTTCGTTTGTTTGGAACTGGATCGGTTTGTTTTGGGGTCTTCGGTTCGGTTCGGTTTTAGCAGAAAAGTTTGAGAGGTTTTTCCTGGTCTAAAAGGATTGGAGGCGAATTACTTTTGGAGACAAATAATAGGGGATCCTATATAGAGTGTGAGGATATCTAAATTATGAAATGAGTGACGTATAATCCTTAGGTTAGTAGAGATAAGATCCGGGTTGTAACTTTTAAGAGTGTTTGAGACGAACGACACTTAAAAAATTATTTCGACGGGTTAATATATATTTATGCATGTAGAATATATGTTTGCCGAATATATGTGAGTAACTTCCGAATGTGCGAGTAGGATGAAATTAGAATATTAGATAAATGTGGTGAGATAATATTCAGAAGAAATAAAGGCGATATTTGTATCATAAGTAGTGAATACTTATGGGAATAAAATAAATGTGTGATTACTTATAAAGTTATATGAATTGATATATTCGGGATTATAGCTAGTGCCAAGTGAGATAGGAATGGATAGACGAATTTGATATATATATATACAGTCCTGCTCTTGTACGGACTAGCTCGTATTTTAAAAATGCGAACCGAACATGTGTCACCTGGCGGTGAACCCACAAGAGAGAAAAAGTGTGCCTATAGTTTAGGCGATAATTTCTAAGTGCACCGTTAGGTGACACATGTCCGGTTCGCATTATTAAAATGCGGACTAGTCCTCACAAGAGCATTATTATATATATAAAGATAGTATATATATGATATGATTATGAATAAATCTGTGTGTGATTGGTGTATTTATGTGGAACATACCCCTCTAGTTCTATCATGGGATGTTACGCGATGTGGGTGAATCCCTTGGCTCGAAGAGCAGGGTGAGTATAGTCCTCGAGTCATAGTCGTCTAGTTATTTTAGCACGGGTTGCTTTTTATCATGGGTGAGACATCTTACGTATGATTCGTCTCTCTTTCAGGTGAGGAACTATGACTACTTCCCATACATTTGTGTTATGTTTTATCAGGTCGGTGTGAGATCCCGACCAATGATTCCCAGGGTGATGTGTGGGTTCCCTGGAAGGTGATAGCATTCTAGAGACTGCATTCTTGAAAAAGTTTGAGGGGTGGATATTATACTTATATAGTGTGTGACATGTAAGTATGGATACACTTGATGTGTATAGTATATTGTATATATATGAGATGTGACACACACACACACACACACACACACAGACATATATATATATGGAGAAAATAAAGAATGAAATGTGAGGTAATTTCTGAATCATCCGGGAGTATAAAATTCAGAATAAAAAAAATGTGATATACATATATAAAGATGAGAATATTACGTACGAGGGAAATAACACTAAAAAATGAGTGTAATAATTAGTGAGAGTTATTTATAATGAATGAATGAATTATAAGCGAGAATATTATAAGGCGTAAATGGGCAAAATCTTAGGATATTATATATGCAGGTTGTTGAGATAGTGTATGGGTGTTCATATGATCTGGTGAGATGGTAGTTAGGCTCAGTAGGGTAACCAGGGGTGTTTAAAATACATGCATAAATGGGTGTGCACTGTTAGATGAGAGGTGAGGGGTATCTCATGTGAGTGGGACACCAATTTAAATATGAAGAATATCATATTTTGAATATTAAAGAATTTTAAACACTCGCTAAATATTTTCTAAAAGGTTTTGGGTTCTGACCCGTTTTCAAATATTTTAAAAACCTTTTAGATGTCCAAACACAGAGACGCGTGGATGAAAATTCTTTCGAGTCAGAAGTTGTTGACACAGCTGTGGATGTTGGCAAGAATTTTTTTAGACGCTTCCATTCATGTGATCTAGATAGGGGGTATTGAAATTTAAATTCGGGCATGTTTCCCAATTGTTGTCATTCATTTTATTTTCCACCATTTTCGTTTGCACATATTCGATATGGTTTTATAAATGTTTTACCGGCAGTTATCGATTATTATTTGATTTAATTCAATATATATATATATATATATATATATATATATTAATTATGTGGGTGGTTTGATTGTGCGCTTAAGTTAAAAAAATTAGAAAGTTTAAAATTTGACACCGGGCCTAATATGTTACTAGTAATTAATTGGTTTTCAGCAGTGATGCTGAGAATGGAGCACATGAGATACATGTCTTAATTTGGTATAGGATTGATCACTCGGTATTTTATTAGGAGGGGTGTCACAGAAGTGGGGACAACTTGTGACACCGACGGAGGTTTAGAGCTTTTTTGGGTTGGTCGATTATTATCGCCTATTTATAAAGGGCTTCTCGAAGATTGCGACCCCGTTGACTAATATGACTGTAAGGGGGTACTGTTAATTTGGGATGATTATTATTAGTTATCCTTTGATGAGATAAAGGGAAAATTAACTTCAGTACCCATGCTCACACTTCCTAGGGGAGACGTGGAGTACCGTGTTTTCACAGATGCGTATTTACAGGGACTTGGTGGTGTATTATAGTAGGAGGACAGGTAAATAGCTTATGAATATTGCAAACTTAAGCTCCATGAGAGGAATTACCCTACACACGACTTAAAGCTATCAACCGCCGTATTTTCCTTGAGGATTTGGAGGCACTATCTTTTAGGCGAGAGGTTCAGCTCATTCACGGATCATAAGTGCTATAGTACTTGTTCACACAGAAGGATCTGAATATGTGGCAGAGGAAATGGTTGGAGTTCGTGAAGGACAATTAGTTTAATATTCATTATCATCCTAGGAAGGATAACGTGGTGGCAGTCACATTGAGTCGACGGACTATTAGAGAGGTAGCAGAGGTCGGGAAAGAGAAGTGGGGTGAGCTTTGACATGACGACGACATCTTCAGAGCTTGCATGTGAGTTTTGTCTATAAAAATAGAGATCGTTATGCGAGTAGTAAAAGTAGAGGTCGGGGACCAATTCTGTCATGATAGGGTGAGACAATTATTAGCAGATGGGGCAAGTCCAACTAGATCAGTTCTAAGAAAGGATTCAATTCAATAGGAGGCTTGTGGTTTCGAAGGATACATATTTGAGACACGCAGTGATGTCCAAGTCTCATGGGTGAGGTTTGCAGTATATCTCGATGGGGTTAAAATGTACCATAATGCACAGGCAGTATTGGTGGTCGAGGATAAAGAGAGACATAACAAAGTTTGTCTCTAAGTGTGGTACTTGCCAGCTAGTAAAGATACACCATTAGAGGCCGACAAGGATGTTACGGACACTTGACATACCAGTGTGGAAGTGGGAGATAATCTCGAGTGACTTCATTACAAGATTACCTTGCAACTCCATCTCAGTGATTGTGGGTCAGTTGACGAAGGTTTTCCATTTTCTACCAATTTGTATGAATTATGAGACAAGGTAGTATGTGTAGTTTCTTATTATCAAGATTATGGGATTACACGGAGTGATGATTAATATTATGTCTAACAGGGATAAGATTTTCATGTCCCATCTTTGGCAGAGGTTTGTGGAGCTATGGGAATGTATTTATGATTGAGTAAAGCATGTCATCCGTAAACGGATGAGCAGACTGAGAGGGTTAATCAGATGCTAGAGGACATTCTCAGGATGTGTATACTCGACTGTAGGGGAGGTTGGGAGAAGTACCTTCCATTGGTGGAGTTTTTTTATAATAACTCCTAGTAGTTTACCATTAGCATGGAACCATTCGAGGTGCTTTATTTAAGACCTTGTCGTTCACCCACTTGTTGGTAAGAGGTGGGTGATAACAAGTTATTGGGACCAGAGATGATTCTGGATACTACAGCCAAGATAGATCTCATTTGGGGATGCATATAAATATCTCAGGATAAGCATAAGAGTTACATGGATGCATATAGGATGCACATAGAACTGGATATAGGGGATCAGGTTTTGGTGCAAGTTTCTCCTATGAAAGGAGTCACGAGATTTAGGAAGAAGGGGAAGCTAGCAACGAGGTGTATTAGGACCTTATCGATCATTGAGCGAGTGGGAGAAGTCTCTTATAGGCTAGATTTATAGGAGCATCTATAGTGGATCCACGATATATTTCACATGTCATTGTTGAAGAGATATCAGAGGAGTGAGAGGACCTATTGGCACATTTCATTGGAGGAGATATATTTGCAGCCAGATATCTCATATGAGAAGATACCAATTGCTATTCTTGATCGTAGTGAGCATAAACTGCGATCAAAGGTGGTGCCTATGGTTCCAGTTTAGTGGGGACACCATAATGCAGACGAGTCGATTAAGGAGTGGAAGGATGATATGAGATAGAAGTATCCTGAGTTTTTCAACACAGGTATGTTTCAATTTCAAGGATGTAATTCCTTTGTTCAGGGAGTACTACATCCATCTCAAAAAAATTAGTTTTTGAGCCAGTGCTCCATCCATCTCAAAATTCCTCTGGCCGTCTCAAAAGGCTTTTGTGATGCCATTTGAGATGACAAAGTGGCATAATATTATACCCCTGTTTTAAAAGATTTTTGAGACGGCAACAACTGTCTCAAAAAGTTTTTTTGAGACGGGAAATACGTCATCTCAAAAGGCCCTTTTAAGATGACTAAAAATCCGTCTTTTAAAGTTTTTTTTGAGACAGTGTATGTCATCTCAAAAGGTCCTTGTTTATGGAATCCTTTTGATATGACAAAAAAAGTGTCTTTAATAATTTTTGTGCCAAAATTAAAATTTCATCCATTCCATAATATGTTCAATATACTTTTAAACAAAAACTCTTAAAAATAATATATGACATATTTAGCATCCCATTTCAACAAATATAACACACAATTTTCCATTCAACTAAAATTAGAGTCTATACAAAGCTAAAATAGACAATTTCAACATTGTGCCCACCAAAATAAATATCTCTACAAAATTTCACTTGTCTCATTAGAATAAATACATAAAAAACCATATATTACTAACATAAAATAATGTAAGAAAAGTAAACTCGCAATCTTGAAGCATACGACCTACATCAAAACGTTCTTGCCTTGTCCACAAAAGATTTTGACCTGCAATAAAATTTATTTAATGCCAGTTACCCTAAACAAAGAATTAATCTTTTTTAATAGTTCCTATTGATGAAAATCTGTAAAACCTTATCAAATTTGTATATCTTTATTTTATTTACTTTTAAACACTTAATATGTTAAAAAAATTCGACAGAGCCTTCTTCGTTTATTCATGAAAACCAACCTGTTTAAACATGACAATTAACCCAAAAACAATGATAGAAATTGCCACAACATTATAAACAACTAAGAGAAAAATAGCCACAACAAATATCCTACCTAACACTCCATCACATACATATATAAAACTAAAATAAAGATGTGTTATTACCAAGTCGGTATGGGCCGTTGAGGTAATGAAAGCATGATTAGGGATAATACTCTAAAACAAAATTGGCATTTCACTTCTCATGTTAGTTTACATCTGCAGTAGTCCTTGTTGGTGGAGAAATTCTAATTCTTCGACTCGTGTTTATGTCTAGCCGCTCGATCTTTAACGTATTTCTTTAGTTTCTTAATATACTCTAATAATGAAAAAGACGAACTTGTTCGTGTAAATGTTGGCCTAATACCTATCCCTTTAATTAAAATAAAACCATGGCCTCCTTGTCCTACCACATCCTTAAAAATCTCATTTCTCTCTTCCGGATCATTTCTCTTCTCTTCTGGTAGGTCATTCAGTTGTCCCTCGAGCATTTCCTACCAATTAAACATATATTAGAAATTAATGAATTTAATTTAAACATATATTAGAAATTAATGATTTGCTTCAGTTAGAATATATACATACCGCTCTATCTGATGACTCATCTTCAATAATGAGTGGCTTATTATTCAGAGCCCGAGTGGCATGCCACATGCTGATTTCGTCCTCTACCCTCTAACAAAAATAATTTATATATTAAACTAAAAATTATATGTGTTTATAATACCAAAATTCTAACCTCCTAGGTAATTTTTACATGTAGCTTTCGTCCAGTCCTTGAGTAAGGACATTCTCCTTCACGATTCTTGGAGTTTTGCTTCGCTATATCCTATAAAAAAGTTAGAAAAACTAATAAATTTGATGTTAGTAATGAAGTAGATGTAAATAAACTCTTCTTAAACTTAATGAGTTGTCATATAATTATCTTCTTTAGACCCCAATACTTGACTAAAGTATGCCATTGAACTTTATCGACTCACGCGGGGGGGGGGGGGGGGGGGGGGTGTTTTTCAATCGCTCTTCATCGTTTTGAATTTTTTCATAGTGATCTATCTTCAATCGGTACTTCCATTTCCTCCAAAAATCTCACATCCTTGCAAAGCAAACTGGTTTAAAACCTTCTGGTGCATTTTAGTTTTCCTTAAAATTTATAACGAAGCAAATACATTATATCGAATTAATGGATTGGTTAAAAATTTAACAAACTCGTATATAACGAAACAAATAAATCAACTTGAATTAATAAACCACCTTCACTTCATTCCAAATCACCTCATGAGTGTCCTTTTGCCTCGGTCCAAGATAACATTGTAAATGAAAACAAATATCCACTCCTAGCATAGTATCCTAATTGCGACATCAATTTGCATTGAAGTCTACAAACATGATTACAAAACCCATTATATTCCAGTATCTTCTTTTTATTATTATTATTATTATTATTATTATTATTATTATTATTATTATTATTATTATTATTATTATTATTATTATTATTATTATTATTATTATTATTATTATTATTATTATTATTATTCGATTCAATCCAAGGCCTGGAAGTTTTTCTAACATTTTTCACATTAGTCAGGGTACTCTTTGAACCTAAACAAATATCAAACAAGTGTAATATAAAAAATGCATTTCTAGCATATTATATACCCATGGGATCCTCGACATCTAAAGTCGAGTCATTGTATGACGGATCAACATTTTCTCGTAGATCATTAATTTGCTCGATATATTGTGTTTATTGCCATGTAGGGCTTCAAAATAAAGAAATATGAACCCTTGAGTTGTTAGGTGATGTGTCTGACTAGGGTGGAACTAGGGACGTTTGTTGGGGTTGCAACACGTCACTCGGGTGGGAATTCAATATACACGTCTCTAAATCATCTTCCACTCGTGTTGTGAATGGTTGTTTCTCAAGTGATATTTCCTTAACAATGATATTGCACATATACAAATGACGCCGACGCTTTCCTACCATCGATATGTATACGTACATATAACATCCATAATCAATGGAATTACACAATAATAAAATTGAGAGAGGGAGCAATCACGTTAATTCTACATGAAACAAACATACCTCTCTAAATCGTCTTTCACTGGGGTTGTGAGTGGTTGTCTTTCCTCGACTATGAGATCACACATATTCAATCGATGTCTACGCTTTTTTGTCATGGATCTGAATATGTACATAATAGGTGTAATAAGACACGAGCATAAAAAATTATAATGAAGTAGAGTGAAAGAAAAACAAACGATGACCCAAGTCCGCGACTCACATCCGTGACAAACAAAAGTGAAAAAAATGGTCGCGACCCAACTCCGCGACGCACAACCGTGACAAATTGATCGCGGACTTTGGCCGCGACCCACAACCATGACAAAAAAATGAAAAAAAATGGTCGCAACCAAAGTTCGTGACCGACACCACGACGAAAAAAGGAAAAAAATGGTCGCGGACTTTGGCTGCGACCATTTTTTGGGAGGTTAGGGGTCATGGACTTTGGCCATGACCATTTTTATGCGCGACGGAAAAAATAAAAATGCTCATGGAAAAAGTCCATGACCATATTTAACTATAATTTTTAAAAACATATTTTTTTTGTCCAATCCTAAAATTGGGAGTCCTGTGAGAGCAAGGTCGGTTGCTACGAGTAACGTTGGATGCGTACTAGGTGTTACAAATATATATTATTGGCAAAACAATAAAAAAAAATCACAAATTGCGAATCGAGAACGTTGTTAATAAACTAATATATATACAAACTTAAAAATATTACATGTCTTAATAATTCACAGATAAAAAAAAATTGTGTAGAGTTTTTTCTATTTTCTGAACATCCCAAACCCTATAAATGTAAAACCTGCTTATTATAAAGCCCGCACAGCCATACAATTCAACGATTAAATTATAAAAGCCTGCATGACCATAAAACTAAACAATAAAAGCCCGCATGGCTGTAACACATAAAAACCATAATCCTGAATCTCAACAACATTATAAAAACAATCTTCATCTTGTAAATCATTGCCTCCTTCATTTGTTCCACGTGTAAAATTCCTACAAATGATAGGATACAAACAAAATTGATATCAGTAACCAAGTAGTTTTACAAAAAATTTATTCAAGCTGAAAAATTGTATATATGAGTTATAATTATCAACATATCAATTGAATTCTCAAACCGGGAGTCCCACGATCGCGCGGTCAGTTCGTACGACTTACATTGGTCCTATGCGAGGTGTTGGTGCCACTCACGAGGTCGTTCGGGGGTTGTTCGAGTTTTCGCCCACTAATGGTAAGTTTTTAAGCCTAAGTCTAGAAATATGCAAATTGTCATCGTATTCTCAAACCGAGAGTCCCGTGATCATGCGGTTAGTTTGTACGAGTTACATTGGTCCCGTTCAAGGTGTTGGTGCCACTCACGGGGCCGTTCGGGGGCTGTTTCATATTTTTGGCCACTAATGGAAATTTTTTGAGCCTAACTCTAGAAATAAGCAAATTACCATCGTATTGTCAAATCAAGAGTCTCATGATGATGCGGTCAGTTTGTACGAGTTACATTCATCCCGTACGAGATGTTGGCGCCACTCGTCGGGCCGTTCGGGGGCTGTTTTGGATTTTCCTCCATTAACGCCACGTTTTGCCTAAGTCTTGGTATTTTTAAATTATCGTCATATTCTCAAACCGGGGGCTTCGTGATCGCGCGGTCAGTTCCTATGAGTTACATTGGTCACGTGCGAGGTGTTTATGTCACTCATAGGGCCGTTCGGGGGCTGTTTCGGGTTTTCGACACTAACGACAAGTTTTTAAGCCTAAATCTAGAAATATGTGAATTATCGTTGTATTCTCAAATCAGGGGTCCCATGATCGCGCCGTAAGTTCATACAAGTTACATTGGTCCTGTGCGAGGTGTTGGTGCCACTCATGGGGACGTTCAGAGGCTGTTTCGGGTTTTCGCCCAGTAACAGAATGTTTTAAAGTCGAAGTCTAGAAATATGCAAATTACCGTCATATTCTTAAACCGAGAGTCACGTGATCGCACAGTCAGTTCCTACGAGTTACATTGGTCCCGTGCGAGGTGTTGGTGCCACTCACGGGACCGTTTGGGGGCTATTTCGGGTTTTCCCCCACTAACGCCATGTTTTGCCTAAGTCCTGATATTTTTATATTATCATCGTATTCTCAAATCGTGGGTCTCGTGATCCCGCGATCAATTCCTACGAGTTACATTGGTCCTGTGTGAGGTGTTGGTGCCACTTACGGGGTTGTTCCGATGCTGTTTAGGGTTTTCTCCCACTAACGCCCTATTTTTATCCCTCAGCCTAGAAATATGCAAATTATCGTCGTATCCTCAACCCAGGGGTCTAGTGATCACGCGGTCAATTCCTACGAGTTACATTGGTCCCGTGCGAGGTGTTGGTGCTACTCATGGGGAAGTTCAGGGGCTGTTTTGGGTTTTCCCCCACTATAGCCATGTTTTTCCAAAGTCCTTATTTTTTTAAATTATCATCATATTCTCAAACCTGGTGTGCCGTGTTCATGCAGTCAGTTCCTACGAGTTACATTGGCCCCATGTGAGGTGTTAGTGACACTCACGGGGCCATTCGGGGACTGTTTCGGATTTCCGCCACTAACGCCCTGTTTTAAGCCTAAGTCTAGAAATGTTCAAATTATCATCATATTCTCAAGCCGGGGGTCCTGTGATCGCGCGGTCAGTTCCTACAAGTTACATTCGTCCCGTGCGAGATATTGGTGCTACTCACGGGGTCGTTCAGGGGCTGTTTTGAGTTTTCACCCACTAACGAAAACTTTCTAAACCTAAGTCTAAAAATATACAAATTATCATCGTATTCTAAAACCGGGGGTCCCGTGATCGTGCGGCCAGTTCCTACGAGTTACATTGGTCCCGTGCGAGGTGTTAGTGCCACTCACGGGGCCGTTCGAGGGTTGTTTTGGGTTTTTGCCCACTAATGGTATGTTTTTAAGCCTAAGTCTACAAATATACAAATTATCATCGTATTATCAAATCGGGGGGTCCCGTGATCGTGTGGTCAATTCCTACGACTTACAATGGTCCCGTGCGAGGTTTTGGAGCCACTCAAGGGGCTGTTTTGGGTTTTCGCCAACTAACGACAAGTTTTTAAGTCCAAGTCTAGAAATATAGAAATTATCATCGTATTCTTAAATTGGGAGTCTCGTGATCCCGCGGTCAGTTCCTACGATTTATATTGGTCCCGTGCGAGTTATTGGTGCCACTCACGGGGCCGTTCGGGGGCTGTTTCGGGTTTTCCCCTCTAATGCCAAGTTTTTAAGCCTAGGTCTAGAAATCTACAAATTATCGTTGTATTCTAAAATCGGGGGTCCCGTGATCGCGCGGTCAGTTACTAAGAGTTACATTGCTCCCGTGCCAGGTGTTGGTTCCACTCACGGGGCCATTTGTGGGTGTTTCAAGTTTTCCCCCACTAACGCAATGTTTTGCCTAAGTCCTGATATTTTTATATTATCATCGTATTCTCAAACCGAGGGTCCCGTGTTCGCTTGGTCAGTTCTACGAGTAACATTGGTCTCGTGGGAGGTGTTGGTGCCACTCACGGGGCCGTTCGGAGGCTGTTTCGAGTTTTCCCCCACTAATGGCATGTTTTTAAGCCTAACTCTAAAAATATACAAATTATCATCGTTTTCTCAAACTGGGAGTCCCGTGATCGCGCGGTCAGTTCCTACGAGTTACATTAGTCTCATACGAGGTGTTGGTGCCACTCACGGGGCCGTTCGGGGGCTGTTTCGAGTTTTCCCCGACTAACGCAAAGTTTTTAAGGATAAGTCTAGAAATATGCAAACTATCGTCGTATTCTCAAATCGGGGGTCTCGTGATCCCACGATCAATTCCTACGAGTTACATTGGTCCTGTGTGAGGTGTTAGTGCCACTTACGGGGTTGTTCCGATGTTGTTTAGGGTTTTCTCCCACTAACGCCCTATTTTTATGCCTCAGCCTAGAAATATGCAAATTATCGTCGTATCCTCAACCCAGGGGTCTAGTGATCGCGCGGTCAATTCCTACGAGTTACATTGGTCCCGTGCGAGGTGTTGGTGCTACTCATGGGGAAGTTCAGGGGCTGTTTTGGGTTTTCCCCCACTATAGCCATGTTTTTCCAAAGTCCTTATATTTTTAAATTATCATCATATTCTCAAACCTGGTGTGCCGTGTTCATGCAGTCAGTTCCTACGAGTTACATTGGCCCCATGTGAGGTGTTAGTGACACTCACGGGGCCATTCGGGGACTGTTTCGGATTTCCGCCACTAACGTCCTGTTTTAAGCCTAAGTCTAGAAATGTTCAAATTATCATCATATTCTCAAGCCGGGGGTCCTATGATCGCGCGGTCAGTTCCTACAAGTTACATTCGTCCCGTGCGAGATATTGGTGCTACTCACGGGGTCGTTCAGGGGCTGTTTTGAGTTTTCACCCACTAACGAAAACTTTCTAAGCCTAAGTCTAAAAATATACAAATTATCATCGTATTCTAAAACCGGGGGTCCCGTGATCGTGCGGCCAGTTCCTACGAGTTACATTGGTCCCGTGCGAGGTGTTAGTGCCACTCACGGGGCCGTTCGAGGGTTGTTTTGGGTTTTTGCCCACTAATGGTATGTTTTTAAGCCTAAGTCTACAAATATACAAATTATCATCGTATTATCAAATCGGGGAGTCCCGTGATCGTGTGGTCAATTCCTACGACTTACAATGGTCCCGTGCGAGGTTTTGGAGCCACTCACGGGGCTGTTCGGGGCTGTTTTGGGTTTTCGCCAACTAACGACAAGTTTTTAAGTCCAAGTCTAGAAATATACAAATTATCATCGTATTCTTAAACTGGGAGTCTCGTGATCCCGCGGTCAGTTCCTACGATTTATATTGGTCCCGTGCGAGTTATTGGTGCCACTCACGGGGCCGTTCGGGGGCTATTTCGGGTTTTCCCCTCTAATGCCAAGTTTTTAAGCCTAGGTCTAGAAATCTACAAATTATCGTTGTATTCTAAAATCGGGGGTCCCGTGATCGCGCGGTCAGTTACTAAGAGTTACATTGCTCCCGTGCTAGGTGTTGGTTCCACTCACGGGGCCATTTGTGGGTGTTTCGAGTTTTCCCCCACTAACGCAATGTTTTGCCTAAGTCCTGATATTTTTATATTATCATCGTATTCTCAAACCGAGGGTCCCGTGTTCGCTTGGTCAGTTCTACGAGTAACATTGGTCTCGTGGGAGGTGTTGGTGCCACTCACGGGGCCGTTCGGAGGCTGTTTCGAGTTTTCCCCCACTAATGGCATGTTTTTAAGCCTAACTCTAAAAATATACAAATTATCATCGTTTTCTCAAACTGGGAGTCCCGTGATCGCGCGGTCAGTTCCTACGAGTTACATTAGTCTCATGCGAGGTGTTGGTGCCACTCACGGGGCCGTTCGGGGGCTGTTTCGAGTTTTCCCCGACTAACGCAAAGTTTTTAAGGATAAGTCTAGAAATATGCAAACTATCGTCGTATTCTCAAATCGGGGGTCTCGTGATCGCGCGATCAATTCCTACGAGTTACATTGGTCCCGTGTGAGGTGTTGGTGCCACTCACAGGGTTGTTCCGATGTTGTTTCGGGTTTTCTACCATTAACGCCCTATTTTTATGCCTCAGCCTAGAAATATGAGAATTATCATCGTATTCTCAACCAAGGGGTCTAGTGATCGCGAGGTCAGTTCCTACAAGTTATATTGGTCCGGTGAGAGGTGTAGATGCCACTCACGGGGCCGTTCGGGAGCTGTTTCGGGTTTTCCCCCACTAACGCCAAGTTTTTAAGCCCAAATCTAGAAATATGCAAATTATCATCGTATCCTCAAATCGGGTGTCCCGTGATCGCGTGGTCAGTTCCTACGATCTGCATTGGTCCTGTGTAAGGTGTTGGTCACTCATGGGGTCGTTTGGGTGTTGTTTCGAGTTTTCCCCCCGCTAACGCCATTTTCGCTTAAGTATTTGAATTATCATTGTATTCTCAAACTAGGGGTACCGTGATCGCGCGATCAGTTCCTATGAGTTACATTGGTCCCGTGGAAGGTATTGGTGCCACTCACGGGGCCGTTCGAGGGATGTTTCGGGTTTTCCCCCACTAATGGTAAGTTTTTAACCCTAAGTCTAGAAATGTGCAAATTTTCATCGTATTCTCAAACTGGGGGTCTCGTGATCGCGCGGCAGTTCCTACTAGTTACATTGGTCATGTGCGAGGTGTTAGTGCCACACACGGGGCCGTGTGGGGGCTGTTCGGGTTTTCCCCACTAACGATAAGTTTTTAATACTAAGTCTTGTAATATGTTAATTATTGTCATATTCTCAAATGGGGGATCCCATGATCGCGCGGTCAGTTCCTATGATTTACATTGGTCCCGTACGAGGTGTTGATGCCACTCACGGGGCCGTTCGGGGGCTGTCTTTAGTTTCCCCCCACTAATGCCAAGTTTTTAAGCCTGGGTATAGAAATATACAAATTATCATCGTATTCTCAACCCAGGGGTCTAGTGACTGCGGGGTTAGTTCCTACGAGTTATATTGGTCTCGTGCGAGGTGTTGGTGCCATTCACGGGACCGTTCAGGGGCTGTTTCGGGTTTTCCCCACTAATGCCAAGTTTTTAAGCCTAAGTCTAAAAATATGGAAATTATCATCATATTCTCAAACTGGGTGTCCCGTGATCGCGCGGTCAGTTCCTACCATTTGCGTTGGTCCTGTGCGAGGTGTTGGTCACTCACGGGGCCATTTGGGGGCTGTTTCGGATTTTCCCCCACTAACGCCATGTTTTGTTTAAGTCTTTAAATTACCATCGTATTCTCAAACCGGGGATATCGTGATCGCGCGGCCAGTTCCTATGAGTTACATTGGTCACGTGCGAGGTGTTGATGCCACTCACGGGGCCATTCGGGGGCTGTTTCGAGTTTTCCCGACTAACGATAAGTTTTTAAGCCTAAGTCTAGATAGATGCTAATTTTCGTCATATTCTAAAATCGGGCATCCCCTGATCACGCAGTTAGTTCCTACGAGTTACATTGGTCCCGTGCGAGGAGTTAGTGCCACTCACGGGATCGTTTAGGGGTTGCTTCAGGTTTTTACCCACTAATGGCAAGTTTTTGAGCTAAGTCTAGAAATATGCAAATTATCATCGTATTCTCAAACCGGGAGTCTCATGATCGTGTGATCAGTTTATACGAGTAACATTCGTCCCGTACAAGAAGTTGACGCCACTCGCGGGGACGTTCTGGTGCTTTTCGAGTTTTCCTCCATTAACGCCATGCTTTGCCTAAGTCCTAGTGTTTATAAATTAGAATTGTATTCTAAAATCGGGGGTTCCGTGATCGCGCGGTATGTTCCTAAGAGTTACATTGATCACGTGCGAGGTGTTGATGCCACTCACGGGGCCGTTCGGGGGCTGTTTCAGGTTTTCCCCACTAACGACAAGTATTTAAGCATATGTCTAAAAATATGCAAATTATCGTCGTATTCTTAAATCGGGCATCCTGTGATCGCGCGATCAGTTGGTATGAGTTACATTGGTCCCGTGCGAGTTGTTAGTGCCACTCACGGGGCCGTTCGGGGGCTGTTTCGAATTTTCCCCCACTATCGCCAAGTTTGTAAGCCTAAGTGTAGAAATATGCAAATTATCGTCGTATTCTCAAATCGTGGGTCTCGTGATCGGACGGTCAATTCCTATAAGTTACATTGGTCCCGTGTGAGGTGTTGGTGCCATTCACGGGGTTGTTCCGATGATGTTTCAGGTTTTCTCCCACTAACGCCCTGTTTTTATGCCTCAGCCTAGAAATCTACACATTATCGTCGTATTCTCAACCTAGGGGTCTACTGATCGCAGGATCAGTTTGTACGAGTTATATTGGTCCCGTGCAAGGTGTTGGTGCCACTCACGGGGCCATTCGGGGGTTGTTTCGGGTTTTCCCCCACTAAAGCCAAGTTTTTATGCCTAAGTATAGAAATATGCAAATTATCATCGTATTCTCAAACCGGGTGTCCCGTGATCATGCGGTCAGTTCCTACAATTTGCATTGGTTCTGTGCGAGGTGATGGTCACTCACGGGGCCATTTGGGGGTTGTTTCGGGTTTTCCCCAACTAACGCCACGTTTTTCTTAAGTCTTTAAATTATCATCGTATTCTCAAATCGGGGGTACTGTGATCGCGCGGTCAGTTCCTATGAGTTACATTGGTCCCGTGGGAGGTATTGGTGCCACTCACGGGGGGGTTCGAGGGCTGTTTCGGGTTTTCCCCATTAATTGTAAGTTTTTAAGCCTAAGTCCAGAAATGTGCAAATTATCATCGTATTATCAAAGTGGGGGTCCCGTGATCGTGCGGTCAGTTCCAACGAGTTACATTGGCCCTTTGTGAGGTGTTAGTGCAACACACGGGGTCGTTCTTGGGTTGTTTTGGGTTTTCCCCACTAGCGACAAGTTTTTAAGACTAAGTCTAGAAATATGTCAATTATCATCGTATTCTCAAATCGGGCATCTCATAATCACGCGGTAAGCTCCTACGAGTTACAATGGTCCCGTGCGAGGTGTTGGTGCCACTCACGGGGCCGTTCGGAGGCTATTTTGAGTTTTCCACCACTAACGCCAAGTTTTTAAGCCTAAGTTTAGATATATGCAAATTATCATCATATTCTCAACCCAGGGGTCTAGTGATCGCGGGGTCAGTATCTACGAGTTATATTGGTCCAGTGCGAGGTGTTGGTGTCACTCATGGGACCGTTCGAGGGCTGTTTCGGGTTTCCCCCACTAACGCCAAGTTTTTAAGCCTAAGTCTAGAAATATGAAAATTATCATCGTATTCTCAAATCGGGTGTCCCGTGATCGCGCGATCAGTTCCTACGATTTGCTTTCGTCCTGTGCGAGGGTTGGTCACTCACGGGGTCGTTTGGGGGTCGTTTCGGGTTTTCCCCCACTAACGCCATGTTTTGCTTAAGTCTTTAAATTATCATCGTATTCTCAAACAGGGGGTACCGTGATCGCGCGGTCAGTTCCTACGAGTTACATTGGTCACGTGAAAGGTGTTGATGCCACTCACGGGGCCGTTCGGGGGCTGTTTCGGGTTTTCCCCACTGACGACAAGTTTTTAAGCCTATGTCTAGAAATATGCTAATTATCATCGCATTCTGAAATCGGGAATCCCGTGATCACGCGGTCAGTTCCTACGAGTTACATTGGTCCCGTACGAGGAGTTAGTGCCACTCACGGGGCCGTTTAGGGGTTGTTTTAGGTTTTTTCCCACTAACGGCAAGTTTTTGAGCCTAAGTCTAGAAATATGCAAATTATCATCGTATTCTCAAACCGGGAGTTTCGTGATCATGCGGTCAGTTTATACGAGTAACATTCATCCCGTGCGAGAGGTGTTTATGCCACTTACGGGGTTGTCCCGATGCTATTTCGGGTTTTCTCCCACTAATGCCCTATTTTTATGGCTCAGCCTATAAATATACAAATTTTCATCGTATTCTCAACCCAGGGGTCTAGTAATCGCGAGATCCGTTCCTACGAGTTATATAGGTCCCGTGCAAGGTGTTGGTGCCACTCATGGGGCATTTCGGGGGTTGTTTCAGGTTTTCCCCCACTAACGCCAAGCTTTTAAGCCTAAGTCTAGAAATATACAAATTATCATCGTATTCTCAAACCGGGTGTCCCGTGATCGCGCGGTCAGTTCCTACGATTTGCATTGGTCCTGTGCGAGGCGTTAGTCACTCACGGCGCCATTTGGGGGTTGTTTCGGGTTTTCTCCCACTAACACCATGTTTTACTTAAGTCTTTAAATTATCATCGTATTCTCAAATCGGGGGTACAGTGATCACGCGACCAGTTCCTATGAATTACATTGGTCCCGTGGGAGGTATTGATGCCACTCACGGCGCGGTTCGAGGGCTGTTTTGGGTTTTCCCCACTAATGGTAAGTTTTTAAGCCTAAGTCTAGAATTGTGCAAATTATCGTCGTATTCACAAACTGGGGGTCCTATGATCGCGCGGCCAGTTCTTACGAGTTACATTGGTCCTGTGCGAGGTGTTAGTGCCACACACGGGGCCATTCGTGGGTTGTTTCGGGTTTTCCCCACTAGCGACAAGTTTTTAAGCCTAAGTTTAGAAATATGCTAATTATCATCGTATTCTCAAATCGGGCATCTCGTGATCACGCGGTCAGTTCCTACGAGTTACATTGGTCCCGTGCGAGGAGTTAGTGCCACTCACGGGGCCGTTCGGAGGCGGTTTTGAGTTTTCCCCCACTAACGCCAAGTTTTAAGCCTAAGTATAGAATTATGCAAATTATCATCGTATTCTCAACCCAGGGGTCTAGTGATCGCGGGGTCAGTGTCTACAAGTTATATTGGTCCCGTGCGAGGTGTTGGTGCCAATCATGGGGCTGTTCGGGGGGCTTTTTCGGGATTTCCCCCACTAACGCCAAGTTTTTAAGCCTAAGTCTAGAAATATGCAAATTATCATCGTATTCTCAAACCGGGTGTCCCGTGATCGCGCGGTCAGTTCCTACGATTTACATTATTCCTCTGCGAGGTGTTGGTCACTCACGGGGCCGTTTGGGAGTTGTTTTGGATTTTCTCCCACTAATGCCATGTTTTTCTTGAGTCATTAAATTATCATCGCAATCTCCAACTGGGGGTACCGTGATCTCGCGATCAGTTCCTACGAGTTACATTGGTCACGTGCGAGGTGTTGATGCCACTCACGGGGCCGTTCGGGGGCTATTTTGGGTTTTCCCCACTAACGACAAGTTTTTAAGCCTAAGTCTAGAAATATGCTAATTATCATCGTATTCTCAAATCGGGCATCCCGTGATCACGCGATCAGTTCCTACAAGTTATATTGGTCCCGTGCGAGGAGTTAGTGCCACTCACGGGGCCGTTTAGGGGTTGTTTCGGGTTTTTGCCCAATAACGGAAAGTTTTTGAGCCTAAGTCTAGAAATATGCAAATTATCGTCGTATTCTCAAACTGGGAGTCTCGTGATCGCGCGGTTAGTTTGTACGAGTTACATTCATCCCGTGAGAGAAGTTGACGCTTTTTGCGGGGCCATTCGGGGGCTTTTCGGGTTTTCTTCCATTAACGACATGTTTTGTCTAAGTCCTGGTAATTATAAATTATCATTGTATTTTAAAATCGGGGGTTCCGTGATCACGCGATCAGTTCCTACGAGTTACATTGGTCACGTACGAGGTGTTGATGCCACTCACGGGGACATTCGGGGGTTGTTTCGGGTTTTCCCCACTAACGATAAGTTTTTAAGCCTATGTCTAAAAATATGCAAATTATCGTCACATTCTCAAATCAGGCATCCCATGATCGCGCGATCAGTTTCTACGAGTTACATTGGTCCCGTGCGAGTTGTTAGCGCCACTCACGGGGCCGTTCGGGGGTTCTTTTGAATTTTCCCCTCTAACGAGAAGTTTTTAAGCCTAAGTCTAGAAATATGCAAATTATCATCGTATTCTCAAATCATGGGTCTCGTGATCGCGCGGTCAATTTTCTTATTAGTTACATTGGCCCCGTGTGAGGTGTTGGTGCCACTCACGGGGTAGTTCCGATGTTGTTTCGGGTTTTATCCCACTAACGCCCTATTTTTATGCCTCGACCTAGAAATATGCAAATTATCGTCGTATTCTCAACCCAGGGGTCTAGTGATCGCGAGGTCAGTTCCAATGAGTTATATTGTTCCCATACGAGGTGTTGGTGCCACTCACAGGGCCGTTAGGGGGTTGTTTCGGGTTTTCCCCCACTAACGCCATGTTTTTAAGCCTAAGTCTAGAAATATGCAAATTATAATTCTATTCTAAAATCGGGTATCCCGTGATCGCACGTTTAGTTCCTACGATTTGCATTGGTCCTGTGTGAGGTGTTGGACACTCACGGGGCCGTTTGGGGGTTGTTTCAGGTTTTCCCCCACTAACGGTATTTTTTGCTTAAGTCTTTAAATTATCATCGTATTCTCAAACCAGGGGTACCGTGATCGCGCGGTCAGTTCCTATGAGTTATTTTGATCCCGTGAGAGGTATTGCTGACACTCACGGAGCCATTCAAGGGTTGTTTCGGGTTTTCCCCACTAATGGTAAGTTTTTAAGCCTAAGTCTAGAAATGTGGAAATTGTCATTGTATTCTCAAACTGGGGGTCCCGTGATCGCGCAGTCAGTTCCTACGAGTTACATTGGTCCTGTGCGAGGTGTTAGTGCCACACACTGGGCCGTCGTGGGCTGTTTCGGGTTTTCCCTACTGACGACAAGTTTTTAAGACTAAGTATAGAAATATTCTAATTATCGTCGTATTCTCATATTGGGCATCCCGTGATCACGCGGTCAGTTCCTACGAGTTACATTGGTCGCGTGCGAGGAGTTAGTTCCACTATGGGGCCGTTCAGGGGCTATTACGGTTTTTTACCCACTAACGGCATGTTTTTTAGCGTAAGTCTAGAAATATGAAAATTATCATCGTATTTTTCAATTCGGGAGTCTCGTGATTGTGCGGTCAGTTCGTACGAGTTACATTCGTCCCGTGCAAGATGTTGAGGCCACTCTTGGGGCCGTTCGGGGGCTGTTCGGGTTTTCCTCTATTAACGCCATATTTTGCCTCAGTCCTGGTAATTATAAATTATTGTTGTATTCTAAAATCGGGGGTTCCGTGAGGGCACGGATAGTTCCTACGAGTTACATTGTCACGTGCGTGCTGTTGATGCCACTCACGGGGCTGTTCGGGGGCTATTTCGAGTTTTCCCCCCCTAATGGTAAGTTTTTTAGCCTAAGTCTAGAAATGTGCAAATTGTCATCGTATTCTCAAATTGGTGGTCCCGTGATTGCGCGGTCAGTTCCTATGAGTTACATTGGTCACGCGCGAGGTGTTGATGCCACTCACGGGGCCGTTCGGGGGCTGTTTCGGGTTTTCCCCACTAACGACAAGTTTTTAAGCCTAAGTCTAAAAATATGATAATTATCCTCGTATTTCAAATCGGGTATCCCATGATCACGCGATCAGTTCCTACAAGTTATATCGATCCCATGCGAGGAGTTAGTGCCACTCACGGGGCCGTTTAGGGGTTGTTTCGGGTTTTTGCCCACTAACGGAAAGTTTTTGAGCCTAAGTCTAGAAATATGCAAATTATCATAGTATTCTCAAACTGGGAGTCTCGTGATCTTGCGATCAGTTTGTACGAGTTACATTCGTCCCGTGCGAGAAGTTGACGCTTTTCGCGGGGCCATTTGGGGGCTGTTCGGGTTTTCTTCCATTAACGCCATGTTTTGCCTAAGTCCTGGTAATTATAAATTATCATTGTATTCTAAACCGGGGGTTCCGTGATCACGCGGTCAGTTTCTACGAGTTACATTGGTCACGTGCGAGGTGTTGATGCCACTCACGGGGACGTTCAGGGGTTGTTTCGGGTTTTCCCCACTAACAATAAGTTTTTAAGCCTATGTCTAAAAATATGCAAATTATCGTCACATTCTCAAATCAGGCATCCCATGATTGCGCGATCAGTTCCTACGAGTTACATTGGTCCCGTGCGAGTTGTTAGCGCCACTCATGGGGCCATTCGGGGGTTGTTTTGAATTTTCCCCACTAACGCCAAGTTTTTAAGCCTAAGTCTAGAAATATGCAGATTATCATCGTATTCTCAAATCATGGGTCTCGTGATCGCGCGGTCAATTCCTATGATTTACATTGGTCCCGTGTGAGGTGTTGGTGCCACTCACGGGGTAGTTCCGATGTTGTTTCGGGTTTTATCCCACTAACGCCCTGTTTTTATGCCTCGGCCTAGAAATATGCAAATTATCGTCGTATTCTCAACCCAGGGGTCTAGTGATCGCGAGGTCAGTTCCTACGAGTTATATTGTTCCCCTACGAGGTGTTGGTGCCACTCACAGGGCCGTTAGGGGGTTGTTTCGGGTTTTCCCCCACTAACGCCATGTTTTTAAGCCTAAGTCTAGAAATATGCAAATTATAATTCTATTCTCAAATCGGGTATCCCGTGATCGCGCGGTTAGTTCCTACGATTTGCATTGGTCCTGTGTGAGGTGTTGGTCACTCACGGGGCCGTTTGGGGGTTGTTTCAGGTTTTCCCCCACTAACGCTATTTTTTGCTTAAGTCTTTAAATTATCATCGTATTCTCAAACCGGGGGTACCGTGATCGCGCGGTCAGTTCCTATGAGTTATTTTGATCCCGTGAGACGTATTGCTGACACTCACGGAGCCATTCAAGGGTTGTTTCGGGTTTTCCCCACTAATGGTAAGTTTTTAAGCCTAAGTCTAGAAATGTGGAAATTGTCATTGTATTCTCAAACTGGGGGTCCCGTGATCGCGCAGTCAGTTCCTACGAGTTACATTGGTCCTGTGCGAGGTGTTAGTGCCACACACTGGGCCGTTCGTGGGCTGTTTCGGGTTTTCCCTACTAACGACAAGTTTTTAAGACTAAGTATAGAAATATTCTAATTATCGTCGTATTCTCATATTGGGCATCCCGTGATCACGCGGTCAGTTCCTACGAGCTACATTGGTCGCGTGCGAGGAGTTAGTGCCACTCACGGGGCCGTTCAGGGGCTATTTCGGTTTTTTACCCACTAACGGCATGTTTTTTAGCCTAAGTCTAGAAATATGAAAATTATCATCGTATTTTTCAATTCGGGAGTCTCGTGATTGTGCGGTCAGTTCGTACGAGTTACATTCGTCCCGTGCAAGATGTTGAGGCCACTCTTGGGGCCGTTCGGGGGCTGTTCGGGTTTTCCTCCATCAACGCCATATTTTGCCTCAGTCCTGGTAATTATAAATTATTGTTGTATTCTAAAATCGGGGGTTCCGTGAGGGCACGGATAGTTCCTACGAGTTACATTGTCACGTGCGTGCTGTTGATGCCACTCACGGGGCTGTTCGGGGGCTATTTCGAGTTTTCCCCCCTAATGGTAAGTTTTTTAGCCTAAGTCTAGAAATGTGCAAATTTTCATCGTATTCTCAAATTGGTGGTCCCGTGATTGCGCGGTCAGTTCCTATGAGTTACATTGGTCACGCGCGAGGTGTTGATGCCACTCACGGGGCCGTTCGGGGGCTGTTTCGTGTTTTCCCCACTAACGACAAGTTTTTAAGCCTAAGTCTAGAAATATGATAATTATCCTCGTATTTCAAATCGGGTATCCCATGATCACGCGATCAGTTCCTACAAGTTATATCGGTCCCATGCGAGGAGTTAGTGCCACTCACGGGGCCGTTTAGGGGTTGTTTCGGGTTTTTGCCCACTAACGGAAAGTTTTTGAGCCTAAGTCTAGAAATATGCAAATTATCATAGTATTCTCAAACTGGGAGTCTCGTGATCGTGCGATCAGTTTGTACGAGTTACATTCGTCCCGTGCGAGAAGTTGACGCTTTTCGCGGGGCCATTTGGGGGCTGTTCGGGTTTTCTTCCATTAACGCCATGTTTTGCCTAAGTCCTGGTAATTATAAATTATCATTGTATTCTAAAACCGGGGGTTCCGTGATCACGCGGTCAGTTTCTACGAGTTACATTGGTCACGTGCGAGGTGTTGATGCCACTCACGGGGACGTTCAGGGGTTGTTTAGGGTTTTCCCCACTAACAATAAGTTTTTAAGCCTATGTCTAAAAATATGCAAATTATCGTCACATTCTCAAATCAGGCATCCCATGATTGCCCGATCAGTTCCTACGAGTTACATTGGTCCCGTGCGAGTTGTTAGCGCCATTCACGGGGCCATTCGGGGGTTGTTTTGAATTTTCCCCACTAACGCCAAGTTCTTAAGCCTAAGTCTAGAAATTTGCAGATTATCATCGTATTCTCAAATCATGGGTCTCGTGATCGCGCGGTCAATTCCTATGATTTACATTGGTCCCGTGTGAGGTGTTGGTGCCACTCACGGGGTAGTTCCGATGTTATTTCGGGTTTTATCCCACTAACGCCCTATTTTTATGCCTCGGCCTAGAAATATGCAAATTATCGTCGTATTCTCAACCCAGGGGTCTAGTGATCGCAAGGTCAGTTCCTACGAGTTATATTGTTCCCCTACGAGGTGTTGGTGCCACTCACAGGGCCATTAGGTGGTTGTTTCGGGTTTTCCCCCACTAACGCCATGTTTTTAAGCCTATGTCTAGAAATATGCAAATTATAATTCTATTCTCAAATCGGGTATCCCGTGATCGTGCGGTTAGTTCCTACGATTTGCATTGGTCCTGTGTGAGGTGTTGGTCACTCACGGGGCTGTTTGGGGGTTGTTTCAGGTTTTCCCCCACTAACGCTATTTTTTGCTTAAGTCTTTAAATTATCATCGTATTCTCAAACCGGGGGTACCGTGATCGCGCGGTCAGTTCCTATGAGTTATTTTGATCCCGTGAGAGGTATTGCTGACACTCACGGAGCCATTCAAGGGTTGTTTGGGGTTTCCCCACTAATGGTAAGTTTTTAAGCCTAAGTCTAGAAATGTGGAAATTGTCATTGTATTCTCAAACTGGGGGTCCCGTGATCGCGCAGTCAGTTCCTACGAGTTACATTGGTCCTGTGCGAGGTGTTAGTGCCACACACTGGGCCGTTCGTGGGCTGTTTCGGGTTTTCCCTACTGACGACAAGTTTTTAAGACTAAGTATAGAAATATTCTAATTATCATCGTATTCTCATATTGGGTATCCCGTGATCACGCGGTCAGTTCCTACGAGTTACATTGGTCGCGTGCGAGGAGTTAGTGCCACTCACGGGGCCGTTCAGGGGCTATTTCGGTTTTTTACCCACTAACGGCATGTTTTTTAGCCTAAGTCTAGAAATATGAAAATTATCATCGTATTTTTCAATTCGGGAGTCTCGTGATTGTGTGGTCAGTTCGTACGAGTTACATTCGTCCCGTGCAAGATGTTGAGGCATCTCTTGGGGCCGTTCGGGGGCTGTTCGGGTTTTCCTCCATTAACGCCATATTTTGCCTCAGTCCTGGTAATTATAAATTATTGTTGTATTCTAAAATCGGGGGTTCCGTGAGGGCACGGATAGTTCCTACGAGTTACATTGTCACGTGCGTGCTGTTGATGCCACTCACGGGGCTGTTCGGGGGCTATTTCGAGTTTTCCCCCCCTAATGGTAAGTTTTTTAGCCTAAGTCTAGAAATGTGCAAATTGTCATCGTATTCTAAAATTGGTGGTCCCGTGATTGCGCGGTCAGTTCCTATGAGTTACATTGGTCACGCGCGAGGTGTTGATGCCACTCACGGGGCCGTTCGGGGGCTGTTTCGGGTTTTCCCCACTAACGACAAGTTTTTAAGCCTAAGTCTAGAAATATGATAATTATCCTTGTATTTCAAATCGGCTATCCCATGATCACGTGATCAGTTCCTACAAGTTATATCGGTCCCATGCGAGGAGTTAGTGCCACTCACGGGGCCGTTTAGGGTTTGTTTCGGGTTTTTGCCCACTAACGAAAAGTTTTTGAGCCTAAGTCTAGAAATATGCAAATTATCATAGTATTCTCAAACTGGGAGTCTCGTGATCGTGCGATCAGTTTGTACGAGTTACATTCGTCCCGTGCGAGAAGTTGACGCTTTTCGCGGGGCCATTTGGGGGCTGTTCGGGTTTCCTTCCATTAACGCCATGTTTTGCCTAAGTCCTGGTAATTATAAATTATCATTGTATTCTAAAACCGGGGGTTCCGTGATCACGCGGTCAGTTTCTACGAGTTACATTGGTCACGTGTGAGGTGTTGATGTCACTCACGGGGACGTTCAGGGGTTGTTTCGGGTTTTCCCCACTAACAATAAGTTTTTAAGCCTATGTCTAAAAATATGCAAATTATCGTCACATTCTCAAATCAGGCATCCCATGATTGCGCGATCAGTTCCTACGAGTTACATTGGTCCCGTGCGAGTTGTTAGCGCCACTCACGGGGCCATTCGGGGGTTGTTTTGAATTTTCGCCACTAACGCCAAGTTTTTAAGTCTAAGTCTAGAAATATGCAGATTATCATCGTATTCTCAAATCATGGGTCTCGTGATCGCGCGGTCAATTCCTGTGATTTACATTAGTCCCGTGTGAGGTGTTGGTGCCACTCACGGGGTAGTTCCGATGTTGTTTCGGGTTTTATCCCACTAACGCCCTGTTTTTATGCCTCGGCCTAGAAATATGCAAATTATCGTCGTATTCTCAACCCAGGGGTCTAGTGATCGCGAGGTCAGTTCCTACGAGTTATATTGCTCCCCTACGAGGTGTTGGTGCCACTCACAGGGCCGTTAGGGGGTTGTTTCGGGTTTTCCCCCACTAACGCCATGTTTTTAAGCCTAAGTCTAGAAATATGCAAATTATAATTCTATTCTCAAATCGGGTATCCCGTGATCGCGCGGTTAGTTCCTACGATTTGCATTGGTCCTGTGTGAGGTGTTGGTCACTCACGGGGCCGTTTGGGGGTTGTTTCAGGTTTTCCCCCACTAACGCTATTTTTTGCTTAAGTCTTTAAATTATCATCGTATTCTCAAACCGGGGGTACCGTGATCGTGCGGTCAGTTCCTATGAGTTATTTTGATCCCGTGAGAGGTATTGCTGACACTCACGGAGCCATTCAAGGGTTGTTTCGGGTTTTCCCCACTAATGGTAAGTTTTTAAGCCTAAGTCTAGAAATGTGGAAATTGTCATTGTATTCTCAAACTGGGGGTCCCGTGATCGCGCAGTCAGTTCCTACGAGTTACATTGGTCCTGTGCGAGGTGTTAGTGCCACACACTGAGCCGTTCGTGGGCTGTTTCGGGTTTTCCCTACTGACGACAAGTTTTTAAGACTAAGTATAGAAATATTCTAATTATCGTCGTATTCTCATATTGGGCATCCCGTGATCACGCGGTCAGTTCCTACGAGTTACATTGGTCGCGTGCGAGGAGTTAGTGCCACTCACGGGGCCGTTCAGGGGCTATTTCGGTTTTTTACGCACTAACGGCATGTTTTTTAGCCTAAGTCTAGAAATATGAAAATTATCATCGTATTTTTCAATTCGGGAGTCTCGTGATTGTGCGGTTAGTTCGTACGAGTTACATTCGTCCCGTGCAAGATGTTGAGGCCACTCTTGGGGCCGTTCGGGGGCTGTTCGGGTTTTCCTCCATTAACGCCATATTTTGCCTCAGTCCTGGTAATTATAAATTATTGTTGTATTCTAAAATCGGGGGTTCCGTGAGGGCACGGATAGTTCCTACGAGTTATATTGTCACGTGCGTGCTGTTGATGCCACTCACGGGGCTGTTCGGGGGCTATTTCGAGTTTTCCCCCCCTAATGGTAAGTTTTTTAGCCTAAGTCTAGAAATGTGCAAATTGTCATCGTATTCTCAAATTGGTGGTCCCGTGATTGCGCGGTCAGTTCCTATGAGTTACATTGGTCACGCGCGAGGTGTTGATGCCACTCACGGGGCCGTTCGGGGGCTGTTTCGGGTTTTTCCCACTAACGACAAGTTTTTAAGCCTAAGTCTAGAAATATGATAATTATCCTTGTATTTCAAATCGGGTATCCCATGATCACGCGATCAGTTCCTACAAGTTATATCGGTCCCATGCGAGGAGTTAGTGCCACTCACGGGGCCGTTTAGGGGTTGTTTCGGGTTTTTGCCCACTAACGGAAAGTTTTTGAGCCTAAGTCTAGAAATATGCAAATTATCATAGTATTCTCAAACTGGGAGTCTCGTGATCGTGCGATCAGTTTGTACGAGTTACATTCCTCCCGTGCGAGAAGTTGACGCTTTTTGCGGGGCCATTTGGGGGCTGTTCGGGTTTTCTTCCATTAACACCATGTTTTTCCTAAGTCCTGGTAATTATAAATTATCATTGTATTCTAAAACCGGGGGTTCCGTGATCACGCGGTCAATTTCTACGAGTTACATTGGTCACGTGAGAGGTGTTGATGCCACTCACGGGGACGTTCAGGGGTTGTTTCGGGTTTTCCCCACTAACAATAAGTTTTTAAGCCTATGTCTAAAAATATGCAAATTATCGTCACATTCTCAAATCAGGCATCCCATGATTGCGCGATCAGTTTCTACGAGTTACATTGGTCCCGTGCGAGTTGTTAGCGCCACTCACGGGGCCATTCGGTGGTTGTTTTGAATTTTCCCCACTAACGCCAAGTTTTTAAGCCTAAGTCTAGAAATATGCAGATTATCATCGTATTCTCAAATCATGGGTCTCGTGATCGCGCGGTCAATTCCTATGATTTACATTGGTCCCGTGTGAGGTGTTGGTGCCACTCACGGGGTAGTTCCGATGTTGTTTCGGGTTTTATCCCACTAACGCCCTGTTTTTATGCCTCGGCCTAGAAATATGCAAATTATCGTTGTATTCTCAACCCAGGGGTCTAGTGATCACGGGGTCAGTTCCTACGAGTTATATTGTTCCCGTACGAGGTGTTGGTGCCACTCACAGGGCCGTTAGGGGGTTGTTTCGGGTTTTCCCCCACTAACGCCATGTTTTTAAGCCTAAGTCTAGAAATATGCAAATTATAATTCTATTCTCAAATTGGGTATCCAGTGATCGCGCGGTTAGTTCCTACGATTTGCATTGGTCCTGTGTGAGGTGTTGGTCACTCACGGGGCCGTTTGGGGGTTGTTTCAGGTTTTCCCCCACTAACGCTATTTTTTGCTTAAGTCTTTAAATTATCATCGTATTCTCAAACCGGGGGTACCGTGATCGCGCGGTCAGTTCCTATGAGTTATTTTGATCCCGTGAGAGGTATTGCTGACACTCACGGAGCCATTCAAGGGTTGTTTCGGGTTTTCCCCACTAATGGTAAGTTTTTAAGCCTAAGTCTAGAAATGTGGAAATTGTCATTGTATTCTCAAACTGGGGGTCCCGTGATCGCGCAGTCAGTTCCTACGAGTTACATTGGTCCTGTGCGAGGTGTTAGTGCCACACACTAGGCCGTTCGTGGGCTGTTTCGGGTTTTCCCTACTGACGACAAGTTTTTAAGACTAAGTATAGAAATATTCTAATTATCGTCGTATTCTCATATTGGGCATCCCGTGATCACGCGGTCAGTTCCTACGAGTTACATTGGTCGCGTGCGAGGTTAGTGCCACTCACGGGGCCGTTCAGGGGCTATTTCGGTTTTTTACCCACTAACGGCATGTTTTTAAGCCTAAGTCTAGAAATATGAAAATTATCATCGTATTTTTCAATTCGGGAGTCTCGTGATTGTGCGGTCAGTTCGTACGAGTTACATTCGTCCCGTGCAAGATGTTGAGGCCACTCTTGGGGCCGTTCGGGGGCTGTTCGGGTTTTCCTCCATTAACGCCATATTTTGCCTCAGTCCTGGTAATTATAAATTATTGTTGTATTCTAAAATTGGGGGTTCCGTGAGGGTACAGATAGTTCCTACGAGTTTCATTGTCACGTGCGTGCTGTTGATGCCACTCACGGGGCTGTTCGGGGGCTATTTCGAGTTTTCCCCCCCTAATGGTAAGTTTTTTAGCCTAAGTCTAGAAATGTGCAAATTGTCATCGTATTCTCAAATTGGTGGTCCCGTGATTGCGCGGTCAGTTCCTATGAGTTACATTGGTCACGTGCGAGGGTTGATGCCACTCACGGGGCCGTTCGGGGGCTGTTTCGGGTTTTCCCCACTAACGACAAGTTTTTAAGCCTAAGTCTAGAAATATGATAATTATCCTTGTATTTCAAATCGGGTATCCCATGATCACGCGATCAGTTCCTATAAGTTATATCGGTCCCATGCGAGGAGTTAGTGCCACTCACGGGGCCGTTTAGGGGTTGTTTCGGGTTTTTGCCCACTAACGGAAAGTTTTTGAGCCTAAGTCTAGAAATATGCAAATATCATAGTATTATCAAACTGGGAGTCTCGTGATCGTGCGATCAGTTTGTACGAGTTACATTCGTCCCGTGCGAGAAGTTGACGCTTTTCGCGGGGCCATTCGGGGGCTGTTCGAGTTTTCTTCCATTAACGCCATGTTTTGCCTAAGTCCTGGTAATTATAAATTATCATTGTATTCTAAAACCGGGGGTTCCGTGATCACGCGGTCAGTTTCTACGAGTTACATTGGTCACGTGTGAGGTGTTGATGCCACTCACGGGGACGTTCAGGGGTTGTTTCGGGTTTTCCCCACTAACAATAAGTTTTTAAGCCTATGTCTAAAAATATGCAAATTATCGTCACATTCTCAAATCAGGCATCCCATGATTGCGCGATCAGTTCCTACGAGTTACATTGGTCCCGTGCGAGTTGTTAGCGCCACTCACGGGGCCATTCGGGGGTTGTTTTGAATTTTCCCCACTAACGCCAAGTTTTTAAGCCTAAGTCTAGAAATATGGAGATTATCATCGTATTCTCAAATCATGGGTCTCGTGATCGCGCGGTCAATTCCTATGATTTACATCGGTCCCGTGTGAGGTGTTGGTTCCACTCACGGGGTAGTTCCGATGTTGTTTCGGGTTTTATCCCACTAACGCCCTGTTTTTATGCCTCGGCTTAGAAATATGCAAATTATCGTCGTATTCTCAACCCTGTCTAGTGATCACGGGGTCAGTTCCTACGAGTTATATTGTTCCCGTACGAGGTGTTGGTGCCACTCACAGGTCCGTTAGGGGGTTGTTTCGGGTTTTCCCCCACTAACACCAAGTTTTAAAGCCTAAGTCTAGAAATATGCAAATTATAATTGTATTCTCAAATCGGGTATCCCGTGATCCCGCGGTCAGTTCCTACGATTTGCATTGGTCATGTGCGAGGTGTTGGTCACTCACGGGGCCGTTTGGGGGTTGTTTCAGGTTTTCCTCCACTAATGCCATTTTTTGCTTAAGTCTTTAAATTATCATCGTATTCTCAAACCGGGGGTACCATGATCGCGCAGTCAGTTCCTATGAGTTACTTTGATCCCGTGAGAGGTATTGTTGCCACTCACGGAGCCGTTCAAGGGTTGTTTCGAGTTTTCCCCACTAATGGTAAGTTTTTAAGCCTAAGTCTAGAAATGTGAAAATTGTCATTGTATTCTCAAACTGGGGGTCCCGTGATCGCGCAGTCAGTTCCTACGAGTTACGTTGGTCCTGTGCGAGGTGTTAGTGCCACACACGGGGCCGTTCGTGGGCTGTTTGGGGTTTTCCCTACTGACAACAAGTTTTTAAGACTAAGTATAGAAATATTCTAATTATCGTCGTATTCTCATATTGGGCATCCCGTGATCACGCAGTCAGTTCCTACGAGTTACATTGGCCCCGTGCGAGGAGTTAGTGCCACTCACGGGACTGTTCAGGGGCTATTTCGGTTTTTTACCCACTAACGGCATGTTTTTGAGCCTAAGTCTAGAAATATGAAAATTATCGTCGTATTCTCAATCCGGGAGTCTCGTGATTGTCCGGTCAGCTCGTACGAGTTACATTCGTCCCGTGCAAGATGTTGACGCCACTCGCGGGGCCGTTCGGGGGCTGTTCGGGTTTTCCTCCATTAACGCCATGTTTTGCCTCAGTCCTGTTAATTATAAATTATCGTTGTATTCTAAAATCGGGGGTTCCGTGAGGGCACGGATAGTTCCTACGAGTAACATTGTCACGTGCGTGCTGTTGATGCCACTCACGGGGCCGTTCGGGGGCTATTTCGGGTTTTCCCCCACTAACGCGAAGTTTTTAAGAATAAGTCTAGAAATATGCAAATTATCGTCGTATTCTCAAACCGGGTGTCCCATGGTTGCGCGGTCAGTTCCTACGATTTACATTGGTGCGGTGCAAGGTGTTGGTCGTTCACGGGGCCGTTTGGGGGTTGTTTCGGATTTTCCCCCACTAACGCAATATTCTGCTTAAATCTTTAAATTATCATCGTATTCTCAAACCGGGCGTATTGTGATCGCGCGATCAGTTCCTATGTGTTACATTGGTCCCGTGGGAGGTACTAGTTCCACTCACGGGCCGTTCGAGGGATGTTACGGGTTTTCCCCCACTAATGGTAAGTTTTTAAGCCTAAGTCTAGAAATGTAAGAATTGTCATCTTATTTTCAAACCAGGGGTCCCGTGATCGCGCGGCCAGTTCCTAGGAGTTACGTTGGTCACGTGCGAGGTGTTGATGCCACTCACGGGGCTGTTTTGGGTTTTCCCCACTAACACCAAGTTCTTAAGCCTAAGTCTAGAAATATGCTAATTATCATCATATTCTCAAATCAGGGATCCCGTGATCAAGCGGTTAGTTCCTAAGAGTTACATTAGTCCCATGCGAGGAGTTTGTGCCACTAACGGGCCCGTTCAGGGGCTGTTTTGGGTTTTTGCCCACTAACGGCAAGTTTTTGAGCCTAAGTCTAGAAATATGCTAATTATCGTCGTATTTTCAAACCGAGAGTCTAGTGATCGTGTGGTTAGTTCGTACGAGTTACATTCGTCCCGTGCGAGATGTTGACGCCACTCGTAGGGTCGTTCGGGGGCTGTTTCGAGTTTCCCCCAACTAACGCCAAGTTTTTAAGCCTATTTCTAGAAATATGCAAATTATCGTCGTATTCTCAAATCGGGGTTCTCGTGATCGTGCGATCAATTCCTACGAGTTACATTGGTCCCGTGTGAGGTGATGGTGCCACTCACGGGGTTGTTCCGATGCTGTTTTGGGTTTTCTCCCACTAACGCCCTATTTTTATACCTCAGCCTAGAAATAAGGAAATTATCGTCGTATTCTCAACCCAGGGGTCTAGTGATCACCGGGTGAGTTCCTATAAGTTGTATTGGTCCCGTGCGAGGTGTTGGTGCCACTCACGGTGCCGTTCGGGGGTTGTTTCGGGTTTTCCCCCACTAACGCCAAGTTTTTAAGCCTAAGTCTAGAAATATGCAAATTATCATCGTATTCTCAAATCGGGTGTCCCGTGATCGCGCGGTCAGTTCCTACGATTTTCATTGGTTCGGTGCGAGATTTTGGTCACTCACGGGACCGTTTGGGGGTTGTTTCAAGTTTTCCGTCACTAACGCCATGTTTTGCTTAAGTCTTTAAATTATCATCGTATTCTCAAACCGGGGGTATCGCGATCGTGCGGTCAAATCCTATGAGTTACATTGGTCCCGTGGGAGGAATTGGTGCCACTCCCGGGGCCGTTCGAGAGATGTTTCGGGTTTTCCCCCACTAATGGTAAGTTTTTAAGCCTACATCTAGAAATGTGAAAATTATCATCGTATTCTTAAACCCGGGGTCCCATGATCGCCCGGTCAGTTTCTATGAGTAACATTGTTCCTATGCGAGGTGTTAGTGCCACATACGGGGCCGTTGAGGGGCTGTTTTAGGTTTTCCCCACTAACGACAAGTTTTTAAACCTAAGTCTAGAAATATGCTAATTATCGTCGTATTCTCAAATCGAGCATCCCGTGATCGCGCGGTTAGTTCCTACGAGTTACATTGGTCCCGTATGAGGTGTTGGTGCCACTCACGGGGCCGTTCGGGGGCTATTTCAGGTTTTACCCCACTAACACCAAGTTTTTAAGCCTAAGTCTAGAAATATGCTAAATATCGTTGTATTCTCAACCCAGGGGTCTAGTGATCGCGGGGTCAGTTCCTACGAGTTTTATTTGTCCCCTGCGAGGTGTTAGTGCCACTCACATGGCCGTTCGGGGGTTGTTTCGGGTTTTCCCCCACTAACGCCAAATTTTTAAGCTTATGTCTAGAAATATGTAAATTATCATGGTATTCTCAAATCGGGTGTCACGTGATCGCGCAGTCAGTTCCTACGATTTGCATTGGTCCTGTGCGAGGTGTTGGTCACTCAGGGGGCCGTTTGGGGGTTGTTTCAGGTTTTTCCCCCCCTAACTCCATGTTTTGCATAAGACTTTAAATTATCATCGTATTCTTAAATCGGGGGTACCGTGATCGCGCAGTCAGTTCGTATGAGTTACATTGGTCCCGTGGGAGGTATTGGTGCCACTCACGGGGTCGTTCGAGGGATGTTTCGGGTTTTCCCCCACTAATGGTAAGTTTTTAATCCTAAGTCTCGAAATGTGCAAATTGTCATCGTATTCTCAAACCAGGGGTCCCGTGATATCGCGGTCAGTTCCTACGAGTTACATTGGTCACGTGCAAGGTGTTTATGCCACGCGCGGGGCCGTTCAAGGGATGTTTCGTGTTTTCCCCACTAACGCCAAGTTTTTATGCCTCAGTCTAGAAATATTGTAATTATCATCGTATTCTCAAATTGGGCATCCCGTGATCATGTGATTAGTTCCTACGAGTTACATTGGTCCCATGTGAGGAGTTAGTGCCACTCACGGGCCCGTTCAGGGGCTGTTTCGGGTTTTTGTCCACTAACGGTAAGTTTTTGAGCCCAAGTCTAGAAATATGAAAATTATCGTCGTATTCTCAAACCGGGAGTCTCGTGATTGTGCGGTCAGTTCATACGCCTGTGCGAGATGTTAACGCCACCCACAGGGCCGTTCGGGGGCTATTCGGATTTTCCTCCATTAACTCCATGTTTTGCCTAAGTTCCGATAATTATAAATTATCGTTGTATTCTAAAACCTGGGGTTTCGTGATCGCGCAGTCAGTTCCTACGTGTTACATTGGTCACATGCGAGGTGTTGATGCCACTCACGGGGCCGTTCGGGGGATGTTTCGGGTTTTCCCCCACGAACGCCAAGTTTTTAAGCCTAAGTTTAGAAATATGTAAATTATCATCGTATTCTCAAACTGGATGTTCCGTGATCGCGCGATCGGTTCCTCTAATTTGCATTGGTCCTGTGCAAGGTGCTGGTCACTCACAGGGCTGTTTGGGGGTTGTTTCGGGTTTTCCTCCACTAACACCATATTTTGCTTAAATATTTAAATTATCATCGTATTCTCAAATTGGGGGTACCGTGATCGCGCGGTCAGTTCCTATGAGTTACATTGAGCCCGTGGGAGGTATTGGTGCCACTCACGGGGCCTTTCGAGGGTTGTTTCGAGTTTTCTCCCACTAATGGTAAGTTTTTTAGCCTAAGTCTAGAAATGTGCAAATTGTCATCGTATTCTCAAATCGGTGGTCCCGTGATCGCGCGGTCAGTTCCTATGTGTTACATTGGTCACGTGCGAGGTGTTGATGCCACTCACGGGGCCGTTCGGGGGCTGTTTCGGGTTTTCCCCACTAATGCCAAGTTTTTAAGCCTATGTCAAGAAATATGCTAATTATCGTCGTATTCTCAAATCGGGCATCCCTTGATGAAGTGGTTAGTTCCTACGAGTTACATTGGTCCCGTGCGAGGAGTTAGTGCCACTCACAGGCCCGTTCAGGGGCTATTTCGGGTTTTTGCCCACTAACGGCAAGTTTTTGAGTAAGTCTAGAAATATGAAAATTATCGTCGTATTCTAAACCGGGAGTCTCGTGATTGGCGGTCAGTTCGTACGAGTTACATTCATCCCGTGCGAGATGTTGACGCCACTCGCAGGGTCGTTCGCGGGCTGTTTCGAGTTTTCCCCAACTAACGCCAAGTTTTTAAGCCTAATTATAAAAATATACAAATTATCATCGTCTTCTAAATTCGGGGGTCTCGTGATCGTGCGGTCAATTCCTACGAGTTACATTGGCCCCGTGTGAGGTGTTGGTGCCACTCACGGGTTTGTTTCGATGCTGTTTCGGGTTTTCTCCCACTAACGCCCTATTTTTATGCCTCAGCCTAGAAATAAGCAAATTATCGTCGTATTCTCAACCCAGGGGTCTAGTGATCGCGGGGTCAGTTCTTACGAGTTATATTGGTCCCATGCGAGGTGTTGGTGCCACTCACGGTGCCATTCGGGTTTTCCCCCTCTAATGTCATGTTTTTTAGCCTAAGTCTAGAAATATGCAAATTATCATCGTATTCTCAAATCGTGTGTCCCGTGATCACGCGGTCAGTTCCTAAGATTTGCATTGGTCTTGTGCGAGGTGTTGGTCACTCACGGGGCCATTTGGGGGTTGCTTCGGGTTTTCCCTCACTAACTCCATATTTTGCTTAAGTTCAGATATTTTTAAATTATCATAATATTCTCAAACCGTGGGTACTGTTATCGCGCGGTCAGTTCCTATGAGTTACATTGGTCCCGTGGGGTGTATTGGTGTCACTCACGGGGCCGTTCGAGGGCTGCTTCGGATTTTCCCCCACTAATGGTAAGTTTTTAAGCCTAAGTCTAGAAATGCTCAAACTATCATCTTATTCTCAAACTGGGGGTCCCGTGATCGTGCGGTCAGTTCCTACGAGTTACATTGGTCCTGTGCGTGATGTTAGTGCCATACACGGGGCCATTTGGGGGCCGTTTCGAGTTTTTCCCACTAACGACAAGTTTTTAAGCCTAAGTCTAGAAATATGCTAATTATCGTCGTATTCTCAAATTGGGCATCCCGTGATCACGCGGTCAGTTCCTACAAGTTACATTGGTCCCGTGCGAGGAGTTAGTGCCCCTTACGGGGCCGTTTAGGGGTTATTTCGGGTTTTTACCCACTAACGGCATGATTTGGAGCGTAAGTCTAGAAATATGAAAATTATCGTCATATTCTCAAATCGAGAGCCTCGTCGGTCAGTTCGTACCAGTTACATTCGTCTCGTGCGGGATGTTGATGCCACTCTCAATGTCGTTCGGGGGATGTTCGAGTTTTCCTCCATTAACCCCATTTTGGTAATTATAAATTATCGTTGTATTCTAAAACTGGGGGTTCCGTGATCATGCGGTTAGTTCCTACGAGTTACATTGGTCACGTGCGAGGTGTTGATGCACTCAGGGGGCCGTTCGGGGGCTGTTTTAGGTTTTCTCCCTCTAACGCCAAGTTTTTTAGCCTAAGTCTAGAAATATGCAAATTATCATCGTATTCTCAAACCGGGTGTCCCGTGATCGCGTGGTCCGTTCCTACGATTTGCATTGGTCCTGTGCGAGGTGTTGGTCACTCACGGGGCCATTTGGGGGTTGTTTCGGGTTTTCCCCCACTAACGCCATGTTTTGCTTAAGTCTTTAAATTATTGTCTTATTCTCAAATAGCGGGTACCTTGATCGCGCGATCAGTTCCTATGAGTTACATTGGTCCCGTGGGAGGTATTGGTGCCACTCACGGGGCCGTTCGAGGGTTGCTTCGGGTTTTCCCCCACTAATGGCAAGTTTTTATGCCTAAGTCTAAAAATGTGCAAATTATCATCGTATTCTCAAACCGGGGGTCCCGTACTCGCGCGGTCAGTTCCTATGAGTTACATTGGTCATGTACGAGGTGTTAGTGCCATACACGGGGCCGTTCGGGGGCTGTTTCGGGTTTTTCCCACTAACGAAAAGTTTTTAAGACTAAGTATAGAAATATGCTAATTAGCGTCGTATTCTAAAATTGGGCCTCCCGTGTTCAAGCGGTTAGTTCCTACGAGTTACATTGGTCTCGTGCAAGGAGTTAGTGCCACTAACGGGCCCGTTCAGGGGCTGTTTCGGATTTTTGCCCACTAACGGCAAGTTTTTGAGCCTAAGTCTAGAAATATGCAAATTATCATCGTATTCTCAAATCGGGAGTCTCGTGATCGTGCTGTCAGTTCGTACGAGTTACATTCATCCCGTGCAAGATGTTGACGCCACTCGCGAGGCCGTTCGGGGGCTGTTCGAGTTTTCCTCCATTAACGCCATGTTTTGCCTGAGTCCTGGTAATTATAAATTATCGTTGTATTCTAAAACCGGGGGTTTCCTGATCGCGCGGTCAGTTACTACGAGTTACCTTGGTCACGTACGACGTGTTGATGACACTCACGGCGCCGTTAGGGGGCTGTTTCGGGTTTTCCCCCACTAACGCCAAGTTTTTAAGCCTAAGTCTAGAAATATGCAAGTTATCATCATATTCTCAAACCGGTTGTCCAGTGATAGCGCGATCAGTTCCTACGGTTTATATTGGTCCTGTACGAGGTGTTGGTCACTCACGGGGCCGTTTGGGGGTTGTTTCGGATTTTCCCCCACTAACGCCATATTTTTCTTAAATCTTTAAATTATCATCATATTCTCAAATCGGGGGTACCGTGATCGCGCGGTTAGTTCCTATGAGTTACATTGGTCCTGTGGGAGGTATTGGTGCCACTCACGGGGCCGTTCGAGGGATGTTTCGGGTTTTCCCCCACTAATGGTAAGTTTTTAAGCCTAAGTCTAGAAATGTGCAAATTGTCAATGCATTCTCAAGCCGGGGGTCCCGTGAATGAGCGGTCCGTTCCTACGAGTTACATTGGTCACGTGCGAGGTGTTGATGCCACTCACGGGGCCGTTCGGGGGCAGTTTTGGGTTTTCCCCACTAATGCCAAGTTTTTAAGCCTAAGTCTAGAAATATGCTAATTATCGTCGTATTCTCAAATCGGGCATCCCGTGTTCAAGCGGTTAGTTCCTACGAGTTACATTGGTCCCGTGTGAGGAGTTAGTGCCACTAACGGGCCCGTTCAGGAGATGTTTCGAGTTTTTTCCCACTAACGACAAGTTTTTGAGCCTAAGTCTATAAATATGCAAATTATCATCTTATTCTCAAACTGGGAGTCTCGTGATCGTGCGGTCAGTTCGTACGCCCATGCGAGATGTTGACGCCACTCGCGGGGCCGTTTGGGGGATTTCGGATTTTCCTCCATTAACGCAATATTTTACCTAATACCTGGTAATTATAAATTATCGTTGAATTCTAAAACTAGGGGTTTCGTGATCACGCAATCAGTTCCTACGAGTTACATTGGTCACGTGCGAGGTGTTGATGCCACTCACGGGGCCGTTCGGGGGCTGTTTCAGGTTTTCCCCCACTAACGCAAGGTTTTTAAGCCTAAGTATAGAAATATGAAAATTATCATCGTATTCTGAAACCGGGTGTCCCGTGATCGCACGGTAAGTTCGTACAATTTGTATTTGTCCTGTGCGAGGTGCTGGTCACTCACGGGGCCGTTTGGGGGTTGTTTCCGGTGTTCCCCCACTAACGCCATATTTTGCTTAAATATTTAAATTATCATCGTATTCTCAAATTGGGGGTCCCGTGATCGCGCGGTCAGTTCCTATGAGTTACATTGGTCCTCTGGGAGGTATTGGTGCCATTCACGGGGCCGTTCGAGGGCTGTTTAGGGTTTTCCCCCACTAATGTTAAGTTTTTAAGCCTAAGTCTTAAAATGTGAAAATTTTCATCGTATTCTCAAACCGGTGGCCCCGTGATCACGCGGTCAGTTCTTATGAGTTACATTGATCACGTGCAAGGAGTTGATGCCACTCACGGGGCCGTTCGGGGGCTATTTCAGGTTTTCCCCCACTAACGCCAAGTTTTTAAGACTATGTTTAGAAATATGCTAATTATCATCTCATTCTCAAATTGGGCATCCTGTGATCAAGAGGTTAGTTCCAACGAGTTACATTGGTCCCGTACGAGGAGTTAGTGCCACTCACGGGCCCGTTCAGGTTCTGTTTCGGGTTTTTGCCCACTAACGCCAAGTTTTTGAGCCTAAGTCTAGAAATATGTTAATTATCGTCGTATTCTCAAATCGGGCATCCCGTGATCAAGCGGTTAGTGCCTATGAGTTACATTGGTCCCGTGAGAGGAGTTAGTGCCACTCACGGGCCCGTTCCGGGGCTGTTTCGAGTTTTTGCCCACTAACGACAAGTTTTTCAGTATGTCTAGAAATATGAAAATTATCGTCGTATTCTCAAACCGGGAGTCTCGTGATTGTGCGGTCAGTTCGTACGAGTTACATTCGTCCCGTGTGAGGTGTCAGTGCCTCTCACGGGGTTGTTCCAATGCTGTTTCGGGTTTTCTCACACTAACGGCCTGTTTTTATGCCTCAGCCTAGAAATATGCAAATTATCGTCATATTCTCAACCCAGGGGTCTAGTGATCGCGGGGTCAGTTCCTACGAGTTATATTGGTCCCGTGTGAGCTGTTGGTGCCACTCACGGGGCCGTTCGGGGCTATTTCGAGTTTTCCCCCACTAACGCCAAGTTTTTAAGCCTAAGTCTAAAAATATGCAAATTATCATCGTATTTTCAAATCGGGTGTCCCGTGATCGGGCGGTCAGTTCTTATGAGTTACATTGGTCACGTGCAAGGTGTTGATGCCACTCACGGGGCCGTTCGGGGTGTGTTTCGGGTTTTCCCCACTAATGCCAAGTTTTTAAGACTATGTCTAGAAATATGCTAATTATCATCTCATTCTCAAATTGGGCATCATGTGATCAAGCGGTTAGTTCCAACGAGTTATATTGGTCCTGTGCGAGGAGTTAGTGCCACTCATGGGCCCGTTCAGAGGCTGTTTCGGGTTTTTGCCCACTAACGCCAAGTTTTTGAGCCTAAGTCTAGAAATATGCTAATTATCGTCGTATTCTCAAATCGGGCATCCCGTGATCAAGAGGTTAGTGCCTATGAGTTGCATTTGTCCCGTGCGAGGAGTTAGTGCCACTCACGGGCCAGTTCCGGGGATATTTCGAGATTTTGCCCACTAACGGCAAGTTTTCTAGTATGTCTAGAAATATGAAAATTATCATCGTATTCTCAAACCGGGAGTCTCGTGATTGTGCGGTCAGTTCGTATGAGTTAGATTCGTCCCGTGTGAGGTGTCAGTGCCTCTCACGGGGTTGTTCCGATGCTGTTTCGGGTTTTCTCCCACGAACGCCCTGTTTTTTTATGCCTCGGCCTAGAAATATGCAAATTATCGTCGTATTCTCAACCCAGGGGTCTAGTGATCGCGGGGTCAGTTCCTACGAGTTATATTGGTCCCGTGTGAGCTGTTGGTGCCACTCAAGGGGCCGTTCGGGGCTGTTTCGAGTTTCCCCCCACTAACGCCAAGTTTTTAAGCCTAAGTCTAGAAATATGCAAATTATCATCGTATTTTCAAACCGGGTGTCCCGTGATCGCGCGGTCAGTTCCTACGATTTGCATTGGTCCTGTGCGAGGTGTTGGTCACTCACGGGGCCTTTTGGGGGTTATTTCGAGTTTTCCCCCACTAACGCCATGTTTTGCTAAAGTCTTTAAATTATTATCGTATTCTCAAACCGGGGGTATCGTGATTGCACGATCAGTTCCTATGACTTACATTGCTCCCGTGGGAGGTATTGGTGCCACTCATGGGGGCATTCGAGGGCTGTTTTGGGTTTTCCCCCACTAATGGTAAGTTTTTAAGCCTAAGTCAAGAAATGTACAAATTGTCATCGTATTCTCAAACCGGGGGTCTCGTGATCACGCGGTCAGTTCCTACGAGTTACATTGGTCCTGTGCGAGGTGTTAGTGCCACACACGGGGCCGTTCGGGGGTTGTTTCGGGTTTTCCCCACTAACGATAAGTTTTTAAGCCTAAGTCTAGAAATATGCTAATTATCGTCGTATTCTCAAATCGGGCATCCCGTGATCGTGTGGTCAGTTCCTATGAGTTACATTGGTCCCGTACGAGGTGTCGGTGCCACTCATGGGGCTGTTCGGGGGCTATTTCTAGTTTTCCCCCACTAATGCAAGGTTTTTAAGCCAAAGTCCAGAAATATGCAAATTATCGTCGTATTATCAACCCAGGGGTCTAGTGATCGCGGGGTCAGTTCCTACGCGTTATATTGGTCCCGTGCGAGGTTTGGTGCCACTCACAGGGCCGTTCGGGGGCTATTTCGGATTTTCTCCCACTAACGCCAGGTTTTTAAGCCTAAGTCTAGAAATATGAAAATTATCATCATATTCTCAAATCGGGTGTCCCGTGATCGCGCGATCAGTTCCTATGATTTGCATTGGTCTTGTGCGAGGTGTTGGTCACTCACGTGGTCGTTTGGGGATTGTTTCGGGTTTTCCCCCAACTAACTCCATGTTTTTCATACGCCTTTAAATTATTAATATATTCTCAAATCGGGGGTACCGTGATTGCGCGGTCAGTTCCTATGAGTTACATTGGTCCCGTGGGAGGTATTGGTGCCACTCATGGGGCCATTTAAGGGCTGTTTTGGGTTTTCCCCCACTAATGGTAATTTTTTAAGCCTAAGTCTAGAAATGTGCAAATTGTCATTGTATTCTCAAAAAGGGGGTCCCGTGATCGCGCGGTCAGTTCCTACGAGTTACATTGGTCACGTGCGAGGTGTTGATGCCACTCACGGGGCGGTTCGGGGGCTGTTTCAGGTTTTTTCCACTAACGCCAAGTTTTTAAGCCTAAGTCTAGAAATATGCCAATTATCATCGTATTCTCAAATCGGGCATCCCATGATCAAGTGGTTAGTTCCTACAAGTTAAATTGGTCCCATGTGAGGAGTTAGTGCCACTCACGGGCCCGTTCCGGGGCTGTTTCAGGTTTTTGCCCACTAACACCAAGTTTTTGAGTAAGTCTAGAAAAATAAAAATTATCGTCTCATTCTCAAATCGGGAGTCTCATGATTTTGGGGTCAGCTCGTACGAGTTACATTCGTCCCATGTGAGGTGTCGGTGGCTCTCACGGGGTTGTTCCGATGCTATTTCGGGTTTTCTCCCACTAGCGCCCTGTTTTTATACCTCAGCCTAGAAATATGCAAATTATTGTGGTATTCTCAACCCAGGGGTCTAGTGATCACGGGGTCAGTTCCTACATGTTATATTGGTCCCGTCCGAGGTGTTGGTGCCACTCATAGGGCCGTTCGGGGGCTGTTTCAGGTTTTCCCCCACTAACGCCAAGTTTTTAAGCCTAAGTCTAGAAATAATTAAATTATCATTGTATTCTCAAATCGAGGGTCTAGTGATCGCGCGGTCAATTCCTATGAGTTTTATTGGTCCCGTTCGAAGTTTTGGTTCCACTCATGGGGCCGTTCGGGGGTTGTTTCGAGTTTTCGCCCATTAACGGTAAGTTTTTAAGCCCAAGTCAAGAAATATACAAATTATCATCGTATTCTCAAACCATGAGTCCCATAATCGCGCGGTCAGTTCCTATGAGTTACATTGGTCCCGTGCGAGGTGTTGGTTCCATTCACGGGACCGTTCAGGGGCGGTTTATCTTTTTCCCCCACTAACGCCATGTTTTGCCTAAGTCCTGAAATTTTTATATTATCATCGTATTCTCAAACGGAGGGTCCCGTGATCACTCGGTCAGTTCCTACGAGTTACATTGGTCCTGTGGGAGCTATTGGTGCAACTCACTGGGCCGTTCGGGGGCTGTTTCGGGTTTTCCCCACTAACGGCAACTTTTTAAGCCTAGGTCAAAAAATATACAAATTAACATCGTATTCTCAAATCGGGAGTCTCGTGATCACGTGGTCAGTTCCTACGAGTTACATTAGTCCCGTGCGAGGTGTTGGTGCCACTCACGGGGCCGTTCGGGGGGCTATTTCGGGTTTTCACCCACTAACGGTAAGTTTTTAAGCCTAAGTCTAGAAATATGAAATTTATCATCGTATTCTAAAATTGGGAGTCATGTGATCTCGCGGTCAGTTCCTACGATTTACATTGGTCCCGTACGAGGTGTTGGTGCCACTCAGGGGGTAGTTTGGGGGCTGTTTTGGGTTTGCTCCCACTATAGCCATGTTTTGCCTAAGTCCAGATATTTTTAAATTATTGTCGTACTCTCAAACTGGGAGTCCCGTGATCGCGCGACCAGTTCCTACGTGTAACATTGGTCCCGAGCGAGGTTTTGGTGCCACTCACGGGGCCATTCGGGGCCTGTTTTGAGTTTTTGCTCACTAACGACAAGGTTTTAATCCCAAGTCTTGAAATATGAAAATTATCATCGTATTCTCAAACTAGGAGTCCCGTGATCATGCGGTCATTTCCCACAATTTACATTGGTCCCGTACGAGGTGTTAGTGCCTCTCACGGGGTCATTCGGGGGTTGTTTCGGGTTTTCCCCCATTAACGCCCTTTTTTTATGCCTCAGCCTAGAAATATGCAAATTATTGTCGTACTCTCAAACCAGGGGTCCCGTGATCGTACGGTCAGTTCCTACAAGTTATATTTGTCCCGTGCGAGATGTTGGTGCCACTCACGGGGCCATTCGAGGGCGGTTTCGAGTTTTCCCCTCTAATGCCAAGTTTTTAAGCCTAAGTCTAGAAATCTTCAAATTATCGACATACTCTCAAATCGGGGGTCCCGTGATCGCTCGATCAGTTCTTACGAGCTACATTGGTCCCGTGCGAGGTGTTGGTTCCACTCACGGGGCCGTTAGGGGGTTGTTTTGGGTTTTCACCCACTAACGACAACTTTTTAAGCCCAAGTCAATAAATATATAAATTATCGTCATTTTCTCAAACCGAGAGTCCCATGATCGTGCGGTCAGTTCCTACGAGTTACATTGGTCCTGTACGAGGTGATGGTACCACTCACGGGGCCGTTCGGGGGCTGTTTTGAGTTTCCCGCCACTAACGCAATGTTTTCTCTAAGTCCTGATATTTTTATATTATGATCGTATTCTCAAACCGAGGGTCCAGTGATTGCACGGTCAGTTCCTACGAGTTACATTGGTCCCATCCGAGGTATTGGTGCCACTCACGGGGCGGTTCGGGGGTTGTTTTGGGTTTTCTCAAACTATAGCCATGTTTTGCCTAAGTCCTAATATTTTTAAATTATCGTTGCATTCTCAAACTAGGGGTCCCATGATCGTACAGTCAGGTCGTACGAGTTACATTGGTCCCGTGTGAGGTGTCGGTGCCACTCACGGGGCCATTCAGGGGCTGTTTCGGGTTTTTCTCCACTAACGCCATGTTTTTATGATTAAGTCTAAAAATATGCAAATTGTTGTCATATTCTCAAACCGAGGGTCCCGTGATCGCGCGGTAGGTTTCTACGAGTTACATTGGTCCCTTGCGAGGTGTTGGTGCCACTCACGGGGTTGTTTGGGGGCTGTTTCGGATTTTCACCCACTAACGACAACTTTTTAAGTCTAAGTCTAGAAATATGCAAATTATCGTCATATTCTCAAATCGGGGGCCTCGTGATCACAGGGTCAGTTTCTACGAGTTATATTGGTCTCGTGCGAGGTGTTGGTGCCACTAACGGGGTCGTTCAGGGGTTGTTTTGGGTTTTCGCTCACTAACGGCAAGTTTTAAACCTAAGTCTATAAATATGCAAATTATCCTTGTATTCTTAAATAGGGGGTCCCGTGATCGCGTGGTAAGTTCTTATGAGTTACATTGGTCCCGTGCGAGGTGACGGGATCGTTTGGGGGCTGCTTCAGGTTTTCGCCCACTAGCGGCAAGTGTTAATGCCCAAGTGTAGAAATATACAAATTATCATCGTATTCTCAAATCGGGAGTCCCGTGATCGCGCGGTCAGTCCCTACGATTTACATTAGTCCCGTGCGAGGTGTTCGTGCGACTCACGGGGTCGTTCGGGGGCTGTTTCATGTTTTCGCCCATTAACGTCAAGTTTTTAGGCCTAAGTCTAGATATATGTAAATTATCATCGTATTCTAAAACCGAGAGTCCCATGATCGCACGGTCAGTTCCAAGGATTTACATTGGTCCTGTGCGAGGTGCTAGTGCCACTCACGGAGCCGTTTGGGGGCTATTTCCAGTTTTCCTCCACTAACGCCATGTTTGGCTTAAGTCCTGATATTTTTAAATTGTCATCGTATTCTTAAACCGGGGGTACAGTGATCGCGCGGTCACTTTTTATGACTTATATTGGTCCCGTGGAAGGTATTGGTGCCACTCAAGGGGCCGTTCGGGGGCTGTTTCGGGTTTTCCCGAACTAATGGTAAGTTTTATGCCTAATTTTAAAAACGTGAAAATTATCATCGTATTCTCAAATCGGGGGTCCCGTTATCGGACGGTCAGTTCCTACGATTTAATTGGTCCTGTACAAGGGGTTGGTGCCACAAACGGGGCCGTTCGGGAGTTATTTCGGGTTTTCCCCCACTAACGGCAAGTTTTTAAGCCTAAGTCTAGAAATATGAAAATTATCATCGTATTCTCAAACCGGGACTCCCGTGATCACACGGTTAGTTCATACGAGTTACATTAGTCCCGTGCGAGGTGTTGGTGCCACTCAGAGGGCCGTTCGGAGGCTGTTTCGGGTTTTCCCCCACTAACGTCATGTTTTCCCTGAGTCCTGATATTTTTAAATTATCATCATATTCTTAAACCGAGGGTCACGTGATCACGCGGTCAGTTCTTACGAGTTACCTTGGTCCCGTATGAGGTGTGGGTGCCACTCACGGGGCCATTCAGGGGCTGTTTTGGGTTTCTCCCACTATCGCCCTGTTTTTATGCTAGTGTCTAGAAATATGCAAATTATCAACGTCTTCTCAAACCGGGGGTCTTCTGATCGTGTGATCAGTTCCAACGAGTGACATTGGTCCCATGCGAGGTGTTGGTGCCACTCACGGGGTCGTTTCGGGGGCTATTTTGGGTTTTCTCCCACTAACGACAAGTTTTTAAGCCTAAGTCTAGAAATATGCAAATTATTATCATATTCTCAAAGCTGGGGTCCCATGATCAAGCGGTCAGTTCCTATGAATTACATTCGTCCCGTGTGAGGTGTTGGTGCCAGTCGCGGGACCGTTCAGGGGTTGTTTCGGGTTTTCGCCCACTAAAGGCAAGTTTGAAAGCCTAAGTCTAGAAATATATAAATTATCATCGTATTCTCAAATTAGGGGTCCCGTGATCACGCGGTCAGTTCCTATGAGTTACATTGGTCCCGTGCGAGGTGTTGGTGCCACTCACGGGGCCGTTCGGGGGCTGTTTCAAGGTTTCGCCCACTAACACCAAGTTTTTAAGCCTAAGTCTAGAAATATGTAAATTATCGTCGTATTCTAAAACCGCGAGTCCCGTGATCGCGCGATCAGTTCCTACGATTTACATTGGCCCTATACGAGGTGTTAGTGACCCTCACGGGGCCGTTTGGGGGCTGTTTCAAGTTTTTCCCCACTAACGCCATGTTTTGCTTAAGTTCAGATATTTTTAAATTATCATAATATTCTCAAACCGTGGGTACTGTGATCACGCGGTCAGTTCCTATGAGTTACATTTGTCCCGTGGGAGGTATTGGTGCCACTCACGAGGTCGTTCAAGAGTTGTTTCGAATTTTTCCCCACTAATGGTTAGTTTTTAAGCCCATGTCTAAAAATATGCAAATTATCATCGTATTCTGAAACCGGGGGTCCTGTGATCACACGGTCAGTTCCTACGAGTCATATTGGTCTCGTGCGAGGTGTTAGTGCCACTCACGGGGCCGTTCAGGGGTTGTTTAAGGTTTTCCCCCACTAACGCCATGTTTTGCCTGTGTACTGATATTTTAAAATTATCGTTGTATTCTTAAATCGGGGGACCCGTGATCGTGCGGTCAGTTCCTACGAGTTACCATGGTTTCGTCTGAGGTGTGGGTGCCACTCACGGTGCCGTTTGGGAGCTATTTTGGGTTTTCCACCACTAATGCCCTGTTTTTATGCCTATGTCTAGAAATATGCAAATTATCAACGTATTCTCAAACCGAGGGTCTCGTGATCGCGTGGTCAGTTCCTATGAGTTACATTGGTCCCGTGCGCGGTGTTGGTGCCACTCACGAGGCCGTTCGGGGGTTGTTTTGGGTTTTCTTCCACTGACGACAAGTTTTTAAGCCTAAGTCTAGAAATATATAAATTATCAACGTATTCTCAAACCGGGGGTCCTATGATCACGCCGTCAGTTCTTGCGAGTTACATTGGTCCCGTGCGAGATGTTGGTGCCACTCACGGGGCCCTTCAGGGGTTGTTTTGAGTTTTCGCCCAATAATGGCATGTTTTAAAGCCTAATTCTAGAAATATTAAACTTATCATTGTATTCTCAAGTCAGGGGTCCCGTGATTGCGCGGCCAATTCCTACGAGTTACATTTGTCCCGTGCGAGGTGTTGGTGTCACTCACGGGGCCGTTTGGGGGCTGTTTTAGGTTTTCGCCCACTAGCGTCATGTTTTAATGCCCAAGTATAGAAATATGCAAATTATCGTTGTATTCTCAAACCGGGAGTCACGTGTTCGCACGGTCAGTTCCTACGATTTACATTGGTCCCGTGTGAGGTGTTGGTGCCACTCACGGGGCCGTTCGGGGGTTGTTTCAAAATTTTAAGCCTAATTCTAGAAATATGTAAATTCTCGTCGTATTCTAAAATCGGGAGTCCCGTGATCGCGCGATCAGTTCCTACGATTTACATTGGCCCTGTGCGAGGTGTTAGTGCCACTCACGGGGCCGTTGGGGGGCTATTTCGGGTTTTCCCCCCACTAATGCAATGTTTTGCTTAAGTCCTCATATTTTTAAATTATCATCGTATTCTCAAACCGGGGGTACTATCATTGTGCGGTCAGTTCCTATGAGTTACATTGGTCTGGGAGATATTGGTGCCCCTCACGGGGCCTTTCGGGGGCTATTTCGAGTTTTCCCCCACAAATGGTAAGTTTTTAGGCCTAAGTCTAGATTTGTTTTATATTATCGTCGTATTCTCAAACCAGGAGTCCCGTTATCACGCGGTCAGTTCCTATGAGTTACATTGGTCGCGTGTGAGGAGTTGGTGCCACTCACGGGGCCGTTCGGGGGCTATTTCGAGTTTCCACCCACAAACGGCAAGTTTTTAACCCTAAGTTTAGAAATATACAAATTATCATCGTATTCTCAAACCAAGAGTCCCATGATCGCACGATCAGTTCCTACGAGTTACATTGGTCCCGTGCGAGGTGTTGGTGCCACTCACGGGGCCGTTCGGGGGTTGTTTCAGGTTTTGGCGCACTAACACCATGGTTTTCCTGAGTATTGATATTTTAAAATTATCATTGTATTATCATACCGGGTGTCTCTTGATCGCGCGGTCAGTTCCTACGAGTTACCTTGGTCTCGGGTGAGGTGTGGGTGCCAATCACATGGCCGTTCGGGGGCTATTTTGGGTTTCCACCACTAACGCCCTATTTTTATGCCTACATCTAAAAATATACAAATTATCATCGTATTCTCAAATTGGGGCTCCCATGATCGCGCGATCAGTTCCTAGGAGTTACATTAGTCCCGTGCGAAGTGTTTGTGCCACTCACGGGGCCGTTTGGGGGTTGTTTTGGGTTTTCGCCCACTAGCGGCAAGTTTTAAAGCCCATGTATAGAAATATGCAAATTATCATTGTATTATCAAACTGGAAGTCCCGTGATCGCGCGGTCAGATCCTATAATTTACATTGGTCCTGTGCGAGGTGTTAGTGCCACTCAAAGGGCCATTCGGGGGCTGTTTCAAGTTTTTGCCCACTAACGCCAAGTTTTTAAGCCTAAGTCTAGAAATATGTAAATTATCGTCATATTCTAAAATCGGGAGTCCCATGATCGCGCGGTCAGTTCCTACAATTTACATTGGTCCTGTGCGAGGTGTTAGTGACCCTCACGGGGCTGTTTGGGGGCTGTTTCGGGTTTTCCCCCACTAACGCCATGTTTTACTTAAGTCGTGATATATTTAAATCATCATCATATTCTCAAACTAGGGGTACTGTGATCAAGAAGTCCGTTCCTATGAGTTACATTGGTCCCGTGGGAGGTATTGGTGCCACTCACGAGGCCGTTCGGGGGATGTTTTGGGTTTTTCACCACTAATGGTATGTTTTTATGCCCAAGTCTAAAAATGTACAAATTATCATCGTAGTCTCAAACCGGGGGTCTCGTGATCGCGCGGTCAGTTCCTATGAGTTACATTGGTCCCGTGCGAGGTGTTGGTGCCACTCACGGGGCCGTTCGGGGGGCTATTTCGGGTTTTCGCCCACTAACGGTAAGTTTTTAAGCCTAAGTCTAGAAATATGAAATTTATCATCGTATTCTAAAATTGGGAGTCATGTGATCTCGCGGTCAGTTCCTACGATTTACATTGGTCCTGTTCGAGGTGTTAGTGCCACTCACGGGGCCGTTTGGGGGATATTTCGGGTTTTCCCCCACTAAAACCATGTTTTGCCTGCGTACTAATATTTTAAAATTATCGTTGTATTCTCAAACCGGGGGTCCCGTGATCGCGCGGTCAGTTCCTATAAGTTACCTTGGTCTCGTGTGTGGTGTGGGTGCCACTAACGGGGCTGTTCGGGGGTTGTTTTTGGTTTTCCACCACTAAGCCCTGTTTTTATCCCTATGTCTCGAAATATGCAAATTATCAACCGAGGGTCTCGTGATCGTGTGGTCAGTTCCTACGAGTTACACTGGTCCCGTGCATGGTGTAGTGCCACTCACGAGGCCGTTCGGGGGTTGTTTTGGGTTTTCTCCCACTAACGACAAGTTTTTAAGCCTAAGTCTAGAACAATGAAAATTATGATCATATTGTCAAGCCGAGGGTCCCAAGATCACGCAGTCAGTTCTTGCGAGTTACATCAGTCCTGTGCGAGATGTTGGTGCCACTCACGGTGCCGTTCAGGGGTTGTTACCAGTTTTCCCCAATAACGGCAAGTTTTAAGCCTAATTCTAAAAATATGTAAATTGTCATCCTATTATAAAATTGGGAGTCCCGTGATCGCGCGGTCAGTTCCATGATTTAAATTGGTCCTGTTCAAGGTGTTAGTTCCACTCACGAGACCGTTTGGGGGCTATTTAGGGTTTTCCCCCACTAACGCCATGTTTTGGTTAAGTCCTGATATTTTTAAATTATCATCGTATTCTCAAACTGGGGGTATTGTCATCGTGCGGTCAGTTCCTATGAGTTACATTGGTCCCGTGGGAGGTATTGGTGCCACTCACGGGGTCTGTTTCGGGTTTTCCCCCACAAATCGTAACTTTTAAGCCTAAGTCTAGAAATGACCAAATTATCAACGTATTCTCAAACTGGAGGTCCCGTGATCGCGCGGTCAGATCCTACGAGTTACATTTATCATGTGTGAGGTATTGGTGCCACCCACGGGGCCGTTCGGGGGCTATTTCGCCTAAGTCTACAAATATGATAATTATCGTCGTATTCTCAAACTGGGAGTCCCGTGATCGGACGGTCACTTCATACGAGTTACATTAGTCCCGTGCGAGGTGTTGGTGCCACTCATGGAACCGTTCGGAGGCTGTTTCAAGTTTTCCCCCACTAACGGCATGTTTTGCCTGAGTCCAGATATTTTTAAATTATAATCGTATTCTCAAAACTGCGGGTCTCATGATTGCGCGGTCAGTTCCTACGAGTTACCTTGGTCTCGTGTGAGGTGTTGGTGCCACTCGCGAAGCCATTCAGGGGCTGTTTCGGTTTTCCCCCGTAATGCCCTGTTTTTACGCTTATGTCTATAAATATGCAAATTATCAACGTATTCTCAAAATGGGGGTCTCGTGATCGTGCGGTCAGTTTGTACGAGGTACATTGGTCCCGTGCGAGGTGTTGGTGCCACTCATGGGGGTCGTTCGGGGGCTGTTTTGGGTTTTCTCACACTAAGGGCCAGTTTTTAAGCCTAAGTCGAGAAATATGGAAATTATCGTCGTATTCTCAAACCAGGGGTCCCATGATCGCGCGATCAGTTCCTACGAGTTACATTTGTCATGTGTGAGGTGTTGGTGCCACTCATGGGGCCGTTAGGGGGCTGTTTCGGGTTTTCGCCCACTAACAACAAGTTTTTAAGCAAAAGTCTAGTAATTTTTTATATTATTGTCCTATTCTCAAAATGGGAGTTCCGTGATCGCGCGGTCAGTTCCTACGAGTTACATTGGTCCCGTGCAAGGTGGTGCCACTCACGGGGCTGTTCGGGGGCTATTTTAGGTTTTCGCCCACTAACGGTAAGTTTTTAAACCTAAGTCTAGAAATTTGTAAATTATCATCGTATTCTCAAATCGGGAGTCCCGTGATCGCGCGGTTAGTTCCTACCATTTATATTGGTCCCGTGCCAGGTGTTGGTGCACTCACGGGGCAATTCGGGGGCTGTTTCGGGTTTTCGCCCACTAACGGCAAGTTTTTAAGCCTATGTCTACAAATATGGAAATTATCGTCGTATTCTCAAATCGGGAGTCCCGTGATCGCGCGGTCAGTTCCTATAATTTACATTAGTTGTGTGAGAGGTGTTGGTGCCACTCACGGGGTCGTTCGGGGGTTGTTTTAGGTTTTCCCCACTAACACCATGTTTTTCCTAAGTACTTATATTTTAAAATTATCGTTATATGCTCAAATTGGGGGTCCCATGATCGCGTGGTCAGTTCCTACGAGTTACCTTAGTCTCGTGAGAGGTATGGGTGCCAATCACAGGGCCGTTCGGGGGCTGTTTTGGGTTTTCCACTACTAACGCCCTGTTTTTATTCATATGTCTAAAAATATGCGAATTTTCATCGTATTCTCAAACCGGGGGTCCCGTGATTGCGCGGTCAGTTCCTACGAGTTATATTGGTCCCGTTAGAGGTGTTCATACCACTCACGGGGCCGTTCGGGGGATGTTTCGAGTTTTCTCCCAATAACGGCAAGTTTTTAAGAACTAGTCAGGAAATATACAAATTATCATCATATTCTCAAACCGAGAGGCCCGTGAGAGCACGATCAGCCTGTGATCGCGGGGCCTGTTCCTACAAGTTACATTGGTCTAGTGGGAGGTGTTGGTGCCACTTACGAGGCCGTTCTAGGGCTGTTTCGGGTTTTCCCCCACTAATGACGAGTTTTTAAGCCTAAGTCTAAAAATATGCAAATTATAGTCGTATTCTAAAACTGGGAGTCCCGTGATCGTGCGGTCAGTTCCTACGAGTTACATTGGTCCCGTGCGAGGTGTTGGTGCCACTCACGCGGCCGTTCGGGGGCTCTTTTGGGTTTTCCCCCACTATAGCCATGTTTTGCCAAAGTCCTGATATTTTTAAATTATCATCATATTCTCAAACTGGGGGTCCCGTGATCGCGCAGTCAGTTCCTACGAGTTACAATGGTCCCGTGTGAGGTGTTGGTGCCACTCACGGTTCCGTTCAGGGGCTATTTTCGATTTTCCCCAACTAACGCCCTATTTTTATGCCTAAATTTAGAAATATGCAAATTTTCATCATATTATCAAACTGGGGGTCCAGTGATCGTGTAGTCAGTCCCTACGAGTTATATTGGTCCCCTTCGAGGTGCTGGTGCCACTCATGGGGTCGTTTGGGGGCTGTTTCGGGTTTTTGCCCACTTATGGCAACTTTTTAAGCCAAACTCTAGAAATATGCAAACTATCATCATCTTATCAAACCGGGGGTCCCATGATCACGTGGTCAGTTCTTACGAGTTACGTTGGTCCCGTAAGATGTGTTGGTGCCACTCACGGGGCCATTCGGAGGCTATTTCGAGTTTTTGCCCCCTAACGACATGTTTTTAAGCCTAAGTCTAGAAATATGCAAATTATCATCGTATTCACAAATCGGGGGTCCCGTGATCGTGCGTTCAGTTCCAACGAGTTACATTTGTCCCGTGCGAGGAGTTGGTGCTACTCACGTGGCCGTTTAGGATTTTCTCCCACTAATGACAAGTTTTTAAGCCCAAGTCTAAAAATATGCAAATTATCGTCATATTCTCAAACTGGGAGTCCCGTGATTGGGTGGCTAGTTCCTACAATTTACATTGGTCCCGTGTGAGGTGTTGGTGCCACTCACATGGTCGTTTGAGGGTTGTTTCGGGTTTTTGCCCACTAACGCCAAGTTTTAAGTCCTAACTCTAGAAATATGGAAATTATCGTCGTATTCTAAAATCAGGAGTCCCGTGATCGCGCTGTCAGTTCCTACAATTTACATTTGTCATGTGTGAGGTGTTGGTGCCACTCATGGGGCTGTTCTAGTTTTTCCCCACTAACGCCATGTTTTGCCTAAGCTCTGATATTTTTAAATTATCATCGTATTCTCAAACTGGGGGTTCCATGATCACGTGGTCAGTTCCTACGAGTTACATTAGTCCCGTGGGAGGTATTGGTGCTACTCACGCGTCGTTCGGGGGCTGTTTCGGGTTTTCCCCCACTAATGGTATGTTTTTAAGCCTATGTTCAGAAATATGAAAATTATCATCGTATTCTCAAACCGGGGGTCCCGAAATCGCGCGGTCATTTCCTACGAGTTACATTGGTCCCGTGCGAGGTATTGGTGCAACTCATGGGGCTATTTCAGGTTTATGCCCACTAATGACAAGTTTCTAAGCCTAAGTCTAGAAATATGCAAATTATCATCATATTCTCAAACTGAGAGTCCCGTGATCGCGCGTTCAGTTCCTAGGAGTTACAATGGTCCCGTGCGAGGTGTTAGTGCCAGTCACGGGGTCGTTCAGGAGATGTTTTGGGTTTTCCTCCACTAGCGCCATGTTTTGCCAGAGTCCTCATATTTTTAAATTATCATCGTATTCTCAAACCGGAGGGCCCATGATCACGCGATCAGTTCCTACAAGTTACCTTGGTCTGGTATGAGGTGTGGGTGCCACTTACGGGGTCGTTCGGGGTTATTTCGAATGTTCCCCCACTAACGCCCTGATTTTCTACCTATGACTAGAAATATGTAAATTATCGCCATATTCTCAAGTCGGGGGTCCCGTGATCACGCGGTCCATTCCAACGAGTTAGATTGGTCCCTTGCGAGGTGTTGGTGCCACTCACGGGGTCGTTCGGAGGCTGTTTTGAGTTTTCACCCACTAACAATAAGTTTTTAAGCCTAAGTCTATAAATATGAAAATCATCGTCGTATTCTCAGACCGGGGGTCCAGTGATCGCGCGGTCAGTTCCTACGAGTTCTATTGATCCCGTGCGAGGTGTTGGTGCCACTCACGGGACTGTGCGAGGGTTTTTTCGGACTCTCGCCCACTAACAACAAGTTTTTAATCCTAAGTATAGAAATATGAAAATCATCATCGTATTCTCAAACCAAGAGTCCCGTGATCGTGCGGTCAGTTCCTAAGAGCAACGTTGGTCCCATGCGAGGAGTTTGTATCATTCACGGGGTCGTTCAGGGGCTGTTTCGAGTTTTCCCCCACTAACGCCATCTATTTACCTAAGTCCTGATATTTTTAAATTATCTTCGTATTCTCAAATCGGGGGTCCCATGATCGCACGGTCAGTTTCTACGAGTTACATTAGTCCCGTGGGAGGTGTAAATTCCACTCACGGGGCCGTTCGGGGGATGTTTTGGGTTTTCCCCACTAACGCCCTATTTTTATGTCTAAGTCTAAAAATATTTAGATTATTGTCGTATTCTCAAGACGGGGGTCCCGTGATCGCGCGATAAGTTCTTAGGAGTTGCATTGGTCCCGTACGAGGTGTTGGTGCCACTCACGGGGCCGTTCGGGGGTTGTTTCGAGTTTTTGCCCACTAACGGCAAGTTATTAATCCTAAGTCTAGAAATATGGAAATTATCATCCTATTCTCACACCGGGGGTCCCGTGATCGCGCTGTCAGTTCCTACGAGTTACATTAATCCCGTACGAGGTGTTAATGCCACTCACGGGTCCGTGCGGGGGTTGTTTCAGGCTCTCGCCCACTAACGATAAGTTTTTAAGCCTAAGTCTAAAAATATGCAAATTATCATCGTATTCTAAAACACAGAGTCCCATGATCGCGCGGTCAATTCCTAAGAGTTACATTGGTCACTTGCGAGATGTTTGTATCACTCACGGGGTCATTCGGGGGCTGTTTCGGGTTTTCCCCAACTAATGCCATGTGTTTGCCTAAATCCTAATATTTGTAAATTATCATCGTATTCCAAATCGGTGGTACCGTGATCGTGCGATCAGTTCCTACGAGTTACATTAGTCCCGTGGGAGGTGTTAGTTCCACTCACGGGGCCGTTCGGGGGATGTTTTGGGTTTTCCCCACTAACACCCTATTTTTATGCCTAAGTCTAGAAATATACAGATTATCATCGTATTCTCAAACCAGGGGTCCCGTGATTGCGCAGTAAGTTCTTAGATGTTGCATTGGTCCCGTGCGAGGTGTTGGTGCCACTCATAGGGATGTTCGGTGGCTGTTTCGGGTTTTCGGCCACTAACGACAAGTTATTAAGCCTAAGTCTAAAAATATGCAAAGTATCATCGTATTCTCAAACCGGGGGTCCCGTGATCGCGCGGTCAGTTCCTACGAGTTACATTGGTCGCGTGCGAGGTGTTGGTGCCACTCACCAAGTTATTCGGGGGCCGTTTCGGGTTTTCCCCCACTAATGGAAAGTTTTTAAGTCTAAGTATAAAAATATGCAAATTATAGTCATATTCTAAAACCAGGAGTCCCATGATCACGCGGTCAGTTCCTACGAGTTACATTGGTCCCGTGCATGGTGTTGGTGCCACTCACGCGGCTGTTTGGGGGCTATTTTGGGTTTTCCCCCACTATAGGCATGTTTTTCCTAAGTCCTGATATTTTTAAATTATCATCATATTCTCAAACTGGGGGTCCTGTGATCGCACAGTCAATTCCTACGAGTTACAACGGTCCCGTGTGAGGTGTTGGTGCCACTCACGGATCCGTTCAGGGGCTATTTTTGTTTTTTCCCAACTAATGCCCTGTTGTTATTCCTAAGTCTAGAAATATGTAAATTTTCATCGTATTCTCAAACTGGGGGTCCAGTGATCGTGCGGTCAGTTCCTACGAGTTATATTGGTCCCCTGCGAGGTGCTGGTGCCACTCACGGGGACGTTTGGGGAACGTTTCGAGTTTTCGCCCACTAATGGCAACTTTTTAAGCCTAAGTCTAGAAATATGCAAACTATCATCGTCTTCTCACACCGGGGGTTCCATGATCACGCGATCAGTTCCTACGAGTTACATTGGTCCCGTACGAGATGTTGGTGCCACTCACGGGGCCAATCGAGGGTTGTTTCGAGTTTTCACCCACTAACAACAAGTTTTTAAGCCTAAGTCTAGAAATATGCAAATTATCGTCGTATTCTCAATTCGGGGGTCCCGTGATTGTGCATTCAGTTCCAACGAGTTACATTTGTCCCGTGCGAGGAGTTGGTACCACTCACTGGGCCATTTAGGATTTTCTCCCACTAACGACAAGTTTTTAAGCCCAAGTCTATACTATGCAAATTATCGTCATATTCTCAAATCGGGAGTCCCGTGATCGCGCGGTCAGTTCCTACGATTTTCATTGGTCCTGTGCGACGTGTTGGTCACTCACGGGACCGTTTGGGGGTTGTTTCAAGTTTTCTGTCACTAACGCCATGTTTTGCTTAAGTCTTTAAATTATCATCGTATTCTCAAACCGGGGGTATCGTGATCGCACGGTCCATTCCTACGAGTTAGATTAGTCCTGTACGAGGTGTTGGTGCCACTCACGGGGCCGTTCGGGGGCTGTTTTGAATTTTCACCCACTAACGACAAGTTTTTAAGCCTAAGTCTAACAATATGAAAATTATCGTCGTATTCTCAAACCGGGGGTCCCGTTATCGCGCGGTCAGCTCCTACGAGTTCTATTAATCCCGTGCGAGGTGTTGGTTATATAACATATTAAAGTAATAATTGCATGAAGAATAAACATCTTCGAAATCATGTTAAACTATTTTAATTCATGATATAACATATTAGTTTCTATCCTATCTATGACTTCTAAACCAGTCTTCTATAAAATTTTATTTATTGTGTTTTCACTTTTTGTTTAATTATATGATCATAAAGCTTTAGCTAAATTGCTCAAGCCGATTTGAAAATAAAAGTGTCTTATAGATATACGCAGAGGAGCTTACAACAAACAAATAGAGCTTCACCTAAAATTTATTTAATGCTCTTGAAACCCTAAATACAAACCCTTCAAACATGACATTTGAGATTTAATACAAATCCATTTTGGTGGTACAACAATATTGATTCGAGAGAATGTAAAAATGAATTCGATTTTGCCTTTGTGGGTGAAGACGAGGACATGATCACCGCGTGTGAATAGTAGTAAATGTAGGCATAAGTATATAGTTAGGGAATATATATTATAAATTTTGAAATAAACCCAAAATAAAAAGGAAACTTACCTAAAGTCGTCTAGGCTCGAAAACCAACCGAATCTTTTACATTTGACATAAACGGAGGGGGAGGAGAGATCATTGATAATTTATATTGACACGTGCCACAAACTGAGCAAGAGCTTCCGTTTTTATATATTTATATTAGATTATTAATTATAATAATAATAATTTAAATAAGCGATCTTAATGGGTATATTAATTGATAAAATCTAGCAATTATTTTGCACTAGGAGAACATCACCTCATTGCCATGTATAATCAATTACGTTATATCCTATTATATGATTAGAGCCTATGGACCAATAATTTTGCATGAAATACAATCTTATATAACTAAATGGCAATAATCACTTGTTGATTGTTACTGAACGGAATAAGAATTTGTTGATTTCAGTTAATTAGATAATAATAATTTTTATATTCCTTTCATCAATTGTCAATATCCCTTAATCCTTCATGCAATTTTTATAATAAATTATTGAACGCTCTACAGAAGCAATGAGTAAATGTGCTTGTAATTATCCCAAGTAAATCATGATCCCGCGTGCGCATATAAGTACTTTAACCTGGTTAAAAGTACTCTAACTTGTTGCTAGAGTTGACATTTTTTTGATTGTTACTATGATTAGACATAATTAAGCCGAAAGCGTGTGATTTTAGCATATAATATACTCTAAATAATCTCTTAATGAGTGATTATATGGTACTATGGATATAATTAATGAAATCACTACTCTAATCATCATGAAATTAAGTTGGGTAATGGGAAAGGAGAAAGTAAAGCACCCCACTTTAGAACTACTTAAAAAAAAAAAAGCTTCCGCACTCGGGCGCAAATAATTAGTTATGTTATTTGGTTAAAGGCAGTTTATTATGTGAAAATGCGCATAAAAAGTCTTGTAACTTCACTGTGAAGTTTCGACCCGTATGAAGATGGAGAACAACTAGAAAACAAAACAATTGGGTAACAAGTAATTTAATAAGAACCTCCTTTTGCAAATCATTAGTTGTTTAGTTTTTATTTTTTCTGCCTCCGGTACTCTTGGTTACAGAGGGAACATTTGCTATTGGAATAATTAAGTTGACAACTTGGTCGAATTATTCTTAATCCACTGTTGACTTGTATATTTTTAATAATGGTTGTTTCACAAAGAACTTAGATGCCATCATCCAATGAAAAATGTCTTCTCGTGCTAGTGCTCTCATATTCGGTTTTAGAAATGACCTCATCACTTAAACAAAGGGACATTTTGATTTAGCCACTGTTTTGTTTTTTTCTTATAATATTTAACACTGGTCATTATTTTATTATTTCTAAAAGTTTAGATTACAACTACGGATCCTTGAACTTTGGCATTTGTAACAATTTGGCCCCTAGACTTTCTTGCAATGACTGGGTCCTTAAACTATCGTAAGTTTACACCTTTTGTCTATCCTACAAGTTAAAACAAAAAATTATGTCCATTTTAACTCCCATAAAACAGCACAAATAAAAGAAGACTCTTATAAAACAGCACAACATTATGTCCACTGTGGTATTCGTGTTTAAGGTTGTATTTTGTTCTGACACGACACAATACAACATGACACGCATTATTATGACACGAACAGGAAACAACATGGAATCTTTTTTTTTCACTAACATGAAAACGATCCGTTTACATGTGCGAACAATGTTTTTTCTTTCTTTCTAAGTCGTACTCTATTTTGGACACCCCTAATTCTTACATTTCATAGTTTGGTGATTGAACTCGGTCCATATTTAATTTTTAATAATTAAATTTATTACGTGTCACAAGAGTAATTATGATTTAACTTTATAGAAAAAGAGTCACAAATTCAAATAAAAGTGGGGTTATAATGGACATTTTGGGAATTTTCTATTAAAGTTAATTGAAATGTTAACGAAAGGGCCAATAGCGCCACGTTAGGATATTTAAAGGCTAAATCGTTACAACCAAAAAACTTATGAGCCAATTCAATACAAATGCCAAAGTTTAGGGGACATAAGTGTAATTTACTCATTTTAAAACTTAGGTCGCCAAAATTGATAGAACAGGCTAACAACTATATTTTGGAACTTTTTGAAATGTATAAATTGTTGTAAATTTGAGGTGTTATTAGTTTAGTGCTAGCTCTAGTGTGCATGTCAATGCAGATATTTTGTATAAGAAATTAAAAGAAAAGTATATAATGATGAATAAGAATGCATTAATATGACTTGTGTGAGGAATTGGAAATAATATTAAGAGGCAATCACCTTTTAGTCTTTAAATGTTTGCATGTTTTATTACCTTGTCCATAAATTTTAAATTTTGATACATCAGACCATGATCTTAGACACTATTGGAATTTTCACCCTATTTCTAACGAGGCTATTAAAAACTAATGGAAATGGATCATGTGACTCACACATGACCATTTTAAAAAGTTAAATTTGTGAAATAATCTCAAAGTAGTGTCCTAATAGTCATCCACCTCCACAAATTTGGTTTATAATAAAACAAACTTTATTATTGTAAATGTTGAAAAACACCTAAATTACGTACATACAAATCCTAAATCTAGATTCAACTTCAACAATAATATCTTGATCATAGTTCCCTCTAAACAATAACACCCCCCCTCTTCCCAAACACCCTTATAACCCTCATTGGAATGATGTAGGTTTTGGGGTTAACAAGTAGTCAAGAGATAAGTTTTAACTATGGAAATACTATCCTTAGCAAATTCAAAATGAAAAAAATGCCAAGAAATTTGACAAATACCAGATATGTTATCATCACCATTAACCAAATAGATGAGATTGCAATACAAATGAAATAAAACATAGAAAATTAAACAGAGTTAGTTGACGAGAATACGACATTAAGGGAGTGTGCATAGTCATTGAGGTGAGAAGCTTAAATAATATACTTAATAAACAAACTATTTTCTTACGATAGTAAAAAATTGGTTTTCATCCAAACTTGGTGGAGATGTTCTCCATAGTGATGAGATCATCCATAAATAATTATTATAAAAATTCCAAACTTTCAATACACACACACACACACACACACATGTATATATATATGTGGGATCAATAATTGCATTAGCATGTGCTCAGTCACGTGCGCTTATAATCAATGAAGGCTCCAAGTCAAAATGGACTCATTTAATTATATCATTTGTAACGGATGATCATGATATATGATAGGTCCGAACTCTTAGGAATAACTATTAACGATGCTTACGATTCTCCTAAGCAACCTTAAATTGTAAACATGTCCACTTGAACGGGGCATGTGTCATTGTAACATCGAGAAGTACTACGCGTCTGCTGACCTGAGTTCTTAAGCAATAAACAACAAACCTCAACATCCCATGGATGTAGGTACGTTGTCGAACTACGTATATCTTGTATTGTGTGTGTGATATCATTATTTATGGTCATTATTATTCTTACTTGGCTTATGCGCATTGAATATCATTACATGTAGGAAATTACCACCTACAATTGGCGTCGTTTATGGAAACGATGTGACTTCATTATCACTGGCCAATTTTTAGAGAAGTCTCACTCACCCAACCAAGATAACCAAAATCTCGATGACCGGGAGTGACATCACCAAATAGTCACAACGACGAGGAGGGTCACCATTTAGACTATGACGTATGTGACGATAAGGAGGGTCGTTAGTCGTTTCCTCAATCCTAGAGTGTCAGATATAAAATTGACGATTATTACCAATATCCTAATGTTATTCTATCATCCTCAGGAGAAGAGGATAATCGGGAGTGATGAGCCCAACGTTATAATCATGTCTCAAGGCTTATAGATAATTATGAGAGATGCCTTAAAGATGATAAGGCCACCACCAAATATCACCAGTGGAAGAATATTGTGCTCTAATGACATTTCGATAGGTTAGAGAGAGAAGCATATACAGGGAACCATAGACATTTGCACAAGTTATGAAGTTCCAATCCTCAAGTGAGCAGATCTTGTGATCGAGAGGGGACATCCCCGTGACAAAAGGAAGATTCTCCCAGTAAGAGGTCTCCAACATGAAGATCTCGCTCCAATGAACGACAAGGAGAGAGAGCTCTATGATTTCATTAGGAGAAATATGGATAGGCACCCTATTCATCAGGGGGCACGAATAACTTAAGAGCTCGTTAGAAGATCCCTGGTTAGCTAGATTAAATCACCATTTATCCGGGTCATCGAAGAGTTTGAACCTCTTAAGAAGGGTTTTCTCCATGATTCAAGATGTATGATGGGAAGATTGATCCCACCAATCACATCAGTCAGTATCGCCAGGTGATGATGTCGTGGAACACCAATGAGGAGATGACGTGTCAGATATCCCCCTTCACTCTTAGAGATATTTCTCAGAAGTGGTTCAAAATATTACCACATAGGTCAATCACATGATTTAAATAACTCGTTGAGTTTTTTACGACTAGGTTTATCACAAGAGTACCCATCCTAAGCGGATAGACTTGCTCCTTACCATGAAAAAAAGGCATCGGGATTGAGAAGTACGATTGACAACCTCGTGGCGAGGATTGTGAAGTATGCCAAGGTTGAAGACATTGTGGGAAGATTTTGTCAAGAAGGTGAACGACCAAAATAATCTAAAAATTAAAACAAAGATGCAATGGGAAAAAAGGAGGGGACAGAGAAGAAGGACCCCAAAAAGGTATTCAAGGCCATCAATACGATCTTTTGGGAGCTGATCTTTAATATATTTTACAATGTCATAGGTCACCAATATTTCAAGTGGCCTGAGAAGATGATAAGTGATCTAAATAAGAGGAGTAGGACATTAAGGTGTGTATACCATAAGGATCACAAACAAAATATAGAAAATGTAAGGTTTTGAAATCCCATCTTGAGGAACTAGCACAGTATGGGCTCCTTAACGAGTTGGTTTATAATAAAGAGGGTCAAGAATAAACTGTTCATGAATAAAGGTCAGATAATATACTTGATGAAAACGTGGGTCATGAGTTTGAAATAATTCATGGAATCTCAAATCTAAGCTAAATCAAAGGAAATGCCCTCAGAATGGAAGTTACAAATCTCACAACAATAATGGAGGCGTTCCAGATCAACCTAGCCAAGCCCATTATAAGAAAATGTCAAGAACATAAAAAGGTAATTATCTTAAGTGTATAGTGTTCACTAATGATGACTTGGTCAAAGTGAGGACTCCCTATCATGATTCCTTGGTAATTATTGTCAGAGTTGCTAATTAGGACATAGACAAGATACTGGTGGATCAAGGTAGTTACTAAGAAGTGATGTACATCAAAATGTTTAAGTAATTATATCAATGATCAGATGACTTGAAGGAAGTGATTATTCCTTTGGTCGGATTTGTAGGAAGGATGACTTTACCCCTCGAGAAAATGGTTCTACAAGTTTGAGCAAGAGGGATATAAATATTTATTGAGTTATTCTTAGTGGTCACAGACTCCCTCTATAATATTATACTTGGTAGAGTATGGTTATATGCAATGATGTCAGTGCCTTCGACCTCCCATCAGAAGTTGAAGTGCATCACTGAAAAGGGGATAATGGTGATCAAGGGGACTTAGGACCTAGCTCGACAGTGTTTTATAGCTTCTATCCGACCAAAATAAGAAAATAAGAAGATAAATTTGTGGAACTAGCAGAGGAATTTATGTCCTCCAAGCAGCAGCTAAAGTACAGATGGCCTTGCATTAAGGAAATCATTGATGCCCTTGTCGATTGGGTCATGGATATTTTTTAAGAATTGATACTTTATAGTCGTCAACATAAGAAGATGTTCTTTATCAAAAACACATTTACTTGATCATAGAAAGAGGAAATTATGTTTTTCCTTAAAATAAATCAAGAAGTTTTCGCCTGGAAATAATATGACATGCCGGGGATTGATCGGGAGGTTATGTGCCAGAAACTCTATGTGGACCCATTACATCCTCTGATGAACCAAAAGGTACAAGAAATTACTTCCAAAAAAGTGAGAGTAGTAGAGGAGGAAGTGGGGATACTTTTGGAGCCAGGATCCATTAAGGAAGTTAAATTCCCCAAGTGGCTATCCAATTATGTAGTTGTGAATAAGAGAAATTGCACCAGCCTAAATAAGGAGTGTCCAAAGGATAATTTTCCTTTTTTTCAAAATAGAACTGTTAGTTGACGCAACAACTAATTATCAATGGATAATACTCCTCGACGCCTACTTACGATACCATCATATCCCACTGTTCGACCCCAAGTAAGAGAATACATCTTTCATCACCACGTTAGGACTATATTGCAATAGGGTGATATCGTTTGGATTAAAGAATGTTAGGGCAACCTACGAAAGTCTTTGGACCAATATGTTTAACCAGTAGTTGGGAGATACAATGTAAGTATATATAGATAATGTGCTTGTGAATAGAAGAAAGAAAGAGGATCACCATGCAAACTTAACTGAAAGGTTTAAGGTTCATTGTTATCACTGGATGAGACTAAATGCAACTAATTTCTCCTTCGGTGAAGTTCCACTGATATCTATTCAATAAAATTGGGATTAAGGAAACCCATTAAAAAATTTAAGTAATAAAGGTTCAACCTCCAAAAATTGTGTGCGAGGTGTAGAAGATGATGGGTATGCTCTCCGCACTAAATATGTTCGTATCAAGGTCTTTAGAGAAGTGAATACTTTTCTTCCAAGCACTGAGGAAAAAGGGAAAGAAATATGGCAATATAAATGCACCTAGGAACTTGAAGAAGTGAAGAAGTAATTGATCCGACCACCACTCCTAATGATTCCTGGCAAAAAGAAACCCTCGTATTTGTACCTAATGGTGTCCAATAATGCAGTTAGCTCAGATCTAGTTAATTAGAAGAATGAGAGTTAGGCTCCCATCTATTATGTGTTTTTTAGAAAATGTTTTCCAAACCAAAACCCTAGTTTACACCCATATTTGATATTCAAGAATCGTATATACATATGTCATATTGAGATCTCTCTATTTTTCATCAAAGTGGTTTACTCTTCATACTGCGAGTGTTTCCTATGGTGGATATCTTGTTTGGTGTTGTGCCAGGATTGGACTGGTCACAAGACAAGTAAGATCTGTGGGATACCGAGATGTGGTAAAGCGCATACATTGTTTGGCTGTTAGAAGGCATCCAATAGCAAATGCGAAGAAGGTTACGAGGATCAAGGAAGTGCGTCAAGTCTTAAGGGCGTCGAGTATGTCGGTAAGTCTAAATTGGTCTTGCAAAGTGCCTATATCATAGTGAACTTGTGTGGCTGGACCATCCGAGGTTTTTTCTACCGTGGATTTTCCTCGTACATCATCATGTTGTGATTTAATTATTTTACTCTTTCTTATGCTCACCTAGATGCATGCTTAGGTCAAGATTAAAATTGATAAATTATTTTACACAACATTTGTGGATCTCTCAAATTGGTGAGAGTCAATTAAAAATTGTGAAACTAAAATTTAATGGTGTTTTATACCTAGGTCACTTAGCTTTTTCAAATTAGTATGAGAAATGGTTGCCTTATTTTGTTGCGTTAGGTCCCTATTTTGTGCTTGTTTGGAATTTATATGGAGTTTAACCATGAGGGAAGTTTTTTTTTTTACCTCCATTATTTGATGGGTCAAACTATCCTTACTTCAAGTCACAAATATGTTTTTTTCTAAAAGCCTTAGATGGGAATGTTTGGAACTCGGTCGAGTTTGGGTGGACTCACACCACTAACGGTGGTGCTCCTAAGGCATATACCTCTTGGATTGAAAAAAAATCCTCAACTTTAATTATAAGGGTGTGAACACTATTTTTTATGACGTGATCATTGACGAGTTTAGACGTGTTGTGACTTGTGAGAGCACGAAGGATGCTTGGGATATTTTAAAATCCATACACGAGGGAACATATGCTGTTAGGGTTTCCATGTTACAAAATTTAACGACTAAGTTTGACACGATTAAGATGTTAGAGAATGAGTCTTTTGATGAGTTATATGCTAAGTTATTGTATGTTATCAATTCCTTGTTCAATTTAGGAGAAACTATCCCCAAGCCTAGAGTGGTGCAAAAAATCTTTAGATGGTTGGTTGAAGGATTTAATGCCAAAGTTACGGTCCTAGATTCCCTAGGTTGTGTCGACACTATGAGGGTACAAGAGCTTGTAAGTGATATTCAAACTGATGATATGAATCTGTGTCCTCCAAAGAAAATGGATGAAAATAAGGGCATTTCTTTAAAATCTCAGAAGAGGACATCTCAAATTTTGATAGTGATGATGAATTTGATGCTGAATAGACTACTAGGTTTGATATAAAGTTTAGGGAGTTTCTTAAGCTTAGAGATGAGAAGAGTTTTGAAAAGAAACCTAATAACTTTAGTGACCATGATAGGAAGAATATGTATGGTCCTATGAAGGTGTATGATCAGGACAAGTACTTTGAATGCTAAGGATTTGCGCATTATTCTTGTGAGTGTTCCACTAGGCTAAAGAAAGAGGGAAAGAAAATGAAGGTATATAATATCACCCCTAGTGATAGTGAGTCAGAAGATGGAGTTTATTCCCTTTACGTTCATGCCTAGTCATATGGGCTAAAATAAAGTGTCTTCCCCCGATGAAGATAATCATGAGCATGAAGATTCTGAGGTTCGATTTTTAGGTTCCCAAGATAGTAAAGAGAGTAGTTAAGAAGAAGAAGAAGAAGAAGAAGAAGAAGAAGAAGAAGAAGAAGAAGAAGAAGATGAGGAGGAGGAGAGTAACCTTCAAGTGGCCTTTCGAGAGTTATACGCAGAGTCATTGAAGTTGAAAAAATCCAAATTACATTTAGAAGCTAAGATAAAGGAACGTGCCATAATAAATGATGATGCTAAATTCATTGAGGATCTTAGGGCACATGAGAATACTCTTAAGGAGAAGATTGAGTATGTTGAGGGTGGGAGAGATATCCTTCATATTTTAATATATATTTTGAAGAAGTATCTCCTTGATTTTGAAGACTCTAGGGGTTTGATCGAGTCTAGGGTTGTGGAGTTAGAACAGAAATTAAGGGACTCGAGTAAGGTCAAATTTGATTTGGAGTCTAGGTAAAAAAAGTTAGGTAAAATGTTAGGCACCGTTTAAATCAAAGATGAAAATTTTAGGATTGGATTCGATGATACAAATACCTTCGCTGCTAAAGTCAAGACTAAAGTTTTAAGAGAACCAACTGTTACCAAGGTCATTCAAAAAGGTGAGTCCAAAGGTAGCATTCCTCGTGTCAACACTTGCACACATGGAGGTAGGAAAGGTAACCTAAAAATTATCCTAGATTTGTATGAACTTAAAAATTATGAACTTTTGCTATGAACTTAAAAATTATCCTAAAAATTTTAAGATTGGTATGAACAAGGATCCCCAAACCCTAGATAATCACCTTACACCTATGAGGGTTACGAGATCAATTTTGGAGGAATTTAATGGTAGACTTGTTGATTATCACATGTTATCATATGATTCTTCGCATGTTATATCTTACGAGTGATTATGGAAGAATGTTCCATACACTTGCTTCTGTGCTTCATGTTATATACTTTTCCAATTGTATGATGTTTATCTTTTGTAATTATATTTTCCATTTTTTGGGGGGTGTTATTGAGAAAAATACAAAAAGATTTTGTTTGTCTTTTGAGTAATTTAAAAAAAATGTCTAAAACTAAAAAATATTTTTGTTTTTGTGTTGTTTAATTTTACACAAATGTAGTTTTACATTGATGCTTCAAAAATTAGATATCTTAAAAAAAAGAAAAAAATGATATAATTTTTTTAGGTTGTTTAGTTAAAGATAAATGGGTTTGCACAATGAGTACTAGTTGAGATTAATTGTTTTGACGATATTGATTTGAGAATCATTAAAATTCCTAGGCTACTCTGAATTACGTTTGTTTGTCCTTTTGAGTTCTTTATTTGGCATGAGAGGCTAATTTGAATATTGATAAACTATTGCAATAAAATAGAACTACTTTGATATTTTTGAGTGATTAGGTCATTTTCTTTTATGTCTAGTTTATGCCCTTTCACTTCATACCACCATATTTAGACATACTGATATTATGTGAGTGTGTAAAGCTTATGTGTTTGTGGCTTTTGTGGTCATTTGTACCTATATATAGTTGTGCTTCAGTGGTATATGTGCGCTTATATATATGGTATGTTTTGTGCTTTAAGTCTTTGTGTTTTCATTTAATCCATGTTTTCTTTATGCTTAATCTTTGATTTATATTAGCATGTGTTATGATAATCTTGGTATCTTTTACTTAAATTCTTGCATCATAGTTGATACCATTCGTTTATAGTTTGGATTATTTGTGCTTGTGTTATTGAATTTTTTATCATTGCGTGGTTGTTTCGAATCATTGTATGATATGCTCTCTTTCCTTATATTTCCATACTTTAACATTATGGGGGATAATCGGTTAATTATTCTTCACATTATTCTTTGTCTATTCCTGAATAAAAGGGTGGAGAAATGGTAGCTAAGTCGTTTCATGTGGGGGTTCTTACCTTAGGGGGAGATTCCCTATCTTAGATAGAGATTGTTGGACAAAGGGGGAGGAAGTTTTTTCATATACAGTTTATATATTACTATATTCTCTTCGCATTTGAAGGTGTGTGTTAGTGAACAGGTTAACAACGATGCGACAATGGTTTACACAAGAGTGACGGTACTAATATTTGTGTCGGTCAATCATTTGTAAATTTTTCCCTTTTTAGGACTAGGAATTGAGTCTTAGTGAGCTTGGAAGATCATTAGGTTTTTCATTTTGAGTTTTGTCCCGAAATAACGAAAGGGGGATATTTGTAACAAAAAATTTTCAAGTCAAGTCAACTTGTATGTATTGGCTTAATTTCGTATTTGGATAAAATTTATTGTTATAGGTTAGGATTTGATTTGTTTGTGCTTCAAGTCTAGGATGTATTACTGGAGATTTCAGTGGCCAATGATAAAGCTACATCGAGTATACATCGTGTTTTTAGTCGAGTATCATCCTCATTATCCGATGGATATTAATGAGTTATGACTACATGTTTATGTTTAATATCGAGATTTCGTTGTGGGTGTTTGGATTTATAAATTATTTTGAAATGACCTTATCCCTTTTAATATTTTTTAGAAGAAAAATATTTTTCTCTTGACTTCGTTAGAACAAGTTATTATATGTTGTACCTCATTATAAAAAGTTCTAATGAACTTTGAATGATCCACATCTCATTCCATATTTATGATACAATAAAATTCCCCAAGACTTCATTCATGACTTTAAAAGGTAATAGCTTCTCTGGAGTGTTAGATATCCAGAGTAGTTTAGAACATGGAATAAATGGAAGAAGTTTTAGATAGTGTTTTTCAGCTGTTATAAGGGTTTATTGTGTTCTTCTTCTCTATTGTAAGGATATTCTCTTTTTTTTTTTATCCTTCGTAATTATTTCCTAATCTTGTTAAAACATGGTTATGCTATTGATGAGAGTTTGTTAGAAGTATTTAGGGCCACACATAGATTCCATCCTTAGGTAATAACTAATGTGTTAAGATTATACAGGTGACCTTTGTGCCATATCTGAGGGTAGTTGGTTGCCTTCCATATTCATTGTTCATTATGGGATCACCTTTACCCCTAATCATTTGTTTTTGAAATTTCCTCAATACTGTGATGTGTTCCCTACCTAAGGTGCCCCAAACACTTGGAGGATCGTTAATAGGGTACATCGCATTAACGAACTATGTGGGGACCATATCGACATCATGGAGTTGATGTACCGCTATACTTAAGTTACCACCAATGCAAATATTTATTATATGAAGACAAAATTTTTGAATAGATTCTTACTCTTAAACCTTCCCCATTTCAATAAGGATTATTGGGATCATGATTTAATTGTGAAGAATTGACAAATTGCCCTCTTCCCTAGGGTATAGTGTATGATGGACCAAGATGCCCTCGGTAAGGCAAACAAATAGGTTAGGTAATGAATCTGTTCGAATTATCATTTTCTAATTGAAGCTAATTTTGTGCTCTTGCTTTCTCTTTTTTGCAGTGAATTATAAAAATAAAGATCCTAATGAAGTCGATGTTAACTTTGTTGACCTTGAGATTATGTGGTAACTACAACAAATGTAGATGAAAAAGATCACCCTACATTGGTCACTTTTGTACTTGGCTATAAGAGCACTACCTCTTCTTTTATAACAAGTCCTATATAGGAGAGACCAGCTTCTCTAATATGTTTAATGACCTAGAGGCTTCAACTTCTGAATCTCTTAACTCTGAATCCTCTCATAGAGAAGGGGACATTATTTTTGGAGAAATCACTACACATTCCTTTGAGCCTCTTGATGTTGCCTTAGTACTTAACAGCATACCTTAAAACGTGATAGTGAAGAAAAAATTCCAAACCTCCTTTCTAGGGCTAGGTCACCTTCCCCTACTCGACCAATCGCGGGTAAGAAACCTGAAGTTGGAGTTTCAAGCAACCCTCTCATTATGGATAAGAGTCCTACTAAGGAACACAAAACTCTTTCTAAGATGATGAGTAAGGATAAACCTCCACCATCTAAGATCATGGAAAGAAATATGCCTATAAGGGTAAGGGAACTACCCAATCTGTTGTTGTTTGACCTGAGCTTTCTCGTGATTTAATCATTGTTGGAATACTCCTAGCCAATGAAGCAGTTGCATCTTCTCTTCCTTATTCAAGATTCATGGAGCATTCAAATAAGAATTTGGTCCTTGTAAATCAGTTGTTCATTTTTTAATTTTTATATATACCTCTTTCATTCCCTCTTTTAATATACTCTTATGTCTATTTTTATCATAACTCTTGATTGACTATGACTAACTCGTGAGGAGGAATGATCAAATGAAAGACTCATCTTCTGATGTTGAGGTTTCCATTAACAGGCTGCATAAATCCTTGGAAGATGATATCGTGCTAATGAGGTTCAAATGCAGGCAAAGAAAAAGTTATAAAACAAGGTCCAGTCATTCGAGTAGGAAAAATAGTGGAAGATAATGCTGTGATTGCTACCAAAAAAGAGGCTAAGAATGCTAAGACTATTTCCGAGATGGAAAAAACGCAAGTGATAGAGATGAAGTCCAAAGCTACCATGGGTAAAAAACATGCTTTCACAAGTGGTTGGGACAAGGCATTTGCTAATGCGTCTATGCATATTGACTACTTTAGAATGGTTGGCTACAAAAATGGTTAGGAGGTTGCCCTGGGAAAAGTTGATCCTGCTGGAGAGTCCGATCTCTTCTAACTACACCACCCTGTCACTCCCCCTCATATTAATGAAGAGTTCGATGATATAAAACTATAAATTAGGAGCTATTAGTGCTTGTTGGGAAGGCTGAGGGTCATGTCGCTACCTATAAAGAGAAGGTGGGGAAATAAATCCTTGTAATTTTGTTAGGAGATTTATGTCTAATTTACTTTGGTCATTTTTGTTGTTATATCGATATACAGGGCTCATCTTGACACTACACTATATTAGGTTATGAATGAAGACCTGACCAGGACTATGGGTCCCAAGGATAGTGACCATTTCGGGCATGACCATTTTTATGGGCTACGAGCCAAATCCTTGACCAAACTATAAGGGTCACAGACCTAGGGGTCACGGTATATGGTCGCGGACTTTATTCATGACCCATACATACATCTGGTCACGACCAATGGCAGTGACCCATCCTTTAATATATGAGAATGGTCATAGCTCCTGTCACGACCATTGTTCGTGACCCATCCTTTAATATATGAAAATGGTCATGACTTTGGTCATAACTCAAGTCCATGACTCAACTTTCATAATATGAAAATGGCCATAACTATGGTCATAACTCAAGTATGTGACCCACACTTTGACCTTACCAAAACAGTTACGACTCTAAATCGTGACCTTGTTTATGCGTGATAACAAATAGAGATGGACACGACTTAGATCTGTCACCATTTTTAAATATATTTAATAAATAATAGGACAAAATTTGCTCTGTTTTCTCGACATTCTAAAACCCGCGTAATGTAATCCCCGCATGACCATAATGCTAAACAATAAATTATAAAATCCCACGTGGTCATGGGACCCTCGGTTTGAGAGAACAACAATATTCTCAAATTATCATTGTGTTATCGAACTGGGGGTCCCGTGACCATGAGGTTAGTTCCTACGAGTTACATTGGTCCCGTGCAAAGTGTTAGGGAAGCTCACCGGGCCTTTCAGGAGGTGTTTCGGGGATTCATCCTCTAACAAAATATTTTTAATTCTAAGTGTATAAATTTAGAAAATTGGTCCATGATCCCGGATCGGTGGTCCTATGACCACTCGATCGGTTCCTACGAGTTACATTGGTAATCCCGTGCGAGGTGTTGGCGCCACTCATCGAGCCATTTGGGGGGGGGGGTGTTTCGGGGTTTCGCCCTCTAGCATCATGTTTTCAAGCCTAAGTGAAGATATTATGAAAATTAGGACATGCTCTCGGACCGTGGATCCTGTGATGATACTATTGGTTCTTATGAGTATTAGTCCCATGCGAGGTGGTGGCATCTCTCACCGGGCTATTTCGGGGGTGTTTGAGGCTTTCATCCTTTAATAACATGTTTTCAAGCCTAAGTAGAAATATTATTAAAATTGGGTCATGCTCTCTGACGGGGGGTCCCATGACAATGCGATTGGTTCCTACGAGTTGCACTGGTCTCGTACGAGGTGTTGTCATCGCTCTAGGGGCCGTTTTGGGGGTGTTTAGGGGTTTCGTCATCTAACGTCCTGTTTCAAGGCTAAGTGTAAACATTCTAAAAAATGGGCCGTGCTAGAACAGGGACCCTGTGACCACGCGGTCTGTTCCAACGAGTTACATTGGTCCCATACGAGGTGTTAGCGCCACTCACAGGGCCATTTGGGGAATGTTTCAGGATTTCGCCCTCTAACGACATGTTTTAAAGCATAAGTGAGGATATTCTAAAATTGGATCATGATCTCTGATCGGGGGTCCCTTGACCATGCGATCGATTCCTATGATTTATATTGGTCCTATGCGAGATGTTAGCGCCACTCACATGGACGTTTGAGGGTGTTTCAAGGTTTTGGCCCCTAACGACATATTTTCAAGCTTAAGTGTATATATTCTGAAAATTGCACTGTGCTCTCGGACCAGGGGTCACATAACCATGATGTCGGTTCCAACGAGTTACATTGGTCCCGTGCGAGGTGTTGACCTCAGTCAGGGGCCATTAGGGGGGGTTCAGTATTTTTCCCTCTAATGACATGTTTTCAATACTAATTGTAGATATTTTAAAAATTAATCCTTACTCTCGAACCAAGAGCCACATGATCAAGCGGTCGGTTCCAACGAGTTACATTGGTCCCATGCGAGATGCTGACCTCAGTCATGGGGCCGTTTGGGGGATATTTTAGTGCTTTGCCCTCTGACGGCATGTTTTCAAGACTAAGTGTAGATATTCAGAAAATTGGGCCTTGCTCTCGGAATGGGCATCACATGACCATGCAGTCGTTTCTTATGCGTTATATTGGTCCTGTGCGAGGTGTTAGCATCACTTACAGGGCTTTTGGGGGGTTGTTTCAGTTTTTCGCCCTCTAACGACATGTTTTTAAGCCTAAGTGTTGATGTTTTTAAAGTTGTGTCGGGCTCTTGGATAGGGGGTCCCATGACACGCGACCGGTTTCTATGAGTTACGTTGGTCCCGTGTAGGGTGATTCGCCACTCATGGGGCCATTCGGGGGGTGTTTTGGGGTTTCTCCCTTTAACGGCATGTTTTCAAGCCTAAATGTAGATATTTAGAAAATTGGGCCATCGTCTCGAATCAGGTGTCCCGTGAGCACACGATCGATTCCTACAACTTACATTGGTCCTATGCCAGGTGTTGGCACCACTCATGGGGTCGTTTGGGGGGTGATTCAGGGTTCATCCCTCTAATGGCATGTTTTCAAGCCTAAGTGTTAATATTAAAAAAATTGGGCTTTGCTCTCGGACCGAGAGTACCGTGATCATGAGGTCGGTTCCAACAAATTACATTGGTGTCATGCGAGGTGTTGACGCCACTCACGGGACCGTTTAGGGGGCGTTTCATGGTTTTTCCCTCTAACGGCATGTTTTCATGCCTAAGTGTAGATATTCTGAAGATTGGGTTGTGCTCTCGGATTGGGGGTCCTGTAACCATGCAGCCGGTTCCTACGAGTTTCATTAGTCCCATACGCGGGGCCGTTTGGAGGGTGTTTCGGGGTTTCACCTCTTAACGACATGTTTTCAAGTCTAAGTGTATATATTCTAAAAATTGGGTCGTTCTCTCGAACTGGGGGTCCCGTGACCACGTGGTCGGGTCCTACGAATTACATTGGTTCCCGTGCAAGGTATTGGCACCGCTCACAGAATCGTTTGGGGGGTGTTTTGTGGTTTCGCCTTCTAATGACATGTTTTCATGTGTTAGAGTGGATATTATGAAAATTGGGTTTTGCTCTCGGCCGGAGGGTCCCGTGACCATGCAGTCAAATCTTACGAGTTACATTGATCCCGGGTGAGATGTTGGCACCACTCGCGGGGGTGTTTGGTGGGTGTTTTGGGGTTTCACCTTCTAACATCACATTTTCAAGGGTAAGTGTAGATATTCTAAATATGGGACGTTCTCTGAAACTCGGGGTCTCGTGACCACACGATCGGTTTTTACGATTTACATTGGTCCGTGCGATGTGTTGGCACCGCTCACGGGGCCGTTTGGGGGGGGGGGGTTTCCTTCAAATGACATGTTTTCAAGCCTAAGTGTAGATATTAAAAAATTTGGCCGTGCTCTCGAACTGGGGGTCCCGTGACCACGCAGTCAGTTCCTATGAGTCACATTGGTCCTGTGCGAGGTGTTGGGGCTGCTCATGGGGCCGTTTGGAGGGTGTTTTGGGGTTTCCCCCTTTATTGTCATATTTTCAAACCGAACTGTAAATATTTTGAAAATGGGTCGTGCTCTTGGAACGGGGGTCCTATGACCAAGAAATTGGTTCCTACGAGTTACGTTGGTCTCGTGCAAGGTGTTGGCGTTGTTTACGGGGCCAATTAGTGGAAGTTTTGGGGTTTAGCATGATCAAATCATGTTTTTAAGCCTAAATGTAGATATTCTAGAAAATTATTTCTTGCTTTTGGATCAGGGGTACCGTTACTATGTGGTCGATTATAATGAGTTACATTGGTCTTGTGTGAGGTGTTGGCATCATTAACGGGGTCATTTGGGGGGGTGTTTCTGGGTTTCACCCTTTAACAACATGTTTTCAAGCCTGAGAGTAGATATTCCAAAAATTGGGTTGTGCTCTTGGACTGGGGGTCCTGTGACCACGCTGTCGGCTCCTATGAGTTACCTTGGTCCCGTTCGAGACGATGGCACCGTTTATGGGGCTATTTTGTGGGTATTGTGGGATTTTTCCCTCTAACGACATTTTTTCCAGCATAAGTGTAGATATGTTGAGTATTGGGAAGTGTTCTGAAGTCGAGGGTCTCTTAACCACATGATTTATTTCTACGATTTGCATTGATCCCGTGCGAGGTGTTCAACCCGCTCATGGGGCCTTTTGGGGTTTCTCCATCGAACGCCATGTTTTCAAGCCTAAGTGTTGATATTTAGAAAATTGGGTCGTGCTCTCGGATCGGGGGTCCCGTGGCCATGCAGTGGATTCTTTCGAGTTACGTCGTCCCTTTGCGAGGTGTTGGCGCTACTCACGATGCCATTTGAAAGGTGTTTCGGGGTTTTCCCTCTATTGGCATGTTTTGAAGACAAAGTGTAGATATTATGAAAATTGGGTCGTGCTCTTAGACCAAGGGTCTCGTAACCACGCAGTCGGTTCCTATGAGTTACGTTGGTCCCATGCGAGGTGTTGGCATCGTTCACGGGGCCAATTGGGGGATGTTTTAGGGTTTAGCACTCTAATGGCATGTGTTTCAAGCCTAAGTGTAGATATTGTTAAAATTTGGGGCATGATCTCGGATCGGGGGTCCCGTGACCATGCAGTAAGTTCCTATGAGTTACATTGGTCCCGTGCGATGTGTTCGAGATGCTCACGGGGCCATTTTAGGGGTGTTTCGAGGTTTTACCCTCTAACATCATGTTTTTAAGCCTACGTGTAGATATTCTAAAAATTGGGTCATGATCTTGGACCGGGGGTCCTGTGACCACGCGATCCGTTCCTACGAGTTATATTGATCCCGTACGAGGTGTTGGCTTCGCTCACGGGGCCATTTGGGGGGTGTTTCGTGGTTTCTCCCTCTAATGGCATGTTTTCAAGCCTGAGTGTAGATATTCTAAAAATTGGGTCCTGCTCTCAGACCAGGGGTCACGTAACTACGTGGTCGGTTGCTCTGAGTTACATTGGTCCCATCGAGGTGTTGGCATCACTAATAGGGTCGTTTGGGGGTGTTTCTGGATTTCGTCCCCTAACGAAATATTTTTAAGCCTATGAGTAGATATAATAAAAATTGGGTTGTGATCTTGGATCGGGGGTATCGTGACCATGTTGTCGGCTACTACGAGTTACATTGGTCCCTTACGAGATGTTAGCATCTCTCACAGGGCCGTTTGGGGGGTGTTCTGGGGTTTCTCCCTCTAACGGCATATTTTCATGCCTAGGAGTAGATATTCTAAAAATTAGGTTGTGCTTTTGGACAGGGGGTCCCGTGACCATGCGATCGATTGCTAACAAAAATATTTGACCCGTGCGAGGTGTCGCCGCCACTGACGGGGCCGCTTGTGGGGTGTTTCGCCCTCTAATGACATGTTTTCAAGCCTCAATGAAGATATTCTAAAAACTGGGCCATGCTCTTGGATTGGGGGCCCCGTGACCACACTGTCACTTCCTACGAGTTACGTTGTTCCCATCGAGGTGTTAGCGCTGCTCACGAAGCCGTTTGGGGTGTGGTTCAGGGTTCTGACCTCTAGCATCATGTTTTTAAGCCTAAGTATAGATATTCTGGAAATTAGGCCGTGCTGGGACGAGGGTCCCGTGACTATGTGGTCGGTTCCTACGAGTTACATTGGTCCCGTGCGAGGTATTGACACCGGTCACGGGTCCATTTGGGGGGTGTTTCGGGGTTTTTCCCTCTAACTGCATGTTTTCAAGCCTTAGTGTAGATATTCTAAAAATTAGGTATGTTCTCAAACCGGGGACCATGTCGTAGGTTCCTATGAGTAACATTGGTCCCGTGCGAGGTGTTGGCACCGCTCACAGGCCAGTTTGGGGTGTGTTTCGCGGTTTTTCCCTCGAACGGCATGCTTTAAAGCCTAAGTGTAGATTTTCTAAAAATTGGGTCATGATCTCAGACTGGGGGTCCCGTGATCGTGTAGTCAAAATCTACGAGTTACATTGGTACTGTGAGAGGTGTTGGTGCCACTCACGAGGCCGTTTAGGGGGGGGGGGGAGGGAATTGGGGTTGGAGTTTTTCCCTTTAATGGATTATTTTCAAGCGTAAGTGTAGATATTCTAAAAATTGGGTCATGTTCTCGCACCGAGTGTCCCGTGACCACGTGGTGGGTTCCTACGAGTTATTTTGGACCCGTACGAGGTGTTTGCGCCTCTCATAGGGCCGTTTTGTGGGTGTTTATGGGCTTTCCCTCTAAAGGTATGCTTTCAAGCCTAAGTGTAGAGATTCTAAAAAATTGGGTCGTGCCCTCGAACCAGAGGTCCTGTTATCACGCGGTTGGTTCTTACGAGTTATATTAGTCTCGTGCGAGGTGTTAGCGTCGCTCACGGGGTCGTTTGGGGGGAGTTTAGGGGTTTCTCCCTCTAACGGCTTGTTTTCAAGCCTATGTGTGGATATTTTTTAAATTTGGATCGTGGCCTCGGACCTTCAGTCCCGAGGCTATGTGGTCGGTTCCTACGAGTTATGTTTGTCCCGTGCGAGGTGTTTCGGGGGTATCGCCCTTTAACGTAATTTTTTCAAGCGTAAGTGTAGATGCTCTGAAAATTGGGTCGTGCTAGAACGGAGCCCCATGATCACACAGTCGATTTCTATGAGTTACATTGGTTACATGCTAGGTGTTGGCACCTGTCACAGGGCCGTTTAGGGGTGTTTCGCGGTTTTGTCCTCTAACGGAATGTTTTCAAGACTAAGTGTAGATATTCTAAAAATTGGTCCTTGCTTCTGGACTGGGGGTCCCGTGACCAAGCGGTCGCTTCCTACGAGTTACATTGGTCATGTGCGAGGTGTTGGTTATCGCATCCTTGAACGTGGATGGATATATTAACTAGTATTAACACAAGATAGGATTATCATTAATATTGCAAAAATAAAAAGGCCTTTATTTAGGAGATGACTGGAATCTTATTACATAGTAAAGTATGGTAAACAAAAGAAATAGAATTTATTTATTTCTTGTGTACATAAACATAAAACATTGAGGAACACTGGTAGTTCATAGGTGCCAATAGGTTTCAGTATAGATATTGCAATGAAGCTTGCCATCTTTATCCATTACCGCCCACATGTATGTTACTGCAAATATTGACGGAGGTGAAAGTTAATAGAAGTTCAAAGGGGCGGGTGGTAATTGATTGTCTTTAGGCTCGTTGTCCATATGGAAGGAAAATAATTAAGCGAACATGCCAAGTATATAATTTTTATTTCTATACAAGAAGTTAATGATAACAAGTTTATGGAGGCTTAGTAATATTTTGATTTCCTTCCTATTGAAACAAGATGAAATATCATAAGGCATTCATGGGTATACTAACGCTTTTGATATGTAAATAAATAATTTGGTGAATATAACCGGATAATAAAATATCAGGTTAAGATAATTTGGTTCAGCAATAACTCGATAACCCATAAATTATCGGTTATCAAGTTTCAATAGTGCAGACATACCATGATAATATCGTTCAAGACATAATTTTTTCTTGAACGGGTAAACCCAGATAATTGGGAAATAACCAAACAACTCGGCACGCTTAGCTAGAGAGGCACTCATACGAAGAGTAAATGTAACAATAAGGCACTCAACTCTTCAGGACAATTAGATTTACCTGGGGTTTATTGGGTCTAATTCCTAGATTATATGGTATGCTGGTTGAGATTTCATTTGTAAGAAAAACTGAATTGCAAGTTTTAATGCAATTAACAACATCCTGTCAAGTGGTTTAGGGTTCAGAGCTTAGTAATAATCAAACCGATAGATATCAAAAGAATCAATAATATGGGGAAAGTTTGAACTACTCGAAAGAGTTCAGTATAAAATTTAGAGTTCAATAATATCTCAAGGCGATATGATAATCAGTACTTTGAAAGACAAAAGTTCAAATGATAAATATTGAAATGTAAATAACCTACTTTGGGTATTTTGATTTTCAGTTGATGTCCGGCTATTTTGCTGGTAGACTAAAAGCATAACAATTCTAAGTATGTGATATAGGTCTTAAAATAAAGTGAATAAAAATGTAGCAAAAGGAAATTCAAGTAACCATTTCAGTGCATAATATTTAAAAAAGCCTTAAAGTATAAATTTTAAAATTTTATAAATAATATATTTAAATCTTATTTATTGGGAATTAGGTGTGGTGATAAGAGACAATTTAGTTTTAATTATGCTTAAGTACTTGTGAAAAAAGTTTGGGGTTTATTTGAATACTTTGTAAAATTAGCAGCGATTTAAGTGTAATTTAAGAAACTAGAATTCAAACCTTCAAAACTAATTTTCATGGAAAATGCTTCCCTATAATCCAAATAGGGTGTTATTATATATAAATTTATTTAGAATAAAAAAAATAAAAAAAATGGAAAAAAACTGAAAATTCTGATTGGGGATGCGCTCTCATGCGCGGGGTCAAAGTCTGGATGCGCCTGGTTTTATCACCAATCTCGCGCGTGAGCTGCACTCGCCTTCAACCTTCGAAATTTAACTTTAGGGTTTATAAATGTTTGACCTTGATTTCAAAACATTTTAGGATTCATTTTAACATGGTTTCTGAATGAAAGTTGTTCGGGATTCAAATACAAATCCAACCATTCCATTTTCAAGGATTTTGCTGGTGTAAATCAAGATATTTGGTTTTTCTAAAAAACTCGTAGAAATTTGACCTGTTGAAATTGTCTAAAAGTTATGATTTTGTCTTTGGAATTATAATGGTGTTGTTCTTCATTGAAAATAGAATCGATTAAACGTGGTTTGAAGAATTTTGGTGGAGTTAATACTGAGAATTTATTTTCTAGAATTTTTCTAGGCTTCACTTTCCCCACTTTAAAACTAGTTCAAAGTGAGGGAATAGAAATTCACCATAGGAGCTGTAAGCTCTAATGGAGTTTTCTGAGTTTAAACTCACATACAGTATATACATGTTAAATATCTCATGTAAACACATTTATACATTGGAAGAACATGCAGAAGCATAATCATAATGGAAAATTAAACAATCACTCATAAAATTATAGAAATTTCAAAAACTCTCAAACTTTACATTGAGATTGTGCTCAACTGATGTGAATTCGAATGAAGAGGGAATATGGTATTTATAAGGTTGAGCCAGGGGAGTTAATTAGTGGAGTTCAAGGTGTGCTTTGGGCTGTGGTTCACAAGTTCCAAGTTTAACTTCTTGGAATCTTAAATGGGTATCACTTGTAAAGCACATTGTATAAGTCATGTTGATCTGCCAGTAGGTGCCATGTCACTGGGTGAAAAATGTAAAAAATTTCATGTTTTAGGTTGGGTCCTTAAAGAGTTTCTATATATAGTTTAAGGGTTAGAAGGTATTTAATTATAGTTTAGGGACTTTTATGTAATTATGCAAACTTCAGAAGTTAAATTAGGTAATTTCTAAAAAGTATAGATCCTTAAGTACAATTTTAGTGAAAAGTTAAGTTGTAATAAGCATAGGAATATGTCAATTAAGATGATTTTAAGTAGAAGTGTATTTTGGTAACTTAAGAAAATATGGGGCTATTCGTTGGAATTTATTTAAATACCAGGGCTATTGCGTAGTTAAGAGTGGTTTGTTACATTCTTCCTACCAAAATAAAAAAAAAAATTCCTCAAAATTACCTGTAAAAAGTGCAGGGTAATGGTGTCTCATTGTACACTCTATTTCCCAGGTTGCTTATTAAGTTCCATGATGTTGCCAAAAACCTTTGACTAAGGGTATGGTTTTATGCCGGATAAATCTCTCTTGTCAATCCAAAATTTGAATAGGAACTTCTTCAATCTCATGGTTAGGTTTAACGTTGATATGTTTCCAGGTAATGATATGTTTGGCGTCTAGAATGTATTTTTCATAACTGTGATACGTGGAACATATCGTGAAGATGAGAGAGCTTATAAGGTAAGTCCAAACAATAAGCTACTGGACCAATACGTTCTAAAATTTTGAAGGGGCCAATATTGCGAGGTTACAGTTTACCTTTGTCAATGGGACCATATATGTGCACATATTTTGTAAGGCAGTTAACGATAACCCATATTGAATTAAAACCATGAATTGCCTGGGGTAATCCGTTGACAAAATCCATAGTGATATGGTCATACTTCCATTCGGGAATAGGGACTGGTTAGAGTAAATTGCTGGAATGTTTGTGTTCGGTTTTCCACTTGTTTACAGGTTAGACACTTGGCTACGAAGTGTACAATATCATTTTTTATGCCAGCCACCAATACTGTTGTTTAAGATTTTAGTACATTTTTGTGCTACCAGAGTGAATCATAAATTTGGAATGATTAGATTCACGTAAAATCTCTTCTCAAAGTGTTGGGATAAAAGGAACACATACCCAATTTTTTAACTTTCTGCATACTGAATCTAGGTTCCAATCTCGTTTAGAGATGTGGTTTTGAATTTTTCTAAGAAAATAAGAACTCATCTTGATCTTGAAGATGTTTTATTTTTTGGTGAAGAAGGGGGCAAAAAATAATATTATGTAACCAGATTTTGGTGTTTTAAGGATTTAGTTTTAAATTAAAGTCTCCAATAGTTTCCAGAAATATAAACATACTGTGAAGACTTCCTTGGTTTTTACATCTTAAAGCATCGATATCTACATTGTCTTTGCCCGGATGGTAGAGTAAATTAAATTTATAATCGTCTAAGAATTCTATCCATCGTCATTGGCGAAGATTAAGATCCTTCTGGGTGAATATGTACTTGAGGCTTTTATGATCGGAGAAAACTTGAAATTCTTCTCCGTATAGGTATTATGTCCATATTTTCAGGGCAAAGACAATGGCTGTCAATTCTAAGTCGTGTACTGGGTAATTACATTTTTGAGTCTTTAGCTATCAATACCCACATTCTATTACTTTCCCTTATTTCATTAGGATACAATCGAGTCCTTGTAAAGAGGCATTAATGTAAACAACGTAACTAATATTACTTGAAGGAATGGTTAGGACATGGGCAGTGGTTAATTTCTCTTTCAGAATGCGAAAAGGTTTTTCACGGTTTGGGATCCATGTGAAACGGACATCTTTGTCAGTTAATTTCAGTAAAGGTAAGGATATTTGAGAAAAAAATTTAACAAAACATCGATAATATCCGACATGTCCTAAAAAAATTAATAGTTCGATAATGGTGGTAGGTTGAGGACATTCACTTACTGCGGTGGTTTTTATTATATCTACTTGTATTACTATTGCGGTAACTATGTGTCACAAAAATTTCACTTCTTCATGTTGAAATCGCACTTGATGTGCTTTTCCTAGAGTTGATGTTTTCGAAGTGTCTCTAATATAATACGCAGATGATTATCATGCTCGACTTGGGTCTTAGAGTAAATTATAATGTTATTGATAAATATGATCATAAAATGATCTTGGAAAGGTGAAAATATTATGTGCATAAAGTACATGAAAGCAACAGGGGTATTGGTTAGACCAAAAGACATAACTAGAAATTCGAAATGACCATAACGAGTTCGAAACGTTGTTTTCAGTATATCTTCCTCCCTTACACATAACTGGGCATATCCCGATCAGAAATGAATCTTATAAAATATATTCTCTCCTCTCAGTTGATCAAAAAAATCACATATTCGTGCAAGGGTTATTTATTCTTTATAGTCATCTGGTTTAATTTTTGGTAGTCGATGCACAACCGAAATGATCCATCTTTCTTTTGTACAAATAATGTCGGGGCTCCCCAAGGATATGTACTCAATCATATAAATCCTTTACTAAGTAAGTCATCCAATTTCATTCGAAGTTCTCGTAATTCTAGATGGGCCATATGATAAGGAGGTATTGAAATAGGGGAAGTGTTTTATAATAGATTGATAAAAAAGCAATTTCTCGGGGTGGAGGTAATCATGGTAAATCTTCAGGAAACATGTTTTGATATTGATTCATAATACGGGAGAGAGAAGAGTTCGGTTTGTCACTCATTTTAAAAAGAAGATACTAGCGAGGTCTTCTTCCTTGAGAACAAAATGGGATTTGGTGAGGAGGATGGAAGGTTAATGTTTTTGTGTGACAATTGATATGGGCGTTATTTTGGGATAAAACATCCATTCCTATAATTATTTCAAATTTGTTTAGGTCACGGATAATTAAATCCAGGATTAATGTCTTGGGTCTAAAATGTAAAACATGTGATGTACATATTTTTATTAATAATATCTATCTTTCTCGTTGGCATACTGATAGTAAAAGGGTGTCATAATATTTTATAAGATAATTGTAATATAGTTAGGCATTTTTGGCTAATGAAGGAGTGCGTGGATCTAGAGTCAAATAATACATGTACTAAAATATTAGAAAAGGGAAGATTACCTTTAATCACGTTGTGAGAATTTGTATTTTTCACTGGGAGATGTGGAAAGTTCAGATTGAGATTCATAATAGAGGACTCCTGCTTAATATACTGGGGGTTGAATTCTGGCGAATAAGGAAAAGTATTGGTAGGATGCTTGAAAGAAAGTTTTTTGAATATAGGGGATGTAGATGGAGAGGAAATTTAGAGCTTCGGACACTGGGGTCTTACTTGTCCCACTTGATTACATTGATGACAATGCATCAGAGGTTTACTGGTGTTATGTTGAATTTGACTAAAGTTTTTGCCATCTGGGTCCCTATTATAAGGGCGATTCCTTTGATTTAGTTGGTTTCTTATTGCACAAGGACAGTAAGGAGGGTTTGGAATACGGACTAAAGTACTAATTTTGGGATTTTGCTCTATAAGTGAAGATGTGTTGACCATACGGTTGAATTCTTGAATCTACAGAGGCGTAATAAAGGATTTTATGGTTTGGCGAAGACCTCGTTCGAAATGCTTGCATTTTTTTGCTTCAGTGTCCACATATTCTTGAGCATAGGGAGATAGTTCGATAAAATTGGATTCATATTGGGCCAAAGTCATTTTTTGTTGTTGTCGTAGATTCAGAAAATCTACGATCATTTAACCTCTTATCGCCTCGAAAAAATACTTATTGTAGAAGATTTCGTCAAATTGCGCCCATGTTAGTTCAGTTACATTTCTAGATCTTGTAATGGATTGCCACCAAAAGTCATCTTCTCCATAGAAAAGATAGGAGCCTAATTTAACCCTTAGTTTAGGAAGAATTTTGACTCCATCAAGTACCTTGAGTGTTTGGCGAATCCATCTTTCGGCTTCAAGTGTACTAGGTTTTCCAAGAAATGCGGGGGGCTTTTGTAGTAAAAATTATTTGAGGGAATTAATTCTTCGAGTTTCATCCGAGATGATAGGTAAAGGTATGGGATGTTATGTTTAGTTAAGGTAATCATTTCTCTAAGGCAACGTAAGATTTCTTTCGAAGTGATTGGAGTTGACATTTGAGGGATAAACTATTCTTCTTGGGTTCCACTAGTAGTTGCACGAGTAGTAACCATCCTATATCAATACTAATACAATAAATGAATCATATATAAGCATTTAGAAAAACTCATCATACTTTAATACATTCAGGTTCTTTGTTACATAGTGAAAAAGAAAAAAACAGTAGCAAAGATACGTAGGGGTTAGTCATATTTTACACATACAAAACACACAAAAAACATCTAGGTCATTCGGTGATAGGGGTATTCTTAATGTGCACACAAACGTTTATTTATATAAATCATCCCTCGGTTATTAATTTAAGCCATCCGGGGAACTACTTGCTCATAATCAGGGTCATCATCTTTCTCAAGGATTGGAGTCATCGAATGAGTCAGGAGATGTGGTAATGTTAATAGGAGTGAAAATTGTGGTGGTAGGAGAGAGTGATCCATAATCGATGGGGGAGTTAGTAGGAGTTATAGTGACTTCATTAGGTCGCACCATGTCCTATGAAAGTTGAATTGCTTACTGAAGGACTTTTGGGTCTTTCAAGAATCTGTTGGCCCATCGAAATGCTTGTGCTTCTCCCATTAAGTGATTGATAATTACACTATGTTTGATTTATGGGGTAGCAACTGCCCAATCTCTATCAATACTTCTAATATGTTGACATAATTTTTCATAACACACGTTTCTGATATCTCTTTCGAAACATTTTTTAGTAGACTCACGAATATCAAGATATATCTCGTCCTAGATATTCAAGACTACAAAACAGTATAATAATAAAATAAGAATATAATAAAATTATAAATGTGAGTGAATGTGGAGATGAAGATTTCCCTTATTTTCCCGCATAGGCGTATAACCCGGTTAGGCTTTGATACTATGTTGTCACATCCTTGAATGTGGATGGATATATTAACTAATATTCAGGCAAGATAGGATTATAATTAATACACTGGAAATAAAAAGTCTTTTATTTAGGAGATGACGGGTATCTTATTACATAGTAAAGTCTGGTAAACAAAAGAAATACATTTTATTTATTTTTGGCGTACATAAACATAAAACATTGGGAAATACTGGTAGTTCATAGGGGCCAATAGGTTGTGGTATAGATATTCCAATGAGGATTGCCATCTTTGTCCGTTATTGCCCACATGTATATAACCACGAATATTGACAGAGGAAAAAGTGAATATCAGTTCAAAGGGGTGGGCAGTAATTGATCGTCTTCAGGATCGTTGTACATCTTGAAGGAAAACAATTAAGCAAACATGCCAAGTAGATAATTTTTATTACTATACAAGATGTTAATGATAACAAGATTATGGAGGCTTAGTAATATTTGATTTCTTGCTTATTTAAACAAGATGAAATATCATAAGGCGTTCAAGGGTATACTCATGCTTTTGATATGTCAATAAGCAATATGATGAAGATACCAAATAATAAAATATCCTATTAAGATAATTTGGTTCAGCAATAACTCGATAACCCATAAATTATCGGTTATCAGGTTTCAATAATGCAGACATACCATGATAATATCGTTCAAGACATAATTTTTTCTTGAATAAATAAGCCCAAATAATTAGGGAATAACCAAATAACTCGGAACGGATAACTAGAGAGGAACTCATAGGTAGAGTGGATGTAACAATAAGGCACTCAACATCTGAGTCCTTCTGGCATATTAGATTTACCGCAGGTTCCTTGGGTCTAATCCCTGGATTATATGGTATGCTACTAAATATTTCATTTGTAAGAAAAACTGAATTGAAGGGTTTAATGAAATTAACAACATCTTATCAAGTGGTTTAGGGTTCACGGTTTAGTAATAATCGAACAGAAAGATATCGAAAGTGTCACACCCCAAACCCAATATCCATACTAATCATTTCTTATTAGAATAATTAGATCATTATCTTGAGCCCATTGGAAATATAATTCATTTATCAATATTTTCCAACATAATGTGCACAATGAACATAATATTATTCTTATTCCATACCGAAATCAATATCAGAGTCGTAATTAAGAATGCACATAATAATGTGATTGACTATGATCAACTCATTCCATGCTAACTCAATATATACAATATGTGAGTGTATTAAAACCTCAGTATGACAATGACAAAACCCCCGTGTCTAATCTCCATCTCTTTCTAATGGTGCAACTCTCAAATCACTGATCATATGACATCCTAGCTGACCGCATACAACCCTGAAAATGTCAAAATATAAACCATAAGCATTAATCTTAGTGAGGAACTCCTTCCCTGAAATGAAATAACAGTTCTATATCAAATCTGTGGATATTAATCCAACCAATCCTGTCATACAATGAATTAACAGTTATATATATCAAATATGTGGATATTAAATCCAACCAATCCTGCCATATAATGAATTAATAGTTACATATAAAATCTATGGATATTAATCCAACCAATCTTTCCATATAATGAATTAATAGTTATATATCAAATCCGTGGATATTAAATCCAATGAATCCTGCCATACAATGAATTAATAGTAATATATCAGATATGTGGATACTAAATCCAATCAATCCTTCCCGTTGGCAATAACAAATCCTGGACCATAAGGCCCAAATAATTCTGCTCATTCGCAATGATAATTCTACCCATCGGCAATAGTGTGTTTGCCCATTGGAAATAGTAATTCTTCCCATTGGGAATAAGAAGTCTTCCCATTAGCAATAGTAATTCTGCCCATTGTCAATAATTAGTCTGCCCATTGGTAATAACAAATAGTGGAACCTAAGTTCCAAAAAATCATTGGATCTTTGTCCAATTCCAATCCTGGATCATTCGACCTAAAAAAATCCTAGATATTTAAATATCGAAACAAATCCTGAATACCGAAGTATTCAAACCAATCCTGGATCATGAGACCCAAACAACTCTTGGATATTTTAATATCTAAAAAAATCCTGAATACCGAAGTATTCAAACCAATCCTGGATCATGAGACCCAAACAAATCTTGGATATTTTAATATCCAAACAAATCCTGAATACCAAAGTATTCAAACAAATCTTCTCTTAGAGCTATATTCATATTTATATATGAAACAAACCATAAGTACACTCACCTTGGTAATTTAATAGGCTTTCCTTTTCCTTTGTTCGACACTTATTCAACTGGATCTTATTCCCTTCCTATCATTCTTACAATATTAGTATCATCATAAAAATATCAACAATCCAGGGAATATATCAAACATAACTCAATTCATAAGTATCATATGATTCTATTTAAATAATTTATCACAAGTGAAGTTCCATCCAAATTCATGTTAATATACTTGACATATTCAAATTATAGAATAAACATACATTCATTTCTTATGGGTAATTCAATACTTATCAGATTAGGATTCCAATACAAAAGATGGTACATAATTTCAAGTCTCCTAGAGCAAGATAGGCCCATTTCTTTACCACATAGCAAATCTGCCCTATAGGCTATTTTATCGTTCATTCAACTTCCATGAATTTTCATAATTTTTATACATCATAAATTTCTATGATATTTCACCCAACATCAGTAAAAATATTCAACAATACAAAATTAAAGTTTCATTATTTTTAAGGTTCATTTGCTATGTCAAGCAAAACATCGAACACATGGCGGGCATACTTTCACCCTTAGGGAAGATTTCATACCCTAACTTCAAACTCTCACCAAAGACTCATTTCTTCGTATTTTCACATGATTTTAGGATATGTCACACAAATATGAGTCCATGTTAATCTCAAATTTGAATCAATACATTTCAGTAATCATACAAAAGGATATGGAAGTTCGAATAAACAAGGTTACTAAACAAAGTAATTTAAGGGTTTACACATTCAACTTTGTTTAAACTAGCACATCTCCAAACATATACATCAAGGGCTGAAAGTTTAGTAAAAAAATGATAATTTCTATCATATAAGTCAGTAATATAAGAAAAATAACAAGATTTTGGTTTAGGATTACCTTCGAGACTTTTACGTAATTTCCACGATTTTTTTTCCAAATTTTCTCCTCACTTTCTTCCTAAACTTTCCAATTCTCTCTTCCTCTCAAGCCAAACTCTTTAATGGCTGAGTTATGCTGAAGGAGGGGATTATTTCAAGCCTTTAAAGTTGGCCAAAACCAACCTCCTTATTTAACCAATCAAAATCCACCATTTGTTAGCCTAATAAGACGAAATATCATTTAACGAATGGACAAATTTGTCCCTGCTTCGTAATTCCAGCATAACTTCTCGCTCAGACCTTCGTTTAACACATCGTTTATCGTGTTAGAAATATAATTCATATATATAAAACTATATAGTTTGTAAGGACATTTTTGTCCATTATCAATTTATATGTTGTACACCGTTACACCGTTGAAGAAACTCAAGATCGCATCTACATCAACGGATCCGAATATCAAAGTGTCTTCAAAATCATAGCCTCTGCGAGAATGAACTTGGTAAAATTTTGTTTTTACGTTCCTTAAATTTCATATTTATTATTGGGAATTTTTTTATAAAATGTTTTTACGTTCCTTAATGCTTTTAAAAGTTTTTTAGTTTTCTGGGAAGCCGGACCGGTCCGCCTCTATACCAGACCGATCCGCCACCGGACCAGTCCGCCCCTCAACCAGACCGATCCGCTTGCTACAGATCTAGTAAACCCCGGACCAAAATCGAACCGAAGAAGCCATTTTTTAAAGAATCGATCCGAGATCGGACCGATCGGCCTCCAAGACGGACCGGTCCGCCTAGGATAAATTCGGCCAGATCCGTTCGAGATTTTTTAGGCTCAAAGTTTTCTTATTTAAGCCAACTTTGGGAGTTGTTTTCCAAGACTTTTTAAGATGATTTTTAGAGTCCTAAATACTCTAAGTCTTCACCTTTTTGAGTCCCAAGACTCTTTTTGGTTCACACACAAAAATCCCAATTACTTTTGTGAATCTTTTTTGAACCCTAGAACACAATTTTATTATTGTTCAGCCCTTGTGGAGAAGCCGTCTCTCTTCTTCATTGCTGACCACCTGGAGTTCCTGCGGGAGATTCCAGCTGACACTGTTTCTAGCCGTTGCTTTGAAGGTTTCACGAAGACACCGCGCGTTACACTTGTGGGAGATTATCAGGTTGTATGTAAGTCAATGGTCTTGAAAATTATTCAAAGTTTTAGAAATAAAAGGTTTTTCCCTTCGGGGATTTTTCCTTAACTTTGTGTCGCATGCTTTATTTGTTTATGGGTTGACACTTGCACTTTAGATGCATGATTAGGGGATGAAATTAAATAAGCGTGCTATATTAGAAAGTTGCGAAGTTAATTAATTATCACACGTAATTCTCGCGTTCTCATAGTTTATACCTCAAGTCAACTATTATATCATACAGGTCAGAACTAGCCTTAAACATGAACATTCCTACCGAAAACTTCAAAATCTCGCATTTGTAACTAATTCGACATTTTCATGCTTTTTGAAGGTAGGATTAGACTAAACATTATAACTTAACATCATATATATTACTAACACACTACTCATATCGCATAATCTAAGCATGCTTTAAGCATAATTAATCATAATTATATTCGGGTTGTCACAATTCTCCCGATGTTAGGAAATTTCGTCCCCGAAATTAACATACCTTGGTTGTCCAAATCAAACAAATACGGATTACGCATCTTAATGCTATCCTTACTCTCCCATGTAGCCTCTTCCATGGAATGCCTTATCCACACAACTTTCACAAGAGGGATCACTTTTGATCTCAATATTTGTTCCTTCCTATCCACAATAGCAAGTGGTTCTTCCACAGAACTCAAGTCTTTCTTCAACTCAATAGATTGTTCCACTAACATGTGTGAGGGATTTGCTACATACTTTCTTAACATAGAAACATGGAAAACATCATGTAATCGAGTTAACTATGGTGTTAACGCTAACTTGTAGGCAACCATCCTGACTTTCTCAAGAATTTCATAAGTTCCAATGTAGCATGTACTTAATTTTCCTTTCTTTACAAATCTCATAACTCCTTTCCATGGCAATATCCGAAGAAACACGTAATCCCCTTTCTGATATTCTAAATCTTTTTGTCACTTATCCGCATAACTTTTCTATCTGCTTTGAGTTGTTCGCATTCTATCTTGAATAATCTTCACTTTTTCTGGGGTGACTTCAATCAACTCTGGACCCTCTATCTTCCTTTCACCAACCTCACCCCAACATACTAGTGTACGACACCGTCTACCATACAACGCTTCATATGGTGCCATACCAATAGTAGATTGAAAACTATTATTATATGAAAATTCTATCAAGGGAAAATATTCATCCCAATTTCCTTTAAAATCAAGCACACAAGCTCTAAGCATATCTTCCAAAATCTGTATTGTCCTTTCAGACTACCCAACTGTCTGAGGCTGAAAAGCTGTACTAAATTTTAAGTTAGTACCCATAGCATACTGCAAGATGTCCCAAAATCTAGATGTAAAAGTAGGGACCCTATCTGAAACAATAGAAACAGGTGCTCCATGCAATAGAATAATTTTATTAACATACAATTTAGCATACCTATCAACTGTATACGTAGTCTTGACTGCTAGAAAGTGAGCTAACTTGGTTAGCCTATCTACTACTACCCAAATCGAATCTGAACCCTTATGAGATCGAGGAAGCCCAACCACAAAATCCATCGTTACATGATCCCATTTCCACTCCGGTATTGGCAACGGTTGAAGTAAACCAGTAAGTTTTTGATGCTCGACTTTCACTTGCTGGCATATAAGGTACCTAGCAACAAAATCAACTATTTCTTTCTTCATATTATTCCACCAATAATGCTCCTTCAAATCCCTGTACGTTTAGTAATACCAGGATGCATAGTATAAATGGAATTATGAGACTCGTCTAAACTTTTCTCTTTCAATTCACCCACACTAGGCACACATAACCGTTGCTTATAGAATAAAGTACCATCATTCACAATATAAAAATCTTCAGACTTACCATCTCGGACATCTTGTCGTTTCTTATCAAGAAAATGATCTTGATTTTGCAAATCACGAATACGGGTAGCTAACAAAGGTCTCACGCTTTCATGAGCAAAGAACCTGTCCCCATCTGCTAGCTTCAATTCTACTCCCATAAGTCTTAACTCCATGATTTGGGAAACTCTAGCACACTGAATACAAGATAATCTTCCCGAAGCCTTTCTACTCAAAGCATCTGCAACTACATTTGCCTTACCTGGGTTGTAGTGAATTGTACAATCATAATCTTTAATTAGTTCCATCCATCGCCTCTGCCTCAAATTCAACTCCTTCTGAGTAAATAAATACTTAAGGCTTTGATGGTCAGTAAAAATTTCACATACCTCACCATATAGATAATGATGACATAATTTCAAAGCAAACACAAAAGAAGAAAGTTCTAAATCATGGGTAGGATAATTACGTTCATGTGTACGCAACTGCCTAGAAGCATAAGCAATACCTTTACTATGCTGCATAAAAACACAACCCAACCCTTGATGTGAAGCATCGGTATAAATAAGAAAACCATATCCACGATGCGGAATAGTAAGAACAGGTGCAGTTACCAACCTCTTTTTCAATTCATCAAGACTATTTTTCGCAATCTGAATTCCATTCAAACTTAACATCTTTCCGAGTAAGTTTAGTTATTGGCAAGGCAATCGAAGAAAATCCCTTAATAAACCTTCTATGATACCCAACCATACCCAAAAAATTCCTCACCTCAGTCACATTATTGGGCCTCTCCCATTTTACCATAGCTTCTACCTTTATAAGATTAACACATATACCATCTCTAGAAATAACATGGCCTAAAAATATAACTTGTGATAGCCAAAATTCACACTTGCTAAACTTAGCATACAACTTCTTATCTGTCAATAGATTCAAAATAGTTATGAGATGCTTTTCATGTTCAACCATATCACGTGAATAAATTAGAATGTCATCAATAAAAACTATAAAAAATGAATCAACAAAAGAATGCAGTACCTAGTTCATAAGATCCATAAATACAGCTGGAGCATTAGTCACCCCAAAAGGCATCACAAGAAATTCAAAATGACCATACCGAGTATGAAAAGTAGTCTTAGAAATATCACTTTCCTTCACCCTCAACTGATGAAAACCTGATTGTAAGTATATCTTTGAAAACACTTTAGCACCCTGTAACTGATCAAACAAATCATCTGTACTAGGTAAAGGATACTTGTTCTTAATTTTATCTTTATTCAGTTGCATATAATCAATACATAAACGCATAGTAGCATTTTTTCTTTTTCACAAATAAAACTGGCACTCCCCATGGAGATGCACTAGGTTGTATAAACCCCCTATCAAGTAAATTATGCAACTGAATCTTAAGTTCTTTCAATTCAATCGGTTCTATTCTATACGGTTCCATAGAAATAGGGTATGTCCCTGGTGCTAATTCAATACTAAATTCAATTTCTCTTTCTGGAGTTAACCTAGTCAACTCACTAGGAAACACTTCTGGAAAATCCCGAACAATAGGAACATCAACTAATTATAAGGCCCCCTTCTTAGTCTCAAGAACATACACAATAAAACCCTCACAACCCTTACTCAATAATTTCCTCGTCCGAATAGGAGAAATGATGCAACTGGGAACAATTTTCCTTTCTCCCACAAATTTAAATTTAGGCTCACCAGGCATATTAAAAACAACTTCCTTACAGAAACAATCCATAGATGCATGATATTTAGATAACCAATCTATTCCCAGAATTATATCAAAATAAGAAATATCCAGTGGTATTAGATTTATAATTGTATCTCTAACCCCCACAGTCAAAACACAATCACGAAAAACATATTCAGCTACAACCATATCCCCTAGAGGCATATAAATACCCAACCCCAAATATAAACGAGTACATGATCTATTCAGATATATAGCAAATGCATATGACACAAAAGAATGTGTGGGACCACGATCAATCAAAACATAGGCACTTCTATTACTAATAGAAAGTGTACTCGTCACCACATCCGAAGTAACCTGAGCTTCTTTCATCGTAAAGACTCGTCCACCTGGCCTGGAACTACTAGCTTGTCCCATGCCCCAGGTTTCATCTATAATAATCGAATTATAAAAACCAACACAAGCAGTTTGTAATACTAAATTATTGGTTAGTACATAAAAAATTCATAAATATCAAACCAACTCAATAACTGCCATCTAACTATCAGACACGTCCAGAATTAATAACCTAGACGCTTTGATACCACTAATTGTCACACCCCAAACCCAATATCCATACTAATCATTTCTTATTAGAATAATTAGATCATAATCTTGATCCCATTGGAAATATAATTCATTTATCAATATTTTCCAACATAATGTGCACAATGAACATAATATTATTCTTATTCCATACCGAAATCAATATCAGAGTCGTAATTAAGCAGGCACACAATAATGTGATTAACTATGATCAACTCAATCCATGCTAACTCAATATATACAATATGTGAGTGTATTAAAACCTCAGTGTGACAATGACAAAACCCTCGTGTCTAATCCCCAGCTCTTTCTAACGGTGCAACTCTCAAATCACTGATCATATGACATCCTAGCTGGTAGGTTACAACCCTGAAAATGTCAAAATATAAACCATAAGCATTAAGCTTAGTGAGATACTCCTTCCCTGAAATGAAATAACAGTTCTATATAAAATCTGTGGATATTAATCCAACCAATCCTGTCATACAATGAATTAATAGTTATATATATCAAATATAAGGATATTAAATTCAACCAATCCTGCTATATAATGAATTAACAGTTATATATCAAATCTATGGATATTAATCCAACCAATTCTTCCATATAATGAATTAATAGTTATATATCAAATATGTGGATATTAAATCCAATGAATATTTCCATACAATGAATTAACAGTAATATATCAGATATGTGGATATTAAATCCAATCAATCCTTCCCGTTGGCAATAACAAATCCTGGACCGTAAGGCCCAAATAATTCTTCCCATTGGCAATGATAATTCTACCCATCGACAATAGTATGTCTGGCCATTGGAAATAGTAATTCTGCCCATTGGCAATAAGAAGTCTGCCTATTGGCAATAGTAATTCTGCCCATTGACAATAATAAGTCGGCCCATTGGCAATAACAAATCCTGGAACCTAAGTTCCAACAAATCATTGCACTTTGTCCAATTTCAATCCTGGATCATAAGATCCAAACAAATCCTGGATATTTTAATAAACAAACAAATCCTGAATACCGAAGTATTCAAACCAATCCTGGATCATGAGACCCAAACAATCTTGAATATTTTAATATCCAAACAAATCCTGAATACCGAAGTATTCAAACCAATACTGGATCATGAGACCCAAACAAATCTTGGATATTTTAATATCCAAATAAATCCTGAATACTGAAGTATTCAAACAAATCCTCTCTTAGAGCTATATTCATATTTATATATGAAACAAACCATAAGTACACTCATCTTGGTAATTTAATAAACTTTCATTTTCCTTTGTTCGACACTTGTTCAACTGGTTCTTATTCCCTTCCTATCATTCTTACAATATTAGTATCATCATAAGAATATCAAAAATCCAAGGAATATATCAAACATAACTCAATTCATAAGTATCATATGATTCTATTAAAATCATTTATCACAATTGAAGTTCCATCCAAATTCATGTTAATATATTTGACGTATTGAAATCGTAGAGCACACATACATTCATTTCTTATTGGTAATTAAATCCTTATCATATTAGGATTCCAATACAGAAGACGGTACATAATTTCAAGTCTCCTAGAGCAAGATAGGCCCATTTCTTTACCACATAGCAAATCTGCCCTATATGCTCTTTTATCGTTCATTCAACATCCATGAATTTTCATAATTTTTCTACATCATAAATTTCTATGATACTTCATCCAACATAATTAAACATATTTAACAATACAAAATTTAAGTTTCATAATTTTTAAGGTTCATTTACTTTGTCAAGCAAAACATCGAACACATGGCGAGAATACTTTCACCATTAGGGCAGATTTCATACCCTAACTTCAAACTCTCACCAAAGACTCATTTCTTAGTATTTTCACATGTTTTTCGGGTATTTCACACAAATATGAGTCCATGTTCATCTCCAATTGGAATCAATCAATTTCAGTAATTATACGAAAGGATATGGAAGTTTGAATAAACAAGGTTACTAAACAAAAAAATTAATTTAAGGGTTTACACATTCAACTTTGTTTGAACTTGAATATATCCAAACATATACATCAAGGGCTGAAAGTTTAGTAAAACAATGATAATTTCTATCATATAAGTCAGTAATATAAGAAAAATAACAAGATTTTGATTTAGGATTACCTTCGGGAATTTTACGTAATTTCCACAGATTTTTCTCCAAATTCTCTCCTCACTTTCTTCCTAAACTTTCCAATTCTCTCTTCCTCTTGAGCCAAACTCTTTAATGGATGAGTTATGATGAAGGAGGGGCTTATTTAAATCCTTTAAAGTTGGCCAAAACCAACCTCCTTCTTTAACCAATCAAAATCCACCATTTGTTAGCCTAATAAGACGAAATATCATTTAACGAATGGACAAATTTGTCCCTGCTTCGTAATTCCAGCATAACTTCTCGCTCGAACCTCCATTTAACACACCGTTTATCGTTTTACAAACCTAATTCATATATCTACAACGATATAATTTATACCTCAAGTCAACTATTATATCATACAGGTCAAAACTAGCTTTAAACATGAACATTCCTGCCGAAAACTTCAAAATCTCCCATTTGTAACTAATTTGACATTGTCATGATTTCTAAAGGTAGGATTAGACTAAACATAATAACTTAACATCATATATACTTCTAACACAGTACTCATATCACATAAGCTAAGCATGCTTTAAGCATAATTAATTATAATTATATTCGGGTTGTCACAGAAAGAATCAATAATACAGGGAAAGTTTGAACTACTCGAAAGAGTTTAGTATAAAATTTAGAGTTCAAGAATATCACAAGGTGATATAGTAATCATTACTTTGAAAGACAAAAGTTCAAATGATTAATATTGAAATATAAATCACCTACTTTGGGTATTTTGATTTCCGGTTGATGTCCGACTATTTTGCTGGTAGACTAGGTAGTCTAGAAGCATAAAAAATGTAAGTACGTGATATAGGTCTTAAAATAAAGTGAATGAAAATGTAGTAAAAGAAAATTTAAGCAACCATTTCAGTGCATGATATTTAAAAAAGGTTTAAAGTACAAATTTCAAAATTTTATAAATAATATATTAAAATCTTATTTATTGGGAATTAGGTGTGGTGATACGAGACAATTTAGGTTTAATTATGCTTAAGTACTTGTGAAAAAAGTTTGGGGTTTATTTGAATACTTTGTAAAATTTGCAGGGTTTAAGTGTAATTTAAGAAACTAGAATTCAAACCTTCAAAACTGATTTTCATGGAAAATGCTTTCATAGTAATCCCAACAGGGTGTTATTATATATTAATTTATACAAAATAAAAAAATAATAATGTTGGAAAAAAATAGAAAATTATGATTAGGGACGCGCTCTCATGCGCGATGTCAAAGTCTGGACGCACCAGGTTTAACCACCACTCTCGCACCTGAGCTGCACTCACCTTCAACCTTGGAAATTTGAATTTGGTTTTATAAATGTTTGACTTTGATTTCCATACATTTTAGGATTCATTTTAACATGGTTTCTAAATAAAAGTTGTTAAGGATTCAAATATGAATCCAACCATACCAGTTGTAAGGATTTTGGTAGTGTAAATCAAGATGTTGGTTTTTCTGAAAAACTCGTAGAAATTTGACATGTTGAATCTATTTAAAAGTTATGATTGCGGTTCAAGAATTATAATTATGTTGTTCTTGATTGAAAATGGAATTGATTAAACAAGGTTTGAAATTTTTTGGTGGAGTGAATACTGAGAATTTCTTTTTAGAAATTTTCGGGACGAAAACTTTGTACTTGAATTAGGTGTATCAAACGTGGTTCATTTTCCAATTAAGCACATATATAAGATCCTAATAACATAATATTGACTTTTTCCCACTTTGAAACTGGTGTAAAGTCAGGGAATGGAAATTCACCACTGGAGCTTTAAGCTCTAATGGAGTTTCTGAGTTTAAGCTCCCATATAGTATATACATGTTAGATTTCTCATGTAAGCACATTTATACATTGTAAGAACATGTAGAAACAAAACCATAATAGAAAATTAAACAATCACACAAAAAATCATAGAAATGCTAAAAACTCTCAAACTTTAGATTGGGATTTCTCTCAACTGATGTGAATTCGAATGGAGGGGGAGTACGGTATTTATAAGTTCGACCCAGGGGAGTTAATTGGGGGAGTCGAAGGTGAGCTTAGGGTTATGGTTCACAAGTTCCAGGTTTAACTTCTTGGAAGCTTAAATGGGTATCACTTGTAAAGCACATGGTACAATCCATGATGATCAGGCAACATCTTCCATGTCCTTGGGCTGAAATGTGTATACAAGTTCAATTTTTAGGTTGGGTCCTTGAAGGGCTTCTGTGTATAGTTTAAGAACTATAAGGTATTTAAATAAATTTTAGGGGCTTTTATGTAACATACAAACTAAAGAAGTTAAATTGGGTAATTTCTAAAAATTATAGATCCTTAGGTACAATTTTAGAGAAATGTTAAGATGTAATAGGCATAGGAATATGTCAATTAAGACGATTTTAAGTATAAGGGTATTTTGGTAATTTGGGAAAATGTTGGGATATTCTTTGGAATTAATTGAAATACCCGGGCTATTGAGTAATTAAGAGTGGTTTGTTACATTGGCACAACTCACGGGGGCGTTTGGTTTCTCCCTCTATTAGTAAGTTTTCAAGCCTAAGTGTAGATATTCTAAAAATTAGGTCTTACTCTTGGACTAGTGGTCCCGTGACTATGCGGTTGGTTACTACGAGTTACGTTAGTCATATGCTAGTTGTTGGCACCAGTCATGGGTCCATTTTTACGGTGTGTACGGGTTTCTCCATCTAACGTCATGGTTTCAAGCCTTAGTGTAGATATTCTTAAGATAAGGCCATGCTCTCAAACCGGGAGTCCTGTGACCATGCGGTCGGTTCCTGCGAGTTACATTCGTACCGTTCGAGGTGTTAGCGTAGCTCAGGGGGGCGTTTAGGGGGTGCTTTGGGGTCTTTCCCTCTAACAGCATGTTTTTAATACTAAGTGTAGATATTCTGAAAATTAGACCTTGATTTCAGAGCATGGGTGCCATGATTATGCAGTTAGTTCTTACAATGTATGTTAGTCCCATGTGAGGTGTTGGTACCGTATACGGGCCATTTTGGGGTTGTTTAGGTTCTTCACCCCCTAACATCAACGTTTCAAGCCAAAGTGTAGATATTCTGAAAATTGGGTTATGCTGGAACGGGTCCCGTGATGACATGGTCGGTTCCTATGAGTTACATTGGTCCTGTGCTATGTGTTCGCACTGGTTATGGGACCATTTTTTGGGGGGGGTTTGACATCTAACGGCATGTTTTCAAGCCTAAGTATAGATATTCTAAAAATTGAGCCATGCTATAGATCGGGGTTTACATGACCACACCATCGGTTCCTATAAGTTACATTTGTCCCGTGCGAGGTGTTAGTGCCACTCATAGGGCCGTTTCGAGGGTGTTTCAAGCTGTCGGCCTCTAACGGAATGTTTTCAAGCCTAAGTGTAGATATTCTAAAATTTGGATCGTGCTCATAGACCATAGGTCCCAAGACCATGCTGTCGGTTTCTATGAGTTACGTTGGTCCCATACGAGGTGTTGACGCCGCTCACGAGGCCATTTCGGGGGTATTTTGGGGTTTCTTCCTCTACCATCATGTTTTCAAGCATAAGTGTAGATATTTTGAAAATTAGGTCATTTTAAAATGGGAGTCATGTGATCGCACAGTCAGTTCTTACGAGTTACATTGGTTTTGTGCCAGGTTTTGAACCGATCATGGGGCCGTTTGGGGATATTTCGGGATTTATCCCTCTTACGGAATGTTTTTTAGCCTAAGTGTAGATATTCTGAAATTTAGTATGTGATCTAGGACTGGGGGCTTCGTGACCACGTGGTCTGTCCTACGGGTTACTTTGGTCCCGCACGAAGTGTTGACATCACTCCCAATGCCATTTAAGTGGTGTTTCGGTGTTTCTCCCTCTATGGGAATGTTTGTAAGTCTTAATGTAGATATCCTGAAAATTCGATCATGCTCTCAGATCGGGAATCTCATTACCACACAGTCAATTCTTATGAGTTAAATTAGTTCCTTGTAAGGTGTTGGCGCCGCTTACGAGGCCATTTGGGGTGTGTTTAAGGGTTTCTCCCTCTCGCAATGTGTTTTCAAGATTAAGTGTGGATATTCTGAGGATTGGGCCATGCTCTCGCACCGGGGGTCCCATGACCACGCGGTTGGTTCTTACGATTAACATTTGTTTCATGTGAGCTGTTGTCCCCTTTCACGGGGACATTTAAGAAGTGTTTCGGGGTTTCACTATCTAATGGCATGTTTGTAAACCTAAGTGTAGATATTCTGAAGATTGGGTCCTGCTCTCGGATCGGGAGTTCCGCGACCATCCCGTCGGTTCCTATGAGTTACATTGGTCCCGTTCGAGGTGTTGATGTTGCTCAAAGGGATGTTTGGGGGTGTTTCAGGGTTTCGCACTCTAACAGAATGTTTTCAAGGCTAAGTGTAGATATTCCAAAAATTTGGTCTTGATCTCAGACTACAGGTCTTGTGACCACACCGTCAGTTACTACTAGTTACATTTGTACTGGGTGAGGTGTTGGTGCCCCTCACGGGGTTGTTCGATGTTGTTTTGGGGTTTCACCCTCTAACGGCATGTTTTTAAGCCTAAGTGTAGTTAATTTGAAAATTGGGTCATGCTCTCTGACCGGGTGTCCTATGACCACGTAGTCAGTTCTTACGAGTTACATTGGACCCGTGCGAGGTGTTAGTACATCTCACGAGGCCATTTGGGGGGTGTTTTAGGATTTTTCCCTCTAATAGAATATTTTTAGCCCAAGTCTAGATATTCTGAAATTTGGGTCATGCTCTTGGATTGGGGGTCCCGTGACCACATACTGGTTCTTACAAGTTACATTAGTACCGTACGAGGGCTTGGTGTGGCTCACGGTGCCCTTTTGGGGGGTGTTTTGTGGGTTTTTCTTGTAGTTGCACGTTTTCAAGCCTAAGTGTATATATTATAAAAATTTGGTTATGCTCTCAGACCGGGGGTCCAGTGACGACGCGGTCGGTTCCAACGTGTTACATTGGACTCGTGCAAGGTGTTGCGCCTCTCGCAGGGCCGTTTGGTGGGTGTTTTTGGATTTCACCCTCTAACGACATATTTTTAATTCTTAGTGTGGAGATTCTAAAAATTGGGTCGTCTGCTCGAATTCGGGATCTTGTGACCACGCGATCGGTTCCTATGAGTGACAATAGTCCCGTGTGAGATGGAGGGGCCGTTCACGGGGCCATTGGGTGGGTGTTTTGGGATGTCTCCCTCTAACGACATGTTTTCAAGCCTAAGTGTAGATATTCTAAAAAATGTGTCATGTTCTCGAACCAGGGGTCCCATGACCCCGAGGTCGATTCCTATGAGTTACAGTGGTCCCTGCAAGGTGTTATCACTGCTCACGAGGCCGTTTGGTGGGTATTTCGGGGTTTCTCCCCCTAACGACATGTTTTCAAGCCTCAGTGTAGATATTTTTAAAATAGGTCCGTGCTCTTGGACCGAAGAACACATGACCACGTGAATGGTTCCTGAGTTACATTAGTCCCATCTGATTTGTTTGCACTACTCACGGGGCTATTTGGGGGGGTATTTCGGGGTTTCACATTCTAACGAAATATTTTCAAGCCTAAGTGTAAATTTTCAGAAAATTGGGTTGTGCTCTTAGATTGAGGGCCTAATGCCCATGCGATCGATTTCTACTATTTACATTGGTCTCGTGTGAAGTGTTGGCACTGCTCACGGGGCCGTTTGGAGGGTGTTTCGTGGTTTCGCCCTACAGTGGTATGTTTTCAATCCTAAGTGTAGATATTCTGAAAATTGGGTCATGCTCTCGGAACGGGGGTCCCATGACCACACGGTCGATTACTATGAGTTACGTTGGTCATGTGCGAGGTGTTGGCACTGCTCACGAGGCGATTTGGGGGGTGTTTCAGGTTTTTTTCCTTTAACAGCATGTTTCAAAGCCTAAGTGTAGATATTATGAAAATTGCATTGTGCTCTGGGATCGGGGGTCCCCAAACCATGCAGTTGGTTCCTACGAGTTATATTACTCTCGTTTGAGTTTTTTGCATCGGTTACGGGTCCATTTGGAGGGTGTTTCGAGTTTTTTCCCTCTAACAGCATGTTTTCAAGCCTAATTGTAGATATTCTAAAAATTAGGACGTGCTCTCAAATCGGGGGTCCCTTCACCACGCGGTCAGTTCCTACTAGTTACGTTAGTTCCGGGTGAGGTGATGGCATCGTTCACCAGATAGTTTTGGGGGTGTTTAGGGGTTTCCACCTCTAACATCATGTTTTCAAGCCTGAGTGTAGATATTATGAAAATTGGGTCATCCTGGAACGACGGTCCTGTGATGAAGCGGTGGGTTCCTACGACTTACATTGGTCCCGTGCAAGGTATAGGTTCCGATCAAGGGGCCTTTTGGGAGGTGCTTCAGGGTTTCGCCCTATAACGATATGTTTTCAAGCCTAAGTGTAGATATTCTAAAAATTGGGCCATGCTCTCAAACCAGGGTTCCCTTGACCCCTCAGTTAGCTCGTACGAGTTGCATTGGTCCTGTGCGAGGTGTTAGCACCGCTCATGGGGCCGTTTGGGGGTTGTTTCGAGGTTTTCCCCCTACCGCCATGTTTGTAATCATAATTGTAGATATTCTAAAGATTAGGTCGTGCTGTCGGTTCGAGAGTCCCGTGACCACACTGCCGATTCCTACGAGTTACATTGATCCCGTGCGAGGTGTTGAAGTTCCTCAAGGGGATGTTTGGGGGGTGTTTCATAATTTCACCATCTAACGGCATGTTTTCAAGCCTAAGTGTTGATATTTTAAAAATTTAGTCGTGATCTCGAACTGGGGGTCTCGTGACTACGCGGTCGGTTCCTACGAGTTATATTGGTATCGGGCAAGGTGTTGGCGCCACTCCCACGACCATTTTTTGGGGGGGACGGGGTTTGGGGTTTCACGCTCTAACGACATGTTTTCAAGCCTAAGTGTAGATATTCTGAAAATTGGGTCGTCCTCTCTGACCGGGGTCCTGTGACCACGCGGTCGATTCCTACCAGTTACATTAGACCCGTGCGAGGTGTTAGAACCTCCCACGGGGCTATTTGGGCGGTGTTTCAAGATTTCTCCCTCTAATGACATATTATTGAGCCTAAGTGTAGATATTTTGAAAATTGGGCCGTGCTCTTGGATTAGGGGTCCCATGGCCACATACTAGTTCTTACGAGTTACATTAGTACCGTGCGAGGTGTTAGCATCGCTCACGGGGCCGTTTGGGGGTTGTTTGGGGGGCTCACCCTCTAGCTGCATGTTTTCAAGCCTAAGTGTAGATATTTAAAAAATTTGGTTGTGCTCTCGGATCGGGGGTACAGTGACCACACGATCGGTTCCAACGAGTTACATTTGACCCGTGTGAGGTGTTGTGCCTCTCACGGGGCCGTTTGGTGGGTATTTTTGAGTTTCACCCTCTAAAGTCATGTTTTCAATTCTTTGTGTTGAGATTCTAAAAATTAAGTCGTCCTCTCGGATCGGGGGTCCTGTGACCACACAGTCGGTTCATATGAGTTACAATAGTCCCCTGTGAGATGGAGGGGCCGCTCACGGGGCCGTTGGGTGGGTGTTTTGGGGTTTCGCCCTCTAACAGAATGTTTTTAAGCTTAAGTGTATATACTCTAAAATTGGGTCATACCCTTGAACCTAGGGTCCCATTACCCCGAGGTCAGTTCCTATGAGTTAGAGTGGTCCCTGCGAGGTGTTGTCACTGCTCACAAGGCTGTTTGATGGGTATCTTTGGGTTTTTCCCCCTATCGATATGTTTTCAAGCCTGAGTGTAGATATTTTTAAAATCGGGTCATGCTCTTGGACAGACAAACACGTGACCACGTGATCGATTCCTACGAGTTACATTGGTCCCATTCGATTTGTTTGCACCGCTCACTTGGCCATTTTGGGGGTGTTTCGGGGTTTCACATTCTAATGGCAGGTTTGCAAGCCTTAGTGTAGATTTTCTAAAAATTGGGTTATGCTCTCTGATTGAGGGCCCCGTGACCACGCGGTCGATTTCTATGATTGATATTGGTCACATGCGAGGTGTTGACACTGCGCATAAGGCCGTTTGGACGGCGTTTCGTGGTTTCGCCCTCCAATGGCATGTTTTCATGCCTAAGTGTATATATTCTGAAAATTGGGACGTACTCTACGAACGGGAGTCCCATGGCCATGCGGTCTATTACTATGAGTTTCATTGGTCCTATGCGAGGTGTTGTCGCTGCTTACGAGGCCATTTGGGGGCTGTTTCAGGTTTTCACCGTTTAATGACATGTTTTCAAGCCTAAGTGTAGATATTCTGAAAATTGCACCGTGCTCTCGAATCGGGGGTCCCGTGACCATGCAGTTCGTTCTTACGAGTTATATTGGTCCCGCGTGAGGTTTTTGCACTGATTACGGGTCCATTTGGGGGTTTTTCGAAGTTTCTCCCTCTAACTACATATTTTCTAGCCTAGGTGTAGATATTTTGAAAATTGGGGCCTGCTCTCTAATCGAGGGTCCCATGACTATACAGTCGGTTCCTACTAGTTACGTTTGTTCCATGCGAGGAGATGGCGTCACTCACGCGATAGTTCTGGGTGTGTTTAGGAGTTTTTCCCTCTAACGTCATGTTTTCAAGCCTAAGTATAGATATTTTGAAAATTGGGTCATGCTGGAACGAGGGTTTCGTGACCAAGTGGTTGGTTCATACTAGTTACATTAGTCCCATGTGAGGCATAGGCTCTGGTCAAGGGGTCGTTTGGGGGGTGTTTCAGGCTTTTTCACTATAAGGGCATGTTTTCAAGCCTAAGTATAGATATTCTAAAAATTGGGCCATGGTCTCAAACTAGGTCTCCCTTGATCCATAATGTCGACTCCTATGAGTTGTAATGGTCCCGTATGAGGTGTTAGCGCCCGTCATGGGGCCATATGGAGGGTGTTTCAGGGTTTTCCCTCTAACGGCATGTTTGCAAACCTAAGTGTAGATATTTTGAAGAATGGGTCATGCTTTCAGACCGGGAATCTGTAACAACTCGGATTTTTTAAATGGGAATTTTTAAATTAATTTTGGAAATCTGAGAAAAATGAAATTTTGGATTTTATAAATTTTATAATTTAAAACGTGGGTTTTTAAATTTCAAAAAATAAATTTTCAAATGGAATTGGAATCGGAATTAAAATGGAGTTTTAATTGAATTTTTATTATATAGCAGAGTCCTCAAAACATAAAACTCTCTAAGAGTCCTCGAAACATAAAACTCTCTAGAAAATAATATATTTAAAAATATTGGATAGTCTGATGAAGCCAAAATATTTTATGCAGCTTCCTCTCATCTTCAACTAATTCTCACAAAATTTAATCCAACTCCAGCGATCCAATCGTCTAGAATACAATTTTTAGTGTTTGTATCTTATTAGAACTCTTTTCTTAATCAAACTCTTATTCCTTTATATATCACAACTAATTCGTGGCTTGGCTTTTCAAATCACTTTTTCTCATACTTTTTGTAAGGACGCAAATTTCCAATTGAGTCTTTTGTAGTTTTGGCTCAATTCCGGACAAAAACGTTTGAGTCATAGGATAGAGTATATTGATCATCTTTCAAACCTATGACGTGTTTATTGAAGACGTAGATGCCAAGTGTATAATGCTTCATCAAAATATCGTGGTTTATGTGCCTCGTTTGTACGTCATCAACAGTAGTTCCATGCTCCCAAGGTATGAATGCATTTATATATATATATAGGAGCTTGGAAAAAGTTCATTGGGTGTTAGGTTTTTAAAACTGTGTTTTTGTTTTCAGAATGTTTCTATTAAAACTTATAAAAAAATTATATAATGTTTCCGGGCATAAAAAGATTTTTTTTACATTCTGTGATGTTTCGTTCGAACGAGAATGTCGTTCGAACCACAAGTCATTCGAATGAGATTACCAACGACTACCCATTATGGCATACTGTAACTTAGTTCGAATCGTCGTTCGAATGAGATGGTCGTTCTAACGAGATTTCTAACGAGCTTTTAACGAGTTCATACTCGAACTTAGATAGAAGACTCGTTCGAACAAGAATGTCGTTCAAACGAAATGTCGTTGGAACAGGATTTGGCGGGAACAGGTTTTTTTGGCAGTTTTGAGCAGTTTTGCCCACTTTCCCACTTGTTTTACCCCATTATCTTTTTGCTGAATATCTATGTGTGGGAATAAATTTTTCTAACTTAACTTTTCATATCCTACCAACCTCTAGATAGTGTTTGAGAGAAAAATTGTTTTAGGGTAAAGTTCATTGTCTTAAAGTGTCAATTTTCAAGGAAAAATTAATATACACTTTAGTTTTACACCCATAGTTTTGTTTATCCAAGTTCATATATATATGTATATATATATATATATATATATATATATATATATATATATATATATATATATATATATATCTTGCTTGGATTTTGGCACCGAGGTTATCTCTACATTAGTTTGAAGAGAAGTTTGGGTTTTCTTCTAAATCCCACAAAGAAGAAGAGGTTTTTGTGATTTACCCACTTGGAGAAAGGCTCCTAGTTCGGGTGACGGTGACCACATAAAGTCTAATCGGTGGATTTCGAGACCGCGGTGGATCTCTGGGGTTATTCGCTAGGTGGAGGTGTTTACAAGAAGGAGTGTCGAGGCTTGAGAGGGATCGAGTCGTGTGATGTAAGTCTTTTGTCTTATAATTGTAAATTCCGTACTTAGTGGATTTGAGGCTAGGGCCGTCCGTGGTTGTTTCCCGTCTTGGGTTTTTCCTCGTACATCGCGGCGTAGTGTGATTGATTTATTTTATCTTGCATAATGACTTAGAACGCATGCTTAGGTTAATTCAAGATAAAATTGGTTTTAATTGTTACACTTAATTTAATTTGGTGCATAATTAAATTTGGGTAATTGTTTATTTAATTCAAGTCTATTGTTAAAACTTGTTTGGCCTAATTTGGAAATAATGAGAAATATGACTTAGGCAAATTCTAGGATTTGGGTTAATTAATTGTGGTTAAGTGAAATTCAAATTAGTGTGTGTTTAAGTTAGTTTCTCTTTGGTTTGATTTTAATTTTGGAGTAAATTAAAATTTGGTAATGTGATTTATTGAACCATCTCCTTTACGCTTCCGCATATCTATTTCATAGAAAAGAAATATTATAATTTTTAAAAAGGATTTTAAAGGATTTAAAATCGGGGGATTCGATCTCACAAATTGGTATCAGAGCCAAAGCGATAAATTATTTAGTTAAAGATCTTCTAAATAATTTTTGGCTAAAATGGAATTTTCCCCATCTTCAAAATTTCCTATTTTTGATGGTTCTAATTACGCGTATTGGAAAGCGTTAATGAAATCGACACTGAAATCTATCGACGACAGAGTTTGGATGTCTCTTGTTAACGGGTGGTCCCCACCAACTCACTTAGTTGAAAATGATCGTGTTCCCAAACCGGCCGATAAATGGACTGAGAATGAGTTTAAACTTTCTAATTTTAATTCCCGAGGTTTAAATGCCTTGTTTAGCGCGGTCACACCAGAAGAATTCAAACGTATTATGAAGTGTGAAATCGCTAAAGAAGCTTGGGAAATTTTACAACTAACTCATGAAGGAACTAGTGTCGTGAAGGCTTCTAAACTCCAAAACCACACCACTCAATTTGAAACCATTAAAATGAACGATAATGAAACTTTTGATGAATTTTATGCTAGACTTTCCGATATTGTCAATTCATCTTTTAATTTAGGAGAGAAAATACCCGACAACCGAGTTGTAAAGAAAATTTTAAGGTCCCTACCCAATAGATTTATTCCAAAAGTGACCGTTTTAAATTCTTTACCAACTTTAGCCTCTACAAAATTAGAAGAGCTTGTAGGTGATTTACAAACCTATGAACTAGACATGTTTCCCTCTAAAACTGTAAAGAAAATAGAAAAGGGCGTTGCTTTAAAAGCCCGAAAAGAGGTCAAATAAGTATTAGAGAGCGAGAGTGATAGTGACTCAGAAGACATGGCTTTTCTTGCTCGAAAATTTAGAAAATTTCTAAAATTTAACAAAGATAAATCCAAAAATAATTTTAATAAATTTTAAACTTCTAAGTATGACAAAACCGAGAGGTTCCCTAAACCTATTAATGAACAATTAAATAGGTACAAGTCAAATAGGTGTTTTGGTTGTGAGGGTTATGGCCATAGGGCTTCTGAATGCCCAACTAAACTAAGGAAAGACGGTAAACGACCCATTTCATATAATGCAACCCTTAGTGATAGTGATAAGGAAGAGGGACCCGATTCCCCCACTAAGACAAATGTTGTAACTTTTATGGCTAGTCACGTGAGCACCGAAAGTGAATCTTCTCATGAATATATTCAAACACACGACACTTCCGAGGTCAAGGTTTCTTATTCCCTTGTTTGTGATGATAGTGAGAGTGGAGAAGAAAGAGAGAGTGAAAATGAAGAAGAGGTTAATGTGAGTGAACTTCAAAAAGCTTTTCAAGAACTTTATAAAGAATCTATTATGTTGAAAAGAGCTAATTTGAAGTTAAAAGCGAGTTTAAGAGAGCGTGTCAAGGTCGTTGATGATAGTCTATTGGTTGAAGACCATAGGACATGAGAGAAAGCTCTTATAGAGAAGCTTGAATATATAGAAGGCGAGAGAGATAGCCTTAAGGGTTTAATGGAATCCTTGAAAAAGGAGCTTCTTGCTTTCGAAGAGCGAAATGTTTTATTAGAGTCTAACATCTTAGAATTGAAGAATAAATTAAAAGACTCTAGTAATGTCAAATTTGATTTGGAGTGTCGTTTGGAAAAATTAGATAAAATATTAGGAATGGTCCAAATTAAAAATGACACGTGTGGTTTAGTTTTCAATACTTGTAATGAATCTACCTATAAGGCCAAAACCAACATTTTAGGAGGATCTACTAGGAATGCTTTTAGAAATCACTCCGTAGGTAAATCTTTTCGTCATGTTTTTACTTGTACACATTGTGGTCGAAAAGGTCATCTTAGGAAATTTTGTTTTAATCTTAAATGTATTCCTAGAAAATCCCAACGTAAAGCTACCAATGTATTTAAAATTCCTATACCCCAAGATAGTCATCCTTCATTAATTTGGGTTAGGAAATCCGACTTGGTTGCCTTGCAAAATAGGTTTTTTGATTCTCATTTACTTTCACATCCTTCCTCCCTTGCTAAATCTAAAGGATGAATGTGTTATTGTTCGCATACTTTAGCTTTTGTGCTTCATGCTATATTATCATGCTAAATGTATGCTTGTTTAATCATTTTCTAGTCATTACTTGATTTCATATCACATGCTAGAATAATGATTTTTGTTTATCTTTTGTATTTTATTTCTTTGATTTTTGTGTGCACTAAATGAAAAATACAAAAAGATTTTGGTTTATCATTTGGCTTTTATCTCTTTATAATTTTAACTTAATGAAAAGTTCAAATGATTTTTGTTTGTCTTTTGAGTATACATATTTTTTTTGGTTAAAAATTTCAAAAACTCAAAAAGATTTTATTTTTTGTGTATTTTAGTTTGACACACTTTGTGTGGCATATACTTGTGTTTGAATACCATCTTTTTCGCTCCCATGTGGCTAGAACTTTTGGTTTAGATTGTCAATCCTTAAAATGTTCTTTACCATATTTTTTATGGAGTAGTTAGATTTTGTGTTGATTAAATGGATTCTATTTTTATATGCCTCTATTCACACATGCACGAGCTCTTTTGAAATTTAACTTCATATGTATATTTGAGCTTTGTGAGGTGTTCTCCTTCCAATCTTGTCATCTACATATTTGTGACTTAGGAGGACTAGTGCATGTCAAAATCCGTTTCACGTGAGTTTTGTGTGAAAAATGAAAACATGATAAATATAAATGTGCACGGGGAAGGGCTCCGAAAGGACTTAGTGATCCTTTGTGATTGTAAGCCACCGTTTTGAATGGACCTAAAAGAAATACGTGGTCCAAAGGCCTGAAAAATAGAAAATATCATTAAAAAGAAAAATAATTTGCCAAGGCCTATGTTTGATTGATATATTCATTCAAAATTAATATATGATTATTGAGGGATATTGGATGGTATATCAACGGTTTTCACAATGTCGATTTATCCTAGTTGCGTATTTCATGTCATGACTCTATTGGTTTGAAGAATAATCAATATGCTAGGCTTGTATGCATTGTGTATGTTTGTTCATTGAGTTCAATCTATATTGTCACATGATGTTATATTCAAATGTGATGAATTTTTCAATCAATTGAGAACTCTGTGAACATGTCTTAAGTGATTGGGTCTAAATTTAACCGTTACTAGTTCACACCCCAACACTTCCATTTCCATGTGACACATTTTTGCCATACGAGTGTGAAAGACTCCTATTATATTTTGTGTGTGTCATTTGTATGTTTATATCTATATATGTGTACTTACGTCTCTTTGGTATATATTATTTATACATATATTTGATATTTTTGTTTAGTCTTTGTCTTGATTTCTAATCCATATATGCTATAATTCATACTTGGTATCCATCTTATTGCATTCTCTGTTGATATCACATGCTTAACAACTTATATATCATATTGGTATCATTTTATTGCGTCCTAGTTGGTATCAGATGTTATTTCTTGGATTAGTTGAATCTTTGTTGCCCAAGTGATTTAACGTTCTCATCACTATATGCACAATTACATGTTTTAGCTTGTTATCCCATTCTATTTATCCCTTGCTTAGTTTAGAGGGTGTATATGTTTTATTTGGGGGAGATAAGTTAATGTTTAATTTTTTTTACCTTTGTCTAGTCCTGAACAAAAAGGGGGAGAATGATAGGGGGAGAAATGGTATCTAATCCTATTCCTATTACTATCGTATCTTAGCTTAATGAGATTTATCTTAGGGGGATACGTCTTTCTAAGTTGATCATACTTGATACTTGCATTAAACATTTTGATATTACCATTATTTTACTTGCATTAAATATTTTGATATTCCCTATGCGTGTAATGTGTTTTCTTAAGTGTGAAGGAATTATTTTATATAACGGCAACTTTCAACGACAAAGATTGTTGATCCTTTGGGTTGTTAGAGTCAAGCATTGTATTTTTATTTTGGGTGGGACTTTTTATTAGTCTAGTAGATCTTGACGGCCCTTTAGGATTTTTGTTAGTTTTTGTCCCGGAATAGCCAAAGGGGGAGATTTGTAAGGACACAAATTTCCAATTGAGTCCTTTGTAGTTTTGGATCAATTCCGGACAAAAACATTTGAGTCATAGGATAGAGTATATTGATCATCTTTCAAGCCTATGACATATTTATTGAAGACGTAGCGGCCAAGTGTATAACGCTTCATCAAAATGTCGTGGTTTATGTGCCTCGTTTGTAGGTCATCAACAGTAGTTCCATGCTCCCAAGGTATGAATGCAATTATATATATATAGGATCTTGGTATAAGTTCATTGGGTGTTAGGTTTTTAAAACTTTGTTTTTATTTTCAGAATGTTTTTATTAAAAAATGATAGGGGGAAAAATGGTATCTAATCGTGTTCCTATTACTATCGTATCTTAGTTTAAGGAGATTTATCTTAGGGGGAGACGTCTTTCTAAGTTGATCATACTTGATACTTGCATTAAACATTATGATATTCCCGTTATTTTACTTGCATTAAATACTTTGATATTCCCTATGCGTGTAATGTGTTTGCTTAAGTGTGCAGGAATTATTTTATATAACGACAAATTTCAACGACAAAGATTATTGATCCTTTGGGTTGTTTGAGTTAAGCATTGTATTTTTATTTTGGGTGGGACTTTTTATTAGTCTAGTAGAGCTTGACGACCCCTTAGGATTTTTGTTGGTTTTTTTCCCGGAATAGCCAAAGGGGGAGATTTGTAAGGACGCAAATTTCCAATTGAGTCCTTTGTAGTTTTGGCTCAATTTCGGACAAAAATGTTTGAGTCATAGGATAGAGTACATTGATCATCTTTCAATCCTATGACGTGTTTATTGAAAACGTAGCGTCAAAGTGTATAACGCTTCATCAAAATGCCATGGTTTATGTGCCTCGTTTGTACATCATCAATAGTAGTTCCATTCTCCCAAGGTATGAATGCATTTATATATATATATAGGATCTTGGAACAAGTTCATTGGGTGTTAGGTTTTTAAAACTGTGTTTTTGTTTTCAGAATGTTTCTATTAAAACTTATATAAAAATTATATAATGTTTCTGGGCTTAAAAAATATTTTTTTTACATTCTGTGAAGTTTTGATCGAACGAGAATGTCGTTCGAACCACAAGTCATTCGAACGAGATTGCTAATGACTTCCCATTATGGCATACTGGAACTTTGTTCGAAACGTCGTTCGAACGAGATGGTCGTTCTAACGAGATTTCTAATGACATTATAATGATTTCATACTGGAACTTTGTTAGAAGACTCGTTCGAACGAGAATGTCGTTCGAACGAGATTTGGCGGGAACAGGTTTTTTTTGGTAGTTTTGAGCAGTTTTGCCCACTTTCCTACTTGTTTTACCCCTCTATCTTTTTGCTGAATATCTATGTGCGGGAATAACTTTTTCTAACTTAACTTTTCATATCCTACCAACCTCTAGAGAGTGTTTGAGAGAAAAATTATTTTAGGGAAAAGTTCATTGTTTTAAAGTGTCAATTTTCAAGGAAAAATTGATATACACTTTAGTTTTACACCCATAGTTTTGTTTATCCAAGTTCATACATATATATCTTGCTTGAAGTTTGGGACAAGGTTTATCTCTACATTAGTTTGAAGAGAAGTTTGGGTTTTCCTCTAAATCCCACAAAGAAGAAGAGGTTTTCGTGATTTACCCACTTGGAGAAAGGCTCCTAGTTCGGGTGACGGTGACCACATAAAGTCCGATCGGTGGATTTCGAGACCGCGATGGATATCCGAGGTTATTCGCTAGGTGGATGTGTTTACAAGAAGGAGCGTCAAGGCTTGAGGAGGATCGATTCGTGTGATGTAAGTTTTTTGTCTTGTAATTGTGAATTCCGTACTTAGTGGATTTGAGGCTAGGGCCGTCCGAGGTTGTTTCCCGTCTTTGGTTTTTCCTCGTACATCGCGGCGTAGTGTGATTGATTTATTTTATCTTGCATAATGACTTAGAACGCATGCTTAGGTTAATTCAAGATAAAATTGGTTTTAATTGTCACACTTAATTTAATTTGGTGCATAATTAAATTTGGGTAATTGTTTATTTAATTCAAGTCTATTGTTAAAACTGGTTTGGCCTCATTTGGAAATAATGAGAAATATGACTTAGGCAATTTCTAGGACTTGGGTTAATTAATTGTGGTTAAGTGAAATTCAAATTAGTGTGTGTGTTTAAGTTAATTTAACTTTGGTTTGATTTTAATTTTGGAGTAAATTAAAATTTGGTAATGCGATTTATTGAACCATCTCCTTTACGCTTCCGCATATCTATTTCATAGAAAGGAAATATTATAATTTTTAAGAAGGATTTTAAAGGATTTAAAATTGGGGGATTCGATTTCACTCTTTTAAACCAGAAGACCTCACCAAAATTACTCCCTTTCGTCTACAAACCCTAGCCCAAAACTTGTTCAAGAATTCATCCTTTGATTTGAAGGCTATTTGCTGTTTTCTCGAGTTTGGGCTAGAACGAGATTTATTTATTTTTGCTAGAGGAACGTGATGGTGTGTTTAGATTTTGAGGCTGAAATTATGTGATGGTTCTTGTTATGATTTTAAGGTATGGTATTTTACACAATATGCTCCTTAATCTCGCGAGTTTTATTCCCTTTGTTTTCTTGTGATCATTGACTCGTATTTGAATTGCTAAATTCAATTGAAATCTGAAATATTTCTTGGAATCTAATTTCGATTCATGTGGTATTATATGTGTGTTGGGCATGTTGTCATGAGATTTTAATATGGTACTGATGTTGGGCACCCGCTAAGACTCCTTTTTCGGCTACTTGATAAAGTATGGAGCAGTATGGTGAGGCCTGGTGACTCTGATTAATGTGTTGTTGAAAAATTATATTGATAAAAATGCTTATGAAATTCGCATTTGATTTGAATATTCTTACCCGTATTGTTACATTTTATTCACCGCTAATATTTGTTGAGCATCTTTCCTATCGCATTGTGTACTTACCCATATTTTCTTTTAGTGGAAGGTCAGAGCGGATTTTGGGCACTTTGGATTTGATTTGGAGAATGGATTTTAGCGTGGATTATTTTGGAAAGATTATTCGAGAATACAACATGAGAAGATTTGTATTTATTTTGATGTATAGAGCATTGGAGATTTATTTTATTTCGAGATAAATATTTGTATTATTTCGAGAGACTTTTGTTGTATTTATTTTGAAGATTGAGATTAGTGGATTCTCTCTTATTTTTTATTGTGGGCTTTTAGATTCTCTATACCTTATTATTATGGATTTGATTTAGTTTTATCACATGTAGGGCGTCGCCCGGCTCTCCCTGGGCACAGGCGGGGTGTTACAGAATCACGCCACCACGCCGTCGGTTCCTATGAGTTACATTGGTCTCGTGCAAGGTGTTGATGCTGCTCAAGGGGCTATTTCGGGGGTGTTTCGGGATTTCGCCCTCTAACTGCATGTTTTCAAGACCAAGTGTAGATATTCCAAAAATTTGGTTGTGATCTGGGACCGGTGTTCCCGTGACCACGCGGTCGGTTAATATGAGTTATATTGATCACGTGCAAGGTGTAATACCCCGTATTTATATGGATTTTAAAATTTAGGGATTTATTAAATTTAATTGAGATAAATTAATTTAATTTTAATCCGGAATGTTGTTTTTAATATTTACTAGCGTGACGAGAGTTAGTAATTATTGAAAATTTGTTATTTGTTGAATATTACTGGATGATTATAGTAATATATGATATTTATTTTTTATAAAATTGTCACGTGTGAATAAAATGGCAATTATGAAAATTTAAGTCGGGACGCGCCTGTGTCGCGTCAGGAATACATGTTGATTAATAAAAGTGAAATATTTTTAAGTTATATGTATGGTCCTTTTGAGTGCGCCACCGTATCTGGAAGGGTCGAGTTAGTCAGAAAAGTGTACTCGGGGGTTTAGTTTGGGTCTCGGGGCGTTTTGAGGCCTATTTAGCCCCCCGAGAGGGCATTTTGGACATTTTGCATATTTTGGTAATTAAACCCACGAATTTTCAAGGGTTATATCAGATGTCTAAGGTTGTCTTCTAGGGTTAACACAACCAAAGACAAGTGACGGCCATAGGAGAGGAAAGGAGAGAGCTTTCCAAGGTGTTCTAGGCCGAAAATACATCCGATTGCATCGCCACCACCACTAACGCGTAGATCGCGCGACGGGGAACGCACCCACACTAAAATCATGCACAAATAAGAATTCTGAAATTTCCAGGCAAGTATCTATCTTGCTTTTATCAAGTTAATGCATCTTTTTATGTTAGTCTTAGGTTGATTAGAATTAGTATTTTGAAGAAAAATGTTAATTGAAGACACAAAAAAAAAATTTGCATGTCGTAGAGGTAGATATCACATTTCTGGAAATCCATTAAACATGTAGATGTCGAGCCACAAATTTCCATGGTATTAGTGATAGAAAATCTGGAAAAGAATGGAAGAAACTAAGTTAAAGGAAAAATTAGGGTTCTTGAGACTTATACAGATTTTTGCCCTTTTAACGCGTTATAGATGATGAAAATCCGCATGTGTTACGTAGGATATTGTTTATATGAGTATACAACACTTATAGTATAATTGGTTGGGAGTTTGGGACTGAAACATGATGATTTGGAGGAGTTTGGGGTAACAATTCCGTAGCTGGGTTTTCTGCAGTTTCGCCATAACTGCTTGATCGATCGATCGAGCCCAGAGCATCGATCGATCGATATATCGATCGATCAACCCCCTTTTATCGATCGATCAACCGCTCCTGAAAACTTGCACTTTTTCTCGTGTTAGCTTAATCCGATTTTATGCTTAGTAAACCTTGATTAGAGTTGCTAGAACATAATGGAACATAGAGAGGACCAGTAGGGCCAAGATAAATCCCGTTAAGTGGGACTTTAATGTGAAGGAAAATAAAGGGTTAACGGGGAGACTCTCAGACATAAGAAACCATACGGGCGTTGATTAAATAATCAAAACATCTAATAAGTCGGATTAGAAGGCGAGGGAGGGCCTACTGAAATTTTACTTAGATAAAGAGAACACTTCGAGTGACGAGAAGTGAGTTTAGAATAAATTAACTACGAGAATCAAAGGAATAAGGCCATTATACGATATAATTGAGTAAAAAGTGTAATAACGGATAATTATAATTATGGGTCGTGAGCGCACCTAATTTAATAATGTGGATGTGAATACATATTTATATATGACGGTGTGATTGTGCATATATTATTTCTGTGTGAAAATCGTACCCGGGCTACTTGCTATCACGGGGGTTTCTGCACTGAGACAGTCTTATCTCGATGGGACCTTTATGGGGGATATTGACTTGTACCCTAGAGCATAAGATTCCTAGGTATAGTCTATCGTATCGATAGTCACGGTCCTAAGAGACACGAGGGTATGTGCTGACCTCTTGGACTTGGAACTATGTTCGCCTCCATTTGTTTGTGTTTTGTGTTAATACAGTTCGAGAGTGATTCCGAACTAGTATTTCCCTTAGTTTGTGTGATACGGGGACTTGATAGCAGAGTATGTCAGCACCATAGTTTTTATTTGGAGTGCCGTTAGTATATATGTATTATATGAGTGATTGGTTTATATATACTTATTTAGGGAAACTTTGCACCATAGATTTTATGTGGGGTGCTGTTTGTATATATATTATATGTGGCACTAATATATATACGTATATCTAAATGAGAACTCTCTACTGAGAGAAATTGAAGTTTAGCAATGTATAAATTTTCAATTTCACTCTAAGTATTCGGAAACGTTATAATGATACGGTGTTACTCTAATTAACGTAAGAAATCTTGAAGAGATAGGTTATCGAAAAGTGAATAACATAACCTTAATTTCGCGTGTTAAAATTTATGGAGAATAAGTTAGAGAGATATATGAGATTCATTAGTACGATAGACGTGCACACTAGATGAGAGGTGAAAATTCTCGAGAGAGTGTCGCATATTAATATGACTGTTGCATTAGCCGGTAAGCATTTTAAATACTTGCTAAACTATTTTTAAAACTATTTTACATTCGGGATCTGACCCGTTTGTTGTTATTTCTTCTCTCTTGTGTAAATATATATATGTACTACAGGTGCGCAGCCACAGGGGTGTCTTGCTTAGGATTCGTTGGATGGAACGTGCTGTAGCTTTTGTGGAAGTTGCAGGCCATTGCTTAGACGACCTCATTGTTGACTCTACAACTAGTTCAGCTTTATCCAGTAGGGGCATGTGTCGCCCTTTTCCATTATTTAGTTGGTATTGTCAGAGATTGTAATTCTTTTAATTTCAGCATCTTTATTTCGGGATTTATTACTGTCGGGATGTTTCCCTTTTAGTGTTTTAATTGTTGGGAATTGTTAGTTATGGTTAAACTCTTGAATGTTCATTTTTATTCTATATTTATGGTGTGACTCTTAAAATGTAAATGGTTAAAGGTTTTATAATTGGATTTAAATAAAAATGGAAATAAGTCTTTAAATGGTTTTGACACTTAGGTTAATTATTTAGGGTGTTTAAATTGGAAAAAAGTATTTTTTACGACAGTGATGCTAAGAATGAACGACCTGTTCACTTTGATTTTAATTTAATAAAGGAGTGATCGCCCGGTATTTAATTAGGCGGGGTGTCACAGGTGGTATCAGAGCATCAGGTTCTAGTGTCTTTAGGATCTGTGCGGCTTATTATACTTTCAGTGTTGCCTTGTTTGATATAGAGCCCTACGTTTAGGATTATCGATTTCTTTGATGAGATTTCGTTCTCCTGCTATAACAGATGTATCTTAGTGAATTCTAATTTCTTTTGGATGTGTGCGTGTGCCGAGCGATGACGGATGTCAGAAGAGGACCGTTAAGCGTACATCAAGAGGCAGGGCTCAGTTGAGGTGGTAAAATATATTCGAGGATGATTACCGTAGTCGAGGTCACCTCCATTATGGCACGAGAAGCCAAGACTAGAAAGGTGACTAAGGCGCAACCATAATTTTCAAATGTTGCTATAGTCGAATGAGGTGCGAGAGTAAACTCAGGACTTGGTAATAGGAAGAGTGCATTGTTATATCTATCCTCTAGAGATGTGGGAGTTAAGAGTTATACCCCTATTATTAGGGAGAGAAATTTTGAGAATTTCGATAGTATGTATTCGAGGTTTCTGTAATGCAATTACCATCAAACAATACTGAACGATAGTGCAATTGGTGAAATGTTCTTTGTTAAGTGTAATTACGGGAGGAAATGTAACTTTTTCGTCAAGAGACGAAATAAAGGGGTACATGCTACGTATGGAGGACCTAACGGATTTCGATAACCGACAATGCTAGGTAGTAGTGTATCGGGGGGGTTCCTTGTTTGGATTTCGCTTTGCGAGGCATCCCACGCATGAAACTTAGCATAAGGTTGGAAATAGGGAAACGTTTAGTCATTAGTCCATGAGTTCGGTACCCCGGTCAAAATGGGATCAAGTAATTATGTATACAAGTTGGAAGTTGAATTTAGTTTTAAGGCCACTGGAGCCGGATTTTGTGGTAAGGAAGCATTGAAAGTTATCCCCACGAGTTGAGCGGTGGAACGATGATAAGAAGGATTTAAAAAAAAAAATTGATTTTCAGGGTGATTGAGAGTACCCAAGTGTTGTAATCATGTTGCGATCACTAGGGAAAACAAAGAATTGGTTATTAGGTGAAAAGTGTATGTGATGCTTACGCAAGTATGCACGGTTTATCGGGTGTGTAGACATCCTAGCTAACTAATGTTATAATCATCCGAGTCGAAGGGACGTAGAAATAGACGTGTGGAAATATATGTTTTTGGGACTAGTTTAACGAAGTGGGAGTGATGGAGTGGATTAAACGTCACATGAGGGGTGATAACCCATACATAAGTGTGCAATTAGAATAGCACACCCTAATTTGAATTGGAAGACTGTGGGAAGTCATTTAAGAAGGAGTATTCCTTGAATGAAGCAGAATTAAATGATTATGAAGAACACTCAGAGCGAAGTTGTTAGTAGCCAAGTGTGAGAGCGACTTGCACATACAAAGGGTGATGATGTTAGTATGGTTTAAGAGATCCAGAAGTGCGCTTCTTAGAGAGTAGAGCACGGGTCGGAACTTCCGGCATACACCAAGGAAGAGAGGGGAGTATTACGTGTCACTTAATGTGAGACATTTCAAGGGAAAATTGATGTTTAGCGGGACGTAGTGATAGTCTCTACATGCACCGCCCATAGGTAAGGTTTGGTTGAAAGAGGAGAATCAACCAAAGAATTTTGTGTTTATCGACAATTCCTGAAATTGGAAGAGGTCGGTAAAGTCCTTGGATGGGTTGCCATCCTCAAAACAAGATCAAGGGTTCATCCCGAACATGTGAATTAAGTCGCTGAGAAGGAAGTGATTGATATTCCATTGGGCTGGTTTACAATATTAAATAGTAGGCCCTAGACTTCCTTTGAAAGGAAGGATCCCGCCAGTGCATGGTCCGGTGCAGTATAAATTTCTGAATCAGGATGAGATTGGTGAATCCTACCTTTAATATGGGATTTCAGGAACTAGCGGAGATAAGGTTTCATTTTGAGTAGGACGTATCACCCTTAGCCAGGGAATAGGCGCACGGTGATAAAAGATTAGTGGAGCCACGTGAAGGAGATTTTTGAATCTTGGTACGATGATTTCAGGAATGCTCTGTAGATGTACTCGTACCTGTTTATCGCGTACGAGGTGCTTATTAAGGCTTTGTTATGGAAGAACCATGACTATTCTCCTTCTGTATGTTTAGAGGTGAGTAGATAATCAAAATTTTTGGATCGGTCGAGAAAATATTCGATAAATATGGTGGAATTCCACGACTGTTTTAGGCAAACAAGAGCGGTCAAATAATTCATATGGTTTTCTCAGAATGGGAGTTTTGTATATGAATAAATTCGAGTAGTTGACATGTAGTGAGGTGCGGCCTCCCAATAATAGTGAGATAATAGAAATTTATAATGTCTAGGCTTGACCTATGCGAATGTTGTCGGTTGGGAGCACTATGTGAAGTGTCTCCAATAAGAATGCTAAACAAACTTGTTGTGAGGAAAGGACTATAGTGATTGAACGCCGTACTATGTAGATAGTTTGCATACTGACAAGGATATCCAGAATTGTGCTACCTGGTAGGCCTTATTTTCCAAATTTCGGGACAAAATTCCGTTATTAGGGGGAAAGTATGTAATAACCCGTATTTTTATGGATTTTAAAATTTAGGGATTTATTAAATTTAATTGAGATAAATTAATTTAATTTTAATCCGGAATGTTGTTTTTAATATTTACTAGCGTGACGAGAGTTAGTAATTATTGGAAATTTTTTATTTGTTGAATATTACTGGATGAGTAGAGTAATATATGAGATTTAATTTTTATAAAATTGTCACGTGTGAATAAAATGGCAATTATGAAAATTTAAGTCGGGACGCGCCTGTGTCGCGTCGGGAATAAATGTTGATTAATAAAAGTGAAATATTTTTAAGTTATCCGTATGGTTGTTTTGAGTGCGCCAACGTTTCCGGAAGGGTCGAGTTAGTCAGAAAAGTGTACTCGGGGGTTTAGTTTGGGTCTCGGGGCGTTTTAAACCTATTTAGCACCTCGGGAGGGCATTTTGGACATTTTGCATTTTTGTGTAATTAAACCCACGAATTTTCAATGGTTATATCAGATGTCTAAGGTTGTCTTCTAGGGTTAACACAACCAAAGATAAGTGACGGACATAGGAGAGGAAAGGAGAGAGCTTTCCAAGGTGTTCTAGGCCAAAAATACATCTGATTGCACCGCCACCACCACCAACGCGTAGATCATGCGACGGGGAATGCACCCACACCAAAATCGTCCACAAATAAGAATTCTAAAATTTCCAGGCAAGTATCTATCTTTCTTTTATCAAGTTAATGCATCCTTTTATATTAGGCTTAGGTTGATTAGAATTAGTATTTTGAAGAAAAATGTTAATTAAAGACAAAAAAAATTTTGCATGTTGTAATGGTAGAGATCACATTTCTGGAAATCCATTTCAGATGTAGAGGTTTAGCCACGAATTTCCATGGTATTAGTGATAGAAAATCTGGAAAATAATGGAAGAAAATAAGTTAAAGGAAAAATTAGGCTCGTGGTATAGATGATGAAAATCCGCTTGTGTTACGTAGGATATTGTTTATATGAGTATACAACACTTATAGTATAATTTCTTGGGAGTTTGGGATTGAAACATGATGATTTGGAGGAGTTTAGGGTAACAATTCCGTAGCTGGGTTTTCTGCAGTTTCGCCATAACAGCTTGATCGATCGATCGAGCCCAGAGCATCGATCGATCGATAGATCGATCGATCGACCCCCTTTTATCGATCGATCGACCCCTCCTGAAAACTTGCACTTTTTCTCGTGTTAGCTTAATCCCATTTTATGCATAATAAACCTTGATTAGAGTTGCTAGAACATAATGGAACATATAGAGGACCAGTATGGTCAAGATAAGCCCAGTTAAGTGGGACTTTAATGTGAAGGAAAATAAAGGGTAAACGGGGAGACTCTCATACTTAAGAAACCATACGGGCGTTGATATAATAGTCAAAACATCTAATAAGTTGGATTAGAAGGCGAGAGAGGGCCTACTGAAATTGTACTTAGATAAAGAGAACACTTCGAGTGACGAGAAGTGATTTTAGAATAAATTAATTACGAGAATCAAAGGAATGAAGCCAATATACGATATAATTGAGTAAAATGCGTAATAACGGATAATTATAATTATGGGTCGTGAGCGCACCTAATATAGTAATGTGGATGTGAATACATATTTATATATGACGGTGTGATTGTGCATATATTATTTCTGTGTGAAAATCATACCCGGGCTACTCGCTATCACGGGGGTTTCCGCGTTGGGACAGTCCTATCTTGATGGGACCTTTTGGGGGGATATTGACTTGTAGCCTATAGCATAATATTCCTAGGTACAGGCAATCGTATCGATAGTCACGGTCCTAAGAGACGCGAGGGTATGTGCTGACCTCTTGGACTTGGAACTATGTTCGCCTCCATTTGTTTGTGTTTTTTGTTAATACAGTTCGAGAGTTATTCCGAACTAGTATTTCCCTTAGTTTGTGTGATACGGGGACTTGATAGCAGAGTATGCTAGCACCATAGTTTTTAGGTAGGGTGTCGTTAGTATATATGTATTATATGAGTGATTGGTATATATATACTTATTTAGGGAAACTTTGCACCATAGATTTTATGTGGGGTGTTGTTTGTATATATATTATATGTGGCACTAATATATATACATATATCTAAATAAGAACTTTCTACTGAGTGAAATAGAAGTTAAGCAATGTATAAATTTTTAATTTCACTATAAGTATTCAGAAACGTTATAATGATACAGAGTTACTCTAATGAACGTAAGAAATCTGGAAGAGATAGGTTGTCTAAAAGTGAATAACATAGCATTAATTTCACGTGTTAAAATTTATGCAGAATAAGTTAGATAGATATATGGGATTCATTAGTACGGTAGACGTGCACACTAGATGAGAGGTGAGAATTCTCAAGAGAGTGTCGCATATTAATATGACTGTTGCATTAGCCGGTAAGCATTTTAAATACTTGCTAAACTATTTTTAAAACTATTTTACATTCGGGATCTGACCCGTTTGTTGTTATTTCTTCTCTCTTGTGTAAATATATATATGTACTACAGGTGCGCAGCCACAGGGGTGTCTTGCTTAGGATTCGTTGGATGGAACGTGCTGTAGCTTTTGTGGAAGTTGCAGGCCATTGCTTAGACGACCTCATTGTTGACTCTACAACTAGTTCAGCTTTATCCAGCAGGGGCATGTGTCGCCCTTTTCCATTATTTAGTTGGTATTGTCAGAGATTGTAATTCTTTTAATTTCAGCATCTTTATTTCGGGATTTATTACTGTCGGGATGTTTCCCTTTTAGTGTTTTAATTGTTGGGAATTGTTAGTTATGGTTAAACTCTTGAATGTTCATTTTTATTCTATATTTATGGTGTGACTCTTAAAATGTAAATGGTTAAAGGTTTTATAATTGGATTTAAATAAAAATGGAAATAAGTCTTTAAATGGTTTTGACACTTAGGTTAATTATTTAGGGTGTTTAAATTGGAAAAAAGTATTTTTTACGACAGTGATGCTAAGAATGAACGACCTGTTCACTTTGATTTTAATTTAATAAAGGAGTGATCGCCCGGTATTTAATTAGGCGGGGTGTCACAGGTGGTATCAGAGCATCAGGTTCTAGTGTCTTTAGGATCTGTGCGGCTTATTATACTTTCAGTGTTGCCTTGTTTGATATAGAGCCCTACGTTTAGGATTATCGATTTCTTTGATGAGATTTCGTTCTCCTGCTATAACAGATGTATCTTAGTGAATTCTAATTTCTTTTGGATGTGTGCGTGTGCCGAGCGATGACGGATGTCAGAAGAGGACCGTTAAGCGTACATCAAGAGGCAGGGCTCAGTTGAGGTGGTAAAATATATTCGAGGATGATTACCGTAGTCGAGGTCACCTCCATTATGGCACGAGAAGCCAAGACTAGAAAGGTGACTAAGGCGCAACCATAATTTTCAAATGTTGCTATAGTCGAATGAGGTGCGAGAGTAAACTTACCTAACGTAATACAAAACGTGTAGAGAACTGTCTGTGGAAATTCTAGAAATGCGGGAATTGTGTGTGTTTACCAAAGGAGGTAAAGTATCCAAAGGTGTAGATATAGGACGGAGTGTGGCTAACTGAAAGTGAAAATTTAGAGAAAATTTTCTTGGCTTTCGGGACGAAGTTATAATGATGGGAGTCGACCACCAATTTAGAAGTGGAACGTTGTGTCTAAAGGAGAACCTTAGGCACAGTGTTGGCCGTATGTTCCTTCATCACATGTTCAGGATTAGAAGTGAACTTTGTCCTGAACTCATCACAGGAGGACGTGACAGAAGTCCATTGGTGAATATGAATCTTAACCGTTAGCGAATTTTTTATCGGGAGACGTAGATACAAGTGGAGGAAACGACTCCAAGTGGGAGATCGACTTGTAGTAATAGTGGATAACACTCAAAGAGGAAGTTCTGATGGACGTTCGATTTAGAGGTTGACAATGTCACATTTTGTCAATATAGATGATGACTCTTCTTTGTGTGGGAAGCTAAAAAAATCGAAGAATTTAGTCGAGAATGAGACTGAATACAACGGTGGTGGTGTAGAACCACAAAGGGACGTGGATATACATCAGGGGACCCATTTAAATGATTCGGATAGTTAAATTCTTACCAAGTGAGGGTAAATTCAGTAAGGGCTATTATAGATAGTGACATGTTCTTTAGGGCCTAAAAGGCTAAGGGTATAACCGAGGCATCTAACATGAATCAAGTCTACTAAAGTCCGAGAGAAGGACAATCCTAACCTGGTTAGTAGGACAAGTAGTAAATGGATTATGTGTTGAGGTATTTTCTGAAGAGTGAAATCACTCGCGATAATATGTTCCTAAGTGAGAAAAGGGACAAGAATACGGTGCCAAGTAAAGGACGACGATTCAAATAATTTTTTTTTGGTTTGGGCAGACTTGTTACGTTCCGAAACCATTTGTACAGTCAAGACGATTGTCAAGGTAGAAGTATAAGTTGTATACTCGAAGGATGCGACGTGTAATTATAAACGTCATTTTTATGTGAATATTTTTCCCTAGCATAGCGTAATTCTTCTTTAGTGTTATCCGCGGAGGATGAATGAGTATATTAACAGTGTATGTAAATTTTTTGGTTACTCGTTGTAGTGATGCGATATGCGAGTATGATATTATCTTTGTTAAAACGTTATATAATGGTTAATACAATAGTGGGCATTTATTGCAAGGCTATCGGAGTGGTTGCATTAGTGCAGCATGTTTTATTTTTTTTGGTTCTGGCGAGGCTTCACCTGAAAGAAGGTCGAACTCGCACTTGTATTATCTATCCTAGAGACTTCGTAGGGGATAGTGGGCTCGAGATATTCGATGCCAATGTATGTATAGACTTTGTCAGTATGATTCAGTATGTATCGGGTTTACCGTTGAGCGAAAAGATTTATTCAGTATTATGTTGAGCACTCAGGACTTGGTAATAGGAAGAGTGCATTGTTATATCTATCCTCTAGAGATGTGGGAGTTAAGAGCTATACACCTATTATTAGGGAGAGGAATTCCGAGAATTCTGATAGTATGTATTCGAGGTTTCTGTAATGCAATTACCATCAAACAATACTGAACGATAGTGCAATTGGTGAAATGTTCTTTGTTAAGTGTAATTACGGGAGGAAATGTAACTTTTTCGTCAAGAGACGAAATAAAGGGGTACATGCTATGGATGGAGGATCTAACGGATTTCGATAACCGACAATGCTAGGTAGTAGTGTATCGGGGGGTTCCTTATTTGGATTTCGCTTTGCGAGACATCCCACGCATGAAACTTAGCATAAGGTTGGAAATAGGGAAACATTTAGTCATTAGTCCATGAGTTCGGTACCCCGGTCAAAATGGGATCAAGTAATTATGTATACAAGTTGGAAGTTGAATTTAGTTCTAAGGCCACTGGAGCCGGATTTTGTGGTAAGGAAGCATTGAAAGTTATCCCCACGAGTTGAGCGGTGGAACGATGATAAGAAGGATTTAAAAAAAAAAATTGATTTTCAGGGTGATTGAGAGTACCCAAGTGTTGTAATCATGTTGCGATCACTAGGGAAAATAAAGAATTGGTTATTAGGTGAAAAGTGTATGTGATGCTTACGCAAGTATGCACGGTTTATCGGGTGTGAAGACATCCTAGCTAACTAATGTTATAATCATCCGAGTCGAAGGGACGTAGAAATGGACGTGTGGAAATATATGTTTTTGGGACTAGTTTAACGAAGTGGGAGTGATGGAGTGGATTAAACGTCACATGAGGGGTGATAACCCATACATAAGTGTGCAATTAGAATAGCACACCCTAATTTGAATTGGAAGACTGTGGGAAGCCATTTAAGAAGGAGTATTCCTTGAATGGAGCAGAATTAAATGATTATGAAGAACACTCAGAGCGAAGTTGTTAGTAGCCAAGTGTGAGAGCGACTTGCACATACAAAGGGTGATGATGTTAGTATGGTTTAAGAGATCCAGAAGTGCGCTTCTTAGAGAGTAGAGCACGGGTCGGAACTTCCGGCATACACCAAGGAAGGGAGGGGATTATTACGTGTCACTTAATGTGATACATTTCAAGGAAAAATTGATGTTTAGCGGGACGTAGTGATAGTCTCTACATGCACCGCCCATAGGTAAGGTTTGGTTGAAAGAGGAGAATCAACCAAAGAATTTTGTGTTTATCGATAATTCCTGAAATTGGAAGAGGTCGGTAAAGTCGGTAAAGTCCTTGGATGGGTTGCCATCCTCAAAACAAGATCAAGGGTTCATCTCGAACATGTGAATTAAGTCGCTGAGAAGGAAGTGATTGATATTCCATTGGGCTGGTTTACAATATTAAATAGTAGGCCCTAGACTTCCTTTGAAAGGAAGGATCCCGCCAGTGTATGGTCCGGTGCAGTATAAATTTCTGAATCAGGATGAGATTGGTGAATCCCACCTTTAATATGGGATTTCAGGAACTAGCGGAGATAAGGTTTCATTTTGAGTAGGACGTATCACCCTTAGCCAGGCAATAGGCGCACGGTGATAAAAGATTAGTGGAGCCACGTGAAGGAGATTTTTGAATCTTGGTACGATGATTTCAGGAATGCTCTGTAGAAGTACTCGTACCTGTTTATCGCGTACGAGGTGCTTATTAAGGCTTTGTTATGGAAGAACCATGACTATTCTCCTTCTGTATGTTTAGAGGTGAGTAGATAATCAAAATTTTTGGATCGGTCGAGAAAATATTCGATAACTATGGTGGAATTCCACGACTGTTTTAGGCAAACAAGAGTGGTCAAATAATTCGTATGGTTTTCTCAGAATGGGAGTTTTGTATATGAATAAATTCAAGTAGTTGACATGTAGTGAGGTGCGGCCTCCCAATAATAGTGAGATAATAGAAATTTATAATGTCTAGGCTTGACCTATGCGAATGTTGTCGGTTGGGAGCACCATGTGAAGTGTCTCCAATAAGAATGCTAAACAAACTTGTTGTGAGGAAAGGACTATAGTGATTGAACGCCGTACTATGTAGATTGTTTGCATACTGACAAGGATATCCAGAATTGTGCTACCTGGTAGGCCTTATTTTCCAAATTTCGGGACAAAATTCCGTTATTAGGGGGAAAGTATGTAATAACCCGTATTTTTATGGATTTTAAAATTTAGGGATTTATTAAATTTAATTGAGATAAATTAATTTAATTTTAATCCGGAATGTTGTTTTTAATATTTACTAGCGTGACGAGAGTTAGTAATTATTGGAAATTTGTTATTTGTTGAATATTACTGGATGAGTAGAGTAATATAAGAGATTTAATTTTTATAAAATTGTCACGTGTAAATAAAATGGCAATTATGAAAATTTAAGTCGGGACGCGCCTGTGTCGCGTCGGGAATAAATGTTGATTAATAAAAGTGAAATATTTTTAAGTTATCTGTATGGTTGTTTTGAGTGCGCCAACGTGTCCGGAAGGGTCGAGTTAGTCAGAAAAGTGTACTCGGCGGTTTAGTTTGGGTTTCGGGGCGTTTTAAAACTATTTAGCACCCCGGGAGGGCATTTTGGACATTTTGCATTTTTGTGTAATTAAACCCACGAATTTTCAAGGGTTATATCAGATGTCTAAGGTTGTCTTCTAGGGTTAACACAACCAAAGATAAGTGACGGACATAGGAGAGGAAAGGAGAGAGCTTGCCAAGGCGTTCTAGGCCAAAAATACATCTGATTGCACCGCCACCACCACCAACGCGTAGATCGTGCGACGGGGAATGCACCCACACCAAAATCGTCCACAAATAAGAATTCTAAAATTTCCAGGCAAGTATCTATCTTGCTTTTATCAAGTTAATGCATCCTTTTATATTAGGCTTAGGTTGATTAGAATTAGTATTTTGAAGAAAAATGTTAATTAAAGACAAAAAAAAAATTGCATGTTGTAATGGTAGAGATCACATTTCTGGAAATCCATTTCAGATGTAGAGGTTTAGCCACGAATTTCCATGGTATTAGTGATAGAAAATCTGGAAAATAATGGAAGAAACTAAGTTAAAGAAAAAATTAGGCTCGTGTTATAGATGATGAAAATCCGCATGTGATACGTGGGATATTGTTTATATGAGTATACAACACTTATAGTATAATTTCTTGGGAGTTTGGGACTGAAACATGATGATTTGGAGGAGTTTGGGGTAACAATTCCGTAGCTGGGTTTTCTGCAGTTTCGCCATAACAGCTTGATCGATCGATCGAGCCCAGAGCATCGATCGATCGATAGATCGATCGATCGACCCCCTTTTATCGATCGATCGACCCCTCCTGAAAACTTGCACTTTTTCTCGTGTTATCTTAATCCCATTTTATGCATAGTAAACCTTGATTAGAGTTGCTAGAACATAATGGAACATATAGAGGACCAGTATGGTCAAGATAAGCCCAGTTAAGTGGGACTTTAATGTGAAGGAAAATAAAGGGTAAACGGGGAGACTCTCATACTTAAGAAACCATACGGGCGTTGATTAAATAGTCAAAACATCTAATAAGTTGGATTAGAAGGCGAGAGAGGGCCTACTGAAATTGTACTTAGATAAAGAGAACACTTCGAGTGACGAGAAGTGATTTTAGAATAAATTAATTACGAGAATCAAAGGAATGAAGTCGTTATACGATATAATTGAGTAAAATGTGTAATAACGGATAATTATAATTATGGGTCGTGAGCGCACCTAATATAATAATGTGGATATGAATACATATTTATATATGACGGTGTGATTGTTCATATATTATTTCTATGTGAAAATCGTACCCGGGCTACTTGCTATCACGGGGGTTTTCGCGCTGGGACAGCCCTATCTTGATGGGACCTTTTGGGGGGATATTGACTTGTACCCTAGAGCATAAGATTCCTAGGTACAGTCTATCGTATCGATAGTCACGGTCCTAAGAGACGCGAGGGTATGTGCTGACCTCTTGGACTTGGAACTATGTTCGCCTCAATTTGTTTGTGTTTTTTGTTAATACAGTTCGAGAGTTATTCCGAACTAGTATTTCCCTTAGTTTGTGTGATATGGGGACTTGATAGCAGAGTATGCTAGCACCATAGTTTTTAGGTAGGGTGCCGTTAGTATATATGTATTATATGAGTGATTGGTATATATATACTTATTTAGGGAAACTTTGCACCATAGATTTTATGTGGGGTGTTATTTGTATATATATTATATGTGGCACTAATATATATACATATATCTAAATAAGAACTTTCTACTGAGTGAAATAGAAGTTAAGCAATCTATAAATTTTCAATTTCACTATAAGTATTCAGAAACGTTATAATGATACAGAGTTACTCTAATGAACGTAAGAAATCTTGAAGAGATAGGTTATCGAAAAGTGAATAACATAACCTTAATTTCGCGTGTTAAAATTTATGGAGAATAAGTTAGAGAGATATATGGGATTCATTAGTACGGTAGATGTTCACACTAGATGAGAGGTGAGAATTCTCAAGAGAGTGTCGCATATTAATATGACTGTTGCATTAGCCGGTAAGCATTTTAAATACTTGCTAAACTATTTTTAAAACTATTTTACATTCGGGATCTGACCCGTTTGTTGTTATTTCTTCTCTCTTGTGTATATATATATATGTACTACAGGTGCCCAGCCACAGGGGTGTCTTGCTTAGGATTCGTTGGATGGAACGTGTTGTAGCTTTTGTGGAAGTTGCAGGCCATTGCTTAGACGACCTCATTGTTGACTCTACTCCTAGTTCAGCTTTATCCAGCAGGGGCATGTGTCGCCCTTTTTCCATTATTTAGTTGGTATTGTCAGAGATTGTAATTCTTTTAATTTCAGCATCTTTATTTCGGGATTTATTACTGTCGGGATGTTTCCCTTTTAGTGTTTTAATTGTTGGGAATTGTTAGTTATGGTTAAACTCTTGAATGTTCATTTTTATTCTATATTTATGGTGTGACTCTTAAAATGTAAATGGTTAAAGGTTTTATAATTGGATTTAAATAAAAATGGAAATAAGTCTTTAAATGGTTTTGACACTTAGGTTAATTATTTAGGGTGTTTAAATTGGAAAAATGTATTTTTTACGACAGTGATGCTAAGAATGAACGACCTGTTCACTTTGATTTTAATTTAATAAAGGAGTGATCGCCCGCTATTTAATAAATGGCATGTTTTCAAGCCTAAGTGTAGATATTATGAAAATTGGGCCATGCTCTCAAACTAGAGGTCCTTTGACCACGTTGTCGGCTCCTACGAGTTGTATTGGTCCCGTGCGAGGTGGTAGCACCGCATATGGGGCCGTTTGGCGGTGTTTCGATGTTTCGCCCTCTAATGACATGTTTATAAACCTAAGTGTAGATCTTTTGAAATTTGGATCGTGCTCTCGGACCGTGGGTCCCAGGACCATGTGGTCGGTTCCTATGAGTTACGTTGGTCTCGTGCGAGGTGTTGGCACTGTTCACAAGGTTGTTTTAGGGATATTTCAAGGTTTCTCCCTCTAACAACAAGTTTTCAAGTGCAACTATATATATTCTGACAATTGGGTCATGTTGAAACGGGGGTCGCATGACTACACCGTCAGTTCCAATGAGTTATATTGGTCCCATGCGAGGGGTTGGTGCCGATCACAGGGACGCTTGGTGGTGTTTTGGGTTTCACCCTTTAATGACATATTTTCAAGCCTAAGTGTAGATAATCTGAAAATTAGGCATTCTCTCAGACCAGGGGTGCCATGACCACGATGATGGCTCCTACGAGTAACATTGGTCCCGTGCGAGGTGTTAGCGTCTCTCATGGGGCCATTTGGGTGTGTGTTTGGGGGTTTCACCCTCTAACGGCATATTTTCAACCCTAACTGTAGATATTCTAAAATTTGGATCATGCTCTCTGACCCTGCTTCCCAGGACCATACGGACGGTTCCTACTAGTTATGTTGGTCCCGTGTGTGGTGTTAACGCCGCTCACGAGGTCGTTTTGAGGGTGTTTCAGGGTTTCTCCCTCTAACGTCATGTTTTCAAGTGTAAGTTTAGATATTCTGAAAATTGGGTCATGCTGGAACGGTGGTCCCATGACTACACGGTCAGTTCCTACGAGTTACATTGGTCTCATGTGAGGTGTTGGCGCCAGAAACGGGTTTGGGGGCGTTTTTAGGTTTCTCCCTCTAACGATATATTTTCAATCCAAAATGTAGATATTCAGAAAATTGGTCCATGGTCTTAGACAGGGAGTCAATAGACCACACAGTCGGTTCCTAAGAATTAAATTGGTCACGTACATGGTGTTGGCGTTGCTCACGGGCCTATTTGGGAGGTGTTTTGAGGTTTCGGGCTCTAACGGCAAGTTTTCAAGCCTAAGTGTAGATATTCTAAAATTTGGATCGTGCTCTCGAACAGTGGGTCTCGGGACCATACGGTCAGTTCCTACGAGTTACGTTGGTCTCATGTGAGGCGTTGGCACCGCTCACTAGGCCGTTTTGGTTGTGTTTTAGACTTTCACCCTCTAACGTCATGTTTCCAAGCGTAAGTCTAAATATTCTAAAAATTGGAGAATGCTAGAACGGGGGTCCTGTGACCACACAGTCAGTTCCTACGAGTTATATTGGTCCCGTACGAGGTGTTGGCACTGCTCACAGGGTCGTTTGGGGAGTGTTTTTAGGGTTTTACCTATAATGATATGTTTTCAAGACTAAGTGCAGTTATTCTAAAAATTGGGTCATGCTCTCGGGCCAGGGGTCTAGTGACCACGCGATCGGTTCCTACAAGTTACATTGATCTCGTGCGATGTGTTGGTACGACTTACAGGGCCGTTTGGAGGGTGTTTCAAGTTTTTCCCTTTAACGACATGTTTTCATGCCTAAGTGTAGTTATTCTAAAAATTAGATTGTGCTCTCGGATCGGGGGTCCCATGACCATGCATTCACCTCCTACGAGTTACATGAGTCCCGTATGAGGTGTTGGCACTTCTCACGAGGCTATTTGGGGGTTGATATGACAAATATAGCACCCCGCCGCGGATAGATACTCATACATGGGCGGGCTTATAGGCCGCGGCCCTAACCAACAGGGTGCGGCCCTAACCAACTCGCGTTACATACACAGGCCGCGGCCCGTCCCTTGGAGGACGCGGCACCTTCTATTCAGCATATGGTGCCGCACTTATCATCTATCTTATAGGCCGCATCCCTCTCCACTGCAACCAACTACGGACCATGTGCTCATAGCACGTGACACCTCACATCACTCTTATAAATAGAGGACCGCACCTCGAAATAATGGATGGATTTCCTCTCCTCTGGAACAGTCTCTACAACGCTTGCTTAAGCCTCGCACGGCTCTCCCCGTACGACCTCAACATACGACTTGGGGGCTACGTGGCCTGACCTCCGGCACACCCGGAACCTCGACAGCCATGTATTCTCCCTATTTCTCATACTTGTACGCCTCTCTAGGCAGGTTTATACTGTAAAGTGCATCGTATATAATGAGAACGGAGCAACACAGTGGACGTAGGCCTATTTTAAGGGCTGAACCACTATATACCTTGTTTTCTATCTATTTACTTGCTTTATCAACTTATTCTACGCTTACACTTGATCTGCTGGTACGAGATCTACCTGTGTACGATTTCTCGCATCATCAGTTTGGCGCCGTCTGTGGGAACGAGATATTTCAATCTTGTTTCTCTACATTTTGAGTTCATAAACACCTTATCTTACACATGGGGATCCTTTGGATCAGAATCTCATGTGTGAATTTTGGTTAGTTGAGCTCTGTTTCATATTCACCCCTTTGATGGTTATTTCTCAAGTCCAGATCTACTCTTGGACCTCTGTTTCATAACTTTAAATCTGTTTTGCATTCCCCGATGATATCGTTCCACCTAGATGGTGCTGAAAAGCACGATGGGTTTTAACCCCAAAAAGATGAACGATTAGGGAAGGATTGTACCTATTCCTGTTTTATTGTACATGGCCTGTGATCTAGGGTTTATCGTTCAAGCTGTGCCACTTTGTGCATCGAGAGGTTATGTCCTCATGAACAAACCCTAGTAGGTATGCTTTCTGTAAGTTCCGGGAGGAAAACTCGGCCCTCAGGCGTAAGTGTGATTGCTCCTTGCTGCCTATGAGGGGATGCGACCAGACAGTGAAAATGTCTTATGGCCGCGGCCTCTACCAGCGTAGCTGTTTAACAAGCTTCAAACATTGCGAAGCGGAATCGGAGGAGCACTGGCTCTAAATTGGAATCAATTTAGGCCGCGGCAGTATATCTATGTGCTATGGCCGCGGCCGCGGCAGTAAGCCCATGTGGCAGTGCAAACGCTGCATCCCCATTTTTCTACTTGGTTACTCCACTATTTGTGAGATTACTTACTGCTGTTAGTTTTGTCTCAGATTATATATATATTTTGTAAAAGACTAACAAAAGCAGAGGATGGAAGGAGAGTCCAGTCAAAGCACAGAAATCAAAGACGAAATTGTGCAGCTGTACAGCCATCTCAACCATCTGTATGACAGCCATGCCTCGCTCCAGACCCAGGTCAATTACCTAACTCAGAGGGTACTCATGCTAGAAGCCGCGGCCTCACCCAATACGGGCGCGGCACTCATCTCAGCAGCACCCGCGTGCTTGACGGCCGCGACATCTTCAAAGGATGCAGCTGTAGAGGCAATCAGCGGCCAAAAGAGGAAGGCAGAGAAGAAGTCAGGGCCCTACACCCCGCTGGCCTACCCGATTGAAGTGATACTTGAGTACATCAAGGAAGATCAACTTTTGAGGTGGCCAGAAAAGCTGAAAACTCCGCCCCACAATAGAAACAAAGCCGCTCAGTGCCAATTCCATCAGGACCATGGCCACGAAACGGAGCAGTGCTACGCTCTGAAGGATGAGATCGAAAGACTAATTGGGCAAGGGATGCTGAGGAGGTTCCTCAAGAATGATTAAAGGCTGCAGCCAGACCTAACATAGGCCGCAGGCCACATCTCTCCCTTAGTTTTTCTGTTTTTCAGATCTTTCTGTTTATGTTTGAGGAAACTCATTACAGCCTTTATCTTCAAGACTTAATGTTTTGTTATCAAAGTCATTAACTGAAAGCATATATATATAAATACATGAAGTAGCAATATAGCAAATATTGCCGTATCTGATCTCTCTATTGCTTTTGCAATCTATCATCTTACAAAAAGACTTTTTATCTTACACAGATTTTGAGGGAAGAATAGCAAATTATCTCGAAAGATCATTATTATTTCGGGATGCACCAGTATAGGATTGCAATCTTAATCAATCCAGAATTTCCCTTCACGATGTGCAACCATATATTGTCATTTGATTATCGTATTCACGAAAACATCCGACAATTCGAGGAGCTTTTTCTAGCCATGGGGGCTTACAATGCCCGTTCTCAGCTATCGGGATGCTACGCATAGCCAGGGATGGCTCTATATATCAACAGCCCAGGGAGGTGACTGCCTAGGCAAACATCATTCATTGAGTGGTCTCATGTTAGCTGTGGGTGGCTTAATAACATAACCCAGCCTGGGGAGGCTTGATAGTATCCCGTATATTAGCTGTGGGTGGCTTGAAAACATAACCCAGCCTAGGGAGGCTTGATAGTAACCCGTATATTAGCTGTGGGTGGCTTGAAAACATAACCCAGCCTAGGGAGGCTTGATAGTAACCCGTATATTAGCTGTGGGTGGCTTGAAAACATAACCCAGCCCAGGGAGGCTTGATAGTATCCCGTATATTAGCTGTGGGTGGCTTGAAAACATAACCCAGCCTAGGGAGGCTTGATAGTAACCCGTATATTAGCTGTGGGTGGCTTGAAAACATAACCCAGCCTAGGGAGGCTTGATAGTAACCCGTATATTAGCTGTGGGTGGCTTGAAAACATAACCCAGCCCAGGGAGGCTTGATAGTATCCCGTATATTAGCTGTGGGTGGCTTGAAAACATAACCCAGCCTAGGGAGGCTTGATAGTAACCCGTATATTAGCTGTGGGTGGCTTGAAAACATAACCCAGCCTAGGGAGGCTTGATAGTAACCCGTATATTAGCTGTGGGTGGCTTGAAAACATAACCCAGCCTGGAAAATAGAGCCTGGAAAATTGCTGCAGCCCATCAATATGGCTGAAGACATCTGAGGCACTCTTACAAGACTAGAAGAGAATCCGCAGCCCTAAAGCCATACTTCATTGGCACCGCGGCCTAGGCGATCATCTACAGTATGAAATTGTCCCAACAGGCCGCGGACTTCACGAAGAAACCACGCATAAAGTGGTGCTGCAGCCTTGTGTCCAAAGGGTTTAATATTCAAAAGCCCCTCCATGTCGATATGGCTATGGTCATCAATTATTGGACTGGCAGTTCAGTAAGCGGTTATTGAAGAAATTTGTCACAATACCGCGGCAGTTATAGAAGCATTTTAAAGATGTCAAGATTTTCAGAATCCATGCCATGAAGCCGCGGCACACTCAGCATTATAAGAAAGTCATCATACTGGCGACTAAAGCACCGCGGCATGTATCTAATCCTTATTTCAACAAAGATTTGGGGCCGCAGCCATCACTATTAGTTCATGCAAGTTTATTCAAAGGCAAATTGCTAATTTATTATGCTATGTTGTCGCGGCTATTATTAGTCCTATGAGTAAGTTCAATTTGCAAAGTGGAAAGTAAGTACATTCAACCATTCATCAAGACATGAGAAGGAAAGTGGGCAAAGAGATGCAACAAATAAACTTTATATAAAGCGGAATATATGGCCGCAGCCTTAACATTATAATGTTTACAAAACTGGGCCGCGGCCACAACAAAGATAAAATGACAAAAGGGACACAGCCCTATGAATGATGAAAGATTACAAGTTCAAGATGCTGCGTCGTCGTTGTCATCAACCTCATCACCTTCCGCGGCCGTCTCAGTCTCTTCATCATCTGCCGCGGCCTTCGCCTCAGCCTCGGCTCTCAACCTGGCTCTTTCCTCAGCTGCGGCCTTAAGCTCAGCAATGCAGTCCTGGTGTTCTGCATCACTTAGCTTCCAGCCAAGGACAATCTCCTTGGCCTCAGGGAAATTCTTGATAACCCTCTGCCGCAGCTCCTGGAAGCCGCGGAGGTAGGCCTTGTTATTTATAAGGAAGAATTCCTTAGAGTTTTTGAAGGACTCCACAGTTTGGTCAATGGCCATTTGAAGGGCGTCTCCATGGTCCGCCTGCATCTTCTGTATGGCCGCGACATTGTTGGCCTCCAGCAGTTCATAGTTTTTTTGCAGATGGGCAAGCTTGCTATTGGCCACTTCAGCGACCTGGGAAGCGGCCACGGTCTGAGCCTGGGAGGCTTTGAGAGATTCCGCGGCCTGGCTAAAGTTGAGCTCTGCCTCCTCCCTGGCTTTGTTAGCCCTCTCCAAATCCATCTTCGCTGCCTCAAGAGCCGCGGCAGATGACATCTTCCCAGCTTCAAACGTAGACTTCCGCGCAGCCTCTAAGTCCGCGGCGTGCGTACTCTTCTCAGCCTCCCTTATCTGGTAGAAGGCCTGGTACTTCCTTTTCTGGGCCACCAGGATATCCGCTGTCTGAAACAAAACAAGTTGGAAAAAGACGGAAGTAAAAACATAATGGACTAAAGTGATTCATTTACCCTCAGAAGGATGTGGAGGCCGCAGTCCTCCAGGTCGTCCTGATCTTCCTCGACCAATCTGTCAAGGTCCGCGGCATCTAAGGCTCTCTTCATTCTTCTGGCAGCCTTCGCGGTGGTATCCCAGGAAGAGTTGGGATCAGGTTGCCTTAGTTGTGGCCGCGGCCTACCATCAGGTCTAGCTCCTCCACGAAATTGTGGAGGTGGCAAGTTGGCATTAATGGCCACAACTGGTGGTGGCGGAGGTGAGGATTGTTGGGCAGACATATCAGGAATCAATCCTGCCGCAGCCAGATTGGCTCCAATATCGTCATCAAATGTTTGAGATTCAGGAGCAGTGGTTGTCTTCTCCGCGGCAGGAGTAGTTTGTTCAGGAGTAGTTTGTTCCCCCAAAGGTTCCGCGGTGGGGGCCTTTGTCTTTGCCCTCTTCCTCTTTCTGCTCCGCGCAGTATTATTGAGGACCACCGCGTCCTCGTCCATCTCCGCCAATTGTGCGTTCAGCAACTCCCTGTCCACTTCCTCACCTGAAAGGGAGAAACAATGTTAAGCACAAGCATTTGAAGAACTCAAAAATCAAGTTGTAATCCGCAGATTAAAAGTTACCTTCCACGGCCATTTTCAGGGGGATCGACTTATTAGGGAAGAAGCCTGCGTTGAATATAGTGGCAGAGGTCACTAGAGTGCTGAATCTCTTCTTATCACCAGAAACAGCCGCGGCCTCGGCAACTCTCCTCTCCTGCCGCGGGTTGAGTTGCAAATTGTCAAGGACTGCAGAAGACATTACAAGAGTTAGTATAAAAAAGTGGCAAGTTATAAATAGGGGACGCGGCTATTAAAAAGATACCTAGTTTGGATGGGGTCCCCCATCGCTGCGGCATTTGAAAAGACCTCTCCCTCTCATTCTCTTCAGGGTGGAACTCCCACCCCTCTCCAGAAAGGAAAAAGTACTTCCCTTTCCAGTTCTTTACACTGGTTGGCCTCCCAGTATATAGGGTCTCATCCCTGCCGCGGATGGAAAAGTAGTAGTAGCCCGCGAACTTTACTGAGTTCTCTTTCGGGCGGTAGAAATGGAAAAACTCCGCGGGAGTAATGTCCTTTTTGAACAAATTCTCCCAAAGAACGATCGCGGCAAGAACAGCTCTCCAGCCGTTGGGATCTAACTGGGCTGGGGCCAGTTTCATGGTTTGAAAAAGTCGACGGATGGGAACAGGAACAGGCAACCGCAGCCCGTAAATAAATGCATGAAGTGGAAAGCATATCCCATCAGTGAGTGCCGTGCACGGCCTTTGGTTCGCGGCAGGAGCTGAGCATATCAAATTTGATGGAAATTCGAAGGACTCCGCTACCTGGTCGACCCAATCTTGGGTCATGATGCTGTGGATGCCAAGAGCAGCTAAGGGTCGCTCAGCCCTCCCAGACGTACCAGCTGGGGGGTCTCTAGATTCCGCGGTAGTACCTCCTGCCCCCAGTGGATGATTGCTCGAATTGTCTTCTTCCTCCATCGGCACGGGCTGAAAATCAAGCTTAGAATCAGAGTCCGCGGAATCAGAATCTAATGTTATGCAGTTGGGGCAATCCTTCAATTGGCAAGACCCTATTGATCTTAAGGGGGGCACGAAAGAGAGTTCAGGAGGAGAAGTCCCAAAGTGCTTTACCCAAAAGCCCTTTAGAAAGTTGTCTGGGTCAAAGCTCATATGGCTGCAGCAGTACCTGAAAAGCAGAGACCGCAGTTAGGTGCCGCAGCCAATATGGTCCTAAAAAGCTCCTAGGAAGCCGCGGCAGGATTATTAATATGATTAAAGTGGAGTAGCAAGATGGGCTAAACATGCCAAGTGTTGGGTTCTAGAGCCCTAAAGGATGTTTGTAGCCGCGGACTAAAGCTATTGAGATGAAGACAAATTCTGGGTAGCCGCGGAACCTAATCTAAAACTGAGTCACTACAGGCCGCAACCTTTATTTAATACTGGTTACAACCCTTATTTACTACATGCCGTAGATGATTTTTATTAAGCAATGAAGGATATGTTGACTGAGCAGCTCTTAAGTTATTTAAGAAATTATTTCACTCCGCGGCCTCAAACACAAACAGGTAATTACTTCAACAGTTGTAAATCCGAAGATCAAAACCCTAGAACACTCAAGAACACTCAAGAACACAATGGGAACTCAGAAGCCCTAAAGTTTAACCCTAAACTGCAACATTGATGTTCTATTCAAAACCTATTACCCAGTACAAATCCCAAAACAACTATGCAGAAAAGAGCATGGCAAATCTAATACGAAGGAGAATACATGATTCTAGTTTGAGATATTTACGAATGCAGAAGTTAAAGAACTGTTAAAAGGTTGATGGGTGGAAAAGTTACCTTTTAATGAAGAAACCGGCGGTGCTCAGCCTTCAACCACCACGGAACCGCCACACACCGCTTTCGAAATTCGCCGGAAAACGCAAGAACAAGGAGGAACAGAATTTTCTCTCAAGGTTTTGAAAATGTAAAGAAGTCCACGGCCAGAAGCCATTTAAATAAGGGAACGCGGAAGACGAAACGTCGCCCCGATCAGGCCGCGGCACGTTATGCAACACCGCTGCCTGGGATCAAACAGGTCGCAACATAATTCAATAAGCACGAAACATCTCTCAGCATCCGCGGTTGGTACATAATTCAGCCGCAGCCCCAACATTCTACCAATTGGCACTACGGCTTGGGGGCTTATTGATATGACAAATATAGCACCCCGCCGCGGATAGATACTCATACATGGGCGGGCTTATAGGCCGCGGCCCTAGCCAACAGGGTGCGGCCCTAACCAACTCACGTTACATACACAGGCCGCGGCCCGTCCCTTGGAGGACGCGGCACCTTCTATTCAGCATATGGTGCCGCACTTATCATCTATCTTATAGGCCGCATCCCTCTCCACTGCAACCAACTACGGACCATGTGCTCATAGCACGTGACACCTCACATCACTCTTATAAATAGAGGACCGCACCTCGAAATAATGGATGGATTTCCTCTCCTCTGGAACAGTCTCTACAACGCTTGCTTAAGCCTCGCACGGCTCTCCCCGTACGACCTCAACATACGACTTGGGGGCTACGTGGCCTGACCTCCGGCACACCCGGAACCTCGACAGCCATGTATTCTCCCTATTTCTCATACTTGTACGCCTCTCTAGGCAGGTTTATACTGTAAAGTGCATCGTATATAATGAGAACGGAGCAACACAGTGGACGTAGGCCTATTTTAAGGGCTGAACCACTCTATACCTTGTTTTCTATCTATTTACTTGCTTTATCAACTTATTCTACGCTTACACTTGATCTGCTGGTACGAGATCTACCTGTGTACGATTTCTCGCATCATCAGGGGTGTTTTAGGATTCCTCCCTCTAATGGCATGTGTTCAAGCCTAAGTATATATATTATGAAAATTGCACCTTTTTCTAGGACTGAGGGTCCCGGGACCACGTGGTGAGCTTCTAGGATTTAAATTGGTCAGTACGCGGTGTTGGCACCATTCACGGGGCCGTATGGAGGGTGTTTTGGGGTTTGACCCTCAAACGGCATATTTTTAGCCTAGGTGTAGATATTCTAAAATTTCGGAGGTGCATTCAGATCGGCAGTTCCGTGACCACGCGGTCGGTTCCTACGAGTTACATTTTTCTCGTGTGAGGTATTGGCACCAGTCATGGTTCCGTTTGGGGGGTGTTTCGAGGTTTCACCCTCTAATTGTATGTTTTCTAGCCTAAGTATAGATATCATGCTCTCAGATCGGGGATCCCGTGACCACGCAATCGGTTCCTACGACTTACATTGGTCCGGTGTGAGGTGTTAACGCTGCTCATGGGGCCGTTTGGGGGGTGTTTCATGGTTTTGCCCTATACGACAAGTTTTCAAGCGTAAGTATAGATATTTTTTAAATTTGGCCTTGCTCTCGGATCGGGGGTCCCGTGATCATGCGGTTGGTTCCTACGAGTTACATTGTTCCTCTCATGGGGTCGTTTGTGGGTTGTTTCGCCCTCTAATGGCATGTTTTCAAGCTTAAGTTTAGATATTCTAAAAATTGGTTTGTGGTCTCGGATCGACGGTCCCGTGACCACACGGGGCCATTTGGCGGGTGTTTGGGATTCCTCCCTCTAACGACATGTTTTCAAGCCTAAGTGTAGATATTCTGAAAATTATACCGTGCTTTCTAACCGAAGGTCCCATGATCACGCGATCGGTTTCTACGATTTACGTTGGATTCGTGTGAGGTGTTGGTATCTCTAATGGGTCCATTTATGGAGTTTTTCAAGGTTTCTCTCTCTAATGACATGTGTTAAAGCCTAAGTGTAGATGTTTTGAAAATTGGGTCATGCTGTTGGACCGGGGTTTTCGTGACCATGCAGTCGGTTCTTGTGAGTTACATTGGTCCTGTGCGAGGTGTTAAAACTTTTCATGGGGCCGTTTGGGGGATGTTTAAGGTTTATTTAACTCTAACGTCTTGTTTTCAAGCCTAAGTTTAGATATTCTTCAAACTGGGTCGTGTTCTTGGACTGGGGGACCCGTGACTAGACGAACGGTTCCTACGAGTTATTTTGGTCTCATCGAGGTGTTGTCGCCACTCATGGGGCCGTTTGGGGTGTGTTTCACGATTTTGACCTCTAATGTCATGTTTTCAAGCCCAAGTGTAGATATTCTGAAAATTGGGCCATGTTGGAATGAGTATGCCGTGACCATGCGGTCGGTTCCTATGAGTTACATTGGTCCCCTGCGAGGTGTTAACATAGGTCATGGGTCCTTTTGGGGGGGTGTTTTGGTCTTTTGACCTCTAATTGTATCTTTTCAAGTCTAAGTGTAGATATTCTGAAAATTGGATCATGCTCTCGGACAGAGGGTCCCGTGACCACACAGTCGATTCCTACGAGTTAGATTGGTCCCGTGCTAAGTATTGGTAATGCTCACAAGGCTGTTTTGGGGGTGTCTTAGGATTTCGCCCTCTAACGGCATGTCATGAAGCCTACATGTGGATATTCTTAAAATTGGGACTTGCTCTCAGATCAGGGGTTTTGTGACTACGCAATTAGTTCCCACTAGTTACGTTAGTCCCGTACGAGGTGTTGACGTCACTCATGTGGCCGTTTTGGGATTGTTTAGGGATTTTTCCCTCTAACATCATATTTTCAGGCCTAAGTGTAGATATTCTAAAAATTGGGTCATGCTAGAATAGGGGTCCCGTGAACATACGGTCGGTTCCTACGAGTTACATTGGTCACGTGCGAGGTATAGGCTCTGGTCAAGGGGTCATTTTGGGGGTGTTTAAGAGTTTTGGCCTCTAACAACATATTTTCAAGCCTAAGTGTAGATATTCTGATAATTAGGTCATGCTCTTCGACTAGGGGTCCTGTGATCATGCTGTTAGCTCATATGAGTTACGTTGGTCCCGTGCGAGGTGTTAACACCACTCATGGGGCCGTTTCAGGGGTGGATGTTTTGGGGTTTTGCGCTCTAATGACATATTTTCATGCCTAAGTGTAAATATTCTCAAATTTGGATCGTGCTCTTGTACCATGGGTCCCAAGACCATGCGATCACTTCCTATGAGTTTCGTTAATCCTATGCGAGGTGCTGGCTTTGCTCACATGGACGTTTTGGGGGTGTTCGGGGTTTGTCCCTCTGACGTCATATTTTCAAATGTAAGTGAAGATATTATAAAAATTGGGTTGTGCTAGAACGGGGGTCCCATGACCACAAAGTCGGTGGTAATGAGTTGCATTGGTCCCGTGCGAGGTGTTGGTGCCGATCACTGGGTCGTTTGGGGGTGTTTCGAGGTTTCATCCTCTAATGGCATGTTTTCAAGCCTAAATATAGATATTCAAAAAATCGGGCCATGCTCTTAGACCGAGCATCCCCTGACCAGGCAGTCAATTCCTACGAGTTACATTGGTCCCGTGCATGGTGTTAGAGCCGCTCACGGGGTCGTTTGGGTGGTGTTTCGAGGTTTCGCCCTTGAATGAATGACATGTTTTCAATCCTAAGTGTAGATATTCTGAAAATTGGATCGTGCTTGAATGTGGATCGTATGACCAAACAGTTGGTTCATATGAGTTACATTGGTACCATGCGAGGTGTTGGCACCATTCACGGGGATGTTTGGGGGGTGTTTCGAGATTTAGCCCTCTAACATTATGTTTTCAAGCCTAAATGTATATAAAAAATTAGGTCGTGCTCTCAGAACGGGGGTCCCTTGACTACGTTATCGGTTCTTATGAGTTACATTGGTCTTATGCGAGGTGTTGGCACTACTCACGATGCCATTTGGGAGATGTTTCAGGTTTTCACCCTCTAACAACTTTTTTTTAAGCATAAGTGAAGATATTTTGAAAATTATGTCGTGCTCTTGGACTGGGGGACTCCTAACCACACGGTCGATTCCTTTGAGTTGTATTGGTCATGTCAAGGTGTTAGCGTCGCTCATGGAGCCATTTGGGGTGTGTTTTGAGGTTTTATCCTCTAACATGATGTTTTAAAGCCTAAGTGTAGATATTCTGAAAATTGGGCCATGCTAGAATTAGGGCCCCATGACCACACGGTCAGTTCCTACGAGATACATTGGTCCAGTGCGAGGTGTTAGCATTCGTCATGGGTCAATTTGGGGGTGTTTCAAGGTTTCTCCCTCTAACTGTATCTTTTCTAGCCTATGTGTAGATATTCTGAAAATTGGGTATTTCTCTTGGATCGGGGGTCCCATGACCATGCGATCGGCTCATACGTGTTACATTGGTCCCTTACGAGTTGTTGGCGCCACTCACGGGGCCGTTCGATGGGTGTTTTAGGGTTTCTCCCTCTAAAGGCATGTTTTCAAGCCTAAGTGTAGATATTCTGAAAATTATATTGTGCTCTTTAATCGAGGGTCCTGTGATCGACTCCTACGATTTTCATTATGACCTTACGAAGGTGTTGGTTCCACTCACGGGGACGTTTGGGGCATGTTTTGAGGTTTCTCTCTCTAACGACATGTTTTCAAGCGTAAGTGTAGATGTTTTGAAAATTGGGTCGTGCTCTTAGACCAGGGTTCCTATGAGTTACATTGGTTATGTTCGAGGTGTTGGCACTACTCATGGGGCCGTTTGGGGGATGCTTCAGGTTTTCTAACACTAACGGCTTATTTTCAAACCTAAGTGTAGATATTCAAAAAATTGGATCGTTCTCTTGGACGGGGGGACCTGTGACCACATGGATGGATCCTATGATTTATTTTAGTCCCATCGAGGTATTGGTGCCGCTCACGAGGCCATTTGGAGTGTGTTTTGGGGTTTTGACCTCTAATGTGATGTTTTCAAGCTTAAGTGTCGATATTCTGAAAAATAGAACGTGCAGGAATGAGGGTCCCGTGACCATGCAGTCGATTCCTACGATTTACATTAGTCCCATGAGAGGTGTTGGCACCAGTCACAGGTTCGTTTGGGTGGTGTTTTCGGGTTTTGCCCTCAAACATCATGTTTTCAATCCTAAGTATTGATATTCGGAAAATTAGTCCATGCTCTGGGATCGGGGATCCTGTGACCACGCGGTCAGTTCCTTCATGTTACATTGGTCCCAGGCGAGGTGTTGACGCTACTACGGGGCCGTTTTTAGGGGGTGTTTCGGAGTTTTTCTCTCTAACGACATTTTTTCAAGCCTAAGTGTCAATATTCTAAAAATTGGTCCTTGCTCTCGGACCAGGGGTATCGTGACTACACGGTTGGATCCTACAAGTTACGTTAGTCGCGTGCGAGGTGTTGGCTCTGCTCACAAGGTTATTTGGGGGGTGTTTAGTGGTTTCTCCCTCTAATATCATGTTTTCAAGATCAAGTGTAGATATTCTAAAAATTGGGTTGTGCTGGAATGGGGGTCCCATGACAACATGGTCGGTTCCTACGACTTACATTGGTCCTGTGAGAGGTGTTGGCGCCGGTCACGGGGCCATTTGGGGTGTGTTTTGGGGTTTCCCCCCGTAAGGGCATGTTTTCTAGTGAAAGTGTAGATATTTTAAAATTTAGATCGTGCTCTCAGACTGAGGGTCCCGTGACCACGTGGTCGAGTCCTACGAGTAACATCGGTCCCGTAATAGGTGTTGGCATCGCTCACGGGGCCATTTGGGGGATGTTTTGGGCGTTTAGCCCTCTAACGACATATTTTCAAGAATAAGTAAATTTATTATGAAAATTGAGCCTTGCTCTCGAATTGAGGACCTTGTGACGACACGGTCGATTCCTACGAGTTACGTTGGTCTCATGCGAGGTGTTGTCGTCACCCACGTGCTCATTTTAGGGGTGTTTAACGATTTCATCCTCTAATGTCATGTTTTCAATCCTAAGTGTGAATATTTTAAGTATTGTACCATGCTAGAACGGGGGTCCCATGCCCATGCTGTCAATTCCTACGAGTTACATTGGTCCCGTGCGAGGTGTTAGCGCCACTCAAGGGGACGTTTGAGGGGTGTTTAGGGTTTCTCCCTCTAACGACATGGTTTCAATCCTAAGTGAAGATATTCTAAAAATTGGATTGTATTCTTCGATCGGGGGTCCCGTGATTACACAGTCTATTCCCACGAGTAACATTGGTCCCGTGCGAGGTGTTGGAGCCGCTCAAAGGGCCATTTGGAGGGTGTTTCGGGGTTTCACCCTATAAAGACATGCTTTCAAGACTAAGTGTAGATATTCTAAAAATAGGGCTATGCTCTTGGATCGAGGGTCTAGTGACCATGCTGTTAGTTCCTAAAAGTTATATTGGTCCCATACGAGGTGTTAGCACTGCTCACGGGGCCATTTGGGGCGTGTTTCGGGTTTTGCCCTCTAACGACATGTTTTTAAGCCTAAGTGTACATATTCTGAAAATTAGGTTGTGCTCTAGGATCAGGGGTCCCGTGACCATGTAGTCAGCTCCTACCATTAACATTGGTCCCGTGCGAGGTGTTAGGTTTTCTCACAGGGCTATTTTTTTTAGGGTTTCTCCCTCTAACAGCATGTCTTCAAGCCTAAGTATAAATATTTTAAAAATTAGGACGTTCTCTCGGATCGGGATCCCATGACTACGCGATCATTTTCTACGAGTTACATTGGTCCCGAGCGAGGTGTTCACACTTTTCATGGTGCCGTTTTGGGGGTGTTTTGGGGTTTCGCCCTCTAATGGCATGTTTCTCAAGATTAAGTGTACATATTCTAAAAATTAGATTGTGCTCTAGGATAGGGTATCCCATGACCACGAAGTCGGCTCCTATGAGTTACATTGGTCCCTTGCCACGCCACTTACGGGGTCGTTTGGTGGGTGTTTTGGGGTTTCTCCCTCTAACGACATGTTTTCAAACCTCAGTGTAGATATTCTAAAAATTATACCGTGCTCTTGAACCGGGGGTCCCCTAATCATGTAATCAGTTCCTACGATTTACGTTGGACCCGGATGAGGTGGTAGTTCCTCTCACGGGGCCATTTGGGGGGTGTTTTGAGGTGTTTCTCTCTAACGATAAGTTTTCAAGACTAAGTGTAGATGTTTTGAAAATTGTATTGTTCTCTCGGACCAGGGTTCCCTTGACCATGCTGTTGGTTCCTATGAGTTACATTGGTCCCGTGCAAGGTGTTGGCACTAGTCACGGTGCCGTTTGGGGGATGTCTCATTTTTTCTCATTTAAACGACATATTTTCAAGCCTAATTGTAGATATTCTGAAAATTGGGTTGTGCTCTTGGACAGGGGGACCCATGACCACCCGAACGGTTCCTATGAGTTATGTTGGTCCCGTCAAGGTGTTCGTGCCACTTGCGGGGCTATTTGGGTTGTGTTTCAAGACTTTGACCTCAAATGTCATATTTTCAAGCCTAAGTGTTGATATTCTGAAAAGTGGGTCGTACTGGAACAAGGGTACTGTGACTACACATTCAGTTAATACGAGTTACCTTGGTCCAGTGCAAGGTCATGGCACCGATCACGGGGCCGTTTGGGGGTGTTTCGGGGTCACACCCTATAACGGCATGTTTTTAAGCCTAAGTGTAAATATTCTAAAAATTTATCTGTGCTCTCAAATTTGGGACCCCGTGACCACGTGGTTAGTTCCTACGAGGTACATTGCTCCTGTGAGAGGTATTGACATCGCTCACATGGCCGTTTGGGTGGTGTTTTGGGGTTTCTCCTTCAAAAGGTATGTTTTCAAGCCTAAATGTAGATATTCTGAAAATTGGCTTGTGTCCTGAGACCGTGGCTCCCGTGAACACATGATTGATTCGTGTGAGTTATATTGGTCCCGTGCGAGATGTTGTCACACTTCACAGGGCTGTTCGGGGGGTGTTTTGAGTTTTTCCCTCTCACGATGTGTTTTCAAGCGTAGGTGTAAAAATTCTAAAGATTGGGTCGTGCTCTCGTATCGGGGGTCACACGTCTTCAGTTCCTACAAGTTGCATTGGTCCCATACGAGGTGTTGGCACCTCTCACGAGTCTGTTTCAGAAGTGTTTCACCCTCTAACGACATGTTTTCAAGCCTAAGTGTAGATAGTTTGAAAATTAGGTCATTCTCTTGGATCAGGGGTCTTATAATCATGTCGTCAGTTCTTGCGAGTTACACAGTGTTGGTGCCTCTCACTGGGCTATTTGACGGGTGTTTTAGGGTTTCGCCCTCTAACATCATGTTTTCAAGCCTAAGTTTAGATATTCTGAAAATTGGATCGTGATCTTTAACTGTGGGTCCTTTGACCATGCGATCGATTCCTATGAGTTCCATTGGTACCGTGTGAGGTGTTGGCATCGCTCACGGGACTGTTTGGGGGGGGGGGGGTCCCCCCTCTAATAAAATGTTTTTACGCCTAATTGTAGATATTGTGGAAATTAGGGCATGCTCTCGGACTGAGGGTCCTATGACGATGTAGTCACTTCCAATGAGTTACATTGGACTCGTAAGAGGTGTTAGTGCTTCTCACATGGCCATTTTGCAGTTGGCTCAGGGTTTTTTCCTCTAACGGCATGTTTTCAAGCCTAAGTGTGAAGATTCTAAAAATTGGTTTGTTCTCTCGGACCGGGGATCCTATGACCACGCGATCACTTCCTACTAGTGACATTAGTCCTGTGCGAGGTATTGGCACCTCTCACGAGTTTTTTTGGGAGGTGTTTCGGGATTTCTCCCTCTAACAGCATGTTTTCAAGCCTAAGGGTAGATTTTTTGAAAATTTGTTCATTCTTTCGGACTGGGGATCCCGTGACCAAGGGGTCAGTTCCTATGAGTTCTATTGGTCACGTGCGATGCGTTAGTGAAGCTCATAAGGCTATTTGGTGGTGTTTTATGGTTTTCCCCTCTAACGGCCTGTTTTCAATCCTAAATGTAGATATTATAAAAATTGGACCGTGCTCTTGCACTAGGCGTCCCCTGACCACACAGTTATTTCTTACGAGCTACATTGATCCTGTGCGAGGTGTTGGCATCGCTCATGGGGCCATTTGGGGGTGTTTTGGGGTTTCACGCTCTAACGAAATATTTTCAAGCCTAAGTATATGTATTCTGAAAATTGGGTCGTTCTCTCAGACCATGGGTCAGTCGGTTCCTACGAGTTACGTTGGTCCCATGCGAGGTGTTGGCGTCGCTCATGGGGCCATTTTGGGGGTTTTTCGGTGTTTCGCCTTCTAATGTCAACTTTTAAAGCGTAAGTATAGTTACTCTGAAAATTGGGTTGTGCTGGAATGGCGGTCCCATCACCACACAATCAGTTTTAACGAGTTACATTGGTCTCGTGCGAGGTGTTTGCACCGATCACGGGGCTGTTTGGGGAGTGTTACGGGGTTTTATCCTTTAACGTCCAATTTTCAATCCTAAGTGTAGATCTTCTGAAAATTGGGTGGTGCCCTTGGACCAGGGGTCCCGTGACCACGTGGTCATTTTCTACGAGTAACATTGGTCTCGTGCGTGGTATGTTGGCGCCACTCATAGGGCCGTTTCGGTAGTATTTTGGGGTTTCACCCTCTAAGGACATGTTTTCAAGCCTAAGTGTAAATATTCGAAAAATTAGTTCATGCCCTTGGATCGGTGGTCCCATGACCATGCGGTCAGATCCTTCAATATACATTAGTCCTCTGTGAGCTACTGCGTCGCTCACGGGGCCGTTTGGCGGTGTTTCGAGATTTCGCCCTCTCACGACGTGTTTTCAAGCCTAAGTGTAGATATTCTAAAAATTGGGTCGCCCTCTCACGACACCCCCATTTCGAGTTACACTGATCTCGCGCGAGGTGTTGGTGCTGCTCACGGAGACGTTTGGTCAGTGTTTCGGGATTTTGTCCTCAAACAAAATGCTTTCAAGCCTAAGTATAGATGTTTTCAAAATTGGGTTGTGCTCTTGGACCAGGGGTCCCGTGACCATGAGGTCAGTTCCTACGAGTTACATGTGTCCTATGCAAGGTGTTGGCACCACTCATGTGGTCATTTCGGGGTATTTCGGGGTTTTTTCCTCTAACGGCATATTTTCAAGACTAAGTGTAGATATTCAAAAAATTGGGTCGTGCGCTCAGATTAGGATTTCCATGAGCACATGGACGGTTCCTATGAATTACATTAGGCCCTTGTGAGGTATTGGAGATGCTCATGAGGCCACTTGGGGGGTGTTTCGGGTTTTCGCCCTCTAACAACATGTTTTAAGGCTTAAGTGTATATATTCTTAAAATCGGGTCGTGCTCTCGGACCGGGGGTCCTGTGACCATGCGGTCGGTTCCTACAAGTTACATTGGTCCCGTGCGAGGTGTTAGTACTGCTCACGAGTTTTTTTTTTGGGGGGGGGGTGGCTTCCCCCTCTAACGACATGTTTTCAAGCCTAACTATAGGTCTTATGGAAATTGGGCCTTGCTCTCAGACCGGGGGTCCCATCATCATGCGATCAACTCCTACGAGTTAGATTGGTCCTGACCGAGGTGTTGGCATCACTCACATAACCGTTTGGGGTTCTTTTCAGGTTTTACCCTCTAACGGCATGTTTCGAATCCTAAGTGTTGATATTTTGAAAATTGGTCCGTGACGGAACAAGGGTCCCGTGACCACGTGGTTTGTTCGTACGAGTTACATCAGTCCAATGCGAGGTGTAAGCACCAATCAGGGGTCCGTTTGGGGGGGGGGGGCGTTTAGGGTTTTGTCCTCCAACTGCATGTTTTCAAGATTAAGTGTACATATTCTAAGAATTGGGCCATGCTCTCGGACCGGGGGTCCCGTGACCACGCAACCAGTTCTTACAAGATACATTGGTCTCGTGGGAGGTGTTGGCATTGCTCACGAGGCTGTTTGGGGGGTGTTTTGGGGTTTCACCCTCTAGTAGCATGTTTTCAAGCTTATGTGTAGATATTATGAAAATTGGGCCTTACTCTCGGACCCAAGGTCCCATGACGAGTTACGTTCATCCCTTGCGAGGTGTTGGCACCACTCATGCGGACGTTTTATGGGTGTTTAAAGGTTTCGCCATCTAACGTCATGTTTTTAAGCCTACGTGTAGATATTCTGAAAATTGGGTCATGCTAGAACGGGAGTCCCGTGACAATGTTGTCAATTTTCACGAGTTATATTAGTCTCGTGCGAATTATTAGAACCATCCACGGGGACGTTTGGAGGGTGTTTTGGGGTTTCTCCCACAAACGGCATGCTTTCAAGCCAAATTATTGATATTCTAAAAAATGGGTCGAGTTATCCGACTGGGTGTCCCATGACCGCGCGATTGATTTTTATGAGTTACATTGGTCTCGTGCGAGGTGTTACCACCTCTCACGGGGATATTTGGGGGTGTTTTGGGATTTCCCCTCTACAACATGTTTTTAAGCCTAAGTGCAGATATTGTGAAATCGAAATCGGGCTATCGGATCGTGGGACCCGGGACCACGCGGTCGATTCCTATGAGTTACGTTAGTCCCGTGCAAGGTGTGTGCTCCACTCATGAGGCCGTTTTGGGGGTGTTTCGAGGTTTCCCCCTCTAACGTCATGTTTTCAAGCGTAAGTGTAGATATTCTGAAAATTGGGCCTTGCTATTGGATTGGGGATCATGTGACCACCCGGTTGGCTCTTACGAGTTACATTGGGGATGTATGAGGTGTTGGCATCTCTTACGAGGCAGTTTGGTGGATTTTTGAGGTTTTTCCCTCTAACAACATGTTTTCAGGCCTAGGTGTAGATATTCTAAAAATTGGGTCGTGCTCTCAGACCAGGGGTCCTATCTCGATTCCTACGAGTTACAATTATCCAATGTGAGGTGTTGGCTCCGCTCACGAAGCCGTTTGGGGGTGTTTCGAGGTTTCGCCCTCTATCGGCATGTTTTCAAGCCTAAGTATAGATATTCTAAAAATTGGGTCGTGATCTCCGATCAAGGGTCCCTTAACCACATGGTTGGTTCCTGTGAGTTACATTGGTCCCATGCGAGTTATTAGCACCCACTCACAAGGCCATTTGGCGGTATTTCGGGGTTTCACCCTCTAACGGCCGATTTTCTAGCTTAAGTGTACATATTCTAAAAATTACATCGTGCTCTTGGACCGGGGGTTGGGGTACCGTGACCACACGGTCGATTCCAACCATTTTCATTAGTCCCGTGCGAGGGTTTAGAACCGCTCACGAGGCCGTTTGGGTGGTGTTTTGGGGTTTCACTCTCTAAGGGCATGTTTTCAAGCCTAAGTGTAAATATTCGAAAAATTGGATCCTTCTCTCGGATCAGTGGTCCCATGACCATGCGATCGGTTCCTACAAGTTACATTAGTCATGTGCGAGGTGTTAGTGTCACTAACGGGGTCGTTTGGTTTCGGGGTTTCGCCCTCTCACGGCATGTTTTCAAGCCTAAGTGTAGATATTCTAAAAATTGGGTCGTGCTCTCAGCCCAGTGGTCCCGTGACCATGTGGGCGATTCCTACAAGTTACATTGATCCCGCGTGAGCTATTAGCGATGCTCATGGGCCCATTTGGTGGGTGTTTCGTTTTTTGACCACTAACAAAATTATTTCAAGCCTAAGTATAGATCTTTTCAAAACTAGGTCGTTCTCTCGGACCAGAGGTCCCGTGACCATGAGGTCAGTTCTTACGAGTTACATGTGTCCTATGCAAGGTGTTGGCACCGCTCACGTGGCCGTTTGGGGGTGTTTCGGGGTTTTATCCTCTATCGACATGTTTTTAAGACTAAGTGTAGATAATCTAAAAATTGGGTCGTATGCTCGGATCGGGGGTTCCATGACCATAAGGTCGGTTCCTATGAGTTACATTAATCTCGTGTGATGTGTTAGCGATGCACACGAGGTCGTTTGGGGGTTGTTTCGGGGTTTCGCTCTCTAACGACATGTTTTAAGGCCTGAGTGTATATATTCTTAAAATTGGGTCGTTCTCTCGGACCGGCGGTCCAGTGACCATGCAGTCAGTTCCTAAGAATTACATTGGTCCCATGAGAGGTGTTGGCACTGATCACGAGGTATTTTCTTTTTGGGAGGGGTGGGTGGGTGGAGCCTCCCCCTCTAACGACATGATTTCAAGCCTAACTATAGATCTTATAGAAATTGGGCCTTGCTCTCGGACCGGGGGTCCCTTCATCACGCGATCGGCTCTTACAAGTTATATTGGTCATGTCCTAGGAGTTGGCATCACTCACATAGCCGTTTGGTGGTTTTCCAAGGTTTTTCCCTCTAACGACATGCTTTTAATCCTAAGTTTGGATATTTTTTAAAATTTCTCCATGACGGAACGAGGTTCCCGTGACCACATGGTTGATTCTTATGAGTTACATTGGTCCCATGTGAGGTGTTAGCACCGATCATGGGTACTTTTAGGGAGTTTTTTGGATTTTGCCCTCCAACTGCATGTTTTTAAGTTTAAGTGTAGATATTGTAAAAATTGGGCCATGTTCCTGGATCGGGGGTCCCGTGACCCAATGATCGGTTACTAGGAGATACATTGGTCCCGTGAGAGGTGTTGGCACTGCTCATGAGGTTATTTGGGGGTATTTTGAGGTTTCACCCACTAGGAGCATGTTTACAAGCCTATATGTAGATATTCTTAAAATTCGGCCTTACTCTCGGACCTGGGGTCCCATGACTATGCGGTCAGTTCTTACGAGTTATGTTAATCCCATGCGAGGTGTTGGCACCGCTCATGTGACCGTTTTGTGGGTATTTAGAGGTTTTTCCATCTAACTTCATGTTTTCAAGCCCAAGCGTAGATATTTTAAAAATTGGATCATGCTGGAACGAGGGTCCCATGACCATGAGGATGATTTCCATGAGTTATATTGGTCCCATGCGAGGAGTTGGAACTAGTCACGGGGCCATTTGGGGGGTGTTTCAGGGTTTTTCCCTCTAACGTTTTCAACCCTAATTAATGTTATTCTGAAAATTGGGCTGAGCTATCAGACCGGGTGTTCCGTGACCACGCGGTTGATTTCTACGAGTTGCATTGGTCTCGTGCGAGGTGTTACCACCTCTTATGGGGGTGTTTTGGGGTTTATCCCTCTAACGGTATGTTTTCAAGTGTAAGTGTAGATATTATGAAATTTGGATCATGCTCTCAGACTGCAGGACTCGGGACCAGGCGGTCGGTTCTTATGAGTTGCGTTAGTCCCGTGCGAAGTATTGGCGCTACTCACGGGGCCATTTTGGGGGTGTTTCAGGGTTTCCCCCTCTAACATCATGTTTTCAAGCGTAAGTGTAGATATCCTAAAAATTGGGCCTTGCTATTGGACCGAGGATCCTGTGACCACTCGGTTGGCTCCTACGAGTTACAGCGATCACGTGCGAGGTGTTGGCATCTCCTACGAGGTGGTTTGGGGGTTTTTCAAGATTTCTCCCTCTAACGGCATGTTTTCAAGCCTAGGTGTAGATATTCTAAAAATTGGGTCGTGCTCTCGGATCATGGGTCTCGTGACTACATAGTCGATTCCTATGAGTTACAATTGTCCAATACGAGGTGTTGGCTCTACTCATGGGGCCGTTTTGGGGGTGTTTTGGGGTTTCGCCCTCTATTGACATGTTTTTAAGCCTAAGTATAGATATTCTGAAAATTGGTCCGTGCTCTCTGACTAGGGGTCCCTTGACCACATGGTTGTTACCTACAACTTACATTGGTCCCATGTGAGTTATTGACGCCCATTCACATGGCCGTTTGGGGGTATTTTGAGGTTTCACGCTCTAACGGCATATTTTCTAGCTTAAGTGTATATATTCTAAAAAAATCATTGTGCTCTCGGACCAGGGCGGGGGTACCGTAACCACACAATAGGTTCCAAATAGTTTTATGGGTCCCATGCGAGGTGTTGACACCGCTCATGGGGTCGTTTGGGTGGTGTTTCAGGGCTTCGCCCTCTCACGGCATCTCTTCAAGCCTAAGCGTAGATATTCTGAAAATTAGTTCATGCTCTCAAACCTGGGCTCCAACACTTTACATTGTTCCTGTACGAGGTGTTGGGCCGCTCACGAGGCCGTTTAAGGTGTGTTTCTAGGTTTTTCCCTCTAACGTCATGTTTTTAAGCCTAAGTGTAGATATTTTAAAAATTATGTCGTGCAGGAATGACGGTCTCGTGACCACGCGGTCGGTTCCAATGAATTATATTATTCTCGTGCGAGGTGTTGTCGCCTCTCATGGGGTTAATTGGAAAATGTTTCGGGGTTTCACACTCTAATGGCATATTTACAAGCCTAATTGTAAATATTCTAGATATTGGGTTGTGCTCTCGTACCGAGGGTTCCGTGACCATGCCGTTAGTTCCTATGAGTTACATTGGTCCCGTGCGAAGTGTTTCCACTGCTCACGGGGCTGTAGATATTCTAAAAATTGGGTCGTGATCTTAGGCTAGGGGTCATGGTTGATTCCTACGAGTTACATTTTTATCGTGCGAAGTGTTGGAACCTCTCACGAGGCCGTTTGGTGAGTGTTTCGGGATTTCACCCTCTAACGGATTTTTTTAAAGCCTAACTCTCCCCGGCCGGGGGGGGGGGGGGGGGGTGTTACAAATGGTATCAGAGATTAGGTATACGACAACCCTCAGGGCTTGGGTTTTGGGTTCATTGCGTGGTTAGCAATTTTTGGAGATAGAAAATTTTAGGTGATATTCGTGATAAGTTTCGAGATTAGATGTGAGGAATTTATTTTTGCAGACGAGATTATTTTGGAGATTGTTGACCTGATTTTGAGAGTTAGGCATTCGGCGAATTTCGAGGGAAAAATTCCATTGTTAATGGGGAAGTGTAATAACCCGCATAATTTTGAGCTATTTTAATTAATTTTTAGAAAATGGAGGGAAATAAATTTTTTGATAGAATTATTTTTATTGCTCAAATATGTTGGTTATTATTTTTAAAGGCGATAATTTCAAACAGTTTCGAAAACGGAGTTAAAACGGATTTTAAAATGATTTTGAAATGTTTTTAACTCTTGGAGTTGTTTTGGCTTCTAACTCTTCATTTCTTTGCTTTATTTAAAGGAGTCTTTTGGCTTCCAACTCTTCATTTCTTTGCATTATAAAAGGAAGTCGTGGGCAACCCTTTTAACATACTTTTGGCACAAATTTTGGCAGAAAATATATTTTATATTCCTCTTCTTTTTATATACACATTGACCCTTGAGATTTGTGAGTTCCAACCTTAGATTAGAAGTGTTCTTGGGGCTATTTTTTTGGAGGTTCCTGGAGAAGATTTTGTAGATCTTTTGTGTTGATCTTGAGGATGTGATCATTGGTTTCTCATCATGGTTTGAGGTATGGGGTTTTACACAATATGCTCCTTAAATCTAGCGAGTGTCATTCTCTTTGAATTCTTGCTAATTGAACTCATATTTGAATTGATAAATTCATTGAAATCTAGAAAAGAATTGTTGAAATTATTTTGATTCATACGGTATCATTATATTGTTGATGAGCACGTTGTCATGAGATTTTAATATGGCACGGATGTTGGGCACCCGCCAAAATTCCTGTTTCCCGGGCTATGGCTTGATAAAGCATATACGGATGTGGTGAGGCCTTGTGACCCAGTTAAAGTGTTGTTGAGAAATTTATTGATAAATGCTTTGAGATTTACATTTTAATTTGAATATTCATACTAGTGTTGTTACGCTTTGTTCATCGTTAATATATTTGTTGAGCATCTTTCTTGTCGTATTGTGTACTTCCCCATATTTTCTTTTAGTGGCAGGTTAGCGCGGATTTTTGGACGCTATGGAGATTGATTTTAGCGAGGATTGTTTGGGAAAGATTTGTATTATTTATTTTGTTGTATAGAGCATTGGAGATTTGTATTTTTATTCGAGTTAGATAGTTGTAATTTTAATTCGAGAGACTTGTTGTAATTGAAGAGATTGAGATTAGTGGATTTATATTATTGTGGGTTTATTTAGATGGTCTACACCTTGTCACTTGTGGATTTGGATTTATTTTATCGCATTAGCACTTCGTTCGCTCTCCTCGGGCGGGCGGGGTGTTACAAACCAAAACTCACACTTCTTTAATTTTGCATATAATTTCTCCTTCCTAAGGATTTGTAACACCATCTCTAAATGCTTTTTGTGTTCTTCAATACTTTTGGAAAAAATAAGTATGTCATAACTGAAAACAATCACACATTGATCCAAATACTTCCTAAACACCCTATTCATCATATCCATAAAAGTGTTCGGTGCGTTAGTTAGTCCAAATGGCATCACAAGAAATCCATAATGACCATATCTAGTACGAAAAACTATTTTTCAAATATTATCTTCCTTAATCTTCAATTGGTGATAGCCTGACCTAAGGTCAATTTTAGAAAATACTTGTGCACCTTGAAGTTGGTCAAACAAATCATCTATACGAGGTAAGGGGTATTTATTCTTAATGGTCACCTTATTTAGTTCATGATAATCTATACATAACCTCATCGTCCAATCCTTCTTTTTAACAAATAACATTGGAGCACCCCAAGGGGATACACTTGGTCTAATAAAACCCTTGTCTAACAGATCTTGTAATTGAACTTTTAATTCCGTTAATTCTAAAGGTTCCATACGATAAGGTGGTTTCGATATTGGTATAGTTCCCGTAATAAGGTCAATTGTAAACTCTATTTGTCTACTAGGAGGAAGACTGGGTAAATCATCTGGAAAAACATCTGGAAAATGTTTAGCTATAGGAATATCTTCTAAACTACGGTCTTTTGTTTGCAAATCAATAACTCTCACAAGGAATCCTCGACATCCCTTCTTAAGAAAACTACAAGCTTGCATTGCAGAGATAATACGAATGGGAGATCGGATGCATGTTCCTTCAAAACTGAATTCGGGGTGGTTAGGTATTTGGAAAGTAACTCTCTTCTTAAAACAATCTACCTTAGCATGATACGATGCTAACCAATCCATACCCAAAATGACTCCAAAGTCTTTTATGTCTAAAACTATCAAATCAGCGAATAGTTTAGGACTACTAACATCTATAGGGCAAGAATTATATACTAAGGTTCCCATCAATAACTCACCCGAAGGAGTAGAAACGTGTATGTTATGACTCAAGGGTTAGGGCTTATTAGGAAAGTGATTAATAAAATGCACTGAAACAAATGAATGTGTAAAACCAGGATCTATTAAAACTTGAAAAGGTTGTGCACATATAGAAAGTGTACCTCATAATACTGCATTAGAAGCTTGGGTATCAAAGAGTGCAAAAAAACTACATTGTCTGCCTTGGTCCTTCTTTTCACCTGAAGGCTGTATCAGGATACTTGCTGGGGTTGGGCAGTCTTTTATCCGATGTCCCTTCTATCCACATCTAAAACAAGATCCCATATCCTTGTAACAAGGTCATCCTCCATGAATCTTCCCACATCGCTGGCATATCTTATTATTAAATAGTTTGTTATCATTAGCTCCCCCAACATTGGATGTACTCCTAAAATTATTTCTATTATTTAGGCTCTTCCCTATTTGTTCCCTAAACTTCTGCTTACCATCTCTAATTCGATTTTAGTCCTCACCTTCCCTTTCAACTATCGTAGACCTAGCCACAACGTCACTATACGATGTCAACTTTAGGATGGAAATCCCACTACGAATACTCAACCTTAACCCAGGTTCATACTTTTTGGATTTTAAAACATCACTTATCACAACATAAGGTGAAAAATGGGATAACTCAGTAAACTTTTTCTCATATTGACTAACAGTCATATTCCCTTTCACTAGACTCATGAACTCAGCTGCCATTTCATCCTTCACCATTTCTGGGAAATATTTCTCATAAAAGATCACCAAGAAGTCCTTCCAACCTATGCAAATATTCCTCTCCTCTTTTATTCTCTTAGTCATTCTCCACCAATGTTCAGCTTCACCTTCTAACATAAATGTTGGAAATGAAACTCTTTGTTCATCGGTATATTTAAGAACATCGAGCATATTTTTCATCTGCATCACCCAACTTTCTGCTTCAGTGGGGTTAAGAGTACCTTTTAAAGAAGGCAGGTTCAACTTCTTGAAAGGCTCAATGGTACAATTAGTTAGTTATATATTTCTTGGTGCTCCATTATTCACCTGATGCTCCACAATCTTTGCTAGACTCTCAATTACCTTGTATGAACCTTCTAGTCCTTCCATACTTGAACCACTTTTTCTCGCAGATGATTTTGGATTGGTGATTTTCTACATTAATGGCAAAACATAAGACCTATTATACTAACTCGTGATTGCAAATTAGAAGAACAATTATATATAAACAATTATATGTAGACTGTAAGATATATGGAGGGTTATCACATAAGTCAAATATTTAATCCTATATCTTATGTATGGAAACTTAAAATCGATAACGTTCAAAACTTATGTTCAGTAGTCTACGGGTTCATAACCTATGCTCTTATACAACCTCTATCACGAACGCGTCCCAAAATAAGTAGTAGGGACCGAGTGTCTTGACATGCCACAAAGACAACATATATTCTGACTTAAAATGTTTCCTTAAATAAATGCAACGAAAATATAATCACATGGCTATGAATCGTAAACTACTGAAAGTAAAGGAATTACATCAACAGAGCTTTGTAAAAAGAAACTTCATTTATTTTAAAAATGACAACGAGTTACAACTTAAGATGAAATTTAAAACTTATTACGAGAGAGCCAAACATGCTCTAAATGATAAAACAAACATAATAACAAAAAGAGCTCTAAAGCTAAATCTTTAACACAATCCTTTTTCGTTCCCTCCGTAAACCTACTTATTTCCTGAAAAATGGTAATTTATACAACATTAACTAAAAGCCGAGTAAGAATTAATCTCTAGACATTCCATGATTTTTTTAGAAAATCGATACCTATTCAATTTACAACATAAGGCATATACATATATGGATAGGAATTTGCAGTAAAATATATAAAGCAAACTTACAGTATATATTTTCATAATAAACAGTTCAGAATAGAACAGATAAAAAAATTTGAGCATTATATCAGTTAATAAATTTTCTTTTAATGGCCATGTACGCTCTAATACCTAGATAAACAGCTAGTGTCACCAGATGTTTCCACTTGGTAACAACACAAACGTAAAATCATGATATCTGAAACAACACCTTATTTAGGGCACACCAACGATAAACCAGTTGGGAAGGTACCACCCAAATATTTCCACCTGGTAGTTAAGGCCAACATTGTAAGAGAGTTTCCATAGGCCGAATCAATAATTTCAGAATTCAAATCAGATGTATATATCAAGAGATATACACATATAACGAACGATGGAATCATCGGTATCAGATGTATTTTGAGAATAAAGCATTTCACAAAATAGATATAGTTTACATAATATCATATAATCAAAATACGAAAGGAATGTCACAGAGTACTCACCTAGAACAGAAATCCAAACTTATAGATACAGAGTCTTGGATCGCTCGTTAATCATAAGACGAAACTTCTTCTTAAACTTCCTCACACTTTCTCTCTGTATTTATTTTTGAAATTTTGGAGTAATTTTGTATAGGAACTAATCCTAAGGCCTTCTTTATAGTTTTCCAAAGTTATTAGGGTGTTGACATGTGTCCCGATGACTAAGCGTTTATTTTGGCGAGTCAGTGTGTCGTGTGTCGCGTAGCGGGGCTATCTTGAAGTCTTAATTCACCAGACCGCAACACGTGCTTTAACATTTCTAAATGAATGACATGTGTTTTATCTTTTTGTATAAAGGCGACACGTGTGCGGTGGAGGTGTCAAAACCAAGCACGAGGTGTAATGTTATTAAGGGAGGGTCATTTTACACGTGAAGGGTATTTTAGTAATTTTACACCATACATTTTCAATATTTCTTAGAGGTACTTGAAAATATTTTATTTACAAAAGGGTTCTTTTTTATTTTCATTTTATTCCCTGAAACTTTCTTTATTTAAAAATGAAGTCCCTAAAGTTTCATAAAATTTTATTTTCTACTCGAAAACTTATCATTTAGCTTAGGATATGCTATAAGACAATGATTTAGTCCATTTTGATGAATAAGGAGGTTATTTAAAAGTGTTTAAGTCGTCCAAACCAGCCTCCCCCTTCCAAGAAATGAAAATATTACACATGGTGTGGTAATAAGACAAAATATGACTTAAAGGATGGACAGATTTGCCCTTATTTCGTAATTTCAGTATAACTTCTTGCTCGGACCTACATTTAACACAACATTTATTGTGTTAAAAATCTAATTCATATATCTACAAATTTTTAGGTTTTACCTCAAGTCAATTGTTATATTATATTGGTCAAAACTAGTTTCTAATATGAGCATTCCTACCGAAAACTTTAAAAAAATTTGTTTGTAAATAATTTGATATTTCATGATTTATGAAGGGAGGATTAGAATAAAATAACAAATTAACATTATACATATCACATATGAAATAATACAACATTTAAAACTATATATGAACATATAAAAGTGGGGTCATTACATGATTAGCTTCTTTGACTAATATTAACTTGTGACAAAAAAATCTGGATCATTTTCTGGATTGTCTTCATGACTCCAAGCAAACATGCTTTTTTTCCGCCGTATAAAGTTAATCAAATCTATTTTGAGGTCGGGATCCAGTGATGATCTGATATGAATTTTTCTCTCTGAGTTCTCGTCTTCCAAGATAATTTACTCAATTTCTTCACAGCCTTCCCTTTGACCAGTTTATCCTCATCTCGTGTATCTACCATTTGATTGCGTAGGTCTTTGTCAAATTTTTTTGCTCCTCCTGATCTATTGAGGTGTAATAACTGTAATACCCCGTATTTTTGTGATATTTATTTATGGGATTAATTGAATTAAATGTGTATTAATTGAGAATTAAATGTGTATTAATTGAGAATTAATCCGGATAAAATACTAACGAGATGTGAGTTGGTATTTGATTATAATGCGTATATATGGCAATATATGAATATTGAGAATATTAAAATTTTCGCGAGATAGAAATACGCCAATTTGGAAATTTTATTGGGACGCGTGTGACAGTCGCGCCAGGAACATTATTTAATTAAAAAGTGAATTTTATTTTTATCAACTGTATGATCATTTTGAGTGCGCCAACGTGTCCGGAAGGGTTAAAATAGTTAGAAAACACTAGGCGGGGGTTTAGTTTGGGTCCCGGGGCATTTTTAGGCCATACTGGCAACTTAAAAGGGTAGTTTGGTAATTTTGGAATTTGGGGATTTATGACCAATGAATTTTGGGAATTTAAAATAGGGAATTTCAGAACCCACTAACCCATTACCAGCAATTAACTGAGTTGAGGACAACGGGAGTTTTAGGAGAGGTTAGGAGAAGTCCCCAAAAAGAGAAACACAACCTCCATCTTCAACCTTCAACCTTGGGAGAAAAAGGAGAGAACAACCTTCATCAATTCAACACCAAATTCACAGAAAAATCCAAGGCAAGTGGTTTAATTATGTTATTTACAACGAATGTTTCTTCCATGCTTAGAAATTTATAAAAATTTGCATTATTTTGGGAGATTGACAAAAACCCATTGAATTGGAATTAGAAATTCACATTTAGATAAGGAAATTGCATGTAGGATTGTGTTTGGGTGATTATTCTGATAGAAATACATCTTTTATATCACAAAAACGGATTTAATTATGTCTATTGATGACTTTAAATTTCTAGGGTTCATGTTCATGAGATTTGGGAAAAATTGGGGAGATTTGATGATTAGATGTGGTTTAGGATGATTTGACCCCATATAAATGTTATTATACGACTTAAGTATGTTTAGGAATGATTAGAAACCTTGAACTACTGTTGGAATGATGTTTAGATGAGATTAGAGGTGAAGAAAATTGGGAAAAGCGAAATAGGAGAATTCTGAGCTCGAAACTGTCACCTCGTTAGAAGGCATGCCCAGGTCGTTTGAACGAGCTCGTTCGAACGAGCTTCTAACGAGTTGACAGTTTGAATTCTAACGAGTGGGATGTTTGTTCGATGCCTTTCGTTCGAACGAGATCTCGTTAGATGCCCACTTCGTTCGAACGAACTCTCGTTCGAACGAGACTTCTAACGAGTTGAAAGATTGGCCTTTTTGGCCTGATTCGATTTCTAGTGTCCCGTAACCATATTTAATTGTAAAGATAACCTTCCCTTGTTAACTATTTGGTATAATTGGGAGAATTGGGATATAATGAGGAGTGAACCAAATGATATTTGTGGATTAGGACGCTAGTGACTATATACGATGTGAGGATTATTGACGACGTAAATATTTGTACTAATCGGGTATATGAGAATTGTGTAACATTATAAGTTGGTATGAGATTGAGAAGTATACCACTAATAATTTATGGTAATTACTAAGATGTGTGTATGCTTAGTATATGTATATGATTTTATGTGTATGACATATCTACCATGCTTGCTATCACGGGAGGTTTACGTTCGCTTAGGGCCATCTATTCTTTGTGTGCCTACGGGGGGATATAGATTGGTACCTCGAGGAAATAGGTCAGAGAAGGACTTATTGGGAAGTTAACAAGTCTGCTGATCATGGGAGCGTAGGTATGTGCGTGACCCATGTGATGTGACTGTGTTCGCCTCCATTGTTTGTGATTATTGTTATCTGAGAACCATTCCTGAGAGATTCAGAATGCGTGATCCTTATGTACGTGATGTACCGGGATGGATAGCAGAGTATGTTTGCACCTCAGCTTAGTCTCGGGGTTCTTGTATTGTATATTTATGATGTGAATGATATACGGTTAAATGAACAGACTTGTCATGTTTAATTATGAGAATAATTTATTGTAACTCCTTGAGAAGATAAATAAGGGGATAACCTCCAGTAAATGGTAATTCTAATAATTGAGAATCCGAGTTTAAGTGAAGCTATCTATTCAAGTGATAACATTGGGAATTCATATTGTGAATCGAGTAGATGGGTTAGAACTTATGTCGGTTTAGTTAGATATAAATACCACTTAGATGGGTGTTGTACGTTAGGAGTCCACAATTAGACGAGAGGTGAGTATTTCATGCGAGAGCACGTCCTAACATGTATTTTGCATTCTTTGTTTAATGTTATTAAAGCACTTGATGTTTTTAAAATACTCTCCACTTTCGGGCTCTGACCCGTTTTCTTTCAAATCTATTTTTGTAAAAACCTTTTAGGTGCCCAGCCACAAGGACACCATGCATAGGATTTCCATTCAGGTGACGAGCTGTAGCTGTTTGTGGAAGTTACAGGGCCTTGCTAGTAGATGCTTCTTTTGTCTTGACTCTATTCAGTTTTCATCATTTGTAGGGCATGTCACCCATTTCTATTAGAGACATTTCATATTTCAGTTTTTCAGATTGTTGGCATGTAATTAATTCAGGATATACTGTTTTATTTATTTCAGTGGTGGGATTGTTGTGAGGGGTTTTCCTCCGGACTTATTATTAATCGTTGGTTACTTTATTGAGACTTTATGGTGTATGGTTATGATATTCTTTCATAATTCTTTTATTGTATGTTAATAAGACTTAATTTAAAATTTGACATCTTACCTTTTAAATACTAGGTGGTTAGTAATGATTAAAATATTTTCAACAGTGATGTTGTTAACTGGACCAACTTGACATTTTGTATTAATTTAATAAAGGAGTAGCTACCCGGTATTTAATTATTCAGGGTGTCACAATAACATTCTATGGTATCTACTTCCTTCTCTTCTACTACCCCAACCCCATAATGAGTTGGTAATTTCAAACATTGGTGCACTATAGAGGGGGAAACTTTTATCTTGTTCAACCCTACTCTGCCATGTATGATGTTTTATGCCAAATTATCATTTTTGTTTAAGATGAAGAAGAATATCTTTTCTGTTCTACAGATGGGTCATGAGTCGATCGCAACTTCTAGCATAAATGTGCCCAAAGGATATACCTTTTCTCCTGAGAAGTAATAAGTGGTCGGTGATAGGGTTCAAGCTTTTTGTCCCTCAATCTTAAATTTTGAAACAGTTGTAAAACAAAACATTAGGGAAACTACCATTGTTGACTAAAATTCTTACCACCCTTCTTTCATGTACCAATATAGAAATGACCAATCAATCATTGTGTGGATATAACATGTCGAACAACTTATCTTTGGAGAAGTTAACCACAAGGTGATGTTTGTTTACCTTCCTAGGAAGAGTGTCCGTGACTTATGTCAGATTGATCTATTTGATATGAGCACAGGCCTTCGCCTCACTGAGATAGGCTTTCCTCTCTGCGAGATCATTTCATCCTCTAGTATCTCCTCCTGTAATGAAGTTACATATGAATGAGATTATTTATACCTCATGTATAGGCCTTGGTCCTCTTGGGGAGGTTTTGATCATTATCTGAATTATCATCCCTTGCCCTTTTCTTTCATCAATTTTCCTACAAGGAGACTCTAATTGTTATCTTGGTCTTCAGTCGTCATTATGATCAGATCGACCTCCTCTATCCTAAAACTTTGACAAATTTACCCACCTAATTAAATTATCAATCTCATTCTTTAGGGGTATGAAATTATTGGTGTTATGGTCTTGCTCCCTATGAAACTCACATTATTTGCTCATGTCTCTTCTGTTCGCTGGGACTTTTACTTTATCAAGCGATTTTAGGTCTTTGCTCCCGCGAATTTTCTTTAAGATGTGGTGGACACCTACCATCAATGGAGTATACTCAACATATCACTTTAGTTTGTTACTCTTCTTATCCTTCTTCTCTTTTTTCTAGGATCTCTTGATGTAATTATCTTTGGAGTTGATTACCTCTTTGAAAGCCATAGCTTCTTTGACGTTCATTATTTTTTAGGCTTTGGCTAATAACTCCATCATCATCTTGGGTGGATCCTTAGTCAATGCCCAATATAGTTTTCCCACCAGCACACCACTCATAAGGTTGTGATGGCTTTCTTCTCATTGTAATAAGTTACATCTAGCTTCTTAATGTAAAACTCGTGATAAACTCATGAGTTGTCTCTTCGGGCTTCTATAGTACATTTAAAATACGGGCTACCCTCTTTCCAGGCTTGTTACCAAAGTAAAAGTTACTAATGAAGAGATCATCCAGTTATTGGAAACTTAAAATTATCCTCGTGGTAAACGAATGTACTAAATTTGTGTTGATCCCATGATTGTACTTAAGAATGCTCGACCGCGCATCTCGTCCGAGATCAAATAAATATCTATGACCGCTTAGGGTTACTGTACATGCAGCAGTGGATCAGTGTTATCATTTTACTTTGGGTTACCATCGTTGGTTTAAATTTTATGGGTGTAATATAGCCCATGATTGATGGGGTGAATGAAGATCCTTTCACACATGCCTTCTGTAAAGAATCCTTTGATTTATCCATTTCCCCCACATGATATTTCGGACGCTGAATTGATCCCTTTCATAGCTAGTCATCTTTCTCAGCCGTAGTCGTTACGGATCTTTTTGGTCGATCGTGATTTTATATCAGACTCTATTTTCGAGAAGTTTATTCGGTGTGCCCCGACCTACGTGATGTAATCCTAGGTCTGGACGAACATTCTGTCCACTTGGAAATAGACCTTTAGTCTGATCTATTATATCCAAATCTAGTGAGAACTCTGCAATATTATCTTCTCATCATTTGTGGACCTAAGCAATAAAATACAGGCCGTCTGCTCAACCATTTCAATATGTTAGGCCTTTCTTCAAAAAATTTCTACTCATCGTCAAAACTAGTTGTTCTGAGAGATGAGGTATCTCCCAGGAGGTACAACCTATCATTTTAAGATCCTGAATATCAAGACTTGTTTTCTTTTTCATGTGATCCCCCACTTAGCCTCGGATTCTTTAACACTCGAGTGTGATATGTATATCATCCTCCTCATCGAGGAGTAAGATGTGGAATTTTCATTCTTCTACTTGGACGTTCACTTCCTGTCGGGTTGGAGGATTATCCACTAGGTTTGTCCTGTCTATATTAGAGTGTATCCATCAGCTGTTTAATACTTTTCTTGCATTGCCTCTTGGATTATAGCCAAGCTCATCAGAATTCCTATATATCCCCCATTCTAACAAGGGTTAAGGGTGAAATGTTTTCATTTTCACAACTACTCTCTAGATATTCTCCCATTTCTATGGATTACAAAAGGTGGACAGTCATGGTTCAAGATTTAATGGGTATTAGATGGTAGGAAATAACAAATGGCCTATTATTCCCACAGACAGTGCCAATCGGTTATCGTCAAAATTTATGTCGGTATTTTCAATTCTTAGATTCAAAATACCAAAAATATACTGTAACAAATAAAGAGATTAACGGACTAGAATAAAGAGAGAGATGAGAAATTAGGATTGAGACAGAGGACTAATATGGTTTGGGATAGTATGATGCATGCATCCATATATGTTATTCAGGGGTTTATTATTAAATCATTAATGAAGATGGTTACAAACTCTTAAGATTATCTATGTTTGTACATCATTTTTTGTCCCTTCCTTAAATGGGAGTGTGTGATATTTATAGGAGAGAGCGATGGACAGGTAGAGTGACTTTATAAGTCAGGCAAGTGCACCCGTTTACATTATATATTCAATGAATGAAGATTTAATTATAATCAACTGAACGGATTTCCCCATATGTGTTTAATGAGAGATCTACAATTTCCCATGTGTGATACATACATGCACCTAATGATTTAAACTAATAACATTAGTTTATTGTGGCCGACTGCCTAGCTGACTAAGAGTAATGCTGATCCGACCATGGAGATGATGTGTCGACCACGTTTAGTGAGTGAGCTCAGCTTTTTTATAATGATATGTGTCAAAATACCATTAGTCCACGTCTCATTCCATATTTATGATACAACACCTCCTATAAATAGGAATACAGAGCAGTAGTTTTGGAGAGACTTTTCCAATCTTTTTAAGCTCCCAAACTTGTTTAAAAATCTCTCCAAGTTCATGTGTTTGCTTTGAGAAATTTTTTTTCAAAACAAAGCCCTAGTTTAAACCCATGTTTCATATCCAAGAATTACATATATATATGTCTCTTTTAGATCTCCCTCTTTTTCATCAAAGTGGATTGCTCTTCATATTGTGAGTGTTTGCTGTGGTGGGTATCGTGTTTAGTGTTGTGCAATGGTTGGACTAGTTATGAGAAAGTAAGATCGGTGGGATACCAAGAAGTGAGAAAGATCATGCATTGTGTGGATGTTAGAAGGCATCCAATAGTAACTGTGAAAATGTGACAAGGATCAAGGAAGCGCGCCAAGTAAAGGTTATAATCATTGTAGGACTTTTAACTTCATTTTCCCTAGGTAATCGGAGTGTTTAAGAATGCAAAATGTGTGTTAACAATCTTGTCATGCATTTTATTTTGATTCTATATTATGTATTGTGTGGGTTAATTCCTTCATATATTTAATTCATGAAACAAGTAAAGTTTCTTTTTAATTAAATGGTTAATTCTTGACTAGTTTTATATCCGATGAAATTACTAGGGGAAGGGGGATTGTATTCCGACCTTATCTTTCATATTAATTAGTCAATTAAACTTTAGTATTCCATGCGTAGTTAACTTAGATAGGATTTAATTACTTTCGCTAGAAGTAGTATACAAATATCCACCATAATCAACATTTCGTTTTCTCTTTTGCCAGTCACTCGTTAGGGTTAGTTATCTTACTTAGTATTCGTCATGAGAGATCGTCTTAGTCCCTATGATCGACACCTGATTTATGGATTGTTAATTAAGTGACCGTCTTACACTTGAGTCGTATTTACATGCGTTAGAGAAACTTTTTGAGTCTCATTACTTTCAATTGTTTTTCAAACTTGAGAAATTTCATCCTTTAGAGCCATATCATCATAATTAATGTCAGGCTCATCATTCAAAACACGTGTTTCCTCATTTTGAGCTTTCAAAGCAATGTCCTTATATTTCTTCTACTTTTTGGAGGAAAACATATTGAGCTCAGATGTTTGAAGATCACCCATAAGCTCTTCGAGTTTCTTAGAGTCTAAAGTGCCCAAGGAATTCAAAATTGTCACTTTATAATTAAATCCTTTGGGAAAGGACCTTAATATTTTCTTAAAATCACGATTTTTGAGTATTCTCTATCTCAAGCTAAAAGACGAGTTCATAATATCTGATAATATAGTGTATAACTCATCGAAGGTTTAACTCTCCTCCATCTTAATAGTTTGAAACAGAGTGGGGAGGCTTTCGAGTTTTGAAGCCTTAACATCACTAGTGCCTTCATGGGTGAGTTGGAGCATGTCCCAAGCCTATTTTGACATTTCACTTGTCATTATACGATGAAACTCTTCTGGTATGACCACATAAAATAGAGAATTTAAACCTTGATAATTAAAGTTAGAAAACCTATGCTCTTCCTCACTCCAATTTTCTAAGGGTTTAGGGATTCTACATTCCCTAGCTTCGACAGTGGGTTGAGTCCACCCTTTAACAACTGTTAACTAAGACCAATCATCTACATCCTTAAGTGTTGATTTCATACGCTTCTTCCAGTTTGCGTAATTAGACCCATCACACAAAGGAAGTCCAGAAACAAAATTACCCTCCATATTAAAACCGCTAAAATTCATGGCTAAACACATATCTAAACATGATAACTTAGTTCTCTAGCCTCGATACCAATTTTTTCTTATAGGAGTAAGTAGGGTGGTCTAAAGAAAAAGTCGATTTTCAAATTTTCAAATGAAATACGTAAACTTAAACTAAACTAACCCTAAGCACCAATTTTAAGAAGTTCTTGTGAAAAACAATTTACTAAATTTTATCTCATCCTAAAACATACATTTAGGTGTACGAGAATAAAATAAAGAAACAGACCATAACACGTGAATGTAGGAGGAAAACACATAAAAAGAAAAATATCGAATGATCCATCCATACAAATTCATTATGATGAGGAATCACAAAAGACAGATAGTAGACTTACAACATAGACTCGACACCCTTACAAGACTTAATGCTCTTCCGTCTTCGACCTCTCCTTTATAGTGCATGTGAGAGTCCACTTACTCAGTGACATAACGTGTGAGTCCACACATGCCTCGATATCCACCAATTCGGGATGAGGTACCATCTACGAATCTAGAATATGGATGCACCGCTTTTTCACTGCAACATCACACCACGGAGTTCACCGCGTGTAAATAGAGAATACAAAATCCACCATATGAAACGTACTCAATAAAGATGATGAGGAGTAAAACTTTGATGTAAAACAAGATCTTAAAGCATCTAAATATTGAATCTTGAATCTCAAAAGGTTTGGGTGAAACTAGGGTTTGGAATCTTTTGATTTGTGATTAAATATGTGATTTTTACCAAAATTCTTAATGAAAACTAATGCCACCACTAGTATTTATAAAAAAACGCATTTCTTGAGGCTTTGCATGTCTTGTGGAAACTTGTTCAAATGAGATTACTAGGTTCGTTCGAACGAGATTACTAGGCTCGTTCAGATGGTTTATGCATTCTCATTTGAATGGACATCGAACGATCTTTGAATGAATAATTTTGGGAAAATACATAAATCTCATTTGAAGCTCGTTCGAACAAGATTGCCTTCTCATTTGATCCCCGTTTGCATAATCAACAAACAAAAACAAAAATCTTAAAAAATCATTTCCCAAAAATAGACCTCAGTGATTTTAAAAAATGAACACCCAAATCTAAATCCAAGGATCCACATAAATATGCATTCATACCTCTTAAGATCCATGGACGATGAAGACTAAATATGGCACGAAATACGACACAATGAATGTAGTCTTTTGAACTTGACCGCTACATCTTTAAACAAACACGTCATAGGTTTTAAAGGTCAACAACACAAAGCCTAACCTCTAACTCAAAATGGTTTGTCCAGAATTAAGTCAATACATAAAAATTAACTCAATCGAAAATTTATCCTTACATAACATATGCCCCAAATAAATTTTAAAATTACTTTTTACACCTAAACTTTAGTGTTTATATATATACATATATTATCATTAAAAAATTATGGGGGATACATCCCCCACTTGTCCCTTAATGGAATTGTACCTTCTCAAAGAAGGAAGTTGTTTCCCCCTCGTTTGATTCCTCCTTGCATGAGCCTTCAGAGGTGGAAGCTTTCTGGTAATCAAAGTCACGAGGATGACCGTAGTTTGTTCAATTTGTCCTAGAGATGAAGGAAGGGGTCGAACTCTTATAATCGAGAAGAAAGGAAGTCGACCTAGGGTGGTCAACAACCCTAATCTTATGTTGAAAATGCCAAACCTTCTAAAGATCATCAAAATTAATGTCTTAAATGCAAGGATATTTCTTCCTACTTATATATATTAAAGACAAATGAAAGGAATTTATCTTTACTCAAATAAAAAGATAAACATAGAAAGAGAATCTAATTGCAACCTAGCCTATTACTTTCCCTTCGTGAGGTCACCTTGGTCCTCTATAGCAGACGTTCTTAGGAGGTGGGGATACTGCTAGTTCTTCATAATGATACCATGATCCTAATAGTCTTTGATGGAATTAAAAAAAATTATGACCAAGTCCTGATTGGACACTTTCTTTTTCAACTAATAAATATTTTCACGGGCCAAAGTCCATTAATAGCAATAACTGATATCATCAGTCCCAAAATTAGTCCCATACAAGTCATTAATGTGGTGAACCTCATTAACCATACTCCAAGTATTTGGAGCAACATGGGTTAGTACCATATCGAAGTATTCACAAAACTCAAGAAATAAATGGTTTGGGGTGAAGTTACCCCACATTCAGAAATAAAAATCAAAGGCAGCCAATGGACTTTGTTAAGGTACAAGGCTCACATGGTCCCTCTACCCGTTCTTTTGTGACCCATTAGGAAACATAGTGGTCAAGTTTGAAATTTTCAATAGTATTTTTATTAATTACGTATACCATTTTGAAGAATAAGGGAAACTCAGAGAAATAATCAAGGAAAGAAATTAAGAAATACATAAAAACTAAAGAGATAGGGTTAAGCGTGCTTACAATGAAACAAGAGTAATGAAAGCGCTTCTCCAAAGTTTCTAGGTTTGAAATGAAAGGGAGAGAGAGGGAATGGTTAATTTTTAGTGGAGAATGATTTTAATATTTTTACGTGTAATTATTATGCGCATGTGATAATTGTCGAAGTAACGACCGTATTTCTCCACCGCTAAGTAAAGACGTCATATTTACCAATGTGACCCTGGTCACATAAGCGACAAAAGCTTTTCATTTTCTGGGGTATTTACAAAATTTATATCTTACTAACACACAAAGACTCCAAACAGTTATCGACATTTAACCAAAGGAAGAATTCTTCTAATCTTACAAAGCATGGAGACTTATCAACCATCAACGGCCGAGCAGAGGTGCAAAGCCCTGCGATCACGAGGATCCCCTAGAATTTAGGATAATTGTGGAGTCAATAATTGAACTAGGGTGTGCTCAACAACATGCTCTTAGGCCACATGCACCTATAATCAATGAAGACTCCAACTCATACTGAACTTGTTTAATTCTATCACTTATAACGGTAGATCGTGATATATGATATGTCCGAACTCTTAGGAATAACTATTAATGGGTCTTAGGATTTTCTTAAGTTCTTATAAATGTAAAACCACCCAACTTAAAGTGGGCATGTATCATTGTAATGTCGAGAAGTACTATAACTCTGTCGACCTGAGTTCTTAAACAATAAACAAAAAACTTTACCACCCCGTGTTTGAAGACACATTGACGAACAACATACATCTTGTGATGTATGTGTGATCTAATTATTTACTATCATTATTATGATTTCTTTGTTTGTGCGCATTGAATATCATCACCTGTAAGAACTTAACACACACACACACACACACACACACACACACACACACAGATATATATATATATATATATAGGTAAAGAATCACAAGTGAACCTAAAAAGCCGACTTTTTAATGGAACTTAACAAAAAATACCTAACAACCCATTAATTTTAACTCCTATGTTGTAATTGGTCCACGCCAGCGGCAACGGACATGCGTGTGACCCAAGACCCCCTTACCCCCCCACCACCCCACCCCCACCCCCTAACCCACCACGGTAGACCTAATTTGGCATCCGTTGCCACTGGCGCGGACCAATTACAACATAGGAATTAAAATTAATGGGTTTTTAGGTGTTTTTTATTAAGGTCCATTAAAAAGTCCTCTTTTTAGGTCTACTTGTGATCCTCTCCCTATATATATATATATATATATATATGTATATTCAGGTGTGAACCTTAAATTACAGACCTTAGAAAAATAAATTTTTTTAAATAGTAAAAGTTGGTGGAGACTATATCCATAGTGACAAAATCCTTAATAGATAATGTTATCCGAAAAATAAAACCATAAAGTGGTTGAGATGAAATTTCAATCACTGAAGTGATAATATTTATCAACTTTTCATCACACCCACTTCTAGGTTGAATTATCCGATGAAATTATTTGTACTTAATCTCCTCACTATGAAAATAATCTCCACCAATTTTGGTCGAAACAATCATGAAGGATTTAAGTTCTAAAATATGGATTGATTTTTGTAAATTGAACAAAAAATCTCTTATTCATCTTCAAATCCACGAACCCTTTTGTATTTTCTCTCCAACATTTAAGTTTTAGTACTTTCTCAAACTGATCTTGTTGGGTTCATAGAAGGATTCCGTTCATTTGGGAGTGACTAAAAGTATGAACTTATAAAAAAAAATACAATTAAGTAGATTGATTTGAAATTTAGATAAGTGGTGAAAAATATTGAGCGTATGTATATAATTTTTAAACATTATTCGTTAGATATTCGTTGGTATATGATTTTTATCGTCATAACATTTCAACTACAATAATAATTCTTTGCATTCGACAGTTAGAATACCGCAGGAAGGTCCCACCTGTCCATAATCTAGAGTTGATTTCATATAAAGGTTTAGTAAAATAACATCGGGGTATTTTTCTTAATCGAAAACCCCTCATGCCATGGAGATGGACTAATAAATTAAAAGATATGACCAAACCTATTAAAAATAATATTATAGTTAAATACATTTTAACGTTTTTAAGTTTGCATGTTTTATTAGTTTGGTCTACCACCTTTAAATCTTGATACATTAAACCTCCCTCCTCAACCTCTCTCAACTTCCACCACCAGCATATTCCCCTTGTTATAAATACTCCCTAAATCTCAAATCCAAAGACAAAATCAAGTGAGAGTTTATTGGTGAAAATTCAAAAATCAAAAATTTGGGGATTGATTCAAAACCAAGCGTGAAAAAGGTTTGATCGTGCCAAAATCTGTAAGTTGATTTTGAAAGTGTATAGATGTGTACACGAACACACACATATACATATGTAATTGTTTATGTGAAAAACATAAATAAAGTACCTAAAATAGGTTTGGTCATATCTTTTAATTTATTAGTCCATCTCCATGGCATGAGGGGTTTTCGATTAAGAAAAATACCCCGATGTTATTTTACTAAACCTTTATATGAAATCAACTCTAGATTATGGACAGGTGGGACCTTCCTGCGGTATTCTAACTGTCGAATGCAAAGAATTATTATTGTAGTTGAAATGTTATGACGATAAAAATCATATACCAACGAATATCTAACGAATAATGTTTAAAAATTATATACATACACTCAATATTTTTCGCCATTCATCTAAATTTCAAATCAATCTACTTAATTGTATTATTTTTTATAAGTTCATTCTTTTAGTCACTCCCAAATGAACGAAATCCTTCTATGAACCCAACAAGATCAGTTTGAAAAAGTATTAAAACTTAAATGTTGGAGAGCAAATACAAAAGGGTTCGTGGATTTGAAGATGAAGAAGAGCTTTTTTCTTTGTGTTCTAGAATACTTCTAAAGATCCAACTAATGACGAGATCCGACGCAATGAAAACGAGACCGTGGGATCTCTCATAACGTGGTTAGGAACTAATTAGTCATGCCATGAGAAAATTATGCACCATTGTTGGGAGAGTCAAGCGATGATGTAGCATCGGTCTCGATAACTATGATGTTCTTCCACTCACCTGTTAAACATATAAGATTTTCGCGAGGGAGAATTTTAGGTTCATTAATTTCTACAATTCTTTTATTGACACTTAAAATTGAAACTACTTTTTCCAAACATGTTGCAATTTGAACAAGAAGGCGGGACCTTTGAACAAGAAGGCGGGACCTTATCAACCTTGTCTAGGAATCCCTCCACCTGCTCCAAGCCCGATATACCATACACAATCTCCATGGAGTGTTATGTGACTTATATAATTGTCATTTTGTTGGACGATGACGCCCTAACCACATTTATCTACTGTAGGTTTGAGTGGCGACCAATCGACAAAATATCACTAAATATTATCAAAGGTCCACGACAACTCCTTCACTGATTTTCCAGACATTCAAGTGAACCTAAAAGGGTGTATGAACTTCCTTGATCGATCCCGTAACGTGATGGCTCATCTTAAGTGGGTGTTATTGGAGGAAAAATTAATAATTGTTATAAGAAAATAAAAAACGATGGAAAGAAGGTAAAAAAAAAAACGAGAAGTCACGACTACTCCAACTTTGACCCCGTATATGTTTATATTAAGAGGAGAAAATTAAACCATCCTCAATAAGTGGGAGGCAGAGCTAATAGTGAATGAGTGACACGGTCCCAACAATGGAATTTTTATATTTTGTGTGGATGATGTGTTTTTTCCGAAAAAAAAGTTACAGTTGGTTGAATCAGTAGAAGAATAAGTCGAATCGAGATGTTCTGGAATTATTTTCCAATAATTAGGGGTCTTTGATCCTACTATGTATGATTAGATAGTTGTGTAGTGGAATGAAGGATTAGGCATCCCCCATGCTATGGTTCCCCATTTTTCAAACCCGCTGCCGCATTAGGTTAGTGGGTTGGGGGATAATACCTCTTTTGCATCCCAAACTGCGCTACCATCCTAGGCGTGCAATAGTAAGTAATCCAAGCCATCCCATATTACTCGCCAACGATGGATAACCAAATTTCTTATAGGTACTAAATACGACGTACTCCATGAATGAGTAAAATTAAGGTTGCATTAATGAGAAAGATCTCTATGGAAACCGTTGAAAAAAGATTAAATATGTGGAAACTTTTTATCCTTTAATGTTAATGAATTATACTGTATAAATGTTATGGCTTATTAATTAATCAAATGGAATATTAATTAAATTCAGATTTTTTTTTAAAGAAGCTAAAATTTATTTATAATCATAAATAATAGAGTAATTGCTCTTAATTTTAAATGGACGTGAACAAAATTTTAAAACTAACCGGCACACTAGCGTGGCACTTTAACCATTGTGCGAATCATGGGCGCGGATTTGGGGTTTCCAACATCTCCAATATTTGCTACACTTAAAAATAAAAATAAAAAATTGAGGACATTTTTTTCTAAAATTTGTTTTTTTATGAAATGATATTTTGCATAATGCTCTGGAGTACTAAAATTGCCAAAAGAATTAGGAAGACCTTATTAGACTTCACTAAATAGGGAAGAAACATCATAAATTCAAAATCATAAGAGGGAATTTTTTTTACCATTATGTTAATAAAATATTATAATAATACAATGACCGTTCATTTTCATACATAATAATGAAATGATGCCTAAAGTTAAAATGTCACCTTAGAAAAATTCATACTTCATATTTGTCATATCGAAATATCATGTGTGTATCGTGGTTTACTTTTTAAATGGTGATTCTTCATCTGTCATTGTCAGTATTTTTAGCATCATTTAAGAATAACTACGTAAGAGCCATTTGCAGTAGATTCATCCATAATTTCTATCAATTATAGACACTGTCGGCCCCGGGGGGAGGCGGACGCCTAGGGCCCCCAAATTTTGATCGATCATTTTACGAGTCCGAATTTTTTTAAAATAACATTTTTTATGTGCCTTAATTTTAAAAGATTGTAACACTTAAGAGATACTAATTGTAGCCCAGTTGATCACAAACCCTTTTAAAGAAGCATGTGATTTCTTGTTCAATCTCAATAGACTACATCATTTTTTTTTATGTTACATCAAAGAAGCCACATTTGGTGCAATTGGGCTAAGACTAGGACAATTAATCAGAAAAATAATTCTAATGACCTACATTAGGTCCCAAGATATATAAATATTGTGTTTTAAATTATTATTTTCTAAATTAGTTTATTTAATTTACGTTTTCTTAGTTAGTTTAAATTAAAGTACTATAAACTTAGATCACCCCCCCCCCCCCCCCCTTCAAATAACATTTTTTCTTTACTTTTTCCTGATGAGCACAGGTGTTTTTACACAGATATTTAAATTAAATTCAACCACTCTTGTACTTCGGGATGAAAATATATTAAGTGATAGGATGTTATTATGATAATAAACTCGCATGCAGCCCGCGCGATGCGCGAGCGCATTATAATCTGGTATAAAGAATCACAACGCAACACCTAAAAAAAATATATATAATAAATTTTGCCTACTAAGACTTGTCAAAAATTCAAATAATCTTGTAAACGCGATTTCATACCTTAAAATTGGAATATTCTTTGTTTTAAATTGTTAAAAATTTTCAATTTCATATTAAATCCATCAAATTGGGTTCTCGAACACACCCCTAATTTTAGTTGAGTGCAAAAATTAAACATAATCACTCTCGATTTTAGCCTGTTGTACTTCAAGTTCAATTCTTTGTAATTTTCATTATGGGCTTCCAACGCTATATTCAAGGTGCTCACTTTTCCATTTCATTGTCACACATTCGCTCCCACAATTCGATACTTTTTCCTTTTTATCGCCTTACATTAGCTCCCCGAAAATCGGTACAACGTATTGGGAATTACATTTATAAGGTTGAGTTGATGAACTGTCGGAGAATGAATTTGTCGAAACCGAACTTGATGCTATTTTCCTGAAAACGAAAAAATTAAGTGTGTTAATTTCCTATTTTCCATTAGGAATTAGTAAAAAAAAAAATTGGGACTACTGTAAAAAAATAAAAATGATATCAACATAGCAAGTAAAAAGGATCGGGGAAAAAAGTTACATACCTAACAAATACATTATATCATCACTGAAACTAAAAACGATCATAAAAAAAAGGGCAGCAACAATACGTGTTCGGTTGGTTGAAGATAGCAGGGAAGCAAAATGGGTTATCCTTTGGGGTGGGGAATTTTTTTCGTGGAATAGAGTTAAGCATGTTTGACTCATTTTTGTGGGGTGTGAGATTTCGTAAAGGGTTAAAAGTTTCGTTTGCCTATATACTAATACGACACGGTTTTACTTAGGCCCGAAAATTGGTCGTAAGTCGTATGTGAGTCGTTCTCTCTTGATCATTCTTTATCTGTAACATACAAAGAAAATAATTAATTTACATATGTATATAGATAGATAAACACACTTACAAACAAAGATTCTCAACAGTTCATAAACGAACCTGATGAGTTTAATTTATATTTGACTAATTGAGTAAAGAAATTGACGTACCGAGTAGGAAAAAAAGGGACTGATTTTGAGAGGCTCATCCATTTTCATGAGTATTTAGACATATTTTGAAGACATTATATATAGGGAGAGAAATGAAAAGTTTAGGGGAAGACCTAGACGTACAGAAAAATTTGAATGGTTAATGCGAGTGCATAGAGAGAGGAAAGACTGAAAATAAGAATAGAAATTGTCATGTGGACTATCTTAGAATTAATGGGCAGCTTCTAATTCATTAACCTCTCTTAGCCATCATTTTAGAGGTATTATATAAATAAGTATATTTTTTTGTAGATATTAATAAAATCAAGAGGTCCCATTTCGAGTGTTCGCCTCCAGTCCCCATATTCGTGGGGTCGGCCTTAATGATAGAAATACATAATCCTTCTTATATTTTATCGGTAAGTATGACCAAACAAGTAGAAAAGGAAGAACATAATATTTAGTGTTGCTTATCACAAAAGAATGGATCTCTCAGAGAATTTTACTTTTGTCCACCTATGGCGCATAAGTTGTATGTTGCGGTGTAAAATTTTACTTTTTTTATTCTAGATATTATCATTTTAACACTATATATATATATATATATACACACACACACACACACACACAAAGAATCTCAGGCGCTGGTCATCTATGCGAGATTGTTTTCAAAAGAATTCAAAAAATATTTTTTTGGTGGTGTGTTAAAACATGTAAGGGCCCCCTACATAAATCAGCACAATATTTTTTTTGCTATTTTAAAAAAATATGTCAATATAAAAATGTCAAATATTGATCCACGTTTTTAAAATAACAAGAAAGTTATTTTGAGTTGATTTTTCAGAATCCTCTTAAATGTTTAAACGCAACACAAAAATAAAATAAGAACTTTTTTTAGATTTTAAAAATAATTTCCCATTGATGGTCCGCACAAACCATCTCACGCGAGAGATGTATTCTCTCTCTCTCTCAAGTATTAATGGGTCATGTTATAAATTAGAGTCCTGTTATGAGTCCCAAATGAATCTCCCAAAATTACTTTAAAAGTAATTATTTTTTGTGCCCTGATAAAACTCATGCTCCAATGCAATACTTAACAAGTAAGTGGAACAATAAGTGAAATCCACGTCACTTTAAGAAAAAACTTTGACACTCATATCATTATTCTATAAATTAATAAGAATTCGCCTTACATACAAGTTTTTTAAAAAAAATCTTCTGCGTGGCCCAGTCCAACTATTAGGTTTTCTTTCATGCCTTTGATCATGTGGCCTTTTGTCTACATGGAAAGCTTTGTGGGTTCACATGCACCACCCTAATGATTGCTTACATCCCATTAAATAAGTTCAAATGAGAACTTTTTAGATCCCCTTTTTTAAATAACACAAAGACACTTTACGTTCAATCAAAGTATCATTGTGCACAATGGGATGCATCTACTTGATAAAGACATGTTTTATTATGAGAACAAATGAAAATAATAATAATAATAATTCAAGCAATCTTAGAAAGATTGAGGCAGCATTCCATAAGTTATGGTTTATTTATATAAGGAATAAAATGCAAAATCATTCATCCCACTCTCTCTCTCCTAAGTGAAACTATAAGACACAATATCAGAAGTGGGCATTATGTGCTCCACTCATATAAACTTTTGTTTTGCCTCTTCCTTTAATTTTTTTCCAGCCCCATTGAAGTTTGTATATGTTAATCAACAAATTTCAAAGCTTTGATAAGATGAGAGTAGGGACATTACTTTCTTGTGATATAAAGTGCATTTGTCGAAACCCCTTTTTGTGATTTAAAGGAAATAAAATGGATGCTTATATGATCATTCGTGTCCACTTTCATCAAAATAATGTTGATAAGCCAATTTTATAGTGATATTATATTTTTATAATTTGGGAAAAACTTCTAAGTATAGTAACCACTTTGATCATCTAAAAATATTCTTAGTTCTGAAGTACAAATTCAAAGGATAACATAAACCAATCATCGATTTCAAAACTAAATATACAAATTTTTCTAGCAACGCACAAACCATCTCAATCAATTAAACTACGAACAACACAGAAAAGGATGGAACATGAACACAACATCTAACTGATTACATATTTGAATGTTATTTTCTTATGTTTCCCCCATTCAGCAAGCAAAGATATCATCGTTAGTATTGTAAGGAAATTTAGGGTATGTTTGTCATCTTTATTATTGTAGGGAAATTTATTTAGAATATATATGGGAAGCCTGAAATTGGAAAAAATTTAGGGGCATAAATCAAATAGTTCCTCGAACATTTTTTAATGCACGTTTAATCCAAACCTTTTTATTTTACTTCAAAAATTATTTACCATGTCGCTGGTGTAGACCTTTAAAAATAAGAGAATATTAATTAAATAGATGTTTGAGAAATTTTTTTGTGCAAAATAAAACGCTTAAATAAAATGTGTACTAAAAAATGTTTGAATTTTTTTTTAGTATTTGACCCAAAATTTTAATTAATTTTTGAAAAAATGAACAGAAAATACTTCAATTTCAATTCCAAACCTTAAAATTCAGCTTCCAAACTCACCCTTATTGATTTGTCTAATTATCATATCTGTAAAACTTGTTTTTCCATGAATAATTAGAAGATATTTTATCTTCAACGAGACTGATGAGTTCCAGCCGCCGGGTTGTATTAGGTTCTAAAGATGAACATATGAGTCAAAAAATACCACAGCAATATGGCGTAATTTAAACTATAGGTAATTAGTTTAACACTTCAAAAACTTTTCATTCAGCGGATGATTCCTATTTCTTTCGCTTTTCATTATACCCCATTGTAGTCGGTGCCCATTAAATTCTTTTTCCAAATAAACAAATGTTCATATAGCTTTTCTTAGAAAAGGCACTATAATTCTTTATACCGATTTTTTTTAAAGTAACATATAACTTGTGCGTACGAGAGATGTATAATAAATAAATATAAAAATAATTAAAAAGATTAATATATATCATAAATATAATATCTTATCTTAAACCCATTATACTTTCTCAAAATTTCCACGTGTTGCATATAATCTATGTTAGAATTTGAATAGTTTGCTTAGATTTAAATTTCTAGATACATATTTATTCAATATTTCAAAGTCTACACACATGGGGCTCTTAAAAATATTGTGGCTCTTACGACCAAAAATAATACATGTAATACTCCTTTCTGTCTTTTAATGGTGTAATAATACTTTGGTAATTAAATAACAAAAGTACATTTAATTTTTATTTCTATTATATTTATGAAATTTAATTTATATTGCCCAAACAATCTACAAAAATTAAGAAATTCTGATAACTTGAATACCAATGATCTTCTCTCTCATGATCAAATTTTACGATCCGGTATTACATTTTTCTTCTAATTTGGGTTTTCTTGAATCATCACCGACGCTTAAAGTTTTGTACTCCGGCAATGTGCGATGCCGATGTAAAGTCTGAAACCAACAATTGAGACTCGATTATTCCGGTTAATATTTCATCAGGTTCTAATGAAATAAAAACTAATTACTTGGGATTTAGTATTTAAATTAAATGACACTAATAGCACCATAATAAATATCAATCCTTATAACATTTGGAGATTATAGACCGATGCAAATGTACTTATGAGTTAGAAGAGAATAATTGTTAAATATGTGTGTCTAATATATATTATTGTTTCAATCAATCTAGTACATATGAATTCAATTGGTCGAGGTGTCACCGACTCTTAACATCTTGGTGTCAAAATCATCAAAATGGAAAAAACCAATAGTAACTAAAGCTATAACAAATAAAGGTAGAAAAAAGGAAACTTGCATTGATGAATAGGCTATATGTTCTGTGATGCAAATTTCAAATAAAATGAAAGAAAAATTCAACAAAAAATAAAAAGAAGTGAAACGGAATCAAAACATGAATTACCTATCTCTCTCTACTTTATCAAACACCCAACAACCACAGTTTTATCTCTGTCGCCAGTTTTGAACATTTATTTCAGCGATAAATAAAAGAAACACCATACAAAATTATGGGTTCACTTTTCCTTAATTACTTGGACAATTTTTAACTTCATATATTATGGTGCATGTTTTCATTTTCTTACCAAATTAAAAGCATGGACATGAAGAAAAAAAATAAAACAACAATAGCACATATATGTGTATATTGCTATATTAGTATAATAAATCCGAAAGTCCAAAATGCATGCGGCTGCGCGTGAGCAAAGTATGCATTGATGGAGATATAAAAATCAAAATAACTTAGATTTGAGTTATGATACAAATGAGGCAATCGGATTTGGTTGTCTAATGCTTCATATCGAAATCAAACATAACAATTTAAAAAGTAAATAAAACTTACTGATTTGTAGATTAAATGCAAGTTAGTGTGGGGGTGATGTAAAACCCCGTAATTTTAATGACTTTTAAAATTAGTTAAATTAACAGTTAATGGGATTAATTGGAATTAATTTTAAATTAATTAATTGGGATTAATCCGGATTTTATATTACTTGTACATATTAAAATATATGATTCTGAATAATACTTAGTAATATTTAAGTAATATATGAATGTGATGTTATTTATATTGCCATGAGTTACTAATACATTAATTATGATACTTAAGTCGGGACGCGGTATGGGACGTGTCAGGACTAATTTAAATAAATAAAAAGGAAATATTATTTTATATCAATCTTATGATCATTTTGAGTGCGCCGTTGCATCCGAAAGGGTCGAAATAGTCAGAAAAGTCTATTCAGATGTTGGATTTGAGTCTCGGGTCACTTTGGAGATGAAAGGACACCCCGAATGGGCATTTTAGTCATTTTATATGGGAGATGAATAGTAATTTCAGGATTTTTCTTATTATAAAGGTGATGGATTCATTTAATTTTATCAGAAAACACTTGAGAGGTCTTAGTGTGGGAGAAAGTGAAGAGTTTCTTGGGAGGAGAAGAGGTTTCTTAGGAAGGAGGAGAGACTTTTGAGGCAAGCCAAAGGGGATTAACCACCTTCTACCATCAGCACCACCACCGGAAAGTCACCGAAAAATGAGGAAAAGATTCTACACTATGATCACCAAAGGTTCAGACCAAGTGTAATTCTTGCTTTATTTTATTGCTTACAATATCCATGCTAGATATGTTAAGTAAGAAGTATGAACTTGCATGATTTAAGGATGAACTATAGAGTTTTTGGAATTTATTCTTGATATGGAAATTAGATAGAATAAATCTCTTTTTGTTTAAATGATTAAATCCACGAATTTTGGGTTTCAAATGAGAGAAGAAGTCTGAGTTAATATGATTTTTGGAGAAATAATAACCAATGAGAATTATGGGAATAATAGGATTTAATCTAAACTATTTGATGATTTTAGGTTGTTTGATTATTAGAAACTGATCATATATCTTGCTATATCAATTGAGATTAATTAGGAGAAGTTTTGGATTGATTTGTGTTGGTTTCGATGAGAAACAAAATGGATAAAACGTATGAAAAAAATTATTGAAATGGACGAATATTGTATGATAATTTTAGCACTGTTGTAAGAGGAAATTGGCAGTGTGCTCAATAATTTTTTTTATAAAATCACGTTCTGCACAACTTTGCAGTTTTTAGTTTTTTCAAAATCGGAGCAAAAAATCCTCAAAATCGTAATTTTATATTTCTGGCAGAATGTAAAAAAAAAAGTTTAAAAAATGGTAATTTGTCCCTTGGTGAGATTTTATTAAGTTTGGTACATTAACAAGGAGCGAGGAACTTGTGTTAATGTTGAAAAATTATTTGGATTTGTTGATTAAATTTTGTGAGAGATATCTACATAATTATTATACAATTTAGAGGAGAATAATCGTTACAGTAATTACGGGTAATATTGAGGATATATACGAGTACTTGGGTTGGATAAAAGATAATGTGAGTAATAACTATATAATAAATGTATGATGATAATCGTGATTACAAGTGTGGGTAGTATTGAATAAATATGATGGGTACTTATGATAGGATAATTTTCTCATATGATATAGGTAGTGTAAGTACCTACTTTTATATAGGTAGATGATAATGCCTATTTGATTGATTGACAATTTATGTGTATGACATACCTAGCTTACTTGCTATCAACGGGAGGTATATACGTGAGGGAAGTCTTATCCTGATAAATATATGGGACCTTCGACTTGTCGCTCGAGAACATAAGACTTGTGTCGAATACCATTAGTGAGAATAATGGTATAGAACGGTCATTTAGGTGCGTAGGTATGTTCGTAGACCAAAGGCTTAGGACTATGTTCACCTTTATTATTTGTGATTTTATATTTGTGGTTCGAGGGATCTTTACCGAACCTATAGTCCCCTATACAGTGACGAGATGTATTAGGATAAGATAGTAGAGTAATGCAACATCGCAGCTGTGTCTCGGGGTGCAGTATAGATATATATATTAAATTAAAATTGAGTATTAAGTGATAGGAAAATATTTTCAACAGTGATGCTAAGAATGAACCAACTATATATTCTGATTTAATTGGATATGGGACTGATTACCCGGTATTTAATTAGGTAGGATGTTACAGGTGGTATCAGAGCATCGAGTTTTAGTATCCTTTAGGGTATGTGCGTCTTATTATGCTTCAGCTTAGCGTTCTTTAATATAGAGCCCTATCATTAGGATTGTTGCATTTCAAAGTGATTATCGGCATGGATTGATAAGAGGCCAAGATTGACCGTTATAGCCAGCGTATTATCTTTGATAATAGAGTAAATAAGTAGACTTTTATATAAGTAACTAAAATTCGTTGGGAAGTTATATACGATAGACTAAGGACCTGAGGAGTTTCGATGACCAACTATTATGGGTAGTGTATCGGGGGGTTCCTTGTTTGGATTTCGCTTTGGGAGACACCCCGCGCATGAAACTAACGAACGTTGGGAGTCGAAGTAAGTTGGGTCTTTAGGATATGTGTTTATAGACTTTGCTATTATATGTATATATCTTAAACAGTGAGTTATGAGTTATAACATGATTTGAGGGTAATGGAGTCGCCAAATGTGAATGTGGAAATCATTGAAATACGGATTATATTATAAGTAGCCAGTTAACTAAGGGTAACTTTCAGAGGAATCACATTTATTTAGATCTTATGATGGAATATACACACATAGGGTGTATGGGCGACCTGGATGGTTAGATTGTACTATTTTCCATAATCGTGACACAGTAAATATTCTTGAGGTTAACGAAAGTAAAAGTTGTGACTTCAGGATTTAGTTATTTGATGATTCAGGACCGCTACTCCCCAAAATTTTCCAGGAGGATGGTATAGGAAGGATTTGGTAAAGTTTAACTAGAGACAGTTGAAACTAAATGGAAAGGATTAGTGTATAAAATAAGTGGGGGTATTCGGTAATGTACTGTATGGGCGGTACGATGAAGATTACATGAGACGTGAGATTAATGCTCGGAGTTGTCTTTACTAGTTATGCTTTATTTTCCAAATTTCGGGATAAAATTATGTTATTAGGGGGGAAGTATGTAATACCCCGTAATTTTAGTGACATTTAAAATGAGTTAAATTAAAAGTTAATGGGATTAATTGGAATTAATTTTAAATTAATTAATTGGAATTAATTTTAAATTAATTTTAAATTAATTAATTGGGATTAATCCGGATTTTATATTACTTGTGGATATTAAAATATATGATTCTGAATAATACATAGTAATATTTAAGTAATATATGAATATGATGTTATTTATATTTCCCTGAGTTATTAATACGGTAATTATGATACTTAAGTCGGGAGGCGGTATGGGACGTGTCAGGACTAATTTAAATAAATAAAAAAGAAATATTATTTTATGTCAACCTTATAGTCGTTTTGAGTGCGCTGTTGCATCCGAAAGGGTTGAAATATTCCGAAAAGTCTATTCAGATGTTGGATTTAGGTCTCGAGTCACTTTGGAGATGAAAGGACACCCCGAAAGGGCATTTTAGTCATTTTATTTGGGAGATGAATAGTAATTTCGGGACTTCTCGTATTATAAAGGTGATGGATTAGAGGAGCGTAGGTTCATTTTATTTTATCAGAAAACACTTGAGAGGCCTTAGTGTGAGAGAAAGTGAAGAGTTTCTTGGGAGGAGAAGAGGTTGCTTAGAAAGGAGGAGAGACTTTTGAGGCAAGTCAAAGGGTATTAACCACCTTCTACTACCAGCTCCACCACCAAAAAGTCACCAAAAAATGAGGATAGGATTCTACACCATCATCACCAAAGGTTCAGACCTACATAATTAAGAAAAGTGTACTTCTTGCTTTATTTTATTGCTTATAATATCCATGTTATAGGTTAAGTAAGAAGTATGAACTTACATGATTTAAGGATGAACTAAATAGAGTTTTTGGAATTTGTTCTTGATATGAAAATTAGATAGAATAAATCTCTTTCTGTTTAAATGATTAAATCCACGAATTTTGGGTTTCAAATGATAGAAGAAGTTTGAGTTATTATGATTTTTGGAGAAATAATAACCAATGAGAATTATGGGAATAATAGGGATTAATCCAAACTATTTGATGATTTTAGGTTATTTGATTATTAGGGACTGATCATATATATTGATATATAAATTGAGATTAATTAGGAGAATTTTTGGATTGATTTGTGTTGGTTTTTATGAGAAAGAAAATGGATAAAACGCATGAAAAAATTTATTGAAAAGGATGAACATTGTATGATAATTTTAGGACTGTTATAAGAGGAAATTGGCAGTGTGCTAGCGTGTTTTTGTATAAAATAATGTTCTGGACAACATTGCAGTATTAAGTTTTTTCATAATCGGAGCAAAAAAACCTCAAAATCGTAATTTTATATTTCTGGCAGAATGTACAAAAAAAAAGTTTGGAAAATGGTAATTTGTCCCTTGGTGACATTTTATTAATTTTGGTACATTAACAAGGAGCGAGGAACTTGGGTTAATGTTGAAAAATTATTTGGATTTGATGATTAAATTTTGTGAGAGATATCTACATAATTATTATACGATTTAGAGGAGAATAATCGTTATAGTAAGTACCGGTAATATTGAGGATATATACGAGTACTTGGGTTGGATAAAAGATCATGTGAGTAATAACTACATAATAAATGTATGATGATAATCGTAATTACAAGTGTGGATATTATTCAATAAATACGATAGGTACTTTGTGATAGGAGGAATTCCTCATATGATATAGGTAGTGTAAGTACTTAATTTTATATAGGTAGATGATAATGCCTATTTGATTGATTGATAATTTATGTGTATGAAATACCTAGCTTTGTTGCTATCAACAAAAGGTATACGCGTGAGGGAAGTCTTATCCTGATGAATATATGGGACCTTCAACTTGTCGCTCAAGAACATAATACTTAGGTCGGTCACCATTAGTGAGAGTAATGGTATAGAACGGTCATTTGTGTGCGTAGGTATATGCATAGCCCAAAGGCTTAGGACTATGTTCTCCTCCATTATTTGTGATTTGATATTTGTGGTTTAAGGTATCTTTACCGAACCTATCGTCCCCTATACAGTAACGAGATGTATTGGGACAAGATATTAGAGTAATGTAGCATCGCAGTTGTGTCTCAGGGTGCAGTATATATATATATATATATATATATATATATATATATATATATATCAAGGTTTTAAAAAACGCGGAGCGTGGTCCAGGCGTGGAGGCCAAGCCTTAAGCCTAGGCGGGCCTTGGCGTAAAAATGTGTGAAAAGGCGTTCTTAATATATTTTAGTATTTTTAAACCATAACAAGGCTAATAAAATACTAAAATTGTACATATTATAAAAATATGTCCAAATATATGCAAATTAAAATACTATTGGATTATTTTGGATGAAATAATGGTCCGGTTAGTAAAAAAATTCTTTAAAATGCGATATTGTTCCACTAAAGCATTGTTGTTTTTTGAAAAAAAGTGCGCCTTAAGGGTTTTAGCAAGAATAAGGCGTGAAAAACTTAAGGCGAGGCGTTTCTCCCAAGCCTTAAGCCTAGGCAAAGCCTAGGCGGGTTTTTTAGAACAGTGATATATATATATATATGTAATGATATCTACTGTGTGGTTAAAATAGAGATTTAAGATAGTTACGTATGAAAATACTTAATTGAATTGTATTAACAAGGGACTTATCCATGTTGAATCTAAATGGATATATATGTTTATAACATCATTATATGTATTATAGGGTTAATACGTGGGAATGAATTGGGTTAAAAAGAATGGATACAATGGGTTAATCTAGTTAGCTTGGGAATCATAACTAGAATGGCTTAGAGGTATGTTAGGTGCGCACTCTAGATGAGAGGTGAGAATCTCAAGAGAGAGTCCGATAATCTAACATGTATATTATAAGTGATAAATATTACAATTATTCACTCGTTGTTTTCAAAACTATTTTACCATCGGGCTGTGACCCGTTTCCTTTCATATTCTCTTTTCTCTCTTGTATCTTCTATATCAGGTGTCCAGTCGTAGGGATACCAGCAATAGAGGATTATGATGCTTGACGAGCTATGGAGTATTGTCTAGACGCCTTCATTTATTTGATTCATACTCTGTAGTGATCTTTCATTTAGGGCATGTCGCCCCAGAGGATTTTAGTTGTTTCTTTTCAATTTGAATCAGGATTTTATACTCGTGTCGTTGTGTTACATTTACTATTATTGGGATTTATGTATTGAGATATATTTTATGGAAAAATTTTATTCGACTTGCATTTGATATTTATTTAGTTATGCTGTTGTGGAATGGAATGTGTGGAATTGTTCAAAATGGTAAAATGAAATTTTATTGAATTAAAATTGGAAAGTTTTAACACCAGCTTAATTGAGTATTAGGTGATCGAAAAATATTTTCGACAGTGATGCTAAGAATGAACCAACTCTATATTCTGATTTAATTGGGTATGGGACTGATCAACCGGTATTTAATAAGGCGGGGTGTTACAGGTGAGGCTGATGTGAATAGTTTTATAATAATAAGTAAAGAGAGAGAGAGAGAGAGAGAGAGAGAGAGAGAGAGAGAGAGAGAGAGAGGTATAGGAGTATCTTACACCTGGGTCTAAGACAAGGGTTATAAAGTGTGATAATTATGGGCTATTATATTTTCACAACTTGTTTCATTTGTTGGGGAAGATGAAGGGCATTATATTGTAGGCGTATTTTGGATTATTTAGCAAAATGAAAGGCTATGTTAGGTGTTGCATAGAGTGAGGACGAGTCTATACGTTTCTAAGAAGTTTAATGGAATGAGTTTGAAAGTGCATTTATTGTTATCAAAACCTCTAATACTATCGCATTAGAGGTATAATAAGGATGCATATGTTCTTCCATGAGTAAATTACTGGTTACAAATATTAAAAAATAATAATGGTTTTAACTACTAATTTTTGTTAGTGGTGAGCCTAATTTACTTTGTCACCCATACCTCTTTCGAGAAGATTCCATATTGAAACAAGTTTACTCGACAGGTAGTTTAAATGGTATACTCAAATGTTCAAAACAGCAAACCATTGAATTAAAATTCCTTTTTTACCTAACCTCCCAATATTATTGTTATATTTAGACTTAACACCCTCAAAGATGTAAAAAATAGACATAATCATTTATAAGTTAATGTTGTTAAAATTATTGTGGTATTAAGTTCATGACTCATATAATGAAACTTTGTGATAGAAGGATTGAATATAAATTGAGAATGAAAGTATAAATATCTAACAATTAGTTTGGATTTATGCCTAGGAGGTCAACAAAAAAAACTATTGATTTATTGAAAAGATAAATGGAGATGTATATGGAGAAAAAAGGATCGTCATATATTCCATTTTATAGATTTGATGAAGGCGCATGATAAAATACTAAGAGATATAATATGATGGGCTTTACATAAAAAATGAGTGACTCGTTCATATATTCATGTGATTAACGATGTATGACGGGGAAATCGGAGAAAATAGTGAATTCTCAATTACAGTAGGTCTCCCCCAAGTTTTAGCACTAAGCCATTGTCTCTTTATTATTATTATGGATGAGTTTACTAGAGAAATACAAGACGAGGTGTCGCAGTTTATGTTATTTCCATATGAAATTATTTCAGTGGATGAAACTAAGGGAGATATTAATGCTAAAATGGAATTATGGAGAGACATTATAGAAGCAAGAGGTCTAAAAATAAGTAGAACCAAAACAAAATATGTTGAGTGAAATTTTAGTCATAATAGGAGGAGAACAAAAGAGGGTGGGTGAAACATTAGGATCAAAACATACCTTAAAATAATCTATTTTTGTTATTTAGTTTTGATTATCCAAAAAGATGGACGTATTAGTGATAATGTTACTCATAAGATGAAAGCATGCTAGATCAAGTGGACAAGTGATACCGGCATATGTGTGATAAGAGTATACCTATGAAGTTAAGCGAAAAAGTATATATGACGGTCCTTAGACCTTTCATGTTATAGAGAGGGATTGTTAGACAATAAAAATATAAAATGTTCCAAAAATGAGTGTGGTGGAGATGTGGATGCTGAGATGAATTTGTTGTAAAAATTGAACGGATAAGGGCAGAAATAAAAAAAAATTGTGAAATGATAAAAGTTGCTCATATAGAAGACAATTGAGAGAAACATGGCTTAGATGGTTTCGGCATGTCCATTGTAAACCAATTTATGCCCCCGTAAGGAAGAGTGATTTAGTAAGTATTGATGGTAATGTTAGTCGAGGTGGGACTAAATTGACATGGTGAGATATTTTAAATAATGCTATGATATAATGTGGTTTAACCAGGGATATTGTGTCGGGCAGAGAAAAATGAAAAATTAGAATTCATGTATATGACCTCGAATAATTGAAAAAAATCTTTGAGTTGTATTGAGAACCATCTACAGGTTGACGGATGTTAGTATCCAACAATTTAGGGTACGTGTAATTCTAATTAATATGATGGTTTAAGTATAGTATTTTATTTTTAAGGGGGTTAAGTCTAATTTGGCATTTACACATAAAGAAATACTTTGTGATTACAAAAGGGGATGCAACACAAGACTGCCTTGGGGTCAATCATGGCATTAATTAATCAATGCTTGGCTAATAAATTAATTAATTACATAATTAATTAAAAAACTAATAAATATACATATAAATTAACTAATAATTAAAAATTGAAAGTCTTCTCTCATTTAGTAAACAAAGGTACATCATGAAGAATTCTCATGGGATCACCCATCCTAGTAATTAAATTGATTAATGAATTGATTTATACACACACACACACACATATATATATATTTGAAAAGTTAAAAAGTTGACAACTTGAAAACTTGTCCAATTCGCAAAAAGGGCTACGATTCACTGACTTTCAAGTGGGTCACACATCCTAGTATTTAAATTTGTTATTTAATTAAATAAATAAATAATATCTTAAATAATAAAAATACTGTTGGTAAGAAAAATAAATGGCACAATAGGAGGAATTCTAAGTAAAGTACCCATCCCAATAATTAAATATATCAACAACTAGTTAATTAATAATGAACAATTATTTAATAAATATTTAAATTAGAAAATGAATACTTATATACATAAAAATACTTTATGACGATAAAAACACTAGGAATTCTTTGGGGCCGCCAATTGTCATAACTAAATTAATTGATTGATTAGTATGTAATTAATAAATAATTAATTAAATAACTAATAATACTCGTGGTTCGCAAAAAAAAGGTTGATTCCATGAAAAATCCTTGCGTTGCACCTCATTTTTTCATACACCCTGTAATAATGTCATATATGTACACTTAACCCCCTAAAAGATGCTATATCTGACAAAACTTCTTGAGGTTGACGAGATTTAGTCTTTGTAATTTATAGGAGGTATGTATAATTTTGGCATTAATAAAGGGATTTATATAAAAATATCCCGTTATTACTGGGGGTAAGTACAAAAAAAATTAGAAATTATTCTCTAAAGTTATCACTTATAACATGAAAATTATATTTAAGTGCGTGGAAAAATAGTCCTTAAAAAAAATATGCCAAATGTGTATTGTTAATAAACCCTAACATGGTTTATGGGTATGGTTATCCATTGGGTATCCCAAGTTTAATAAGGAGGAATGACTTACAAAGCCGACCCTTGATGACCAGTACCAGCCTGGGCCTTTATTTAAAATATTTTAGAGCCAAAATGTGTTTTTGTATACAAATTTGGTGCGACTTATTTTTATTTTATTGGTTGTCCAACCTAGTTTTATGTTTGAGCAAATCATTTTATCAGGTTATCTTGGCAATCAATTTACCATAAAATACTTAAATAACCTCTTTTCTAATAATTATATGGATATGTTGTTCATTTCAAAAGATTAAAAAGTATGAACCCAAAAATATGCTACATATAAAAGTCATTTTTTGTTCTTAATAAGAGGGAGGTATGTCATGTTAATGTGTTAGTGGTTCTTGTAATTTGGAGTACTAATATTTGAAGAGTGAGATTTTTTTATCATTAGACATGATGCTAAGAGTGCCGCAAAGATCGTAGATGGTAGAATATCGTCTTAAAAGTCAAGTATTTAACACTTGTCTCAATTTGTTTTATTATTTCTTATAATCTAGTCATTATAAGAATATTCAATTCTTTACATAAATTATATTCATAGTTTATGTAGGGGATAAAAAACCAACAATAATTGTAATATTACTAATTTTCCCCTAAATATGAATGCAAAATGAAAGATGGTGCAGGAACATATGTGGTTCAACATATTATCCTACATGCATCCACGGGGAAATTCGGGAGCAGTATATTAATCGAGAATAAGAAAGGACAATTGGAGTGCTAAGGTTGTTAGTTGAGGGTCCAAGTCGTCGTGATATGAATACAATTAAATCGACGCCAACTGGTTGGGGTCACCCTTATTTACAAGTATAGGGTAATTCCAAATCTTGGTCTCTCCACTTTGATCTTATCTTCAAAGTAGTAGAGTTGTGGCTGGTTTGATCATTCATTCTATGTTTTGATATTCCTTAATTCTCCGTAAGTCATCCTTATGTATTCAATCAACTACATTGCATCAACTTCTATAGGTCGCGTCTTAATCAACATGGCATGATAGGCCATATTGCCTTTCAATTTCCCCCAAGATTAGGGGGATTCGTCTCCAAGCCTGGTCAGCCTAATCATGATATCAGGTGTATAAGTGTTCATGTGGGTTTCTTTAATTATTTCCAACAAATTGATATGTTCCCACTTGCAAGAGTGGGATCATAATCATTTCTTCTAATGTGAACAATACGCACATCTGAGAATGCATGAGATGTCATTTGCTTCCACTAGGCAATGATTGCGCATGTGATGCATGGCATATGGGATAACTAAATAAGGGTTCCTTTACCAATTTAAGTTGTCTCTTAATTTTTCTTGGCAAAGTAAGGTATAAGGGACTGAAAAGACTTTATACCGTATCATTTCCATTTTAATATACAGGTACACTTGTCATTTCTTTCTCACTTTAGAGTTTTTCAAAAAACAGAGGTACAAATCATCTTCTTCTTTTGCATTTCATTTTTATTATACTTTCTTAACATGTCCAGGCATTTGAGAAAGTACAAAGTGACCTCAGAGAATAACTTTAAGGATTTCATATTAAGTACCTTATACCCAACAATGTTCATATTATAAATTCAATAAAAGAAGAAGGTAATTTTTATATTAGTGGTGAAGTATGTTTTATGAAAGTTGCAATAATTGAGGTGGGAATCTTCTTACCCCTTCACCCATTGTTGGTGGTCATACTCCGTATCTATGGAGTACCTTAAATTCAAGAAAATATAAGCTTCTTTCGAATTCTTATGCGTATAGTTTCCATAAACCAAATTTGCAGGACAAATCTTATCTTGAATGAAATCAGGTATTTTTACGACATGAGAATTTTTCCTGGGTCTGACGTGTAGAATTTCCTAGTTAGTGACAAGTCTCACAGTCTTCGGATATAGTTGCCCATATAAAAAAAGAGACCAAGAAATATGCATTAGGGTTTCCTAGGTCACTGCACGGGGAAGGCTACATAAGTCATTATGTTCCTGGTTAGGATGAATCTTGTGGTAGGTTATCCACCATTTTTTTGGATAATTTGATCATTCTAGTATTTGTTACTGATGAACCTTTTCCTCTCATATATATCCTAGCTATAAAATAAAACCTAGAGAGCACGGCCTTCATATCGTTTGCAATAATAAGACTCCGATCGGTGGTCACCCCTATAGAGAGAATCTCATATCTTTCTTGGTTATGACATCACCGTTACTACTACCAAGAACTTTACAATTGTCCTATAGGTAATTGTTGTTTATTATATCGTGGTATGTGATTCTACAATTCCCAAAGCCTTCTAATCATCTTACCGCGTCTACATCGTATCAACTGAATCCCATAAGCATCAATAAAAGGAGGAAGAATAGAATGCAGAGGAAGAGGGACAATAGGGGAGGAAGATGAACATAGTGAAAAAGGGGACTCTTTTTTTAATGACTTTGATCCCTTTTTCTCCTACGAATATGTCAGCATCTCAGGACATATTTAAAAGAAGGCTGAAAAAGAGTGGAATTTATAGTTGGACGAATTTACCCACCCCCACCCCACTTCCAGGTAATATGGAGGAGATGACCAACTGACCCTGCCAACTAGTTAACCATGTCATTATCCTCTCTAACCAAGAGAAAATGGGTGGTTCTATCAGTAAGACAACTCAAAGTAAATCTTAAACCAAGAAGATGGTGATTACCCTCAGGGAAGAGGAAGCTATTGAGCTAAAAAAACTAGAGGGGGGATAGATAGATAGATAGATAGATAGATAGATAGATAGAGAGAGAGAGGAAGAGAGAGAGAGAGAGAGAGATAGGCGGTATTAATATGCCAAGAAAATAAGAATGGAGAAATTTTCTCCCAACTCTCCTACTCCCCTACCCATGAATGTTAATCATTCAGTGGTTATCATGTCAGGGTAATAGATTCGCCATCCGACTCTACTATCTAGGGGTTCACTCCTGGACAATCAGTATTATAAAGGAAAAAACACTATGACAAATATCGAGAATTGTCAGAGTCCACTGGTCACAATTTATGGTCATGAACAAGTGGTCATGCTCTAAAACTGTGACCCCTTCTAAAATACCGTGACCAATGACGTAATCGAGTTAAAGGGTGACATTAATAAGGCAATGGTCACAGTCTAGATCCTTGATAGATGGGGTCAAGGTCCAGAACCATAACCCATTTGTTATCCCTGTAGGCGCCAATGTTTCTGCTAAAATTGTCACCATGATGGTCATGGTACTGAACCATGACCCACCTCTGACCAATCCGAGTGAAATCATGGTCACGGTTTGAGATCGTGACCCATGATTGTAGTTTAAAATGGACATATTAATATGATCACGATCCAAAATGGGGATTATTTTTTGAAATTTAATTGATCACAGTAGGGGTTATGGTCTAGAGCCGTGACCAAGTTTCATTGTTACATTGGTCACAGTATGGGTCACGGTTTTGAACCGTGACCATTTTAAATATATATATTTGAGAACTTGGGTCTTAGATTGCACCCACCGATTACATTTCTATCTCTACCTTGCTAAAATCTCCACCACTGATTAAATTCTCACCCTCTCTCCAATGACTACCACCAGGCCCTTTCTCCCCCTCTCTCCATCGACGACCACAATAGGGGTACATCTGTATATGTGCGTGCGCGCGCGCATGTGTGTGTATACATTTATCTGTGTGTGTGTGTGTGTGTGTGTGCGCGCGCGCGCTTATGTGTGTATGTGTGTGAATATGTTTATATGTGTGTCTATGTGTGTGTATTGAAATTGAAATTGGTATATTGAAATTCAAATTGGTATATTGAAATTAAAATTTTTATATTGTAACTCGTATATTGAAATTGAAATTAGCATATTGAAATTGAAATTGGTATACTCAAATTGAAATTTTTATATTGAAATTGGTATATTAAAATTGAAATTAGTATATTGGAATTGAAATTTGTGTATTTAAATTGGCATATTAAAATTGAAATTGGTATATGCACACATCTATGAATGTTACACGTGCACTCATACTCACCTGCGCACACGTACTCACACATGCACATATATACACACATGCGCACACACGTATAACACATTAATTCCTATATATACATGAAGTTCCCCGTATACTAACACGCGCACATATATACACCCACACCCACATATACATTTAAACAATCTCACATATATATGCACACACTTATTGATACATGTTTAGAATAGACTTAATTGGTAGCATTTTAGATTGAATACTATGTTAACACGTTTTCTTCTCACGTTTTCTTCTCATTTCATATGTGCATGCAACTGAAGAACAATTATTGAAGCTCAACAGATTCAAAGTGCTTTCTTTTTTCAGGTAATTTTGCTTATCTTTTCTATTATGTAACTGTCTTATATGTAGTTATAACTTATTGGTTAACTTGTGTTGATTTTTTTCACCCCTTACCTAAGTGATTGATGTTTGGGTGGACATAAATTGGTGGAAGGGCTTATACATTTGGTGGATAGATAGTAATTTTAAATTTAATTTAATTAAAATGAACTTTAAATTGTATTTGTTGATTGTTACTGTGTGAACATTAATGCATATAATTTATTGTTTAAATTGTTGTGGAAGTATTCACCCCTTCCTTAATTTGTTGTGATTCAAGTGAACACAAATTGGGGCAAGGGCTTGCACAACTCGTGGACAAATAGTTATTTTAGGTTTAATTTAATTGAACAATTTGATTACCTTAAAAATCATGGAGTTGATCTCTCGCAAGTGTACCTGTCCGACCGTATTCTTTTTTCCTTACTAAAATGATATGATAAGGTAGTAGAGAATATATTTCACCTTCATAATCGCGATTGGGCATTGACATTGGTGACACTATTAGAAAAGCTAAAAAATATTCATCCATTATGGATACAACTCCGTAAATATAGCAATAACCCATATTGTGATGTCTCATGACACATGCTTATTAAAAATGAGATTGCAAATAAGTTAAAGAATAAAGCATTCCAAGTTCATGTCACGGACCTTTATACATCAATCAAAGATATTCTTTCGCTCAGTTGATCATGTGAAAAACTATATAAGTTTTTAAAAAGTAATACTTATTGGATTGAAATCAGACACATCGAGCATTTTCTAAAATTTATTGAAAAGCTATATACATATATACAGTCGTAAACATAACTTTCTTACATTCATGATTATTTTTTTAATTATAGGAAATGATGAATGGCAACGAAAATAACCAACCAAATAGCGGAGCACCGCCAACTAGGAGCTCTCCGACACCCAACCTCTATTCTCATCTCCTCCAAGTTATCAATACTTTACTTCAACTAAGACTCAATCTACCACTCTATCTCCAAGTCATCAAACTCAACAACCCCTATTAATCCAAATCCCCCACCTCCTGCTACCAAGGTATCCCAAGCAAACCCTAAGAAGCCCATTGGGTTCTCCTTGATTGGGACTCATCCTACTGATAATAAACCTGATGTTTAGCTTTTTAAAAACCACTGGCTATCTCTCAAAAAGACAACTATGGATGTTGGGGGGCACTGAAAACTACAAGAAAGTTAATTATTCCATAAAGGATGACATGTGGGAATAACTTGATAAGACTTCTTCATTCCCAGAATATTCAAAGGAAAAAGGTTCTTTCCATTGTAGTTGATCATGAAAAACCTATTGAGTTTTTTCCCAAAGGGGGAACCGAGTTATGATCTTTTGGCATTCAAAGATAGAGTTACCCAAAATGCCGATTGACCCGTGGAACGACTTCTTGGAAAATGAGGCTAGGGAGGGAAATCTCGCTAATAGGGAGAAAACTAGACTGAACATGTAAAAAAAAATTGATTTGCACAAACATCAGGCAAAATCTTCTGATGATCTGAATGATGAATGGGAGGAACAGACCAAGGGGACTCTCGAAGAAGGCAAAAAACCTAATCCAATCAACATGTACTTGTATGCCCGATAGGAAAAAGGATCAATAAATTCTCATACAAATTGGCCCCAACTCTGGATAGATTGAATATATATATATATATATATATATATGTGTGTGTGTGTGTGTGTGTGTGTGTGTGTGTGTGTGTGTGTGTGTGTGTGTGTGTGTGTAATAGTAAAATAGTATTAAAATCATAATCCTAAATATAATACTATGTTACAAGAAATGATAAAAGGCATACTGAGCAGTTAATCCAAGTGCAGCCCGTATGACATTAATGCAGATAGCCTAACCAAGGTACGTGGGAGGGAGAAAAACGGGCGTGGGATCACGTATGCCAAACAAAAAATACAACACAACGCACCTCTATTAAACTAGATATCTTTAGTGAGGAGTCACTGTCGGGACAGGCGTAAAACATGACAAGACTAAAGTAGAGGTGTCAAAGCTTCATAGGGGGTGGACAATGTTATCAACAATATGGAAATCCTAATGAATGAAATTCAGGGTTTTCTCCGATTCTTTACTCAACAACATGGTTTCTTTCTCAGATACCTCCTATACATTTCACTATCCTACGCCTTAAGGTTTCCCATCACAAATGCCTCTTCCTCGAACATTCCACTGAAAAATACCTCATTCTGGAACATTCCCCTCCCAAATTCCTACTCCAACATTACGTGGACTATGGAGAGTTTTATTAAATAAGGGAGTTATCCAATAGTTGGAACACCTGTCCATGATTTCCCTTTAGCGGAGGGTGAGGCTAATATATTGGTTGATTCAATATACGAGGGTTGTGGAGATGAGACTGTGCATTATGACCACAGGGATGGACCTTTGTTAAACAATTATCATAATATTCAGTTCATTTGTTGTATAGGAGTAGGCGTTGAACAATGCTTTCCATATATATAGAATGATCAAGTCGAATGAATTTTCTTGAATTTCCATAGGTTGAATGAATTTTTGTGAATTCAAAACTAAGAGTTCTAATATCCAGCATGTCCTTCATTTTAACCTATTTATATAGGTGACTTGAATTTTGAAGACTACATAATGGCTTTCCCATAGTACAAAGAGTGGATGGGAGTGAGTTATAGAGTATTTAATAATAATGTAAAGGGATTTAAGTAATTTATTAAATATAAAGATATAAATCTTAACATTGATAAGATTCTGTGTCCGTGCAACTGTTGTATACATGACAAATTTAAATCTTTGAAAGATGTTTAATTTCATTTACTATTGGGTATGTCATAAGACTATAATATGTGGACATCCCATGGGGAAAATAATGTACCATATGTTCTGAAATAATTACCAGTGCACGACCGCGTGCCGAAAACCCACCGGGTGAAACTGGTGAATAATTTTATAGCACATAGTCCTTTAACAAGCCTAATTGATGATTCTTATAAAGTTTGTCACCATAAAAAATGTTAGCCTATAGATACAAATAATATGCATTATGACATGGTCAATGAACACATTGATGTTGAATTACCCAATGATAGGGAATACATACGGTTCAAAGTTGGCGAGGCTAGATGTCTGTATAAAAATTATGAAAAAGATCACTAGGTATTATATGCGGTAAAAAAATTTCATAATTTGAAGAGTCAATTTGGTTTATCGGGAAATGGCATAATTGAAAAATTAAGTGGGCTAAAGGCGTTCTCCTAAAAGAGAACACGTTACCAAATAGTTATCTTAGCATTAAAAATATGCTGAAGGGTTTGAGTTTTAAGTACAAATCTATTAAAGCATCAAAGTATATTGTACCGTAATGAACATTAGTCAAAGTATAAATCTCCTCTACGCAAGTTGCCAATATATATGGTTTGTGACAGTGGAAAAGGCAATATAGCAAAATTTTGTAAGTGCTCGCAAGTTTCACATAAGGTATTAAAGTATTTTCCTCTTGGTCTATGGTTAAAAATATTTTTCACTGTACCATGGATAGTAGAGGACATGACATGGCACGCTCGAGCTGAGGTTAGTGAGAATCTCGTGTGTCATTCGGTTCATTCACTCATATGGAAACACTTACAAGTGCACGACACCATAAAATTTTAAAAAGAACCACACAATATTCTTCTTTCATTATCAACCGTTGGATTTAACCCTTTCGATAATTTAAGCATTAATCAGACTTATTATCCATTTCTCTCTGAGCCTTTAAGTCGTGGTCCAACACTATGCATGGGAAAAGATTTCACATTATTATTGTTGTTGATACACGGGCTAAAGGATCCTAACGATGAGATTAATATTTTCATAACCCTACTAATCAAAGAAATAAAAGAGTTGCGGGATGAAGTCGTGGAGGCGTTTGATGCTCACAAGGGTGAAGAGTTCTCACTTAAATCAATGGTTATGTGGGAGATCCACAACTTTCTCATATATGGAATCCGGTTGCAATGTTCATGGTTATTATGGATGTCCCATATGCGGGGAGGAAACTGAATCCACTTAGAGACATCATAATGGGAAGATGAGTTATGGTGGTCATCATTGAATTCTGCTGAACAGTCACCCTTTCAGGAATGAAAAATCTAACCTTTCACCTATCGGCCTAGAGCATAAGAGGAAATCTAGTCGACTGTACGATTATCATTTCGAGGATAAGAAGAAGGCTACAACTTTGAGGAATGAGTTTGTAGGAAAATAACCTAGTTTTTTAGCCCAGAAGCGTAAAGCTAGGGAGGATCCGTAAGATCCTAGTAAAATGGATGCATGGTCCAAACTATCAGTCGTATTTGACTTATTATATTGGAAAGATCACCGTGTAAGGTATGTAATTAGTGTGATGCACTTGGAGAATAATTTTATAAAACATCTGGTAAGAACATGCCTGGGTGGATCTCATTCAAAAGATAAAGAAAGGTCGCATCTTAATCTAAAGGATATGAAAATTAAAAAAATTATACTTAAAAATTGATCCTACAATTGTAAGGAATTCAATTTTTGTGGGTACTTTCACTTTCACTACTAGTGAAAAAAATAACCTGCTAGACACGTCATTCAACTTGAAGACTCTGAATATTATTATGGTAATTTGCGCAGGGTTATAAGCTACCAAACAAATTACCTGAAATAATGCATGTCTCACAACTCGCACCTAATCATCCAATTAATCCTTCTCTTGTTTAGGCAATATTTTTTTAGCACAAAGGTCTCCGCAAGGATATTATGTATATTAGTTTGTACTTCACCTTACTGCGTACAAAATTGGTAAACTGGAAACACATTAAGGCTGCGAGAGACACTTTAGCCCAGTGGAGTTATGTCTTAGAGAAGTATTTTTCCCCGTCGTTATTTAACATCATTATCCACCTTCTAGTGCATTTATGCGATGATGCTTTGATGTGTGGACCCATCAGGTATTGTTCTATGTATCTTTTCGAGCGATTGATGAAAACCTTTAAAACTATGTTAAGAATACATAGTTTATTAGAGGATCAATTACAGAAGAATAAATAACAACATAATCATCGTTATACACACGGTAACTTATATCGGAACAAGGGCTTAGGAGGTTAAATCCTCATGGATAACAAGTTATTGAGGAACCTGACGAGTTTGACGATTAATTTTTTCCTTTTGGGAACCCTAAATATGTAAGAGTCACCAATATGCAATACGAGTACGTATCTAATTATATCTTCAAATCCCAAGATGAAGTTGAATATTGGAGAGAGTAAGTAACTACATATATAACACAATTTGTTTGATTACATGTATTTTTTCTATTACCATCTAGACATTACAATTTCATGAAAACGTTTAGGAAGTATGACCATGGAATGGCCACAAATCAGAAGAGATATAATTTTAGGACATGGCTATTAAAATAAGTAATTGACACGTCTTCTGTAGTGGTTATTTATGTATGTTTTCTAAAATATGACCTAATAAAAATACAATAATAAATGTTATTTTATAGAAAGGTGATGTATCTTCAAAGCGTGCACGCCTAGCCAAAGGCCATAGTTTTCATGCGAAGGAGTTTAAAAAAATCCACTTCAATGGTTTTGATTTAGTCTCATACGCATGAGAGAAAAAAACCATTGATGCAAAACAACGGAATATCAATTTATGTCTTGACTTCTTGTGTAGTTAGAAAAAATGATAGAAATCTAAACGGAAAGGTGCTGACCTATTATGGGATTGTCCAATATATCCTAGAACTAGATTGCTTAGACTCCAAAGAAATCATCTTCTATTGTTCCTATGTGAAGGTGGAGGACACTAAGAATGGTTGTAGAGTTGATCCTGCCTTAAAACTTGTAAGGGTATATTTATCTAAGATGAAGAGTAAAGATCACTTGATCGAAAAGCCCTTTATTTGTGCCTTTCAAAATTTAAATAAGGTATTCTAGTTTAAGTGCATAAATGATGATAATTATTAAGTTGTTATGCATCCAAGGAAGGGTTTAACTACTCATGCAGACGCATTAAAGCCCCCTACATAGTTTTGGTCTACTCTTGATGATAAAATCCTGATTTGACCATTCTTTTAGTTGATTTAAATGAAGATTGTGTTTTGAAACATTATATTGTTATCATTCATTTAACTCTTATATGACAACCCTATTTTTATCGTGTGAATTGGATCAATCCTTGAATTTATTTACATTTGTGTATGTTTTACTCGTACATTTTGTTTTCTTACATTTTGAAAAATATCATTCTGGAGATCTTCTTAAGTTTTGAATGTGACACTGATAACAAAACGTCAATCTGAGGTAACAACACACGGTCACGAATTTTATTGATGTTCAATATTTATGTGGTTGCCTCAATTAGTGGTTTCCGTTATGTGATTTTCACCGAAACACAAGGCATTAAAGTCACTTACTAGTAATACTGATTCCATTATCTTATATTCTTCAGTCAGTAATCCTATATATATATATATATATATATATATATATATATATATATATATATATATAATACCCAAAAAGAGGCCTCTTGTTTTGTGGAAGGAAACAATCACTTCGTTGAAGATATTGTGATATTACAATGTTATTATTATTGATAGGCCAAATATCACCTCGTCTAGGGTCATATGCCTCGTCCTCAACCGACACTCACCAGAAGGATAGAAATGAAAAGTTTCCACTCGGCCTTCAAAGAGTTAGCCTTAGTTAGATGAATCGACCTTGGCCTTCATCAGTTGTCTAGTATGAAGTATCTGCATTATTTTTGAAATCTTGAATACCCTCGGCTTTGGCCCGCCCCAGACCGATGAGTGCAGGATGAGACATGTGTCATTCCACAAGGGTTCAAAGTTCTACGAGTTCTTCCTTGGCCAATATGGTAGGCCGAAGACATCGTACTAATATAGCACGTGCATTAGGTGACGCGTGGAGATGTACGCGTGAATGTGCGACACGTGATAACCCAAAACCGTTATTACCAGATCATCCCCTCATGCGAGGGAATATTTAGTCATCATGGCCTACATGTGACATGACTAGATGTCCACACTAGATTGGATAAGAGCAATACATTCATGCATACAACATGTTTGGGGGGTACACTGTACCCCCTAAGCACTAGATATATCTTTCATCTTTTAAATTGTAAAGGATCGATTAATAAAAACACTAGCAAAAACTCTACTCATTTGTATACAGAAGAGATATAGATAAATCTTATGTTGTAACTAGGCCATTAGATCCATACTTACTAGTGGATTTCACTCCCACATACATAGTGGACGTAGGCTCCGACTGAACCACTTAAATACAGGTGTTCATCCTCTTCCCCCCATCTCCTTCTTTGTTAATTTGTTGTGTGATTATTTCCATTGTCGTATACCTTCTTGATCTTTATACATTTGTGACTTGGTGATACAATTTTTGGTATCATCAGTCTGGCATCGTCTATAGGAACGAAAAGCATCATCTCTTCCCTTTTCTAGCTTTCCCTCACCGAAGTCTCTAGTGGTGAACCAGTCACCCCTCCCGTGGATCTGTTTCACTATTGAAAAGAGTTCCTGTTGAGCTACAAAGCTTTTGTTCTTCAATTACATCTCATCAATAAGGTTTAGCACATGGGATAAGAATTTCCACCACCACCACCACCACCAGCTGGTGGTCCTAGTTCCATCAATGCACCTCCTCAGTCAGAAATGGCTGAAGTCGCGGTAGCATTAAAATCCTTAGCGACAAGCCAATATAAAATACAAGAGTAGCTGGCTCCTATCATCCAGAACGTGGTAATCAGGCCAGCGGGAGCCCTATCGGAGATGATTATTCCAGCAACTGGGGAGTATCATCATGGGGCCAGGTGACCACCCCAGTCACCTCGCAAGGATCTACCTCCTCTTTAATGGTGAAGGGACATTACCAACCCTAGGCGTTTACGCCTGGGAAGGAAAGATCGACCCTACCCAGAGGACCATTATGATGATTATGAGGCTAAAGATGCTCAAGTTGATTATTGGGACCCATACGATGTATCTGGGAATACAGTGCACCCCATTTATGGAAGTTAAGGTCTTGATAAGAGGTCTAATCCTGATGCACGACCACGGGGTTCAACTTTAGACCGATTAAGTAAAGGGTCAGCCTTTGAAAGGCTCGACCCAGTTGGTGATCTGAGAGAAAGGCTATCTCGGTCAAAGAATAATTTTTGGCTCAAGGAGGGTAGGGGCAGACGACCAACCCCAGTGTGGCCGAGAGGAGGCCCAATGAGAGGTAAATAGCCAAAATAGGTCAGCAGTAGGGGAACCCTTAGTACGGCCGATTGAGGTTACAAGGGAAAACATTAGACATGTCGATGTTATTGAAGCGTCTGAGAGACCTTGGAATGACTCAATTAAAAGGCTAGAAAATAAGATTGGAGACCTCCTGAAGAGTAGTGACCCCTTACGGAGGGGATACTCATAAGGTTCTCATTTTATGCCGAAAATATTCCACTTCCCAACCTATGCTAAATTCAAGCCACCAGTGGTTATTCCAAAATATGACGGGAGTACTAATCATGTGCACCATGTGGAGATGTATGAATCAACTGTAGATATCTACTCCGTATCAGGTGAGATGAAGTCTTGTGCATTCTCAAGAATTTTTACTAGAGCTTCCCATATATGGTTCACCTCACTCACGAAGAACTCCATTGAAAATTTTAAGAAACTCGCAAAATGATTCATCCACAACTTCTGCTTTGGAGTAAGACCCCAGAAGAAGACTACTCACCTGTTATACATTAAGCAGGGTAAGAATGAGAGTCTCAAGGATTACATCCTGAGGTTTAATAATGATAAATTGAAAGTGGAGGATTATGAAGAAAGTATTGCGATGACAGCGCTAATAGGAGTCCTGCAAAAAGGGAAATTACTTTGGAAGCTTGTTGAGGACCCACCAAAGTCTATGGCCGAGCTATTAGCGATGGACGGTAGGGTCATGAATGTCGAGGAAGCTATGGCAGCTAAGTATGAGGATGAGAAGGGTATTAACAATTGGATCAAGTTTCAAAAGAAGAGTAAAGATGAAAAGAAGAAATCAGCCGATGATAAGTTTGTCGGGTATAATCCTCTCACAGTTCGTTGCGAGCACATTTTGAATGAGATCAAGAATGACCAGTCCCTAAGATGACCTAAAAAGTTGAAATCTCCCCCTCACAAAAGGAATAAAAGATTATGATGTGAATTTCACCAAGATCACGGGGACTTAACCGATAAGTGTTTTTCCCTGAAAGATGAGATTGAGAAGATGCTTAAGGTTGGGAAACTAAGGAAGTATGTGAGCAGTGATGTCCTTAAGAGAGGATTAGATAGATTTAGAAGAAGAAGGGATGAAAAGTGTAGAGAATATGTCCTAGGGAAGAAGGATGATGACTCAGATGATAATAATGATGACGACCCAGACCTACCGCTAAAGGGCGATGATCTAAAGGGTTGGATCCACGTGATATCGTTCGATGTGAAGATAATCAACGGAAGACTGACATAGGGTGGTACAGAAGTGGTTGACCGTAAGGCGCATGTGGGTGAGTCTAAGGCCCTTCCTAAGGTTGAAGGCATTAACTCAGCCAAAGTAAGCACAAAGTCAGAAAAGATAAAGAAGGTAGATATGGATACCTTAATTATGGGATTTTTAAGACTTAACCTGAAGGGAATCCTAGATCCTCAGGATAACCATTTGGTGATCACAAATAGAGTGCATGGGTATGACATATCGAGGATATTAGTCGATAGGGGAAGTTTGACTGATGTCATGTTTTGTCCTTGTTTGAAAGGTTTGAGACTCAATAAGAAGAGGCTCATAATTTATCATCATCATCTGCTAGGGTTTAGCAGTGAAAATGTGCACCCATTAGGAATGCATGAAATGGATGTGAAAATGGGAGATTTTTGGCCTAAGAGGCTAACAAAGAAGGTCAATTTATTTTTGATGGATGAAAGTGTATACTCGGCTTATAATATTATCATGGGAAGAGTGTCCCTCAAGGAATTTGAGGCCGTTCCATCAACTGTACACCAAATGGTATAATTCTCAACCCCTTATGGGTAGGGAAGTCCAAGGTGATCAAGTGTTGGCACGTGAATGCTACTTCAATTCATCCGAGGAGAGGGAAGCTCATAAGAAAAAAATTACGACCTACAGTATTGACCCCTAGACCCCATGGATGAGACCAAACTGAAGAAAGGAGAGGCCACGAAAGAGGAAATAATAAGAAAGAGATGATCAAATTCTTGAGAGAATAACAAAGTATCTTTGCATAGAGTCATGAGGATATGCCGGACATAGATCCTAAACTCTTTTGCCATAAACTTAATGTGGCCAATGATGATAGGCCGATATGACAAAAGAGGAGAATCTATTCCTGGGAGAAATATGAGGTCATCCGGGAAGAGGTAAAGAAGATGGAAAAGGCTGACTTCATAAGAGAGGTGATATATCCTGAGTGGCTGGCCAACACTGTCATAGTTACCAAAGCTAACGGGAAGTAGAGAATGTGTGTAGACTTTACTGATCTGAATAAGTCTTGCCCCAAGGATAGTTTTCCTTTACCTAGGATCGACCAGATGGTTGATGCCATAGTAGGCCATGAACTGATGAGTTTCATGGATGCTTAATTGGGATATAACTGGATATCTATGAACCCGAGCTATGAGGAGAATGCTTCCTTCATAATCGATAAGGGAACTTACTGCAATAAAGTCATGCCCTTCAGTTTGAAGAATGCTGGAGCCACTTATCAGAGGCTTATCAAGAAGATGCTTGAGGATTAAATTTTGAACACAATGGAAGTCTATGTTGATGATATTCTTAGTAAAAGTCTCAAGGCCAATACCCATGTGGACGACCTCAAACAAAACTTTGACATGATGGAAAAGTATAAGATGAAGATCAACCCTGAAAAGTGTGTATTCGGCATAAGGGCTGGTAAATTCTTGGGCTTCATCGTATATCAGAGGGGGATAAAGGACAACCCAGATAAGATCACGACCTTGGTAGAGATGAAGACTCCAACTTCGATCAAGGATGTGCAGAGGATGAGGGGGACAGTGGCTTCACTTAACAAGTTTGTATCGAGAGCCACCGATAAATGTATTCTATTTTTTAAAGTTCTTAGAAAAGATTTCAAATTGAATGAGGAATGTGATAAGGCCTTCCAAGAGTTAAAGTCCTACCTCGGATCTCCCTTATTATTATCATGGTTAATCTAAGGGGAAAAATTGTATGTATATCTAGCAGTCTCAGAGTCGGCTATTAACACTGCCATTGTAAGAGACGATGATAGAATACAGAAGTCGATATATTTCAACAGTAAGGTACTCCATGGGGTCGAACATAGGTACCTTAGGATGAAATAATTGGCCTATGATCTGATTCATGCTTCAAGGAAGATGAAACGGTACTTATAGGCTCACACAATGGTTATCCTAACGGACTCTACACTTCGGTAGGTCATCCACAAGCTTGAGAAGTCGGGAGGACTAATGGCTTAGGCAATAGATCTTGGAGAGTTTAATATTATCTATCAGCCCAGAATGGACATCAAAGGGAAAGCGTTAGTAGATTTCGTGGCCGAGTTCACCTGGGATGAGGTCGATAGTGCAAATTTTAAGACTATCAGCTGTGAACAAGGAAAAAGTGTCACCTTTCTCCCGAAAAAGGATGGGATAAGTTTAGCAAGAGGGAAAGTATACAAGAATGAATAGGAATAGTATCTCTTCAAAAACGGAGCCTTGGTATAAGGTAGTTTCTCTGAAAGTGGAGTAGTGTGGAGGCTTTTCCTCGATGGGTCCTCTTGCGAGAGCGGGAGTGGTGCAGGCCTAATAGTGTCGGCACTAGATGCGACAGCTATTGAATATGCATTGAGGTTTAGTTTTAAGGCCTCCAATAATGAGTCCAAATGTGAAGTGCTCATAGCAAGCCTCTCATTGGCTCGGGCTCTGAATGTTAGCCAACACCTAGTTCACAGTGATTCAGGATTGGTGGTGAATCAGATCTTGGGGGCGTATGAGGTGAAAGATAATAGGATGGATAAATAATTGGAGAGAGTAAGGTCATTATTGAATAGTTTAAAAAGGTGAAGCTAAAGAGGATACCTCGACTGGACAACGGCCTAGCTGACGCACATGCAAGACTGGTCTCAGCGATATGGATGGAGATAAGAAGGACGGTGTCGATAGAAATCTTGGATCGACTGACCATTAAAGAAGAGGATAGTGCTTCAAAGTCTTACCTGAATTTGAACATAGGAGCTTCTTGGATATATCCGCTCATCAGGTACATTAAGCATGGGGAGTTACCAGAATCCAAGATCGGGAAAGGAAGTTGAGATATAAAACTGCAAAGTTCCACATTATAGGAGATACGTTAAACAAGAAAGGGTTTTGCTTCCTCTGCTCAAATGTGTTCATCCATATGAGGTAGCATATATCCTGAAGGATGTGCACAAAGGCTCCTGGTCCAGTCATATAAGATGAAGATCTTTGGCTAAGAGGATTATTACATAAGGGTGTTGGTGGTTGTACCTAGCTAAGGATGCTGCAACATATGTCAAGAAGTGTGAGAAGTTCCAGAGGTTTTCTACCATTCCCCACCAACCTCATCAACCTCTGAACTTAATCACATCTCCCTATCCATTTGAGGTATGGGGAATTAATCTGGTAGGACCCTTATCCAGAGCTGTGAATAATTATCGTTATCTAATCGTAGCGATATGTTACATTTCGATGTGGGTGGAGGTCGAGCCGATGATTACAATCACAGAGAAGAAGACCTTCCATTTCATTTAAAAAAATATCATCTTGTATATATGACCTTCCATATCCCCTTTGCACAACCTCAGAAATCTCTTTATAATGAGTGGCCAACAATGCGAACAAGGCCTCGTCCTTCTCCTTGATTAGGTCTTCCTTCGCCTTCAGCAAATCATCCTTACTCTTCAGATCATTCTGAGCCTTCTCAAGTTAGACTTGGTATGTTTCCAAGCATTTCTTCAACTCCTCAGACTTGAGAGCTCGATTAGCCTCTTGAACTTTAGGATAATTTTCAACCATCCACTTATTTGATGAGGCAAAGGTGCATACAGTGTGGAAATAAAGGAAGACATGCTAGTACAAACAAGGAAGGAGTATGAGAGAACACTTGTGCTTAAGAAGAAAATAATTATCTGAGCCATCAGATGAAGACCCAAATCAAAGACTTAAGGAGTAACCATATTCTCCAGGAACTCGTAGTCATCCTTGGTGGGAACTCCTAGCATCTCCCTCTTCGATATTCTGGGAGAGGGAATGATTGAGCTTGGACACTTCCTAAGATTGGCAATATTTCTTTACCAGTACTCTTGAAAAGAATCCCCTGAGGAAGATCTTTCTCTGGAGCTACTTAGCAAGTATGAGCCTTGGGGTACAATCCTTGTCCTTTGAGTGTCTTTATTAGGCCCACCCTCCAGGGGAACTTGTTCTTCAGTCCTTTTTTGGCTGACCTCAGGTTGTGTCGAACCTGTGGCTATTGTACTCTTTGGATGGTCCTTACTAGCCGGCTATTTCTTTTTATTTAAGTCATTGTGAAGGCTCGGAATATGCATGTTGAAAAATTCCTCAGAGAGATGGGAAGGGTAGTATGAAAAAACACAATATGGATCATTAGGCATAAGCACAAAGTAAGACAAAGGACCTAAATAAAGAGAGAATGAGACTGTATCACTTACAAAGGTCATCCAATGGATCAACCCTCAACACAGACTTATCTAAGTATTCTGGGGACATTAGATCTTAAAAATAAAGGAGTTTTCTATCCTTCCCTTGACTCCTAAGGAAGTCTAATCTCTATTTATTAGCTACACTGAGGTCGGGGTCGGACTTGGTGGTGCGCATTGAAGGTTTTGCCGAAGTATAGGGCATCCTCGACTCGTCGTCTCGTCTCTTATGGTCCGAGACAGTCGAAAACTCCTAAGCTCCAGACTCATAGAAAAATGTATCCTTTCCTCTATAATTGGAAGTTTGATTAACATTGAGTATCTTTTTGTCAGACTTCCTGGCCCCTAAGTGATAATACCAGGCCTGATTAGTTGTGGATGAGACATGGTAACAAGCATGAAAAATCTCAACTCAGGGCTCGTCCTCGTATTTATTTCTCCCCAAGGAAACATAAACTAAGATGAACCTATATAAATTTGGGCTATCTAGGTGGGAGCAAGGTCGAGACTAAAAAGGATAGCCCACATGGTCGAGTCAACAGGAATACGAAACATGACTCTGAACATTTGATCATAGAGAGCGGTTTCTCCCTCTTGTCTAGCATACACTCTCTCGTCCTCGATCGGAACTCGCAGGGTGACGTCGAGCTTATTACCATAAAGGTGTATGAAGAGAAGAAGGTCGGTCTCACGAATAGAAGACTGATATTGCTCAGCATACGAATAGTCAAGTAGATCGTTAGACTCAGGTCCCTCATCCATTTCATCCACAACCTCTACCTCCTCACCCTCGGCGTGAGCATTAGTGTAAGTTCTTTAGATCTCATCATCATACATGGCCGATAAAGGTTCTACAGTCAGGGGAGTATTTGATTTGGGGACGTCTCAGCAGGGTGTGGAAGGATCTTTACAAAAGTGTCGTCTCGTTCATATTCCTCAGATTACTAGGCTCTCTAGTTTACCTAGTATAGGTGGGAGAATACTGCATAGCTTCCTCGTACGAATTCATATTGTCGGATTTAGTGGAAGATGAGCTGAGCATTTCTTTATCAGTGGGGAGAATTACTCTTAAAGGGACAGAAAAGAGGGGTCGTCTCCAAACACGGTCGGCTTGAAGCCTAGCCTCAACCTCGCCCTCTAGTCTGCGTATCTCCTAGAAATACCTCTCCCTAAGGGTTGGTTATTGAAATGCTAACTCATATAAGGTCCTTAACATTTAGAGGATGAGGTAATACTTAAACAATCAAAGTTGGAAGCCACAAACAACTTTGGTGTTGACTAAATTTGACTTAAAGATTAAAAGGTCAAAACTAAATCATTTTTCTACCAAGAATGACTTAGAAAAGTTTATGGCAGGGGGTTACCAAAATGTGATCGGAGAAGTTTAAAGATCCCAATGGAAGCCTAAACTATGTAGGCAGTAAGTGCAAGATTCCCTTAAAATCCTAAACCCTCCCAAAGCCACCACTCAAGACCAACAAGAAAGACCCAAATAACTAAGACAATTTTTGGAGTTGGGCTTGAGTTCACCATAAAATATAAAGTCTAAAAATGATTCAATAAAGTGTAAAAGCTTGAACAAAAATGGTAGAAGAATGTTACCTGGAAGAGACATGAGAATGGATAAGTAAAACCGACCTTAGAAAAATTCTTGGAGGCATAGGTCCAAAAGGTTAAAGCTCGGGTTCAAGAAGGTAACACGATGAAGGAGCAAGTCAAATGAGAAGAAAGTTTTGAAATATAACTTCTATTTATACGTAAACAATGATTGTACATGCCTCACAAAGTGTCACATAGTTTCCCAAAATCCTCATCATAATGAGCACAAAACCCTAAGAGTATAAGCCATCACTCGCACCTCGACTGGACACAACCCTATGGGAAGTGTGATAGTTTTTAACCTAAGCGACCATTCACCTAATGGCTGACACATGTCCCTTCAATGATCATAAAAGGAGACGTCGGATAACATAACATCATTACCCTTCAGCCTTATCCAGATGTCGAAGACTATGGGCTAGGGGTGATTGATAGGCCAAATATCACCTCGTATAGGGTCATGAGCCTTGGCGTCAACCTACAATCACTAGATGGACAGAAATGAGAGGTTGCCACTCAGACTTTAAATACTCAACCTTAGTTAGATGACTCGGCCTCGACCTTTATCAGTTGTCTAATATGAAGTATGTGCATTATTCCTGAAAGGTTGAATGCCCTTGGCCTGTCCCAGGACGATGAGACTAGAAGATGAGACATGTGTCATTCGAGGGTTCAAAGTTCTACGAGTTCTTCCTCGACCACTAGGGTCGGCCGGAACCATCGTACTAACAAAGCGCGTGCATAGGGGGATACGTGGAGGTGTGCGCGTGAATGTGCAGCATAGATAGCCCAAAATCGTTATTTAATTGACTAAGAGCAATACATTCATGCATACAACATGCTTGGGGGGTACACTATACCCCTTAAGAACTATGTATATCTTTCATCTTAATCAAAACCCTAGAAAAATCTTTGCTCATTTGTATAGAGAAGATAGAGAGAGAGAGAAAAATATTGTGTTGTAACACGGCCATTAGAGCCATACTTACTAGTGGATTTCACTCACACACACACACATAGCGGACATAGGTTCGAGCCGAACCACTTAAATCCAGGTGCTCATCCTCTTCACCTCATCTCCTACTTTATTGATTAGCTGTGTGATTATTGCCATTGTTGTATACCTGCTTGAGCTTGATACATACGTGACCCGGTGATACCATTTTTGGTATCATCCATTATATTGCAATGTCCAACAATTTGATATCCTTAATTAATTAATTTGTGTTGTATTATTATTTTTTATTTATGGAGGCGAAGTGGCTAAATATTTATTTCAAGAAATGTAAACAACTTAAAAAATGTGTAGTTTTTTTTGGGATGTTGAACATTTGATTTTTTTTAATTTAGTCTTGGTTTTGGCTTCTGACCAAAATTTGAAAAAATAAAAAATTAATAATTGGTCACGGCTAAGAACCATGAATAATATTTATTTTATTTTATTGTTGGTCACAGTTTTGGTCACGGTCCAAAATCGTGACCCGAAATAAATTCCCCTTTAACGATCACAGATTAGGTCATAGTTATGAGCCGTGACAACCAATTCATGATCCCATATTGTGACCACCTAATCAACACTACTGGCATCCACTGGATCATGATTCATAATTTTATCAATCTCAACATGATCATAGTTCAAAATCGTGACCCATAGACCCTAATCATGGTCTTAAATCGTGACCAATAGCCAAATTTGGTGTAGTGAAGAGATCTTGATGGTCATAGATTTTCCCACCACGATCTTGAAATGGGAAACCCAGTCGCTAAAGCCGCCATGTTTCCATTTGACAAATAGTATTTAAGGAAACTTTCTTTAGAGATCCTTCACAAGGAAGTCCTCTTTAATAATATTTTTGTGAGTTTTTTTTATGTATACATTTTAATTTATGATATATTTGTTGCACAAACTGTTGTCTGTTCTACTATGTTCCACATGCCACACAGAAGGTGGCTACTAGGATTGATCTCCTAGTGAGGATAAACAACATTATTCTTCAAAACAACAATGTCTTGAACTTGAAATATGCGATGACAGATTATAACAAGTAGGTGAATGAGCTCCAAGATAAGAAAAAAGAAAAAAACGCCCTCGAAGGATAAGGTTGTATGGGAGGCTGGATGAATAACTAGAGTTCAACATGGTCTCTAATGAATATTCGATCTCAAGACTGTGCAAAGTGAAAAATGGGTTCTAGAGGCCAACCTGTTTAGGCATAAGTGAAAGAGATTTCCTCTCAACTTGACTTCAATGGATCCTGTGGCCATATGATTCAAATTCCTCCGGCACGGCCGGCTCCAAAATTGGAAGGGAGAGAAAACTAGAGAAATCCCTCTCTCCACGCGTGCGGGGATTCGAGGATAAAGGGAATCCTATTTATGCCACTCACACAGATCTTCGTCGGCTACCACAGACAAAGGGGAAAAACGTAGAAAGTCGATATGAGGAAATTCGAGTTTAGGATTTATAGGAAAACCCTTATTTTTACTTTTTTAGGTTTTATGAAAATAATATTTGTTTGTACTTAATAATAAAAACGGAGTTTAGTTTTGAAGCGAATAAATGAAACAAGGATTTATCAAACGTGCAAACAAAGGTAAATAACTAATACTAATTAAACGAGTTATAAATGGATAAGAGTAGACCTTCTATAGGACTTTAATTTTGATTTTGTAGTAGTAAAGATTGTTTTTTAGGTGGTTAGATGGTGGTGAGGTAAGAGTAAAAAAAGTGTGTTGAAAGATGGATGAGAGTGATGTAAGAAATTGGAGAAAATATTTGGAAAAATGGAATTTTGGGGAACTAATTTTGAGGAGAATATTATGACTTATGAAATAGGGCCCCATAAATAATGAGGTCATCGTCCCATTAAATAGTAAAAATCTAGGTTTATAGAGGGGTGACAATTGGTATGGCCCATGTTCTGCCTATCGACGCACCCCTGCCTTAATCTTGAAGAAAAGTACATCATTTAATAGGCAGGGGTTCTGGAGTGACTATAGGTAGTTTGGTACATACTTTTTTTTTATAAAAATTAGCATAAATGGAAACTATAAGTTTGAATGGTGCATGACTATAACCTTTGGAAAGGGTATGAAGTTCCCTACAGGAATCCATTAAACCACTCCTAGTTTTGAGAGTTGATGAAAGTGAAATGGGGCTCGGAAGCACTCAATGGACTCTAGACATGGGTTCTTAAAATAAAAATGTAAGTATGCAAGAAACCTGAGGCCTAGGAGGTTTCAATGAGATTATCGAAGTCAAATAGGGCTTCGAAGTACCCAATGGATTTTAGGTCGAGGTTCGGAGTGGAAAGGTGCACACGCCTGAATCGTGAGGCCGATTTGTGTACGGTATGGACCACTAGAAAAGGAATTAAAATCCCTATTGGAGTCTAATGAGCTTTTCTCAAGATGGAGGGTTGATCGAGGTCGAACGAGGCTCAAGGGTGCGCGATGGTTTCTGGACCAGTGTTCAGATTAAAAAGGTGGGTACACACATGATGTGAGGAAAATTTGAGCACAATATTAACTGTTAGAAAGGTGATTCAGAGACATATGGGAGTACAATGAACTTTGCTTAGGTTGGAGAGTTGACTGATATCAAATAGGGCTCAGAAGCGCCCAGTGGCCTCTAGACCAAGGATGGGATTAGGACTTAGGGTCTTATGATGGGAGAAGGAGTGTTAGGGACCTAAGGAGGAATTTAGGGGGTAACAAGATGGGGTATCTATGGAGACCGTCAAAGGGTGAGCTGGGAATAAGTAGTGGTCATTGAAAGTAGACACATCATCGATGTTTAAGTCTTGAGGACCCCATTGGGATATTTGAATATGGTTGATTAAAAGGTTGAGGTCGATTATGCGTACCTAAAACATTGAGGTGACCAATCAAAAGGTCGAGGGAAATTATGCATACCAAGGTATTTTGGGGGGACCTAAAGAGTTAAGATTCCCGATTCTATGGGATGAGGTTGATTATCTCGAACTAGGTTTATTCTGTGAACCTAAAGGGTTGAAATTATCTATTCAAAGGGTCGAGGTCGATTCTATGGACATAAATAGTTAAAATGACCAATTCAGAGGGTCGAGGTCGATTATGTGGACCTAACGAGTTGAGAAGACCAATCTAATAGGTTGCGGTCGATTATGTGGACCTAGGTCTATTTTGTGATTCAAAAGGGTTGAAATGACCAATTTGGAGGGTTGAGATCGATTCTGCTGACTGAAAGAGTTGAAATGACCAATTTAGAGGGTTGAGGTCAATTATGTGAACCTAAAGAGTTGAGACAATCAATTGAGTGGATCGAGTTTGATTTTGTAGATTTAGGTCTATTATATGGACCTAAAGGGTTGAAATGATTGATTCAGAGGTTGAGGTCAATTCTGCGAACCTAAAGAGTTGAGATGACCTATTCAGATGATCGAGGTCAGTTTTGTGGACCTAAAAAGTTTAGATGACCAATTCAGTGGGTCAAGGTCTATGCTACGGGCCTAGGTCTATTCTATGGACCTAAAGGGTTACTAAAGTATTCTTCAATCCTGACTCCTCTAGTGATGGCGTTGGTATTTGGAGTTCAGATGCACTTGGATTTTTGGTTCCGATGGGAGTAAATTTTTATAAGTGATAATGCATTCTACTTCTAATCTTGTTGGGGATTATGCTAGTGATGAGAGTTCTTAAGGTGGTTTACTGCTTTTTAGTCAATTTTCTCAAAATTGTTATGCATTCAACCTTGTAGGGATTTTTGAGGATTTTTTTATCAATATTTTTAGAAATTTTTGGATTTTGTGGAATTTTTGTAACGAAATCTTTAAGGGGCTACCAATAAGCACAACCAGGGGGTGCCTATTAACACATGGCATCGACTCTTAGGCTTCTTAAGGGAGGTGAAAGGTCGTTGCTGATAGGTAAGTCCATTGGACTATCAATTGGCCTACCCTTTAGTTCTTTATAAAAATGGAGTGACCCTCCTTATTTTTTTATAACTTCATTTGAGTGTATATCTCGCTTTCTCTCTATGGCAATCAATTTCGGGTATATTTTCTCAAAAGAACTCGTAAAGGACACCTCAGACAACAATTGGATGGCAACCTATGATTGAGAGGTCTTGGAATATTGTGTTATTTTATCGCTGGTACTGGGTAATCTCTTATGATTGAGGCCGTTGTTGACAAGAGGGTCATTTTGCGCAAGCCGGCACATCATTGTTCTGCGAGGGTGAAGAACAGTAATGGCAACGTATGCCTTTTCTCTGTGTTCTATTTTTTCTTTTTCTTTTTCTTTTTATCCTAGGGATATTAAAGGGTTTTCTTTATTTTTTGTGTATCTTAACTTAGCTTCATCGGGCATTCACTCCCCTAGGTCGACTGGATGAAGGAAGTGTGGGAACACCTTTCTACAGTTGTTCGATTGGTGATAGGGGATGCTGGATTCAACCCATTAGTGAGGGATTTATGTGAGATGTGGTGGGAAACAAACCACACATTCCATTTAGGCAATATGGATATGACGTACACTCCTTTGAACAATCATCAATTGACGGGGGTGGAGTGCAAGGTCCAGTAGATAGTGGTGGATCATGCCCTCCGCATTTCTGAGGTGGCAGTGCGGGATGCCTTGGGTGACATGGGGAGGATTGTGTCGGGGAACTCTTTCTACGTATCGATGCTAAAGGAGACCTTGATGTCTAGGAGGATTAATGAAATCTACGGGCGACAAGTGAGGCGGTTGGCCCGCTTATTTATTTTTCTTCTATTGGGAGGGTTTGTGGTGGCGACAACCAGCGATGTCGTCTGTAACACCCCGTATTTCTGTGCATTTATATACTTAATTGATTCGGGTAATTTTTGAATTAATTATGTTAGTGTTTACTGATATATTATGTAGGAGAGTGATTGGTTACTATTTATAGAATTTATATTACTAAGTGAATAGTAATAAATTAATTCCTTCACAACGTGTATTAGTGACATGGTATTTATTTATCTCAACTGGGAGTCGGGTATAGACAAATCTGGGTGTGAGATAAAGAGTTTTATAAACTAATTCGGATGCCAATTCTGAGTGAACGGTTGAGTTCCGATGGTCTGAGAAAGTCAAAAAAGTGTACCCGGGGGTGGTAAATCGGTCACGTGGTATTTTTTGGCATAACTCGGCTCCCACGGGGGTATTTGGGACATTTTAATTAGGTCCATATGACTAAAAATGGAATTTGGAGATAAAAACCTAAGTTTAGGAGTTATGGGCAGCCATAGCACAATTGAGAGAAATCTAAGAATGTAGAGGAACAAAAGAGAGAACTATTTGGATCCAAAAGGAAGAACAAGGGAGGTGTTCTTCAACAAAGAAAATCTCTATATCAAAGGATTAATCAGACTCTACGAATCATAAGGCAAGTGGTCAAACTTGCTTTTATATAAATTGATGATTTTAATTCATATCATGGTAGGAGTTAAAAACATAATTTTGGGTTGGGTTGATACAAATCGGGTTTTCCAATTTGTGGATGTTACGAATCAAGTTTCTGGGATTTATATGATAGGGCTTATGAATCCATATTATACTGTGAAGAAGGGAGCTGAACTAGGTGATAATACGAAATAAGTATCCATTACCTAGTATTGATGTTTTATTTTACCAGTTGAGAGGGGCATCATACTTCTCAAAGATTGATTTGAGGTCAGGGTATCATCAGCTGCGTATTCGAGAGGAAGATGTTCCTAAGACCAATTTTCTGTCGCGGTATGAATCCTACAAATTTAGGGTGATGTTGTTCGGCGTCACCAATGCTCCATCAGTGTTCATGGATTTCGTGAACATGGTTTTCAAAGAGTATCTCGACCAGTTTGTTATTTTGTTCATTGATGACATTTTAGTCTACTCGCGCACCGAGGAGGATCAAGTAGAGCACCTATGTATGGTTCTGTAGATACTACGGGAACACAAGATTTATGCCAAATTCGCGAAGTGTGGATTTTAGCTACGAGAGGTACAGTTTTTTGGCCATCTAGTGTCAGACCAAGTTATTATTGTGGATCCGATTAAGGTATCGGTGGTGAGGGAGTGGGGACAACCCACAACACCAACAATGGTTCACACCTTTCTAGGGTTGGTAGGTTATTACAGGCGGTTCATTAAAGGGTTTTTGAAGATTGCTGGTCCTCTGACGAATCTGACTCACAAAGGGGTACCTTTTGTTTAGAGTGATCATTGTCAGTTAGCTTTGGATGAGCTAAATGACAAGTTGACATTTGAACCCATGCTTTCTTTGTCTAGGGGAGGATTGGGGTACCGAATATACACTAATGTATACTTGAAGTGACTCGGGGGTGTGATACAACAAGAGGAGAGGGCTATAGCTTATGCGTCCAGGAAGCTTAATCCCCATGAGAAGAATTACCCCACCCATGACCTAGATTTAACAGTGGTCATTTTTACTTTGAGGATATGGAGGCACTATCTTCTGGGAGAGCCATTTACTCTATTCACGGATCAAAAGTCACTTAATTATCTCTTCACACAGAAGGATCTAAATATGAGGCAGAGGAGGTGGCTAGAATTCGTGAAAGACTACCAGTTTGGTATCTAATATCATCATAGTAAGGCTAACGTGGTGGCATATGCGTTGAGCTAGAGGCATACGGAGGAGATTGCAAAGGTCTAAAAAATGAAGTGGAGAGAAATTCGATACGATGATGATGTCTCCATAGCATGTATATAAGCTATATCTATCACGCTCGAGGTTTTTATGTGGGTGGTGAGGGTACAACGGAGGACTAGACCTTTTAGGATAGGGTACGTCAGCTATTGGCCGAGGGAGAAGAGGGTTATTCGGTTACTTCAGAGGGAGGCCTAAGTTTTAATGGAAGGTTAATTATAACGGAGGATAAGGATTTGAGGCATGCCATAATGACAAAGTCCCATGGTTCGAGGTTTACAGTACATCCCGGTGGGGATAAGTTGTACCAGAATATGAGGAGGCAGTACTGGTGGGCGGGAACGAAACAGGGCATAGCAAAATTTATCTCAAAATGTGCCACATGTAAGCTTGTGAAAGTTAATCATAAGAGATTTTCAGGGATGCTATAGCCACTGGAGATTCCCATGTGGAAATGGGAGAATATCTTCATGAACTTCATTACCGGGTTGCCTACATCACAGTGGGGTCACGACTCCATATGGGTGATTGTGGATCATTTGACTAAGGTAGCCCATTTCGTATCGGTTCGGCCAGACTTTGAGACGATGCATTATGCGCAGCTGTTCATAAAGGATATAGTTAAGCTGCATGGGATGCTTGTTAATATTGTGTCGGGCAGGGAAAAGGTTTTTGTGGCCCATTTTTGGCAGAGCTTTCAGGAGGCTATGGGCAAAGAGTTACAATTGAGTAGCACCTATCATCCACAGACAGACTGGCAGACTAAGAAAGTGAATTTGATGCTGAAGTATATGCTGAGGATGTGCATTTTTGACTCTGGGGGAGGATGGGAGCTATGTCTTCCTTTGGTAGAGTTTGTGTATAACAACTCTTACCAGTTTACGATTGGTATGGCACCGTTCGAAGCACTATACGGGAGACTTTGTCGTTAAATCACCATCTAGTTAGAGGTGGGGGAAAATAAGTTATTGGGGATAAAGATTATTTAGGAAATGAATACTAAGATAAAGATGATACGGGGATGAATTTGGATAGCTCAGGATAGGTAGAAGAGTTATGATGATGCTTCGCGAAGACATGTAGAGTTGGAGGTTTGAGATCATGTATTAGTCTGGGTGTCCCCCATAAAGGGAGTGATGAGGTTCGACAAGAAAGGTAAATTAACATTGAGGTACGTGGGACCCTTCCCCATTATTGAGGGTGTGGGACTGGTAGCTTATATACTAGGTTTCCCAGAGCAACTTCAGCGGATAGATGATGTGTTCCATACGACATCACTAAAGATATATCGGAGGAGCGAGAGGGCCTTCTGGAACATTCCACCTAAGGAAATTGACTTACAGCCCGACATCTCGTATGAGGAGAGACTAGTAGCTATTTTGGATCGTAGTGAGCACAAGTTACGGTCTAAGGTTCTACCACTAGTTAGAGTGCAGTGGGGCCATCACAGCATTGATGAGTCTACGTGGGAGCGAGAGGAGGATATGTGAGAGCAGTATCCAGAGTTATTCGTCGCATGTATGACCTAATTTGGGGGACGAAATTCCTTTGTAAGGGGGGGAGTATATAACACCCCGTATTTCTATGCATTTATGTACTTAATTAATTCGGGTAAATTTTGAATTAATTATGTTAGTATTTATTTATATATTAATCGGGAGAGTGATTGGTTAATATTATGAAATATATATTACTAAGTGAATAGTAATAAATTAATTGCGTCATAACTTGTATTAGTGATGTGATATTTATTTATCTTAACCGGGAGTCGGGTATAAACAAATTTAGGTGTTAGATAAGGATTTTTATAAACTAATTTGTATGTTAACTTTGAGTGCACGGTTCAGTCCGAATGGTCTAAGAAAGTAAAAAAAAGTGTACCTGGGGTGGTAAATGTGTCACGGGGTATTTTTGGGCATAATCGGGTCCCCACGGGGGTATTTGGGCCATTTTAATTAGGCCTATATGACTAAAAAGGGATTTGGAGATAAAAATCTAAGTTTAGGAGTTGTGGGGAGCCATAACACAATTAAGATAATTCTAAGAATATAGAGGAACAAAAGAGAGAACTCTTTGGATTCAAAAGAAAGAACAAGGGAGGTGTTCTTCAATAAAGAAAATCTCTACATCAAAGGATTAATCAGACTCTATGAATCATAAGGCAAGTGGTTAAACTTGATTTTATATAAATTGTTGATTTCAATTCATATCATGCCAGGTGTTAGAAACATGATTTTTTGTTGGGTTGATAAAAATTGGGTTTTCAAATTTGTGGATGTTACGAATCAAGTTTTGGGGATTTATATGATAGGACTTATGAATCCATATTATATTGTGAAGAAATTGTAAGATTATACATCTTTTTTATGGCAAAAGTTGTGGAAAAATCATTTACATTCATGTCTTTATTTACAATTAGAGATATAAATTGGGAAGTAAAGATTTTGGGATTTGGGTTTATTCGTAGAACTTACTATGTAAATTCTGGGTTGATTTCTGGGAAAAAAAAGTTTTAAGGTTTTGTTAATGGCAGAGGACTGATTCTGAATAAAAAGAGGGAAAAAGCTGAGGGTCGTTTGAATGACTAGGACTCTCGTTCGAGTGACAGTGATTGTCGTTGAAACGACATCGTTTGCCATTAGAACGACGTCGTTTCTCGTTCAAACAAGATGGAAAAATTCAACCCATTTTCGGTTTTTAGTGTACTGATCGACCTGGGTGGGACTTTAAGGGAGAATTAGGTACACTAAGGAAGTGTCTTAAATCTGGGATGGTTTGGAATTTTAAGAACAAACAATATAAGGTTATTTTATATTTAATATGAGAGAGAAATTATGGTTGGAATTAATTAATAAGTGTGTGTCAAACTTATTAAGGTAATTTGGTCATTTGAATTCTGAATAATAATCGGGCCAAGTGAGCGAGTTCGGGTTTATTGGTTGAGTGACGCCAAAGTATTTAATTAACTATTGTGAGGAATAGCTAAATTTAGACTCGGACCATAGACTGAGGAATGTTTTAAGCTAAGTGTTATGGAAATTGTACACGATAAAACCAGGATTAAACTTAAAGTGTATATACGGTAGTGTGATAGTATATATATTGTGTGTGCTTAAATATCAGTGATTAGATATTTATTTAATTGATATACTCTAGTGACATCGAGGGACTTTGCGCGATGTGGGTGAATCCCCTAGATTGAGGAGTAGGGTGAGTATATCTCCAGATCACAACGTCCGTTATATGGGTAAGTTTCTTATCTCACTCTGAGGAAGGAAATATGACCGCCTCCATTGCGTTTATTATTTACGTTCCGATTTGGCGGACCATAGTTGTCTCAGAACTCCAGGTGGGCCTGAGTACCCTGGGTTAAGAGAACTTTAGATAATACATCTGGTGAGTTATTACTTGGGAGGATGGGCCATTTATATATTCGACAGATGTGTGAATGTTGTAATATGGTTTTATGTATATAATTTGATAGATAGTTATATACGGTTAATTAAATGCATAGAGTAAATTGTATTAAACATATAAGTAGTGTAAATGTTATATAGACTTAAAGGGAAGATAATTATTTAAGTTAAAGTGATGAATGACTTATATATATCTCTAATTTTAGACATACTCTGGCTAGAGTAGTACGTCAAGAGAGTATTATATCAAGTATCTAGCTACGGGGTAGAGGACTAGATGGGATATAAAGAAAGCGATAAGTGTGCACATTAGTTGAGGGGTGAGTCTGTCCTCGAGGGAGTGCGACACTAGCCTAAATATGAAGTGAATTCATGCATTTTTAAATTTATTGCAATTTAATCACTTGCTAAATATTTTCAAAATTTTTTGGATTCTAACCCTTACTATCCAATATTTTCAAAACCTTTTAGGTGTCCAGCCATAGGGATTCTAGGCTTGAATATTTTATTTTAAATTCCACTTATTTTGTCTTGGATTAATAAAGATAAAATTTGGCACCATCTTTTTTGAATACTAGATGGTTAGTATGTTTTAAAAACATTTCGACAGTGACGCTAAGAATGAACCAAATGAGATTCTTGTTTTAATTTAAGATAAGACTGATCACCCGATATTTTATTAGGTGGGGTGTCACATCGTCCACCTGTAGTTTCTTTGGTTATTGAGGATCATCTCAAAGATCCTTCTGTATGACTGAGGGAGCTTTACTCCGGCATCCCTCTATTATTGTTTGGATTCTTTTAGATAGTTTCTCTGACAGACTTTCATGGGTGCCACGTATATTTTGTAGGTAATCATTTGATTCAACTTCCTCTTATTTTCATATTGTATTTCTATTTTCATTCCTTTTGACATCCTGTATTGCCTTCCACAAATATGGATTTATGAAGTGATCAGGCATAACGTTGGGATGATATCTCTGAAGGTGAATGATATTGGGAACTACTCCAGGATGTACATGTGGAGGACATCAAATTGGCGATCGAACTAGTTCCTGTCTTTGAAGGATTTGCGGGAGGTCTTAAATGCCCTAATGAACAATTAAGTCAGGCTTCTGCATATGTGGTTTGAATATTTTATTTTTCACTTAGTAGATTACTAATTATTACTAGGGAAAGAGGTTATCTTCCACCCTTGGCATTTGCCTTCGAAGTCCACGGGGATCACGGGCATGCATGCCCAGATGAGGAGGTTGCAAAGAGACGTGTTGGGGTACGTTTGGTACCTGAGAGGGAGGGTTTTGAGGTAGGTGATGGAGGGTAATGTGGAGGTGCCACCGTCCACATAATAAGGATATATCTGACGACGAGAGGGCGACAATGATAGAGGGTGAGCCATATACTCACTACACTGATATGATAGCAGGCTATGACAACCGAGACTTCATGACCTGGGAGGTGTCCATCATATCAGCGGCATTGGCCTATAGCACGGGGAGAGGTACGACGGAAGTAGCGGAGGAAGTTTATTTTCATACCTTCTTATTATATTTAGGAACGTATTTAGAAGGTGGTCTCGGTGCCTCATCGCCCTCATGTGAAGATAGGCGACTTTATGGGTTATCCCGAGGAGAATCTTCAAAGAGTTATATGGAATATTTTCTTCTTTCGTACATCTTCTTTCTCATTTTCTTATTTTCATTGTTGATTCGCTTGCCTTTGGTGGTTTATCTCTTTTGTAGAATATCCACGTATCGATAACTTGGCGAAAGGACATTCAGGATTGGATGGCGCCAGCGTTCCACTATGTGAGAAATTTGCCCCGCACCTGTATGGTGCTACCGTCTACATCCGAGGATAGTTTTGGCTCCGGTATTAAGGGTTTATCGCACATATTTTTTGAAAGCGTGTTCGTCGGGTCATCTGACGTGGGGAATTTATTGGGTTTCTATAGGGTTCAGGTTGCATCCCGATTAATCTTTTCCTTTTCTTTTTCTATTTTTCTAAATGTGAAGAAATAATGTAATCAATTTTGACAAGTTATTATATAAGATGCATTTTTGTTTGGTTATCTTTATTTAATATCTTATTCTACATGCACTTTAAATTTTTGTTGATGTTTTATTTGTTGCAAAGATAATATATAATAAAATAGAACAAATTGACAAAAGACTAGAAAATGGATTTTTACCAAGAGGTTGATTTTTTTTACAAATAAATGTCTTTATTTTAGAAATGATATACACTAACGGGAAAGTAAGGAAATTCCAAAAATAGGTGGTGTTAATCGGCATACCCCATGGCCTGCCTATCGATATAAGGGTCAAGTCAAAATCACTTCCTTAGCTTTGATTGCACTTTTCGTGTACTTATGAGTACTTAGGATTAGAGGGCATGACTATATGTCTAATTCCTTATCTTTTATGAGTTCTTGAGGGTATAAAGGGGGAATTTTATGGGTATTTTCATCACTACAACTCAAACTTATTTCTCTTGCAATATTTCTTCTTCTTCTTCTTCTTCTTCTTCTTCTTCTTCTTCTTCTTATTCTTCTTCTTCTTCTTCTTCTTCTTCTTCTTCTTCTTCTTCTTCTGAAATGGCTCTTTTCGATGTTTGAAACTGTTGAGGCTTATCTTAAAGTCTTAGAGGCCATGTTCCTTTACAACATTAATTATGAAACTTTCAACTTATGCCATGTCTCCTTGTGGACTAACCGCCTTAATGATTAGAATCTTCTAGAAGTGGCTATGAAATTTTGGTATCTTAAAGAGAATGTCTTCTAATTGTCCTAGATGAAGTATTCCCTACTTATGAAGAACTTTCTACTATGTTGGGTATAAACCGAAATATTATGGTAGCCCTGCCGAATTTGTATCATTTTCCTTGGGTATCACTAGTCAATTTCTCCATGTCTCTCCCTGTTGGTGGTATTAAACTCTGTGTGCCAGAGATATTTCATTAATAATGAATTTACTGGTACCATAGCCCTGGAATTGACTGCAAGGATGCTTTTGGTGATAGGCAACATGATGGATGACCCTCAGGTCACCACTATAGTGTTGTGGATGTCTTACCATTATAGTCTAGTTATTGTTATACTAGTAAAGACCTTTAATGGACTGGATGCATGGAAGGATGGTCAGGTTAATTTCTTGAGGGGGAGACCTGTAATGTTGTTCATGTGGTATTTAAAGAGACTTCATCTGGCAGAATTTATTGAATACCCTCTATCGTGCATTCCTCAATGTTTTTTCTCGAACTTTCTTCGAATTTGGCCAACCACTAAGAACTGCGTGAATTGGCTTGTAGAGCATAGGGCCAGGAGTCTTCGCTAGTCTGTACCATGGTGGGGCAATCTATAGCATATCTTGTAATTAGTGATTATCATTATGTGTGGTTGGTGGCCCTTTGTCAGATATCCTTATATCTTTTATAGCAACTTTTATTCCATGTGAGATGGAAGAATATAATTCCTATTCATATAACAAACTTCTTTCCTATGAGGGACTTGACTGAGTCGCTAAGAATGATATCGGGGACTTTGTGGTAGCACCATTGTGAGTTTACCCATCCGTCTAAGTTTGTTAGCGAGGCTAAGTGCATATTCGGGGATTATATGAAGTGGATGTGGAAATGTGTGGTCGTCAAGATTCTTATTGTAGAGACTGGATAAACATAGCTTGTGATGTTCGATACTTTGTATGGAGGTGTCGTGGTTTTTTCCATGCTGATTAAGTCTTATCACCACAAAGAGTGAATATGGAGTCCCAACCAGGATTGGGATTCTTGAAGCCCTTCGAGGAAAGGCAACAATGTAGTGGGCCCGTCCATCATCTAAAGACAGGTCTTGGGTATGAAGGGCATGGTTTCATAATGTGAAGCTTGTGAGAAGGTTAAGCCGATTTTGAGATGTTTGTGAGAAGATTGTTTAGGTTTTGAGATGTTTTGGTCTTTGTGAAGCTTGTAATGATATCTCATGTAAGAGAGTGGGTTATTTAGGGTTTTATATTTTATGGGTCATATAAGAGAGTGGGTAATTTTTCATTCCCATTACCGATATCTCATGTAATACTTGTAGCTTTTTTTCTTTCTTTTTTTAAGAATAAAAGAGGGTGAGAAGAGTCGTAGTGTGACGAGAGTTCAGACTAGGAGTAAAATTTCTTAAGATGGTTCAATTTGATCGGAGGTGCCATTTCTTATCCATCGAGCTTCCAATCATAGCGGTGAAAAAAGATAGTATTTTTCTTATAATGTAGGGTCCATTCCAATTGAACTTGAATTTTCGTCTCGGATCCCAGACAGGTTCTATGATTTCCTTGAGGGCAAGATCTCCTTCTTCGACACCACGGTCCCTCACCTTGTTCTTTCATAATTTTGCAATACGGCGATGGTACCCTTGTATATGATATAGGTATTTCAACCTCCTTTCATATAAGAGAAAAGTTTGTCGTAATGATTTTGATGCTAATCTTCCTCACTGACTTAACTTTCGATCATAACCCGCAAATAAGTAATTTCAAGTTTGACATGAACGACCAACTCTATGTCGTATACTGGAGAGTAGGTAGTACCCATAGTGGATGTTTTGATATAGGTGCGATATCCCTAGAGGGCATATGGTATTAGGTCGACCCAGTTTGTGTAACTTTTAGTCATCTGCTAATGATGTTCATGAGACTTTTATTGTCATCTTTGACGGCACCATTAGTTTATGGGAAGTAGGGAGATGACTTCTTCCTTTGGATTTCATACTCATCAACTAGTTCTGTGACCTCATCTTTCAAATGGAGTCCATTGTGTAACAATAACTTGTGGGGCACTCTGTATCGATAAATGTTGATCTTTCGGACGAATTTGGCTACTTTCTTTGCATTCACTACCGTATATGACTCAGTTTCAACCCATTTTGTGAAGTTGTTAATAGCGAATAAAATGAATTCATGTTCATTTCAATCTTTGGAGTGATTTTCCCGGTGATATATATGCCTTTGGTGGATAAGGTCTAGGGGAAGTCATGTTGTAGGTATCCCGAGGAGGAAAATGCTGAAGGTTAGAAAACTACTGGAATTTGACGCATTTTTAGACATAAGGAGTGCAGTCTTGAACCATGGTGGCATACAAATATCACTAAGAGATGATCTTCTTAGAAAGCATGTGATAATTCATGCGGGGTCCTCATTCCCCACTATGGATCTTTTGCGGCATGCCTTCGATCCTATCCCCTGCTAAACAATATAAGTGGGTTCCATCGAAATTCCTTTTAAAGAATGCGTTGTCGCAGATGATATACTAAATAACCAGCTTAAGAAGGTTCGCGCAGTTTTTCTTATCGACATCTCGGGGATACCTACCATGTTTAAGTAGGTGCTATGTTTTGTAATACCACAATCTTGCCATGTCCATATGTTATTTTGTAATGAACTTAATATGGTTCTAGTGAGTGGGTGCATCTTATTTTTGGACTATAAAGAGGACCATTTTTATCCCCTCGAGCATGTTGACCATAGACTTTATGATTGTTAGTGCATGATCTAGGCTATTCCTCAAGTGAGGAAGGTAATATAATGTAACGTCTTTGATTTGTGAGGCGAGATCTTCTAGTTGCGTGTTGAAGGGTGGGAGCTTCTCGTTATTTATTTTCCATTTCTTAAGGATCTGTCCCATGATGAGGGTTGAGTCTTCATAAACATCCATGAATTTGAATTATTTTTCAAGGGTGATCTTGAGCCCTATAGTATATGACTCGTACTCTATCATGTTATTGGTGTAAGGAAATCCAATTTGATGGTTATGGGGGTGTGAGAATCATCGAGGGGAAATTAGGAGTATACCAATATCATATGCTTTATTGTTTGTAGATCCATCAAAGAACATCTTCCATCTGAGGTCCTCATGAGAGGTGTAGAGGATATCTTTGTCTGGGAATTTAGAAATTCAAAGCTCAGATCCCTCTATGGGATTTTCCATAAGGTAATCAAATATGACTCTCCCTTTTATAGAATTCTGTGTGACATTAAGGATATCAAATTTTGGCGAATAAGATTAGCCATCCATCCATGTCGTTAGATAGGGCGATCTTATCCAATTGTTATTTCATTGGATCCATTTTAAACACCAGTTTGATAGGGAATGCAAGCATATAGTGCTAAGGCTTATGCGTGACCCAGAGAAAGGTGACACATTCCTTCTCTAATACGATGTATCTTACCTTGTACTCGGTTATCTTTTAACTAGTGTAGTATATTTCTCTCTCCTTATGAGATTCCTGAATATTTGGGCCAGCATAGCCTTTACTGTACTTTCGATGGCAGTCAAACATAGAAAGAGGGGAAAACCTTATTACGAAGGCATGGTAACCAGAGGTCGAGTGAGGTATCATTTGATCTGATTGGAGGACTCCTGACATGCCTCATTCTAAACTTTAGTTGAGTCCTTTTCCAGATAATCTTGAAGATGGGATTGCAAATAGAGTTCAGTTGGTTGATGAATCGAGAAATGTATTGGAGCTTACGCAGGAGGCACATACTTCTTTCTCCGTCTGGGTTGGTGACATCTCATGTATTTCTTTTAGTTTGGAGGCGTCTACCTCAAACCCTTTTTACTGACCATAAATCTGATGATTTTTTCTTTGGTGACACTGAAGATGTATTTGTACGGGTTGAGTCTCATTTGGTACTGACATAGCTGGTCGAAGAATTTTCTCAGGGTACGAATGTGACCTTACCGGGTATTGGACTTAAGGATCATATCTTTAACATAGACTTAGACTTCCTCATGGATAAGATCCTATAAGATGGTTATAGTGAACCTTTGGTAGGTTACCCCAACATTATTGAGACTAAATTATATGATTGTATAGCAAAATGTTCCCCAAAGGGTGATGGAGACAGTCTTTTCCTGATGGTGAGCATGTATCTTAATCTAGTTATACTTGGAGAAAGAATTAAAAATTATTTGATGGCATGTCTGGAAGTGTTATATATGATCATGTTAATGTTAGGCAGAGAAGACTTGTTTAGATTTCGATAGTCGACACACATGCGAACTTCCTACTTATTTTAGCACGGGGAAGATGTTTTCCATCCAGGTATGATATTCCACCACGTGAATGAAGCCTACATTTAACTACTTAACTACTTCATCATTGACTCAGAGGACCAGTCTGTTCGGAGTTTTCTCAATTTCTACTTGACAGGTTTTCTTTCTAGGAAGGTAGGGATTTCAAGTTTCATTATTTTCAGGACAATACTGGGCATGTCGTCACAGGACCATACAAAGATATCTACGAACTCTTTCAAAGTTGTTCAAACTGTGATTACCCATTCTCATCAGGGGTGGACATATACTAATCTTGCGTGGATGACAATTAGAAATTAGATTAATAACAATGGTCTCATCATCATTAGTTTGAATACGATTATGTTGCTTATTTTTTCTTTTATTGAGATCTGTTAAGAATTGTTCATTTATTAAATCATATTAATTGAAAGTTTTACTAGACTCATCATTTATTTCATTGAAAATGTTTTTGGGGAATACAACAGTGAGGACCTCATCAAAGGAGTCCTCATTCATAATTATATCAAAAATAGGAGAAAAAGCACTAAACTCGAATATTTATAGGAGAGTATGAATAACGGTGTTTCGATAAACTGGCACAGATTGGACAAAATTGTCATGCCAATTGAGGAGTGGTGAATTAGTTGTGGTGATCTTCTTTGATGGGTCAAACAGTTTAGATTTCAGGTGGATCATGTGGAGATCCAACCCTAGTTTATGCAAGTCAAATGACTAATTAGTGTCATTGCCCCCAAAATTTTTGGTTCTTTCCACGACTTTGGCCGTTGGAGGCTCTACCTTATGTTTTTGTCCTTCAACCCGAGTGAATCATCTCTGAAGAAGATATCCAACCTCGATTCATCTTTTTCTTGGCAGGGTTATACCACTGAGTGGGGAAGTTTCAAAAGTAAAAATCCTCACCTTTCTTGACAAACTTCCCATTTTAGGAGACTCATGATATTGACTTCTTGCTTTTTAAGCTTTTATTTATGGCAGGAGGAGACTTCAGTCCAGTCGGTGATGGTTGTCAGCCCAGGTCGCACATGGGAAAGGCTTTCTTCAGGAATATTGGATCAAGAATTCCCTATTGGCATCGACCCAACCCCATTCCAAGCATGAAGTGCATGTTTTTGAACATCCAAATTACTTTAACATTCCCACGAGGGTTATGGTCTGGACACACTCGGCCTTTGAAATTGTCCTCATTTGGAAAAGAAGTGCGTCAACCTTAAAATCGAAAAGAAACATGTCATTGTCCCCGTGCTGAAGCTATAATATTTTGTTACTAGTGTTGGTACTATATAAATTGTCATCATCCTCTTGATTTGTGATGACTTGACCATTGGCAAAGAAATTCAATTTTTGGTGGAGAGAAAAAGATACCACCCATATACTATGGATCCATGGGCTTCCAAGGAGTAGGTTGAAGAAAGCAGGTATATCGATGACTTAAATTTTTTTCCAGGGGTGGATAAAGCCATCCCCTAGTGTAAAATTTATGGAACTTATTACCTCTCACCAAGTATTGTCATAATCATGCACACCAGTGGACGTGTGAGTGAGATCACTAAATTTTATCCTCATGCAATTAAGGTTTTTCAGTGGGAAGACATTGAGGGAGGACCCATTATCTACAAGTGAAAATGGATCCATCTTCCCCGTGACTTTAAAGGAGATGTTAAGGTCATAGTTGTGATCAATAATGATTTTTGGAATTTCCTCTTCAAAGGAGGAAAGGATTCTGGTAGCTGTCAATATCCAACCATATGCACCGCTTCTTTATGAGTAGTAGTGGGATGAATTATAGGTCACATGATTTGCTTTATAAAGGAATTTATGTCTAACTGGGAGGAGAAAAATATCCCTCATCGGGTGATGTTGGACGGAGTCTTTTTTAGCTGGTCAAGGACCATGCTTTCTTTAACTATCATCTGTGGCATTAGGAGTTCCTCAGCGACTCATTTTCCCTTATCTATTTTGGCTGATGAAGAAATTAGAACTTTGTAATGTTTCTCAAACCGATTTATATGGTTAATGAATGTATATAAGAACAATAACCATATTTCTTCATTTACTTCGATTGCTATGGATACTATGTTGACCCCATATCAATTACTAAAAGGAGATCATCCAATATAAAGAAGCGACTGAGCTAATTTCCTTATAGTTTGATTCATCATCTAATCTTTTAAAATCGCCCCCATCCAATGGAAACGATATCATCTTTCCATAAAAAAATGATACACTTAATAACCTCAACGACTTCATTAAACAGATCTTCCCATTCAATGAGTAAGTGAAGGAAGGAAGGAACCAGATGACTTTGGAGTTTTAGGATTGTTACCAACTTTGAGACAGTGAAAATATCTCACTTCTGTAGGATCATATCTGATGTGACCTGAACAATATCATCTAGACCATACTCTTTCGCGAGCATAACCCATTCATCAGATTCTCAGGACCACCTCCGAGCTTCCATAAATTGGTCGCTGATCTTTTCATAATTAATGATCATCTTTAAGGGAAATTTTAGCCCAAACTTCTGAATCTGATCTAAAATCATAGGCAGTTCCATGCCTGCCCTTTCTTAGTGGGTACGAATGTAAATATAGGCTTGGGTAAGGGGTGATAGAGCTTAGTCAGTAGGGTTTGTAGGATGAATGGGAAAGGAAGGAAAATTTTTAAGGGCTTTAGGTGATATGGTAGGTAGATTGTGTGTTTTAATGAGCTTGATTCTATTTGAGGGGTCAAATTCTAAATCTCCTTCTGAAAGGATGGCATTCACCCCAATTATGTGTGCTGAGAGAGGATTATAGGTAGTATTGGGCTTATTATTGGTTGGTGGGCCAATGACACCTTATTTATGAGATCCTAGATAACATTCTTGAGATGGAAGCATTGATCACTCGTATGCCCAATAATTTTAGGGAAGTCACAATGGGCATTGTTGATGCAAAAAACTGGACCGAATCCCATTTTTATGATCACAGATAAATAGATGAAAGCAATCCAATCAAGCACATAAGAGACAAAGATTTTTAAAGTGGTTCGGCTATGAATAAAGCCTACGTCCACTGTTATTTTATTCGCAGGGGTTTACAATAGCACTATAGGGTGTAGAGAGAGAAAGGATGTGTATCTTGTGTATGGGGTTTCTAGGTTCTCTTGGATCCCCCAGATCTCTTCTCCTTTTGGCTAAGGGAATACATGTATTTATAGTGATGGGAGATAAAGAGATTCATTGTATGTAGACATTTATGTCTACATTCAACGAATCTAATTTTTGAATATCTTGGTATACTATGTGTTGTCATATATTAATACAGTATAAATGTACATTAAGGCTCATTAAATGCGCTGCCATCTTCATTAATGCACATTAAATGCATAGTTATCCTTTGATCTTCCTGGTTGGTATGCCAACCAACTCTCCTCGGGTGCCGACTAACTCTCCTCGGGTGCCGACCAACTCTCCTCGGGTGCCGACTAACTCTCCTCGGGTGCCGACCAACTCTCCTCGGGTGCCGACCAAATCTCCTCGGATGTCGAATATTGCCACGTAAGATGACATGTGTCCTTTTCTGATTGGTCCTCGTAGATGGAGAATTTTTCTGTTAACAGAAGCCCCCAATGCTCCATGCTTGATGGTTTACTTGAAAGGATGGAGTATTTATTCTGCAGTGTTGCTCGGTGCTCGTGAAATTCTTGATCTACCTTCTTGATTTGTTCAACATAAAGTGCATTATCTCCTAGACGACATATGATGTAGGTTGATCGATGGTTGCTAATCTTTATTTTGAGGAACTCCGTGTGCTATGTATCACCCCTGGGAATTTGGATGCATCCATGGCATAGTCTGCAACTTTTATCTTGTCATAATCTTCAAGTATGTTGATTGGTTTGCTAGCCGACCAACTGCCTCCTATGCCGAGCAACTGAGTGCTAACTTCACGTGCTTGATTCTTCTGATTTATGATCCTCTGAATACTTTGTCGAGTAACATACTAGCTTTTGAACCCAACTCTTCAATCATATTAGTACCAAGCTAGTGGTGTACTTCGAAATATTTTCATACAACTTCTTCTTCAATATTAGTCGGGATAGTAGTAGTAAAGATCTCAGTGTTGTAGATGCTGAATTTGACTTCTGAACTTCAATAGTATGTGCATAATAACTCCTGAATATGCCTCCTGAACTTCAATAGCCTCCTGAAATTCAATATCAAAAATAATTCCTGAGCAAGAAAAAACAACTCCTGAATGATAATTAGTCGGGTCCCCGACCGTGTGAGTTTGTGGAGTTGAATTTGATGCTCGACTGCATGATGTTATAAGAATGTGAAACCAAATGAACAAATATATCTATAATGGAATCCCCCAAGTGTGGAATGTGAACTTTGAATGCTTTTTGCTTGATCGCTTTCACATACTCATAAAATGTTTTCGACCAACTGTAGTTGGCAGCTTGTTATTTCCGACCAACCTGAGTTGACATTTTTGGGAATAGATTTATTTCCTAACCAACATAAGTTGGCATTTTTAGGAGTATATAGTTTTACTTCCAGCAGGAATACATTTACTTCCTAACCAACATAAGTTGGCATTTTTAGGAATACATAGTTTTACTTCCCGTAGGAATACAAGTTTTACTTCCCGGAGGAATACAAGTTTTACTTCCCGAAGGAATACAAGTTTTACTTCCCGGAGGAATACAAGTTTTACTTCCCGGAGGAATACAAGTAGCTTTACTTCCCGGAGGAATACAAGTAGCTTTACTTCCTGGAGGAATACATTTTTGATAATAAATGATAGAGACTTCCTCGGAGCTGACCAACAGATTGGTGGGAATAAGATATAATAAATGCTAGAGACCTCCTCGGAGCTGACCCACATACTGTTGGGAATAAGATATAATAAATGCTGGAGAACTCCTCGGAGCTGACCAACAGATTGTTGGGAATAAGATATAATAAATGTTGGAGATCTCCTCGGATCTTACCAACAGATTATTGGGAATAAGGTATAATAAATGCTGGAGAACTCCTCGGAGCTGACCAACAGATTGTTGGGAATAAGATATAATAAATGCTAGAGATCTCCTCGGAGCTGACCAATAGATTGTTGGGAATAAGATATAATAAATGCTGGAGATCTCCTCGGAACTGACCAACAGATTATTGGGAATAAGATATAATAAATGATGGAGACCTCCTCGAAGCTGAATATATGATTATAAATATTTGTCGAGCTCCATACTGAAATAAGAATAGAATATGCATACAAATAGATATAAAGAATAATTAAAAATAATAAAGTGCCTCGTTGATCTGTCGAGGTAGAATTATATAATGTCGAACAAGAATAAGATCTTCTAGAACATAAGAATATGGACGAGAACGTTGTCAGGCCTGAATATAAATAAGAATTATCGGACCAACTATCCGTTGGGGGGTGAAATACAACGAATGTTGTATTTATCCTTAAAGCTGAATAAGTATCTTATCGAGGCACAATTGCATAATGTCGAATAAGAATAATATTTTCCAGAACATAAGAATATGGCCGAGAACTTTGTTGGGCCTGCATATAAATAAGAATTACCCCGATCAACTATCCGTTGGGGGTGACATATAATAAATGTTATAGTTCTCCTTGGAGATGAATATGATAAGAAGTATCTCGCCGAGTTCCATGTTGAGGTGAATATAGAATATGAATCCCAAGGGATATATAGAATAATTTGTGCTTGAGCCGATATCTGGGCCTGAATATAAATAAGAATTTCCCCGACCAACTATCTGTTGGGGGTGATATATAATAACTGTTGTAGCTTTTCCTCGGAGCTGAATATATATAGAGAGACGAAATTTTTCGAGCTCCATGCTGAAATAAATATAAAATATGAATCCGAACGGATATAGAATAATTTTTGCTTGAGCCGATATCTCCGAGTTAAATGATAATAGTTTCCAAATTGTTTCCGAGCATTCGTCGGCGTTGAATCTTGTACCTGTAAAAATTAATAATTTGCTCTACCATATGTGTAGGCTGAATTGATTAGTCATGAGAATAATTTACTCATCCAATCAATATATGATATGTATATGCTTGAGAAATAAAAATATTAATTTCAAAAAATGAAATAATATATGTTCGCTGATATGTCGAGGTAAAACTGCCTGATGTCGAGAAATAATAGTTTCCAGAGGTTTAAGATTGTGGCTGAGCTTTCGTCAGGATTTAATATCGTCCCTATGAAATCTTAATAAGCTGCCCGAGCACCTGACGAGGCTAGATCAAATAATTATTATCGTGAGAATAATTATCCAGCCAAATAATATGTGATGTGTATCAACATAAGGCAATAAAAATTTCAAAATATGAAATAATATGTTTTATGCCAAATGTGTGTGAGATGGACAAATTATTATTAGATATGCGCCATAAATAAGACGTGGAGTTTTTTGTAAAGTTATTTAATCTCCAACAACTAATCAGGTATAAGCTGTTGTTTGAAAATTATTTATCACTTGTTTTTAAAAATATTTTTGGGGTGATCACAAGTTAAAAAGGACTTAAGCCCCTTGTTTGTCCCCAAGCTGAACTCGTGTTTAAAGAAATATCTGGGGTGCTTCGCATTTTTTAATAGCCCAAGATTCTACTGCTGCCGACAAACGACATGGATGTTGCCGACCAACATTTAAGGATATCTCAAGTTATAGAATATATGATGCCGACCAAGAAACAAATGATCCCCGACCAGCTGATCAATTTCGCCGATCAACAAAAATGGTGTATTGACAGCACCAAACAATATTAGATGTCACCGACCAAAAAGTGGATGGTTGGATAGTTGCCGACCAGTAAATTGAACCCTCTGAACAAGACTGAGATGTCGCCGATCAAGAAATAGATGATCGTCGACCTGCACTTTTTGGTCTTCAAATGGGGCTCCGATAAAATATGGGGCTCCGACCAATAATAAGATACCTCGTAGTTGGATAAAATTATTTCAACGTTGCTGATGGATCTTCAAATCTTATCTTCGACAAACAAAAATGGTCTGGTTAACCTTCTCTTTAATAAAATATGGCCCAAGATGATGCCAATCAACAATATAGATGGCTGATCAGAATATCTCGAATCCTTAGATAAAAAATTAACATTCGATGTAAAATTTAAGCATTAAGAATGTTAATTAAATGAATAATTATATAATCCACTAGATCGTGTGATTTCGACAAAAGAAACCTTGCGATGTGATGAACGAGGGGCCAACATATCAAATTTGTGCCCAGAGTCTTGATATGGTCATGATTTGTTTTTTACAGGAGGTGGGTAATGGTTTTTCAGGTGAGAGAAAATTATTTTTTATATTGATCCCTTCCTATTCCCTATTTGGAGAAATAAAAAATATGCTGAATGATCGAAGTTATTGTAACACCCCGCTCGCCCGGAGAGAGCGAACGGAGCGCTAATGCGATAAAATAAATCCAAATCCACAAGTGATAAGGTATAGAGCATCTAAATAAACCCACAATAATATAAATCCACTAATCTCAATCTCTTCAATTACAAGTAGTCTCTCGAATTAAAATTACAACTATCTAATTCGAAAATAAAATACAAATCTTCAAAGCTCTATACATCAAAATAATACAAATCTTTCTCAAACAATCCTCGCTAAAATCAATCTCCATAGCGCCCCAAAATCCGCGCTAACCTGCCACTAAAAGAAAATATGGGGAAGTACACAATACGACAAGAAAGATGCTCAACAAATATATGTTAGCGATGAATAAAACGTAACAATACGAGTACGAATATTCAAATCAAAATGCAAATCTCAATAGCATTTTATCAATAAATTTCTCAACAACACTTTAACCGGGTCACCAGGCCTCACCACATCCGTATATGCTTTATCAAGCCATAGCCCGGGAAACAGGAATTTTGGCGGGTGCCCAACATCCGTGCCATATTAAAATCTCATGACAACGTGCTGAACAACATGAATTATACTACATGAATCAAAATAATTTCAACAATTATTTTCCAGATTTCAATGAATTTAACAATTCAAATATGAGTTCAATTAAACAAGAATTCAAAGAGAATGACACTCGCGAGATTTAAGGAGCATATTGTGTAAAACCCCATACCTCAAACCATGATGAGAAACCAACGATCACATCCTCAAGATCAACTCAAAATATCTACAAAAACTCCTCCAAGAACCTCCACCAAAATATCCCTAAGAACACCTCTAATATAAGGCTGGAACTCACAAATCTCAAGGGCCAAAATATATATAAAAAGAAGAGGAATATAAAATATAGTTGATGTCAAAATTTGTGCCAAAAGTACGTTAAAAGGGTTGCCCATGACTCCCTTTTATAATGCAAAGAAATGAAGAGTTGGAATCCAAAAGACTACTTTAAATAAGGCAAAGAAATGAAGAGGTGAAAGTCATAACAACTCCAAGAGTTAAAAACTTTTTAAAATCATTTTAAAATTGGTTTTAACTCTGATTTCAAAACCATTTGAAATTCTCGCCTTTAAAAATAATAACTAATTTCTTGGAGCAGTAAAAATAATTCTATCAAAAAATTTATTTTCCTCCATTTTCCAGAAATTAATTAAAATAACCCAAAATTACGCAGGTTGTTACACTTCCCCACTAACAATCGAATTTCGCCCTCGAAATTCGCCGAATGCCTAACTCTAAAAAAAATCAGGCCACTATACTAACTCCAAAAATAATTTCATCTTCAAAAATAAATTCCTCACATCTAATCTCGAAACTTAGCACGAATATCACCTAAAATTTTCTATCTCCAAAAATTTCTAACCACGCAATGAACCCAAAACTCAAGCCTCGAGGGTTGCCGTATACCTAAGCTCTGATACCATTTGTAACACCCCGCCCGCCCGGAGAGAGCGAACGGAGCGCTAATGCGATAAAATAAATCCAAATCCACAAGTGATAAGGTATAGAGCATCTAAATAAACCCACAATAATATAAATCCACTAATCTCAATCTCTTCAATTACAAGTAGTCTCTCGAATTAAAATTACAACTATCTAATTCGAAAATAAAATACAAATCTTCAAAGCTCTATACATCAAAATAATACAAATCTTTCTCAAACAATCCTCGCTAAAATCAATCTCCATAGCGCCCCAAAATCCGCGCTAACCTGCCACTAAAAGAAAATATGGGGAAGTACACAATACGACAAGAAAGATGCTCAACAAATATATGTTAGCGATGAATAAAACGTAACAATACGAGTACGAATATTCAAATCAAAATGCAAATCTCAATAGCATTTTATCAATAAATTTCTCAACAACACTTTAACCGGGTCACCAGGCCTCACCACATCCGTATATGCTTTATCAAGCCATAGCCCGGGAAACAGGAATTTTGGCGGGTGCCCAACATCCGTGCCATATTAAAATCTCATGACAACATGCTGAACAACATGAATTATACCACATGAATCAAAATAATTTCAACAATTATTTTCCAGATTTCAATGAATTTAACAATTCAAATATGAGTTCAATTAAACAAGAATTCAAAGAGAATGACACTCGCGAGATTTAAGGAGCATATTGTGTAAAACCCCATACCTCAAACCATGATGAGAAACCAACGATCACATCCTCAAGATCAACTCAAAATATCTACAAAAACTCCTCCAAGAACCTCCAACAAAATATCCCTAAGAACACCTCTAATATAAGGCTGGAACTCACAAATCTCAAGGGCCAAAATATATATAAAAAGAAGAGGAATATAAAATATAGTTGATGTCAAAATTTGTGCCAAAAGTACGTTAAAAGGGTTGCCCATGACTCCCTTTTATAATGCAAAGAAATGAAGAGTTGGAATCCAAAAGACTACTTTAAATAAGGCAAAGACATGAAGAGGTGGAAGTCATAACAACTCCAAGAGTTAAAAACTTTTTAAAATCATTTTAAAATTGGTTTTAACTCCGATTTCAAAACCATTTGAAATTCTCGCCTTTAAAAATAATAACTAATTTCTTGGAGCAATAAAAATAATTCTATCAAAAATTTCCTCCATTTTCCATAAATTAATTAAAATAACCCAAAATTACGCAGGTTGTTACAATTATTACCAAATTTATATAAAAAATCAATCAATGAGACTTTATTGACATAGATGGAAGATGAACCAAATTAAGTATATAGTTCATAAAAATGAAAGCAAAGAGACTCAAACTTGAAGAGAGAGAAAGTAGATCTGGGTCATGATTTCCATGAGGAAACTTTTTATTGTCTTTAACCTTTTCCCATTCTCTGATTAAAAATATAATGGGAATTCGAATAGTCATCAAAGATCTTACAAAATTTATAATGAAAATTATCAAATCTTACCATCGTCATATATATTGGTATATGTAATCATTTAAAATATTTATTCCATGATATAAAATTGAAACTTGAGAATCAAGCAAACAGTTATGATTTATGAAATCCATTATTTTTCAGATTTCTAAATAAGAATTAACCTAACAGTTATGATTTTAAGATCATGATATGCAATATTTTGCAGATAAAAATTGGACAATTAATTTATGTATATAAACATAAAAATCATGATTGAATCAAAAGATATATGTAGAATATATAATTCATTATATAGAGAGAAAATAAAAAAACTTAGCTTTTGATGGAGAACAATGCTTGTAACACGTTCCCACAGACGACGCCAATCTGTTGATGCAAAAAACTGGATCGAATCCCATTTTTATGATCACAGATAAATAGATGAAAGCAATCCAATCAAGAACATAATAGACAAAGATTTTTAAAGTGGTTCGGCTATGAATAAAGCCTACGTCCACTGTTATTTTATTCCCAGGGGTTTACAATAGCACCATAGGGTGTAGAGAGAGAAAGGATGTGTATCTTGTGTATGGGGTTTCTAGGTTCTCTTGGATCCCCCGGATCTCTTCTCCTTTTGGCTAAGGGAATACATGTATTTATAGTGATGGGAGATAAAGAGATTCATTGTATGTAGACATTTATGTCTACATTCAACGAATCTAATTGTTGAATTGCCTGGTATGTTATGTGTTGTCATATATTAATACAGTATAAATGTACATTAAGGCTCATTAAATGCGTTGCCATCTTCATTAATGCACATTAAATGCATAGTTATCCTTTGATCTTCCTGGTTGGTATGCCGACCAACTCTCCTCGGGTGCCGACTAACTCTCCTCGGGTGCTGACCAACTCTCCTCGAGTGCCGACTAATACTCCTCGGCTGCCGACCAACTCTCCTCGGATGTCGAATATTACCACGTAGGATAACATGTGTCCTTTTATGATTGGTCCTCGTAGATGTAGAATTTTTCTGTTAACAGGCATCATGTTTAATGTTTTTTGAAAAAGGATCTAGCAATGGTCGGGGTTCCAAAGGTTTAATGAAATTTTAGGCAAAAAGGGCTCGATCACTTTTCATAGGGGAGCATAAAGTTCAGTATACTCTTTTTGGAAGGTTTAGAATGACTTTTAGGTGTAAAAAAAATGATAGGTTAGGATATGTTATTGATGATTGAGACTGAAGTGTTGAGTGGCTTGTCATACGTTTGTGGTGGGAACTCGTAGATCAACCTTTTCAGTTCAGGCTCTTCTTTATGACTTTCAAGCTCTTCTTCAGATTTTACCCCAGCCTCCCGTAGGGCTCTGAAGTGAGCGTAGTACTAGCCTCCCGTTGAATCTCGAATATGTGGAAGAAATTAGTCTTCACTATGACTAAATGTTCTTCTTTCAATGGTCAGTTTGTCATGGTAGCTGATTTATCTCTCCACCTTCCGATGAAGAAAATGATTAATTCCCCTGGGTTCTTTTTAAGTATTTTTAAGTCTCTATATGCGACTTATAACTCTTCATTATACTTATACTGTGTCATGAACTCTTTTACTACATCTTCTTAACTACGAATTCTAGACACTTTAAGGGATACGAACCATATGATGTCACCTTCCTTGAGGGTTTGCTAGAACATTTAGGCTATTACCTTCTTTGATTCCCGAAGGAGAGTCATGGTATGATGATAGCTACATATATGCATAATTGGAGGTCTGCTGCCTCTAAACTTCTCAACGTCTGGTATTTTGAACTTTCCTAGTAATCAGGCCTTGGGATAGGGAGACATGTGAGTGTAGTCATATGGTTCCCTAAGATCTTGACCTGATCGAATCTATTTGTTGTCAACCTAATCTCTTCCTTGACCGTTCTTAATTCCTCCTCCTTGGTATCAATTGTCACTAGTAGATTAGCACCTGGCTGGGCAACATTTGGTATTAGTAGCTAGGTTAGCTACGACACATTGGCAGATGGGGCACGCGACAATGATGACACTCTTTTGAAACCTATACTAGTTCAAGAGCAAAAGGACCCTTGGAATGGGGAAATGGATTTCAGTCTCGGGAGCCTCGAGAGTCAGAATCCAATCTCATTGCATTTTCTAGAATTCTACATATAGGTTGTCATTCTGGGCACTGAGCTGGGCAAGGATGGTCATCAGTTCTGGTTGGTCGTCCGCATCCTGGTTAATATTTTCCATGAATAACCTTCAGAGGGATAACTTTCACTCTCTAGAAGGAGTAGAGGAAGCAATGGATCTTTGGGGTGGTCTGACGAAAGACCAAAGCTTATACGGAGCCATGCCAAAAATTCGAGGACGTGATCACACCTGAGAGAAAAAATATGATTTTTTGGTTTATTTTGAGGGAAAGAGGAATATTTTTGGCATTTTATTTTTTTAAAGGGAGAAAATATTTTCAGTATTTTTTTAAACGGATGGAAAAGGAAAATCCTCGTCATGGTCATTATTATTATTATTATGTTCCACTTTTATTATGTTTTCCCAGGATGTAACAGAAATTATGGATATGACCCTAGTCTAGGAAAAAGATTGGGTACGTGATGCAAGACATGGTTTGACTTATTTTCAAACTCACAGACAGGGTCCTATTTTAAAAATGGGTAAAATTGCATGAAAAATTGGGTGGTAAGGGACCCAGAATTTTGGGAGAGTTTTGCGTTATAACTGGAAAACTTGGTATGAGTGTCCTATAGTATATGCTTATATGAGGTTGATGTGATTGGTGGGTTAGTGGAAGGGTTCCCCCCTTTGGCATGAATTCCACGATATACCTCTTTCCTATAAGGGAAATCATTCATTACTACGTGTGGATAATACATTCGATATACCTTAGTGTACATTAATTGCCTCACGATATACCTTGTGGAAATGGTAAGTGTGAGAGAAATTTCGATATACTCAAAATATGTGAACGAGTTTCCTGATATATACATTTCGTCGTGATTTTGGTCAAGCGGTAAAATGCATGGGGAATCGTTTAATGTACATCGAAGGTATTAGGCCAATAGAAGGTTGGAATCATATCTCTTAGGTTAATCGTGCCTTGCAGGATCGACACCCATCACAAAGTGACCCCTAGTACGGAAAAAAATTTTGATCAATTTTGGAATGCTCAAGTGATGTAGTGTGTAAGAATGCATGGGGTGATAAAAATGCTACCACTATGAGGGAGAGCATAAGATTTAAAACTAGCATGGTATAAGCAGGATAAACATGGAGAGTAAAACTAGAAAGTATGTTCATAGAGCATGGAGACTATACAAGGAATGGTGATAGATAAAAAGTGTGGGACATGTTAATATACACAAGTGATTGGGAAACATGTGCCAAGTGAGAGAGTGGCATGTGAATATATGTGACAGAATGGGGTATGTGGATATATATAAGTGGGAGAAATATGGAAGTTTATGCTAGTGTAACTAAGTATAGATATCTACAAGTGGTGTGTGAAACGTGTGAGTAAGCATAAAGCGATATACAAGTGAAAATAATGTGAGAGTGTGTGCCAGTGAGACTAAACATGGATATCAAAAGGTGATGTAAATCATATGCAAGTGAGAGTAAGTGGAATAAATCATAGTGAATATATACAAGTGTGTAAAGAGTGAAACATGGTGACTATAAACAAGTGTGTAAAGAGAGAACATTTGATAAGAATATGATATATACATGCGATGAGAAAATATCATGGTAGAGAGAAGTATAAGAGTAAGAAGAACCTACTAGTGGAGGCATATGTACACAAGGTAATTTTCTTTTCGCCATTCGCATTGATCTTCATGGGCTGTTGTGGATATAAATCATTCATCGTCAAAGGGGAAAAATGTAGATTTGGAGTCACCGGACTATTTTTCTCAAAACAAACAAAATAATGTAACCATCCCGAAAGAAAGGCATCATAAGATATAATGATGCGTACAAAATCAAATGAGTTAAGTTTCAGGGAACTAAGTTACGGAATGAAAAGGTGTTAGGCACCCATTTTGCCCTTTTGGTCTCTTATGGGCTATGATGATAATCTCTTTTTATCCAAAATATGATACGTGTGTACATGTGTGCGGTGTGAACAAAGGGATAAGGAAATCATTCGACTCATATCACGGAAAAGATGAATTGGAATCATCATAAGGATTGTATAAAAGAATAATATAACAATATAATGCGAGTGTCCATAAAATCACAAATAACAATGAAGAACTGAGTGTGTATATCGAGTGGGACATGAATATTTAGGAGTAGGCGTATTCGTAATACCACAAAATCCAAGAAAACTTAAAGTGACTAATGAGAAAATAAGACTTGAATCCCAAGATTGGCTTGGGAGGCCTATGTAGTGCAAAAGGCATCAATGTCCACAAAGTTTGATAATCCTCAAGGGTAGGGTTAATCCATAATCCTAAATTAAAACTTCCTTTAGTTTGTTTTTGGAAAATGTTAACAAGTTTAAGAAATGTGGAATATGAGGAAATTCAAGTTTAGGATTTATAAAAAAAAATCCCTCTTTTAGGCTTCTTTAGATTTTATGAAAATAATATTTGTGTGTTTAAAATAATAAAGACGGAGATTAGTTTTGAAGAGAAGAAATGAAAAAAATATATATAAAAGTGGAAAGATATATCCTCATAAAAGAAGTCGATGGAAATGAAAAGACCGCTAAAAATGGTCAAGAAGAGGTGATGCTCACATAAGAAGTTAATATGAAAGTTCCCAAGATTCGAGAAGCCCAAAAAGTATATGGGATAAAAGAAAATTTATGCAGACAAATTTGAAAATATTCCCCAATTGGAGAAGATCACAAGGGATAAAAGTCTAAGTTCATTGAAAGATAATGTTACGGGTAATGATGAATTTTTTCGAGATATGGTCCAGGGAAAGGAGGATTACAATGATTCACAAATAGAAGAGGGCAAAGATCATCATCAAGAAGAAATTGAGTGTTTAGAAGGGGAGTGGAGAGAAATGGAAGAAGAGCATGAAATAAATTTAGACTCCAACACAAGCACCATTAATTTAAGAAGATTGTCAAAAGATAAAGAATTGAAATATGACTTAGAATCCAATATTGATACTCAAGAAGGAAAAGGAGTATGGCAGAGGGTATACACTTCAGAAACTGAAAAGAAAAAAAATCAGAAGTAGTCCTAAAATGGAGGATCTCAATAACTTCTCTATTATGCTAAATCGAAAGTTGGAATATTACTACAAAAGGAGAGAAGATAAACCGGAAAAAATGGCTGGAAATGAAAATGAAGACATGCCTCTATAAGTGAATAAGGACTCTAAGAATTCTTCTTGTACGTATTGTGTGGTAGGGAGAATGACCAGATCAGTAATGAAAGCTTCCAAACAAGTTTCCAAGCAGACAAATATATAATTAGCACAATTTTGTGGAATGCTAGAGGAGTGGGGAATAAGTCTACTAATAGGAGATTAAAAAGTTTTTTTAAGTCCAATAAAGTTTCCTTTTTAGCTATTTTAGAACCTATGATTGATAGTTCTAAAATTGAAGAATTGAGAAGGATTTTACAATTTGAGGGTTGTTGGTTTAATTGCTCTCATAAAATTTATTGTCCATGGAGATTTGGAATTAATTGCAAAGAGGATCAATATGGAAGTCAAGATTTGTTAATGACAGTGGATCATCCTCTTAATTATTGCTCTATTGGAGTCAATGTGATTTATGCGAAATTTTCTAGACATGAGAGAACTGAATTATGGGATGACATTTATTAGAGTTCTATAAATAGTCATAATGTTCCTCTTATTGTTGTGGGAGATTTCAACATTGTGAGAAATTCTTTAGAAAGAGCTGGAGGTAATGACATAGACCTGAGAGGGGCTTCTGGCTTTAATGATTGTGATGCAACCACAAATGTGTCTTGTGTGCGTGATATGTAGGCTCAAGTGTAAGACTGTCGCACAAGTAATAATTCGATAAGTAGCGTATCGATCCTCAGGGAAATAGGATGAATGAAATCGTAATGACGTTGGATAAACGAAGAAAACCTAACTTTGACCCTAAACAAAAGGAAAAGGTGATTCGATTTGCGAAATAACTAAAACTATATGCACTTTTGAAAATTATTAACTAATGAAATTATGAAAAAGAATGCGAAGCAATTACTATAATGCAGAACTAAGAACGATTTGACTAGAATTTTAAACTATGAATGGACAAAGATAGGCCGGGTTACCATCCCCCACACCCTAGTAATTCAATTCATAAGATATTAGATTCAGAATTAAAATTTTAAATGAATTCAACTTTTTAATACTCCTAAGTATTACATATATGAGGGATCGTATCCCGCACAGTACGTAAGAAAAGGTTGAATTAAAATTCGGTCTTTATTTCTCCTAAGTATTACAGATATGAGGGATCGTATTCCGTACAGTATGTAAGGAAAGGCTAAAATAAAGTAGTATTGTATCAATTACGATACAATTCATCTAATGTTTTGATTCCAACTTCTATTTCAACTATCGTTAATTACATCGGGTGGTGTTTATGCACCCCAACCCTTGAAAATTTAGCCAGGCATACAAAAATTGGAAGAAAACGTTTTTTGGATGACAGAAAACATTTTTACGAACACTTGAAGTTGATGAAGGGTGGAATTGCTCATTATAGAAATAACTACTGCACATATGAAAACAAGAGTTGAAATAATATTACTTGAATTGCAAAACTGGAAGCAAACTAGGGTTACTTATAGTTCTTCTTCTCTAAACTGATTACAAAGCTTCCTTAAGGAATCAGAAAACTCCTCATGTCTTGGAGGAGTTTACAATTTATAAGCTACGAATTCTAAGAGTTTCAACTATGGAGGATTCTAATTTTACAAGTGGATAAATTCAAATTTCCAAAAACAGAACCGATCCTATTAAGGGGTTCAGTTTGGTTCCATCTTTGACAGCCTTTACAGAAAGTTCTTCGAGCATAGTATCAGTTCGTTTTCCCTCTTCTTCGGTTCAGTTCTATCTTGATAGCCTTTTATAAGAGTTTTTTCTAGGATGGGTTCGGTTCTTTTTCCAACCCATTCGGTTTGGTTCCATCTTGTTAATTCTTCACAAGACCTTTCCCAAGATGGGATCGGTTCTTTTTTCTCTCTTTCGGTTCGGTTCCATCTCTTAGTGATTTACAGGAGCTTTTCTTCATGGTATTTTTTTGAAACTTTTGGCACGGAACTTGGATTATGATGCTGATCCTCCCTAAACACTGAATACCTGCGAAGTAGATGGAAAACACACAAAACTTGACCCACTCATTAGAAACTTGTCAATAGCAATGATATGATATAAATCCACATGAATTACACTTTGCGAAGCGATAAAAGCCTCTAAATTAAGGGGATAAATGGGATACATTTATGCCTAATCAAACCCCCCTAAATTATAACTTTTATCATCCCGATCAATGTAAAAAAATCAAAATATGTTCTAACTTGAAAATGGGATAGAATACCTCTTTCGCGGGCGAGCGATTGCATTTAGCATATGCAACAAGCCCTTAAACCCCTAGGTTACCCTAGTAGGACGAGTTGTGTCTCGTGAGGGGTTTACACTGAATATATCCACAAAATTCGACTCAAAGAAAACTCAAAATACACAAAAATTGTATAATTCAAACTTCTCCAGAAAATAGTCATCATCATTTCATGTTCAAGAGTCTCAAATCATAGTGCGTGTGTACGAAGCTGAAAATTTAACCGCGAAATTCCACCGATTGACCATTACGTTACTTATCCAAAAATTTGTTTTAATTTCAAAATCTCCCGGAATGTTCTCACAAACGAATCACTCGAAATGTGGCTTTTCTCTCGGTATGCATGATTCATAAGAGTATATGTATTGGAAACAAGTTCACGAACACAGGTAGAAAGACGAAAATTTTGTGGTAACTGGATATCATCATCGGATTACAGTTATAAGAAAGCGGGAACATTGCCTCTGATTCATATTTTTTTATCTATTTTATTATCTTTTTGTGTATTTGCTCTCCACGTGGTAACCAATTTCGCATAAAGGACTCGGTTACGACTTTTTCGGGCTAAAGGTGTGTTGGTTAAAATGAGATTGGTACGGGAAATCTGGAATTGAAAAGTTTTCTTATGATGTCTGTTAGTGTGTTTTCGGGCTTTTGATCATTTTTTTTCACGCTTGTCTTTTCTTGATTTTTTTTTAGCATAGCTATTTTTCTTGCCCCTTTTTCTGCACCTTCCGGACTTCATTTCTGGTATTATCACTTTTTCACAATTCCGGGCCAGTTGGGGTTTTTTGGGTTATCAAACGAAAGGGAAAAATTTATTCGGCTCAATTTGGGTTACAAAAGGGATGATTTTTCGCTACTTTTTCTGGCGAATAAGTTTGGGTGGCAAATGAGGGCCTACTTCATTGTCCAAAATACTAATTGTGTTACCATATGCGTTTCGAAATGAATTACTTTTAGAGATCTATTTTGGCATATTTTTCAAGGAAATATCACACACATTTTCCATAATCGATCAAAGTGAAAGGATTAAGATCCTCGATGACTTGTTAGGCGCTGATAAGATCTTTTACGATAAAAATTAACTCGAATTAATTTATGAATTCTCAATAATGAAAGGCTCGAATCTCACCGGGTTTGTCAATCTCCACATTTATTCATTAAATCGCCTACGTTCGCTCAATTTCCATATTTGGTCAATTTGAGACTTTAAACCGTCTTTTACTGATATTTTCGAAAAATTTGAATTCCAATTTTTATTTATTTTGAAGAAAAATATTTTTGGATTTTTCATGATTTTATGGTTTTTTTGAAATTTCTCGGCATTTTTGAGATTTTGTGAAGTTTTAGAAAGACGCACTTGTGACCCCCAACTTAGACTTGCATTATCCTCAATAAAAAGGACTAAAATCTAAAGAAGAAAAAGAATAAGTGCGACAAATAAAACAAGCAAATTATCAAAATGCACCAAGACACTATATGACACTCATGCATGAAAAATACAACAAAAATCATCCCATACGCGTCGAGGGTGCGACAACCTCTCATTTGTCTCCACAAATCACCCAACCCCTTGAACGGGATCCGTTGCTCTCTTAGTCTCTCCCCTCTTCCTGTCATACACCAATAACCGATATAAGTTGGGCCCTTGCCAATATATAAAGTAACTATTGGGAAACTCATCGTGATTAATTAGAAAAAGATCCTCGTTATGCATACTACGTGGGTCGGGCTCTAAGTCAGACGAGACTTGAGTCCTATCTTTAATTACCTACAAGGACTCAAGTTGCATGGGTGGATGGTCATTGCGAAAAAACTCATTAATTTTATCTTTCCACTCGCTCTCTCCTAATTGACTCCATGAGTCCAATGGAGATTGGACTTCGTCGTTAAGGCTCTCATCCACCTGCCCGCATTCTCTCTCAAATTCCTCTAGGCTCAACTCCTCTAGATCTCTTTCTTGCTTTGTCTCCACATACTTCCTTCCTCGCTTCATCTCAAAATTATTAGGTGGTGTGGGTGGGTAGCAATCGAGGAGAAAAGTATCCATCATGTCTCACCATTAGCTCTCCTCTAAGCACTTATACAAACCTCTCCCGATGCCCTTTAAATTATCACTCTCTATCACACTCAAGGGCTCACTCACACTCTTCATTTTAGTTACTACGCACACCTCCCCTACCCTTCTCTCTATGTTTCAACTGTCACTCTCACTTGATGTAAAAAGGCATACCCCTATTGGCTCTCGAGTGTGGGTCCTCCCATGCTCGTGTGCTGCCTCTAAATGATCTGTCTCTCGTGATTCTCCTTCATCACCCTCGTTCTTGATATTATTAAAAATATTTGTTTCGAGGGTCATGTTCCTAAATGTTAATTGCATTCGCCCACTCCGAGTATTGACGAGTGCATTAGCCGTAGCTAAGAATGGGGACCAAGGATAACGGGAACATGATTGCGTGGGAGAATGGAGGGCTCCTTGTCCTAAATGATAAAATCCACTGGGAAGTAGAGAGTGTCTATTTGGACAATCACATCCTCAACGATTCCCTTAGGCTTCTTCACAGAACGATCTGCGAGCTGAAGAGTCATATTTTTGGTCTTAAGGGATCCCAAATCTAGTTTCTTATAGATGGAATATGGTAGATTGTTAACACTCGCCCCTAAATCTATTAGCGCCTTTTCGATTAGGTTCTTCCCCATGATGCACGAGATGGTGGATGCACCCGAATCTTTATACTTTAATGGAAGGTCACTCGATAAAACCGAACAGACATTCTGGGCCAAAAAGACGTTATTATTTACCTTTACCTTACGTTTCACTATGAGTAAGTCCTTAATGAACTTAGCGTATGAGGGAATTTTTTGTATAGTCTCGAGAAAAGGTAAATTAATCTTTACATGCTTGAGGATGTCAAAAACATCGTCCCTAAAAGAGTATTTAGAGTGTGGGACCAACCGTTGAGGGTATGGAGCAACGGTGGGGGGTTTCATTATGACATTAGGTCCGTTAAGGTTATCTTTTTTATCACTCTCAATTAAAGGGGCATCTTGGACCTCTTTCATATCGGGTAAAACCTCCTTATTTATAGGTACGTATTGTGGGGGAGGTGACAAGTCAACTACGATCCCACTACATAGAGTGGTAATTGTGCTACATTGCTCAGGATGGTCAATGGGTGTGGAGCCAACACTAGTTTGACTTTAGGGAGGTCATTGGCCCTGGTCAGGAAACTTGCCCTTCTATTGGATACTCAATGATGATTGCAACTTGGAAATATTCGCATTTATGTCATTGATAATGCGCTCATGTCTAGCAGTGGTTGCATTCTGGGCAGTGGTGAATTGGTTTATCGAAACCTCGAGATTTTTTCGCGGTGGAGTGATATATGGCCCCGGAGGTGGTGGTGCCTGCACATGTCCTTTCATGTGTGGTGCTTGTTGAAAGTACGATGGTGGAGTAGGGGTAACATGTGAAATAGGATTCATCGCAGTATTTGGTTGACCATAGCTAAAACTAGGATGGTTTTTCCATGAAGGGTTGTAAGAATTCCCGTGCGGTGCACCGAAATTATCCTTAAATACTCCTATACCACTCACTTGCTCTTGAAGCATAACTTTATAGACGGGTATTTTCGGGCATTCCTTTGTTGAATGTCCCGCCTTAAAAATATCTCACACATTCTCAATGGGGTTCGGGAGCAAGTTGGTCCTCTTGCGCATATCTCAAGTATTTCTCTCATTCCTTTCTCACGTAGATCGAGTCAATTGTCCGTCATAGTATTATTTTCTATGTGAAATAGGCCGGATGCCGATGGAGTGATGGTCATTTGGTGAGTTCGATTATGAGTGTTAGGGTCAGATGCATCCGATTCTTGGGTAGTCTCGACGATATACCTCAGGTGAAGCTCAGCATCATTGGCGTCTAGATAGACAAAGGGACCATCACACATGGTTTTAACGAGTTGTTTGGAATTTATATTCATCCCATTATGGAAGAAGGAAATGATTTGCAGTTTATTAAGTCCATGATGAGTCCACAAAGTGATTAACTCATTAAAATGCTCGTAACATCGATCGAATGACTCATTTTTTGTCGGAAGGTTTGAATTTGAGCCTTGATGGAGTTCGTTCGATGTGTAGGAAAGAATTTCTTGAGAAATTAGATTGCAAATCGTTTCATGATGCAATCGAGTTTGGAGGTAAAGACCATAAATAGGTCTTAGCCTTGTCCTTCAGCGAGAATGGGAAGAGTTTGAGGCGGATCACATCTTTTGTGCAAGTTTGATCACTGAGGGTCTCGCACGCCTCCTCAAATTCCCGTATGTAGAGATATGTCTTTTCTGACTCCATTCCATGGTAGTTGGGAAGTATTTGGATCATCCCATTCCTAAAGCAAAATTGCCCTGCATTATACGGAAGTAAAATGCATCCTGGAGTGACAGGTCGCTCAGAATATAAGATTTCTCTCAAAGGGAGGTATAGGACCTCTTCCTCACCGGGGGCTACACTACCGTGTTGTGACATGTCTCTCTCACTTGATGAATCTGTATCCTCACTTGGTATACTTGAAGTGTGCTCTGTGGTGTGTACTAAGAGGGATGTATGAGTGTTTCTTGAAATTGAGTGTGTAGGTGTGGGAGATGGAACCCAAAATTGTGGAACGTTTGGAGTGTGAGGGCTATCGGGGTCGTACTCAACTATCGAGTTTTTGTGAATGCTGATTGGAGTATTTTGGGGAGTTAGAGTGAATTGATTTTGCATTAATAGGCTTATGAGAGATGATGTAGATTTTTTTGTGTATGTTCAAATTTTTTTATGTTTTTGGTTTTTTTGGAAAAAAAATTGGTCAAAGTTTTAGATTGACCTGATCTAATCCTAAATCTAGCTAAATCTCCAACAACAGCACCAAACACTTGACGTGACTAAGAATTTGTTTCACGAGTGTGTGCTATGAAGGCTCAAGTGCAAGCCTATCGCGCAAGTAATAATCCGATAAGTCGGGTATCGATCCTCAGGTAAATTAGACGAATGAAATCGTAACGACTTTGGACAGACGAAGGAAACCTAACTTTGACTCTAAAGAAAAGAAAAATGTGATTTGATTTTCGAAAAAACTACAACTATATGCACTTTTGAAAATGATTAACTAATGAAATTATTAAAAAGAATGCGATGCAATTACTCTAATGCGGAATTAAGAACAATTTGACTAAAATTTTAAACTATAAATGGAGAAAGATAAGTCAGTTTACAATCCCCCACACCCTAGTAATTCACTTCAAAAGATACTAGATTTAGAATTAAAACTTTAAATGAATCCGACTATTTAATACTCCTAAGTATTACATATATGAGGGATCGTAGCCCACACAGTACGTAAGCAAAGGTTGAATTAAAATTCAGTCTTTATTTCTTCTAAGTATTACACATATAAGGGATCGTAGCCCGCACAGTATGTAATCAAAGGATGAAATAAAGTAGTATTGTATTAATTTCGATACAATTCATCTAATGTTTTGATTCTAACTTCTATTTCCACTATCGTGAATTACATCGGGTGGGGTTCATGCACCCCAACCCTTGAAAATTTAGCCAGACATTTGGATGAAAGAAAACATTTTTATGAACACTTGAAGGTGATGAAGAATGAAATTTATCACTATAGAAATAACTACTGCAGATATGAAAACAAGAATTGAAATAATATTACTTGAATTGCAAAACTGGAAGAAAACTAGGGTTTCTTATTGTTCTTCTTCCCTAAACTGATTACAAAGCTTCCCTAAAGAATCTGAAAACTGCTCATGTTTGGGAAGATTTTACAATTTATAATCTACGAATTCTAAGAGTTTCAACCATAGAGGATTCTAATTTTACAAGTGGATAAGTTTAATTTTAGAAAATAGAATCGATCCTATTAAGGGTTCGGTTCAGTTCCATCTTTGACAGCCTTTACAGAAAGTTCTTCGAGCATAGGATCGGTTCGTTTTTCCTCTTCTTTAGTTCGGTTCCATCTTGACAGCCTTTTATAGGAGGTTTTTCCAGGATGGGTTCGGTTCCTTTTCCAACCAATTCGGTTCGGTTCGATCTTGTTAATTCTTCACAGGATCTTTCCCAGGATGGGATCGGTTCTTTTTTTCTCTTCGGGGTTCGGTTCCATCTCTCAGTGATTTATAAGAGCTTTTCTTCCTTGTATTTCTTTGAAACTTTTGGCACGAAACTCGGATTAGGATGCCGATCCTCCCTAAACACTAAATACCTTTGAAATAGATGGAAAACACACGAAACTCGACGCACTCATTAGAAACTTATCAATAGCAATGATATGATATAAATCCACTCGAATTACACTTTGTGGAGTGATAAAAGCCTCTAAATTAAGGGGATAAATGGGAAGAATTTATGCCTAATCGTATTGTATGCTCAGATCCCCCTTTCAAGGAATGAGATTTGTGGGTTCAAAGTTTACTTGGGTGAGAGAGATGAATGGAGATTTAATTATGGAAAGATTGGATAGGTCTTTGATCAATTCTTATTGGCTTAATTATTTCCCTTCTTCTCACCTTCATCATTTGAATAGAAATTGTTCTGATCATTCCCCTTTTCTCCTCAAGATTCATTAATTAAACCTTTCAGATTTCAGAATATGTGGACTAATCATGGCGATTTTAAGAAGTTAGTGAGCGACTCTTGGAAAGAAGTAACTATAGGTAGATATATGGATATATTTTTCTTTAAACTCAAAAGAGGTAACTATAGGTAGAGCGACTCTTGGAAAGGTATTTTTGAAAGATTGGAATAAGGTGGTATTTAAAAATATCTTTAAAGATATTCAGTAAATGGTCTTAATAGAGATAGAAATACTAGTGGAGTTAATAGAGAAATTTGTTCCAAAATTTGAAAGAGATCCAAATGGACTTAATAGAGAAGTTTGTTCCAAAATTGAAACTGACCTTAAAGCATCCCTTGCTAGAGAAAAAGTTTATTGGAATCAGAAATCAAAGGGGGAGTGGATTAAGAATGGAGATAGAAATACAAGACTCTATCATGCCCAAGTAAATCAACAAAGGAAGAATCTTTGCATCCATTCTATTCCATATGAAGATGGAAATAGGACAGTAAAGTTGGAAGATATCTTTAACACTTTTATTTCTTATTTTTCTCAGTAATTTTCTACAGGTACCATTGAAGATCATCACATCTTGAATTCAATTCTTCAACTGGTGATAGATCAGAAGAACAACAAGTTAGAAGCTATCCCAGAAGAAGATGAAGTGTGGAAGGTAATTAAAGATCTTAATTCCAACAATTCAACTGGTGTTGATGGCTTTAATGATTATTTCTATAAGGAATGTTAGGATATAATTGGAGATGAATTTACTAAAGCAATTCAATCTTTCTTTCTAGGGGCTGAAATCCTAAAATCTTGGAGTTCTACCTTAATATGTCTCATTCCAAAGGAGGATAGGCCAGTGGCTTGTAAGACTTTAGACCTATAATCCTTTGTACTTTTGCATACAAGGTAATTTCAAAGATTATTAATTCTGAATTGAGTTATATTCTTCCTTCTATTACTTCCCTTTTTCAAGATGGTTTTGTGCAAGGAAGAAGTATTCAAGATAACATTTTATTGGGGCAAGAAATGTTTAATTTCATTGATAAAAAATCTTTGGAGGTAATGTGATCATTAAGTTAGACATGGCTAAAGCATATGATAGTGTCTCTTTGATTTTATTAGTAATTCCTTAAGATCCTTTGGATTCTCGTAAATATTCATAGATATTATATGGAGATGAATATCCTCTACTTGGTTCTCAGTTATTATTAATGGTCAGTTTATGGGTTTTTAAAGCCTTCTCTAGGTATTAGGAACTGGGACCCTATATCCCATAGTCTATTTATTATAATGGTTGAGTCTTTTAGTAGAGGGTTGCATAATCTTATGGTTGATGGATCAATTGTTCCTCACTCTCATCCAAGGGGATGCCCATTGATAAGCCATTTGAGTTTTGCAGATGATATTATTGTGTTTTTAAATGGGAGTAAGAGGAGTCTCAAGGATTTTATGATTTTCTTAAAAGATTATGAGAATCAGTCAGGGTAACTAATTAGTAAGGAGAAGAGAAGATTTGTTATTGGCTCTAAAAGTCCTTTAGCTCTCAGAAATAAAGTGAAAGAAACTACAGGTTTTACGTTTGAGAAAGAGACTATTACATATTTAGGGTATCCTCGTTTTAAAGGTAGAAGGAAAGATATATACTTTGATCCCCTTGTCCAAGCAATGTCTTCAAAGATTAATAGTTGGAAATCAATTTTTTTATCCATTGGAGGTAGAATAACCCTCATTCAATCACTGTTAACTTCTACGCCTATGTTTACCCTTCTCTCTTTTAATCCTCCAAAAAAAGACTATTTAATTAATCAATAAGTTGATTAGATCTTTTTCTGGGGTGTTAGTAAGGATTATGGCAAGAAGTTTTCATGGGTTGATTGGGAATCGATGTGATATCTAAAGAATGAAGGAGAAGTTGGGATTAAAAGTTTGGAAACTCAAGTATTAGCAGCTAATATGAAATTGGCATGGAGATTTAAACCTAAAAGGAGGTTATGGGCTAAATTCATGGACATAAAAATATGCTAGAAATAATTCAGGGAATGGTTATTTGTCTCTTAGAAGAATTAGATCAGTTTAGAAGAATCTGTAAGAGAATGTTTTTTGGTCTAATGATGAATTGATTAGCAAGCTTTCCTTTTCTGGGATATTTAGTTTTGCTATTGCATATGATATTCTGAGATCATGCAAGATAAAGTCTTTATCCCATTCTACTATATGGGATCTGAAAGTCCGTCCTAATCTGTTAGTGTTCTCTTGGAAATTGTTATCTAATTGTGTTCCAAAAGAAGAAAACATTAAAACAGTTGGAGTTAAAATTGCTTCGAGATGTAACTGTTTCTTCTTAGCAGTTGAATCATCTTTCCATCTTTTTCTATCTGGTCCCGTTGCTTCTAATGTATGGAATTTCCTCGGTTCTATCATGGGAGTTAGTAATAATCATAATTCACTCCATGGGTCTATTATCCAATGGTGAATTTCTGCTAAGAATACAGTTCTCTCAAAGTGGCTCTACAAAGTGATTCCTATAATAATTTATTAGGAAATTTGGATAAGAAAAAATAAGGAAGTGTTTGAATCTAATAGATGCACCATGGTATTATTATTAAAAATATCATCTACAAAATTTCAGACCTGGCTAAGCATGTTGAGTTCAATGGAGGTAGACAGGATGTTAACCAAGAGATTCTTCATATTTTCCAGTTACGAGATTTGCAGCAGAGCAAAAGAAGTTATCAGGTGTCAAAATGGAAGAAACCAATTCCTGGGAGACTAAAGATCCATACCAGTGGGATGTCTGTTGTTGATGGTAATATGGGACTAGGGGCTACCTTCAAAAATAGTCAAAGTTTTATTTGGGACTTTTCTAGCTATGGATCATCAGGTTTAAGTCTTTTAGCACCGGCTTTAACTATAAAAAGAGATTTAAGTTTTTGTTTTGATAGTGGAAAGAATTTTATTGATGTGGAATCTCAATCCGCTATTAATATAAACTATTTAAAAGACCAAAACGATATGATTCCTTGGAAAATAAGATCAATTATAAAGGATATTCAAAGTTTGAGCTATAATCTAAATATTAGATTCCTCCAATGTAAAAAAAGAAGTGAATTCAGTCGCAGATTTTCTTTCTTTGAGAGGATACCAACAGAAGAATGAAATCTTTTCAATCAAATTTAATATGTTCCCATGAATATTAAGGGTTCAATTCTATTGGATTCATCTGATGTTCCCTATCTTTCAGTTTCTTAAATGATATATTGTGTCCTGCTTCTCAAGTATTCTTGATGTAATCCACCAAGAGAGGGATTTTCTCTCTTTTATGATTAATAAAATATTCTTTTAATTAAAAAAATAAAGTGTAAAGAAAAGTAAATAACTAATACTGAGTGAATGAATTATAAATGGATAAGAGTAGATCTTCTAGAGGACTTTAATTCTGATTATGTAGTAGTACAAGCTAATTTTTTAGGTGGTTGGATGGTGCTGGGGTAAGAGTAAAAAGTATGGTTAAAGATGTATGAGAGGGATGTAAGAAATTGAAGAGCATGTTGGAAAAATGGAATTTTGGTTCACTGATTTCGAGGAGAATGTTCTAACTTCAGAAAAGGGCCACCTTTCAAATGAGATCCTGGTCCCCTTGAATAGTAAAAAATAAGGATTTTATGTGGTTCCGATTGGCATATCCCTTGGCCTGCCTATCATCACATCATTACCTTATTGGCGAAGAAAAGTACATCGTGCCGATAGACAGGGGGCTGGGGTGCCTATATGCAATCTGTAATTGACTTTTTCAAAAAGAAAAACATAAAATGAAAATTATGAGTTAAAATCATGATTGAATGGGACCATTTGAAAGGGTATTCAAAGCCCTATAGGAATCCATTAATCCACACCCAGGTTAGAGAGTTGACCAATGTCAAATAGGGTTCGAAATCACTCGACACCCTCTAGACAGGGGGCTTTAAGAGTATAAAGGCAAGTATGTGTGAACCGTGATGTAGATTCGCGCATGGTATGAACCATTGGAAAGGAGATTCAGTGACCTATGAGGTTTCAATGAGATTCTTTTAATTAAGAGGGTTAATAGAGGCCAAACAAGGCTCGAGAACACCCAACGACCTCTAGGTCGGGGTTCAAGGTAGCACACGATCTGGACCGTTACAATGGAGATTTAGATCCCTATGAGAGTCCAATATATTATCTTAAGTTTGAGGGTTGACCAAGCTCAAACGGGGCCCATAAACGCTCGGTGGCTTCTCGATAAGGGTTAAAAGTAAAAAGGTTGGTAGGCATTAATTATGTGGCTCATTCACGCACGGTTTGGACCGTTATTAAGGGGATCCAGAGCCTTATGAGAGGTTAATGAGCTTCGCCTAGGTTAGAGGTTTGACTGAGGTCAAATATGGCCCGAGAGGGCCCTATAGGCTCTAAACTAGGGTTTTTATTAGTACATAGGGTCTGATGATGAGAGGAGAAGTGTTAAGGACATAATGAGGTATTTAGGGGCTACTAGGATGGGGTGTTTACATGTTCGTTACATTCAATCTTGGCTGGGTAGCTGGGCTCAAAATTGGCAACATCCTTAAGGGTGATCCATCTTACGTCAAACACCTGATGATGATGATAATGACCCCTTAGCTTCCTTTATTGAAGCCGAATAGACCATTGCGGACCATACTTCCAAAATAAATAGAGTCGTTGATTCTTTCTTAGAGGATGATCCTTTGGCATGTTAGGGGGAGGTAATCAAAGACGTATGATACATTCAATTAATCAAAGACATATGATACTTTTAATTAATCAAAGACGTATGATAAGGAATAACTCTTAACATTTAGATAGATTACGAATGAATTGAACGGAAAACTTTTTCATCAATGTGTATCAGTAACCTTGGAATATTTCCCCATACGGAAGTGATCTTTGTTCTGTATGTGCTCCATAGATACCTCTATATATATCTCTAAAGATTCCTTCTACTTGATTTGTATGAATACACTTGAGTAGAGGGCCTATAAAAAATCACCGATAAAGTTTTCCTTTAGAGGTAAACCAAAACCTTTCTAAATGGATCTTCAGCTTGTGGGACCTCTTGTCATCCGACGGCTATTCTCCACTCCTTAAGTAAGCCATATTGGATCCATCTAGGATGGAGTTAGTTGTATATGTATAACTTCTAAAGTTTCTTTGTTTCATCGATGTTTGGCCGATTAATATAATACACAATGATTGTTCTCTTTAAATCGGTGTCAACGTCTGATGCCATGGTGGTTGAGGCATCATCGTGACTATTCTTATTTCTTGGAAGCTATTTTATTAAGGATAACCTGAAAAGATTAAATAACCTTCTTGCCTTATCCTTATAAGTGATCATTGGGATCCCTTTCTTCATAATTCCTACTGAGTTGATTTGAAACCAAACAATAATCATAGTATACTACCACATATTTGTCTTCTATACTGATCATCTGTTGTAGGCCATGAATCATGGACTCACATTCAGCCTCGTTATTGGATACTTTAAGACCAAAATAAATTATATCTTCTTAATGAGACATATATAAGGGGTGGTAAAAACTATCCCAACACAAAGGTAATACCTCGTATTGTTTGTGCATTATTTGGTTGTATATTTATATATTTACTTAAATGCCTACTATGACATGTGATGTCATTTATTATATGTTATCCATGTTTTCATATAGTTTGTATTACTATAGTGCAATTCACACTTTTGGCAATGAACATAAATAATGGTAAAACATTAATTAATATATAAAGTGACTTAGTATTAAGGGAGACTGAGGAATGATCAGGGATTTGGCCGTCAAGGGTTTCCTTGTCTTGATTATTCCCTCGGTATCGAGTTCCATCAATCATAAAGTAGTTTCTTATAATGCCGCACATAAATAATTAATGATTAAATTTTAATTTAATTGACAAGTAATTGGATTATAAGTTAAAATTCTGAGATTATTAATTAGAATTTATCATATTTCTTATTGCCATTTGGTACTCTTAGAATGCTCATTTTTTACTTAAAATATAGAGATTTAAGTCCATTAGGTTAATATATAGATTCAGGCGAGTTTTGGGCCAATTGGATTACTATATGGGCCCATTTATTTAAGGTCAATTTTATGCCTAAGATTATTTTCGTGCTTAACTCTTATATTTTCTAAGTTAGATAACCTTAAAGATTATACAACATATTAAGAGTAACTCTAAAGTTCAAGAGAGGAGTCTTAACAAGAATTGAGCATATTATGAAGATTAAAGGTTTGGATTCACACAATTTTCTAAAACAACTCTATACTAATTAAGAATTTGATTTGGATTTATATTATAATAGTGATAATTCATTAGATTCTGGATTTAATACTTTTATAATCTAATTTTAATTATTTAAAAACGTAATTTTTGAAGTTAGTTAATTATTACATTAAACTTGATCTCATGTTCACGAATTAGGATAGTTTGATGTTAAATCCTATTAATCAACCTAGAAATATGAATGAATTTGATATATTTTAAATGATAGTATTGAATTATATAAAACCACTCATGTTTAATTTGTAGTTGAATCAAATCTGGGCTGAATTGATTAGAATCATGAACATAGGGTTTTAAAACTCCTAATATGAAATGAATAATCGAATCCTTAATTAAATCACCTAAAACTTGTAGTTAAGGTATGCATTTTGATTTGGTAGTGTTTATAGGTCCCAAACAGGTGTTCTTAAGGTATTTGGACATTGGGATGGTGTGTTCATGTTGAACTAGTGTTTTCGGGTTCGTAAATTGGGGTTTGAGAATGAAGAAAAGCACTTTTCAGAGGTTTAGACATGTGTCCCTGTGTGCACGATGAAGTAGCCTCGTGCACACGAAGGTGTGCGTATGACATGGATTAGCCCTGTGCGCAAGATTTGGGTAGGGAATCTAAAATTATTTGATTTTGTTCACTATTACTTTGGGTTAGTTAATCAAAGGCGTATGATACTTTTATTAATCCATGACTAGACTAGATATTTTGTTTTTAGTTTACGTGTGAAGCATAACATAGTGTGTGGGTGCTTGTGGGGGATATACTAGGAGCAATTTTTATGAGGCATGCGCGACGTTGACCGTACGAGTACCCCGATAATAGATACGGGTTTACCTTGGTCCTTTTATCCTGATCTTATAAATGACATGCATGTGTCCCGAGGGGGAATAAATAGGGGAGTTTTATATAGCCTTGGGTATGGAGGTCATGCAATATAAAAGGAATGCGTAGTGAGTATATCTAGTTGGGTATTTAAGGTTATAGGTTCAGGATAATCTATAACTCTACCTAGTAAGCATGAGTAATCCCCTAAGGCAGCAGGAATTAGCCTTCATATCTTTATGTGAAGGATTGTGCCTAGCCAATTTTTTTAGATGTGAGTATGTGTATACTCACATGGATATTAGACTTATGTGATCGTATATCTTGTACTGATATTACAATAGTGGTGTATATGTGAGATCTTTAATTATGGAAACCCCCTTAATTATAAATAAATTAGAAAGATATATAATTATAAAATGTTAGGTTCGTTTTGGATTTTGTATTAGAGTTGCGTGTGATATTTAGCTTGTATGGGTTGGGTTAACTTACAAGAAACTAAAATACTAGATGAAGATGAATTATTATTATTATTATTATTATTATTATTATTATTATTATTATTATTATTATTATTATTATTATTATTATTATTATTATTATTATTATTATTATTATTATTATTATTATTATTATTATTATTATAGGCCAAATTTTGTTAAATTCTTACTCTTCGTATACTTTCTAGGTTTAATCCTGTCATTGGAATCTATTTTCAAGTCCTACACAGTCGTTGCCACCACAACACGGATCGTTTCCACTCATCATCAAATTTTGCTTCTAGATTTTTAGATATATGTGTTGATCGTGTGAGACCATTTCCATTTATCGCATTTTCCTTTATTGTTGAGTTCAATTACTGTATTGAGATTTATTTTATGTTCGAGTGAGCATGTTATCACACCACGCTTATAAAAATAAAGGGGTATTGACCCTCTACCCAAATACAATAGGAATCTCAGCTGGTTATTATTAGCATCACTGTAGAATAATTAAATTAATTACTATTACCCTATTAAGCCCGATGTCAAATTTTAAAACACAATTAAATTGCCGCAAATAAATTCATTTATCAAAATTATTCTGAATAAATAATTACACATTCAATCCCAAGTAATATATGAATGCTGAAATAAATATAAAAATCCAAATACCGAATAAACCATAAGTATAAATCCAACACACTTATTCATCACCATGGGACAAAATAAAAACTAAATGAATGTTAATAATGGGGAACATGTCCGAAAGACAACTGAATATATTCTAACTAGAATCTCAAGTTAGATGCGACTAGTTAATTCCCTGCAAGCATCCATAGCTACTGCAGTTCTGTAACACCCCGTATTTTTGTGCATGTAATATTCAATTAATTCGGGAAATTTAAAATTACTTGTGTGCAATAATTGAATTGAATTAATTATGGTAATATTTATTTAAATATTAATCGGTGAGTAATGGTTAATATTTGGGGAAATTTAATTACCATGTGAATAGTAATAATTTAATTATGCTATAACGTGTATTAGTGATGTGGCATTTATTTATCTCAGTCGGGAGTCGGTGTAGACTAATTTAGGTGTGAGATGAGAATTTTTATAAATTAATTCGGATGTCGATTCTGAGTGCATGGTTGATTCCGGATGGGTCGAGATAGTCGAAAAAGTGTACCCAGGATGGTAAATGGGTCACGGGGCATTTTTGGACATGACCGGGCCCACACGGGGGTAGTTGGGCCATTTTAATTAAGCCCATAAGTCAAAAACGGGGTTAGTGTGTTAAACCTAAACCTAAGAGTGTGGAACGGCAGAAAAACACACATCTAAACCAAAGAGTTGGAAAGGAAAACTAGAGGGAGCAATTGGTGAATACATTGGGATTATTTTGGAGACAAATCAAGGAACAAAGTTGGGTGTGCATAATCAAGCCTGTCTCTACACCAACGGATCAGACCCAATGACCCAAAGGCAAGTGGTTAACTTGTTATAATACCAATTGATGTTAATCAATTCATATTTTTGTGACGTGAAATCAGAAATTCGTTTTGGGTACATTAGGTACAAAATGGGGCTTTTATGAAAGGAACTCTTAAATGAGATTAATGTGGGAATTAATAGTGTGGCATGGTTGTGTGAGGATATTTAATTTACATGTGAAAAAACCAAAAGAAATTGTGGATGAATTTGGGATAATCAGATGAAATTGGAACCTAACGAGTAAAAACTCAAAATTCTCCCCAAATCAAAAAGGTAGAAATTTGTGAAACTAAATTTATGTTTGAGGTTCTATGAGAGGCCCTGATCATGTTCTTATATAGTCACGTTGTTGATTGTGCTTGGGTTAGACGAAGGGAGAAGTTAGAAATTTGAAAATTTCGTTAATGGAGGAAACAATAAGGTGGAGAAGACGACCACCTGTTCGATCGATCGATCGACGGTTCGGGGTCGATCGATCGACTCTTCAGGTTTTCCGGCAGTTTGGCTTATGTATTTATATGGGAAAAAATTTTAGTTCACAATTTCCCCTAGCATAATTAAGAAAATAAGAAAAGTAATTATGGGAGTTATTTCTTAACAATTATATGGAAGTATAATTGGGAGTGGTGGGGGAATCAAGTGCGACACATTGCGAATGAATTTTGGGAAAAAAATTCTAAGAAATAAAATAACGAGTCGGGTGAATAAATTCGTGTATAGTAGTAGGGAAACACTACTCATTTAAATTAATTATAGAGGAAAACTAATTAATTTGGAGTTGGGGATTTGACTCGGGTGATATTTAATTTCGGTCCACGTGAGCGAGTCCGAGTATATTGGTTGAGTGACACCAAGGTAATAAATTAATTAAGGGATAAATTAATTAATTTAGAGTCGGACCATAGACTCGGAAAAGAAATGAATTAATTAATGGATAAATTAATTAAATTAGAGTCGGACCATAGACTCGGGGAAAATATAGGCTAATGCTACGGATTTTTGTGCACGGTAATGCCGGGAACTAATTATTATATATATACGGTGTTGTGATAGTGTGTGTGTATATATATATATTGTGTGTGTGTGTTATTGAATATCAGTGACTAGATATATATTTAATTTATATACTCTAGTGCTATTAAGGGAGGTTATGCGATGTGGGTGAATCCCCTGGCTTAAGGAGCAGGGAGAGTATATCCCCAGGTCGTGGCGTCTGTTATATGGGTGAGGGGCTTATCTCACTTTCAGGGAAGGAATATGACCACCTCCATTATGTTTATATTTGGCCAAGTTAGTGAGCGATTCTAACTTGGGGTAACTAGGTTATGCGAGTACATCTAGTGAGATAACAGTTTAGAGATTACATTCGGTGAGTTATTACTCGGGAGGATGAGTTATATTTATATTCAACATATGTGTGAATGTTGTAATATGGTTCTATGTATATAAGGGGATAGATAGTAATATACGGGTCATTAAATATATATAGTGGATTGTATGTAATTATATATGGGGTATATTCATATTCAACATATGTGCGATTGTTGTAAGATAACTTTACGTATATAATGGGGTAAATAATTATATAAGGGTAATTAAAATACATGGAGAAAATTGTATTATTTATATAACTAGTGATAGTTATATGGCTTTCAAGGAAATATGATTAACTAAGTTAAGGTGGTAAATAACTTATAAATCATGCGTTTAAAATACTCGGGATTGAGTTGGGCGATTAATAAGAGTTATATCAAGTATCTAGTTTCGGGGTAGAGGACTAGGTGGGATATAAAGAGGACGTTAGGTGTGCATATTAGTTGAGGGGTGAGTCTGTCTTCAAGGGAGTGCGACACTAACTAAAATATGAAGCGCGTTCATGCACATTTTATTACTGCAAGGTAATCATTTTCTAAATGTTATCAAAATATTTTGGGTTCTAACCCTTGCTATAAAATATTTTTAAAACCTTTTAGGTGTCCAGCCACAGGGACGCCAGGTTTGATTCATTCCAGGGATTCGCTGCTGAAGCATATGTAAATGTTGCAGGATTTGGATAGGCGTTTATATTCCTTCTATTCCTAGTGTAGGTATTCTCTATCAGAGATCCGAGCATGTTTCTCACGGTGTTTATTTAGTATTTATTTCAGATACTTGAGATCCATTATTATCTGCCTTTACCTTTATGTTGGATTTTATCCGGTGGTTTATTCGGCCAGTTTCTTATTTATTTGTGATGGTTGGATTCAGTTAACTTGTGATTGTTAATGATTTATTTATGTATGAGTATTTCATTGAATTAATGAAACATAAAAACTTGGCATCAGTCTAATTTCACTTAGGTGGTTAGTAGTTGAAAAGTTTCGACGGTGGTGCTAAGAATGAACCAACTGAGAAACCTGTCCTAATTTAATTTATGACTGATCACCCGGGGTTTAATTAGGCGGGGTGTCATAGATGGTATCAGAGTTTTAGGTTCTAGTGTCCTTAGGATCTTTGTGGATTTTCACGTTTCATCTTAGCATTATTTGATGTAGAGCCTTCTGATAGGATTGTTGTATTCCTCTACATATGCGACTTACATTCTCATGCTATCAAGTATAGTGATGTGATTTATACACGAGTTCGGTTGGGATTTGTATACCGAACATTCTTTGGGGCGACCAACGAGGTTCAGAGGAGGATTGCAGGAGGAGAGGCTTAATAGAAGACATGGTGTATTCTGGAAATGGTGATCATGATATGGATCACCTTGATTGTTGTTCAGGCCAGTGGGAATAGAATAATCACCTGGGGGCCAAAGTCTCCTAAAGCACTATTGTAGATAACGGTAGTACAATTTCAGTCTCACCCAGCGTAGTCAACAAAGGGTGGGGAGAGTGTGGAAGGACCCTTTTGGAAGGGCTATCTATAAGGATTGGGTAGCAGAGTAGCGCGGTAAGTCGATGGGAGGAAATAACCTAAAGATAATTATGTAAAATAGTGTGCGGTGGAACCCAGGACAAAATTTTGAATGAAATTTTTGGCCCAGTAGGGAGCTGTTGAAGTGGTAAGAGAGTCAGTCACCACGTATGAAGGACAAAATATGAAGTTAAACGAGAAGTTTTGGGTACGGTGTGACTATAAGAATGTCCATCCGCCATTCAAATAAGGATACGAGTGAAATTTCAGAGTTTATGAAATGGGTAAGATTGTAACTGATCATATGAGAGACAATAAATTATATAACCGAACTTCATAACCGACGAAGGGGATACGGAGAACGATAAAGGAACCTGTAAATGGATAATGAACCGTGTGAGAATACACAATAATGGATGGGAATTCCGACTAGGATGACTAGTGTTGAGGTCATCAATATATTTTGTTTACCAGCTTACATTAACGCTTCTAAGATGTAGGAGCCAATAAGGTTATAGAGTTTAACCTAAGAATGAAATGAGATTTAACGGTGCTAGTGAAGCATGACGGAAGGGTATGCCTAGTAAGGGACCCATCTTGACATTTTGAATTAAGTAAATTTCTACCTATTGACAGTGGATTTGATACGGGTCATCGAGGCCAATAACGAGTCCCATAGGGCTAGGGAAGCCTAAGGGACAACAGGGTAGCACTTAGGGTCAATACTACCAAGTACGCTAGAAGGACAACCCCAACATGGCCATTTTAGCCAGAGGTAGGGGATTGACATAGAGAGGTGTCTTATGTGTGGAAGTGGAACCACAACAATTAAATTATGTCCAAAGTGAGGCAGGGGATAGAAGTGGAATGCCTAGAAGGGACAACAATTACGAAATTTTGGTTCGATTGGATGGAAATATTATGTCCAGGAACCATTTGGGTCGCCGGTGGATAGGCGAGTGGAAGTATGAGTTTTATCCTCGAATAGATGGGGTGAATTTTGTGACACAAGTGATCAAAATATTCTTGTTAGCACTATATTCGGGTGGGGGATGAGTTTAGTGGGTGTATAGTAGTGTTACTATTAATTATATGGTTACCACGGGGTAACAGAGCTCTCTTTGGTCTTATCTGCAGGGGAGCAGGTGTGAAAATTGAGAGGGTATATTTTATAAGATTTACTCATTTTGAGTGTTAAGGAAGAGTGATTTTTCATGGGTATGGATTGGTTAGGAATGGGTGTGAACTATTACGGATAGTGATAGTAAGTTTTGGTGTTCGTGACACCAGGTTATGAATGACTCCTGCTAGGTGTCACCTGCGAGGGAGACTAGCCTATATATGTGTGTGTGTGTGTGTGTGTATATAGCTTGTATTGTGTGGTACGATAGACATATAAGAATTTCTTGTATTATTATATTTTTCCCGATAAGAAGGGATGTATATTGAAGCGATTCAGGGTGGTTAGATTAATTTTTTGAGCGGGGAGAGATAGCTCGGGATTTATTTTGCGCAACAACTAGTGATAGTAAGGGCGCGGTATTTTATGTTGTTTTTTGTAGCATAATAGTATGCGTATATGCTTTTGTGTTAAGAGACAAGTATTTAGGGGTATGTACTATGGACTGAGGGTCTAACATATCTCAACGACCGATAATGTTAGATAATAGTGTATCGGCAGGGGAGGGTTACTTATTTGGATTTCGCTTTGTGAGGCGTCCCACACATGAAACTTAGCGCAACATTAGAAGTGGGCAGATGTTTGGTCGTTAGTACATAGGTGGGGTACCCCAGTTATTATTCATGTACGTGATATGACTACGGGTTGGAAGTTATACTACGGGTTATGGCTACCATAGTTGGGTAACTTTCGCGTGGTTGAGCACAGGACAGGGTGTATGGGCACCCTAGTTAATTAAGGAAAATTTTGTGTGATTAAGAACCGAACATAGGGTGTATGTCCGCCCTGGTTAGTGTGATTTCAGAGTCGTCTTAAATAAAAGGGATGTGTAAATAAAAATATTGCATATATGCCTGTGGGGCAGTCTGAAAATAAGTGGAAAAGTGTAGCGAGCTGAAATCTGTTGGAGAAAGAAAACGGTCTGACTAGATGTATATCTGGGAGAACTACCTCCACCGTAGGGAGTGGAAAGCCGAGGGAGGCCTATGAAATAAAATATGCATAGGCAAGGGAGCAATCCACATTTTTTTTGGTAAACTATAAAATATTATCACTTAGTTCTATGCCTAGAGTGATTTTACGCATAGAGAAGGTGTAGATGCCTACCTGATGAAAACTCCACAAGGAATGAAGTTCTTGAGCATGAGTATTGGTGTTGAATGAGACATAGTGAATTTGTCTCCAGGTAGACCATTTAAGGATGGAGAAGGATTGATTTAAGGGTATCAACCAGGAGACCTTTGAAATTCTATGGTTCCAGTAAAGGGATTAATGCTCAGGTTGGTAAACTGTCAAGAGGTGTTCGGGACAGAGTTACATATTGAGTTGAACATGTCGCCCATAAGTTGATGGGTAAATGGGAAGCGAGGATTGTGAATTTTAGATTTTGGGTCATTTAGAAGTAGTATTTACCACAAGTAGAGTTACATGTGATGCCTTGTAACGATTTGGTCTGCGTGACACCTTATGAGACTTTATGGGAAAAGTTTCATTATCCACCTTTGGTAGAGAAGAGGTGGGGAAATAACAAGCTGCTAGGACCCGAGATGGGTTATGGTCCATCAGCAGGAATTAAGTAAGTTGTGTCCTTTCATATAGTTCAGGGACGTAAGGAGGGGTACGTCCCCATGAGTTAAAAGTTCAAGTCTAACATGATTAATCAGGGATGATGCGGGTTATTACCCGAAAGATAGTCACACGTTTTGGCAACAAGGAAATTGACACCCATATAGGAGGGGAATTTCCTAACTGAGAGATAGTGGAGCTGATGGAGTATAGGCTCATCTTCTGGGGAACTATGTTGTCAGGGGCCATCGAGTTAAAGATTTGTGGCCAGGTATTGGTTCGGGTGTCTCCTATGAAAGGAGTGATGTAGTTGGGAAAGAAAGTGGAGCTAGCATCGAGATATGTGGGTCCTTTCCCTATCTTTAAGAGGGTGGTACCGGTAACTTATCGACTGGGTTTGCCAGAACATCTTCAGAGGATATGGGATGTGTCCCACGTGGCATAGCTGGATGGATACAGGAGGAACAATTGAGCTTTTGGGCACGTTCCATTCGAGGATAATGACTTGCAATAAGGCACCTCATATGAGGGGAGACTGGTAGCTATGGGAGCGCAAGATTCAGTCTAAGATAGTACCACCAGTTAGATTGTGGTGGAGTGGGGTCAACACAGTATTGATGAGTATACTTGGGACCGGGAGGAGGATATGTGAGAGAAGTATCCAGAGTTATTCATCGCAGTAATAACCAAATTTTGGGGATGAAATTTCTTTGTAGGGGGGGAGTATGTAACACCCCGTATTTCTATGCATGTAATATTTAATTAATACGGGAAAATTTAAATTACTTGTGTGTCATAATTTAATTGAATTAATTATGGTCATAATTAATTAAATATTAATAGGTGAGCAATGGTTAATATTTGGGGAAATTTAATTACCAAGTGAATAGTAATAATTTAATAACGCCATAATGTGCATTAGTGATGTGGCATTTATTTATCTCGGTCGGGAGTCGGTATAGACAAATTCGGGTGTGAGATAAGAATTTTTATAAATTAATTCGAATGTCGATTTTGAGTGCATGGTTGAGTCCGGATGGGTCGAGATAGTCGAAAAAGTGTACCCGGGGTGGTAAATGGGTCACGGGGCATTTTTGGCCATGATCGGGCCCAGACGGGGTAGTTGGGCCATTTTAATTAAGCCCATTAGTCAAAAACGGGATTTGTGTGTTAAACCTAAACCTAAGAGTGTGGAATGGTAGAAAAACACACATCTAAACCAAAGAGTTGGAAAGAAAAACTAAAGGGAGCAATTGGTGAATACATTGGGATTCTTTTGGAGACAAATCAAGGAACAAAGTCGGGTGTGCATCATCAAGCCTGTCTCTACACCAACATATCAGACTCAAAGACCCAAAATCAAGTGGTTAACTTGTTGTAATACTAATTGATGTTAATCAATTCATATTTTTGTGATGTGAAATAAGAAATTCGTTTTGGGTACATTGGTACAAAATGGGGTTTTTATGAAAAGAACACTTAAATGAGATTTAATGTGGGAATTAATAGTTTGGCATGGTTCTGTGAGGTTTTTTGATTTACATGTGAAAAACCCAAAAGCAATTGTGGACGAATTTGGGATAAGAAGATGAAATTGGATCCTAACGAGTAAAAACTCGGAATTTTCCCCAAATCAAAAAGGTAGAAATTTGTGAAACTAAATTTATGTTTGAGGTTCTATGAGATGCCCTGATAATGTTCTTATATAGTCATGTTGTTGATTGTTCTTGGGTTAGACCAAGGGAGAAGTTAGAAATTTGAAATTTTTGTTAATGGAGGAAACAACAAGGTGGAGAAGATGACCACATGTTTGATCGATCGATCGACCCTTCAGGTTTTTTGGCAGTTTGGCTTAGGGATTTATATGGGAAAAAAAATTAGTTGACAATTTCCCCTAGCATGATTAAGAAAAGAAAAAAATTAATTATGGGAGTTAATTCTTAACAATTTTAAGGGAGTATAATTAGAAGTGGTGGGGGAATCAAGTGCGACACATTGCGAATGAATTTTGGGAAATAAATTTCTAAAAAATAAAATAACGGACTGGGTGAATAAGTTCGGGTAGAGTAGTAGGGAAACACTACTCATTTATATTAATTATAGAGGAAAACTAATTAATTTGGTGTCAGGGATTTGACTCGGATGATATTTAATTTCGGGCCACGTGAGCGAGTCCGGGTATATTGGTTGAGTGACACCAAGGTAATAAATTAATTAAGGGATAAATTAATTAATTTAGAGTCGGACCATAGACTCGGGAAAGCAATGAATTAATTAAGGTGTATATTAATTAAAATAGAGTCGGACAATAGACTCGGGGAAAATATAAGCTAATGCTACGGATTTTTATGCACGGTAATGCCGGGAACTAATTATATATATATATATATATATATATATATATATATATATATATATATATATATATATATATATATATATATATTGTGTGTGTGTTATTAACTATCAGTGACTAGATATTTATTTAATTTAGATACTATAGTGCTATCAAGGGAGGTTGTGCGATGTGGGTGAATCCCCTGGCTTGAGGAGCAGGGAGAGTATATCCCCAGATCATAGCGTCCGTTATATGGACGAGGGGCTTATCTCAGTTTCAGGTAAGGAATATGACCGCCTCCATTATATTTATATTTGGTCAAGTTAGTGAGTGATTCTAACTTGGGGTAACTAGGTTATGCGAGTACATCTAGTGGGATATCACTCTAGAGAATACATCCGGCGAGTTATTACTCGGGAGGATGAGTTATATTTATATTCAACATATGTGTGAATGTTGTAATATGGTTCTACGTATAAAATGGGATAGATAGTTATATACGGGTCATTAAATACATATAGTGAATTATAAGTAATTATATATGGGGTATATTCATATTCAACGTACGTGTGATTGTTGTAAGATAACTTTACCTATATAATGGGGTAAAAAATTATATACGGGTAATTCAAATACATGGAGAAAATTGTATTATTTATATAACTAGTGATTAACTAAGTCAAAGTGGTAAGTAACTTATAAATCTTGCGTGTAAAATACTCGGTATTGAGTGGGGAGATTGACAAGAGTTATATTAACTATCTAGTTTTGGGGTAGAGGGCTACGTGGGATATGAAGAGGACGTTAGATGTACACATTAGTTGAGGGGTGAGTCTGTCCTCAAGGGAGTGCCACACTAACTAAAATATGAAGCGCATTCATGCATATTTTATTACTGCAAGTTAATCATTTGCTAAATGTTTTCAAAATATTTTGGGTTCTAACCCTTGCTATAAAATATTTTCAAAACTTTTTAGGTGTCCAGCCACAGGGACGCCAGTCTTAATTCATTCCAGGGATTCGCTGCTGCAGCATATATGGATGTTGCAGGATTTGGATAGGCGCCTCTAGTCCTTCTATTCCTAATGTAGGGATTTTCTATCAGAGATCTGAGCATGTTGCCCGTGGTGTTTATTTAGTATTTATTTCATATACTTGAGATCCATTATTATCTACCTTTACTTTGTGTTGAATTTTAGCCGATGGTTTATTCAACCAGTTCCTTATTTATATGTGATGGTTGGATTAAGTTAACTTTTGATTGTTAATGATTTATTTCCTCATGAGTATTTCATTGAATTAATGAAAGATAAAAACTTGGCACCGGTCTAATTTCACTTAGGTGGTTAGTAATAAAAAAGTTTCGACAGTGATGCTAAGAATGAACCAACTGAGAAACCTGTTCTAATTTAATTTAGGACTGATCATCCGAGGTTTAATTAGGCGGGGTGTCACAAGTTCCGTCAACCTGTAAATAATAATCATGCCTGGCATACTTGTGGCTCAACACCTAAAGGTTTTGAAAATATTTTGATATGGGTGAGAGCCTAAAATCTTTTGAAAATATTTTGCAAGTGATTAAAATGCAATAATAAATATGTGATGCAATCTTCCATATTTAAGCTCGTGTCGCACTCCCATGACATACTCCTCACCCCTCAACTATAGCACGCACATAACGCGTGTATTTTAACCACCCTAGTTATGATACCCAACCTAACTAGTCATAACATAAGTCCCATATGCTACCCTATGTCATGCATATACATTTTTTACTTTAAGGGTTCTTTTGGTTGGCAATGGAAAAAAGAGTGGGCATGGCAAAATTTTCCAGGGCAAATTTTATCTAGTTTTTTCACATGACTCTATCAAACAACCATTAGGCGAAATTAAAGTCAATCGTATTAGTTTATTTAAAAACAGTTTTTATATTATAGTCAAAACTGTTAAACACTGTTTTTACAATATTTTTAAATTACAGTTTTTAAAAAAAATTGTAAACCATTTTCTTAACATTTTTTTATAATATTAAAAATACTTTTTAAAACATTACAAAATAATTTTTAAATATTAAAAAAAGTTTTTTTTAACTATTTAAAACAGTTTTTCAAATTTTTTTTACAACTTTAAAACTATTTTTATATTATATTCAAAACAGTTTTTACAATATTTTTATATCACGGTTTTATAAAACTTGTAAAACATTTTCTTAACATTTTTTTATAATATTAAAAACAGTTTTTAAAATATTACAAAACAATTTTTAAATATTCACAACAGTTTTTTTTTAACTATTTAAAATAGTTTTTAAAATTATTTTTTAAAATTTTAAAACTGTTTTTATATTAGATTCAAAACAGTTTTCAAAAATGTTAAAAACAGTTTTTAGAATATTTTTATATTACGATTTTTAAAAAAATTGGTAAAACATGTTCTTAACAATTTTTTATAATATTAAAAACAGTTTTTAAAACATTAGAAAATAGTTTTTAAATATTCATAACGGGTTTGTTAATTATTTAAAATAGTTTTTAAACTATTTTTTGAAACATTAAAATCGTTTCGAAATTAGCAAATTTGTTGGAAAATATTTCTCATTCAAATAGGTAAGCAGAGTTTGCCAACAGTTTATGCATAATGGGTGTTACACGCTGGCAAATAATGCCACAACAAATTGTGCAACCAAACAGCCAAAAAGTGGACAAATATTGTAACTTTTTGGCATTTGCCTAGGCAAAAACTACCAACCAAATGGACCTTCAATTCTAAATTAGCTTTCACATATGTCTTATAATTATAATTCTCAATTATAATTTATAATTTCATTTCACATAACTTTATTTGAGTTATTAATTCAATATTCACACCTTTGTGTCACACACTCGTATATATTTTGTTTTGACTTATTTTCATAGAACATCAAGTATACATACATATATATCGCTCACTATATATGTAGAACAGTAATCCTTCGAAGCATTACATTGTAAATGCAATCTCTAGCATGTTATCAAGTACCACGGATATATATCTCTACCTGGGCTACTAGGTCGGAATCGCGCCACCGAACCCAAATCGTAACATAAAACTCGAGGCGGTCATAGTCATACATATGTGGGTCATAACCATACCACATTACACCACTGGACTTAAAACTCATAAACGGTGGTCGTACGACAGACCTATGACTAGGGGAATCGGTCATTTACTAGTTGATCAGCGCTGCGGTAGACCACCCACTATGCGCAACCTCCACTAATTACATCCTCCTAGAGTAGGTATGTTTCACATATATCAAACGCACTGATAAAATCATATATATATATACACATAAACCCAACTAATCATGCACATCACTCATAGCACTAGCCTATTTTCTTCGAGTCCAATCCTGATTCCTTAATATTTAAATACTCCCCTATTTAATTCATTCACAAAGATATTAATAAATCTGGACACTAAGATTTTCCCGAGTTTAACTAAATTTCCAACCGAATTCATTATATAATTTTTCGAGTGTCATTCGTCCTAACACCGATAGTTTCAACTCTAAATTTATCATGACTATCCCAAGGTATTTAATATTATTTCTAAATATTTTTCCAGAAGTCCTAATCTCATCTAAGGACATCTCGAAACAACCCGAAACTAGCTCGATCAACAAAACCATTTTAACAACCATGCTTCTCCAAGTAGGGTAATCGAATTGGTTCAGCTAGGAGGCGAACAGGTTTTCCCCTAGGAACTTGCCAAGACGGGACTACCATATCCATTATGAACTTTCACCCAAACTCTCAACAAATATGAGTCCAAAAATTCATCCCACTACAATTTAACCCTACCCTATCAATATCAATCATAAGGGTATATGTTTCTTTAACTCAATTCATAAAAAATCCCTCTAAATCATGGGGTTTAATATCAATTTATCCAACATTAATCCACACTTTAATTCAATGGTTAAATTATCTAATTTCCATATTTCTAATTCAAGAACAAATCTATGATTAAATCAAACTCAGATTTGTTTATCAAAAAGTATATCTATCATATACGATTCAATTCACCGATTTCATATGGAATAATCACCAATCAAATTCTATGAAATCCTTTTTCCTAAAACCCATTTTGGCATGTAAATCCCACCCAAAATCATGTTAAATATCACCAACCATGATATAAATTACCTTAAAATTATAGTCTAGTCTGAATTATTTATTGTGTGATGATTCTAGACCTGGAATTGTTCCAAAAATCCTTCTTGAATAGACTTTCTTGATGTCCCTTTCATTTTTCCTTTTCCTTTCTCTCCTTTCTCATTTTTAGACCTTTGGAATGATAATGTGGCTACCCTCTATCATTCTGCATCTCTTCTTATAGCTACAAACTTGAAATTAGGTTATCACCCAATTGTAAAATGACTCGTATACCCCTGACTCGCCTAAAAAGCCACCAAAACCCAATTACCTACCCATGGTACTTTATTTAACTATTTCGACCCATTCCGGATCATTCGTGCACTCTAAATCCTCATTCGAGTCACCCATCATAAATTTCCTATCTCAACCTAACACTACCCCACACATGCGTCCCAGTTGAGATATCGTCGAATCTCATCATTTTACCCTCTTACGCCGTAATATCGCTAGACATAACTTTATGTACTTTATCACACTTGTAAATATATATTCACATAAATATTAATTATTTTCTACTTAATTAATATTTATTTAAATTTTCATTATTTCTCAATTATTTAAATTATGTGAACAAGTGTAATTTAAATGCAAAAATATAATTACTCAAATTGTAGGGTGTTACAAATTTCCCCTCTTACAAAGGAATTACGTCCCAAAAATTCCAACATACCTGGCATAAAGGTCTATGGATATTTTTTTCGCATATCATCCTCCCGCTCCCACGTCGACTCATCAGCGTTGTGATGACCCCACTAAACACGAACCAAGGGCACCACCTTAGACCTCAGCTTACGCTCACTATGATCCAATATATCAATCGGTATCTCCTCATATGAGATGTTGGTATACAAATCTATTTCCTCAAGTGTAATATGCTAATAAGCCATCTCACTCCTCTGATACTTTTTCAAAGATGCACATGGAACATGTTGTGAATCCATTGCAGATGCTCAAGCAAGGTGAGTATATATGCCACCGGACCTATCCTCTTAATAATCAATAAAGACCCATATAACTCGGTGTGAGCCTCCCCTTCTTCCCATATCTAATAACTCCTTTCATAGGGGACACCCGTAACAATACCTGGTCACCCACATCCAGCTCTACATGCCTCCTCTACACATATTCATATCTCTTCTTCCCTTTCTGGGCAATCTATATGCTACCCTAAATAAGCTCTATCTTGGTAGAAGTTTCCTGGATCATCTCATTTCCAAGGAACTTATTATCCCCAACATCTAACTAATAAGTGCACAAACGACAAGATCGACCATATAATGCCTCATAAGGCTCCATGTCGATAGTGAATTGGTAAAAATTATTATACGCGAACTCCACCAATGGAAGGTACTACTCCCAGCCTCCCCAAAAATCAAGTGTACATATCCTGGGCATAACCTCCAACATCTTATTAACCCGCTTAATCTGCCCATCAGTCCGTGGATAATAATTCGTACTCAATCGCACTTAGTCCCATCGATTCCTAGAAACTCTACTAAAAGTGGGATACAAATATCTTATCCCAGTCGAATAAAATATTAATCGGTACCACATGTAGCCTCCCTATCTCGGCTTTAAAGAGATAGGTGTACTGTCCCATCATGTAGTCCGTTCGAACCATAGAAAAGTGAGCCACCTTGGTTAAGCTATCCACCATGACTAGTATTCAATCGTAACCCCTCTATGATATCAGTAGCCCAATGATAAAGTAGATTAATACACTCTCGCACTTCTAAATTGAAATCTCCAATGGTTTCAACATCTCGATTGGCCTCTGGTGGTCTACCTTCACTAACTGATGTGTGGCACACTTCGAGACAAATTCAGTTATGTCTTACTTCATACTAACCCACCAATACTGCTTGTGCATATCCTAGTACTTCTTATCCCCTTGGAAATGTGTCCTAAATCTTCTTCCGTGGGACTCTTTCATAATATCATGACACATATCCCCATTCTCTAGGACTATAAGTCTCCCATTGAAGCGTAAGACTACCTCATAACAAATCGAGTAAAACTTATCCCCTCTGCTAATAACTATTGTACATTATCCTAGAAAAAATGGTTTGTGTCCAGTGCTTTTGCAACTTGCATAACGATCTCTGGTGTGATAGTCAACACTTCCATACATGCCCTGCCATATATGTTATTATTTCATGGGTATCATAGGTTCTTTTGGTATATTCATATTTTAACATTATCTCTTTATCATTATATTTTAAATTTTTGTAAGGTATAAAATGAATCAAATTGTTTATAGTACTGTTTTATTTATACTTGGACCTATTTAATTTATTTATGGATTTTACATGGTGTCATAGTCTGTCCCACACTCATTATATGCTCTATCAACAAATAAATTACATCCATGTTTCTATTCATCCTTGGTGATGAAGATCATCTCTTAGATCGGATTCAATTGTACTTCCTCCTTTTATGGAGGTGACGTCGAGAATTTAGTGACAAAATTTTCCAGTACTTTCCCCTTGATGGTTATTCTTGGTTCATACTTAATGTTGAATTGTGCCAGTTCTAAGGACCTCATCATTTTGTTTGACATGTCTTCCTTCTGTAGCACTCCACTAAGCGTATAAGTCATTGCGATGGCTATTGTGTGGGTGTCAAAGTAATGTCACAATTTTCCTTTGGATGTCACTAGTATGAGAACTGTCTTCTCAATAGGTGTACATCTTTTAATTTCCTCAAGTATCGTATGGTTGACAAAGTAGAATGGTAATTTTTCTCCATGTTATATCCCCACCAGTGCTCCATTGGTTGTATGTTATAAAATAACCAAGCACATGTAGAGGTACTCTGACCTGAAATGAGATGATGATAAGGGAGTATATCTCAAGTACTATTCAATCCCGTATAGTTCCTAATCATATTCATGTGTCCAGACAACCATGCTTTTTTTCTTGAGAACTTGGAAGACTCGTCATCATTTATCGAATGACTGGGATATAAATAGATTGGGCGAGGTTTGACATCCTAATGAGGACCTGAACATATTTAATGGTGGTTGGATTCTTAATATCCTGCAAAGCCTTTATCTAATTTGGATCCTCTTCTATCCCCCTTTATGTCACTAAGGAACTCATGAATTTTTCAAAAATGACTCAAAAGACACACTTGAAGGTGTTTAGCTTTATCCTATAATGAGTCTTAAAATTAGGAACTGGAAGCAGACCCATAAGTGCTCCCCTTTGGACCACAGGCGGGTAAGAAGAGAGAAGTGTTAAGTATGAGACAAAGGATTAAAGTGGTTCAAAACTGAGGAGATGGTCCTACGTCCACTATACAATGGTTTTATGCCTATTTATTATAATATATTTGCATATTACATTCTAAAATATCCCTTGAGCTTTGGTTAGAAGAGCCTAAGGTCTTAATTTGTTAACGGTATAGAAGACCTTAGGAAATAACTCAATAACTTCTGTAAGGATGCCTATGTACAATTTTAGGACTTTTCCAAGATGAACTTCCGATACAAACAAAGGAACTAGTCCAATTTACAAGTATAAGATCTCGAAAGTAGGTCTGGAGCATGGAATAGGGTGCAAACTCTTGCAAAAGGCTATGATTCTTATGAGTTTGATAGTTGAATCCACTTAATCTCTTTGAATGCTAGAGATTGATCCCCTTCCACCTTTTATTAACTTCCTTTTTTTAATAGTACTCTTAGAGAAAGAGTGAATGGGCTGTCAAGGCATGCTTTTGTTAGTTCTCAGGCCTAACAGTTCCTGAAAGAAGGTGGAGTGTTGGCCAACATCTTGCAGGTGAACTACTTTGGTTACTAGGTGTATTAAATGATAATGGAAATATTAAATGTACATGGAACTATATAGTGGGGTAGGAGGAATAGTGTTTTACGTTTTACCTACTTTGTCAAAAAACTTATAAAAGCTCCTTCGGAGGTCCATTGAGGTTAGAGGGATGCTGCAATAGCTGGGAATTTATCCCGAGGCACCACGTGTCATCACATCCTAGTACTGAGGTCTAGGTGACCTTCAGAGGTGATTATCACTCAATATGAGTTTAGTTGAGGGATCAAACTATAATGGGACCTTGAAGTTGAGGCCTCTGTGACTTCAGGAGGAGACATGCTAGAGCGACAAACCTTTTATAGGGAAAGGATGCATGATCGATGCATGCTACAGTATCATAGCTCATCGAAAAGGGAAGCAAAAGTCTTACTTGGAAAGTAGCAATCTATTTGAGGCCAGGAGATTTCTTTAGGATCTCTACCATGTCTCGAATCAAGTGGAGATTTTGGAATATCTCTAAAACATTAAGTGTGAAATAAGTTATCACCAGTTTCTCCTTGTTGCTTCTTACAGTGGATGCAAGTGACAACACCTTTCTTCAATAAAAGTTGGGGGAGTGTTGTAACTTACCATAAAGATTAATGTCATCATTAGATTGTATTAGGAAGGATCTCACATGTGATTGAGGACAAGTGTAGTCTCCTGAGCTCTTTGATGTGATTGAGGCATCTTACTTTGGGATATAGTAGTTGGCAGAGACCTAAGCCCTGGGGCCTATTAAAGAGACCATTAGGCGAAGTAAAAATATTAACCACTACCTTATCTCTTCTCTTTTTCTCCTAAACATCTTCTTAAGTAATAAAGCATTTAAGAAAATAAATTCTTCTGAGAATATTTCCTCTTCCAAAGTCTTGAACCCCAAGACTCTATCTACTGTAGGTTCCCAAGGTCCTATAGATGACTTGGTGAATAATGATGTTGAAGATAATCCTAGGGATTGAACCTGATTTTGAGCTTACACAACAATAGTGAAAATAATAAATAGAAATAAAGTAGTAGAAGAGATGAGAGAAAATAAATATTAACACATATGTTTAAGTGGTTCAGCCTTAGCCTACGTCCACTATGTAGAGTATGAGAGTTTTTTCACTATAATTAGGCATAATCTGCCATGGGAGGTATACAAGCTTCACATTATCTCTTTATAATTTTACGTAGTAATAATAGGGTTTTTTATCCCATCAATATCGGGAAGACAAGAGGTATTTTTTATAGGCTTGGGGTGTTAAATAGCTCCCCTCAAGCATGCACTCAACGCATGGCTAAAGGAAGGGATAATGAGCGTGTGATAACTATAGGAATGGGTATAAAAGCTATGATGAAGAACATTCTCCCCATGTGGTTGTTTAACCTTCTGTAACATTTTAGTATGATATTATTAAAATAACCCTATCGTAATTCCCATGTGTGAATGAGATGTCTCAAGTTGACAGTGTTGGCTAGCCAAGACTACAATAGCCTAACATCATTCTGATAAGCCGAGAGAAGAATGGAAAATCGTCTAAAATTGGCATCCCTATTTAGCAATATGGTTAAGGAGACATTCTGGTGTCATCTGAGGATGACACTGGCAGTGATTGAGGTTAATATACCTATGCTTACTGAGATAAGTATCTTGACTGGTTGTCTGGAGTAGTCTCTAAGGCTGAGACCACTTAGTACGAGACTAATGATGAGGGTTTCTAATGGATGGTGGACCTCTTTACAGATATATTATCATATAACACTATTCATTACTAGGTTATCCAGATGAAACCACGCTTATGTATATCAATCACCTCCTAGACCTTAGCCTTCAATGTTAGTGGGAGGCTGAGGTTTAAACATGTCCTTATTGTCTCATCTCGTCTTGGAGTAACACATATGTCATTTGATGATGGACATGGTTATCATGGAACAATTTACTAAGTAGTTTGAACATGCGCATAGCTAAACATCATGTTTGAGACTTTGGGAAATGTTCCCTAATGATAAGTATTTTGGGATACCGTTTGAGTAGTTTTAGGTGGCAAAAAAGCCCCAACCTTTTATTTTTTACCAAAACTCCAACTATAGAAAAATTATGTCCTTTCTCTTTTTATAAACTCTCTATTATCTGATCTCTTCTTCTCCCTTCCTGGTTTTTTCTTACATCCTCAGCCTCCTTTCTCCATTAACAGTTACTCCTTTCATCTCCTTTCGTCATTTCCTTTCATTTATTTGTGATTTTTATAGTTTTGGTTTTTTCGTGAACTATATGTTTACTCTAACCACCAATTTATGGTCATTTGCCTCAATTTTGCAACGGTTTAGGTGGTTAGGAAACTCAAAGAAAGTTTTAGGTTTAGTTAATAAGATTTTTGAGAGTTTTAGGCTGAATGTTTCACCTTCTAGTGTGTTTTTGGTGAAAGTTTCATGGGCCCAGAACTGGTGTTCTTAGTGTTCTCAAGGGTAATCATTCAAAAATCACTCAACTACCTTAATTTGATCCTTAGAAATTTCCACTTACTCTCCCATGGGATTATTCATATACCATAAGCTATATGAGCTTGGAAAAGAGTCTTCTCATCTAGATGAACATGTGAGACAAGAGATAAGAAAGGTCAAGGCCGAGTCACTCTGACGTACGCCTCAGATACCACTGAATCCCAGTCCTCTAGCTATAGAGAAACTTATCTGATCTTAACTTATCCCTCTCCAGTCGAGACCACAGCTAAGACTAATGCAATTGTGTTTTCCCTTAGTAGTAACACAACGCATTTGTCTCCAAGGGCTGTAGCCCTTCTGAAGGCTTGGGTCTTCATGATGACCTTGTGAAATCTGGGGCCAACTCTTTTGAGGTGGCCAAGAGAGTTACTGTAGCCTGCCTGGTGGGGGTGAGATTAAAGATTCTGCTAGATCAAGTAATAATGGTTGTCTCAATACTTCTTCTCACTATTTTTGAAATCACGAGCCCCTAATTTATGACATTTCGGTTGATGAATCTTAGAACGGGGTTGATAACAATATACCCCCACCCCTTCCTATGCCCGCACCTATCTCGAACATGACTCTGACCTAGTTCTTACAACGTGACCCTTGTGGCAAGGCTCTTATCATTGTGTAAGAGTATCCCCATAACTTGGACACAACTTTAGCCTAGACCATTCCCACTAACATCTATGAGACTGATCTAGTGATTTGGAGGCATATTTATGGTATTTAACATTCTATTACCATGAGATGGTCGGCCTAGGATGAACATGCCTTCGACCTTAGGAATAAGATAAGGCTTCCATGTATGAACAGATGTTCTATGACACCCCACCTCTTAAAATATCGGGTGGCCATCCCTCTACTAAAATAAAATGTTAGTCTCAAATGGATCATTCTTAACATCACTATGGAAAGCATTTTTTTTAGTTACTAACCACCTAGTAATTAAATAGACCGGTGTAAAATTTTATCTTACATTAATTAAAAACATGCAAAAATGAATAATAATTAAACTACCAACACCAACTGATAACTGAATCCAACACAGATAAATGATATGAATAAAGAAGGCTAAATCAACTATCGATTCAACAATAAAATCCAATAATAAACTAAAATAATGAACTGGATATACAAAGCCTAATCCATAAACTAGAAATACTGAAATAGTATGAGGGGTGACATGCCCAATAAGTGCTGAAATAAATTCCCTATACTAGGAGTAAATGAATGAGGGGTCTAAAGTAAAGTCTTGAAACTTCCACACGAGCTGTAGCTACGCATTCCTAGATAGAATCCTCACACTGGGTGTCCCTATGGCTAGACACCTAAAATGTTTTGGAAAAGATTTTGACACGGGTCAGAGCACAAGTAAAACATTTTGAAATTTTTTAGCAAGCATTTAAATTTCAATTAATTAAATATGCATGAACACTTTTCATCTTTAAGATAGGATCGCACTCTCTTGAGGTATAAATCACCCCTCATCTAATGTGAATACCTAATGCTTGCCTTCTAACCTTACTAGTTACACTACACCACCTAACTAGCCTTATCACACCTATTTCTATCACACTAGTCTAACTAGAGTATTCTTATTTTGATTATTAAGTTATCGACTCATTAACTTATTAATCAGTTAAACTATATTAAGTCATATAACGTTCACACTAGTTATATATGAAATCCCTTTTTAATTGTATAACTTTCACACTAGTTATATAAGAAATACATTCACACTTCTGTATTAATCCCGTATGTAATTATCTACTCATATTATATATGTACTAGTATACTACAACATTCACATACATGTTGCGTATAATAACCATTCATTCTCGAGTAATAACTCGCCGTATGTTTTCTCTAAAATGCTACGATATCCCAGGTATGCTGACTCTAATCTGGTTGCCTCAAGTCAGACTCTCTCATGAGCTTGGGTAAAAATATCGCAAACGTAGTGGTGGTGGTGTTATTTACCATGAAAATGAGACCAAATCACACCCAAATCATCTCACCTCAGAAAATAAATCACACAATAAAACAACAGTAAATATGACTTGGGGATTATACGTTCCCTTCTATCACAAATCAAGGGATTCATCCACATCGCACAAACTCCTACGATAGCACTAGAGGGGTATGTATTCCTATAAATATCATTCACACCGATATCTATAGTAAGAACACAAACATATATATATATATATATATATATAATTAACGTTAATTAAGTCTGAAAACCCCTTGCCTAACTTTTCTGGCACTAGCCTGTAATAACAGAGTCTATCTATCCGACTCAAATTTCTCTTTATCACCTCTACTCGAAATTCTATCTCGGTATCCAAAATTCTCTCCATTTCATAATATGTCAATAAAGGTCCTAGCCTTAGAATTCTCCCAAATTGGCTAACCATTCCCTTACTATAGCTTACTGGAATTAAATAGGTTCTTCCCCATATTTTAGGAACAACACAAAAGTCCCCTTGATAATTAGTTGTGCATTTAGGGTACAAATACAAAAATTCCCCTTTTTATAGGCAGCCAAATCATTTCGGCCTTACTCCCAATCGATTTGCCTTATTGAATCCATTCGGCTTCAGAACTTAATCAATTCGCTGCCAACAGGTCTCATTTTTTGCCTGCTCTGTTATGAAATTAACCATTCTTAACCCTTAAATATTTTGGTTTGTTCTCCACTCTTCACCCAATCAAAATCAACATTTAATTAATGTAACAACATGTCTTAATCATCCTATAAACCTTTACTTATCATCAAATCTTTCCAGATTTGGGTTTTTGTCCGGGTTTCAACTCTATCGTTCTCAACTTAGATTCTACAATCTAAAATTAAATATCATCATCTTCTGGGTTTGTTAAAAAATTCAGATTCCTACAACCTAGAATTGTATAGCATCATAATTCTCACTTTTACATTACAAAGTGCCCGATTTAATGTAAACCCATTTTTATATGAAAATCCACCCAAAAATGAATTTTCAAGCACACCCACTATGATATGAATCGGAATACTGTAATTTAGATTGAGAGTTAGTTAACCACTTGCCTGATTAGATTCGTAGGGTCTCATTCCTTTGATGAAGAGGATGAATTTCACTCAAGCACCTCAATCCCCCTTTAAAATGGCTCCCCAAAGCTCCCCACTTCCTTCCTCATTTCTTCTCTACAGATCTAGGGTTTTCTATTTGAGTTATGGTGGTCACTAACTATATACTTTAGGTTTAATATTGCTAATCCCGAAATTAGGCATATGCAGCAAGCCCAAATGACCCGAACACCCCCGTGTGGCCCCCGGATATACTTAAAATGTCCCGAGACCCAAATACTACCCTTGAGTACTCTATTTTGACTATCTCACCCTATTCGGAATCAATCGTGCACTCGAAATTGTCATCCGAGTCACTTGACTATAACTTCCCATCTCGACCTCGGCATAGTCTATACCAAACTCCCTATTGAGATATAGCATAATCTCATTGTTTAACTTGCTACGACGTATAATAATAGTGATGTATTTTTTACTACACACTTAGTAAGTTTTATCTCATTTATATTGATCATTATCTCTACCAATTAATATTTAAATAAATAAATAAATAACAATTAATTCGATTAAATTACGACACATTTGTAATTTAAATTTACCCGATTTAATTACATATTCAGTGCTAAAAAATACGGGGTGTTACATACTTTCCCCCCTTGAAAAGGAATTTCATCCCTGAAATTAGGATGTACTTGAGGTGAATAACTCTAGATAATACTCTTGCATATCCTCCTCCTGCTCCCACGTCGACTCGTCAGCATTATGGTGTTCCCACTGGACTCAAACTAAATGTACCATCTTAGACCACAGCTTACGCTCACTACGATCTAGTATCGACACTAGTCTATCCTCATAAGAGATATTTGGATGTAAATCGATCTCCTCGAGTGGAATGTGCAAAAAAAACTTTCTCCCTCCTTCGACACTTCTTCTGTGACGCCACATGGAACACGTCGTGTATCCGCTATACATGCTTTGGTAAACCCAGTCTATATGCTAGTGGTCCAACTCTCTCAATAATAGGGAAGGTTTCCACATACCTTAACATTAGTTCCCCCTTCTTCTTTAACCTCATGACCTCCCATTTCAAAGGTAAGTACTAGCAACAATTTCTGAACACTCATGTCAAACTTCAAAACTTTAATTCACGATGACGTAAATCTCAATACATCCCCGAACTTCACGAAATTGATGTAGATTAACTCAATACTTATCAAAGGGCTATAAATCATCCCGAGTCTGAGAGGCATGTTATCCTCCACTCTTAACCAAACGAAACGTGGGTGACCAAATTTTCCATATGAAGTGATATGACCAAAGTGTACCCTCGTACTCTAAGAAACAACATCGTCCTATTTTACGGTCGAGTTCCCAGGAGGGTCACTTTAGTTAGTAAAAAGTTCATCCTTTGTAATGTCATCTCAACATGGGTCATCCTCGGCTAGGCAGCAGACGAGGTGAGAAATAGCCTTATGGGATCAACTATGACCACTCTCATACTCTCCTTCAGCTGACACCACAGTTAGGACTAGTTACCTAACCTCGGCTAGTTAATTTGGTCGAGGTTATACTTATGGTTTGAGGGCCAATGCACCTATCGGAATCATCAACCTCATCCCCAAATAGGCCGAGGTTCCAGTTGATGATGTCACAGGTCGGAGCATATACAAGTACAAGGAAGACTTGGAACACGTGGATAAAATCATTATGACTAAATCATTCCCTCATGTGAGGGAATATTTGTTCATCATTATCTATATGTGGCACAACCAAGTTTCCAAATGAGATTGGCTATATCATCACACACATGCTCATTGCATGCTTGGGGGGTACACTACACCCCCAAGCATTATATATACTTGTCTTTCCCTTCCTTGTAAAATCAGCAATTACTATAAACCCTAGCGAAAGCTTTGTTAAACGACACAGTAGAGAGAGAAAGCGAGTGTATTGTATCACAAGTCCATTAGAGACCTTATTTTATAGTGAAGATTACTCCCCCGCACAGTGGACGTAGTCCTAGATAGGCTGAATAACTTATATCGGTGTGTTTCTCCTCTTCTCCTCACCTCCTTCTATATCTATACTGCTTACTTAATGCCATTGTTACACTAGTTTGAGCTCAACAACACCTAGATATGTTGGTGTTGTTCATAGCATCATCAGTTTGAAGTTGTTTTTGGGAATGAGATGTTATATCTCTTTCATCTTGAAGCTTGGACTCATCGGAGACTTTGGTAGTGAACCAATCCTCCCCCTTATGTGGAGTTGTTTCACCATTGAAAGATATCCATTAAGGTTTTCAATATCATCAGTCTCTTAATCATAGCTCAAACATATGGCACCAGAGTTAGCACCACTTCATCCACCAGCTGGTAATGGAGGGCCAAGTTCCAACCACGCACCACCACAGTCCAAGATGACCGAGTTGGCAACAGCCTTAAAGTCCTTGGTGGCTAGTCAACAAGCTACGCAGGAGAAATTTCCCCAATTCAACTAACATGTGATGAGGAGACCACCACGAATATCACTAGAGATGAATACTTTGGCAGCTACACAAGAACAACACTAGGAGGCTAGGGGACCACCCCAGGCACCTCGCAAAGATCTGCCTCCTCCCCAGCGACGGAGGGACGTTGCTGACCCTAGGCGTTTATTCCTGGAGAGGCAAGGATGCCCTTACCTTGAGGACCAGCATGATGATGTGGAGGTCGATGTTACTCTAGTGGAATCCTGCGAGCCATATGAGATTTCCAATAATACTATACGACCTGTTCACTAGAGTCGAGGTCAGCGCGGGAGACGAGATTCTAATGTTCGCCCAAGAGGATCAGCATTTGATCGATTGAGCAGAGGTTCGGCCTTTGAAAGGATCGGCCCAGTCAATGACCTGAGGGAGAGGTTATCAAGGTCAATAAGTCTTATTGGCTCCAGAAGATAAGGGGGAGATGGTCGACCCTATCATATTCGACCCCCACATGGTCAAGACGGAGGCCAGTGGGAGGTCAACAACCAACGGCGTGCTGCAGCAGGGCAACCCTCAGTTGAACCCTTGAAGGTGGCAGGGAACAACCTCGTCCAGGACGAAGTTGCTAAGCCATGGAATGAATCAATTCAAAGGCTTAAATATAAGATTGGGTATATCCTAAAAAGCCGAGACCCTTTGCATAGGGGGTACTCAGAGAGCTCACCCTTCATGGAAAAGATCATCAGCTTTCCAACCCCAACTAAGTTCAAGCCTCCTGTAGTGTCTCCTAAGTACGATGTAAGCGCTAACCTTATCCATCACATTAAAATGTACCATTCAGCAGCAGATATATACTCCATCTCTGATGAGATGAGGTACTGAGATTTCTCAAGCACCTTAACGGGGTTGCTTACGTCTGGTTCACTTATCTTCCTAAGAATTCCACTGATAATTTTAAACAGTTGGCCGAGCTATTCATCCACAACTTCTTCTTTGGGGTATGCCTCAGAAAAGGATGGCCCGTCTGCTTTAAGTCTAGTAAGGTAAAAAAGAGGGTCTTAGAGACTACATCGCAAGGTTCAACAAGAAGAAGTTGGAAGTGGAAGGCAATGAAGAAAGCATAGCTATGAAGCCCTCATCAGAGGTCTCTAAAAGGGAAAGCTATTATGGAAACTTGATTAATACCCTCCCAAGTTAATGGCCGATTTTATGGCAATAGCTGGGAAGGTCATGAATGCTAAGGAAGAAATGGTTGTTAAGTATGAGGATGAGAAAGGAAATAACAGTGGAAGCAAGTTTCAGAAAAAGAACAAAGATGGGAAGAAAAGGTTGGCAGATGATAAGTTTGTAGACTAAACTCCATTGACTGTAAGATGTGAGCACATCCTCAATGAGATAAAGAGAAATCGGTCTTTAAGGTGGCCAAAAAAGCTAAAGGCTCCTCCTCACAAGATGAACAAAAATTTATAGTGTGAATTCCATCAAGACCACGATCATCTAACTAAAAAATGCTTTGCGTTGAAAGACGAGATTAAGAAAATGCTAAAGGCAGGAAAATTGAGGAAGTATGTAGATAAAGGTGCATCATTGGTGGTTGAGCCGACCCTAGGAAGATCAAGAATAACAAGTGCTAAGAGGATGTCCCTACCAGGCATGATGAGCCCTAAAACAATGATGATGATGACATTGACCTCCCACCAAAGGATAATAATGTCCGAGTAAAGAGGTTAAACATGATCTATTTTGGTGTTGGTATGATATGTGGGGGACTAGCAGGAGGAGGCTCAAAGGTAGCCGATAAAAAAGTTCATGTGGCAGAAGCAAAGGCAGTTACAAAGGCCGATATTGTGCACTCGGCTTCAATTGATGTGAAATCTGAGAAAAGGAAGAAGATGGGCATGGACACCTTAATAGTCGGCTTCTCAAGACTGAATTTTAAGGGTATCCTAGCTCCACATAATGACCCTATCTCCATCACAACCAGAGTGCATGGATGTGAGGTGCCGAGGATCTTAGTTGATGGGGGAAGCTCGGAAGATGTCATGTTCTATCCTTATTTCAAGGCCTTAGGACTTAGCCGAGCAAGGCTCGTCCCCTACCACCATCCTCTGATCAGCTTCAGCGAAGAGAAAGTTCACCCCTTGGGGATGTATGAGATGGATATAAGAATGGGAATGAGTGGCCAAAATGGCTAAATAGAAAAATCATTTTTTTGTTATTGATGAGAACATATTCTCAGCGTACAACCTCATACTTGGACGAGTATCCCTTAAAGAGTTCGACGCCATGCCTTCAATAGACCACCAGATGATAAATTCTCGACTCCTTATGGAGTAAGGGAAGGTCAGGGTGATCGAATGTCGGTACGAGAATGCTACTTCAACTTTGCTACAGAAAGACAGGCATAAAAAAAGCTACCACTACTTACAACATTAACACTCTTGATCCGACAGATGAGATAAAGCTCAAAAAGGGAGAGGCTGCGGAAGAGGTAAAATCCATCCTCCTCAATGAGAATGAGTAAAAAAACTTATCCAGGTCGGCAAAGCCCTAAAGCCTAAGATCAAAGATGGGCTAATCAAGTTACTGGAGAGAAGACAGAGAATCTTCATCGAGATTCATGCAGACATGCCAAGTTTTGACCCTAAGATCATGTGTCGTAAGATTAATGTAGTGAAAAATTCCAAGACAGTTAAGCAGAGGAGAAGGATCTACTCTCGTGAAAAGTATGACGTTATCATAGACGAGGTTAAGAAGCTTAAATAAGCCGAGTTCGTTAGAGAAGTTATCTACCTAGAATGGTTGCCTAGTGCCATCATAGTGGCAAAAGCCAATGGGAAGTGGAGGATGTGCTTTGACTTTACCGATCTGAATAAGTCTTACCCCAAAAATAGCTTTCCTCTTCCTCATATTGATCAAATTATGGATGCCACAATAGGTCATGAGCTGATGAGCTTTATTGATGCATATTCTTGATACAACCAAATTTTCATGAACCCAAGTGATTCAGATAAAATATCTTTAATCACAGACAAGGGTATATATTGCTACAAAATGATGTTATTCGACCTGAAGAATGTCGGTGCTACATATCAACGTCTGTTGAATAAGATGTTTGAGGATAAAATTGTAAAGTCCATGGAGGTTTATGTGGATGATATGTTTACTAAAAGTCTGAAGGCTGACACTCATGTGTCTGACCTTGGAAAAACATTTGATACTATGGATGAGTATATGATGAAACTCAATCCGGTTAAGTGCGTATTTGGTGTCAGAGCTAGAAATTTTTTGGGCTTCATTGTCAACCAAAGGGGGATAAAGTCTAATCCAGAAAAGATAAAGGACTTGCTGGAAATTAACACACCCAAGACTATCAAAGAGGTTTAGAGACTTACTGAACGACTGGTTGTCCTTAATAGGTTTGTCTCTAGGGCCACAAAAAAGTGTCTTCCATTTTTTAAAGTCCTTGGGAAATCCTTTGAATGGAATGAGGAATGTGATAAATATTTTAAAGAGCTTAATTCCTACCTCGTCTCTCCCTTACTCCTATCTTGGCCAGTCCAAGAAGAAAATTTATATGTGTAATTAGATGTATTGAAGTCGGCTATTAGCGCTGCTATTATAAAGGAAGAGAATTGCGTACAAAAGCCAGTATATTTCGACATCAAAAACGCTCCAAGGGTCTGAGCAGAAATATCCTAGGATGGAGAAGTTGGCTTATGCTTTGATTCATGCTTCTAGAAAGATGAAAACATACTTCTAAGCTCATTCCATGGTCGTCCTCACTGACTCACCGATCAAAGAGGTCATCCACAAACTTGAGAAATTAGGGAGACTAATGGCTTTGTAAATTGAGTTAGGAGAGTTCGATAATTTCTACCAGCCGAGGGTGGAAATCAAAGGCCAGGCATTGGCAGACTTTGTGGCCGAGTTCACTTGGGACAAGGCCGAGGTTGAAAATAAAAAATTAAGATTGTAAATAGTCAGCCCGAAAGAAGTGTTGGCCCTGCCACAGACGAGGACGAGACAAGCACAGTTAGAGAAAAGGCAACTGATAATGAAAAGGGAAGATATCTCTTTAAACAAGGATCCCTGACAGAGGGAAACTTCTCATAAGACAGTGTTGTATGGAGCCTCCTTATTGATGGGTCCTCCAAAAAAAATGGAAGTGGTGCTAGATTGATAGTGTCGTCACCAGATAAGATAGACATCGAGTGTGCTATGAGATTTAACTTCAAGGTTTCCAAAAATGAGTCTGAATATGAAGCCATGGTAGTAGGTATCTCCTTGGCTCGAGCTCTTGGTGTCGGCTATCTCCTAGTCCATAGTGATTCTATATTGGTTATGAATCAGATCTTGGGGGAATGTGAGGCCAAGGATGAGAGAATGGATAAATATCTACACAGAGTAAGGTCAATGATGAAAAATTTCAAAGAAGTGAAGTTGAAGATGATACCTCAACTGGACAACAACTGAGCCGATTCACTTACGAGGTTAGCCTCAGCTACAAGAACTAACATTAGACGAACAATGCCAGTTGAGATACTACTTCAACTGACCATTGAAGAAGATGATAGTTCAACTGAATCTTATCTGAATAGAGGAGCTTCATGTATGGATCCTCTGTTCAGATATATCAAAGAGGGGGAGCTACCTCCATCAAAATCTGAGAGAAGGAAGCTAAGATACAGAGCTACCAAGTTCTTTATCATAGGGGACACTTTGTATGAGAAGAGGTTTTTACTCCCATTGCTCAGATGTGTCCATCCATCTGAGGTGCACTATATTCTTCAAGACGAGTATGAGGGTTCCTACTCTATCCATATTGAAGGAAGTTCATTGGCCAAAAGGATCATAACTCAGGGGTACTGGTGGCTGACCCTGGCCAAAGATGTCGCAGCATATGTGAAGAAATGTGACAAATGTCAAAGGTTTGCAACCATCCCCCACCAACCTCATCAACCTCTAACCTCTATTACATCTCCCTGGCTATTTACAGTTTGGGGAATCGATCTTGTAGGACCTTTTCCTAAAGCAGTGAATAACTATCGGTACTTGATTGTGGCAACAGACTACTTTTCAAAGCGGGTATAGGTCGAGCCAATGATCACTATTACAGAGTAGAAGACCTTCCAGTTCATATGGAAAAAATCATCTGCAGGTATGGTCTCCCAAATACCTTAATCTTATACAATGGAACTGAGTTTAAGAATGTCTCTCTGGAGAAATATTATGAAAGAGTTCGGATCAAACAATTCTTCGCCACCCTTGGACGACCCCAAGAAAATGGGAAAACCAAGGTGACAAATCGGACAATCCTTATTACGATTAAGAAGAAGCTAGAGTAGCCAACGGGAAGATGGATTGAAGAGGTTTAGGTTGTGCTATGGGCCTACAGGACGATAGTCAAAACTCCTACAGGGAAAACCCCATTCATATTGGCCTATGGTTCAGAGGCTATCATTTCTACTGAGATTGGGCTTCCTACTCAGAATTCAGATGTTAACCCTAAAAGAAATGAGACAAAAAGAATAATTGATCTTAATCTGATTGAGGAGAAAAGATAAGATGCTAAGGTGAAGTAAGCTGCCTACCAGCAAAGAGCTACCAGATTTTATAATCAAAGGGTTAAAGAAAGGTCGATAGTTGTGGGAGACCTAGTTCTTAAAAAGACATGGAAAAGGCCCAACAAGCTCCATCTAAATTGGCATGGCCCCTATAGAGTTACTGATGAAGTCATCTTAGGAACCTATCGGCTGGAAAATCTAGAAGGATAACCCTTCTCAAACCCTTGAAATGCAGACCATTTGAAGAAGTATTACTTATGATGTTGTAGTTGTCTTGCTTTCTTATAATTCATGTATCAAATTATGGAGAACTAAATATCAATGAGAAACATCACTGTTCTATTAACACCATTAATTTGTTGAATTATGAGGATAAACGTCATTAATTTGGTGATCTCATACCCTTAACACCATTAATTTGGTGAATTATGAGGATAAACATCATCAGTTATGTGACCTCAGACCCTTAACATCATTGATTTCGTGACCTCGGGCCCTTAACATCATTAATTGGTGAATAATAAGGATAAACTTCATTAATTTTATTACCTTAGAACCTTAACATCATTAATTTGGTGAATAATGAGGACAAACATCGTTAATTTAGTGACCTTAGACTCTTAACACCATTAATTTGGTGAATAATGAGGATAAACATCATTAATTTGGTGACCTCAGACCCTTAACACCATTAATTTGGTGAATTATGAGGATAAACATCATTAATTTGGTGACCTCACACACCCTTAACATCATTAATTTGGTGACCTCAAACTCTTAACACCATTAATTTGGTGAATAATGAGGATAAACATCATTAATTTGGTGACCTCAGACCCTTAACACCATTAATTTGGTGAATAATAAGGATAAACATCATTAATTTGGTGACCTCAGACCCTTAACACCATTAATTTGGTGAATAATAAGGATAAACATCATTAATTTGGTGACCTCAGACCCTTAACACCATTAATTTGGTGAATTATGAGGATAAACGTCATTAATTTGGTGACCTCGGACCCTAATGGTGATCTCATTAATATGGGTTGTTTCTGTCGTTGTTTTCTTGTGTTATTATATTTCCATTTTGTGGTAAACAAGTGGAACATCGTAAGTTATAGAGCAACAAAACATCATGATAAGCAATAGAAGCAAGGAATGGTGGAATCCATTTCATTAATGACGACGAGGTTACAGAGTATCCAAAAGAGCCAAAAAAGTTAAAACCACAGTTCATAAAGAGAAGAAGTTACAATCAACTTCATAAAAATAAGTAACAAGTAGAAGAAGCCCTCAGGGTTGAGTTTGTCCCTCTCTTGGAGTCGACCCATCAATAATAGGGATTGTGTTATTGAGACAAGTTTTGGTGATCTCAAACCCATCCTCATGACGAGTAACTTCTTCAGTTTCGATGACATCTAGGGGACTCATTTCTTTTGGTGCAGTGCCATCCTTTTCCACTTCTTTCAGAGCCTGAGTAAGATGAGGTCCTACAAAGTCGAGATCAACAAAGTCCTTAGTGGTTAAACTCCCAGATTCACCTTGCTTAAGAGCAGCCCATCGTCCAGCTGCCCTAATACCTCTCTCCATGTAGTCAAACCCAAAGCCAATAAATTTATTAGAGACTTTATAGTCATCAATGATCTTCTCTGAAGCATCGGCCAGTGCAGCCTTGACAGTAACTTCAACTTTTGTTTAAAGACTCTCATCTTTTGACTTTAGGTACTTGTTATGCTCATCCCTCGGCCGAGTGATCTGGTTGTCGCTATACGTCAAATCTCCTTTTAACTTCTCCACCTCATCCTTGAGGTTGACCTCTATTTTCTCAGCATCCCTTCCCTTTTGGATCAGGGGAAACCTTTTTAAGGTCCAGTCAGCTAGGCAGTGAAGAGACACCACTCCATGAAGAGAAAGATTAATCATATGAATAATGATGACTTTTAAAGAGAAGAGACAATACTTGGAAGAAAATTTTTGATACCTTAACTGCCCTGTGAAGGGAAAACTCGACGAGTAAAGGGACGTCCAAGACCTAGAGAAAATGATTATCTTCCTCGATTATAATGTTGCTGATAGAATCAGCAGCTTGAATTCTATGGCCGATCACGCTATCACCTATCTTTACCTTCAACTAACGAGCATCCAAAGCATCATCAGTGGAAATTAGGATGGCACGGTCGGTAGCAGGAACTTTGTTTAGTCTGGTATGAGAAGGATCAGCATGAGACTTTATTTTCTTGGCAGCATTGACCTTTGAAGTGTTGGCGTTCTTTTTTGTTTGAGATGGGGGAGGTGCATTGTTGCCACCTCGTCTATCAATGAGTTTTGAAAGGTTAGGGGTTGGCATTTCCCAAAAGTTGTCAGAGATACCTTCTGGACGCTCTACAAGAAGAGAAGTCTCAGAGTTAGAAAATTAGATAGATAAAATATACGAGACACAACTTATAATAAATTGTTGAAACTTACAAAGCTTTTCCAAAGGACCACCCCCCAAACCTATCTGATAAAGGTAGTAGGGGGTCATGAGATGTTCATATTTGACGAGATGGCCATTCTCGCCTTGGTTGTGAAGGTCCTTAACATCCTTATAATTATCGTGGATTAAACTGGGGTCAGCTTTTGCCAGAAGAGAGACTTTACTCCATCTCAAAGGGGTTCATAGATCAGACGTTCCACAAGCCTTGTTTGGGCCGAACTCCTAGGCTCCCAAAATGAAGAAATATTGAGGTTTATAGTTATGGTTGGAAGTTTGGGTAACTAGGAGCGTCTTATTTTTAGATTTTTTGGATATAAAATAGTAGTAGCCTGGATGATTCTTGGCAGACGAGGGAGTATATCATCCAATAAAAAGCCTAACTGGAAGGTCGGTAAGGTGAACATCCTCTTAGAGGAAGATAGCCCCAACCATGACCCTTCATGCATTAGGGGATAGTTAGGAAAGGTTAAGGTTTATATAGGAAAGAATGGCTCTAATAGTTGGGCGAATGGGTAGGCAAAAACCTAATTTGAACATGCTCATAGATGCAGATTTCACCCTCTCGTCCATCAAAGGCACTCTCATCCTTCAGAGGTTTTCTCAGGGTGATTGAGGAATCAATAGAATACATGTGTCTGAATATTAGAAGGTTAAAGATAGTGACAAAGCTCTTATACCCAGCAGCTACAAAGGTGTCGAGTTCGCTCTCTTCATCATCATCATCCTCAACAACCACAGCTTGGGCATAGGTGGGGACACCACTAGGAAACCTCTCTATGAACTCAACGCAAGTGGAAGCTAATAGAGGAATGGCATCAATGGGAGGAGGAAAGGCGATGCTAGGCTCTAAAATTTCTATGGAGGGAGATATGTGTGAAGGCCAAGCATCTTTGTAAGACGAGGCACGGTCTAAAATCCCTTCATCTTCAAAAACTCCACTTTGTTTAGGAGAGTAATCCATAGCCTCTTGGAAAGAGTCTACACTTTCAGCAGCTTCAAATGTGGACATGGGGTCTAAAGTAGATGACTATGTTATAGGGTCAGAGGCCTCGGTAACCTCAGGGTATATGACGGCTAAAGGTGGAGTAAAGATTGGTCGAAGGGGAAAAGCCTCGGCCTCACGAGCCTCGGCTTGAGCTAACTCTACCCATCTGATTTTATCGAAACACTTATATCTCAGAGTTAGAAACTCTTCTTCAAGTTTGTACAAAGGTCGTAGAATCCGAGACACAACACTACACTTCTAATGAAAACCTAACAAGATAAACAAGTAAACAACTTCTAATACTTAAGCAAAAAGATCAAATCTTTGAATTTAAAGGGTTTTCTATCAAGAACACCAAGAACATTGAAGAAGAATCCCACCGGAGATGATGACCGGAGGGCCACCATAAACCCAAAAGTCGTAATTTTGACATAAAACAACCTAAGAACAACCAAATATGGCCTGAGTGTGACCTAGAAACTACAACCTTGACCCTAAAACCACCAAACAGTAGTGGAAATGCTCATCGAAAAATAAAAATGCCACTAGAAAATCCAAATAAGTAACTAAAAGCCAGAAATGGAAAAACATAATCTCATCGTTTAACTCCCGGTTGAGATATAGAATAATCTCATCGTTTAACTCTGTACGACATACAATAATAGTCATGTATTATTTACTACACACTTAGTAAGTGTTATCTCATTTATATTGATCATTATCTCTCCCGATTAATATTTAAATAAACACATAACAATTAATTTGATTAAATTACGACACACTTGTAATTTAAATTTACCCGAATTAATTACATATTTAATGCTCAGAAATATGGGGTGTTACATACTACCCCTTGCAAAGGAATTTCGTCCCCAATATTAGGATGTACCTGAGGTCAATAACTCTGGATACTGCTCTTGCATATCCTCCTCCTGCTCCCACTTTGATTCATCAACACTATGATGTCCCCACTGGACTCAAACTAAAGGTCCATCTTAGACCGCAGCTTATGCTCACTATAATCTAGTATCAACACTAGCTCTCCTCATAAGAGATATCTGGCTGTAAATCGATCTCCTCGAGTGGAATGTGCAAAACAAACTTTCTCACTCCTTCAATACTTCTTCAGCGATGCAACATAGAACACGTCATGTATCCGTTGTATATGATCTGGTAAACTCGGTCTATATTTTAGTGGTCCAACTCTCTCAATAATAGGGAAGGGTCCCACATACCTTAATGTTAGTTCCCCCTTATTGTTGAACCTCATGACCTCCCCTTTCAAATGTAAGTACTCAGAATAATTTCTGAACACTCATGTCAGACTTCAAAACTTTGATTCATGGTGATGTAACTCTCAATACGTCCCCGAACTGCACGAAACTGATGTTGATTAACTCAATCCTTGTCAAAGGACCATAAATCATCTCAAGTCCGAGAGCCTTGTTATCCCCTACTCTTAACCAAATGAATCGTTGGTGATCAAATTTTCTATATTAAGTGATATGGCCAAAGTGTACCCTCGTACTCTAAGAAACAACATTATCCTATTTCACGTCCGAGTCCCCAGGAGGGTCACATCAGTTAGAAAGAAGGTCATCCTTTGTAAGGTCGGCTTGACATGGGTCATCCTCGGTTGGGTAGCAGCCGATGTCAGCTATAGACTTATGGGCTCAACTATGACCACTCTCACACTCTGCTTCAGCCGACACCAAAGTTAGGCCTAGTTACGGTTCGAGGACCAATGCACCTATCAGAATCATCAACCTCATCCCAAATAAGCCGAGGATCCAGTTGATGTTGTCACTGGTCAGAGCATATGCAAGTACAAGGAAGACTTGGAACACATGGACAAAATCGTTATGACTAAATCATTCCCTCACGTGAGGGAATATTTGGTCATCATTATCTAAATGTGGCATAGTCAGGTGTCTGCATGAGATTGGCTAGATCATCAAACGCATACTCATTACATGCTTGGGGGTACACTACACCCCCCCCCCCCAAAGCACTATATACACATGTCTACCCCTTCCTTGTAAAAGGATCGATTACTGTAAACCCTAGTGGAAGCTTTAATAAACTACAGAGTAGAGAGAGAAAGTGAGTGTATTGTATCACAAGGCCATTAGATCCCTTATTTCTAGTGAATATCACTCACCTGCACAGTGGACGTAGGCCTAGATAGGCTGAACCACTTATACTGGCGTGTTTCCCCTCTTCTCCACACCTCCTTCTGTATCTATATTGCTTACATGCTGCCATTGTTACACTAGTTTGAGCTCAACAACACCTTAATCTGTTGGTGTTGTTCACAGCATCATCATGAATCCTCAGAAGGCGTGGCATCGCGTAGATAATAAACTACTACAAGTTATCACTCATAACTTTACCAACGGTTATTAACACTCCCAATTACCCACAAATCCAGAATATGTATTTCTTGATTTCTCCTACACCCTTGTCACTTCTCGTCTACCCATTTACTTATGGGTGACACATTTTCCCAAAATATAACTTCATCCCCATCGCCTCCTAACATTGCCTATCAGAGGTGGGACGGAGAGGTCTGATCCTAATTCACCATAACATTGGGTGGCACCTTGATCCAGCTCACAATAATGTTAGACATACTTCTAGATAATATAATCTACCCCAAAATAACAAGTATTCAATTTATGTTAGTCCATTCCACATTCTGAGGGAAACCCTGACCTTTTCACGCTTTTGGATAACCCAAATATGAATTTTAAAAATTTGTTCATCAATCCCGTTACTCGGACCATCAAAATTACAAAATTTATGGTTGATAACCTTGGATCAACCTCTTTCCATCCCGAAATGGTGTACCTAGAGAAAAATTCACTATGTTTCATTCAACACCAATCCCCATGCTCAACGTTTCATATCTTGCGAAACATCTTACTCCCCTTTTTTCAGAATATTCCAAAAATCACTGCCTTTGCGTTTGCTCCCAAATATGTGCATTCCACAGGCGCTGTTTCTCCTAGTTGTAATCAACATCTTATTTGTTCATAAACTACTCTACCTATTTGACTAAGTGATACTCTGCTCCACTTTCCCAAAATTTTGGGGTTCTCCCTCGTCTAGGAATATCTTTTACATGTGCATCCACCACCTTTCAGCTCACCACGGTTGTGATATTTCTCTTTGATATGCATATAGTCAGATTACCTCCTTTATCAAATGGATTTCTGTCCATCATACCTTTCCAAGTATGTTCCTAACTGCCCCATAGACATACATTAACAGGTTTATTTTCACATTCCATTATCCTGAAAGATTCTGAAAATCAAACTGACTAAGACGCCCATACACCCAATAGCCCATGCATCCCAGTATAATTATAACTAATGTCTCGTAGGTAACATATTCATCTCAAGCTCAGCATAACACTCTTAGTCTGGCTATATCTTACAGTTATTCTCGATTACCTCATAAATCGTAATTTAATGCTTCTCGATATTTCCCCACCCATTAACTTGTGGTGTAAAAGTTTTCACAGTGCTTCCTTCGAAGCACATCCCGGCTCCACTGGCCTTATTTCATAATAGCTCTTATCTCAAAGTTTTTTCTCCACATGGTCAATAATTAACATTTAAACAGATGCCCTAGAATCCAACAACATCTGTCCACTCCAGACGTTTATTAAGGATTATGTGTGTAACATCCCACAATAAAGCTCAAAAGAGCTTTCCCCCATTCACTATCCCCTAGCATTATTGGTCATCGATTTCGTAGGTCCAAAGGACATGACCAGGACACCCAAAACCCTATACCTATAATCATAAGTCTAATTATCGACTCCCGCATCTATAAAGGAGTCATGTAATACTACGCTCGCACTATCATTAAGTCCTTAGCGCTATTTTAACAATGAGTTAAATCTTTTTGCTCCATGGTAGACCCGACATACCCTGAATCATATCAGTAAAAGTTCCTACGCACCGGTATCAAATATAACTAGATAATTTTACTCTCTATTTCAAGTGAAACATCGCAAAAATATAAATCTTTCCCTCAGAACAGTGAACACTATAGTCTTGCTGTAACTTCCCACCATCGCTTAACCATCGATGACCAGTCCGTACGCGGGATAAAATCATACATTACATATCACCTCTCAAAATGAGCTAACCCTATAAAATATATCCTCTCAATGTCAACCATCACTCCCCAATAGATGTAACTAAAGAGAGCCCAATTACTCAACGCTAAATATATATAACTATGTTAATATTAACGATAGTTCTACTAAACTTATTTTATGTGCAGATCTAGTTCTAATGAACTACTATGACTCGCTCGTGTCATACAAAACATACCCCATTCTCCATAGGATAGAACTCATATTTTCAATTTTCAATAGCACTAGCGGTTCAAATGGTTCTTGGACATAACACTCCCATCCCAACCGAACCCAAAAAACTTATTATAACTATTGCCTATGCTAGGCATCCTGCTCCTATCACCTAACTTGTTGCGAACACGATCTTAACATGTGTTCCTACTCTATACACATAAGAAACCTCTCTATGTTATTCCCATTTCTCTGCCCCTAGCCGTGTTGGAGTTTTTCTTCTCACGAATCTGGTAGTCTTAACCCTAATACCTACCCTCGTTGTTCCTTTGGCTCCGTTGGCCCTAAAGGAATCATTGTTGGCTTTGACAACCCTGACTGAATCCACCATCACCTGGTAGGAATTCTATTGATCTCAATCATTAAAATGGGTCCTCTATTGGGTATCATCTCCTGTGGTGCCTTACTAGCACCATTAAATCCAGTTTTTCCCTTCGGTTAGGTTCTCCGGCTCTCTTGGCTTCGTTCTCACAAAAGAGTTAATATTAATTTGTAAACGTACGACATTGACAACAACGATACCACTCATTTTAACTGGATTTCACCCTCTATGCTTGTATATTCTACACATGAGTCCATTATTAATCTTAAGGACCTTTTTAATTCTTCGTATCCACCTCATCGGGTACGAAGTTTGATAAATACTTCAACTTCCCTTGATGATAGACCATTGTATGACCCATATGAAACAAATATTAAAATCTCATTTGCCCCTCTGTTTATATATATGATGACAAGATTTGTGGTCAAATCGCACCCTAAATTTCTCGTTATTAATGGCATATCTCTCTGGTCATGGTGACTGAATCCTATCACTACAACACCGCTTCTATGAGCCAAAATTTTGCCCAAAATTTAATCCTGGGTGCCACTATACTCCACACTACACAATTGCCTTTGGATTATCTCCTTCCATTAACCCATCATGCTCCCTCTCATCCTCGAATCCTTACGGATCGCCCTTCAGAAGAGTTAATCCGACCCTCATTTTTTTACCGACTACAATGGGTGAGTCTGAATTTGTACCATCGCTTTCTACGACATTCTTAGGGAAACTATTGTTCCCTAGTGATTATCCCAATGCCATATGCCTGAACAGTAACCATGGTGACTTCTATCGTGGTCACTGATTCCAGAAATTCCATGTCTTCTACTGAGCCTCTCTCCCTGTAGTCCTTCTAAAGGCCCTCACTAGTCATCCAAAATTGTTCGGTGTATGAAGCCTAATCGAACTCATATATGAATTGCATCAACTATTCTTAATGGAAGGAGAACGTAAGTCGCATACGTAGGAGAATACAAGCATCCTATAATAAGGATTTATATCAAAGAACGTTATATTGAAATGTAAAAAAATGCACAGATCCTATAGACACTAGAACATGATCCTATGATACCATATGTGACCACCCGCCTATTAAAATACTAGGCGGCCATACCTCTACTAAAATAAAACGTTTATTCCTTATGGCTCATTCTTAGCATCACTATCGAAAGCATTTTTTTAGTTACTAACCACCTAGTAATTAAATAGACCGGTGCCAAATTTTATCTTACATTAGTTAACAACATATGAAAATGACTAATAATTAAATCATCCATTCCAACTGATAACAGAATCCAACACAAATAAATGATATAAATAAAGAAGACCAAATCAACTATCAGTTTAACAATAAAATTCAGCATTAAACTGAAATAATGAGTTAGATACACAAAGTCTAATCCATAAACTGGAAATATTGAAATATTTTGAAGGACAACATGACCATATGAGTACTGAAATAAAGTCCCTACACTAGGAATAAGTGAATGAGGTGTCTATATCAAAGTCATACAACTTCCACACAAGTTGCAGCTACGCACACTACTAGAAATAGACATTTTTATGACGGGAAAAAGGATCATAAAAGGTTATTTATAACGGTTTTCAAAGATTTAAAAACCGTTGTAATGTTGTGTCTCATAACAAATTGGTGTTGACAAAACTGTCATAACAAACCATCTTATTACGACAGTTTTTCGTAGAAATCTTCATTAGCAATAATATTGCGTGTCTTAATAAAATTGGTTTTGACAAAACCGTCATAACAAACCTTCCTATTACGAAAGTTTTCCATACAAACCGTCATAAAAGGTACCTATTACGACGGTTAATTTGTTAATTATAATGACAGAGTACATAAAATAGTCATCAAACATACCCATTTTATATGTAAACTGTAAACTGTTATAAAAGTTTTTTTCCTTTCTTTTTTTGCATTGTACTATTCAAATATCCCAAACATGTAATGCATAAAACTACGATTTGCAAATTCAAAGTGCAAATTTCCATACTCAAAGTAGAAAATTCCAAGTACCGGTATAACTTGAACAATGAGTTTAAAAATTGCCATTAATATTTGAAATTAAAAAAAAATATACACCAGCAGTTTCCCAATTGACTTCTACATAACTAACAAACAAAAAGATATCTTAAACGACCTATACTATAGACATAAAAACTAGCAAATTAAACTGCAACATTATCTCCATTCGTGTAGCATGGAAACCTAATTTAATAACAGCTACATCGGATACGCAATAGGAAACAACGGGATCGATATCTGAACAAAAGATGGAAATAAATAAGAGTTAATAACTAAAACATATTAACCTCATAAAGAATATAACTCAAACAATAATTATATTCTAATATAATATCAAGCATCAAAAAATAAACATTTGCATAATTTTAAAGTTAATTTTTACTTTATTCTGTATTAAGGCATGGGAGAGATAAATAGAAAAAGTATTATGAAAATTTTAGCAGAATTTCCTCTATTATTTAATAATCCAAAATAATGACATTTTTAACCATCAACCATATTGTTGATACCAAATTTAGTCTGCTGACATGGATCAATTGAGTGAAGACACGTGGCAATCTGCGTGGCAATAACAAACACTTCCGAACAACACCTTGACTTCGAGGAACTCAACTTCCCCGACCCACTCAGATACTCTGAGCAATAGATGCTCTCCGAGGAACCATACTGCAACGAGGAACTCTGCTTCCCCGATCAACTCAGACGCTCCGACCAACAAGAGTTCTCCGAGGAACTTTAATACACCGAGCAACCTATGAGTACCGAGCTACTTAGGCGGTCCGAGCACCTTAGGCGGTCCGAGTTGCACCTCGAACAGAGCATTAATAGCAGGATAACCAACAGATTGACTACGCATTAAATGCTTATTATTATCATACAGATGTATACGCCTAATGGATAGCTATGTATTACTCTTTCACATGTACAGCCTGAGGGCTATAAATACATTGTATCATCCTCATTGTAAGGGGACCGGGAATTTCTTGACTAAAATGGTAATCAAGAATTCCCAAACAGTCAACAATAATAGAAACAGTGGACGTAGTCCATTCTTATAAGGCTGAACCACTTTAAAATTTCTTTGTCTTATTTTACTTTATCTATGATTAAATAATTAGATATAATTTAATTTTTTACATCAACAGATTGGCGCCGTCTGTGGGAAACGACTGGTAATATCGTTTTTCATAAAAAAAACAATTCATTACAAATGGCTGATAATCCAAAACCTAGCAATCGAAACGCTGGAAGCCCTCCAAATCCATCTGCTCTGCCAAACGTTCCATATCTGGCTGGAATAATGACAAATCTGGCCCAGGGCCAGACAGCCATGCAAGAAACTATGCGACAACTCAGACAAACCCTTTATGGCGGAGTACCGACCCATTCAGGACATCGAAGTGTTCAAAGAAATATCCGCTTACTTTCTTCGTGTACTAGGCATACCGATTCATATCGTACTGAGGAGTCTGAAGATTTTTCATATCAACCTGGACGAACTTTGTCAGTACGAGCCACAGATACTGAATAACGTATTACTCTCTCTCCATAAAGGACTAGTGCGCTAGAAAGGTTAAGCAGGGTATCTCCTTTTGATCGATTATGTCCTAGGAGGAACAAAAGTCCTCCTAAGGCTGCGTCGAGGAGCTTTCGACGATCATCAGACTTAAGGGAAGGATTTGCCCAGTCGCAACCAGCTGCTAGTCAAGATAAATCACAGGAAGCCACCTCAACGCGATCAGTTGCTCGAACCAACAGGCCCGAGGAAGAAAATGATGCGTGAAAAGGCTCTATTCAGAGGCTGAAAGACAGACTAGGGGAAATAGCTAAGTCCAAGAACCCCCTACAATGAACTTTTTTTTCAAGGGACACCCTTTGTCCAGGCCACTGTGGATTTTCCCACACCGTCAAAGTTCAAAGCACCTGTTGTGACTCCCAAATATGATAGAAAGACCGACCATGTTCTTCATGTAGAACAATACCAAGCTGCAGCTGACATCTATGTTGTTCCAGATGAGATGAGATGTAGAGAATTCTCAGGAACTCTTATCGGATCTGCTCAAATATGGTACAATAATCTTCCTCGGGGTAAGATCTCAACTTTTATTCAACTGGCCGAGTTATTCATTGGAAATTTATATTTTGGGGCAAAGCCAGTTAAACGAGTAGCGCATTTGTTAAGTGTTAGACAGAAAACTGGTGAGAGTACCAGAGATTATATAACTCGTTTTAATAACGAGAAACTCGATGTCATTGATTATGAAGAAAAGACAGCGATTACCGCTTTGATGAGTGGGTTGCTGCCCAACAAGTTGTACTACACTTTGGCCAAAGATCCACCCAGAACCATGTCAGAACTGATGGTAAAAGCGACCAAGATCATGAATGCCGAGGAGGCTATGGCTGCGAAGAAGAATATGGACGCCAAAGAAACTAAGGTGGAAGGTGATAAAGTTAAGAAGAAAGAGCATAAGAACAATGGTGGTGACAAACAATAAAAAACAAGGTCGTCATGGGAGGTATTGAATAAATTTGATAATTACACTCCTTTGAAGATAGACATCAAACATATTCTAGAAGAAATCAAGAACAACGAGGAATTAAACTGGCCAGAGAAAATGAAGACAGACCCTGACAGGAGGAATAAGGCAAAATATTGCGATTTTCACAAAGATCATGGCCATATGACCAAAAATTGCATAGCTCTTCAGAATGAGATTGAAACACTTATTAGACGAGGAAAATTGACAAAGTATGTTGATCTTAGAAATGAAAGAAGAAACAGCGATCGAACAAGAGAGAGGTCTAGATCTCCTCGTCGAGGAGAGGAGAATAAGAAAAGAGACCATGAAGTTGATCCAGAAGATGACCCCGATCTTCCCAAGAGACCAAGGCAGCCAGAACGTGAGGTATTTTCAATACGCTTTGGGTCATTTGATTGTAATGTTATTATAGGTGGAGATGCAGGAGGAGGAGACCTTACTGCAGAGACAAAAGCTTACCTCTATGAGGCTCAAGCTTGCTCATACATTCAACGAATAAATCTAGCTGAGGAGGATCGCCCGAGAAAGGTAAACAAAGAGAAATTGGTCATTGGTTTCTCAAAGAACGACCTCGCAGGTGTTCTATATCCTCATGGTGACCCATTGGTGATCAAAATGAGGATGAAGGAAGTAATGATTTCAAGAGCACTGGTAGATAATGGTAGCTCGACAGACATAATGTTCTACTCGTGCTTCGACAGTTTAAATCTAAAGCTATCTTAACTGCAGCCTTATCATATACCCCTCCTCGGTTTTGCTGGCTAGAAAGTTTTTCCACTTGGGATGATCAGATTGGATATATTCATTGGTACATGGCCTGCTTATCGAACAGAAAGAATACGCTTCTTCGTGATGGATAAAAATGTTTAATAAGACTATAATATCATCATGGGAAGGGTAGGATTGAAGAAGTTCTAGGCAGTGCCATCTACGGTACATCAGTGTCTAAAATTTCCAACAAATTTTGGAGTAGGAGTTGTGAAGGGTGATCAAAAAGTAGCTCGGGAATGCTACTATTCATCTGTCGAGCAAGAGGAACTGTAGGAATCAAGAAAAAAGACTACTACCTATCAAGTGGACGAAGGTGCAGAAATTGAAACATTGGATCCTAGAGATGAGTCCCAACTCGTGAAAGGCCAGGTGGTGGAAGCTACTGAAAACATCATTCTGGACGACGAGCATCCTGAATGAACAACTCAAATAGGTTCGTCGTTGGAGGCCTCACTAAAACAGAAATTGATAACTTTCCTAAGAAGCAGAAAGAAAACTTTTGCATGGAGTCATGAGGATATGCCCGGAATAAACCCAAATTTATTATGTCTCGAACTCAACGTGAATAAGGAGATCAACCCAGTAAAGCAGAGAAGAAGAGTATTCAGTCCCGAGAAGAATCAATCTATACAGGAAGAGGTCGAGAAGCTCTAGAAAGCTTGCTTTATTGAAGATGTTAAATATCCAGACTGGTTAGCAAATGTTATGATGGTAAAGAAAAAGAACAACAAATGGAGGATGTGTGTAGATTTCACCAACCTCAACAAAGCATGCCCAAAGGACCACTTCCCCTTGCCCCGAATTGATCAATTAGTAGATGCTACCTCGGGACACGAGCTGTTGAGCTTCATGGACGCTTATTCTGGATACAACCAGATTAAGATGAAACCTGAAGACAGGGAGAGTACTTCTTTCATTACCCCTAGGGGAACTTACTGTTATAATGTTATGCCTTTTGGTTTGAAAAATGCAGGTGCAACATATCAGCGGCTGATGAACAAGGTATTTGCAGAACAAATCAATTGCAATATGGAAGTCTATGTTGATGATATGCTGACAAAGAGCAAGAAAGCTGCTGATCATCTAGTTGACTTAGGTTAGACCTTTGATCAACTAGATAAATATCAAATGAAGGTGAACCCGACGAAGTGCATATTTAGAGTACGAGAAGGCATGTTTCTCGGATACATCGTCAATCAACGAGGCATTGAAGCAAACCCTGAAAAGATCAAATCTCTGTTAGAGCTACGATCTCCAACGACGAAGAAAGAAGTGCAAAGTCTTACAGGACGAGTAGCAGCATTCAACAGATTTGTATCGCGGGCAACAGATAGATGTCTCCCATTCTTCAATACGCTCTGAAAGACTTTTGAGTGGAATGATGAATGTGAGAAGGCTTTTCAAGACTTGAAGAAATATCTGGGAGCACCTCCACTATTGTCCAGGCCAGTGATGGGAGAAAAATTGTACTTGTATCTGGCAGTGTCAGAGAATGCAGTTAGCTCGGCATTAATAAGAGTGGAGAATGGAGTGCGAAAACCGATTTATTACACTAGCAAAGCCTTTCGAGGAGCAGAGATTAGATATCCAAAACTGGAAAAATTGTCACTAGCATTGATCAAGTCAAGTAGAAGAATGAATCCATATTTCCACGCTCATACTATAGTCGTATATACCGATATGCCATTGAGGAAAGCTCTTCATAAACCAGAAAAATCCGAAAGATCGATGTATTGGGCAATAGAGCTCGGTGAATATGACATAATTTATAAACCCAGATCATCGCTTAAAGGGCAAGCAGTAGCAGATTTTATAGCAGAGTTCACCTATCCTGATACCCCCGAGGAGCAAAAGCTGCTCACCGATCAACCTGTGGATGTTATAGAATCATCAAACCCAAGCCCAAACCAACTTAGGTTGGAAAAAGGGTAAGTAGATATTAGAGAATCATCGAACTCAAGCCCAGACCAACTTAGGTTGGTAAAAGGGCAAGAAGTGATGATCGACAAACAACAAGAAATATTAGGAAAGGGTGAAAAGAAGTAACAAATTTTCCACCGAAGAACTCTATCATATCAGAATTTGAAGACGAGTTACCTATATGGAGTTTATATGTGGATGGCTCATCTTGCACAACAGGCTGTGGGGCAGGGATTGTTCTTAATAGTCTAGACGAGGTCGGCATGGAATATGCCCTACGCTTCCAATTCAAAGCTTCGAATAATGAGGTTGAATATGAAGCCATGATTGCAGGTCTTAGTTTGGCAAAAACCATGGGGCAGAGCAGGTTATTGTCTTCAGTGACTCGCAATTGATCATAAATCAAATGATGGGAGTATATGCAACCAAAGAAGAATTAATGATCAGGTATCATGCAAAGGCCAGGGAATTGGTAGCAGAATTTGCTGATATTCAGTTGGTTAGAATACCAAGAATGGAGAATGCGAGGGAAGACGCCTTAGCTCGATTAGCATCAGCTACTCGTACCGAGCTACGAAGAACAATCCCAAATGAAGTTTTAGCTGGTCGGAGTATAGATGAAGATTTGACGATGAATTTTATTACCCTTAATTTAGGACCATCTTAGATGGATTCCATCAGGGCATATATTGAGGAGGGGGAATTACCAACTGACAAACTTGCAGCCAAAAAACTGAAGTTTAAAGCTGCTAATTATGTACTGAATAATGGTATTCTGTACAGACGAGGAATTATAGAAGGTTTGCAAAGATGTGTGCATCCCACCGAGGTGAAATACTTGATTTAAGAGATCCATGAAGGGTCTTGTGGAGCCCATGTAGCAGTTTGGACACTTTTGCAAAGGGTTATGATGCAAGGATACTACTGGTCAACGATGAGGGCTGATTGTATAGCCTATACTAAGAAATGTGACAAGTGTCAGCGCTTCTCCTCCATCCGAAGAAATCCTCAAGCGTTGTTGACACCCATTACTTCCCCTTGGCCATTTGCTATGTGGGGAATTGACTTGGTCGAATCACTTCCAACGACCAGAGGAAGATTTAAATATCTCGTCGTCGCAGTGGATTATTTTGCTAAGTGGGTAGAAGCTGAGCCTCTTATCGACATGACGTACGAGAAGGTGTGTCAATTTATTTGGAAAAATATCATCTGTAGATATGGTCTTCCCCATGCATTCATTACCGACCATGGAACACAATTTGACAACGAGGAGTTCGCTGCCTATTATCATCAGTCAAATATCTTGAAGATCCACTTGGCACCAGGCCATCCCTAAAGCAATGGACAAACTGAAGTAACAAACCGAACGCTACTGAATGGCTTGAAGAAAAGACTGAATAACGCGAAAGAAAATTGGATCAACGAGCTACAATCAGTACTATGGGCTTACCGAACTACTCCCCGAGCAGTAACAGGGGAATCTCCATATATGCTGGCATTTGGAAGTGAAGTCGTTATACCTGCCGAGTTGGGTCTCCCGACACACAGAGTACTGAATTTCAATTCCGCTGTCAGCGACTTAATGAGAAGATTGGATTTAGACATGCTCGAGGAAGTTAGAGAAGAAGAAGCCATCAGGAATGCTTCTTACCAATAACGAACAGCTTTGTTCTACAACAAGAGAGTAAATAAGTGCGACCTGAAAGAAGGAGACTATGTGCTAAAGAAAGTGATTCAAAAGCACAACAAATTGGAAGCAAACTGGCATGGACCTTTTCGAGTTACAGAAGTTGTTCGACCAGGAACCTACAGAATAGCAACTTTAGAAGGGCAAGAGTTTAAGAATGCATGGAATGCAGAACACTTGCGCAAGTATTATCAGTGATGTAAACTCTCATGTAATACATTTTCGTTAGTATGAATAAAGTGACAATGTTTTGCCCAGTTCTCTCCTTTTGTTGGAATTTTTTTGTGGAATACTAGTGCTACACACTACTCAGCAAAACTCAGACTACTCAAAACTATTCCTAAAAATGCCAACTAAGGTTGGTTAGGAAGTAAAACTATTCCTAAAAATGCCAACTAAGGTTGGTTAGGAAGTAAAACTATTCCTACAAGTGCCAACTAAGGTTGGTTTGGAAGAAAAACTATTCCTAAAAATGCCAACTAAGGTTTGTTAGGAAGTAAAACTATTCCTAAAAGTGCCAACTAAGGTTGGTTAGGAAGAAAAACTATTCCTAAAAATTCCAACTAAAGTTGGTTAGGAAGAAAAACTATTCCTAAAAGTGCCAAAGTTAGTCGGTAAGAAAAAATCCACTAACTATGGTCGATCGGGAATAAAAACCCACTAACTGTAGTTGGTCGAGAGGGAAAATTTACCGACCTTGGTTGGTCGGAAACATTTTATGATTACGAGAAAGTGATCGAGCAAAATTTTTGATACTCGTAACTTTTTAAATTACTACCAAGTTGGTCGAGAAACAAAACATCATTAAGTTTGGTTAGTTGTCAAATGATTACCACAAATTCAAACTAGTCGACAATAAGTTTTAATCAACTCTAAGTTAATCGACAAATAACAAAATGTTGTTATCTTTTTAACAAATATACATATATAAAGTGTTTTACAACCACAAGGCAATGGCAATCAAGATTGCGAACAAAAATAAAAGTCTTTCATTAAATCCAAAAACAGAATACATTGAGAATGAAATACAAATTAATTATTACATCAAGATTCCTATTCTATTGGTTTCTTCCCCTCTGCTTTTGAAACAGGTTCCTCGCCAGCAGGAGGATCGTCTAAAGCATAAGGGGAGTTTAAGAAATTAAGATCTTTAAGCATCCTGATGTTCATCACAGATGGTCGATCGAGTAGGTGCTCGGGGCGAGATATTTCATCATTGGAATGGAGACTATAATCGCCAAGGTATTTGGAAATCAAACACTAAGGGATTGCCCGGGCAGGGATCCAGCTCATGTCAAGTTTGAAGGGTGGCACTGGCAAGTCGAGCAACCCAGGATTATGATAATCCCACAAGTAGTAACCTTGTTCCAGTTGCAGTACACCCAGGGCATTCAACCACCCTTATTTGTAACCTTCATTATTCAAAATTTGGATCCTATCATCCAAATGGTAAAGAGCCTCATTGTAGCCAGCCATCCAAAATTCTCTGGGCTGCTTGTGGAACTGATAAGTCAACCTTGCCAACTGATCGTGAAGACTTTTTATAAAGAGTTCTTTATTCTCCAAGGTAGACTTATGTGCAGAAAGTTGCTCGTCCAGATTCCTGATCTTCTTAAACATCTCAGCCAATGCCTGGTTCTTTGCCATCAGTTGGAAGGCCCGGTTCTCCAGAGTAGATTGAGTTCTATGTTCCTCGATAGTAATCCGAGCAGCTCTTGCTCGTCCCCGAGGAGCTCTTGCTCATCCCCGAGTAGATGTATAAGGGCCAGATCTCTTCAAGGTTTCTAATTCATCCCTCAGGTTGGCATTTTTGACCTCCAAGAAATAGAATCCATCGTCGTTCACAGGGACCAAAGCGTTTGAGGTGGAAGCTGCAGACTTCAACTGAGACACCTCTCTTTGCAGGTTATTATTTTCCTGCTCTAACAACTCAGCTATCTGTCTGTGCTCTTCGACCTCAGCCTTCAAAGTTCTCTCCCTCACATCGTAAGCAGCTAACAGTTTATCGTATCCCTTATCAGCACTGAGTTGCTGATACTTCTTCTCGTATCCTTCGTGCAAAAGGGCTGTAGATTCTTTATATTTTTATTGAATCTCTTCAAGATTTCCTTGGAGATCTTAAATCATTTCATAATATGCTACATTATTAGCCACTGTACGGTCAAGCAGGCACTTCAAATACTGGTAGTCTAAAATTTCTTGCTCTGAAGCACCTTGATCGAGGATGTCAATGATTTGTGCTGCACTCATATCTGTATGACCAGCTTTGAAGTACTCATTGCATTGCCTCAACAATTTTGTATCATGAGAAGACAATAACTCTATCCTGGCCATAAACTAGTAAGGGAAGAGAAAGCAATAATCAATAAGAGTTCAAACAGAGCATGAAGAAGAGAAACAACAGTATGAATAGGCGAAACTTCAAATTTTATTACATCATAAAGGAGAAGTACAAAATTCAGAGTTACATTTGATAAAGAAAAATAAACAGAGAGAAAAATACGAACAACTCTACACCTTTTCCTTGTCTCCCAAAACTTTCTCGGGAGGCTGGGATGAGGAGGTGGGTTGCTCGGATGGTACAGATGGTTGCTCGGGGAGTGCTGGAAGTTGCTCGTTTGAAACAATGCATGGTTGAAGTTTCTCGCTGGTGGACTGGATAGCTGGGAAATGAGGAATTTGATCTCCCATCACCATGGAGGGTTCCTCAGAGGCGGCTTCATCCTCTTCTTCTTCTTTAGCAGTTGTAGGGGTGCCCGAGATGTGTCGCTGAAACAGGTCAGAATTTTCATCAACCTTTATCTCTTGCTGAGCAGCGACCCATCCATCCCTAAAGTATTTGTGGCTACCATATTCCACCTGCGACATCATGGCAGCCAGACCTTTATTCCACCTCTTATCCAAGCCAGTGCTGAAAGACTTTTTTAAAGCCAACTTCCTTTTCGCTTTCTCCAAGGAAAGCTTCTCGAAAAGAAGATCATCGGCAGCCTTCAGCTTATTCTCCATTTTTTCCTTTTTACGACCTACTTCACGAAGTCGGCCCAACTCTTCTTCAGTATTTTTGAGCTTACTTTCAAGCTCCCTAGCATTATTTAGCTTCTCATCGAGCTCTTTATTCTTCTCTTCCATGTTTTTTATTTTCTTCTCCAAACCTTTGGAGACTTCAACAGCTTGGTTTCTCTCCTGCTCGGTGGAATCAAGTTTCTCCTCCCAAGAAGCCTTATCATCATCATAGTTCTGACGAGAATCTTTCAAAGACTGCATCAGGCCCACCAAAGCTTCCTCTACACCAGACAAGGAGCTTGAAGCTTTAATAGCTTCATCTTTCTTTAAAATGGTATTTAAACAGGTCACCAACTGGGAAAAGAAAATAATATCAAGTCAGTACACAGATGTAACAAGGGAAAAATGAAAGTTGAGGACAATGATACTTACAGAAGCTATATGACGAGCAGCTAATGAGGTAACCATGTCCCGTGAAAGATTTTCTTCCATACCTTGGATCTCGAGAATGATCCAAGACTTCACCGAGATCATGGCAGAGATCGGGGCAACAAAAGTGGGAACACCACTTCCAGTAATCGGGGGCTGAGAGATGGATTCACCCAAACTGATCGAGGAGCTCTTCTTTAGCTTCCTCAGGGGAACAGGAATGGTCTCGACTAACGATGTAGTCTTAGTCGGAGAGATAAAAATCGCCTCGCTTGGAACAACGGCCTTGCTAGGAGCCACTGGGGGCTTCTCGGCAACCTTCACAGTAGTAGCCGTAGGGGGTGCATCAATCTTCTTTGTCCCCTCTTCTGGAACATCATGTTTACTTCTCTTTGCCTCTCCAACAACATAGGCAGATTTCTCGAAGATGGCAAGAGCTCTTCTTTTCTTAATTATTTCACTCAGAGGGATATGAGACTCGGGTGAAGAACTTGCAGAAGCAGGTACTGGTTCTACCTCACTTATCATCGGACGAGCAGTAAAAGATGAGGTGTAACTCTTATACTGCAACAAATATGAAGCTGACCTGATATGCTCGTCAGCAACAGTCTGATGCAAACCCCAGATAAGTTTTAGATGTTTTAAATTAACTTTTGTCTCTTTTGGAGACCTTCTTTTGATGTCAACTGCAAATAAATGAAAATTAAAATATCAGTGACACATTTTATCAAACACAAAGGAAGCATAATTTCAAAAATAAAATAAAAACAACCTATCCCATTGCCATAGGTAGGACATCTAGGATCCTGGTACACATCATTATCAGTCAGTGGAGGGTGTTGCCAATTTTTCATAACAACCCCGTGCTCGAAGTAGTCCCTATTGGCATCTGGGAGATTGACCACTAAAGCCCTATTTAAAAACCTAGTTTTTAAATAAAAAGTATTGTCACCAACAGCGCATCTATAACATAACATAATTTCTAGAATTACTATACGAGTTCCATGAATTTGATTTAATCTATGAACTCCGTTAACTATTCTCCACATATTGGGGGCTATTCTTCCAGGAACCACGTCAAAATATTGACAGAATTCCAGACATAAAGGGTTTGGGGGAAAAGAAAAGCCACATTCAGCGACAAAGAGACTGGGGAACCAATGTCCCTCAGCCAAACGAAAATAATCTGAAGGCTCAAAAAGTTCCTCCAAAATAATCCATGAAGGAATAGAGAAATCAGAACGAAACTTATCAAGCGACTCTACAGGGTAAACTATGATGAGTAAAGGATATCAAAGAGAAAGAAGAAGATCTTACAGGAAAAAGGATGAGTTGTTGACAACGAATGATGAAAGGGATGAACGCACAGGAGAGAGAGACAATGGAAAACTCAAAGAGACAAATTTGAAAAAGTGGAAGACGAGGGGATTTTCTGCAACGCTTAAATACCATGTCTTGGGAGTGGGTAAAGATAATGATTACAAAAAGAGACGATTACGTTATCAGTGGCTAAAAGGACAAAAAGGGTGCGGAAATCAAAGCGGATATAAAAATTCAAAAAAGTCCGATTCTACGAATTTGGAAGGAGAAATAAATACAAAAGAAAATACTCCTAAATTTCAGGATGGCCATTTAAAACCGCCATATTTCGAGAAAGAATGTTCCACACTCCTTAAATTTCGAACTGTGAAACATTGGGGGCTTCTGTTGATACCAAATTTAATCTGCTGACATGGATCAATTGAGTGAAGACACGTGGCAATCTACGTGGCAATAACAAACACTTCCAAACAACACCTTGACTTCGAGGAACTCAACTTCCCTGACCCACTCAGATACTCCGAGCAATAGATGCTCTCCCAGGAACCATACTACAACGAGGAACTATGCTTCCCCGATCAACTCAGATGCTCCAACCAACAAGAGTTCTTCGAGGAACTTTAATACACCGAGCAACCAATGAATACCGAGCTACTTAGGCAGTCCGAGCTGCCCCTCGAACAGAGCATTAATAGGAGGATAACCAACAGATTGACTGCGCATTAAATGCTTATTATTATCATACAAATGTATACGCCTAATGGACAACTATGTATTACCCTTTCACATGTACAGCCTGAGGGCTATAAATACATTGTATCATCCTCATTGTAAGGGGACTGGGAATTTCTTGACTAAACTGGTAATCAAGAATTCCCAAACAGTCAACAATAATAGAAACAGTGGACGTAGGCCATTCTTATAAGGCTGAACCACTTTAAAATTTTTTTGTCTCATTTTATTTTATCTGTGATTAAATAATTAGATATAATCTAATTTTTTACATCAACACATATAAAGCCCAATATGGGCATTCACCATCAATAATAATATAAAGCCCACCCCGCACATTTAGCAACAACGACAATATAAATCCCACCCCAGGCATCATTCATTATCAATAATAATAAAATAAATACCACCCTGGGCATTCACAATAAACAACAATATAAAGGCCCAAACAGAAATCACAATTAAACATTTGCATAATCTAAAAGTGAATTTTTACTTTATTCTTTATTAACGCATGAAAGAGATAAATGGTGAAGGTTTTATGGAAATTTCGATTGAATTTCCTCTAGTTTTTTAATAATCCAAAATTAAACATCATATGTTTAACCAACCAGAACATTATAAAGCCCACCTTGGGCATTCAGCATCATCAACAATAATAACAACAGTATAAATCCCATCCCGGGCATGCACTATCAACAATAACAATACAAATACCACCATGCACATTCACTATCAATAATAACAATATAAAGACCACCTTGGGGATTCCCAATCAAAAATAATATAGAGGCCACCACGGGGATCACAAAATATTTGCAGAATCTCAAAGTTAATTTTTACTTCATTCTTTTTTAACGCAGGGAAGAGATAAATGGGGAAAGTTTAGTGAAAATTTTGGCAAAGTTTCCTTTATTTTTTTAATAACTCAAAATTAAAAATGACACGTTTAACCAACAATAATAATATAAAGCCCAACCCGGGCATTCACCATTAACAAAATAAAGCCCACCCTAGGCATTCACCGTCAACAATATAAAGCCCACCCCTGGCATTCAACGTCATCATCAACAATGATAATATAAATCTCACCCTGTCCATTCACTAACAACATTATTCTTGACATCATATTCTTACAGAATTTTGATAATATTAAGTACGATTTTTGTTATATTTTCATATATAGTACTTTGATTCTCTATATTAAACATTATTAACATTGACACACAGTAATTAATTAGACTAAAGAAAAAAAAAAGGTACCTAGAAAGATATGCCAAAATTGTTCACAAATGTAGCTTACTAAAAATAATTCCGAATGAAATCGATGAACTCATTCTTAACTTCTTCTATCTCATGATTTTCATACGTTGATTTTTCAGCCAACTCCTTCATCTAACAAATCAAATAACACAAGTTGTATTCAATTTTTTCTTATAAAAGTAATTAGCAAGGAAAAACAAAATATTATAAAATAAATATTTATTATCTTTAATTTAGTAGATTGAGACGGATTCTCCATTAGATCTCTCATGAACTTCAATATGTAAAACCCACATTCAATATTCCCCGATTGTAGAGGGCCCTATAAAATGATATGTTGAAGATAATAATTATATTAAGATTTAAGATATAAGTCAGTAATATATATTTATTAACATTATCGTACCTTAACTGGTCTCGTGAATTGACCTCCTTGTCTTGGATGATGATACTTCTAGGAAACACCAAATATACACATTCCCATCCTCATATAGTACTGCAAATTGAGTGGATCTAAATAGTCAATAGCAAAATGAATAACAGTGTTTAACTAAATGTGCATATGCAAAATATCATATCTGAAATGTGCAAAATATCATACCTAAAAGGTGCATTAAAAAAAGGTCCATAGTTCCTAATATGAAAGAAAAATATTGAGTCGATGTAACAGGGTGTTCTGTATCTCGAAAAATGCAAACATTTTGAAAGAATGCCAATAAAAAATTATCAACATTGGCACACAATGACACTTGGTTTCCCGAAACCATTGGGGCATTTTCTCAAACACGATAAATGCCTTGCAAGGTAGCATCTAAACATAATATGAAACCAAAAAAAAAAAGAACAGCACAACATTTTATCAATACTTTGAATGGAATACTAGAATGAAAAAGCATGAATCTATAATTATAATAAAATTTCACATGGGAAGAAAAAAAGATATATCAGATTAGACAAAGAAAATACAAAACAAAGAACTCAAAAGAAAGTAAAACTACAAAACCAATAACTTAAAAGATTAAGGAATGACCTTAACATCACTGTTAGATGCAAATTTGAGGAGCGGAAATTACCTTTCTATTTCAAACAAGCCAGAGTTTTTAACCTGCATATGGAGCTACATTAATTACAAATCCCCTATAAAAAAAACCACTCCCCTCATCTCTTATCAAATATATAGAAGGGTTAAATGAAGCATGTAAACTAATCATTTCAATCATAGTTCAAATTCACCCTGGAAGAAAAAACCTTCGTCTTCACCGAGAAAATGGCTCCCGACATCTCTTTCTCTCATTTTAATCAATTTAAGGCATGCATAAAGAAGATTCATTCAGAAAGTTAGACTTGTTTGTCCCAAACGGCTCTCATTTTACTTGCACGACTCCTTTATCCATTCAATTGTTTTCCAATATATTTAATCACCTTGTCCTGAACGTAATTAAAAATTATATTGAATACATTGGACCAATTCATTTATACCTTTATTATAGATTACTGTAAGACTTGTTAGGCCTAATAAAACACCTTAGCCTGCACGAAATACTCTATGTCAACAATTAAACCATTATTATAAGCAAAAAGCAAATAATAAAAGACAGTATGTATCAAACATATAAGTACCTACAAATTTGGTGGTTTAATATGTCAGATAAGGGGGGTCGTTGAGCCATCGACCACAAATAAATAATAAGAAAATCAATCAAATATCTAAATGACTAATCAATTGGATACAAAACATAAGCAACATATATGAAAATTATTTAATGAAACTTATTCATTCAATAATAATTTCACTATTGAAGTACTAATCCATGTCAACAAATGAGGATAATTATTTGAAGTACTAATCAACGTCAAGGAAAATAATAAATAAGTTAGAAAGTAAATTATGAATTTTTTTATCTAATATGCAGCCATAAATGTAAATATTGATTTATAGTTAGAAATCTAAAAATATTGATCTAAATTGGCAATTAATGTTTGTTTTTAAACAGAAAGTAATTTTTTTTTCTTTAACAAACATTGTACCTGCAAAATGAAAAAGAAAATTACAAGTAGAGAAAGAAAAATGAATGGTGTAAAATTAAAGCCAAAAGATTGAAAATAATATGAAACTAGGCTATAAAAAGCCACAGCTTAGTTACTATCAGTAAAGGGTAAAATCATATAAGATTGAGAAGTACCTGAAGAAGCATTGACGCCTTTGCACACAGGACTCCACCAAAATTAACAAGCTTTTCAGGTCAAAAATTGGGTGCTACTAAACTATATTAACAATCTTTTCAGGTAAAAAATTGGGCGTCGATTACAAACGTATGAAATGTCAATGTTAATGTCCATGGTGCATTTATAAAAAGGTTTAATCGCATATACTTTGATAGTTAGTTTCTTAATAAACCACTGCGTAACACATGCTAAATAGCCTTGAGACTCGAATCCAATTACAGTTTGCCACGTAACAGCAGAAAAGTGGAATAATTTGGAAAAGAGTAATACAATCCAAGCATATGTTAGATTATTACAATCCTAGAAACCTAACAATAGAATAACTCCTGTTATTTGTTTACAACTTCAATCAAACTGTGTGTGTTTACGGTAAAAAATAGTTGCTACTGTATTGGATTCACAAACTGTTTGTTTACAATTTCAATTTAATTGTGTGTGTTTATTTATTTACAGTAAATTGTACTATAAACAAAATCATTATTAATCTAAAGGCATTCAATGAACCATAGACATGCCTATTCAGAATTGAAATATAGTTTCCAGTTAATAATTTTAGTCCCTCAATTCAAAATTCAAACTTTTTTACTTATTTTTTCGTGATATCTTAGTATGTGTTATCAAATGCACTTTACAATATTAACGTCCTAGAATATTCAAGTTAGATGAAGTACTCAAAAGAGGCTATCTATCTATCTGTAGTTCAAATGTATGTAAGAAAGGCCATTAGGAAAGATCAGATAGGCATATGTCGGATATTTCCTTCGTAAGAAGGAAAGAGAATGTAGGAGTTTTAAGATTAGTCCTTCTAGTAAAATAAACTTTTTGTTTTTGTTTTTCTGCGTCTTAAATAAATGTGTACTGCTCCAGTCTTCTCGAGGATTTAACAGATTTTCCATCATGATCAAGTCATTTGGATTCTATTTTGGGAACGTAAAAAAATCTCCCCAGCATTTGGAAGTCCATCTTTGCGAATCACAAATGATCGTTTATTTTCATGATCTAGAATTGCTATCTTAGTTGGTGTGCTGAGATATATTTTGTCCACCTGATGAGCAAAAATGGCATTGTAAGTATGAAAATATTTTGTAGAAGAGGGAAAGAAGAAATAGACGAATCTTTTTCCAAGCCTACTTCTGATTCAAAAGTTATAGCATCCCCTTGTTCAGTAAATCACTCATTATTCTGCAAATTGTCAAGATAATTGTGTCTCCAATCCTTCTGCCCGAACTTCACTGTATATAAACAAGAACGGTAATAATAAGATGATTCAAAAGTGTAGATTAAAGATGTGGAATTACAGACGTCATAGATTCACGCACAAATTTAACATTATGAAGAGAATATATGAAACTATACTATAATAATTTAACTAGACGGAGCAGTGATGGAACAATTCTTCACGTCAATGCATATTATTATATGGAACTATAATCATTTAGAATTTTATCTGAATTCCAAGATGTGTCTAGAGGCGGGTTTTTTGCCTAATTGTTTTCAATCAATACAAATATCTTATGGCAATAATAAGTCAACATTAGCTTTTTTCATATATGTGGTTGGATACCACATCTGTGTAATATTTCATTTAATTTAAGCCTCATGTTATCGTGAAGTCCATTATAAGAACAAAAAGTAGAAACTCCAGTTATTATCCTTAAATACATGAAAAACACAAAATAAAATCATTACGTCTATACATGTGTGTCACTATTGAGTATTACACCCTATTAATCAATTTATAAGAATAAGTTAATTAAATAATTGAGTATTACACCCCATTGAGGCCCAAATTAAACCGATATGCATAGTATCAGTGACATAATGGAAATGTGAAGTATCTTATTTAGCATGACAATCATCAAAAACATCATATTCATTTCTTGTACCTTTTATCCATCTCTAAACCCACACTCGCTAATGGTAAAGTCACCAGAAACAGAACACCCAGTGGCGGCATTTGGATTGGAAGCTAGGGACACATGTGGGGTTATCTCTCCATTAACCTCCCTAGAACGACAACGAGTGATAAGGATGTGAGATTTAAAGTGTTGTGTTTTGAAAAATGTCAATCGGACCTTCACATGGTCAAGAACAAATGGGGAACCACTAAGTATCTTATCGTCCCTGGGCATGAACTTGTGGGCATAGTGACTGAAGTTGGTAGAAGAGTAGAGAAGTTTAAAGTTAGGGACAAAGTCGGTGTGGGTTTCATGGTCAATTCGTGTCCTTCTTGTGAAAACTGCAATAAGGATCTCAAAACCTACTGCCCCAAACAAATACTCGCATACACTGCTCCCAACATTGATGGAACCTTTACATGTGGAGGTTACTTTGATAGCATTCTTGTCGATGAGCACTTCGGGGTCCACTGGCCCAAGAATTTGCCTCTTGATTCTGGTGAACCTCACATTCCAGTGTGTCGGGATCACTATGTACAACCCACTGAGCTATTATGGGATTGACAAGCTTGATATAAATATTGGTGTGGTAAGTTTTAGTGGAATGGGACATGTGGGTGTGAAGTTTGCCAAGGTATTTGGAGTTTTAAGTTATAGTTATAAAAACTAATCTATGGACTGAGTAGCGTTCTGAGGACCGGTCATACTCAAAAACCGTTGGATATCGTAGGAATGTTTTGTTGCATTCATTCCCACTCAAACTTAAAAGTAAACAATAATAATTTTACGCTAGATTCTTTGATGTCTCAAATGGATTCTAATACTTTATCATGTCTTGAGGGAGTTCTCAACTACACTTGATAACATTTGTGAGTCATTTACCTTAGATATGGAATAATTCAGTACTTTATCTTCTTAACAAATAACGTGAATACAATAATTAATAATAAGAAAGAGTAATATATGTTTCTCTAGAACCCAAACAATAAACATAAGATAATAAATGTTGAACTGAATAAATTACCAACAATGTAAATTAATGAACAACTGATCATGATTTACTATGAATGTGGAGAAGTACAAAGAAGACTAGAGCAACAAAGACGCAACATAAACACATACCCTCCTTTGACTTAGAAGTATTTAACTGAAATAAATTGGGAGCATAAAGACAAAGACCAAAATTTCAAAGACGATGAACTGTATAATGGTTGAATTTGGAATTTACATGGAAATTAAATAGAGTGGACATAAATGTCCTTACATCCAATATCAAAATATAACATAATTATCACATACCCAATACGGTTTTCCAGGATGCGGTGCCATAGAGGCTCTAATTAACTTCTTGCTGCTGCACGAATGGAAAAAAACAAGTCCACAATTATAACAGTTATGGCGCTTTCGTTTGAAATCTAATGGCATCCAGAACACATAGATGACAAAGAATGGACTGAACCACTGGCAGAATTAGTTGGTCACCACCATCCTAAAACAACTAGTGATCTTATTTGATAGTATTAAGGAAAATTGTGACTACACACATAAGTACATGATTATCGACACACACACACACACACACACACACACAAATATATATATATATATATATATATATATATATATATATATATATATATCAATTATTATGTGTGTGCACAAGCACACAAGTAGGAAACAGTACCTTCTGAAAGCTATCACCACTACAAATGGAGAATTCAAAGCGGAGCTTCTTCGTGTGTATATTCTGGGACTAGTAGCTCTAGATGGGATTCCATCACTCCTTGATTCTATTATCCATTTTTGTTGATGTCCCTATGAATTTAATTTCTTCAGAACATTAAACCATACCTAAGCTTCATTTTTATCCTTACAGATCTGGAATAAAAAAATATATAAATCCAACAAGATACTAAGGTAGGCTTTGGACAAGCACATATGCATATTGTATATTGATAAGGGTATACAACAAATCCATTATTATAACAAATTAGCCCATATGAAAAAGCACACAATGACCTGACATAATCTAATCAGATACCATTTTAAAACAGCCAAGAGCAAATGCACGCATCTCCTTCTGATCTGCAGATTTCATTCTGATACCTATGGATTGAACCTCTACTCAAAACCCACGAACACTAGCCATATTAGTGAATTTGAAGCCATCCCATAGTGTATAGCCTATATAAATGCGTTATCCTTCTCTTTAAGTGAATTCATTGACGTTAATAACATACTTTGGAGAGATTAAAAGATTTGGAGAATGATAGTTTAATTCGTTGCATTTTACATTAAGAAGAATCACACAATCAATAGAGACGCTTTGCTTTGAGTTCCTAAAAGTTACTATTATAAAACTAAGAAGCAGGTAGTTGGTGAATATTGGTTGGTAAGTGCAATGAAAATCATTAACCATACAAAGACAAGGCTATGAAAATCATTAACCATACAAAGACACGGAGATGAAAATCTCGGATAAGCTAACTTAACTCTAACATCTGCAGACGGTGAAAAACACCCCCAAAACAAAGGACCTTAAAAAAAATCCTCTTTTTCCTTTCTCTTTTTGTTTATGAAAAGGGAGGGGGGGATGTACAAAGTTAACAAGAAAGAAATTAGTACGCAAGCAAAGGCTAGGATGAATAACCAATCCCAACAATCGAATGTATAATTCACGTGCATAAATAAGCCCTTGCATATGCATACACAACTCGTATAAAATAATCCTCCAAATATTACATATACAAAATCTAAAATACATATATATTTTTCACATGAATAAATATTACAACAAAATAACATTCATATGCTTCAAACTTCATGTTTCAAGTTAAGTGCCCTTTTTCTATTTCATTTCTAAAGCTATCAATAAAAAAAAATCAATACAAAATTGAAATCTAATACCATCCATGGCATTTAATCATCAACTTGCATCACCCCACCCCACCACACCCATACAAGCGTATGTCCACTGCTCACATTCATAACAACAAATGCATTTATTTTTCTCCTTTCTAACTATTTTTTTTATTTTTTTAAATTGACTAGATTGCAATAAGAAAAGTTAAGTTATTCCAAACAATATAAGAACAAAATCATCTTGACAGGCATTACTGAGAAATCAAATCCATCAATCATCCAAAAGACAATATTAGATATCTTGCTGAAGGAGAAAAATATTCGACTCTAACCAAATATCATCTGCAGATCATCACAATATAGATTCATTTTTCTCGAGTTTCTTTTAATTTCTACTCTATTTCACACATTGTAATAAAGTTTTTAACAATGCTACTAACAGTTCAAAGGGAACCAAAACTATAACAATCAAGCAATCAAAGAGTTGCAGTCACTATTCAATCTAAAAATTGATCAAAAATCCTACTCTTAATTTCAATTTCACAATTCATATAAACGATGCATTAGCATGTAACGCAACAATGAAAAAACAACTCGAGTGATATATACACAAGCATATGTAACAAAATATCTAATTCATATTTGAGCAAAACACATTCAATTGATTCAATTAAACATATCAAAATTGAAATAATGAGAGAATGAAAACAAACCTTATCTTCACATTTACTTTCAAATATCACTAAAAAATGTAACATAGGCATTGTAACATAGGTATAATTGATTTCAATTATCATTTATCAAATATCACTAAGTAGTACACATACAATATGTGCATATATATACAGTATATCAAATACATACACACATTCATAATATTATTTAATAATTTATGGTCTATAAGAGTGTAAACACAGGACTGAACTAGTTCCAATATGACAAATGAATTTTTTGTGACAAATCCATATAACCTAATGTGCATCTTCTGCACAACCAATCACATTCCAGTTAATCATATTCGGCAATAGAATACAAAATATGGAAAATAGCAACTGAAGTGACTAAACAAAATCAACGATTATAAAAAGAATCAAAACTTCACATTGTTGTTTTTACTTTTCACACCCAATGTCCACTTTTAGTCCCAAAACGAATGTCTACTAGTTAATTCCGAGAATCGGGAGTCCGATGAGGACTGTGACACTTCCAATAAGTTACGTATGCACCTCTTAGGGTGTTTGTTGGTCTGTCTAGGCCACTTGATTTTTGTTTTAAGTTTTCACCCTCTAAATCCCATTTTAGCCCCAAAGTGAAGACTAGCTAGTCAATTTCAAAAACCAGGAGTTCGATGAGACGAGCCACTTCCAACAAGTTACTTTTTAACTCTAGGGTGTATATAACTCTATCCGGTCCACAAGATTGTTTTATGATTTTCCCCACCTAAGTTCCATTTTTAAACCCAAAACAAATATCTACTAGTCAATTTTGAAAAATTGGGAGTTTGTGACTCTCTTCGAAATACTTGGTTGCTATTTTTAGTTTTTGCCCTTTAAATTATATCTTTAACCCCAAAACAAGTGTAACTAATCAATTTCGAAAACCAAGTCCAACGAGGACACAGTGACTTCTCTTACTTTATCTTGGTTTCTTTGGGGGTATCTATCTCTCTATCAGGCTACATCGTTGTTATTTTCAATTTTATATGGGGTTGGATAACGTTAACGATCTTTTCAACGGTGATGCATGTTTAAATTAACTTGGGTCCATCACTTACATCACAAAATAAAATCATAATTGAATAGTAAATCAAAGTGATCGCGTGAACTACTTGCAAAGGACATGATTTAATTAACACAAACAAATATATCAATAATTCTAACTAAAATTCACCCAAAAAGTTATACAAATATTATAATAAATTAATCTTAAAACTATACAACAACAACCAATTGACAATCCGGGGTTTCAATTGTCTCACCCTCAACCTCCTATCACCACTACAAATTAATCCATTGAAAAAACTAATGATATCAAGAAATAACCAAGAATTAAAATTACCTTTTATCCACATCAATCCACATATAGAAACTATGCTCCGTATACAATATTTTATGTTGGATCCTTCTGTACAATCTTCCAACCAATATAATTAATAACATAAACCCTTTAACATGTGATAATAGCATAAAAGATAATCAAAATGGTCAACAAAAAAATTATGACTGACCCGATATTTTCAACTTAACCAGAAGCTAGGGCAATGAGGGCTAGGGTGAGGGCGGTGAAGGTGTGTGCCTTAGGCGTGCGGATGAGGCCTATGCGTGGATTTTTTGCCGAGTGAAGAAAGATATTTCTTTTCCTTTTTTCTATTTTCTCACTAATAGAAAGGTGGAGAAGAAGTGGGAACGAAAAAAGAGAAGGGGGAATCCAATTTGTTATTAGTCGTCCCTTAAGGTATCGCTTTTGAGACGGCTATTAACATGTAGTCTCATTAAGTATATTTTTTGAGATGGGTAAAATTATTTGTCTTAAAAGGTACTTTTTTGTAGTGAGAGGGAAATCATGAAACATCCAGACCACAAGAACTGTGGACACATGCTTTACATAACGAGGTAAGCAAACACAAAACATAATAGATAAATTACCCCATAAATTATAACAAGAACAGTTGAAACTTCAAAATCAATTAGCAAATACCCAGTTCAAATAGTTTCACACTTCAATATTCTTTTGAAAAAAAAATTAAGCACATATAATGACTACCCAACATTGAAATTGACTACATGATAGATCAATCAACCTTCAACATTGCTATTATTTATTAATCAATCATACTGTGGATTTGAAGAAATTAGAATCATATTTAAGCTAAAAACATAAGTAATAAACCTAGAGAACAACAATATTAAAGTTCCAAAAGAGTGAGAATACTTACACAAAATCTGAAGCAGGAGACAATCGATGCGGGTAAAAGAAGGGTGGGATGTGGGATGTGGGATGTGGTTGTTGTGGGATAAGGGAAACGACTCCATGATAATCGTACAGATAGAGTTGGGGAGAAGTGGGTAATCTCCAAAATTTGAGATTGTTACGCCTCTTTTCCTCCAAATTGCTTCTCCCTGTTAGTACTTTTCTCAAAATGGGTCATAAATAATTAAAAAATTATTAAAAATTATTAATTTTATAAAATTATATTTAATATTACCACGTATATAAAACTGTCATAAAATATAAATATATTATATGACAGTTAAAATATTACTGTCATAACATATCGTATTAATATGACCCAATAAATATACACGTCTCATAATTATTTGTTTAAAAGAAAAATGGGTCATAATTGTGAAATAATGATATTTATTATGACTGTTTAATTAAAATGGTCATAAAATTGAATTTTAAAAATGTCATAAAAGGGAATTTTTCTAGTAGTGGCATCCCTGGATATAATCCTCAGGTTGGGCGTCCATGTGACTGGTGATAAGCACCCAAAACTGTACAATTTATACCCCGAATAGACGTACTTTAGTTAATAATTCTCGGCAATATGGGTCTTATGCACTTAAATATTCATTGTACAGGCTTAATTGCAGTTGCGGTGTTAAAAGCTATATTTCAAGGCAATTTGCATTAAAATGGTGCTATTTCCCAATCCCATATCCTACCCTATCCTAAACCTAGCCCAAAGAATCACCCCAAGCTTGTGTGTGTTTAGTTTGTCCCTTTTTTATATTTTTTATATTTTTAGTTTGAGTCATTTTTATTTTTAGGATTTATTTCATATTTATTTAGTATTTTCTAGGTTTTATTTTATTTTATTAGTATAATTTTATTTTATTTTTATTAGTTTTTAGTGTAGTCTTGTTTTATTAGGATTAGTTTTTAGGAGTTTATTTTTAGTTTATTAGGTTTTGTATATTTTTAGGACTTCAATTTTCATTTAGATTTTAAGTTTTTATTTCTTTTGTTTTATTTTAGTTTTTATATAAGCTTACGATTTTATTTTTTAGTTTCAATATTTTTATTTTTTAGTTTGTTTTATTTTTAGTTAGATTTAATTTTTATTATTTAGTCTTTATTTTTTTAAGGGTTCAAATTAAGCACACACACAACCCCACCTACACACTATTCTACACAAACAAAACCCTCATACTCACTCACACCCCAATACCACACACTCACACCTCATGCTCCTCTCACCATTTCCATGCACACTCATGTCCATTCCCAAAAATACACCTAGCTCCATGCCTATTATAAAAAGAGGATGGAAAACCCCACTTGAAAAGAGCATTTAGATAGCAATTTTTAGAGAGAGAATTGTAGAGAGATAAACATCATTTTGTAAATAGTTTTTTTTTTTGTTTTTATTTTTTAGAGATTTGGTGAGATTTAATTGTGAGTAATTGAATTTTATAGAAGATGATAGAGTTCAAATTACCAATTTCAAGGAGACTTGTTGAAGATTTATTCTCTTTCTCTACTCTTTTATTTTTATATGCCTTTGATTATTTGTCCATCATGTTTAATATCATGTTAGGCTAAATCCTCTTTCAAGGGGCGGAGGGAAACCCTTATTTGATGTTATTTTAGTTTAATTAGTTTCATTACTTGAAAATTCCCTTTGAATGTTATTTTTGATCCCTCGCCCTTAAATTTACGCCTCGAGAGAGGGTAAATAATTTTCGAGAGAAAATCGAAATTCTAGTTATAATACCCATTTTAGATTCGAACTAGAGATAGGGGTTTCTTAAGTGGGGTATTATAACTTGAATTTCAACTCTAAATTTATTTTCTAAGATTGACATAAATTTTAATTGATCGATCCTAGCGGGTGATTAATTAAAAGGAGTGTGAATCTATTTTCTAGAGTTGTGGGGTGTAAACTTAATTTTCTAAAAGCTTACTATTAAAATTACATTTGCAACGAGAGTTGATTTGTAATTTTGATATTAATTTGGGAGAATTCAATTAATTAAATTAATTAGAATAGCTAAAATATGTGGTGTAATCACATTCCTTGATTATTCTCACAATTATTTACCTCACCTTATCTCTTATTTTAGTTTAGACTTTATTTTTCATTTTAGTAAGTTTCTAGTTAGTTGTTATCATATCACATTTAGTTTAGTTTAGTTTAAATTATCACCTGACCCAATTGTTTTAATATTTGAAACAGCTAAAAAAGTAAAAAAGTGAAAAAGAACAAAAAGAAAATGAAAAGTGAATTACAATTGTGTTCCCTTTGCTTTACCCCTTCAGATGTTGATTGATACCCTTACTTACCTCTACAATTAAGATTGTTATATTTGTAGGTATTTGAGGATTTTGATTAACTTGGCTTGCAACAACGACATACAAAAGCAAAGTTATCAAATGGCACCGTTGTCGGGGATCTAAAAGTCAAAGTTATCAAATGGCATCGTTGCCATTATTGGGAGCGTGAAGCACTTGGAGCGGATTCAATTTTGCAGTTCATTTATTTTTTGCACTTTTTTTATTTTTTGTACCATTTTTATATTTTTAGAAGGCTTGTATTAGGAATTTTTATCGTTGCTTGTATTGTGGTGCATAGAGACACCTTTATTTTATTTTTCATTTAAATTTGTAATAAATCGAAGACAAGCATGATAAGGAAACCGAACAAGGTAGAGAGAGGGCGTCCATTGACAAGGATTTAGAAGCCTCTCTACCTTGGGTCGGTAGGACTCCCGGGGCCGACTGAGATAGGCGTAATCTCCCTCCGGTCGACTCAAATTTTTCGGCACCCCACGACCTAAAAACCGTGGGAGTTATATTTTTTACACCCCCGCGCCTCTCATGTTAGCGAGTCAATTACTTTGTGTGATTTGTGTGCTCTTACTTGATTTTATTCTCTCATTTATTTTCGAATGGTGTGATGAATTAATTAATTAAGACCTACACCCGGTCACTCACGAGAAGGGATTTCATCACCTGACTCACTCGCTTACCATTGTGTGCTACCCTAGCCATCACTAAATTTAAAATCCATTCACTAGGTAGCCCACTAGGAGAAAATTTTACAAAGGTGATCACTCAAATTTCCGTGAATTGTTATCATCCGTGGACTTAATTAAAATTTGAATACCCTTTCACTAAATTTAAAGATAAAAATTGGCTATGTGCTAGTTAGGAAATCTTCTTCAATTATGTGTGTGTCCAATTTCATTTTTCGGTAGTCGAATTTTAGTGAGTTCGTCCAAATTCAAAGAGTTCATATTTTTCCCCACCCTTTCATCCAAAAAATCCAAAAATATTTTGTTCCTTTGTTTTTCAAAAATTCAAAAATATTTTCTTTCCTTTTGAAAAAATTTACAAAATCCAAAAAAATATTTTCTCTCCTCATGGCCGAAGAACGTCCTTTACGAGACTACTTTGATCATTTCCCATTGACACGCGACATGTGTGAGAGTGATCCCGAGCCATCTCTTTATGATATTTTTAATGGTTTCACCTCTCTCACGAGTGCCCTTATACTCTTGACCCACCCATTCATGCACCTCATATTCCATCACCCTCCGTGTCAAGTGTCAGCGTGTCTCATCATTTGTTGTGCACCCACTGTTATTATGTCGATCATATGTCCCATGAGTTCCCTTACATTCCATATCCATTCGAACCCACCATGGAGCATGTGTATCCATATGACAATGTTTCGGAACCCACTTCGGCCCATTGTCACGATATACCTAAACCCGAGTTGTGTGAGTCCCCCAGTTATTCATGGAGGCTTGATCACCCTTCCATGCAATACAAATCCCAACCCGATGTTGTGGATCCTCACACATTCCAACAGTTATCATGGAAACCTTGTCCACCTGTTCACGACCAATTCCCTCACTATGCACCCCATGATTATCAACCCTTTGTCCATCACAAAAGCGATCATTTCTTGTATGATGAACTTGACCCCACTCCACCCACTTCATTTGAGTATTCTCCGTATAGTCATGATGGTAGCGAGTTGTGTCCACCTCAACCATCTCCACCACCCATCACTCCACCATCATCCACCTCCGCTCTTGAAAGCCTCTTGCAACAGTTCATACTCGAGCAAGAGCAAGCCAGTCAAATTCAAACTCAAGCTCTCCAAAGGCTTGAATTAGACTATGCGAGAGAGTCATACATTCCCATGGCTCCACCCATCGTTGCAACCGAGTGTCATGATGATGTGTCCTCTTGTAACACAGATTTTGAGCATGACCAACCCTACTACCCCGAGAATCTTGAAGTTGAGACCATCCCATGGTCCGAGTCCCAAGTCGATAATTGTGTTGACTTACCTTTCATTAGTGAGCCTGATCCGATCCCGTCAAATCCACATGAACCCATCATTGCGGTTCCCACTCCCGAAATATCCAAAAATTCGCGAGAGCTTTTACCTTATGCCCCAATTGCTTTTGTCTTTGACATGACCATATCTTTTAGGTTCGCTTCGGCTACGAGTGCTCACCATTGTACCGAGATAGCGTCAGAAATGGTTCCCACCTCTCTTGATATGGATCCTACCCCATCATATTTGGCTCCCCTTGATCTGAATATTGATGTTGATTCATCTATCTTGGATCTTAATGTCTCGTTAGACCCTTTCACCATATCGGATGGCGACATAATGGTGGATAAGTTGATCACTCACTCGTTTATTTCCACACTTACTCCTGCGAGTTCCCTTGTGGATCACTCCGCGCCTCATGAGGAGTATTTGTCTCCCACTCTTGAGTTGGATCATCTTCCTCCACCATTTATCAAACTCGATCCACTATTTATCCCACCCGACCCACCCATTGTCCTTTCCACCCCACCACCTGGTTTGGATCTTGATTTTACACATTTTAAGTTTTCATCTACATTTTTAGATCCTCACCTAACACCATCCTCCACCTTCCACGAGAGTTATGGTGATACTCTCCACCGTGACACCGAGTTTGTTCCTCCATGCCCGCCGCTCTCTTTTGGTGTTGATTTTTTCCATCGATAGCTCCCTGGTGTGTCACGGCACGACCATTATCATCGCCCATTCATAGAACGATCGTGTGATTTCTCTAAGCCCCACCCCATCACTATTTCCAAACCCTTCTTCCTTCCCATCCAACTTGAGCACCATTCTTATAGGGCCCTAATTTACCTCACCTTTCGGCTCAATAAGGCCCGTGATCGGTGCCTAGTCACCCTTACCCTAATTCCCACCCGCCCATGGTCCACCGATGCTTTGCATCGTGTGATGCACTTTTCCATACAAGTGCATTGACCCGTTTTAGCCTCTATCCAACAAGACTGACGCTTCAGTCTTGTTTGGGGGTGATTCTCATCACCCAATTTTTCTTCCACCTCGAGCTTTCCTAGTTCCTATCTTTAGGGTGAGAATGGTTCGTTATGGTTGAAAACATTAAACTTAGTGCTACCGGGAGGCAGCCCGCGTTTCTTGTACTAGTCTCATCCTGTTTGGGGGTGGTGTTTCACATCACCCAATGATTTACCATGTTATGGACTTGTACACATTTTTTCTCTTATTCAGGTTTATTTTTGGCTTCATCTGTCCACTTCATTAGCGGTTCATTATGGTAATATATTTCCTACCTTATGCTCTCAATTTTAAAAATTATTTTACTTAACATCAAGAACGATGTTCCTTTTTGTTTGGGGGTGTGGAATTTTATCAAAATCGTACCTCTTTTGAAAAATTTTGATTTTTAAACCTGATTTTTAAAATTTCGTGCAGTTTCTTTCATCTCATTTATTGATGTGAATTTTCAACCATCCATCTTTTAAATCTAGGAATCAAGCTAGAGAATATTTTTATAAATAGCTTATGTAATACATAACAAGGTATGTTGCACCATAAATTTCTAGACTCAACAAAATTTGCGCACTTATCACGTCATTACGTTTAGAGTTGAGGAGTATTACAATTCTAAAGAGAACCTTAAGGATCACTAGTGGAGACTTTAGCTTGTGAGATTCGTGCATTTCGCCCTTTTAGAGTGTTTTAAGCAATCTCCGAGTCACAAGTTGATTCAACTTCCTTTGGGTCCGCATTTAATTATTGTATGATCTCATTATTCTTCACTAAATGTTTGGCTTGATCACTGAGAACGACATCACTTTTGAGTTGTAAGAAATATGTGTCTTTAAATTTGTCCCGATAGCCAATTTTTCATCCATACACCTTTCACTTTTCCATATATCATCCCCATTACATTCCTATATTCTTCCATATTCCCATTTATTCCCCTCATCATCCATACACATTCCCCACCACATTCACACATCATCCATCATATTGAGAAAAAGAGTGTAATTTCAAATGTAAATGTTTTTATTGTTGGTTTTAAAAGAAAAAAGAGAGAAAAGAAAAGAAAGAGAGTTTGTAGTTAGTAGTTGGTTTTGAAATAAAGACATTTGTTCTTCATAGTACACTCTTCTCACTCATCCATTATACATCCATCATTTTGCACATCCATCCTATTCTACCTCACCTCATACCACGTACCTCATTTTATTTCCCCCTCACCCATAATCATCCAAATTTTTCCTAGGTGTTCGGGAAAATGATAGTCAACGTGGTGAATAACTCGACGTTCTCACTATAGTGATTAGCATTCCTTTCATGAGATCACTTTTATTTCTTATTGTTCGTTCTTTCTTATGTGTGTGTGAGACGTTTGAACTTGCTTACATTTACTCACCTCCTCACACACAAGATCCATACACTGACCCTAATCTCAAGAGTTCGTTTTAGAGAGAGATATCTAGTGATATTTGAAGTTGAAGCGTTGATTCCGAAAAGGCAATCTAGGAATTACTCTTGTGATACTCGACCCATTTTGACAGATTCACATCACACACGTTGAGTTCTAAGAAGGATGTGCCTTGTGTATTTACTTAACTTAATCTTTTAACACATTCTAGCTTGTATTTCTCAAATCATTTATCTCATGATGGATTGTGTGATTATTCTACATCTAATAAGAGATTGACTACCTTTCAATAAATCTTTGCAAATAAGAATTTTGTGGGTATATTCCCTGCAAACCCTCACGAGACACAACTCGTCCTATAGGTAAACCTATAGGTTTAAAGGTTTGTTGCACATGCTAAGTAAAATCGCAAGTGCCCGCGAAAGTGATACACTTTTGGCTTCTTATCTTTCTCTTTCTCTCTATCTTATTGCTCGAGGACTAGAAACTCTCTGTTTGGAGGTGGTGTGATAAGCACCCAAAACAGTACAATTTATACCCCGAATAGACGTACTTTAGTTGCTAATTATCGGCAATATGGGTCTTATGCGCTTAAATATTCATTGTGCAGGCTTAATTGCAGTTGTGGTGTCAAAAGCTATATTTCAAATCAATTTGAATTAAAATGGTGCTATTTCCCAATCCCATATCCTACCCTAGCCTAAATCTATCCCAAATCATCACCCCAAGCCCGTGTGTGTTTAGTTTGTTCCTTTTTTATATTTTTTATATTTTTAGTTTGAGTCATTTTTATTTTTAGAATTTATTTTAGATTTATTTAGTATTTTCTAGGTTTTATTTTATTTTATTAGTATAGTTTTATTTTATTTTTATTACTTTTTAGTGTAGTCTTATTTTATTAGGATTATTTAGGAGTTTATTTTTAGTTTATTAGATTTTATATTTTTTAGGACTTTAATTTTCATTTAGATTTTAAGTTTTTATTTCTTTTGTTTTATTTTAGTTTTTATATAAGCTTAGGATTTTATTTTTTAGTTTTAATATTTTTATTTTTTAGTTTTTTTTATTTTTAGTTAGATTTTATTTTTATTAGTTAGTCTTTATTTTTTGTAAGGGTTCAAATTAAACACACACACACAACCCCACCTACACACTATCCTACACACAAACAAAACCCTCATACTCACTCACACCCCAATACCACACACTCACACCTCATGCTCCTCTCACCATTTCCATGCACACTCATGTCCATTCTCAAAAATACCCCTAGCTTCATGCCTATTATAAAAATAGGATGGAAGACCCCATTTGAAAAGAGCTTTTATATAGGAATTTTTAGAGAGAGAACTGTAGAGAGTTAAACACCATTTTGTAAATAGTTTTTTTTTGGTTTTTTATTTTTTAGAGATTTTGTGAGATTTAATTGTGAGTAATTGAATTATATGGAAGATGATAGAGCTCAAATTGCCAATTTCAAGGAGACTTATTGAAGATTTGTTCTCTTTCTCTACGCTTTTATTGTATATGCCTTTGATTATTTGTTCATCATGTTTAATATCATGTTAGGATAAATCCCCTTTCAAGGGGTGGGGGAAAACCCTTATTTGATGTTATTTTAGTTTAATTAGTTTGATTACTTGAAAATTTCCTTTGAATATTATTTTTTATCCCTCACCCTTAAATTTACGCCTCGAGAGAGGGTAAATGATTTTCGAGAGAAAATCGAAATTCTAGTTATAATACCCATTTTAGATTCGAAATAGAGATAGGGGTTTCTTAAGTGGGGTAGTATAACTTGAATTTCAACTCTAAATATATTTTCTAAGATTGACATAAATTTTAATTGATCGATCCTAGCGGGTGATTAATTAAAAGGAGTGTGAATCTATTTTCTAGAGTTGTGGGGTGTTAAACTTAATTTTCTAAAAGGTTACTATTAAAATTACATTTGCAACAAGTGTTGATTTGTAATTTTGATATTAATTTAGGAGAATTCAATTAATTAAATTAATTAGTTAGAATAGCTAAAATTTGTGGTGTAATCTCATTCCTTGATTGTTCTCACAATTATTTACCTCACTTTATCTCTTCTTTTAGTGTAGACTTTATTTTTCATTTTAGTAACTTTCTAGTTAGTTGTTATCATATCACATTTAGTTTAGTTTAGTTTAGTTTAGTTTAAATTATCACCTCACCCAATTGTTTTAATATTTGAAAAAGCTAAAAAAATTAAAAAAGGGAAAAAGAACAAAAAGAAAATAAAAGGTGAATTACAATTGTGTTTCCTTTGCTTTACCCCTTTGGATGTGGATTGATACCCTTACTTACCTCTACACTTGAGATTGTTAAATTTGTAGGTATTTGAAGATTTTGATTAACTTGGCTTGCAACAACGACATACAAAAAGCAAAGTTATCAACTGGACACCTAAAATGCTATGGAAAATATTTTAAGACGGGTCATAGCCCAAGTAAAATATGTTGAACATTTTTAGGAAGTAGTTAATTTGCAATTAATTAAATATATATGCATATTTTTCATATTTAAGCTAGTTCCACACTCTCTTGAGGTATAACTCACCCCACATCTAATGTGCACACCTAATGCTTGCCTTCTAACCTCACTAGTTACGCTACCTCACCTAACTAGCCTTATTACACCTCTTTCTATCACACTACCCTAAGACGAATATTCTTACTTTGATTTTTAAGTTATCTACTCATTAACTTATTAATCAGTTCAACTATATTAAGTCATATAACGTTCACACTAGTTATATAAGAAGTCCATTTTTAATCGTATAACTTTCACACTAGTTATATAACATATACATTCACACTTATGTGCTAATCTCGTATATAATTATCTACTCATATTACATATGTACTAGTATACTACAACATTCACACACATGTCGCATATAATAACCATTCATTTCGAGTAATAACTCACTGGATGCTTTCTCTAAAATGCTATCATATCCCAGGTATTCTCACTGAAACCCGGTTACCTCAAGTCGGGCTCACTCACGAACTTGGGTAAAAGTATCGCAAACGTAGTGGAGGTGCTGACATTCTCCGAGAAAATGAGACTAAATCATACCCAAAGTGTCTCACTTCATAAAATAAATCACACAATAAAACATCAGGTGATATGACCTAGGGATTATACTCTCCCTGCTATCACAAGTCAGGGGATTCACCCACATGGCACAACCTCCCATGATAACACTAGATGGTAATGTATTCCTATAAATATCATTCACACCGATATCTATAATAATACATAAACCTACATATATATATATATATATATATATATATATATATACGTGTGTGTGTGTGTGTGTATGTATGTATATAACATTAATTAAGTCCGACTAACCCATTCCTAACTCTCCTAGCACTAGCCTATAATAACCGAGTCTATCTATCCGAATCAAATTTCTCTTTATAATACTGGTTCACAATTTGGGTTTATTCACTCTACCCAAAATTTCATCCCAGTATACGAAATTCTCTCAATTTCATAATATATCCATAATTGTCCTGGCCTTAAAATTCTCCCAAATTGGCTAACCACTCACTTACTATAGCCTACTGAAATTAAATAGGTTCCTCCCCATATTTTAGAAACAACACAAAAGTCCCACCGATAATTAATTGCGCATTTAGGGCACAACACACAAACAATCTCATTTTTCTACGCAACCGAATCAATTCGACCTTAATTCAAATCGATTTGCCTTGCCGAAGAGATTCAACTAGGAACCGAATCGATTCTCTATGAACAGGTCTTCCTCTTTGCACTCTCTGTTAAGAAATTCACCATTGCTAACCCGTAAAGCTTTTTGTTTGTTCTCGACACTTCACCCAATCAAATTCAGCATTTAATTTATACAACAACAGGTCCTAATCATCCTAGAAACCATTGATCATCATCAAATCAACTCATCATCCAATATTTCCCTATTTGGGTTTTTCTCAAGGTTTCAATTCAATTGTTCTCAACTGAGATTCTATAATCCAAAATTAAACATCATCATCTACTGGGTTTGTCATAAAATTCAGATTACTGCAACCTAGAATCGTATAGCATCATAATTATCACTTTTACATTACAAAGTGCCCAATTTAATGAAAACCCATTTTTATACGAAAACCCACCCAAAATGAATTTTCAATCGCATCCACTATGATGTGAATCGAAATATTGCAATTTAGATTTAAAGCAAGTTAACCACTTGCCTAATTATATTCGTAGGGTCAGATTCCTTTTATGAAGAGGATGAATTTGACACAAGCACCTCAATCCCTCTTCAAATTGGCTCCTAAAAGCTCCCCACTTCCTTCCTCATTTATTTTCTACAGATGTAAGATTTTTTATTTGAGTGATGGCTGCCACTAACTTTATACTTTAGGTTTAATATTGCTAATCCCGAAATTAGGCTTATGGGCTAAGCCCAAATGACCCAAACACCCCCGTGTGGCCCTAATTATACTTAAAAATATCCCAAGACCTAATTACTACTCCCAGGTACTCTATTCTGACTATCTCTCCCTATCCAGAATCAACTGTGAACTGAAAATCATCATTTGAGTCACTTTACAACAATTTCCCATCTCGACCTCAATATAGTCTATACACGACTCCCGATTGAGATATAGCAAAATCTCACTATTTAACTCGTCACGACGTATAATAATAGTCATCTATTATTTACTACACACTTATTAAATATTGTTCCATTTATATTAATCATTATTTCTCCCGATTTAAATTTAAATAAACTCATAACAATTAATTCAATTAAATTACGACACACTTGTAATTTATATTTAACCAAATTAATTAAATATTTAATGCTCAGAAATAGGGGGTGTTACATGTTCATGGTAGGCTTTCGCCTTCCTTTGCACCTGTCCATTATGGAAATTATTTATTAAATTGGTGTTGCTCCATCCCAATTGACTCTGAATGCTTGAAGGATCCTTTATGAAACGGCTCATTTGTGGAGGGCCTCTTATGATGAAGATCTTCCAGCTGAGATCTTCTAAACTTATTACACAATTATAACTATGAAATCCAACCCATATTATTACCATTTTATGGCTTGTCTCCCTGATCGAAAATTATTCACCTCAATCTGACTTCCAATACTTTGGCATGGGTGTGGACCCCCGAGAGACACTTCATAACAAAATATTTTCATTCTCATTAAAATTTCATACCTTACAGTCGTCTTTAAATTATTCTCTTTCAAATATAGGTCGATACTAATCTTTTTTACTAGGATCTTTGTAGACCGTGTAGCCAAATTTTCAGACGAATTTTGGGCAATAGTAGAACCAATCTTAGAAAATTTCCTTTCCCATCTTCAAATGAAAGATACATGGACGACTCACACTTAACAACTATAATTACATCCCCCACACTGCAGAGGGGCCCAAGAAAAGGAAAGAGGTTAATGGTGGAACCTTGACCCCTCCTCTTCAATAATAAAAGAAGAAAAAAATAGCCAGACAAGACTGGTTGTTGAGAATCTCAACCTCTAGCAGACGATGTGACAACGGCTGCGCATCTAGCCTAACTTAGGATTAATATCGATTCCTTTTAGCTTCCCTCTTTTTATGGTGACTCATGTAAAGAATAAATCCAAAACTTTCCTATTTTCCTAAAGTATTATGTCATCTCATATATATGTACTTACTTCTTTATTTCTTGTGATTGAAGTTTATCATAGCCCTTCAAAATCTAAGTTAAAGGTGGCCGATGAGGCTAAGTCCCAATTCTCTGAGTTGAAGAGAAAGTTCGAGGACCAAAAGGATGAATATAACTCTAAGACCCAAAACTTTGGGATCGATAGAAGGAATGCCTCGCATCTGTGAGGCAAAACCACAGGAAAAAAATTGAAAAGCTTAAAACTGATCCCAAGAAGCAGAAGAAGGACGAGGATGAGCGAGTTAAGGAAACTATTGAGAAAGCCACCACAGATTTAAAGAAGGGTAATAAAACTATTTATTAGTAAGTTTCCAACCAAGGGTGTGATCTTGTCTCTAATGGTCCTTTACTGGTTGAGATTGTCACTTCCTTTAATTTTTATGATTCTGCGAGTATCACCACTATCATTAAATGTAGGCTGAGGTCGATGCTGCTGGGTTAGTGACAGTTGCGGTCGAGATGACCTTAAACACTGAGGAAGATGGGACTAAAGCGATTGGTCATTAAGAATGCACACTATTAACCCTGACGAGAACTCTACTGATCCAACTATTACTTAATCCTTAGTGGTCGATGATTAAGTTCTATTTATTATGGGAGACCATCTGTGGTCTATAGGCCTGAGTTTAGTAATTCTTCTTTATTTATGAACATTTATTCTAATGATGTTAAATATTCCACCGTACTCAAATGATGTTAGATAATTTCACCATTCTGAAATGACGTTAAATGCTAAACACATCTCAGTGTTTATACAGAGTTATGTCTTGGAGCCAAGACTCCAAAGATATTCTTATATCGCTAAAAGAGAGAGAGAGAGAGAGAGAGAGAGAGAGAGAGAGAGTTAGTTATATAACTATGTGATTCTCAAAATGTAAATTCCAAAATAGGAGACAATACTTCATATTATTTTTCTCTTTTTAATTTTTCTGCATACATAATTTCAGTACAAAACAGAAATTGCCTTTCGGCTACAACATACGAACTAACTGTTGATAATATTTCTTCAAATGGTCAGCATTCCAAAGTTTATATAATGGTTCCCCTTCAAGGTTTTCCAACTGATATGTTCCTGGGATGACCTCTTCTGTGACTCTGTAGGTCCGATGCCCATTTGGATGGATCATGTTTGTTTTTTGGATGACCTTTTTCAGTACGAGGCCCCCCATCGCGATAGACTGAGACTTTACTCTCTTATTATAAAAATTTTCATCTCTCTGTTGATAGGTTGACTATATAATGGTGATGTTTTCTTTTCTTTCTTCAATAAGATCCAAGTATAGTCTCCTTCTAGTTTTTCTTTAGGCTTATAAGTTTGAACCTCATGGCTTGGCAACCAATCTCTATTGGAATGACGAATTTTGGCCCATAGGCCAGCATGAATGGGGTTTCTCCCATTGGGGTTCTTCCTATTATCCTATATGGCCATAGAACGTTATGAAAAATCATCTATCTATTTATCTTTAGCATCTTCTAATGTCTTCTTAATTCCATCCACTATTATCTAATATGTTACCTAAATCTTCCCATTAGTTGTGGTCGGCCCGATTTTGAAAAGAACTATTTGATGTCGATCATTCTACAGTAGGCCTCCAAAGACTTATTCTTTAACTACTTTCCATTCTTCGATATTAAGGTATTGGGGAGTCTATACGGATAAATAATATTCCTCTAAATAAATTTAAAACACTTCTCCTCATGGATGGTAATCATAGCCTCGACTTTTACCAATTTGGAAACGTAGTCTATTGCGATAATCAAAAAATGAAAATTCATTATTGCTCTGGGTAAGGGATCGACCAAGTCAATCCCTTATAATGAAAAAGGACAAGGGGACGATATTGGTGAAAAAGGATGATGGGTATGATGTTAGCAAAACATTAGCATTTGTCACACTTGAAACATATTCGACCGTGTACTTGTAAAGATTGGGTCAATAATAACCCTCAATGATGATCCTTATGGATGAGGATAGTCCATCAAGCATGTATGTTTCTGAACAAGTAATTTACCTCAGACGAATGCTCATAGCTCAAGAGGTGAAAAAGAAAACCCATTTAATACAATAAATCTCCAATGATAGTGAATTTAGTTGCTCCGTATCATACTTTTCTGCACTCGACTTCATCTTCTAGAAGGTTTCCAAATCTTAAATATTATATAAGTAGGGCCATCCAAGAGGGTCTCGGATTCAAATTCATACATACCTAAATATTGGCCTCTTATCTCTCTATACTTAGCTTTAGAAGGATCTCTACAGACACTAAACAGTTGATCTCCATTTCGGTAGTTGACGCGAGCCTTGCTAGGGCATCTTCCCGCCTATTTTCATTTCTGGTGAGGCGAGATATGCTTTTTCACATTACTCATCCCAAATGAACATTTTTCTCAAGATCTTAAAAAATGGTAAACACTTGTCTGTTGCCTATGAGACAAACCTGTTTAGCGCGATAACTCGGCCTATCAATGTCTAAATATATTTGATCATTCTCAACATCTTCATGTCAATTAGTGCCATTATCTTTGTAGGATTTTCTTACATGCCCCTCTGATTGACAATGAATCCCAAGAATTTCCCTTCTCTGATGCCAAACACATACTTTGTTGAATTTAACTTCTATTTATATTGTTCCATGGTATCAAACGTTATTTCCAAGTCGGCCACATGACTTTTGGACTTTAAACTTTTTGTTAGCATATCATCCACGTTGACCTCCATATTTTTCACAAAATATTCATGAATATTTTGTTGACTAACCTCTGCTAGGTAGCCCTTACATTTTTCATGCTGAACGACATTACTTTGTAGCAGTACGGTCCTTTATCTGTGATGAAGGATGTCTTCTCGATGTCTCCTTTATTTATTGACTAAACTCTGTTAGGTAGCCCTTACATTTTTTGCCAATTTCTAGGTAACTTTAAAATCAAACGTCTCCTCAATAGTTTTATAATCCAATATTTTCAACTATTCTTGATTTCTGATTGTAAATTATCCATTTAGTTGTAACGAACTGATTATCACTTAAATCCATGTCTGCTATTTCTATAATGAGTTGAACCCATTTGAATTCTTACGATTTCTTGGATTGTAATAGATAACTGATTTTGTATTTGAATCAATCTTCAATTGATGAAATAAGCCCTTAATTTTCCATTTTTGACTCAAGAAGCAAATGATGTTGGCTAGTCTTAGATCCTTAGGGTTTTGAATGCCTAGTTTATAGGATCGGATTATTACAGAGACTAGTGACATATAATTATTCTAGTTTTAGAGTAGTATAAGCATTAAAAACATACCACTATTCTTGGTATTCTTGAACCAACCTTTCAAATTCTAGGGCTTTGATTTGTAAGTTAGGAAACCTTAAGTGTTAACCTGTTTAAGAATTTGGCCGCGACATGTGGCATGTCTGGCCCTGCGGCGTCCTGACGATACTTGTATAATAAATACTCCCTTTTACTTAGGATTTTGCCTTGGGTTAGTCTTCGAAGCCCTTTGCAATAAGCCCAAGAACTGCAGCATGTTAGAACATATCTAATATATCCTTCTCAAAAACAATACGCGGCGGCAGTAATTTGATTTCTAGGATTCTAGATCCCAACACTTAGTGTTGTAGATAATTTTGCTAAGACTTCTACTTCAGCTTTCAAACTTCCTATTTTATTGTACCTGTCGCGGCCTCTTAGAGACCTATCTGACCATATTGGTTGCGGCACCTAACTACAGACTCTTTATGCCCTAGGGGTCTTATTACATCCATATGAGTTAGGATCCTCAAGAATTTCTCAAGGATTTTTGGAACTAACATTTTGGAGTTTCTCCTCTTAAACTCCCCTTCGTGCTTCCTCTAAAGACATTTGGGCCTTGCATGCTCAAGGATTGCCCAAATTGCATCACTCTAGATTCTGATTCCATGAAAAGAACTTGTAGAAAAATGACTAACTCCATGGACTCCACTTGTAAGAATGAAAATTATAAGGCAATGGAAGAGGAAACCCACCCAAGAACCAACCCTATGGACCTTTACGCCACGGATACAGGGCCTTCTAAGGCTAGGGACACACCTGTCGTCCCATCCAATAGAGCTGAGAGACTTCCTACAACCTTAAATATCCACAACATTATGACTCAGGAGTGGTTTGATCAAGTGGCTGAAGCATTTGAGTTTCCTAAGAATTTGATTTTCTCATCACCCACCGCGAAACAAAGGCCCTGCATGGCACTTGTTAATGATGGGGTCTGCTTCACCCTCCACACATTTGTGTATGGGCGTTGGATTCATGTGACAATCCCCATTAGGAGAATATTTCATACCATAAATCTAGACCCAACCCAACTAGATCCCCATAGATGGAAGGCAATTCTTGCGGCCGCGGTGCTATGGAAGAATAGGTTCAAGAGGGATATAACTCCTGCAAAGTTTTTCTATTTTTATTGCCCAAAGAAAAAATCTGTGAAATTTACATGGTATTATTAATTTACCATCCGTAGTAATGGCGAAACCCTTTACACTGGGAGGCCCACCAGTGTAAAAAATTGGAATGGCAAATATTTTTATATTTCTGGAGAAGGGTGGAAAATTCACCCAGAAGAGACTGAAAGAGATAAATCCTTCAGGATGCCGCAGTAGTTGGGACACCCTTCCAAGCTAGGTAAATAAGGTTTTCGCCCTTTGTGATTATGTCATGTCCTCTTTTCAAAACTTGAATTTGCCATGTTCCTTTGCCTTTGTAATAATATTGAATTTTCATACAGATCTTGAAAATTTTCCACTAAGTGAGCGGCGGGAGGGCAGGATAAGGACGGTTGCGAAAGTAAGTGCTGACGATAAGAAGTTCAGCATCTTAGTGACTCCAACCTCAATTTTTTAGGGAGGATACTTCACTAACAAATATCTGCCCAAAGTAATGGCTGTGGAAGTTACTAAGCCCTTACTTTGTTGATGCCATGGCATGTATTTGTTAACTAAATTTTAACTTTAACATCATTTCTTATTCAGGTGAGGATATTGAAAGGGAGCTCCTAGCAGCTCAGTTGGCTGAAATAGATGAGGACGCGACTACCTTCAAGAATGCAGCCAGACAGAAGAAGAGGAAAATAGGAAAGATAAAGCGTCCTGCCACGCCCACTGTGCCTGTTGCACCCTCTATGGGAAACCAAATGTCTCTTGCAACGCCCTTAGTTCAGGTTGAGGAGTTTTCTCCTTAAGAAAGGCCTAAAGGTCATTTTGATGATGATATTGGCAGTCAACTAACCGCGATAGGCTTGATGACCTCTGTGCCCGATGGGCAGTGTGATCGCAACACCTCCTCAGCCAACATCTCAAACTCACCCCCCTCATGCAATAATAATGATTGGTAATGCCAATTTAGCACCTCCTCAAAGCCACGATAGTGTTGGCCCTGATTGTCGTTCGCAGCCTCAGCTTAGGCAGCCCAATCCTGAGTCTTCCTGGGAAACAACTGCGAGGTATATCTGCAGAATGAAAAGGGTTCTAGATGCCGTGGACCTTGATCATCTTATGGATGAAGATCATGAAGATTTGGAGGATTATGCCCTCCATAGCTTGCTGAGAGTATGAGAAACTTCACTTTTTCCATGATTCTCTCTTTCTGTAGCTCAATTTTTGTTTTCTAAAATTCAATATCTTCACAAGCCGCGGACCTTGTGATGTCCCATAAACTCAAGTACGAAGGCCTCTATAAGCTGAAGGAGGCCGCTGAGAGGGTTCATACCACTGACCTGGAGAATGCTAAAAACTCATCATTCGAAGTAGGTAAGAAGTCTACTATCGCGGGACTCCAGGTAGTCCAAATGGATCTTGATACTACGATCAAGGTTAGGGATGAGGCAGAGGAACAACTGACAACTGCCACAACTTTTTTGGTAAGTGAATAAGGAAAGGCTGTGGAGGCTAATAAACTTGCCTCTAGCCTTAAGTCCCAATTGAAGGAGCTCCAAGAAAAAATTTCCCAACAAGAGATAGCTCACGCTGCAACTCTCAAAAGAAAGGATGGAGACCATGCTGAAGCACTTCAATTGGCCATAGACAGTATTGTGTCATCATTCAAAGGCTCAAGATAATTTTACCTCACCAATAATAGAGCCTACCTTCGAAGCTTCCAAGAGCTCAGGCACAGGGTTGTTAAAAACTTTTGAGAATCTAAAGATACAATTATTTCTTGGGGGCTTGGTGATGCCGAGCACTTATAATATGTGGCTGAAATAAAGGCTACGGCTGAGGAGAGGTCTAGACAAAGGCATGAGGCAGAAGCTGCGGTAGCTGAAGTGGAGACTCAGACTGCTATAGACGGAGAAGAGGGGGATGAAGAAGATGATGCAGCCACTTAGTCTTCTTCCTTTAGTGCAATTCTGAATATTGGGTTATGTCACTTTTTTAACTTGTAATTTCTTATATATACAAGGTTGTGGCCCTTTTTGGAACTCGAATTTTATTTTAGGCTGCGACCACTTGTCCGTAAAAGAAGACATTTTAATCTTTTGCCAAGGCTGTAGCCTTTCATCTATATGTTTGTCTTGATATTTTAATGAGTTTTGCTTTTAAAAGGTCCCTCAAAATAGGTTGCGACATGTTACATCTTGCCTTGGACTTCAAAATTTCTACTCTGTATGTGGTTATCATCCCCCAAGACGCGGTGCCAAAGAGAAATATCTTTGGGGTTGTGGCTTAATAATAATCATAGTTTTTCCACCATTTTGCCAAGTTTTTGTTGTAATTCATGGGTTGCATTTAGTTTGCAACATAGTTGTGACACTTTAGCACTTCCAATAGTCCATTTTTCTCTGCTGCATCTTCTGAATGAATGAACTCCTTAGTGGATGCACCTATACTAATAAGGCTGCGGCAGCTTTAAGACCCTTTTCTGTAAACATACGGGATACTATCAAGCCTCCCCTGGTTAGGTTTTGTTATTAATCCACCCACAGCTAAGTTACATGATACTATCAAGCCTCCCTAGGATGGGTTATGTTATTAAGCCACCCACAGCTAAGTGACGCATGCCAACAATTAAGAACGGGCATTATAAGCCTCGGTGGCTAATGTAACGGTCATTAGTCGCCCTCATGGCTAATGTAACGAGCATTGGTTGCCCACGTGGCTAATGTAACGGACATTGGTTACTCCCATGGCTAATGTAACAGGTATTAGTTGCTCCCGTGGCTAATGTAACAGGCATTAGTCGCCCCCGTGGCTAATGTAATGGGCATTAGTCTCCCCCGTGGATAATGTAATGGGCATTATAAGCCCTCGTGGATAATGTAATGGGCTTTGGTCACTCCCATGTCTAATGTAACGGGCATTGGTCACCCCCGTGGCTAATGTAATGGGCATTGGTCGCCCCCATAGCTAATGTAATGCGCATTAGTCTCCCCCATGGATAATGATGTTGATAGAAGTATAACGAGAGATATTTGGCCTAATGAATATAAGAATATGTCCTTGCGCCATGAGTGGCGTTGTAAGCTAATTTAGATAGTTGCACCCGATAGTTGCTTTCACCATTTTTAATTATCATATGCCATCATACAACTTGGTGTCATGGGGGCCAATTCGAGCCCATTCAATATAATCATTCTTGATATAATACGATGTCCCCATTCGGAATATGTTTAAGACAAAAGGTCTTTTATAAGATAACATTTAATGGAATCGAGAAATCAAAGTATGGCACTATAGCGTAAGCCTAATTTCATATATTTATATATTCATGACTTTGTTAGGACAATACAACGTTAAAAAATAACTATTCAAATATAGTTCTTCACTGAGAAAACATAGATATAGAGTGAAACATAAGTACAAAAAATATGAGGTATGCGACCTGTTAGATTAGGCTGCATCCCTTATGCATCTTTCAAGAATTGTCGTAGCATCCCTTGCTTAACTAGCCTCTCAATTTCATTCTTCAGAGCATGACACTGTTCAATGGGGTGGTCGTGGTCTTGGTAAAATTTGTACCATTTGTCCCGGTTCCTCTTATGAGGTAAAGTCTTTATCTTTTTCGGCCACCTGAGCAATTTTTCCCCTATGCTTCCAAGGATATCCTCCAGGGTGGAGTTCAGTAGTATGAGTTCTCATATATCTCATTTTCCTCTTATTTACTCCTCTTTTTTGAGACCCTGGCTGCAGCCTTGCCTTTTGTGGCCACTGCCTTTAGCTGGGATATTTATCCGGCTTCTGATGATGCGGCCTTGCATTTTGCGGCCACTACCTTTGGCATAAAGGCAAAGGCTGCAGACTCTAACATGAGGACCCTTTGCACTAGGAAACTAATTTAGCCTTGTAGTGAGGCCTGGTGGTCATAGAGATGGTTAATGTAGTCATATAGCTAAGCAATCTTATTCTTCATTTTTGTGCTTTGGCTGGATTCTCCCTCTATTTCCTGCTTTGTTAGTATTTACTAAATATATAATCTGAGACAAAACTAGTAGGAGTGAGTAATCACAGCATATAGGATGAACAAAGTATAAAGTTGGGATGCAGCGTTTGCATCGCTGCATGATTTTATTGTTGAGGCCACGGCTAGTAAGGCATATGTGTGCACTGTCGCTACCTTCTTAGTGGAATTCACCAAGGTTAAAATTGTGACCACTTCCTGATGATTTGAAGCTGCTATAAACCAGCTGCACCAGTAGGGGATCCGAAGAAGGGAAGTTAAACTACTAGGCCACATCCCTTCTTGGGCAGGAAGGAGCAATCCCAGAATTGGAACCCAAAAACTGAGTTTTTCACACCAAACACATGGAGAACATAACTACAGAGGCCTTCTAAAGGTAGAACAACCTCCTGGTTCACAAAAAGACACAATTATGGTAGGAAACCCTAGATCATAGGTTGATAAAGTAGCAAATAAGCAAGTAGATTTCATCCCTAGCCGCCCACCTCTGCAAGACTATTGCCCTTTGAACATTTCAGTGTTATCTTGGTGAGGTAACATCATTGGAGTATTGTAAAAATAGATCTAGGGTCATAAAAAAAAGACCCATAAACAAATCTGGATATATGTGAGACCCATTTGAGGTTGTGTGTACAAAATACGAGTTCAATAACCAAAATTCACCCATGAGATAATGATCCAAAGGATCCCCATGAATAAAATAAGGTGTTTAAGAACTCAAAATATAGAGAAACAATATTGAAATACCTCGTTTCCCACAGATGGCGCCATATTATTGATATGAGAAATGGTTAACTTATGGGTCTCGTACCAGTAAGTCAAGTGTAAAATACGTAATAAGCAGATAAAGCAAGTAAAGAGAGATAAAAGACAAGATATAGAGTGGTTCGACTATTAAAATGAGCCTACGTCCACTTTGGTGACACACTCTCATTATATGCATTTTGTAGTACATGTTTACAATGTCGTAATAGGCATACAATGTAGATGAAATAAGATAATACATGTCTATGAGGATTTTGGGTGAGCCGGAGAGATAGCTGCAATGTAGGAGAGTAGCCCCCAATTTGGACCAAGAGGTGTAAAGAGCATCGTGATCTTCGATCTAAGTATCAACGCTAGAAATGAACTTGAAACCCCCTATCTCGAGGTTTGGACCTCTATTTATAGTAGGTGTATGTGTTGTATTGTTGCTATGAATAAGAGAGGTTGCGGCCAGTTAAGTGAACAGAGTGGGGCCACACCACCCTATTGCATGTAGGGGTCGCACACTGTAATATGTAAGGCTGCGGCAGTAGGACAATGGAGGCATATACAGGTAAGATCATAGCTTGTGAGTGATAGGCTAAAGTGGCAAGGCTTCACCACATGCCCATTGTACTCCTTCTGTGGCATGGTGCTATATTTGTTATATCAGTACCCAAAATAAGCATCAATAAGACTCGGGAATTCATGACCAGTTATAGAATCTGTCGTTCGGTTGATTGTCGACAAAGGAAAACCATCCTTTGGACAAGATTTGTTAAGGTGAGTGAAGTCTACACACATCCTCCACTTTTCATTCTGTTTATGCACTATGACGACGTTAGACAAACATTCTGGGTATTTCACTTCTTTGATGAAGTTTATAGTCTGCGCTTCTTTACTTCCTCTTGTATAACTTCATATTTATCTCTAGAAAAAGATCATCTTCTTTTTTTCATCTATGTCACTGTCTCATCTAAGTTAAGTCGATGGAAAATATCCTTGGGATCAATCCTCGGCATATCGTTGTGACTCCATATGAACATATTTTTCCTTTCTTTTAATAACTCAATCAACTCCCTCTTTATTTTTGGCTCGAGGTATGAGCCTATTTGGATGGGGGGGTTTTTCCTTACTGAGGACGATGGATTCTACCTCTTTCATAGGTTCTCCTTTCTTAAGCTTGTGACCATCTCCTGGATCACAAGTGTCAATATTTTACAAGGTCATCTTGCTCTTGTGGGTCTCCCTCTTTTTTCGCCAAAGTGAAATAGCACTCGCGTGCCTCCACTTGATCACCATTCACGCTCCTTACTCCATAAGAAGTTGGGAATTTTATCATTTGGTGTATGGTGGGAGGTACGACTTCATACTCCTTTAATGTTACCCTCCCCAAAATGAAGTTTTAGTCCGAGAAGACATTTTCATCCATTACAAAAAGTTTATCTTCCTGGTCAAGCATCTCTACCAGGTTCACAAGCAAACATCTATTTTAAGTACTAGTGGCGGGTGGAATTTCTCTCCACTGAATCTAATCAATGGCTGGTGATACAGGACAAGCCTCTTCTTGCTTAGCTATAAACCTATAAAATAATCCCAGAACAAGATGTCGACCGATCTTCCCCATCCATCAAAATACCAAATATGTTGAGTCCATGTACTCATGTGCTTATGACAAGAGGATTATCACGTGGGGATAAAATCCCCTTGAAATCCTAACTAGAAAACCCTACAATGAGACTCCCCATATCGACTTTCTTCATCTTACATAATTTAATATTGACCTCGGCTAAGTTGACGTTAGCTCTATTTGGCCTTACCTTGGCCTCAATCATATGAGCCTTCCTTTTAGTCGGCTTAGTTCTTCCACCTGCCATTCCTCCACGTATCATCTTTATATAAAAAATCATATGAAGGCTACCTTTAATCATAAGAGGTTTGATGGGAAGGTGTAGCTTATGTTCACCACATTGATCTAACTCCGGATAATTTTTATTTTCTTATACCTCTTTCTTTTTGAGTTTGTTATCCTTTGACGAGGAGTATCTATTTCTATTATCATTTTTTCTCCCCTTTCTATCCATGCATTTCCATAGCTTCCCCTGCTCTATAACTTCTCAATCTCGTCTTTTAGAGAAAAGCATTGGTATGTCGTATGATCGTGATCTTAATTGAACTCATAACATTTACTCTTGTCTCTCTTGTGAGGTTGAGCTTTAAACTTTTCTCTTTATTTAAGTTCTTTATCATCTTTTATCTCATTCAAAATCAAATGTGGGTTAACTTTCAAAGGGGTATACTTGGCAAAATTTATCATCATTTGACTTCTTTTTTCCTTCTTTGTCTTTCTCCTTATCTCGGCCTTGGCCAGATATTCCATTGTCGACCTCTTTATGATCTCCTCTCTTTGCTAACATGGCCTCTTCCATATTTATGATCTCCAATAGAGTTTTCCTGGATGATGCCCGCTAATGAGAAATATCATTGCAATGATCTCTTCATAATCCTCAACCTCCAACTTTTATTTATTAAATCGAAAAATATAGTACCTTAAAGACTCATTCTTCCCTAGTTTAACATTTCGCAAATGAGTAACATGCTTCACTGGCTTCATGTCAAAAAAGTTTATAGATAAATTTTTTTGCTATCTACTTAAAATTTTCAATGCATCCTCTCAGTATGTTGGTGTACCATACATGAGTCGCCCCCGATGAAAGTACTGAAGAATTATCAACACCTCATCTCATCTGGGGTAGAGTACTTGTCAGTCGTTGACTGATGCATTTTAATGTGGTGGACAAGGTTTGTGCTACAATTATATCTAGGAGTTACAATCGGAGGCTTAAACTTGTTGGTGGTAAGGTAGTTAACTATCTTTGGCACAAAAGGTAAACCCTCCATGTACCCCCAGTGGTTGAGGTCTCGAATTTTGATGAGGTAGCCAATTTTATCTTCTAGCCTCTAGATCGAGTTGCTCTAGGGATTCTTATCCATAGATGAGTTATCACCTTGTCCATAGCTGAGTTATCACCTTGTCCTTCGACTTCAAAGTCGTCCTCTCGTGCCAGACATCTGTCCAAGTTCCTTTGCCCAAATTGAGCCCCCAACTCAAATTCTTTGTAGAAAATTGCCACTCGGCTCGATAGTGATGACCTATAAGGGGGTTTATAATCTTGACTTTATCGGCGGGGCACAATGCATCTCATGGGTTACTAATCAGTATGTGGTAGAGCTCCCAAAAACTTACCGAATTTGTTTAAATGTAACTATGAGGATCACAAAGCCTAACGAGAGAGCTTGCTTTATGGTAACCAACCATGTGTGCTTTCATGAGCGATTCTTATAATATAGGGCCTAATTCCCATTTCCCTTAGTTGTGGTCAAAATTCAGAAAATTATTGACATAGCCCTTTCTCAATTGGTGGCAAATTAGTGGAGGGCCTTTATGGATATAGTCGTATCCTTAATGGAGTCTAGAGGGGTAAAATGTGATTTCTCCACAGCTTAGTTCTTCAAACTCCATAGGGTTCGGGAGTAGAGCAATCCTGCTGATCACGACTTAAAGTATCTAGCCCCTAGGCCTAACATGGATATATTTATAAGTAAGTACAATTCCACTAAGGACTAAAGATAATTTTTCTTTGTTATGGGCATGGGCCACCCCAGATCCTATTGATCCCATCGACCTCGCCATTTTCTTGTGCACTCTTTCGTCAATGGTTAAGTTAATGATTTATTTCATTTCTTTATTTTAATTGGCTTCTAATTTGAGATTTAAACATTGTATTGACCTATTACAGTGGTTTTTGAGAATACCAAATTGCATTTCACCAAGATTATTAAGGCTCGAAATTTCTCCACCACCCCTTTTGAGGTCCTTATTTATGCCCAATGCCTATTTAAGAGAAAATTGGGACCTGAGACTAATCCCATAACATATGTGGGAATCCCTGAGTCCCCTAAGTTCATTGTGGGGGCTATACCAGAGGTCAATCCTTCTACTTCTATTCTTCGAAAGAGGAAGGCCGCATCTTTTAATCTGAATGAGGTTCCCAAAGTCGGTGAATATGAGGATGACTAGGCCAAGGGTGAGGTTGACCCTCTAAAGGTTGTAAGGACCCCTATTGTAATTGAGGAGGCCATTCTTCTTTTGTACTATTCTCCTTGTAAGTAGCTTGGCCCTTTCCTTTCTACTATCTCTATTAGTTCCGTCAAGCTTAACTTTGAACTCTTATTGATTCAGCATGTGAATGGGAAGAGATAAGTATTGATGATACCAAAATTGGTACCACCAAGTCAGTGTGATAAGAGAGCTCAAACTAGAACTACAATGGTGTAAGAATAATTATGTAAATACAGAAAGAGATGAGGTAAAGGAGAAGATAACACTAGATATAAGTGGTTCGGTTGGATCCTACGTCTACTACGTAGTGTGAATGGTGGTTTTCACTAGAATAATGGCACTAATGGACTGTAATGAGGTATAAGATAACTATTTATATGGATAGGGTGGTGTCATACGCACCCTAGTCATGCATAGATTCAATTGTCCAATAAGGTGATGCTATTTGTCCCTAGTGTATGCAAGAAATGATCATAAGATATTCCTCACATGTGTGAGTGATGTTGTTGTAATAGTTCGATTCACGTGAGGTTGAAAACCCACGCGTATTATACACGTGCTCCATTCCACGTGCCTTATAATATGACCAAAGTGTCCTACAGAGGTTAAAGTGTCTTCCTGGTCAAGTACGAGACTGTTGATACTCCACTGGAATACATATAGATAATTGCAAAGTGTTGTCTTAGCTGACCAGGGTCAGGACTATACGAGAAAGCAAGTTGGTCTAGGAAATCTTCGATCTATCAATGCGGTCGAGATGAGGAATGAGGATAAATAAAGATACTTGTTGTCTCAGCTTAGGTCTTATCCGAGACAAGACACAATGGTCGAGATAAGTTGAACCAAATTCACGCGATGCTTGCTAAAAGATGCCTTGTAGGGTCGACCTGGGTCGAGCTTGTCTTGAGCTGAGACGAGGTCTCATAACAGCATAGAAATCACCCCTAGACCTTGGTCTTCTATGTAAATAGAATACTGAGGGGTAAAAAAGTCAACTAGCATAGGCCAAGTACGTCTCTAATCTGTCAGACGTTGATGAATCAATGTGTACGAGTGGGGGACACCTGTCATTAGTTCCTTAGATTGGCATGTTCCCCAAGTTATGGAAATAGCATATTTTTTCACTTTGTAAGTTGCACCCTAATGTATTGGGAATTGAACCCCATGATTAGGTGAGTTTAAAATCATTTATCTCAAAATTTCTTCATTTTTGCGTGCCACTTTCTCTCTCTAGGCCTTTGAGTTCCAAAGTTTCTTGTCTCACTCCTCCATTTTCCAAGTGTTGTCTAGTTGATTCCTTAGCTCTCCGGGGATTGCCATATTAGGGAAACTATCCAGGCACTCTCATTTTCCCTTCCTCGTTCTCTTTTCATCCTTTTAGGAATTTATGTATATGTTTTACTTTTTCGGCTAGTTTATCAATTTTTTGGCGACTATATTAGGCTTTAGTTAGGCGGTTTTTCTTCTGAAGAGGTAGAGAGAGGGAGTTTGAGGGTTTATTGGTGGCTTTTGGGGTTTTTCCCTTCCTATTTTACCCTCATTAGGCTGCTTCGATGGGTCACCAGTCATCTTCTCCAGTGAGCCACTTATTTTAATCTTGAATGTTCTTAAATGCAACTAATCTCAACTATTCATATTCCTTAACTTATATCCTTTGGTCAAATATAGTCAAACCTTTAATTGTTTTCCATTTTCCAATATTTTTCAACAAGTTGGGGGTCATCCTCTGGATGTTGAGGAAGTTATATGAGCTAGATGAAGATTCCCCTTCTCTCAGAAAGAGGTGCTTCAGAGAGATCAGACAGTACGAAGCCGAGGAAGCTGCCAAGCATAGGATCGAAGCCTTCCCTTTTTATCCTATCTATCCTATACCTCTTTCAATCATTCGTCCTTCAGTTATATAAATCAGTGACTCCATGTCTAAGTCGACTACTGAAAGTGTCGACTCTTTCCATGTTGCAATAGAATTCCCACATGATAGGTCTGAGGAGGCTCAGGGTTCTTTAATAGCCTCGTCTTCTTATCAAGTTGAGTCCTCCAATAAGGTTAAGTTATCAAACCAGGATGAGTCACCATCAAAACGATCCGAGTCCTCATAGGGGTCAAATTCTTCTATACAAATCCTCGCATCCCATGATAGGACGAGAGAGAAAGTCATTGTACCTCCCCTATTAGATGATATCCCTCTTACTGTCATTTTGGGGGATCATGTTACTAGGACTTATCGTCCTGAGACTTCTCATCCCCCTGGTGTCGTCCCGGATGTAAATTAAGACAATGATGGTGATGAGGGATTGCTTAATACCTCATATGTAGAGTCTTACTTCAGCACAATCACTAAGGTCGACCTCTTGTACTAGAGACATCTATAAGATATTGGTCCCTCCATTAATATGAGAGATCCCTCGACTGATGAGAGGGCATTTTAAGGCCAGGAGGGTGAAATTTGTGTGTGCGAGCAAATATTTAAGGTTGGATTTAGACTGCCCATACACTCAATCGTACGAGCTATTTTAAGCAGTCTTGGTCTTGGCTATACCCTGTTGTCACCGGCCACATGGAGAGTAACTCTTGGGTTTGTGTTCCTATAGAAGGTGGTTCATCATACCGAGCTACCAGTTAGAATTTTTAAAGGGTCTTATATGGTATCTTTTCCCAAGATCCAACCTTGGTACTATCATATCGTAGCTAGGAAATATGAGAATAAAACTTTGTTGGTCACTCTAACTTCTAATCACAATTGTAGGCCTCGTTATTTTTCTATACTGGGAGCCTGGGAATTCGGCCCTGATGTCCCTTGCACTACCTTAGAGCCCCAAGTCCCCCATTAATGGGCCAAAACCATGATGTCAGTTAAAGCTGATCCGAGCTTGAGTGTTGAATCCTTGAAAAAACTTAAGGAAATTAGGGACCAACGAGAGAAAGGGGATCTCATCCAATTTGAACAATTAATGACCCCATCCTACCTGGAACAAACAGGCATGGGGGTGGACCCCCTGTCTGAGCTATGTAAGTGTTTGTCAACCATTATTTCTTCTAATTATTATGTTCCTGTCTGAATTGATGATCTTATTTTGTTGCTTGTAGGCCGACCATACAATACCTCAGAAGCTGTGTGGACGATGGAAGCAAACGACATAGCCAATTTACTAAAGAAGATAGGCAAGAAATCGGTCCCTACTCCTCAAACCAAGAAATCTACCAATGTCGACCCTCGTTAAGCCGAGGGCTTAAGGAAAAGAAAAGAAGGCTACGAGAACCTTCCCACTACTCATTCGAGTATGAAGAGAAAGGACGTCCTGTCCAAGATCATGATGAGTAAGGCTATTCTTATCTCCTTTTAGGATGCTTTGGCTGCACTATTGGAGAACTTAAAACTTTGCTCCAACTCTGCCTTATGGAGTAAGGATAAGGATGTTGAGTTCCTTGACTCCAATACTTCAGATTCTGATCTCAAATTTTTGTAGGCAACAAATATCTTACTGATGAGCGACTTTGTCCTTTATAAGGTTGTTCAAGTAAGAACTTCTTTTTTCTAGGATATTATTTCCATTTTTGTATGAACTATAAGGCGTCTCTTTATCTCGTCTCGTACTGAACTTCCTTGCTTAATGTATATAACTATGTCCCTTTAAAATCTCCACCAGTGGATTAAGAAAAAGGTTCCTGAGATCCATATAGCCCGTCAAGTCATCAAGGATGGCGAGGCTCAAAAGATCCATATTCAAGAGCTTGAGACCCAAGTGGAGAACTTGAAGAAGCAGCATTCTGAGGTAACTTTATCTCTAAACAAGAGTTATGTGGAGGCTATCAAGAGTTTGAACAACACCCACTCGATAGAGATTTCTGGGAAAATAGAGGAGGTTGTTGACAGTAAAATCTCTACGGCTCAGATACAGGAAATTAAGACCTTCAAGTCCTCTGAAGAATTTCTGGGATACAGTGGGTTGTAACTTGAAAGAGGTGATCACACTAGTTTTCTGTGGGAAACTATGAAGTTCCAAGAGATTGCTTAGTTGTTTTATAAACTGAAGTCTTTCAGCCTAGACGATTATCTTTCTATAACATTTTTGGCACAGATAGAGGGGTCAGCGCCAGATAACTAGAGAGAGCCTGTTGGCGATAACAAAGCCGACAGTACTTCATTTGGGGATGTGTCGGCTCTCGGAGAACCTAAGGATCAAAATGTTAAAGGGACGAACCTCGAAGCCTAGTTCTTTTCAGCTTTTCTCTTTTATGGGCAGTCGCTTGTAGCCTGATGATTGTAATAGCTTCTGACTTCTTGACAATTATTTATAGCTTATCATCGTATCTATTTTTGAGCACTTATCATCTTATTTATTTGAATGGGAAATGCCTTTAATCATTTACTATCGTACTGTGAATGGATGACTAGAATATATGATGTACTTTTCATGCATGCCTCATTCCGATGTTAAATCAAATAGCCATAAGATGGTTTACATCCTTAATATCATCAACTAACTAAATAATTACAACTTCATCCTATTTCTAGACGAGCTTGATACAGGAAACATGTTTTATATTTTGAAGATCATCTATTTCTTAGCCGAGACGTTGCACAGTTAAAAGTTTATGGATGAGAGTCATCTCGTCCATGCACTGTCGTCTCTACCGAGAAGTTTTATCCACCAAGTTAATCATGTTTTAAAATGAACCATATTTAAGTGATTTTTAATTTGAATCCACAAAATTATGGTGTTATGTCACAAGTCCCCTCTCTTCGTTTTAAGAGTGTATGGATGAGATTCGTCTAGTCCATGCATTGTCGTCTCGACTGAGAGGGTTTATCCAGCAAGTTAATGCTTTTATATCACAAGTCCCCTCTCATCCTTTTGAGAGTGTATAGACGAGAGTCATCTCGTCCATGCACTATCATCTCGACCGAGAGGGTTTATCCACCAAGTTAATGATGTTTAGAATAAACCACATTTAAGTGATTTTTCATTTGAATTCACTAAATTATGGTGTTGTATCACAAGTCCCCTCTCGTCATTTTGATAGTGTGTGGATGAGAGTCGTCTCATCCATGCACTGTCATCTCGACCGAGAGTGTTTATCCATACAGTTAATGATGTTTAGAATGTACCAAATATAAGTGATTTTTACCCCTATCGATGTTATTGATAGTCCATGGACGAGGTCGATCTCGTATGGACTATCATGTCACCGAGAGAAACTTAAAGCTATTTCACCATGGATGATGTTTTATAGCTTAAGATGAGTTGATACATATAAGAAACAAGTATTCAAACAATAGAAAAGGTAGGAGAGAACACTTGGAAATTTGTATTCATGATTATATTCTCATATACATGGACAAATGATACTAAAATGAAATTGATAAGATAATCAAAACTAAAATGAAACTTTAACACAAAACTTCTTACTAGTATTACTTTTTAAGATGGTCAACATTCTATGGATTTGAGAATGGCTCTCTATCTAAATTTTCCAGCCGATACGTTCCTATAACCACTTCTTCAACCACCATATAAGGACCATGTCAGCTAGGATAAAGATTGTTGGGCTTCTACCAAGTCTTTTTCAAGACGAGATCTCCTACTACTAATGGTCGGGCCTTCACCCTCTATGGATAAAGATTATTGTAAAACTTTATTATTCTTTACTGATAGGAAGCTTGCCTAACCTTGTCATCCTCTCTTCATTCCTTTATAAGGTTTAAACCTTGTCTCCTTTCTTCCACATTCTGCTCTGGGTCATATGTTTAGACTCTATGGTTTAGGATACCTATCTCTATCGGCACTATAGCCTCTGAGCCATAGGCTAGCATGAATGGAGTTTCCCCCATTGGGGTCCTCTATGTTGTCCTATATGACCCTAGGATGACATGTACCTCATTAATCCATCTCCCTTTGGCATATTATAACTTTTTCTTCATTCCTTCAAGAATTCTTCTATTGGTAACCTCTATCTTCCCATTGGCCTGTGGTCGGCCTGGAGTTGAAAAGAATTATTTTATGTCAACCTGCTCACTGTCCTTCTCAAGGGAGATGTTTTCGAACTGATTCCCATTATCAAAAATTAGAGTGTTAGGTAGTCCGTATTTGTAGATAATATTTTACCAGATAAACTGAAAGGCCTTCTTCTTCATGATTGCGATCATGCCTCGACCTCCACCCAGTTTGAGAAATAGTCAATAGCTACGATCAGATAGTGATAATTATTCACAACCCTTGGAAAAGGCCCTACTAGATGTATCCCCCCCAGACTGTAAATGTCCATGGGGATGTAATAGAGTTAAGGGGTTGATGAGCTTGAAGGGGAATAGGGGCAAGCCTTTGGCATTTGTCGCACTTCTTCACATATGCAGTTACATCTTTAGTCAACTTCGACCACCAATATCCCTAAGTAATGATCCTCTTTACTAATGACCCTCCGATATGACTGGAACAAGATCCCTTGTGCACATATTTCACAATGTAATTTACCTTAAACGGCTGAACACATCTTAGTAGAGGGAGTAGGAATCCTTTCTTATACAAAATGTCTCATATAATGGAGAACTTAGTCCCTTTGTACCTCAACTTTTTCTTCGCGTATCTAGACTCTGGAAACTCCCCATCTATGATGTACCAGATGATAGGATCTATCCAAGAAGATCCCAAATCCAAGTTTAAACAAAATTTTAATGTATTGTCTTCCTCTTTATTGGTCGACCGATGTAAGATCTCTACCAGCACCGACCTTTGAATTTTTGTTCTTGTAGTGGAGGCTAACCTTGCCAAAGCATCGACTCGGTTGTTGTCCAGATGAGGTATCCTCTTCATCTTCACTTCTTTGAAATTATTTCGTGTTTCCTTCACCCTTTTTAGTTATTTGGACATTTTGTAATCTTTGGCCTCTATACCCCCAAAATTTAATTCACAACTAACTTGGAATCACTATGGACAAGAAGTTGGCCGACATTCATTAACCAGGCAAGAGAGAGGCCTGCTAGGTAAGCTTCATACTCTGACTCTTTATTAGAAGCTTTGAAGTTGAATCTCGGTGCATATTTAATATCGGTCCCATCTTGGTCCGAAAAAATTAACCCTGCTCTGCTCCCTACCTCTTACGAGGAGCCATCGACATATAAGTTCCATATTATACCATCTTCAAAAAATTAACCCTCTTATAGGGACCCATTCTTGAAGATGTTCCTCTCGTCCTTATTCTAAGACACCTTACTTCTGGATGAACTTGGCTCGGCCTCATCTAGGGAAAGACATACTAATTCATAAGCTGGAATCTCAATTTCTTCTGTATAAGCCTCATCCCATGTGAACTCGATAATGAAGTATGCTAAGGCCTGACCCTTAATGTTCTTGACTGGTAGATAATATTGAATTCCCCCTGCTAAATTGCCCAGCTCATTAACCTACCCGATTTCTCAGGTTTATGGATGACCTGTCTAAGGAGAGAATCAGTGAGGATGACCACGGTGTGTGCTTGGAAGTATGGATTCATCTTTCTTGAAACATGGATTAAATCATAACCTAATTTCTTCATTTTGTTCGACCCCTTGAAGGCCTTGCTGTTGGCTTCTGTATTGCATCTTCATCTCTGACTATAGCAACACTTATGGTTGACTCTGATATAGCCAGATATAAGTACAACTTCTCTTTGTGGATTGCTCTTGACTGTAAGAGTGGGGAGACGAGGTAGGCCTATAATTCTTGAAAGGACCTATCGCACTCCTCATTCCACTTAAAAGTCTTTTTAAGTACTTTAAAAAAAGGAAGGCACTTATTAGTAGATCTAGACACAAACTTGTTTAACGTTGTCACTCACCCAGTTAACCTCTGCACATCTTTGATTGTCCTCGAAGTATTCATCTCCAATAAAGCTTTGATCTCCTTGGGGTTTGCTTTAATACCCCTCTGTTTCATGATAAAGCCTAAAAACTTACCTTATCCCACTCTAAAGACACACTTGATGGGGTTAAGTTTCATCCTAGACTCGTCCATAGTATCAAAGGTCTTCTCAAGGTCGGCCACATAAGTGTCGGCCTTGAGACTATTTGCCAACATATCATTAACATAAATTTTCATTATCTTCCCTATCTGATCCTCGAACATCTTATCGACCAACCTTTGGTATGTTTCCCTTGTATTCTTCAAAGCGAAGGGCATGACCTTGTAGTAATAGGTCCCCCTTTTAGTTATAAATAACGTCTTCTTCGCATCAGCTGGGTACATGAATATATGATTATACCCTGAGTAGGCATCCATGAAACTCATCAGTTCATGGCCAAAAGTAGCATCCACCACCTGGTCTATCCTCGATAAAGGGAAGCTATTTTAAGGACATGCTTTGTTAAGGTCTATAAAATCAACACACATCATCCATTTTCCTTGGCCATAGGGACGATGATAGCATTGGCCAACCACTTAGGGTAGATGACCTCCCTAATGAAGTTATCCTTTTCTAACTTCTTCACCTCTTCTCGGATGACATCATATTTCTCATGGGAGTAGACTCTCCTTATCTACTTGATTGGATTTGCATCTTCGACCATATTGAACTTATGGCAGAGGATCTTCAGATTATTGTTAGGCATATCTTCATGGCTCCAGGCAAAACTAATCTTCCTTTACTTTAATAATTTGATCAACTCTTCCTTGACTTCCTCCCTCGAGGCTTTGCCGATTTGGATAATTTTTTTGGTTCATCCTCATTGAGGACGATGGATTCTACCTCCTCAATGGAATCTCCCTTCTTTAACTTAGTCTCATCTCTAGGATCCAGGGTATCAATGTTATATGTTGTAGTAGCCCTTTTGTATGCCTCTCTCTACTCGACTGAATTTAAGTAGCATTCGTGTGCCTTAATCTTGTCACCCTGCACTTCCCCTACCCATATGGAGTTGGTAATTTAATCATTTAATGAAGCGTTGAAGGCACGACCTCAAATTTCTTGAGGGATACTCTTCCCAGAATTGTGTTGTAGGCCAAATAGACATTCTCATCCATCATGAACAAACTAATGTTCTTCATGAGGCACTTCGGCCAGTAATTTCCTATTCTGGCCTCCATTTCATAAATCCCTAAAGGGTGTACTTTCTCCCCGATGAGAGGTTAATGATACGGAATTAGCCTCTTCTTTCTTAGACATAATCCTTTATAACAGCCCCAAAACATAATGTTGATCGAACTGCTTCTGTCCACCAAAATCCTCGGAACCTCATAATTATGCACCATAGTGGTGATAACCAAAGGGTCATCGTGCAGGGCTATAATCCCTTTGAAATCTAGTCTAGAAAAACCCACAATCAAAGTATTCATATCAACTTTTGTAAGGAAATTCATTTTTAGTCATCGGTACATTAGAGTATGTCGTATACCGCTAAAACCGTCGTAGACTTATTCCAGTTCATTCATCCATCAAGACGGATTTGAATATCAAATTTCTTCAACAAAGATGCCTTCACAAGATTAATTTTGGTAAGGTTGTATTTAAGTACCTTAACGTTTCACTTAGAGTATTGGAATAATTTTTTTTAAAAATTTTCTAAGTGTTGAAGCGGAGTTTTTCGTCAAAGAATTTTTCAAAGTAAAAAAAAAGTTCGTTCGAGTTAGCTGTTAATGTCGTTCAAGTAACATAGCAATATCACACAAATCTTGTTCGAGCGACACGATATTTCCATTCGAGCAATCTTTCGCCTTAAGATTTCTATATAAAGTGTGTTAAACCACTCTGTTTTCGTGAAGAAGACCGAAGTTTTAGTTTTTGCTAACACTGCAAATCGGCAAAACACTTTGCCTTCTTCATTTAAGGGTTTAATCCTTTTTATTTTCCATTAACAAAACGTCCCAATCTTTATGTGAATTATTTTGGAACCCAAGAACATAATTTTTTGAAGTTTCTCTTGTAGAAAATATATCTAATGTTGACTAGGTGCCACTTGACGGAGGTACAGGGCTGACATAGCTGCGTGTTAATAGGGATTGATCATAGGTATTCTTGGGCTGACTGAACTATAGTTCGTGTGAAGTTACTATAGTATTCCATTACTGATTTAGGTTCCGTCCTTTGTGGGTTTACAGAGGTTAATCCATTGCATATTTCACTTGTAATCATTGTAAGTATTATTTGTGAAATAAAAGGTTTTGCCTGAAAGGGATTTTTCCTGAAATCTATGAGTCAACAATTTTATTTGTGATGGTTTAATACACACGCGTAGTCACATGTTTAGGGGCTGAATTAATTTGGTTAGAAAATTGACACCGATTAAATAAGGTTAACATGGAAATTTGTGAATTAAGTTTAATCAGTATCACACCGCATATTTTACAAATTGGTATCAGAGTGGGTTTCTCAAAGTTAACGAGTGATCCTTGATTTCACTAAAATTTTGTGATATTTTTTTTTTTTGTTAAATAAAATTTTAAAAATTGCAATTTTTCCAAAGGAGCACTTATGTAATCGTATGTCTCCCCTTTAATGAGATGCGTTAGAGTTTTGATAATTTGAATAGTTTTAAATTTGACGCTTGAGAAAAGAATTAATTTCTTCAAAAAAGAAAATTCTCGTTTTAAATGCGCTATGGATCTTTTGCAAACGGTTCAAAATCAAAGTGATTTTTATCATGAGAAATTTATTTCGTTGGACCATGAACTTAATGCCTTAAAATTATCCAAAAATAAAAGTGATGATAGAGTCCTAGTTTTAGAAAACGAATTGGAGGACTTTAAAAATTCTAGAATTTGTGTTTGTGCCAAAGTGGATAAAAATATTTTATTTGATGAGTTTGTGGCATGTGGGAAGACTCTTAGGGATAAATGTGCATATTTTAAGAACGAACGTGATAACCTTCTAGGAATAATTAAAAATTTAGAGGAGTCCCTAAAATTTCAATAGTCTAATTATTTTCTTAAGTCAAAGTTTTGGAGATAAAAAATAATTTGACGGACTCGAGTAGTGTTGGTAGTAATGGTAGTGGCTCATCATGTTATAATACATCCATTAGTAAATCCAATACCATTATTTGTTTTAGAGGGTCAATAAATCCCAAGAACGTTAAAAAAGTTCAACCAGTAGGTGTCATTCCACCCGTTTATACATGTTCACACTGTGGTAGGAAAGGTCACCTTAGGCGTTTTTGTTTCGATCATCGAAAAAGTCATAGGAAGTTTAAGTCTAGTGTTACCTTGGTTCCCAAAAACCCCCATTCGTCGTTGCACTACTATTTGGGTTAGGAAGTCTCTTTTAAAGGCACTAAATGTTAGGCAAATTGATTCTTGGTTTCTTACACGTGATTCTTCTCTTGTTATATCATATAGATGATTGTGTTTGCTTGTTTGTCACGTGCCAGTTGTGCTTCATGTTATATGTTTGATAGTGTTATGACCCGTATACTTTTTGTATTAGATTTTTGTTTTTGATAAAAAATTTAAAAAATACAAAAAGATTTTATTGTGTAAAAATCCAAAAAGATTTTTTTATTTTGTTTTGCACCGTATATGAATGAACAGTTAGGATGATCGAGTCGCAACATCATTCCATATCCATGTGACTATTTGATAGTGTTTTTAGATCCGTAATCAATTCATTATTGTGATTTATGATATGTGGAGTCATTAGGTTGTAATTTGGGATTATTACCTACATGTTTGACTCTTAGTTTCCTTTAATGCACACTTGTAAGAATTTGTTTGATTATTATATTTGTCAAGTCATGTGTTGGTCGAAGTGTTTCCATCTCAATCACGTCTTTAAAATGAACCAAATGCGATAAAGCTTGACAATGAAAGTAGTGCATGTAATAACCGTTTACCGTGAGGAATTAAATTGCAAAAATAATGAGTGTTCACTGGAAAGGGCTGCGAGAGTACAAATTTAACTCGTCGTGAAATCCACCATTTAAAAGAGCCCGACGAAAAAATTAAGGCAATAAAAATATAAATATGCTAAAAAGGGGCCAATAGGTTTAGATTACCTCAAGAAAAATAAAAAGATATATTATTTATGAGGGATTTTGGATGGAATATAAAATGGGTTTGCACGTCCTGACAGTGTGATGAAAAAGCATTACATAGTTTTAGATGTTATTGGTGTGGAAATCATTTTAGACTTTGATGTGTCAATTAGATTGAGTTTATATCATATAAATTCATATTTTTTACACCAAAGGACGATTTTGAGTTCATTCATTAGGAATATCCATATCATCGTGCACACATGTGTAATACCCCGTACTTTTGACTATAATTATTTTTGGGATTAATTAATTAATTAGCGTATTAATTGGAAATTAATCCGGGTTATAAATACTAATGAGATGCGAATTGGTATTTGATTACGTGCATATATGATTATATATGTATCTGGTACTATAAAATTTGTCGTGAGATTTATATACGGCATTTTAGAAATTTTGTTGAGACGCGTGGGACCGCCGCGTCACGGTATATTATTTTGTTAATAAAAGTGAATTTAAAATCTATAATCCGTATGGTCGTTTTGAGTGCGCCAACGCGTCCGGAAGGGTCGAGATAGTCATAAAACACTAGCCGGGGGTATAGTTTGGGTCCCGGGGTATTTTTAGGCCATACCGGTAACTTAAAGGGTATTTTAGTAATTTGGTATTTTTGGGTAATTAAAAGTGACGAAAATTGAGAGTTGTAATCTGATAAGGAATTGACCCAACCAACCCTTTATTAACCTCATAAGCTACGTAGGTTATCATTTAGTCTTCCAACTCTCCCAAAGAAAACCCTAGCCACCATAGCCATCTTTGGAAGAAGAAAGCTTAGAGAGGAAGGGAAAGAGGAGGAATTCTGCAGAAAATCTGCAGAAAGAGATTACAAATCCAACACCAGATTCAGAAACAATCAAGGCAAGTGATTTATTCCATTTAAATTTCAGAGAATGCTTCTTCCATGTTAGATTATTCATAAATTTTGTATGTTCTTTGAAGATAATGAAAAACCCATAAGATTGGAGTTATTAGTTTAAATTTTGGGATATAGGTTGCATGTAGAATGTTACTGGAAGATTATATTAAGAGAATTATCGACTTTTGTTATACCAAAAACGGATTTAAGATGAAGTTTATGAATGTTCTTGAGAAAAATCTGGAAACTAGGTTTTTGATAAAAATTGACCCATATGTAGCCTTTAGTTGTTGAAATATTGATTTATGGACGTTAGTAATACTGTAGGATTGTTATATGGCATTACTATAACGTTATATCTGAGAATCATACGTTAGAAATTAGTTTTGGGATGGTTTCAAATCTGCAAAACGAAGCAGTCCGTAGCCATACCTGTTCGATCGATCGATCGACATTCATCAGTCGATCGATCGACTAAATCGATCGATCGATATTCATAGGTCGATCGATCGACCTTCCCACAATGAGTGAAATTTTCCTTAATTTGATTTTAATGGTGGAAACCCTCGGAGAATATGTTTGGAGACCTGATGAATACCCTCACCCTTAAGGAAGACCAGTAGGTGTGATTATTATAGTGGACTTTAATTAGAATACAATTCGAGGAATTTTTCTAGATTATTGAAATTCGTTTGTGAGGTAACGCTTGGATTAATAGTATAAAATTGTGTAATTTGATGAAATAAGGTTTAGAGCAGAAGTAAAGACCTTAGGAATAAAGATGTTATATTTGGGAATAATCGGAACCTAATAATCTATTATAGATAGGTTTTAAGGATAAGGGACTACGGCGTGAGACGTGTCGGCAATTTAACTTTATATTAACGGGAGACTTGAAATATATAAGTTTGGAATAATGCTATTATGATGTAGAGTATACCTTATTAAAATACGATATTACTAAGATGTGTGTTTACTTAGTATTGGTATATGGATTGTGTGTATGACATACCTACCATACTTGCTATCACGGGAGGTTTGCGTTCGCTTAGGACCCTCTAATCCTTGTGTGCCTACGGGGGGGATATAGACTGGTAGCTTGATGAACATAGGTCATAGAAGGACTTATTGTGATATTAATAAGTCTGCATGATCATGGGAGCGTAGGTATGTGCGTGACCCATGTGATGGTGACTGTGTTCGCCTCCACTATTTGTGATTTATGTTGTCTGAACTATTCCTGAGAGATTCGGAATATGTGATCCTTATGTACGTGATGTACCGGGATGGATAGCAGAGTATGTGTGAACCATAGCTTAGATTGCGGGGTGCTTGTATCGTATATTTATGATGTGAATAATATAATTTAAATAAATGGGAATCCTCATGTTAATGTTGTAAATATATTACGGTGTTGTTTCGAGTTATATAATGAGTTAACTGATATTTATATCAATGGCATAATTAGTAACTGAGTTTACGTTAAACCCTATTTAATTAAGAGCGTTATTATGTTAATGGAACCAAGTATTATGGGTAGAACCTTTGGCAGTCTAGCTAGATACGTTGTCACTTAGATAATGGTAAGGGTAGTTATAGATGGGTATTTGCATTAGGAGTGCACAGTTAGACGAGAGGTGAGAATATAATGTGAGTGCACGTCCTAACATGTACTTTGCATTTAATGTTTTAAATGTTTTTAAAGCACTTGCAGGTTTTTAAAATATAACACATTCGGGCTCTGACCCGTTTGCTTTTCAAATCTCTTTTTCTTCGTAAAACCATTTTAGGTGCCCAGCCACAAGGACACCAAGCATAGGATACTCATTCAGGTGACGAGCTGTAGCTGCTTGTGGAAGCTACAGGGATTTGTTCATAGACGCTTCTATCTTTTGGATTCCAGAGTCACTATCTATCAGTTGTAGGGCATGTTGCCCATTTCTATTTAGAGCATCTTTTACATTTCAGTTTCAGACTTTAGCATGTATTATTTCAGTTTCGGTTATTTATTTCAGTATGGGATTGTATTGAGGGGTTTCCTCCAGACTTTATTTATTTCTATTGTGATGGTTATTCGTTTTACTTCAGTATGGTGAATGGTGTTATCTAATTCTTTAAACTTGTTGCATGTTAATCAGACTTAAATTAAAATTTGGCAACTTGCTTTTTAAATACTAGGTGGTTAGTAATAATAAAATGTTTTCGACAGTGATGCTATTAACTGAGCCAACTTGGCATTTTGAATTAATTTTATAAAGGAGTAGCTACTCGGTATTTAATTAGTCGGGGTGTCACAACATGTTATGCATGATTGCATTGATTTGCCTATTGAATGTTTCACACTCATTCATTATGTTTCCACGATTTAGTTGTCTAAGTGTAAATTCATAGTGTGTGATTTTTTTAAAATTATTTTTGCATTTTTTGTACGAAAATTTGAAAAATAAAACATAGTTTGTGGAATCCTTAAGATTTGATTCCTTTGCATGAGCGTAGTTTTATCTATATTTGATATGCATTTTTTGTCATGACACTCCGTCTTTTATTTATCAATTTTCTTATCTATTTCGGACAAATAAAAAAGGGAAGAATGAATTATGGGGGAGTTTTATATTATGGGGGATATTTGAGATTCAATATTTATTTTGATGTTATGTTTATCTCATTTCAAAATCGACGCGTCACAATGATATTTGCTTTGTCTCATGTGTGTAGGTCCAAAATTGAAGATCAATATTTCATAGACCCTGATGAGAAAAGCTTAAAGATTTGATGTTAAAGATTTTTGAAGAAAAGTTTGATACTTACATGTTTAGTACCTTTTCAGTTTGGGGTTAATGGGAGGGTATTATATCTGTATAGGCATTTGGATTTGATAATTTGGATGTTTTTATTTTATACCAACATAGACATAGGAGGAGATTTTTAACGACATTATTTTAATAATCCTCGATACATTAGAGTATGTCATATACCACTACAATCGTGGAACACTTATTTAAGTTCATTCTTGCATGAAGATGGATATGAATATCAAATTTCTTCAACAAAGACGCCTGCGCGAGATTAATTTTGGTAAGGTTGTGTTTAAGTACCTTAACAGTTCACTTAGAGTGTTGGGATAATTTTTCTAAAATATTTTCTAAGTGTTAAAGCGGAGTGTTTTGTCAAAGAATTTTTTCAAAGTAAAAAAAAGGTCGTTGGAGCGACCTGCTAATGTCGTTCAAGCGACATAGCAATGTCACTCGAAGCTCGTTCGAGCTACACGTGTCCTCATTCGAGCGACATATTATTTTCATTTCAGCAAAAGTTTTTTATATAAAGCGTTTTAAACCACTATGTTTTCGTGAAGAAGACCTGGCGTTTTAGTTTCTGCAAACATTACAAATCGGCAGAACACTTCGTCTTCTTCATTTAAGGATTTAATCCTTTTTGTCTTCAATTAACAAAACATCCCAATCTTTATGTGAATTGTTTTGGAACCCAAGAACAAAATTTTATTAAGTTTCTCTTGTAGAAAAGATCTCTATTGCTGATTAGGTGTCACTTGCGAGAGGTACTGCGCTAACGTGACTACGTGTTAATAGGATGTGATCGTGGGTATCCCTGAGCTGACTGAACTACGGTTTGTGTGGAGTTTATGTGGTATTCCATTGCTGATTTAGGTTGCGGAGTATGTGGGTTTACTAAGGTTAATCCATTGAATACTTAACTTGTAATCATTGTGAGTATTATTTGTGAAATAAAAGGTTTTGCCAAAAAGGGATTTTTCTGAAAATCTGTGAGTTAGAAATTTTATTTGTGATGGTTTGACACACACGCACGTAGTTGCATGTGTAGGAGCTGAATTAATTTGGTTTAAAAATTGACACAAATTAAATAAGGTTAACCTAGAAATTTGTGAATTTAGTTTATTCAGTATCACACCGCATATTTTACAACTTTAGTTCTTTTTACCTTTTTCAGCTCTATTGTTGTTGAATGCACTTCCTTGGGTTTTGGAGGGAGATCCTTGGCCTCTACTACTTGAGCCTTTTTATCAATAACCTATTTTCCTCCTCTAGCTCGTCCTACACAGATGATATTAACCCCAAGAAAGATCATATGTAGCTAACTTTTAGGATCAGTAATTGGGGGATGCAAGTCTAGGTCTGTTTCATCATCATCGTCCGAGTCATCATCGTCTTAGGTTGTTGGAGTAGGCTTGCACTTTTCATTCCTTCTCTTTCGGATGTCATCTCTTCCACCCTTGAAACTTCCCTTGTCAACATACTTTCTCAGCTTTCCAGCCTTCAAAATTCTCTTAATCTTGTCCTTCAGAGCAAAATAATTGTCGATCGTAGGGCAATGGTCTTAGTGAAATTCACACCATATGTTTCTAGTACTCTTGTGAGGAGGAGCTTTTAGCTTCTAAGGACACTTCAGAGATTGATAATTCTTGATATCATTCAAAATGTGCTCACAACTGATGGTTAAAGGTGTGTAGTCTGCGAACTTGTCGTTCGTCGATCTCTTATCATTTTCCTTGTTCTTCTTGTGGAACTTACCACCATGCATTTTTTCTTTGTCATCTTCACCTTTTGCAGCCATTGCTTCCTTTGCATTCATGACCTTCCCAGCTGTAGCCAGGAGTTTATCCTTAGAATTTGGAGGATCCTCTATAAGATTCCAAAGTATCTTTCCTTTCTACAAAGCTCCTATCATGGCGGTCATGGTAATACTCTCTTCATAATCCTCAATCTCCAATTTCTCCTTGTTGAACCTCTCTATATGCTCTCTCACACTTTCATTATCCCCCTGCTTCACATACAGTAGGTTGGTCATCTTCTTCTGAGGCCTTACCCTAAAGTAAAAATTATGTATAAACCTTTATGCAAGCTGTTTGAAATTCTAAATTGAGTTTTTAGGGAGAGAAGTAAACCATACACGAGCTGCTCTGGTTAGGGTGATTGAGAAAGCATGGCACCTCATCTCGTCTAAGACTGTATAAATATCAGTAGTTGCTTGATGCATCTCCACATAGTGGACTGGATTAGTACATCCATCATACTTTGGAGTGAGAACTGGTGGCTTGAGCCTTCATTATATAACCTCTATAGGGGGTCTCGACTCTTCAGAATATCCCCATTCTTATCCTCCAGCCTTTGGATAGAATTATTCCAGGGTCTCTCACTTGCTACTATAACCTCAGCCTATGCCACATTATCTCTAACCCCTTATCGACCATCTAGGTGAACCGATGGCTCTCTAACAACTATTCTCTGTCAGCTATTCACCTCTCACTGCTCCTCGTCTCAGCCATGAGGAGGTCGGCGGTCATCACATTTTTCATTCCTTCTAGAACTAGCTATACTTATGGATCTGGAGAGGTGATTTTTTAAGTCATCTTCTAGTGGTTCAAGCCTATTAAAGTCTGACTCCTGCTTAATTTATCTAGATCTGATGCCCTTGTCTACACACTCAGCTCGAACTGCCACTGTATCCTCGGCAGGGCTAAATAGGTTACACAGTGCCTCTAAAAATATCATAAGGCTCCCAACATCTCCTTTCATCCTCTTCATCATACTTCTTATCCTCATCATTAGGGCATTCAAGACTCGGCTTCCTCAAGCGTAAGCACCTAGGGTCAGCTACATATATGTGCCTTTACTGAGGGGGAAGATCCTTTAAAGGGGCCTAGGGTGGTCCCTTGTCCGTTTGATTTGGATCACCTTCCCTGGAGGCCGATAATATAAACTCCTCTCCAGCTCCTACAAGTCTAGCCACCATGTTCTAACTGAAAGAAGCAAGTTTTCCATACATTTGTTGTTGGTTGTTTGCTAAGGAGCGTAGATCCGTCGCCACCTCATCCATTTATGACTGAGGTGGGGCTTGGTTGGTACTGGGTCCACCTATGCTAGGAGGATCTGATGCCATTGAAGACTTCTAGTGTCCGAAATAACCAAGCAATGGGCTAGGAGTGAGCCTAAAATGTAAAAAATGAGTCGATACTCAAACCAGATCTCTTTCAATGGTAGTTCAAGCTCAACCTAGGATGATATTAGACCACCACCAGATAATCCGATGGATTAGGTACAAAAGTAGGGAAGAAGATGGCTATCTCGTATTCCCACAGACAGCACCATATTGATGATACCAAAATTGATACGACTAAGTCAGTGTGATAAGAGAGATCAAAGTATCACTACAATGGTGTAAGAATAAATATATAAATACAAAAAGAGATGAGGAAAATGAGAAGAGAACACCAGATAGAAGTGCTTCGGTCGAAGCCTACATCCACTGTGTAGTGTGAATGGTGGTTTTCATTAGAATAATGGCATTAATGGCTTGTAAATACAACACTCAAGATTTTCTCTCTCGACTGTGTATTTTGACAGATTTTCTCTAGGGTTGACAATAATTGATCCTTTATAATGAGGTAAAAGGAAAATATTTATATGGCTAGGATAAGGTCATACGCACCGTAGCCATGCATGAGGCATGCACAACTTCAATTGTCCAACAAGGTGATGCCATTTTTCCTTAGTGCATGCAAGCAATGATTATAAGATATTCCTCACATGTGTGAGTGATACTATTGTAACGGTTTGGTTCACGTGGGGTTGACAGCCCATGCGCATTATCTCATGCGTGCTATATTCCACTCGCCCTGTAAGATGCCCAAATTGTCCTGCTAAGGTTGAAGTGTAAGACTGATCGAGTATAAGATTGTTGATATTCCACTGGAATACATGAAGATAATTGCAAAATGTAGTCTTGGCTAACCAAGGTCAGGCCGAAACGAGAAAGAAAGTTGGTCTAGTAAATCTTTAACATATCAATGCGGTCGAGATGAGGCATGAGGCTAAAGAAATATATATGTTGTCTCAGCTTAGGTCTTAGCTGAGATGAGACACAATGGTCAAGAAAAGTTAAACTAGATGCACATGATGCTTGATAAAAGATGCCTTGTAGGGTAGGCCTAGGCCAAGATTATGTTGATCCTAGACGAGGTCTCATGAAGGCATATTAATTATCCTTGTCGAGGCTGCGATAAAAAGGAAGAAGTGGTCCAAAATCACCAAGCGTCCGAAGTTTGGTACTCTGATGAATATTACAACTCCAAGGGTAATAATAGTAGAAGAGGCCAAGATGGTTCTAGCCCCATTAAAGTCTCAAGTTTAAAGATAAAAAAACATACCCATGTTGTAAGAAGTAACAAGAGTAGGTGGGACTCGTGAATAACCCAAGGAGGTTCTTCTATTCCAAGGAACTTTCAGCCCTTGGTCTCAAAGGATGAAATTGCTGAGAAAGATGTTGAGGTGCCCATTTCATCATGGGTGATAGACCCATGTACCTCCGTTGTGTCTTCCCTACATGTGCTGGCGAAGACAAATAGATCTAATATTGTGTCCACTATGAGGAATAGAGGTTCCACTGCTAATGCTGAGGAACTGATTCACTTGATGAGAAAGGCATATTTTCCTTTTCTTACTTAGATTTTGGTGCTCTGTTCCTTAATCTTATATATCTTGATCTTATAGGCTCAACACTTGACATAAGCAATTTTGGCTGATGCTCTTAATGGAAATAGATCCTAGAAAAAGGCAAATGAGATGGCTAATAATTAGGGCCTTACCCTCCAGCACTTTGGTTGGATAATCAGTGGTCAGAAGCTACAGATAGAGACTCTTGAGAAGGATATGGAAACTTCAAAGACTCAGGTTGTCCTTCTGGAGGAGGAAAATATCTCTAATAAGATGACACTCAAATATAAAGCCTATTTACTATACTCTACCTAGGAGTCTCTATCCCAGGTTAAGGAATAGAGCACCCCTGGTTAAGTTGAGATTTTATTAAAATAAAGGGTCATTCAAGGACAAATGATTGAACTCCAGATATTTCAGGGTAGACTCCATCAGTAGAAAGATGAAGGGGGAATCTTGAGTCAAATGGTCAAAGATTTATCTGATGAGAAGAAAAAGTTAACCTCTCAAGGTGAGGAGCTCTAGAGGAATTATTTTGAGGTTATGGATAAGTATGACATACTTTAAGGAAAGATTTTCATTATTGTTCAGATCCAACTGGACACCTAGCAAGAGTCGGAGTTTATTAAGAGATACCACTTTCTAAAATTTTATGCTAACTTTGGAGCTTGCAAGGCCAAGTTCCAATCATTATTCCCAGATGTGGTGGTCTATGGTATGTTCCCCCAAGCCCCATTATCAAAGGAATACAATTTTTATGTTAAAAGCAATGGTGATGATGACATTGAAGATTTTTAGTACCTAAGACCCAAGAAGGAGAGACTTTATTAGAGACGTCTGCCTCCTTGCCTCTCTCAAGTGAAGCCTGTGTAAACCCTAAAATACCTAAGCCTTGAAATTATTTTTGTGTAATATCCTTTTTGTAAACTTTTTATTGGTCGTTGGTCATTTTGTTGTAATCTTCCTTTTTTACCCTCAATAAAGAGGTGTTTTTTAATCAAAAAGTATTGTTTTTTAATTTCACCTTGTGATTGTTTTACTTTTTTTCTTTCTAAAGGAATTTTTATGTATGTCTTGAGATGTTTGAGATCTCTTCTGCATATAGTATTCCCGTAGTCCCCTAAGATTCCTTGGTGAAGGAATATAATTAGAGCAACAACTTTGTTAAAGTAGGTATAAGGGCCTTTAGACATATGCTTCATGATTGCCTAGTTTGTCACAGTCAAGATTGTGGTTTTATAGTGAGGTGTTGAGCCTTACAACCTTGGAACTTTTTATTCTTGTGTTGTTATAAGAGTGAAAGCCCACGGTTTTTGTTCAAACACTTGGTCCCCAAAAAATTTTGAGTGAGAATGTGCAAAAGTTCAAACCTATAATGGGTCATAAGATCCACTTTTTAGAAAATTTGAATCCAAAGTTCCGTAAAGGGTCGTAAGACCTCTGAACTTGGAAAATGTTTAACTTGAAATCCCACAAAGGTTCCTAAGACCTCTGAACCTTGGAAAATTTTAAAATATGGAGTCCTTGTAAAGGTCTAAGACCTCTGACCTAAATATTTTTTTTCTTTAAAGTCTAGGACCTTTGGACTTATAAAACATTTAGAAGTTTGATGTCCTTATAAGGGTATGAGACCTTGGGAATAAATTATTTTTAACTTGAAGTCCCCCCAAGGGTCCTAAGACCTCTGAACTTCAATAATTTTAAATTTTCATGTCCTTATAAGAGTCATAATACCAACAAACTGAATTATTTTTTAACCAAAAGCCACCATAAAGGGTCTTAAGACCTCTAGACTTCAGTAATTTTAATATTTGGAATCCTTATAAGGTCATGAGACCGCTGGACTAAATTGTGTTCAACCTGAAGTCCCATAATGGGTTTTAAGACCTTTGAACTTAGGTAACTTTAAATTTTGGAGTCCTTATAAGGGTCATACGACCTCCAGACTGAAAAAAATTAACCTGATGTCCCGAAAAGGGTCCTAAGACCTCTCAACTTAAGCAATTTTAAAATTTGGAGTCCTTATAAGGTTCATAAGACCACCGAACTGAAATGGATTTTAACTTGAAATCCGACAATGGGTCCTAGAACCTATTAACTTATGAAATTTTAAAATTTGGAGTGTTTATAAGGGTGATAAGACCTTGGCACTATTTTTTTGTAGTCTAAACTCCCACAAAAGATCTGAAGAGCTCTGAACTTAGGTAATTTCAATATTTGGAGTCCTTATAAGGGTCATAAGACATTCTTACTAGAAATTTTTTAAACCCCAGGTCAGACAAAGAGTCCTAAGACCTCTAAACTTATATAAATTTAAAATTTAGAGTCCTTATAAGGGTCATAACACCATCTAACTGAATTTTTTTAAGTTGAACTCCCACAAAGGGTCCTAGTTTCTCTGAACTAAGGTAATATTTAAATTTACGAGTCCTTTTAATGGTTTGACACCTCTACACTAAATAATTTTCTAAGCTGAAGACCTTGTAAGGTTTTAGGATCTTTGGACTTAGAAAACATTCAAATGTTTGAAGTCCTTATAGTCTGAGACCTCCTAATTGATTTTTTTTAACTTGAAGTCCCACAAATAATTCTATAACCTCTAAACTTAAGTGATTTTAAAATTTGGACTCCTTATAAGGGTCATAAGACCTTTAGACTAAAACATTTTTAACCTGAAGTCCCATGAAGGGTCATAAGACCTCTGAGCTTAGGTAACTGTAAATTTTGGAGTCCCTATAAGGGTCATAAGACCTCCAGACAAAAGGTTTTAAGACCTCTCGACTTCGATAATATTAAAATTTAGAGTCCTTCATAAGACCTCCTGGTTGAATTGTTTTTATCCTGAGGTCCCGCAGAGGGTCTTAGGACCTCTTAATTTAGGTAGTTTTTAAATTTTGAAGTCCTTGCAAGGGTCTAAGACATCCAGGTTGAATAATTTTGTAATTTGTAGTCCTTATAAGGGCCTAGGACCCCCAGACTAGGAAAACGTTTGAAAGTTTGATGTCCTTATAAGGATTGGAGACCTCCAGAGTGAATTATTTACCCCAAGTTCCACAAATGGTCCTTAGACCTCTAAACTTATGTAACGTTAAAATTTAGAGTCCTTATAAGGGTTGTAAGACCTCAAGATTGATTTTTTTTAACTCTAAGTCCCACAAAGTGTCCTAAGACCTAGAAACTTAGGTAATTTTAAAATATGGATTCCTTATGAGGGTTACAAGACCTTCAAATTGTTTTTTTTTTAAATTGGAGTTCTTTTAAGGGTCTTAGAGCTCCGAACTTAGAAAATGTTTAAACGTTTGAAGTCCTTATAACGATCTGAGATCTTGAGATTTTTTTTCTAACATGAATTCTTATAAAGGGTCCTAAGTGGTCGACCTAGAAATATTCCTGGTTGAATCTCTTGGAGTAAGCCTAGAGGAATTTACCAGATTTTTGTTTGAAATAGAGGAGGGAAGTGACAATCTTCCTTATTTTCTGAGCTTTGATGAACTAGGTGATGAAGGACCTCACTATCTCAATGAAACTTGTAATGGTTCATCATTTGAGCTTGTCAAAACTAATGCCTAGTCATCCCCCTTAAGGTAGCAGGGAAATATAAACATAAGACCTCATATAGGGTGTCTTATAGAAACATTAGTGACCTATAAGTCTCAAGATGATCGATGGGGTCTTTGGACCCATCGAAAGGTTCAATATTTAAAATCTTCCACTTTGTGTAAAGATTGTTAGTGTAATGCCCCATATTTTTACTGATTTTAATTATGGAATTGATTGAATTAAAGTGGGAAATTAATTAGTAATTAATCTGGATTTAAATACCAGCAAGACGAGAGTTAGTATTTGATTTTGATCATTTTGTTGCAAATTACAGAGCGGGTATAGTTATATATGATTATGGAATTATTAAAATTATCACGAGGAGAAAATATAAATAATTTTGGAAATTAAGTCGGGACGCGTGTGCCAGTCATGTCGGAACTAATTTAATGGATTATAAAGTAAAAATTTTTATATCATCCTTGTGGTCATTTTGAGTACGTTAATGTGTCCGAAAGTATCAAGATAGTCAGAAAAGTCTACCCTGGGGGTTTAGTTTGGGTCTTGGGGTAATTTTAGGCCAAACCGGCTACCCGGGAGGGTGTTTTAGTCATTTTATTAATTAATGAATAGTGACCTACGAAATTTAGAACTATTATATCAACCAACTCTTAGGGTAATTAGGTTCATGGGTTGCTACAAACTTGAGAGAGAGAGAAGTAGAAATGAAGGAAGGGTTTTTCAAGGGTTGCTAGGGCCAAACAACCACCTTGCACCACCATCATCACCAGAGTTGTTATCGGAGAAATAACACCACCACCCTACCATCTTCTCCAAATGATCAGAACCTCTATTTTCCAGGAAAGTGATTTAACTTGTTAAGATTCAGCAAATATATTATCCATGGTAGTTTAGAAATGGAGACTAAACTTGATATATTGATAAATTTCATGAATTGGGAGAATTAAATCTTGAATATGGGTAGGTTTTGCATATAGATAAATTCTGGTAAGATTAAGATTAGAGATTTGTGAAGAAAAGGGATGGATCTTTACGATTATGTGTTGATTACCGAGAGATGAATAAGGTCACGATACGAAATAAGTATCCGTTGCCCCGAATCGATGACTTATTCGATTAATTGCGAGGAGCTTCCTTCTTCTCAAAGATAGACTTGCGATTCGGATACCATTAGTTACGTATCAAGGAGCAGGATGTGTCTAAGACTGCATTCTTCATGAGATATGGATCCTATGAGTTCAGGGTTATGTCATTTGGGCTAACCAATTCTCCAGCCGTATTTATGGACTTAATGAACAGGGTGTTCAGAGAGTTCCTTGATCGATTTGTCATTGTCTTCATAGACGACATTCTGATATATTCTCAGACTGAGGAGGAGCATGCCGAGCATTTACATCAGTTATTGCAGACACTGCGCCAGCACGAGTTGTATGCCAAATATGAGAAGTGTGGGTTTTGGCTAAAGAAGGTCCATTTCTTGGGGCACATAGTATCAGACAAGGGTATATCCGTAGATCCGGGGAAAGTATCAGCGGTGAGGGAGTGGGGGAAACCCACGACAGTGATAGAGATACATAGTTTCTTGGTCCTAGCAGGATAATATAGTATATTTATTCGAGGATTCTCGAAGATAGTAGGTCCGTTGACACACCTGACTCGCAAAGGAGTGCCATTCATCTGGGATGATGTCTGTCAGTTAGCCTTTGATGAGTTAAACAGCAAGTTGACTTCGGCACTCGTATTAGCACTGCCCAGGACGGGAGTAGAGTATTTAGTCTACACTGATGCGTCTTTATAGAGACTTGGGGGTGTGCATCAGCAGGAGGAATAGGCTATAGCTTATGCTTCCTGAACGCTTAAACCTCACGAGAATAATTACCCCACCCACGACTTGGAGTGAGCTGCAGTTATATTTGCACTTCGGATTTGGACACATTATCTCTTGGGGGAGAAATTTCACTTATTCACAGATCCCAATTAACTACAGTACCTCTTCACTCAGAAGGAGTTGAATATACGTCAGCACAGGTGGCTTAAATTTATGAAGGGTTATCAATTTGATATTCAATACCACCTGGGGAAGGCTAACGTGGTAGCAGACGCGTTGAGTCGTAGGCCAGTAGGTGAGGTGGTTGAGGTATTAAAAGAGAAATGGAAGGAGTTTAGGCACTAAGATGCAGTGGACCGATCATTTATATCTATTATTATAGTTATGCCTCATATTATTACGAGGGTGGTATAGGCTCGGGCAATGGATCCGTTCTGCCAGGATCGGATAGCACAACTTCTGGCATAGGGGGCTGAGTCTTACACTGTTGGTTCGGATGGAAGTTTGCGCTTCAATGGGAGATTAGTTTTTTCTTGAGGAGGAGGACTTACGACATGAGGTGATGACAGAGTCGTATGATATATGTTTCGCGATACATCCCGATGAGGATAAGATGTACCAGGATATGAGACGACAGTACTGGTGGAGTGGAATGAAGAAAGATATTACCGATTTTGTTTCAAAGTGTGCCACATGTCAGCTGGTAAAAGTGGACCACCAGAGACCGCCATGGCTTCTACATCCGTTAGAGATACCTATGTGGAAGAAGGAGAGAATTTTCATGGATTTCATCACAGGGTTTCCCACATCTCAGTGAGGTCACGATTCGATAAGGGTGATTATGGATTGTTTGACCAAGGTAGCCCATTTTCTTCCAGTTCGGACCAATTATACTACGGGGTAATACGCTCAGATCTTCATCGCCGAGACTGTCATGACCCCAAACCAAATTATTAGTAGGGAACGAGTGTCTTGACATGCCACCAAGGTAACATATATTCTATCTTAAATTTTTTCCTTAAATAAGTTCAACGAAAATACAATCACATGGTTATGAATCTTAAAATACTGAAAATGAAGGGATTACGTCATCAGAGCTTTCTAAAGGAAACTTCATTTATTTTAAAAGTGACAACGAGTTACAACTTAAGACAAAATTTAAAGCTTTTTACAAAAGAGCCAAACATTCTCTAAATGATAAAACAAACATTTTATTTATAATAATAAAAAGAGCTCTAAAAGCTGAATCTTCAACACAGTCCTTTTCCGTTCCCTCCGCGAACCTACTTATTTCCTGAAAAATGGTTATTTATACAACATCAGCTAAAAGACGAGTGAGAATTAATCTCCAGGCATTCCATAATTTTTCAAAAAAATTGATACATATTCAATTTACAACAAAAGGCATATACATATATGGACAGGAATTTGCAGTAAAAATATATAAAGCAAACTGACAGTATATATTTTCATAATAAACAGTTCAGAACATAACAGATAAAATAATTTGAGCAGTATATCAGTTATTAAATTTTATTTTGATGACTAAGCGTCTGGTGATGACTAAGGCTTCTATTTATAGATTCTCAAAGTTATTAGGGTGTTGACATGTGTCGTGATGACTAAGCGTCCATTTTGGTAAGTTGACATTGACGTGTCACGTAACGGGACTATCCTGCAATCTTTATTTCACCCGATGCCGACACGTGTTTTCTCCTTATTTAATTGAATGACATGTGTTTTATACTTATTCATATGTATGACACTTGTAAGGTGTGGTGGTAAAAGTATAGCACGAGGTGTAAAGTTATTAAGGGTATAAGGGTCATTTTACACATGAAAGGATATTTTAGTAATTTTACACCATACAATTTCAATATTTCTTTGGGGTCCTTGAAAATATTTTATTTACAAAATGGTCCTTTTTATATTTTCATTTTAGTCCCTGAAACTTTCTCTATTTAAATTTAAGTCCCTAAAGTTTCATAAATTTATATTTTCTACCCCATAACTTATCATTTAGCTTAGGATATGCCATAAGAATTTGATTTAATAAATTTTGATGAAAAAGGAGGTTATTTCAAAGTGTTTAAGTCGGACAAACCAGACTCCCCTTCATCTAATCAAAATTTTATACATGGTGTGGTAATAAGACAACATATGACTTAAAGGATGGACAGATTTGTCCTTATTTCGTAATTTCGGTATAACTTCTTTCTCGGACCTCTGTTTAACATACCGTTTATTTTGTTACCAACCTAATTCATATATCTACAACGTTTTAGTTTTTCCCTCAAGTCAATTGTTATATTATAATGGTCAAAACTATTCTCTAATGTGAACATTCCTACCGAAACATTAAAATTTTATGTTTGTAACTAATTTGATATTTCATGATTTATGAAGGGAGGATTAGAATAAAAATAATAAATTAACATTATCCATATCACATATGAAATAATACAACGTTTAAAACTATATATGAACATATAAAAATGGGGTCATTACAGAGATAGTGAGACTTCACGGAGTGCCTCTTGATATTGTGTCCAAACAATCCAAAATTTTTATGTCCCGATTTTGGAAGATTTTCCAGGAGGCTACTCGGGACAGAGGTAATCCAGGATACTTCCGCCAGGGTAGAGATGATTTGGAGTCTTATTTGGGTTATTCAGGACCGACAAAAGAGCTACACCGATGCCAAATGGTTCTTCCGAGAGTTCAATATGGGAGACCAAGTGTTACTGGCAGTATCTCCTATGAAGGGGGTAATGCGTTTTGCTAAGAAAGGGAAGTTGGCACCGAGATATATGGGGCCATTCCATATCATCGAGCAGGTTGGGCCAATTGCTTATAGACTTGGGTTACCGGAGCACTTGTATAGGATTCATGATGTGTTCCATATTTCTTCATTACGGAGATATCCTTGGGATGAGTTATCCCATACTCACATTGCCTTGGAGGATATTGATTTGCATCCCAATAGTTCCTACGAGGAGGGGACGATTTCTATCATTGACCGTAGCGAGAGGAAATTGAGATCGAAAGTAGTACCGCTGGTACGTGTTCAGTGGAGGCATCATAATGCCGAGGAGTCTACCTGGGAGTGCGAGGATGAGATGCGCAAAAAATATCCAGAGTTATTTGTAACAGATATGCCTTTACTTCCAAATTTCGGGATCAAATTCTATTATTAGGGGGAAGTATGTAATACCACGTATTTTTACTGATTTTAATTATGAGATTAATTGAATTAAAGTGGGAAATTAATTGGTAATTAATCTGGATTTAAATGCAACTGAAACGAGATTTAGTATTTGATTATGATCATTTTGTATCATATTACTGAATGAGTATAGTTATATATGATTATGGAACTATTAAAATTATCACGAGTAGAAAATATGGAAATTTTGGAAATTAAGTCGGGACACGTGTGCTAGTCATGTTAGGACTAATTTAATGGATTATAAATTAATTTATTTTTATATCATCCTTATGGTCATTTTGAGTGCGCCTATGTGTCAGGAAGTGTTGAGATACTCAGAAAAGTCTACCCGTGGGTTTAGTTTGGGTCCCGGTGTAGTTTTAGGCCAAACCGACTACCCGGGAGGGTATTTAGTCATTTTATGAGTTGATGAATAGTGACCTATGAAATTTAGAACTATTATATCAACCAACTCTTAGGTTATAGGTTCATGGGCTGCTACAAACTTGAGAGAGATAAGTAGAGAGAAAGGAAGGATTTTCCAAGGGTTGCTAGGGCCAAACAACCACCTTGCATCACCATCATCGTCGGAGTTGTGATCAGAGAAAGAACACCACCATCCTACCATCTTCTCCAAAGGATCAGAACCTCTATTTCAAGGCAAGTGATTTAACTTTTTAAGATTCAGCAAATATATTATCCATGGTAGTTTATAATTGGAGACTACACTTGATGTATTGATAAATTTCATGAATTGGGAGAATTAAATATTGAATACAGGTAGGTTTTACATGTACAGAAATTATGGTAAGATTAGAGATTGGAATCAGAACCTTAATGATATAAATCACGGATTAAATCTGAGTATTTGGCTATCTTAAATTGAGAGAAGTTATCCTAGAGTTTACACATGAGAACTTAATGAACATATAGATTTGTATGCATTTTGTATTGATTTGATGATTTTGGAATGTTAAAAATCATGATTTTAGGTTGGTATAACATCATATATGTTTACTTTGTAGATTGAGATCATGTAATGGATTTTGGAGATAAAACGATGGCCAAAAATGAAAGAAACCCTAGGCTGTAACTTGTCGATCGATCGATCGACATTCATAAATCGATCGATCGACTCCCCTGCATTTGTGACCAAATTTCCTTTTACGGTTTAATAAAATTTCAATTTTTAAAAATTATTGATGTGGACTATTTGAATATATTGGGACTTAGGGAAAGTGAGTAGGGGTGTATTTAAGGCCAAAAAATTATTAGTTTGATTTAGGATTTAAAGATAAACTCGCAAGTGTCCAACGCGTGAGTTACGATTGGAAATTGTGAGAACTTGAATTTTATTCGCATAAACCATACCTTAAGGTTAGAGATAGTAGTAGGGGGCTTTGATTTCTGGAATAACCTTAGAGACAAGTGGGAGACTTATTAACCTTTTGGGATAGGTTTAAGCACTCAAAATTATGCGACGAGAGTTATCGCGCTAAACATATTATGTGGATTATTCAGGATGGTATTATTATACGTATGAGAATAATGATATAGGGCGGGAGTATAACTATATGGATATGATGATTACTTAGGTTTTGTTATTACCTAGTATATAGATTATTGTGTGTATGACATGCCTACCATACTTGCTATCACGGGAGGTTATAGGAAGAGGACAATCTTGTCTTAGGTGACTTCGGTGGGATTTAGATTTGGTATCTCAAGAACGTAGGACTGTGAAAACTGATTTGTGAGTTGATAAGTCAGCTGACCTATGTGAACTATGCTCGCCTCTGATATGTGTGATTTTTATTGATACGGTTCTTGAGTAATTCAAAACTCGTGATCCTTATGTACGCGATATACTGGGATTCGATATAAGAGTTTTCGGGTACCGCACCTTAGCCTAGGGGTGCCATATATGAATATATGTACTGAGAGTGTTTTATATATATACTTGTGATTGTTCACTGTTGCTTAGTATATGAGAAGGGCTACGATACTTAAACGACTTAAAGATGTGGGAACTAAAATACTTCTTGAGATAATTAATGTATATGATGAGTATTTGAAATGTAATTATGTCTTAAATGGGTAATACGAGTAGGCATCGTACAGAAGTCCATATAGTCAGATTTGGTACAGACTAGTTAGGTGGTCGCATAACTAAAATGGGTTAAAAGAATGCGTTAAGCGTGCACAATAGTTGAGGGGTGAAAATCTCAAATAAGAGAACGTGAGTAACAAGTATATAATATTTTTTGTTTAATGCAAGTAAGCACTTACTATTTTTTAAAAAATATTTTCAACTCGGGCTCTGACCCGATTGCTTTCAAATCTATTGTGCTATTGTAAAAACATTTTAGATGCCCATCCATAGGGACGCCAAGCATAGGAGTTCCATTCTGTTTGACTTGCTGTAGCTACTGTGGAAGTTACAGGACCTCTGTATTAGACGGCTCCACATCTATCTTTGCTTCCTTCGGAGTCATTCATATCACTTAGGGCATGTTTCTCACTCTTATTCAAAGACAGCAGGTTTTAGACTTTAATTTTATTTCAGTGTTGGATTTTTATTCAGACTCATGTTTTGGGATTATTTTACCATTTATACTATTATTGGAGTTTTTACTCCAGACTCAGTTTATTTTATTTCATTAGTTATTCATATGAGATTATTTATGTGAATGTTGAATGATTGGATATTCATTACCTAGTTGTAAGTTAATTTAATTAATAAATTTTGACATCTCATTTTTTTAAATATTAGGTGGCTAGTAACTAGTTAAATGTTTTCGACAGTGATGCTGAGACTGAACCAAATTGATATTTTGTTTTAATTTAATAAAGGAGTAGCTACCCGGTATTTAATTAGATGGGGTGTCACAGTTATGCTTGATGTCATTAGAGAATGGAGACAACATCTTCTAGAGGGATAACTCTAAATTGTTAGGAATGTTAGTCTTGTATAAATTGAGGAAATTCCCCCAACTGATATTGTATTTTCTTTATCTCTGCATCCTAGGGTATGGTACACTAGAACCTCCTTGATACGAATATCTAGGGAGTGTTAGCCTGTCCTTAATAGGGACATTGATTGCTAATAGTTGGGGAGACCTGGGCATACCCTCTAGATTTTTTTCCTTTCTCTAACTCGGGTCCATGGTTTTCCCCAGTGTCACTGTGCTCTCGTACCATACGGTCTTCTACCATCGGTGGTAATACAAGCCTATTGAGGATAGGGGCTAATTTCTCCTAGAGTAAAGTTCATTGATCTTACATAATTTTTACAAAACGGGAAAAGACGACATTAATCACCATTTTGGAGAAGGTGAGACGTGTTTTTGAGAAAAAATAAAACTTGTCGTTCCTATAGATGACACCAAACTGATGAGTCTTAAAATTGTAAGTGACTTTAGACTCGTAAGTACTCCCATCTGGTCCTCGGATATGTGAAAGGAGAGAGGTGACAAGTGTGAGACAAAGTTTTAAAGTGGTTTCGACATCACGAGATTGTCCTACATCTACTGTACAAAGGTGTTATGTATGTTTATTAAAATGTGGTTGAGTATTACAATCTAAAAGACCCCTTGAGCTTTGGTCAAAAGAGTCCGAGGTCTTGTGGACTTTGTCAACGATACAGAGGAACTTAGGAAGTAACTGAATGACTTCTCTAAGGATGCCTAGGTACCTTTTTAGGGCTCTTGCATGATGACTAGTAATACGAATAGAGGAACTGGTCGAGGTCAGAAGTATAAGCTCTCGACTGTAGGTTAGGAGCATGGAATGTAGTGTAAACTCTTGCAAAAGTCTTGAACTCTTATCATCTTAATATATGAATGCGATTAATCTCTTTCAATGCTAGAGATCAATCCCCTTCCACTTGCTACTGGATTTATTTTTATATGAGGACTCTTAGAGAAAGAATGAATGGGTTGTCAAGACTTGGTTGTGTCAATTTTGCGGTTTGATAATGCTAGGAAGAATGTTGAATATTGGGAAACATACATAGAGGTGGATTACTTTGGTAGGTGGGTGCATTAAATGCCAATCGGAACATTAAATTCATCGAGAGTTGTGTAGTGGGGTATATGTAAAATAATGTTTTACGTCTCACTTACTTAGTCAAACATCTTGTAGAAGCTCCGTCGGAGATCTAATGAGGTTGTAGGGATGGTGGAATTTCTAAAAATTTATCTCGAGGCACCATATGTCATCACATCCTAAGACTAAGGTCTAGGTGACATTCGAATGTCATCGTCCTTGAATCTGAGGTCGGCTGAGGGCGCAGATTATAACGGAACCTTGATGCCGAGGTCTCTGATCCTACTAGAGGGAACACACTAGAAGGACTAACCTTCTTTGGGGAAAGTATGTATGGTCTAGGTCTTCTATAGTACCATGGCTCACCCTTAAGGTATTGGTGGTATTACTTGGTAAGTAGTTATCTATTTGAGGTCGGGAGTTGGCTTCAGGACCTATGCCCTATTACAACTTAAGTGGAGATTTTAGAAAATCTCTAAAATACTAAGTGTGAAATAGGGTATGATCATCATATATTCTTTCAGGATCTTAAAGGTCTTGGTCAGATCCTTGATGTGATCGACCGCTTATTTATTCTTGACAAGCATATCATCGATGTATACTTCCATGGTTGTCCCAATCCGTTTCTTAAGCTTATTAGCAACAAGGATTTAATAATTTTCCTTAACCTTTTTAAGGTCGAAAGTCATTACTTTGTATCACTAAATCCCCAAAATCATCATAAATGAAGTATTTTTCCTTTTTTGTGCCGAACAAGGGTATATAGTGGTAGCTGGAGTAGTCATCCATGAAGCTCATCTGTCGGTGTTCGACCATTGAATTTACGAGTTGATCGATCCTAGGTAGTGGAAATTTTTCTTTCGTGCAGTCGTTATTAAGGTCAGTGAAATCAATGAAGTCTAAGAATTAAACATCTTTGATGGAATGAGCATGATGTATATTCTCAACTTCATTATCTACGGTTCTCACTTTTTATAGTGATGACTTCCTTAGTTTATGCTTAATTGTTCAACATGTTAGATCCATATATAATCGATGACAAGAAATGTATGGATCTATTCATAGAAGATCAAATGGTTTCCAGGCAAACACATCCCTATTTTTCCTAAGAAAGTGAATGAGCTTTCAATCAGGAAGGTTTTATCTAGATGAGATGAAATTACAGGAATGATGATGAGTTCCTCCATTTTTTATTCAGATGAGGATAACCTAGTATCTTTAACCCCCGATTAAATGCTCTTTGGTTGCTATTTAAGTTTGTCACCCTTTGAATCATCATTATTTTAACTCTTCTTGGACTACTTATACTTAATTTTTATGAATGCAACGAGAGAACTTAGAGTTTCCGCCTGATCTCCCCTAATCTCCATAACTCCTTAGTCACTCTTAAACTTGAGTTTTTGATGAAGGGAAAAAGGCACAGACCTCATAGTGTGGATCCATCCCCTGCCAAGGATGGCATTATAAGTTGAATCCTACTAGATGACGTAAAATTGTATCTCAAGTATGGGTGTCGACCTTAAAAAGAAGATTTATTTTCTTAAATGGGGTTTCCACGTCTCCATTGAAACTGATTAGTGAACCTACCTTTATGTCTATATATTAGACTGTGTAACTGATCTTAAGCATCAAACTGATGTACATGATTTCTGAAGAACTTTATTTATCGATTAGAATCCTCTTCATGTCAAAGATCGTCACCTATAGAGTGAGACCCAGGGCATCTTTATGGGGAAGATAAATACCAACTAAATTCTTTTCATTGAACATTATGATCTTCTTTCTTTGATCTTCTTTTTGATGCATTGTGAGTGATCGGTATAGACATGTATAGATATGACCATTCCTCAAGGTGGGAGATCATCCTCTCCGCCTACTTTCTGCACTTTATTTACCCAAGATGAGGACTTTGTCTTAATTATGTTAACATACTCCTTAAGATGTTCGTCTTTTACAATGTCTTTGAGGTGTTAGTTGAGAAACTTGTAATTCTCCATTAAACTACCATGGTCTTGGTTGTAAGTAAACCTGAGATTGTCTTCCCTATCATTTGGATCACTAGCCATCTTAGTTGGTCTTTTAAAGAATGACTTATATTTTATTTAAGGAATTAACTTGTATATTGACTCCTTGAAGAAGGTATCTACTTCCAAATATGTTCTTTTTTTTTTTGTGACTAGGGACATCATTTGGGGGTATCAATCCTAGGGTTGATTAATTAACTCCCTCATATGGTTTTTTTGGACTATTCTTCTTAGCATGTTTAGAACATAGGTCGGATAGAACCTCCACATTCACAATCTTATCGTTCACCTTAGCATATTGCCTTGGTCAATGTTGGCTTCTTAGTTAGGGACTAGTAGAGATCGCCTAATCTGGAGAGTAAAAACGTAAAGGATGAGATTTCTAACTTCTCATTAAAATTATCAATCTCTTTGTATAATTCCCAATAGTACTGAGGCCTATGAGATTTGCCATTCTCCCTTTTGAGGACGATCATCCAATCGACCTCCTTTACTGCATTTCTACTGGTGATGAATTGAGTTGTAAAATGATCATCCAACTCTCTAAATGAGTAATCAATTTTTCAAAAGACCTAAGATAGATCTCCCCTAAGGTGGAACGAAAAACACCACATAAGTTCATCATAATGGCTCTATAAAGACATTATTTTATTGCAGTTTTTGATGTGGCAAGCAAGGTTCGACATTCCATCATACATTATAATATTATTGATGGAAATCTTATTTGGTATCTACAAAGATTCTATCTCCATAGTGAATGGTAAGGCTGAGCCATACTCTAGTGCTCTTCTAGCAAGATCCTTTGAGGTTCGTTCCAAATTAGGATTCGACCTTCCCTACAATTCCTTCTTTATGGGGTCCTTAAGATCGTCACTTCCAAATTTCTTCGTCGGCACCTTGGGATCGACCGGCCTGTTGTTGTGTGTCGATTCTGCTGGTTGAATGGGTACATGGTTGCGGCTAGAGGAGTGATGATCCAAAAGATAATTCACATACTGTTGGCAAGACTATAGCTCGGCTCCTTAATTTATAAGATTTCCTAGATCGGTTGGACCAATTGTGTCTAGGGAATTGATCTTCTTCCCTTTTCATCATTTTATATTATGAGAACTAGAGCTCCTGACTTCCCAATCAACTGCCTCTGTGGAGGGGAAATCTCTTTATCACGACCATCTAACTTCTCTTTATAAATACCGGGCAATCTTGATGTTGCTTTCCCCATATGTCACTCTACCTATGGGGTGTTGTGTCACGAACTAGGATCATATGTTTTTGGGCGAGCGTCCCTTTGACCTTGTTCCATTAGGAGGTGGAGGGGAACTCAAAGGAGTTTCTTCCCTCCTAATAATTCGTACCTCGAAATGGATAAAGTTCCTAGCCTACGAGTGATGAGATTGGTGACGACTCATATTGATGAAGGGATGATATTTCATAATGGTGAGAATTCAAAGATTTTCCCACAAATGATGCAAAATAGTAAGGGAAATCAAACCCACAATAAATGTAATATTACTAATAGATCCCTGAATATTAATGGAAGATGAAAGATGGCACATAGATGTGCATATCATCATTTCGATGTCCATGGGAAATTAGGGGAGTTGTATATCAATCAAGAATAAGGAAGAATAATTAGAGTACTACGATTTCTAGTTGAGAGTCCAAGTTATCGTGAAATCAATACGATTGAATCGACCTTATGGGTTGGTTGGTTTGACTTTATTTACAAGTATATGGTGCTTTAACATCTAGGTCTCTCCTCTTTAATCTTATCTCTAAAGTAGTAGAGTCGTGGCTGGTTTGATCGTTCATTTTATGTTGTGATCTTCCATGATACTCCATTATCCATTTCTTGGTATTCGGCCAACTACACCACCTCAACTCCTATAGGCCATGAGTAATTCCACGTGACGTGTTTGGCCAAATTTCCATTTTAGTTGATTTATTATTATTGTAAAATTATTAATTCGATTGTGTTATTTATGCAATAAATATTTTTGTGTGTATGTTTCATATCTTAAGCACTAATTTATCAAAGAATAAATATAGTAGAATTATACGTGGGTAATCTATTTTTATTAGAATGATATATTTTACTATGTATAAAGAATACACTTGAATATTTCATTCACATATATAATGTTAATATGGTTTAAAGCGATAATAGGTTTTGTTACGGTTCATTCATTCATGATTATTGAAAATAAAAACATAAAAGACATTGAAAATTAAGTAAATAATTCAAAGCAACTCTAAAATCAATCCTCAAATATCATCCACACATAATATATTATTTGTCATGGATGTTAAATAAGTCTATTATTTATTATATTTGGATGGTATAATGATATTATGCCTTAAACATAGGGAAGATTAATACAAAAAAAATATAAGGAATGGGGAAAATTAAAGTAAAAACCATATTTTTCAGTTTTGGAAGTATTTGTTATTTTCCTAAAATTTAAAGAGATAAACTTGACTGATAGTATGATGTGGAAAATTCAATTATGTAACTATTGGCTTATAGTGCTCGTCTTGAGGTCTAGCTACAGTTTGAAAAAAAATGATATGATGGTGGATCTCACCCACTACATGGTTGAGATCTAGTCCAAGCCAATACATGGAGAACAATTTAACAAGCTTCTTATCGGACATCCTTGATCATGATATGATGAAGTGATCCCATACAAGTGAACCATCGAAATTATTAAGTAAGAGTAGTAAAGATAAGTGTGAGATAATTTAGAGTAAATGACTTATTATTAATTAATATTACTTGTAGGATCTATCTGACATTGTTTATCATCTCGTGAGAGAATTTAAGTGAACAACATCAGGAAATATATACATGTGGTCTCATATGGTGGCGGGTCTGAGTAAGAGGGAGTCAAACAATATATATTTATTTCTGTAGAGGTTAAAACTATAAAAATATAAAAAAAAATTCCTAAAATTCTAAAACTATAGGGTTAAAATTTAAAATTCTTAAAAGTTTGGGGGGGCCAAGGTCACACCCCCCTGGTATCCGCCTGCTGCCATAGCCATATAATTTCAGCTAGTGAAGGTTCTTTAACATTGTAAGCCTCAAACTTGAATTCCAATGTTATTAGTCGGGAAAAACAACAGGTTGGCCGTGTGGAACAAGAACCCTCGTACATAAGCCCCATCCTTCGTATTGTGCTCTTAGATAGGGGATGTTGTAGCATCAATAACATACACTAATGAAGTACATGACCATAATATCTATATGGTTAAATTGTTTGAGCTAAATACCCAACGTTGAACGGTATGACATCCTCCTCACCTACCAATATACTAATCAGCATCACCCGGCTATGGGAAAAATCCTATATCCCCGTACGAAAAGTCAAATGTGTGGGTGATTCTCAACAAAAGTTACTTAATGCTAAGTAAACAACTAAATATGACTCACCCTCTTCGTGGTATAAAACTATCGCTGAAACAATATTGGAGGAGTATTGGGTTTAGTGTCCTGCACTGTCGAAATAATGCTTGGCCACCGGAAGTTACGAACCGCGAACATGGATTAGTCGAGGTGCGCTTAAAGCTGACCAAGACACCACGTGGTATGATACCAAAAAAAAAACTAAATAATTTACCACATATGTACTCCCCCGATCATATTCAACCCATGCGTGGTCGTTAGCGTAACCCACCAATTAAAACAATCCTTAAAGGTGCATTAGATTTTATCTCACGTACCCCTGAACTACATTAAACTGACATATAATAATAAAATAAAAAGTAAGTTATTATTAAATTCATAATATTAATAACAATATAATTTTAGCATTGAACTAAAATAATAATTTAATAAATTCCTAGTTTTATTATCAAAATAATTTATATTGTTATAATATGCCACCTCGATTTTTAATTTAATAACTATAAGTAAATAATGACACAAATAACTAAAATAAATAATTTACCTTTAAAATGTATAAATTTAATAACATAAATGTGATGTGTCATTGCGGATAAGTGTGGATTGAGGATCAGTTCGACATGGGAGGAACTCAATGTCCCCAAGTCCCTATCATCTGCTATTCACAATGAGAACGGCATTTGCTCATCATGTCACTTCATACTAATGTGTCATAAATGAACACTATCCATTTTGGCTAAGTTATATATATATATATATATATATATATATATATATATATATATATATATATATATATAGTATTTTATAGAAATAATTATTAATACTTAATTATATGGATGATATCATGCCATCTAATCGAATGATAACGTATAACTATATAATGAGATCGAGACTATGGTTTATTTGGTTCAACTCAAATTAGGCTTGTGTCCATAAGTGAGGAGAGTCTCTGTAACGATCGATGTCTACAATACATAATGAGACCGAATAGGCCTAAAAGAAGTGCAGTACCAGGTTATTAGAGGCCTTACAACAGTATGATTAGTCCAATGCTGAGGTATTTTAGTCATAGGTATCCAAACATAATATAGAGTGATAAGCTCTATATTTTGGGAGGCAACATTTAGTATAATATTAATGTGTTAGTTCCCATATAAGAGAGTGAATGGTCTTACTTATAAGATCTCGATAAGGTTCATATATTATTCACATGATCTAATAGAGGCTCCTAAATCCTTTTAGAATATCCTTAAACATGTTCAAAAAGTCTAGCTAAATAAAGTAATGAGAAGAGGTGTAAAGTATGTGTTTTATAGATTATCTTTGATATATATTGGGTTGGATGGATGAGATTGTGACCTTATAATGATAATTAATCTAATTCCTCGATGTACTTGAACATAACGGGGGTATGTAACCAGGTTATGGCCTACAAGGCTATGTCATTTCATGTTTGAGGTTTCTCCCTGGTCAAGGCATCTCTAAACAAGGTCGAGACCTTATTTATTCATTTGGGCATATTCATCTTATTATACTAGGGGGAACATGCTAATGTGTTTGTCATGTAGTATTATTCAAAATATTATACATCAATTACCCTAAGCCTTAGTGTTGAGAAGTGGATACTTCAGGAATTGGTCTTTAAAAACTCTAAAGAGTTTAAATCTTTAGTTTGAGGTGGTTTGCAATAGAAATATCACTTTATATCTTAGTTCAGGTCACCTTTCGACCTTGAGGCTATATTGTGAAAGGCCCATTTACATGAAATTTTTGTTGAAGTATTGTGACGATATAATATCATGTTGAATTATAATTCCCCTTTTAAGGTCAGCTAGAGAAACAATTTAGTTCGCGTGGTCTCATTCCACACTTAAACTTCTCTATAGCTATTTGAAAGGGGTAATTTATGTCATGTAGTTGGAATATTTCCTATAATGTTCTGGAAACCTTGTTGCCCTTCAATTTATACCTAATTCCAGTCAATTTGTTTCTCAAATTCTTCTTTTGATCTCTTTGTTTTTTTATTATCTAGGAACCCATACCCTCAATTAGAATAAAAACTTGTTTTTTTTCATATTTGGAATACATTAGACCTAACCTAGGACATCAATATGCTATGCACTTCCTCCAAGTCTTGGAATATGGTCGAGGCCTAACTACGCAAAGGCTTATAAGGTCGTGTGGTTTCAATTCAAGGCATGTCCTTGGATGAGACCTCTTTTAACCAGGTGTAAGGATATAAATTTTCAATTGAGTCCCTGTATTTTTTTTACTTAATTTCGTGAACAAAACTGTGTTTGTAATATGTCATAGGAAAATTTTATTTTGTCACGATCCCACTTGGTCTATGACGTATTGAAGAAATTGAAGGCGTTGCGGCAAAGCTTCAAAGAATTAATCATGCCGAAGTTTAATTGGTGCAAGTTTATTTGTCTTCAAGTTTATTGCATTCCGAGATCACAGATGTATGAATGCGTATAATTAATGGTGCTCGGAATTATTTTTATAAAAGATAAGGATGTAATTTTCTAAGGAAAAATGTTTTAAATGTTTTAAAAGTGTTTTAGATGTTTTAAACTACGTTTTATTTTGATAAGCTCGAAAAAGAGTTTGACTTATTTGGATCTCTTTTGGAAGAGATGTTTTGAAGAAAAAGTCAAAAAGTCAAACTGACACGCGCGTCGGTCAAACGACAAGCTGTCTCGTTCAAACGAGATAGCCATGTCGCGTGAAAGACACGACGATCTCGTTCGAGGGACACTATTTTCGAGGCGGTGATCTTTTTGTATTTAAAGCGTGGTTTTGTCAGAATTATTAAGTGTGCATTCTGAAAAAATAGTTTACGATAAGTTTTCAAAGCTTAAACACATCCTTAGAGTTTGCAAAGATCCAAGTTATCATTACTATATATTTATGTGATCTTACTGCACCAACAAGGTTTGTTCTATACTTGAACATCAGGGTTTTGCGGTGAAGAAAAGAGAAGGACTTCTTTCTCGACATCGTAGACGTATCAAAGCCATCCGGTGGACACCGAGACATACATGGACGCGTGTGTCGTGGACATGTATCGTGGAAGAAGGAATTTATGCATGGGAACTGTAAAAGGAGTGGTTGAAGATCAAAAGAGCGTCAAGACCCGTGGGGATCGAGTCGTTGAGTGAGTCTTTTATCTGTTCATTGTAAATCCACATTCATAGTGATTGTCTGGCTTGGGTCGTCCCAGGTTTTTTCCCGTCTTGGGTTTTCCTCATACATCCGGCGTTGTGAGTATTATTTACTTTACTTTACTTGCTTTAATCACTATATGCATGTTTAGGATTTATTAAGATAAAACTGGTTTCAAGTAAGAATTGGTTTTTCACAACTTGGTTTGGTGCTTATTAAAAGTTGGATAATTTTTGGTGAAAATTGGTTTGATTTGAAACACATGCATAGGGACCACTCCACTTCTCAAATTGGTATCAGAGCTAGAAAACATAATTTATTTGTTTTGTAATCCCGTGTGTTTTCAAAGATGAATTTTAGAAATAACAAACTTTTTCAAATTCTTATTTTTTATGGCACTAATTACACCTACTAGAAGATGAGAATGAAAAGTGCATTAAGATATATTGATGAGCGTGTGTGGCTAGCAGTTGAGAAAGGTTGGACACCCTCTATCACTATTTTAGGTGAGGACACTAATTTAAAGCCTATCGAGTCATGGGTCGAAACTGAACATAGACTTTTACAATATAATTCTAAGGATTTGCACGTTATTTCTTCACATGTCACACCGAAAGAATATAATGGAATTATGACTTTTGAAACATCAAAAGAGGCTTGGGATATTTAGTCACTCGCTCACGAGGGCACTAGCACGGTTAGGGCGTCAAACCTTCAAATTCTCACTACACAGTTTGAGACCATTAGGATGTTAGAGAGTGAGACTTTTGATGAGTTTTATGCTAGGTTGTCCAATATTGTCAACTCGTCGTTTAACCTAGGTGAGAAAATTCCTGACAATCGTGTCATTAAGAAAAACCTTAAGTCGTTGCCTAGTGGGTTTGATGCGAAAGTTACTATTTTAAACTCCTTGGGTAAGTTAGAGATGACGAAACTAGAAGAGATTGTAGGTGACTTACAAACCTATGAAATCGACATGATTACCTCCAAGCAAGTGCCTAAGAAATAAAAGGGTATTGCTTTGAAAACCCGAAAGGAGGAAATTTAAGTTTCGGATTTCGATTCCGATTCTGATTTTAAGGATGTTTCTTTGTTGGCAGAGAAATTTAAAAAATTTATTAAGTTTCAGAAGAAATCAAAAGATGTCAAGAAGTTTAAAAAATTCAAGAACAACAAAGTTGATCCCACATCTAAGGATAAGTTTGAGAAGCCTAAGAAATATGAGTCGGATAAGTGTTTTGAGTGTGAGGGGTATGGTCAGAAATTTAAGTAGTGCCCCATTAGACTTAAGAAAGAGGGCAAGGAACCTATTATCTATAGTGCCACCTTAAGTGATAGTGATTCGGAAGAGGGAGAGAGTTCTCCCATTAAGCATAACTTTGTTGCGTTTATGGCATCTCATGTGAATGACACTTCCGATGAGGTTTTGAGTTAATCTCATGTTAATGAGGAAGAAGAGAGTGACGAAGAGGAGGTAGATGTGACAGAGTTGCAAATTACTTATAATGAGTTGTATGCCGAGACTGTGAAAGTGAAAAAGGCAAATGAAAAATTGCAAGCTAAGTTGAATAAGCGTGCCATAGAAAATAATGATAGTTTGATTGAGGATCTTAGGGCCCGGGAGAAGACTCTTAAGGAGAAATTAGATTATGTCGAGGGTGAGAGAGATAATCTCCGTCGTTTGATGAAGTCTTTGAAAAAGGAGATTTTAGAGTTTGAGGAGCCTAGGCATTTGCTCGAGTCTAGGATTCTTGAGTTGGAGGAGAGATTGAGAGACTTGTCTAGAGTTAAGTTTGATTTGGAGGCTAGGTCGAAGAAGTTAGATAAGATCTTAGGCACCGTCCAAATAAGGTAGATAGTGTAGGTATAGGTTTTGATGAGAGAATTGTTCCCATTCCCCCCGCACGTGTGAGAAACACTGGGAAGGTTAGAAAAGGTACATATATAGGTAATCATTCCCACCTTCGCTACACTTGCACGTTTTGTGGTAGGAAAGTCACCTTAGGCGTTATTGTTACGACCTTAGACAAGCTCCTAGGAAGTTTAGGAATAAAGTTGCCCCAGTTCCCCAAACCCCCATGCATCATTTAACACCTACTTGGGTTAGGAAATCGAAATCAGTGGCTTTAAGAATAAAACATCATGATTTTCATTTGGGTGCACTTGATTCTTTCCATGCTAAATCTAAAGGATTATGGTGTTGCCTTGTTAGTCATATGCTAGTTTGCTTCATGATATATTCATTGCTAGTATAATGACTTTTGTATCATTTTGTATTATAGTTTCATTCGTTTGAGTCCTATTGAAAAATACAAAAAGATTTTGTTTTGAGAAAACTTTTGAAAAACCAAAAATATTTTTCTTTTATTTGAGTCAAAATATGTTTGAAAAGCCAAAAATATTTTCAATTTTTGTTTTTGAGTTTATATGTTTGATGTGGCATATTGGTGTGCTTGACCCCCCCCCCCCCCACCACCGTTTCATTATCCATGTGGCTAGGACATTTCGTCATTATTATCGATGCTTAGAATGATCTTAACCATTGTTTATATGGGATTGTTTCGAAGTTGATATGCATTTTGATTCGACTTTGTATATATGCCAACATTGCACACATGCACGAGTTTATATGGATGTTTGACTTCTCTTGCATATTTGAATTTAGTGAGGCGTTTTTATCTCAATCTTGTCATCTATGTGTAAGTATACTTAAGGAGAAGTGTGCATATAAGAATCGTTTACCGTGAGGATTTGAATTGGTACATAATTAAAAAATAATAAGTGATTCATGGGAAAGGGCTGCGAGATTTTAAAATTAACTCGTCGTGAAATCCACCGTTTAAAAGAGCCCAAAAGAAAAAGGCAATATGCTAAGAAAAAAGGATAATAAAATTTTCTCTAAGTTGAAAATGCTAGAAACCTCAAAAGAACTTGGAAAAGTATGTTTATGAGGAAGTTTGGTTGGAGAAAATTTAAACGGGTTTGCACAACTACTCCTAATGTTGAAACATTGCAATTTGATGCTATTGTTTGTAGAATCATCAGAATTCTGGATTTGTGTGCATGTAGTATGTTTAGTTCATTAAGCTCACACTTTAATTGTCATATGATTATGATAAAGTTTGATGAGTTATAGCTATCAATTAGAGCTTCTTTATTGTTTTGATGTGCTGGAATTGTGACTCATTTGTTGTAGTTTCACGCCCATTCATTCCATGTCCATGTTTGAGCACATTGTTACTATGTTTGCATGTAACTCGCATTTTTAGTTTTTATGTTTTTTTTTTTGTGTTAAAAAAGCTTACTGTTTTAACATTGTTTTGCTGCTGTGAGGCCCTTCCAATGTGATTTTTCTGGAAATTTTTTTTCTCGGCAAAAATATATGATATTTCTGGGACTCTGGAAAAATTTGGCCTGTCGCGAGAAGTCATTCTAATGACATCTCTCTGTCGCGAGAAGTTTCGTTCGAGTGACGTCCTCATCTCGTTAGAGTGACGTCCCTGGCTCGTTCGAACGACAGTCTGGATTTTTGGATTCTTATGTTTTGCAGTCCACTAGTTTATTTTTGTATATTTTTTGGTACTGCTGGCAGTTTTCTGGACTAACAAATTTATATGCAGGTTTTATTGGCTCATATTGCTATTTTGCATATGATCCGTTTATCACACTTGATTAGTTTGATATTATCTTTGTGTGTTTCATTGGTTTACTAGCTACATATTTGTCATCTATTAATCATATTTAGCTCGTTGTTTTATGATTATCTAGAAATTTTAATTGGTATCTCTTAATGCTATATACTTGTTGATTAGTTTTTCTTTTCACCGGATTGTCTATTCGAGACAAAAAGGGGGAGAGATGTATGTGATGTAGGGGGATATTTGATTTGATTTTTGTTAAGAATGTTTTTTATTACATATTTTACAAATTGGTATTACAAATTGGTAGTTCAAATTGGTATCATTTTGTTGCTCAATTGTTCAACAAATGATTTGATTTTTCAGAGTTTATTCATATTGGTATCTATTGTAAAATTCGTATCATTTGTATATATATATTTGTTTCATTTGTTCTTCCATACCTCACTGGGTATTTGTTTGTCTGTTTCATGAGTGTAGGTATGCTTCAGAGATTCGAGATTTCAAGTCTACGTCACATTCAAACAGTTCATGCTTGCCAGTTTTATATATACTAGTTCGTGTCCTATAATTTTTTACTTTGGGATTATGGGATGGGATTTAGGCATCATACGGCTTGACGGGAAGGCTTAGGCATTTCACTGGTTTAGTTTTGTCCCAGAATAGTAAAAAGGGGAGATTTGTAAGGAAAAAAATTTCTAATTGAGTCCTTGTATTATTTTGACATAATTCCATGAAAAAAGATGTGTTTGTAATATGTCATAGGGAAATTTTATTTTTTCACGATCCCACTTGTCTATGACGTATTGAAGAAATTGAAGACTTTGTGGCAAAGCTTCAAAGAATTAATCATGCCGAACTTTAATTGGTGCAAGTTTATTCGTCTTCAAGTTTATTGCATTCCGAGATCACACAGGTATGAATGCGTATAATTAATGGTGCTCGAAATTATTTTTATAAAAGATAAGGATGTAATTTTATAAGGAATTTTTTTAAAAAATGTTTTAAAAGTGTTTTAGATGTTTTAAACTACGTTTTATTCTGATAAGCTCGAAAAAGAGTTTGACTTATTTGGATCTCTTTTGGAAGAGACGTTTTAAAGAAAAAGTTAAAAGTCAACTGACACGCGCGTCGTTCAAATGACAATCTGTCTCGTTCAAACGAGATAGCCATGTCGCGCGAACGACATGACGATCTCGTTTGAGCGACACTGTTTTTGAGGTGATGATCTTTTCGTATTTAAAGCGTGGTTTCGTCAGAATTATTAAGTGTGCATTCTGGAAAAACAGTTTACGATCTAGAAACCTGTTTGCACATGTTTTTCTAAGGTTTCAAAGCTTAAACACATCCTTAGAGTTTGTAAAGATCCAAGTTATCATTACTCTATGTTTATGTGATCTTGCTGCACCAAGAAGGTTTGTTATATACTTGAACATCGGGGTTTTCTGGTGAATAAAAGAGAAGGACTTCTTGTTCGATATTGTAGACGTATCAAAGCCATTTAGTGGACAACGAGATATACATGGACGCGTGTGTTATGGACAGGTATCGTGGAAGAAGGACTTTCTATGTGAGCACTGTGAGAGGAGTGGTTGAAGATCAGAAGAGCGTCAAGACCCGTGGGGATCGAGTCGTTGAGTGAGTCTTTTATCTGTTCATTGTAAATCCACATTCATAGTGATTGCCTAGCTTGGGTCGTCCGAGGTTTTTTCTCGTCTTGGTTTTTTTCTCGTACATCCGGCGTTGTGAGTATTCTTTACTTTACTTTACTTGCTTTAATCACTAGATGCACGTTTAGGATTAATCAAGATAAAATTGGTTTAAAGTAAGAATTTTTTTTCACAACTTGGTTTGGTGTTTATTAAAAGTTGGATAATTTTTGGTAAAAATTGCTTTGATTTGAAACACACGCATAGGGACCACCCCACGTCTCACTAGGTAGTTTCCTTCTCATGAACTTGTCCTTATTTATCTTAGCTTACTTAAGAAATCATGGTGAGGTATGTGTTGAGTAGGATCTCTCAAAATATGTTATATCAATTACAAATAGTAATTATGAGTTTGTTATCGTTCAATTTGTTTTTTTAAGCTATTTGTGCTACCTTAAGACACATTTTGGTGAAATTACAAGACACATATAGCCCAAATAGACACCAATCACCAATAAGTATGAAAATAGGCCATACATACAAGTGAACAAAACTTACTTATTCAACTAATTTGATTACACAAGACTACAACAACTTAATAGCAAAGATTACAAAGAATACAAAAGCAGAGAACACAGAGATATATGTGGTTCGACAAGAATTTCCTACATCCACAACGATGAAGAGATTTGATTTTTTGATAATATATTTTGATAGAGTTTCTAGTTACTCTCCAAACATTTAACCACTAATGGGGTGGTTATAATTATTTATAATGTTAAATATTGATGTCCCTAAAATATTGAACTTTCCCCTTATCACTTATCATCTTGTGGTGATAAGTTTTATTTGAACATATCCCTACCTTTGTTAGCTCATAAAATTCTATATTTCACAATTGACCACGAGACTTTCGTCGCTTGAAATGTAAAGTCTTGTTCTAGTAGGATGGTAAAATAAGCTTTCCATCAGGTTGATGAAGGGACATCCTTTTTAAAAGTCATGAAGCTTCCATTCAGTAAACTATTATTAATGGCACCTTATGTTTTGAGAATTGTGCCTTAGACAACTGCATCCAAAATAACCCAAATAACTTATAGTCTGTTCACTTTCATTTTAAAGGCTTATTCAAAAACTTCAAAGAACCTACTGCAATCTCTAATTAAAGTTACTATTCTAGGTTAATGGAATTTTCAAGATTTCTTGTTTTCTTATAAAAATATGTTTTTATTATCAACAATTCCACTGTTGATGATTTCCAAAGAAGGTATATCCCAGACTAGGTTACTGTCGATATCTCAGAGAGAGTTATGGACTACTATTATATGTCAAAGGGAGCTAGATTTTGTTTATTATTGTGGTTGAGGATGGCATCACATTTCCTCCAAACCACATTTTCTTAGTTTTTTTTCAAACTTAGACCAGCCCAGTGTGCTCCAATATCTAAAAAATAGTTAATGGCATTAATCGTCTTAATAAAATCGATGGCACTAACTTGAGCATCTTTGAGATTAGATATTCCTACTAGTGGGTTCTAACGAAAGGGAGTGATTTCTATTTAAAGTCCATGAGGGCTTAACATGTCTTGGTATTGAATCCTCTTTATTTGAATAGGGATTATTGGGACCATGGATTTTTGGTAAAATATTACGAGCATTTTCTAATCCCTAAAGGTCAGCCACCTTATAATGCTCCTGTATTCTTTAAAATTTCCATGATGATAGGTCGAGTACCTAGTTAGGTTTCCTTATTGTTGTGTCACTACATGTTATTATTCTTGAATGAATGTGTTTGTGAATTTTTTTTCCTTCCGTTATCTAAAGATGATCGTAAGAAAAAATATCATAGCCCCAATAAAGTTAATTTACCAACCTGAAGAAGATTTTCTCGACCCTCAGTCAATAACATTCCTACTTACTTGATACGACACAAATATTGCGTATTTCACCCGTTAACCTATGCCTTATTAGCCCCCTTGGGTATCTTAATCCTTATACTTATGCTCGTTAACCAGACAACCTCGGATTTCTATGTTAACATGTTTTGCAGGGGTTAATTGAGCTTCTGTAGGTATTTGGATGCCTAGTATGAAATTCAGACGTTTTCCGAAAAAGTTTCATCTATTTTTGCAGCTTCGGGGGCATTTTAGTAATTTCAACATTTGATTTTGAATCCCGAGCTCTTCACGGAAGTTGAATCCCTTTGATTTCTCTTCGCGTGGCCGTCGATGGTGCATGGTTCCGAGTTGTATCGAAGGAGTTATGGCATTTTTAGGATGGTTTTTACTTCAAAAGTACACTCAAGGTCACATTCAAGGGAATTCTAGTCATTTAATATTTTGGTTTTTTGTCCTAATGTATTCTTGGGTGTTGTATCCCTCTGAGTTATCTTCGCGTATCCTCTGACCATGCCTAATTCCGAGCTATAATGAAGAAATGGCGGTATTTTCCGTAAAACGGGACAAAGCTGCAGATTGCAGACCTGTAGGTCCGAATCGATTCGTCCAGTCCGAATCGATTCGATTTGGCACCAGAAAGTCCGCAAATTGCTACTTTTAAGTTGGTTTTTGGTGGGGTATTTTTAGGTAAAAATTGTGTTAAGTTGAGGGATCATATTTTTACATTAATTAGGTTAGAAAATCAGATTTTTGGGTATTTTTTGTGGAGCTTCCCTCTCCTCCATTTCCATGGGTGTTTTGCCCACTTTGTAAGTTATTATTACTATTGATTGTCTTCAAGCTTTGTACTTAGTTGTTTTATCTTAATTTCTTTGTTGTTCCTTACTTTCTTGCCTAGATAAATTAGTTTAGTTTATTTATTTCTTGTTTTGTTTAATAATTAGTTGTTTAATTAGATTAATCATGTGTAGTGAGTAGTTACAAAGGTTTGGGTTGTGTGTCCGCCAATGATGGGCATCGAGCTCCGAAAATTAGGTTTTTATGTAAAATTGCATTTAATTGAAACCTCCCGTATTAAAGTCGGATTATTATGCGTTTAGCTTTCTTTGTCATGCAACGTTAGTGTTTATAGCGATAATCCGAATTTAATCCGCGTGTGACTATTTTTGATTAAATGTTTAATCTCGCAACTTTGGGTTAAATTCCTTATTGTGTGATGTTTATGATTAATTAAAAATGCTAGGTTAAATATTTTTTAATCGAAATTCTAATTATTAGTTGTTTAGCTCATGGCGGGTACGTGATCCCGACTCTCGTTTTAATTAGTCGTAATTTAGCGTTAACTTCTTATTTTTTTCCTTTTTCACCATTTCAAACCCATCACCTTTTACACTTTTATTCTTGAAGTTTTAAAGAAATTAAAATCTAAAATTCAATCACTCCTTGTGAATTTCTTACGATACCCGACTTACCGCTGTGCTTGTTTGTCAAGTGTAGCTGTAGTTTAGGTTTTTGCATGTAGAGCGGGAGCCAAAATCAACGACAGTGTCCCTATACGAACACTCGATTTTCCTCGCATCAAAAATGGCGCCTTTGTCGGGGAGTGTGTTTTAGATAGTAATTATTTTATTATTTCGTAGTATTTTTTCTTTTGTATTTGTATTTTTTGTTTTAACTTTTTTTGTCGGATAGCATATTTGAGTGCTAAGAAACTTTGATTCGCGGTTGCTCACTTTCTTGCTCAGATTCTCCATCTACAAATAATGAGGTAATCATGTCCTACTATTATAGTTATTACGGTTATTCTAATAATTCTTACTTTGGGGATAGTTTTTAAGTTTTCCATTTTTAAGATTTTCTTGAGACTGAAAGATTTGAAAACATTTATCGGAATCAAAATCGTTATTGGGAGCTTGAGTTGGATTCATTATTCGAATCCAATGCTGATTCTTATTCCGATACTTTTGAAGACGAGTTTCAACCAAATGAGGAGTCCGAGGCTCTTGAGGCGAGGAAGCTTACTTTGGAAGAAACTTTTCGTCTTTACTCCCAAGGTTTGGAAAGCCTAAATGATGCTATAATGAGAGTTGGAGCACTTTGCGATGAGATGAATTCTTATGCACAAAACAACGAGGAGGTGGAAACTTGTGTTTCACCTCAATTTTTCAAAGAATTTCACATCGAATGTGAATCTCTCTCCCCCGAAATTCAATATCCTTCCGACGATATGTTGACGGAGATTGAATTTATTTCATTACCATATACATTTTTCGTCAATGAACCATTAGAATTACCGGTTGATTCCTATGCGTCGGTAGAAACTTTTAAAACTTCTACACTTCTTGCCGATGAGGACTCCTAGTCGGACTTGTTTTTGATGGATGTTATCCCCACGTGTGCACCATCTCCTATTCCTATTGAAAAATATTTGGGAGATGAGTTGCCTTTTCTTAGACCTCAAGTGTACCTTTCCCCCTTATTATCCAAATCCCCCATCGTCCGCCCAAAATTTCAAATTGGTGATGGTTCACTTTATTCACCACCCACATGCCTTTCGTTGTTCAAACAGAATTATTATTTTCCGGGAGGCATGTTCGCTTTGGAGGGTCCACCGTTGATCTTTCAAAGTCAAATCCCTTTTTGGGTGGACCCTCAACTATTTAGACTTCTAGTGTATAGTTAGTGTGAAGCCTAAATAGTAGGTTGTAAATAGTTAGCTTTTTAATTTTCTTTCTTTCCTATTTTTCTTTCCTTTTAATTTAGTCTAGTGTAATTAGTTAACTTTTTGTTATTTGTTTTCGCTATGTTCGGTACTAACTTATTTTGTAGATTCCTTTGGACTCGTGCTTATGGAGATCGCTCCAATTTTAGGTAATATCGTTATTTTTCTCTCTTTGTGTTGTGTTCTTAATGCGCATTGAGGACAATGCAATATTTAAGTTAGGGGTGTAGGATATTCTATCCATTTCATGTGTAGTCCACTGATTTCCTCACTTGTTAGTAACTACGTATGCCTTTTTGTGAAAATTTGAAAATTTTCAAAAATATTTTCTTTCTTTTTTCTCCTTTGTTGGGTATTTCGCCTTTGTTTTCAATGATAAATTTTAATAATTGCCCGATCCAATAGACAACTCAACGATGCATGTTCTCGATTTTAGAAGTTATTAGACTTTAGTCCTTAAATCATTGATATTATGAATAACTTCATGAATTAAACTTTATCCCATGAGCATATGAACTTTCCTCGTTATATTGATTTGGTTTAAGAGTTTTATAACTCGATAATCTTTTGTTGCATCGTATATACTTACACCGAGTAAGCTTTGTACCTTTCTTCGTTTCTGAGTGTTATACACTATTCTTTTCTCATTGAAAACATTGAATTCGTTGGTAATCTCACTATTCTTTCATTTGACCGTTTATTAATTGAGTTCATACTTAAAATGTGTTACTTGAGCATGATTTTCATGTATTGTTTTGATGCGTGAGTTTCTTAAACTTTTGGAAATGATCATAGGCCCTATTTGTTATATCACCCATATTAGGCTTGACATCACCCTTATATGTTTACCCTCGTTAACCCCTTTGAGCCTAAATATAGCCTCTCGTTTCATAACCCAAATCCCATAACCAACTCCAAATTGGAGTTTCAAACCATACATACACTTTCCATACCTTTGTTTGGAATGTTACTTGGGATTTAATCAAGTTGTTATGATGTCGGTTGCAATTTAGGCATATTAGAGTGAGAAAAGTAAAGAAAGATATGAAAAAGTGAAGAAAAAAAGAAAGCAAAAAGCAAAAGAAAACAAAAAAAAAGAGAGAAAAAGAAAAAAAGAAAAGAAAAAGAAAAGAGAAAGTTGTATATGTTGTGTGTATAGTTCAATAAGCTTTGATTACTCTCCAATTGTTATATCTAATGCTTGTTTGGAACTCGTTTTCTAATTTTGACATTGACCACATTTTCCCATTATCCTGAGTTTTCATCCCAAACACTTTGAATCCGTACATATATTCCTTCGTTTCGTACCCTAGCCAAACCTACATTACAATCCTATTAAAGTCCTATGTGATCTTAGGTTGATGTAATTTAAAAGTCATAATAGTTTTGATAATCTGTGAAAATACATTTCTCCTCTTTTAGTGTGCGGTATCTTTCATTGAGATTATAATTTTTCATTTTATATATAGAGTTATTCTTTTGTTTCATGTGTGCGGCCTAGTTTCCATTTACGTTTACTCCTTATGCCCGCATGTTCCGTGTGTTACCTCCCTGTTTCGAGTGAATTCGCTTTATGAGTGTAGTGCCCGTGAGGATTGAATATATGTTTACTTTAATGTCTATCCGGTTTATATAAATTTTTCGCCAAACCACACTTTGCATGTGCTCGCTCCCCTCCCACATTTTAAAGTTTCAATTCTATGAGGTGCATTCTATAATGTTAATGATTTGGACTTTTGTTTGAATTCATTCAATATGATAATAATGCGTATGAAATCCTTTTCGCTATTGTTGGGCTTGTCGCGTGTTGGTTTGGGCTTATTTTGAGGAAACCATGTGATGTTTGTGGGTACCATCCCTGAAAACCCTCACGAGACGACACTCGTCCACTAGGGTAACCTAGGGGTTTAACGACTTATTGCATATGCTAAATGCAATCGAATCGCCCGCGAAAGTGGCATTTTTTCTTTTATAATATACTTTTTTACTATCTCCTGCTTTTGGTTTTCTTGTAGTTCTTGTTGCATCCTATTTCATTGCTAGGGACTAGCAATGTGTAAGTTAGGGGGTGTGATAATACGCAAATACTGCATATTTCATCTCTCGAACCTACGCATTTTAGCCCCCTCGGGTGCCTTAATCTCTATATTTAAGCCCGTTAACCAGACAACCTCGTTTTATAATGTTAACATTCTATATGAGGTATAATTGGGCTTTTGTAGGTATTTAGGTACTAAGTATGGAGTTCGAACGCATTCCGGTGAAGTTCCATATGCAATCGCACGTTCAAGGGCATTTTAGTATTTCATAGCTTGGGCACTTGTCCCAACATCTCACGAAAGTTTTAGCCCTTCTCTCTAGCTTCGTGTGACCGTGAACGGTGCGCGATTTCGAGTCCGTATGAAGAAGTTACGGCGATTTCAGCGGAAGGAAAAATAAGGAAAGCAAAAGAGGAGGAGAAGAGAAGAAGAAACTGCAATGCAGTGTGCTGCTTGGCTGACCCCTGCTTGATCAATCGATCGATCGACGATTTTTTCGATCGATCGACCATTCTGAAATACCAAAATTTGACCTTGATCGATCGATCGACCAAAATCATCGATCGATCGATCCCCTGTTTTTCAGCAGATATTTTACATTCGTTTTCTTTCTTCTTTTCTTTTATTCCAACTTACTATATAAAGCAATTTTGTTGTAATAAGAAGAGATTCAGTAGGTGAACGATTTTAGCTTAGGTTAGCTTAGGGTTTGAGGATTTTGGAGAGTTTGGCTTTGATTCTTCTTAGTTTGAGACCCAATTGGGTTGTAAGTTACACTATTCATCATCCTCTTCCTTTAATATAGTTTCTTCTTAATTTTTCTTGCTTTGTAAATTAGTTTCCATGCTTTGTAGTTAGTTTAATTTCTTTATTTCTTGCTTTCCTAGTTTAATTAGTATAAATTAGTTTAGTTCATGATGTACCCTTAGATAAATAGGGTCGGAATTTCATTCCGACATTTACGGGTTTGGACCTCGAAAGTTAGGGTTTCGTGTAAAATTGCATTTAATTGAAACCGCGTGTATTATAGTTGGATTGTTATGCGTTTAACTTTATTTGTCACGCAACTTTAGTGTTTATAGCGACAATCCGAATTTAATCCGCGTGTGATCATTTTTGATTAAATGTTTAACCTCGCAACTTTGGGTTAAATTCCTTATTTTGTGATGTTTATGCTTAATTAAAAATTCTCGATTAAATTGCTTTCGAGCCGAAATCTTGATTAGTAGTTGTTTCGATCTGTTTGGTAGGATGCGATCCCGATCCTCGCTTTACTTTTGTGTAGCGTAACTTATTCTTTTCTTTTGTCACCTTTCCTAACCATCACCTTTTCTTTTATTTATTTTACACTTTTATTCTTGAAGTTTTAAAACAATTAAAATCTAAAATTCAATCACTCCCTGTGGATTTCTTACGATACCCGACTTACCACTGTGCTTGCTTGTCAAGTGTAGTTATAGCTTAGGTTTTTGCATCGTGGCGGCGAAACACACAACAATTGTGTCCTCACACGAACACACTTTTACCGCTCGATCACTACCATCCTAATATCACTTCCTTTATATCTCACCCATTTGAATGTCCGAAGATACCTGAAGGTTATCATAACCACATTATTATAACCATATCTTTCTCCATAGTTGGTCCATCTAACTCCTACCCAAGCTAGACATTCAGGTCTTTGAGCCACTCAATGTCAAGGAGATACCTTAAGTTGAAAAACCTTCTCCTCCTGATGACATGTTATCTAAGAGTCAAATCTATGACCTAATAGGTAAGGACTTATTGAATCCTTCAATTGACTTAGAGTAGAAGTGAAAATAAACATGGAGTTCATTCACTCTTGTGAACATTGATGAATCCCTGATCAATGACAAGGGGGTAAATGCCCTCAAGATGAGCAAGCATGTTGATGACCTCAACTAGACCCTTGTCCAAAAAAGTAAAGGCAAGGAGGTCATTAATCTGTGGCTAGTTCGGTCAACCTGGTCATGGATCTAATCTCATGAGGGATTTTGCCCTTATGTCTTATTTAAGTGGTAGCTTTGAATAATGGAGAGATCGTCTAACATGCTACCAAAAGTCTATCTCCCTACAAAGTATCTTTAGTTACACTTTATTTTATTCAGAGTTTATTTTTACTTTTGTTGACAGATGTATTATTTTTGCAGTTCTTGCTCAACTTCACTGTGATGGTCGAGAAGGACGAAATCAGACCAAATAGTCCTTTAAGTTTGATGAGGCTATGGGGGACCAAAAAAATTACTTGGTGAGGAAAATCTATATATGGATAAGAAAGATAGAGATTTTGGGGAGTACTTGAGGAAGGTCTATTGGAAGGTGAAACGATTGAAGGTGTACTTATCTGCCTCTACCAAAAATTTGAAGGTGGCCTTCAAAGCCAATGAAATAATTGGGAACAAATGATAGGATACTGCCTTTAAATATTCCAAACAACATATAGGCTATGTGAAAAATATGACATTCAAGGAAGGGTGCAATGTTTCCCTCAAAAGGGTTGATGTCCCCATTCATCCGAATTATTCTTTGAGCATCGGCTTGAATCCCCACCCATTTTTATTAAGACGGAGAAGAAGTTGTTTACGGTCAAGCTACCCAGGACCTGGTCAAGCCCTGTGGATTCTATCTTTTATTTTTATTTTTATTTTTTTATTTTGTGGTTGTAAGGACAATGGCCCATTTTACACAACTAAATGAATGAAAATGATATATTTTTATATACTTAATGTGGTTGTTGATCTCTATGATTTTATGAAATACTCTGTTGAACTATATTTTTCACCAGACTTTTGGTTTCTATCATATGATCAAGATAAACATGGGTTTCTCGATGATGATAAGGACTATATTCGAGGGAAAGATGCATCTATTCGGGCTAGATCGACATATCTAATTTTTAACGAGGGATTTAAAAGGATCTTCCTTTTTAATTATGTCCTCGTTAAAGAGATGAGTGATTTCAAGGCTGAGTTGAGAAAACTTAGGGGTAAACATCATTGATAGAAAATAAAATGTTGACATGCGAGAATAAAATGAAAAGCTCTAGTTCAACATAAAAAGGTACAATCGATCATCTCTTAATGCTATGTACCCTAATCTTAGCCACCGGTTCTGTTAGGGTCCTAAGAGGGTGTGGTGATACGATTATGATGAAGATGTACTTAACACTTCTTTCATATTGAGGATATCAAGGAGTGGACCTTTAAGGATGAGTGGTTGAATGCCCTATATATTCTGAAAGTGACAAATACCTATAACCTCTGGTACTGGTATGTCGTTGAGGATCATAACTATGTTTAGTAATCATTCAAGAGTGAGGACTATAAGGTGCCTGAGGATGTTGTTCCTGAGAAGCTTGTGTCAAATGCACCACGTATTTTTTAAGAAGTGTTTCATACAGCACAACTAATTCCCCCAATAATTTGACCAGGTCCTAGCCCATCCAACTCCCAAACGGATCCCAGTCCTTCCATCTAAGAATGGGTGTTAATCTATCATGTTGTAAGTACCTTTTTTCATGAATACTCATTGGTTAAGGAAGGAGTATCATATTTATGTTAAATCTCTTTGTATATGCTTATCATGTCACTGTATCTTACTTTGTGGATTAATGTTCTTACTTTTTAAGAGGTGTCATCACACAGAACTTTAAGCCTATCCCCTTTTTACTCAGAATGTACCCATGTATCGAACATCCACCCATCAAGGACTTGACCTAACTAACTTGGTTGGTTACTCTGGTGCCTAGTTATCCTCCATAAATCTTTGGTATTTACTTATATGGCCTTTTTGTTCCATGTTGAACAAAGAGAATGTTTCTTAAACAAAAAGACCATGTCACGTCAATTTAAAACACAAGCTTAAAGACGCAAAATGTCGTTAATGTAGAAGGTGCTTGGGGGAGATCATTATTTTCCACTTAGGACAATTTATATTTCAAGTAAAAGTAATAAGAAATCTAAGTTAAGGAGATATAATGAACAAAAACATAATCTTATTAAGTATTAAAACTTGAGTTAAAAGTAGAATTTCTTCAGGTTGGTTGTGTTCAAAGATCGAGGGATGTCGATTCCCTTTATTGTTTCCAAGTGGTAAGCTCTCATGAGGTTCTCCCTTGTTTGTTTGAACACTACTTCCTCTTTTCCCCTAGCTTTCCATTAGAGGGATTTTTCGTGAAATTTTTTGTGCTTTCGATTCTCGGTAATTAAATATAGTAAACAACTACCATTTTTGGGGGGTCAAAACGGTACGGTATGGTAAAAAAACATACCGTAACCAACCCTAGATTTTTTAGTTCTGGATTAAAGTATTTTGAAATGTCATTTAAGAAAAAAACTCGTGACTTTTTTCAATTCTTAGTCCAATTTATATTTATAAAACAAATTTCCAATGTCTCGTAGTGACATTCACTATGTGTCAAGTCAATGTCACAATTCTTATCCTAATGTTACTATTAGGAACTAAAATTTATTTTTAAGAATGCGATGGACTAAGCATTAAGTAGAATATATTATAGGGACTCAATATTAATTAAACATATTTTAAGGATTATTTTGAGTTTCCCCTTACTTTTGCAATACACCTCTACTTTTTTTTTAAATTCAATACACACTCATTATGTTAACTCTCCATCCAAACCATTAGTCAACTATGATGTTTATTATTGACCTTTAAGAGTTGCTCCCCACTTTTATGATCAATTTTCCAATAGACCCCCACTATTTAAAATATTTGCAATACACCCTCAATCTGTTATCCTCTAAATTTTTTTTGTATTAATCAAGGTTCTAAAAAATGCAGGGCGTGGATGCCAAGCCTTAAGCCTTAAAAGCCTAGGTGGGTCATATGCGTAAAAAGGTGTGAAAGGGCGTTTAGGTTTAGGCCTTCTTAATATATATTAATATCTTTTAACCATAACAAGGCTATTAAAATACTAAAATTATACATATCATAAAAATATATCTGAATATATGTAAATTAAAATACTATTTGATTATTTTGGATGAGATGATGGTCTGGTTAGTAAAAAAATTCTTTGAGAGGCGATATCGTTTCACTAAAGCATTGTTGTTTTTATAAAATAGTGCGCCTTAAGGGTTTTACCAAGAATAAGGCGTACAAAACTTAAGGCGGGGCGTTTCTCCCAAGACTTAAGCCTAGGTGTGCCTAGGAGGAGCCTAAGCGGTTTTTTTTAGAATAGTGGTATTAATAAAAACTTAATGGCTTGTATTAAAAAAATTAAAACTCCTCGATATGGAGGTCTTGCAAATATTTAAAATGTGAAGTTTTATTGCAAAACTGGTGATAAAAGAGAAAGAAAAACTAAAATACATAACATTAAAAATTACTATTGACTTAACGTTTTGGATGGAGAGAGTTATCCGAATGAAGGTGTATTGCAAATTTTCTAGAAAAAAGTGAGTGCTCATAACAAAACTAGTCATAAAAGTGAAGGTAAGACCCAAAATAACCCTATGTTTAATAATTTTGTAAACTTTTGTATTTATATACATTTTACTAAGTGTCATGAATTATACTCAAGATGCAAATAACTACATTTGGCTTGCAAGCTTGTACATGCTGATCTTGCATTTAAAGAGAGAGAGAGAGAGAGAGAGGGAGAGAGTCAAACTTCAAAGGGTTGGTTGAGTGGTTGATTACTCATGACTAAGGAGCTTGCACCCCAAGGCCATGAGTTTGATGTTGAAATATTAAATAAAGCTTATCAACATATTAGATTATCGAGATTACCTAATAAAAGAATCATAGAAACTATATACCGGAATCCATAGTGGTGATTGAGACTTGGGAGTTGGAGGTCTGAGGTCTTCCACAGACTAATCTCTATCTCTATGATTTCTCTCTTATTGATGGGAATGAGGAGAAGAGTGTTTTGAGTGCATTAGCCTTAGGGACTAGAACCCTTCATTATTTATAGACATCTAATCAGAACCCTATAAATTCTAATTAGGTGACTCTTGAGTAACTAATAGGTGATTCTTGAGTAACACGACTCTTGAGTAACCAGTAGGTGGCCACACGTTACAAAGCTCACACTCATTTTTAGATGTCTTATTAGGCTCTACTAATTAGACCAGTTAATTGGATCAAACAGAATAGAAGCCCAAATACAATTGCTATTTTAATATGTAAGACCATATTTGAATATTAGAAATTTTCCAAATATCTCCCACTTGGGCTAGATATTAATTCAGAAGGAAATTATATTCAATAACCTTAGGTGCGCACCATATTTGCTATTTATTCTTAAAACATCTCCGGAATCAATCCGATCCATCTCGTATACTAGTATGAGAATAAAGCAACCTTTGTTACATATATTACTTAACTCAATCCATCATTGATCACCATGCCAAATATATTCAACGATATGGATCCAGTATGGATGTGTGGCTGGAAATTACATGCAATGTGATCTCAGATATTCATATTTCCAATTGGTCTTAACTTTCTTCTGTAGTGAGATCAAACCTTAGTATTTTAAACCTTATGTAATACCATAATTAAAAGTCAATACGTTCAGAGTAAAAAACAAAATGAAAGTACCATCAACTTTATTCTGCAGAAAACTGAAACATACATAAAGTATATGAATTGTGTAAAAGAAAAGAACATTATAATAAGGACAAACTCCCACTAAAGCTGAATATCATCAAATAAATCAGCACCCATATGAAAGGTATGCTCATGAAAGACCTTGGGTGGTAAACCTTTAGTAAGCGGATCCGTGAGCATGGAGTTTGTTCCTATATGTTCAATAGATACTATCTCAACTTGAAATCTTTCCTTAACAACATGAAACTTGATGTATATGTGCTTAAACTTCAATGAGCTTATGCTCTTATTCGAATATAAAAATGTTGAATTATTGTCACAATATATCTTTAGTGGTCTTTCAATGCTATCCACAATTTGCAGCCAAGTGATAAATTTTACAGCTATATCGCATGATTGGTTGCCTTATAATAGACTATGAAATTCGCTAACATAGTGGAAGGTACAATGAGTGACTGCTTAACACTCCACCAAGAAATAACACCTCCAAAAAATATGTATACATATCCAAGAGTGGATCTCTTAGTGTCTTGACAACCCGCAAGATCGGCATCAGAATACCAAATGATCTCTAAATTATCTGACTTCCAATAGATGACATGTAATCTTTTGTTCTATGTAAATACCTCATAAATTATTTGGTTGCTTTCCAGTGATCCATTCCAAGGTTACTCAAATATCACCTAACATACTTACTATGTACACTAAATCCATACGCGTACATACTTGAGCATATATAAGACTCCCTATAGCTGAAGCATAAGGAACTTTTTTCATTTCATCACTTTCAGTCTCATTTTTGGGGCATTGACAAAGACTAAACTTGTCTCCCTTAGCAACGAGAGTATCTCCTTATGCATAATATTTCATGCCAAATCTAGTGAGTACCTTCTTTATATAACACTTTTGTGATAACCCAAGGACAAATCGAAAGCGATCTCAGTGTATCTTAATTCCTAATACAACAGAGGCATACCCAAAATCTTTCATTCCAAAATGCATAGTTATAAATCTCTTGGTTTTGTGCAATAAGCCTATATCGCTGCTAGCCAATAGTATGTCATCGACAGAAAGAACAAGGAATATAAATTTACTCCCACTGAACTTATGATATACACAGTCATCAACTGCATTAACCTCAGAATCATATGAGATAATGACTTGATGAAACTTGTGATACCATTGATCGGAAGCTTGTTTGAGACCATATATGGATATCTTGAGTTTGAAAACCATATACTTTAGATCATATAAGTCAAAGTTTCTTGGTTGTACCATATACATGGTTTCCTTAATGGTGCCATTAAGAAAAGATGTCTTAACATCCATCTGATGCAGCTCTAAATCAAAATGATCTACAAGTGCTCATGAAGTTGTTGAGTTTTCTCTTTTGGAACAACTCTTTGATTTTAAGTAGGTAAGTCCTTATTGTTGTCTTCTTGAACACTGTGAACAGGATGAACAATCTTTAGAAGAGGAATGAATTCTTCTTTAAAGTAAATGGAATATATAAAATTGTGATCAATCAAATATTGCAAAGCCCCGGTATTTATTACCAGTCAGAATTGGACCATAACGGAATTTCGATCTATACCGGTACCATAATATCAAATTGAGGAGGAAGATCAGAATTAGAGATTGATAGAAAAGCACGGATATGGGCTCGTGTGATTAGGAAACAAAAAATATCTATTCTAGTTCTATCATTAGCTATGGGTTCGAATCTAAGAGAAATTCTAGAGAATGTTTGCTATCCTGAAATATTTTTATCTTTTCTGAATGATAAGGAGAGAAAAAAAATTGGGTCAAAAGAAAATGCCATTTTGGAGTTTTATCAACAATTTGCTTGTGTAGGCGAGGATCCGGTATTTTCTGAATCCTTATGTAAGGAATTACAAAAGAAATTCTTTCAACAAAGATGTGAATTAGGAAGGATTGGGCGACGAAATATGAATCAGAGACTGAACCTTGATATACCCCAGAACAATATATTTTTGTTACCGCGAGATATATTGGCAGTCGCGGATCATTTGATTGGAATGAAATTTGGAATGGGTACACTTGACGATATGAATCATTTGAAAAATAAACGTATTCGTTCTATAGCAGATCTTTTAGAAGATCAATTCGGATTGGCTCTGGTTCGTTTAGAAAATGTGATTCGAGGAACTATATCTGGAGCACTTCGGCATAAATTGATACCGACTCCTCAGAATTTGGTAACTTCAACTCCATTAACAACTACTTATGAATCTTCCCCCTCAAACTTAACATTCTCAAGAAATCCAACATTTCTTGTCTTGAGAAAGGACTTAGTAAAGGGATCATAGAACTTGAAACCCTTCGACCGTTCAGTGTACCCAATAAAATATCAGCTAATAGTTCATGAGTATAGTTTCTTTTCAGTTGGGTTATAAAGCCTTGCCTCAGCTAGATGTCCACAAATGTGTAAATGTTTAATGACAAGTTTTCGGTATATCCATAGTTTATAAGGGGTTTTAGCTATCGTTTTACTAAGTACTCTATTTTGAATATATATTTTAGTCTTAAGTGCCTCTCCTTAGAGTAATTCTGGTAAAAAAGAATGACTAATCATACTCCTTACTATGTCCTTACACGTTCTGTTTTGTCTCTTAGCAACACTATTTATAAGTTTCCCTGGTATTGTGTATTGTAAGATGATACCACTTTCTTCTAGGAATTTAGCAAAAGGTTTCAGATGTTGTTTAGCTGATCCATCATATTTGTTATAGTATTCACCATTATGGGTAGATTTGACATCTTTAAACTTCTTGCCTAGTTGATTTTCAACTTTGACTTTGAAGGCCTTAAAAAGGTCCAAGGATTGAGAATTCTCATGAATTAATTATATGTGCCCATTACGAGAATAGTCGTCTATAAAATTGATAAAATACTATTGACCATTACAAGAAGCCGTAGTTAATGGATCGCAAATATCAGTATGTATCAATTCTAAGACGCCGGAACTCCTTTTGGCACATAATTTTCGAATGTTTTCTTATTTCCCCTTATACACCAAATACAAACATTAAAGTATGCTAAATCGAGGGGTTCAAGTATTCCATCTGACGCAAGCCTTTCAATTCTCCTTTAGTAGATATGATGAGGAAATCTCATTAGTCAAATTACATTATGTGCCTCTTGTAGTTGTTTGCAAAGTTTTATTAAGTAAAGCATTGGTGTTCAACATATACAGTTTATCAATTAAAGAACCAGTTACAACAAGAGTAGATTTAAGAAAAAAATTGACTTTATTATTTACAAATGAACATGAAAAAATTATATTTGTCCAATATAGAAATAGAAATCAAATTCCATTTGAAAAATGGTACTATATAAGTTTCTCTTAATTGAATAAAATGACCAATCTCAAAAGATAATCTATAGGTCCCAATTTATTAAACTGTGATTTTTTTCCATCGCCTACATAGATGAATCTTTCATCATCATTTAGCGGTCGGCTCCACAGGCAAGCCAGCATAGACATACTTACACGAGTAGTTGTACCAGAATCTACCCACCAAGTATGACTAGATACAAATGACAAATTAACTTCAGAACAAACTAAAGTGAGAAGTGTATATTTCTTTACACGCCATGGGACGTACATGGAACAATCCTTCTTTACATGCTGAGGTTTCTTGCAAAAGTATCAGGTAAATTTCGAATCCTGCTTCTTTTGTGGAATTTTGAGTTGTGATGTTCTTAGTGCAACTTTCTTATTATCATTCCTTTTTCACTTTTTGTTCGTTGAGGTAGATGAATATGAGCACTTTTAATTTTCTTTTCTTACTTCAATCTGTCATCTTCTTCCAAACAATGAGAAATGATCTCATAAAGAGTCTATTTGTCCTTTTGAGTATTATAGCTAACTATAAATTGTCCACAATGTGGTGGAAGTGAAATCAGTACCAGATGCACGAGTAAGTCATCAGACAACTCTAATTTTAGTGTCTTAAGTTTTGAAGCGATGTTAGACATCTCCATAATGTACTCCCTTATGTTTTTTTTACCTTTATACCTCATTTAGATAAAGTTAGCTAGAGGTGTACTTGTTTTAGCCATTTTTGTTCTTTACTAAATGATTTTCAATACCTAGCAGGAAACCCTTAACAATTACCTCTTTGGACATACCACCCCTGAATTCTTCTGGTACACTGCACTTTAACATCATTAGTTTTAATCCATTAGAACGATCCCACTTCTCAAAGTTTGAGGAACCTTTCTCAGTAAGAGGGGCATGTTGTTCTATCCTTAGTACGTAGTCTAAATTCATGCAGCCGAGAACTATCAGAATATTCTCTTTCCAGTTCTCGAAGTTTTTGCCGTTAAGCACACAAATTGTGTTCATGTTGGTAGTGATATTAGTAGCAAAAGCAGTAACTGAATTTATTGAACAAATAAATAACATAAAGTCAAATTAAAATTCATATCAAGTTATACATAAATGTAAGACATAATTTTATACAACTGTAATGGTGGGCCCATTTTTTAAGATACCTAGCACAACATTAATGTTTAGTCTTTTAACAGAATCATAAACTTATTAGTGGTACTCTCAGTGCAGAAATCAAATGTTGATGATAAATCCGATCAAACAACAATCTTCCTTTGGGACGGTATATTGTCCACATGAAAACTTTATAATCGTCACATATTTATTCCGGCATGTATATTTATTACTTGGCCAATTAACAATCTTTGGCTGCACCGATCACTAATCGCATAAATAATAAATACACACATCTTAATAACTCAAAATATATTAATCTACGCAATTGAGGTTACTTTGGCAACATATTACTTCAATTAATTTATTTTAAGATACAAGACAAAAGTGTATTAATTAAATACCACAAATGGGAGCAACCATTTGGTTTAAAAAAATCCTAAATCCAAATCTTTTAGAAAATATATGTTTTCCTGACGGGATTCTTTTTCCTCCCATCAACCATATGAACACTTTATCATATATCTAATATTCAAAACTTTATATTAAACCTTTGTTCAATACCAAATAACACATAAAATGAATATTAGAATAAATATTTAATTATAAAAAATATATGTAGTGATTTATATAGGGGTGGCAATTCGGGCCAATGGGTCGTGTTTGGGTCTGGCCCGACACGACCCGACACAATTTTATCTGGCACGAACACGACCCATTAGTAGCACGACCCGACACGAGTAACACGAAAAAAAAAATTGTGCCAAATTGGCACGATTGACACGACTGGACACGATAACCCGTTGGGCTAATTGAAGATGTGTTCTCTTTTTTCACGAGATGGAGTTTCTTATTTGGGCTAATTGGGACACAATTGGGTTGTAATTGGGACACAATTTGGTTATTTTCTTATCGTGTTGCAATTGGGCTCTAACGGGCCAATTTCGAGCCAATATCGGGTCAATTTCCTGGCCCGAACACGACACGACCCGATAGTGGGCCAAAAAAGTCTGGCCCGAACACGACAAGCTGTTTTAATTTCGTGTCAATTTCTTGTTGGATCGTGTCATGTTGTCGTGTTCGTGCCCAAATTGCCACCCCTAGATTTATACGATCAAATGTGAAAAAATAATTTATTTTTTCAAAAATGGAAAATTTTGAGTTATCACTACAGTAACATAAACAATTTTTTCAGAATCACTCTCCAATTCGCGGAATCGCAAAATCAATTTTTAAGCGAGAGTTATTAGCGTTGACATTATTACTAAAAATGACAAAAACACATTTTTAAGGTCTAAACGATATCAAATCACCGAGATAGGGTGATGCCCATTATAAACAATGAGTTTTGTTTATTTCGATGTTTACAAGCGACAATTAAAATTTCATAAAATTATGAGTAAGAAAACGAAATATATCATTGAAAACGTCCCTCAAAATTCTAAATCAAGATTTCAATAATTCTCATATTGATCTTGAACAAAACTGAAATAATCCATCCAAATCCATTATGAATTAAACCCTTTTGAGATAAATAAAAAATCACTATGGATTAACAATCCTTAATCAATTTGGGATTATATTTATGAAAATTATCAGAAATCATACATAAATTCTACCTAGAATCCTAAAAGGTATATGGGTTCTAACTAGATCATATGTATGATAAATTAAACAAAATCACTTCTACATCACAATCACAATACCAATCTCAATAATCTAATATGAAGAGGCTTTAACACCACTTGTTGGAATATTAAATAAAATTAATCAACATATTAATTTATCGAGATTTCCTAATAAAAGAATTGTAGAAACAGTGTCACTGAATCCATAGTGGTGATTGAGATTTGGGGGTTAGAGGTCTTTCATGGACTAAGCGCTCTCTTTATGAGTTCTTTCCTATTGATGGGAATGAAAATGAGAGTGTTTTAAGTACATTAGCATGAGAACCAGAACCTTTCATTATATTTATAGGGATCTAATTAGAACCCTATAGTTTCTAATTAGATGACTCTTGAGTAACCAGCAGGTGACCATTGGATAATCACACATTACAAAGCCAGTACTCATTTTTAGATGTTTTATTGCGTTTTACTAATTAGATAACTTAATTACCTAAACATAATAGAAACTCAAATACAATTGTTATTTTAATATGTAAGCGCGTGTTAGAATATTAAAAATATTTGAATATTTGATTCTCCCCGCCAATATAAACTTGGAGCCACGGATCATAAAGCGTTATTTGTTTCGCAACCTTATTCAGACTAAAGAGAGTAATTTGATGTGAGCATTATCTGATCCTGAATAGATAATCTATTGTTAAAAAAAAAAAAATAATAAATAAATAAATAAATAATAAATAAATAAATAAAAAATAATAAAAAATGAGTCGGTCACAGAGAAACCGACCAACGGTACTTTTATAAAGAAGTCTCAAATCAATGTTGTAATGGCTTTACTTGGGCTTAACACAGGGTACAAAAGAAATCTGTAATTAGTGGATGACATTATCCCCATAAAATATTAGAGCTACAATGAAAGGGTTGGAATAAAAAATTGAGATTGATCAATCACTAGAAAACCAAGAATGTGTTAAAGAGTAAAGACATTGAAGTTCCCATCAACTCAAAGGATAGGATTGAATGATGCTATACATCAAATTAAACAAAATGTCCGATATTTTTACATTTTGTTTTATTGTATTTAAATGTCACTAAATTATCCTTCTAAGCGATAAGAATAGATGAAGGAAACAGGGAGTGTGAAGTATTAGTTACTTCAACGAGGTACTTACTTAATAATATATTATATTAACACATTAATTAATCTAAAGTGCTTTGTTCCAGCAACGTAAATTTTAAAACACATATATATTAATTTTATTTTCTTCTGAATAAATATAAAGGTAATCAGACTTGTCAATGGATTGTGTCGGGTTGTGTTCGTGTCGTTTTTTATCGTGTTCAATTTTTATTGGGTTCATGTCTAAACATATGACTTTTTTAGTGTGAAAAAATCATATCCAAACCCGACCCAATATATTAACGTGTCGTGTCGTGTTCACTCATTAATACCCATTAAAACAATGAATTGTTTTGTATTGCATAAAAGTTAATATATTATCTCATTTTTTAATCCAAGTAGACCCATTAATTCATTGACAAAATCTCTCATTTAGTAAAATTCATTATGATTAAATTAACATTATGCTACATAAATTATTTATAAGTTCAAAGAGTATATTTTATTTACTTAAATTAATGGGTCATAACGGGTCTTATCGGGTATTAACTGATGAATAGAGTCAACACTAACCCGACCCATTAACTATCATGTCTTATCGGTTGGCACTGATATGACTCGAACCCATTAATGGCCCACCCATAACTTATAACTTCAGATCGATTCGTGTCTTGTTATCGTATCGTGCCTCATTTTGCCAACTCTAAAGGTAAGGATTAGAAATCGCTTTGTTTTTCCCTTTACATCAAATAAATAAATTGAGAAAAAAATTAATATAGAATTTTCAACTCATTTTCTTTTTTATATATTTTCATTCATACAACCAAACTGAGCAATAGTAAGAAAAATTGAAGTATGAGTATTTTGGTTAGGGGTGGAAGCGGTAGGGGTTTTTATCGTACCGTACCGTTTTAGTCTAAAAAAAAATTTATTTTGGTTTCATATATTAAAATACCAGAAACCGCTCTTACCGAAACCGAAATTACCGCAAAAAAGTTGGTTGGTTTTGGTTTTAATATTTAAAAAATCGATTTACCGAAATTACCGTACCAAATTTATCGAAACAAAAAAAAACGTAACGAAATTACCATACTGTACCGAATTTATCAAAACCAGAAAAAACCGTACCGAATTTACCAAAATCAGAAAAAAAGTTGGTTTTGATTTTGGTTTTAGTATTTTAAAAAGTTGGTTGGTTTTTTTTTTTTGGACTTTTAGTGTTGTTTACCAAAACCAGAAAAAAAAACAAGAATTTATCGAAACAAAAAAAAATAAGAAAAAATCAGAAGAAACTAGAGTTTACCGAAACCAGAAAAAATCGAAATTAACGAAAAAACCCGAAATACGCCGCTGTTTGATTTTGGTATTGATTTTGGTGTGACGGATGATAAATTGGTACGGTTTGATTTTACCATCCAGAATTTGATTTGAATATTAGTATCTACTATTAACCGATAAAATCGTACCGCTTACGCGCCTAATTTTGGTGATTATTAAGCCAGTGAATGACATTATATGCCATATTCACATTGTGTCTTACACATAATGGACATATGTCATAAGTGTTATATGATCCCATTGTTTCACCTACTGTAGAGAAAATATGAGTTATATGTTTATGACTTGATTCCTTCTTATTAATATACATAAAAGGGGTTTATTAGCAATTTCACTACAAGCCTTGTAAATTTAATAAACTAAATGTGGTATTGTTCTAATGATCTAATCAATAAAATGTGAGAATTGACAACACGCAAAAAGGGAAGGGTCATTAAATAGTCAAAGCGAAACAAATGAAAAAAATACAAAGCATCATGAAAGTGTCCATTTAAGCCCTATAAATGATAACCTAAAGTATCAAAGTAAACCCCAAATCATCCTAAAAGGAAGTCTGATATTTTTCATCCCAAATGAATATGAGCTAAGCGATGGTACGGGAACGCTTGCTCATAACTACGGTCTTATTTGGGTTGTATCACCTTGTGGTTGCATTCATGATTGAGTTGGGCCCAACGTAAGTTATGTTTAACTTTAAATAAGCGAAGCAAAGCCCAGTATTTTGAATGAGCTGTAATACATAGTTGGGCTATAGGAAAATTCAAACCCAAAGTCAATGGACCCTCATTGAGCTTCAATATTAAATTTTCTTATTTCTCACACACACACCGTGGCGGCCGGGGGGGGGGAATTATTACTCCTAAAGCACTGCTACGAATCTGAGTCACTTGTGGCTAAAAAGGTTGGAAAATGATGTATGTACCGAAATTGGGTACCGAAAAATTATCGAATGTGTTTTAAAGGTATTGTATTATGGCGTGGGTCCCGTCAGGGCATAACTCCTTAAAGCACAATTTCGGTAATTTTAGGATAAATCTTCTGCGTGTGTATCATTACTCAAAAAGGTTTGATTTCTTTTTACTGATTGGTTAGCTAGGAGACTACCTATAAACTATTGGTGATTGAAGTAATATACTGTGGATGCTACTATATGTTATAATACCATTTCACTTTTAAGTAAGTAAGATTAGTTTCTTGAGCACTAGTTAATGAACGGAGACAAAATTTTTTTTATTAATAACCGCAAGATTCTTATCATTCTTTATAAATGATGCGGTTTATTTTTGTTTGGGATAAACTGAATTAAAATTACAATGTGTGTTTTATATTTAGATATTAGGCATCTTGAGTTATAATTGTCTAAATATACAAATTATCAATTAAATATTTGTAAAAATATAAAAATAACCCTAATTTTTTTTTCCGGGGCTACCGCCCCCCAACCCCCGTCGTTGGGTTGTGCTCCAGCTAGGCTATAATCCTGAATCCGCCACTGAACACACACACACACACACACATATATATATATATATATATATATATATATATATATATATATATATACATACATAACACGTACTTAACAGTTTTTACGTATGAACATCCAATTTTATATGTTATTTGTTCTTCAATAATACAAGCGTTATGTATTATACATTTAACGTTAGGATCTTAGATCAACATGATTATCACATACAATTGTTATGAGGAATACAAAATAATTTTATAATAACATACCTCCATTATGTCACAAATGAAAAGATTGACAGAGCAGTCGACCTTATCGACGTGCGATCAGATTGAATTTCAGATTATGGCTTTCTCATGTATGCGGCATGAACATACTCTAATTTCAGCACGTTCCAACGGTTGGATTTTTTTTTTATAACCAAAATAGTATTTCAAAAATTAACATAACTTGAGTCTTTAGATTTCTCTCCCTTAGCCTATAATTACATTATGTTGTCTTTTCATGTGTCTGAATGGTGAAAAATTAGTCACTTATTTATAGGCAGGTACATGACCCAAATCTCCAACAATCACTTACTCTTAACCGTCCATTAAGGTAAATAACCAAGAGTCCTTTTGACTGTTGGTATTTGGAATACCCTTTCATTAATCAAAGTGACTCTTAGTATTAATATAATTATAGAGTACATTATGTAGGATTATTTTTTAAATAATTCTAACATTCTCCCACTTGGTCCATAATTATCATAAGGCGCACAATACTCTTGAGTCATCCTTAAATATTTTTTTCATAAATACCTTAACCAAATAAACCATTAATGCGGGTCATGGCGCTCACATACTAATTCAAGAGCATTATTAGTTTCATGTACCACAACATTAACAATTCATCCAAGAATGTCTATAATCGGGTTATTCAATAATGGTACAATAATGTCTTATATAAAAGATTATTTCTATCACATTGATCAATTCATATGCATGTAAACTTATATTGCAAGACATAAATTGAAATGTTCATAATACACTTTAATTGATATCAAATATAGTGCCAAAATATAAGAACTCAATAATCCACTAACACTTATACTTAATTGGCTACACACAAGACTCATATTTTAAGTATGTTTCATGAAAGTTCTTTGGTGATAACCCGTTTATTAGTGAATATTCTATGTTAATACTTATACTAATGTGTTCAACTGACATTTATTGTTTCTGAACTTCTTCGTTCACATACATGTATTATATCCTAATGTGCCTAGTGTCTTTAAAATACATATATGTTCTTCATAACGAAGATTGCAACGTCATTATCAAAATATTTCACTGACGTGGTAATAGTGTCGACAACTGCAAGTCACAAAATAATTTTTGTGCCGCCATAGTCCATTAATTGTAACCCCAAAGCACGCTACATGCGATATTTAATTATTTCTCAATCTTTCATAATATTGGTTAATATGCCAAAACAAACCTACTTAATAAAGAGAGAATAATTATCATAAGCGTGAGCATATAATATTTTAAGCATCTCATTACTTTAAATTATTAAACTATTTTATTTCTCTAATCTATCATTCATTATTAAGAGAAATTCAAGAAATACATAAATTTACTCTCACTGACTTTAAGGTATATATATAGTTAATTAAAACACATAAATTATTCTTAAAATACTATTAATGGAAAAGTGACATAAGTTTATAAACTGATTTATCAACTTATACAGTTCTTTTCTTAAACTCTCATAAGTTTTCACACTAAATGTATCTCTTACTCAAAAGGAGCTACTAAAACTATTAGTAATTGTACTGTGAATTATGATAATAATCGTTTCTCTTGTAAAAGTTTCATAAAAATAATTGTACAAACTATCAATGAGAATTCCATAATTAAGGAAAATATATTCTCATATAAACTTAAAGATGTTTTATATACTCGAGAAAAAATATTTTGAAAGGTCGCTGAGGGTTTTTTGAAATGATTCCAAAATAACATCCAAGAATTTATCGTTTATTTTATGGTTTGTCTTGTAAGCATCCGTATCTATTTAGAACTATGTTTCGTAGCACTCTAGTTTTTGAAAAATTAAACAAATTATTTTATTTATGTCGAATGATACATTATAATTCACATAATAAATCTTAAAGTATACATGCTATATAATTGATACTCATATTTTAATCTCTAACATTATGAGACTTGGGATAAACTCTATGCTTAATCTGTTCAAGTTTTTAAAAGAGTTTCACACACTAATTGATTAACAGTGGGTTCCTCAAGTAAAACTGAATTTATAACAATTTGAGATTTTTAAGTGAAACTTAGCTTCTTTATTTTATTATAAGAAGTAAGTCGCAAGAACATTAAAATCGATAAAACATGCAGTTTTAGAGAAATAAAGTAATATAAAATTAATGAAATAAATAGCTCACTATATTAATGCTATGATTTGACAACACGTACATTAAAAATATTTAATAAATATGGACTTTCTTTCTTAATAACTTTGAATATTTATATATATGACTTTATTGAGTACCATGTTATGTACATTAGATGAACATGTTATCTAGGATAACTTTTCACCATCTAATTGCATAATTTCTTAATATTTATTTCAGTTACTCAAAATAAATTTCTTTGGAAAAATTATCTTGCTTGATGAAATAAACCAAATATACTCCATAAATGTCTTTACATATATAAGCATGATGAGTTATTACTACTAGTTTTATCTTTAAATTTAAAACTCACAAGCATTCTAGTTGGGTCACTTTTATCTTTAAATGCTATCCATTATATAAACATTACATTATTTTATGGATTGTATAAATATATCAGTAAGAATTAATATTTTCAAAAGGCATAAATGGACAATGTACTTATAAATTAAGGAAGGTTATGGACTCTTTGGAGCAACCGATACCAACCTTAATAAACAAATATATTGCTCCTTAATATTTACTTCACCATTGCAACCGGACTCTTTGGAGAAACCAAATCACAATGTCCTAATCATAATAAAATCATTAATAATACAAATACTCAAAACCATATCCGAAGTCTTTGGAGAAACCAAGACATGGTATTTGAATGTTATCACAAAATTGAGCATTTATAGTTTATTACATTAGGCCACTTTAGTGATATCGTAACCTACTAAATATTGAGATTAAAAACTTAAGGCATGTGCCATTACTCATATTGGACATAATAAGCATATACAAATTTAATCTAATATTTACAATTTTAAACACCGAATAAAACATTACGTAAATATTAGTCTTAAGGAAAAATTTAAATCCTTTGAGGTTAAGTTAATGTGGAAAAAAAATTGCTCATCAATGTTCATTTGATAATCGAAATTATCCCTTTGGTCAATCTTACAATGAACAAGTTGCATCATCATTTCATCAACAGTTTAACATTCATCATTATATTTGGACTCACCGACAACCAAATTTATACACAGTACTTTAATATTAATAATTATATATTAGGGAACTTTAATGGACACCTGATCTAATATAATATAAATATTAATATCAAAACCTTAACCATAACTATAATAGTCATAACAATATTTGGTATATACTGAAAATAATATGACAGTCAAATAAGATAAGACAACTGATGTATTTATTAAAACAATTAAATTGGAGAAATCCATAATTTTCAATCATGAAAATTTTGAGTAATCACTATAATAAAACTCGTAAAAATAATATTCCAATAAGCAAAATTTATAAAAAAATTGGAGAAAGAAATAGATGTCAACTTTATTACTAAATATAACAAATTTAAGGTTTTGAGAGTTTAAATGTACTCAAATAGTTAAAACAACGTTCATCACTAAAAATATGGTGATTTTTAATCATTAAATCCTTTCGGATTGACATAAAAAAATCTATCAATCCTTGATAAGTCGATAATTTTAATCTCAATTATTGCTTATTAGAGGCATAAGAAAATTGTTACTAAAAATGTCTCAAAATATTTAGATTTACAATTTTATAAAATAAGTAGCTTTAAAGACATAGTTAAAACTGTCGCAAAAAAAAAATCACAATAAGGGAACCAAAACAAATCCTAATTTGGTCATAAAAATTTGGTACCCAAAATCTTATCTTATGAAATTTTCTTTTATGTAATACATATATACCAATTAATTCAGTTGGTTGCATTCACAGATATCTTAAATTGATTTATCATTAATTGCACTTAAATATATAATTCACAGAGTGTGCAAAAAATCGAACATACATGCACACACCTATTACGTAATGTATTTAAAAATTAATACCCCAAAAAATATTACACGCAAAACTTAATGGATAATCAACGGTCTAAATATAGATGCACAATAATCTAATATTTATAACTATAAATTAAGACACTTTCTTCTTAATTTAACATCACATAAATATTAGTGTCGAATTACTTCATAATTATATTAGGACGTCTATCGAAATTACTATTGTCAAACCCGTAATCATACATCTAATATTCAAAAACACTATATTGAACCGTTTGGTCAATACCAAGTAATACATAACATGAATATTAGAGAAACCATTTAATGAGAAAAATTATATGTAGTGATTTATATCATAAAATATGAAAAATAATTTATTTTTTCAAAAATGAAAATTTTTGAGTTATCACTACAATAACATAAATAATCACTTAAAGATCACTCTCCAATTCGCGGAATCATAAAATCAATTTTTAGGCAAGAGTTATTAGCATTGACATTATTAACAAAAATGGCAAAAACGAGTTTATAGGATTCTAAACGATGTCAAATCGTCGATATAAGGTGGTGACCATTTATACAATGATTTTTATTTATTTAGGCATTTCCAAGAGACCATGCGAATTTTGTAATATTCCGAGTAAAAAATACAAAATCTGTCGCTAAAAGGAAAAAATCAGTAATTCGTAAGTTTTTTATTTTTATGTTTGCCTGAATTCTTTTATAGGAAAAAACTCTCAATTGACAATCACGAAATCAGAAACCAATTGCTCTGATACCATATGTAAACATAAATTAAAGAACACGTAATTAATAGTTTTATATGGATATATAAATTTAAATTATGAATATCCAATTATATATGTTATTTGTTCTAATAATACAAACGTTATGTATTATTCATTTAACGTTAGGACATGATTATCACATACAATTAATGAGGAATACAAAATGATATTATAATGACATACCACCATTATGTCACAAATGGAAAGATTGACAAAGGAGTTGACCTTAGCGGTGTCCGATCAAACTGAATTTCGGACCATGGATTCCCTTGTATACGACAAGAACATCTCTAATTTTAGCATGTTCCAATGGTTGGATCTTCTTTTATAACAAAAATAGTGTTTCGAAAATTAACATAAACTTGAGCCTTTGGATTTATCTTCCTTAGCCCATAATTACATTATATTGTCTTTTCATGTGTCTGAATGATGAAAAATCAGTCACTTATTTTAAGGCAGAGATAGGACCCAAATCTCCAACAGTCACTTAATCTTAACTTCCATCAAGGTAGATAACCAAGAGTCCTTTTGACTCTTGTTATTTGGAGTACCCCTTTCATTAACAAAAGTGACTTTTATTATTAATATAATTATGGAGCACATTATGTAGGATTATTTTTTATATAATTATAATATATATATATAGATAGATAGATAGATAGAGAGAGAGAGAGAGAGAGAGAGAGAGAGGGAGATTCTCTGTGCGGACGTCATTTTTAAGTCCTGTTTTTTTATAATAGTAAAAAAAATTGGGTTCATTTTTTTTATGTGTGACATTTGAACAATTCAGGGGATTGTGACACCTCACCTATTCTAACCATGGGTGATCAGTCCTTGATTAAAACAAATAGGAAACTCATCTGGTTCATTCTTAGCATTAGTGTCGGAAAGCTTATCAATTACTAATCACCTAAGTCAAATTAAGTCGGTGTCAAATTTCATCTTTCATTATAATAACAACATGCGAAAATAAATTAATGAAACCAAACCATACACACAATAATAATATGAGAAATCACACGACATATATATAAATAAATAAGACCGTAACACCATCGGTTCCCAAATAAATAATCCAACTACAATCTGAAATAAATAACTAAACCGAAAAATAGTCTGATAAATAAACTCAAAACTAAATAGTCTGAAGGGGAAACATGCCCAAGTGAAATACTGAGAGAAATATTACCTAGAAGTAAATGAGCTGAAGCGTCTAAAATAACTCCACAAATATTGCAACTACGCATCCCTGGATAGAATCATCATGCTTAGCGTCCCTGTGGTTGGACACCTAAAAGGGATTTGAAAATATTTTGACATGGGTCGGAGCCCAAGAAATAGTTTGAAAATATTTTGCAAGTATTTCAATCACAGTTTAAATCCGTTATTAGATACACATGTCAATTACACATAAACTCCCTTAAGATCCTCACCTCTTTTCTAATGTGCACGCCTAACGTACCCTATCTAGCTATTCTATCCATCCCAACTAGATAACGTAGCTACATAACCTCAATAAGTCTTTCTCTCTCATAATTCCTATAATGCTACCACAATAGCAATAAGTAATATGTCCCGTGTATTATTATTGATTCAGTAAATTAAGTTTCTCCAATTAATACTTTTAGATGTATACAATCTATCAGTTCTACTATCACACATAAGTAGATATATCAAACTTGTACATATATTCAGCAGACATACAATATATACAACTATATAATTTTTGGAATGGCCCCTCGTAATGCTGACATATTCTACTATCAAGTCCATGTACCTCTCATACCAAATCAATGACTAATGTTTCGGCATGTCTCCTCGAACTCAAAATAAATCAACACACAATAGAGGCGAACATAATTCTAAGCCTTTAGGATACGCACATACCTAACGTACCCAAATGATACGTCGATCCCACTAATACACGATACATAGTGATCCACCCTAAGTTCCCTATTCTGGGCCACAAATCCAGACCTCACTCGAATCGTCAAGGTGGGATCTCCCTCTACGCGAAAACCTTCGGATAACAAGAAGCGTAGGTATGTTCACACATAAAATCAAATCACATCACAGGTATTCACCCAACACACACACACACACACACACACACACACACACACACATATATATATATATATATATATATATATATATATCCATCATAGGTATACGTACAACCTATAAGTATATATCCTGTACGTAGTATATATCTCTCGCATACCCAACGTACAATTTATTACAATCATAACGTCTTATTATATATTCACGAGTATCGCTCACTACTCGAAGGGTCCTAGTTACCCCTTAATAAATATCAATAGATACTACTCTCATACGCTACTGGTCTAAACCATAGATTCACTCATACTCTCCGTGATTCATTCTCATTCCCTCGAATTCATTAATTTCATAATTCATATCCCACAGGTATTCGCCTTAATTCTCTCGTTATGGATAATTCTGTACCCCACATTAGTCCTAATGTAATTAAATATAATACTCTTTATGAATTAATGATGTCCCAAAAGTCTTCGCGTTACTTAATCACAATTTCAGGGTGTAAAGAGGAAAAAATTTCAATTCTGGGCAAACCGAACTTCTTCTTCCCTTACACAGTTGCGTTTTTCACCATTTTTGTTTATATCACTTTCATGCAAGATTCCCAAACTCACAACCAACATGATTAATCATCATTCATATGTATAGGGATCTTTTCTAACATTTTTAATACAATAAATCCTTAAGAAAACACCCAAGAACAGATTAAAACTTATATTTATCTAAAACCCTAGTTTTTGAGTTCTTCGTCCCAAATAAAAAATTTATCCCAATTTCGCCCATAATTATTGTCACATGTAAATGGATTTCGTGTCCTCTACATATGTGGATCAATTCCACATTCAATTATATTCCAATTCATGAGTTTTATTCACTCAAACCTCAAGAACACAATTAAAATCATGATATTATAATCCTTACACTACATGGGTATTATAACTGAATAAAAAACATGAAAGACAAACACTTGCCTTATCAAGAAGGTTTGATTTTGTGATTAGGATGATAGAGTTGGTCTTCCCTTGCTCCGATTATTATTCCGGCAACGTTCGGTGTGTGTGTAGAAAGCCTTTGTTTTCTCCTCCTCTTCCCCTCCTATGGCCTCCTCCCCAACTTTGTGTTTACCCTAACCTCTAACTCAAAGGGGCAGATATAACACTTATAATTTTGGAGTCATCTCTACCCTAATCTCTTGAATGACCGAAGCACCATCTCATGGTGCCAGTTTAGTCTAAAATCGCCTCGGGACCCAAATACTACCTCCGGGTACACTATTCCGACTATTTCGACTCTTTCGAAATCATCCGTGACCTCAAAATCATCATCTGAGTTACTCTAAAATAATTTCCTATTATGGCCTCATATAGTCTACACACGACACTCGATTGAGATATACCACTATCATTGTCACTCGCAATGACGTAAAATACAAAATCACTATTCACTTCGTAATTTTATTCGATAAACATAAATCATTTCTCTCTGATTAATGATTTAATCAACACATAATATTTTATTTCATTAAATTACGTCACACATGTAATTAAAATATTTATCGAATTAATTCAAATTTAAATGCTCGAAAATATGGGGTGTTACAAGGATCGCACAAAAAAAATTAGCTCAATTTTTTATTTTTTCTATTTAAAAAAAATGGGTCAATGTTAGGAATTTTTTAAAAAAACACTAAAAAACCAACCGAAACTTTTTTTACCATTTAAAAACATTCGTCTATATGTGTGGACTTAAAAATGAGGTCCATATAGGAGAAGGCCATATATATGTGTGTGTGTGTGTGTGTGTGTGTTTTACATTGACATTCTTCGGTTATACTCTATCTTTAGGTCGATATCCACTCACAACCAATTATAGTTATGTTTAAGATACATTACTAACAATAAATAACAATTATAAATTAAACTATAAAATCAATTTTATGTAACTAACCTTTCGAATTAATATATAACGTTTAATTTGCTAAAATTGAATTATTTCAATTGGTGTATGTATTGTGTAATGACATATTTTACATAGTCCTATTTACATTAGAGTATGTCGTATTCCGCTACAACCACCAAAGAAAAGTTTAAGTCCAATCATGCATCAAGACGTATCTGAATATCAACATTCTTCAACAATCAAGTCTATACCAGATAGACTTTGGTAAGGTTGTATTTAAGTCCCTTAATAGTATATTTATAGTGTTGGGATAATTTTTCAAAAATATTTTTAGACATCTGAGGCGTCATTTTTCGTCAAAATAATTTTTTCTAAGTCCTGAGACGCAGTTTTAATAAAATTTATTTTTCGCTGATGTTGTCTAAACAACATGTCAATATTGTTCAAATGACATGACAAAGTCATTCAAGCGACCTCTTCAAGCGACATTGTATCTTGCGTGATACCTCATTTGAAGTTCGCTTGAAGCATTTTATCAAAAGACATGCTACTATTTTAGTACTTTAAATTCGTTTTATATGTCTCGCGAAGTACCTTCAAGCGACATCATATGTCGTTCGAGCGACATAGGGTTCTTGTTCGAGCGACAACACCGACTCAAGATTTTTATAAATAGTGCATTTTTAAGTCCTTTTTGCTTTAAAAGACCTGAATTTTTCATTTTACGAAAACTACTTTTGCAAGATTTTTGTCTTCTAACTTTTTGAGGTGTTTTAACCTTGTTTTGATTCACAAATCATCCTAATATCTTTGGTGAATCAATTTGGAACCTAAGATACAATTTTGCTGGAGTTTCTCTTATAGGGAAGATTTCTCTACTATTGATTTGGTACCACTTGAGGGAGGTGATGGCTAAATATGACTGAGGTAATTGGGAGTGCTTGAGGGTGTTCCTTACTGAAGACAGAGCTGCGTATTCTAGTGGGTTCGTTGCCGTTGATCCATTGTTGATTCTAAGCCGAGGTCTATGTGAGTGTCTGTGGATATTAATTGCGAATTTCAGTGTGTATGTAAGTTACGATTTACTTTTCATAGTGAAATAAAAGTTTTTACCCGAAAGGAATTTTTTCCTGTAATCTGCGAATTAACAATTTTATGATGGCATGATTAATACCCCTAGATTTTCATAAAAAATGACATCTAGTTAAATAAATTAGAAATTGGAAATTTACGAATCCACATATAATCGATATCACACAACATTCTCTAATTGGTATAAGATCTTTTTAAGCAATCTTACCTCTTTTACAAATTGGTATCAGAGCAAATTTATCCAATTTTATGAGTGATCCTTATTTTTCAATTTTTTTTTGTGATATTCACTGTTTTAAAAAAAACTGATTTTGAGATTTCACAATGTTTTTGAGTGAAAACTTATATAATAGGTTACCAATTTTTGACGAGTCTAATTATGCCTCTTGGAAAGCCCGCATGAAATCTCATTTAAAAGTAATCGATGAGAGAATTTGGGTTATTTGTGAAAGAGGGTGGACTGTTCCCACTTTCACCGCTAATAATGTCATTAATATTAAACCTGTGACTAAATGGACTGAGGTCGAATTTAAATTGAGCATTTTTAATTCTCATGGGCGAAGTGCAATTTCTGTATCTGTCACCTTTTACGAGTTCTGGCATATCATGACATGCACCACGTCAAAAGAAGTATGGGATATTTTATATCTTACCAATGAAGGCATGAATGGAGTAAACGAGTCTAAATTGAAAAATTAAACTACTTAATTTGAAACAATTAACATGCTTGAATTTAAGTGTTTTGGTGACTTTTATACACGTTTGTCTGATATTATCAACACTAGTTTCAATCTTGGTGAATACATTCCTGATGCGCGAGTAGTTAAAAAGATTTTGAGATCGTTGCCTAAACGTTTTATCCCAAAAGTGAGTGTTTTGAATTCTTTAGGAAATTTGAGCAATCTTAAGTTAGAGGAACTGGTAGGAGACCTCAAGACATATGAAATTGACATGTTTCTTAACACTGTCAAGTCTAAGGGATGGCACTTAGAGCCCAGTCTAGGAAAATTGAGGAAGTGTCCAAGAGAGAGAAGAAAAAGAAAGTGAGAGTTCGTGATTCTAAGTCTGAGGGCGAGTTTGATTTTGATGATGTGGCCATGCTTGATAAACATTTTAAAAAAATTCTCAAATTTTCCAAATAAAATTCTTCCAATAAAAGATTTTTTAAGAAAAATAAATAGAAAGATGAAGCCAAAGAGAGCGGTGAGAAAGAGAAATAGAAATAGAAATAGGAGAGATGTTTTGAATGTGAGGGAAAGGAGCATAAAGCATTCGAGTGTCCCACTAGGCTGAAGAGAAAGGGAAAGAAGATTGCCATGTCAGTCACTCTTACTGATAGTGAGGCAGAGGTGAAGGATTTCGGGGATGAATATTCACATGGGATGTGTGTTGTATTTTTAGCTAGTCATGTGATCACACTTAGTTTATAACATGACGATGAGGATACTTGTGCACGTGAGATCCCCGAGGATGATTTGTGCATTTCAAATTATAGTGAAAGTGAGTTTGGAAGCGAAGGTGATTGTGAGCTCCAAATTGCGTTTATAGATTTATACCCCAAGACCCTAAAGACTAAAAGGTAAAAAAAACCCTAACTCTTAGGGTGATAGATTTGAAGAGAGAGATAGAGGTTTTGAGGGGATTTGAGGTGTCGGTGAGTCAACTTAAGAAGGTGAAGGTTACTTTGAGTGAGCAGTTGATCATCGTAGGGGGGAAAAGAGTGAGCTTGAAGCCGGTGTGGTCCAATTAGAGAGAGATCTCGAACGAGCCCGTGAGGCTTTGGGTAATGTTGAGAGATTAAGAATAGGTCATGACGCTGCATTCACTTCCCATGTTGCACCCGAACCAATTCTCGAGTTTGTGATTGATCCATATTGCTCTCAATCCGACCCATCTAGGTGTCCCATTCCGAATATGAGAAATCATTCTAGACATTTTAGGAGAGGTGCTCCTAGACCCGTGTATGTTTGCACCCATTTCAAGAATAGAGGACACATAGAGGAATTTTGTTTTAAGTTGGGTAGTGTGTCGCATAGAGTTTTGCCACGTGTTCCCACCCACGCACCCACACATGATGCTCCAGATGATTACATTAGATAGTTTGCACATATTAGGGAGCAAGTAAAGTTTTTGGTCAAGAGTTCACATGACTTAATGGATATTTTTCATACGATGTCACCATCTTTGAAAAACTCCATCGCACTTAACAGTTGAGGTTTAGACTTGTTAGTTAGCATAGGATGATTTTCATGATGATATTTTATGCCTATTGCTAGTGTGTACCATTTTTATATATATCTTTTTCCATTTTATATTTTTCGAAAAACCAAAAAGATTTTATTTTTGAAAGTTTTTGGAAAAATACAAAAAGATTTTCTATTTTTTTAGAAAAAAGATTTGAAAATGCCACAAAAAAATTATTTTGATAATTTTTTTTTGAAAGAGACAAAAAGCGTTTTGTATTTTGTTTACACCATTTACTTTTGTATTTTGTTTACACCGTTTATGGATGGACATTTAGGATGACCAAGTCAAAATATCATTCCATATCCATGTGACAATTCGATAGTGTTTTGAGATGATACATCATTTCATCAATATTCTTTATAATGTTTGGAGTCATTAAGATGAGAGTTGAGATCACTTTTTGCATGTTTGGCTCATGACGTACTTAAATGCATACTTGCATGGATATGTTTGATTATTGTACTTGTATATCACATGTTGGCCAAAGTTTTTCCATCTCAATCCTGCTTTAAAACTCACCATATGCGATAAAACTTGACAATGAAAGTTGTGCATGTAAGAACCGTTACCCATGAGGAATTTATTTAATATGAAAACTTGACGAGTGAACATGGGAAAGGGATGTGAGTGAATAATAATCACTTCGTAAAAGTTACCGTTTAAAAGAGCCCGAAAAAATTAAGGTAATAAAAATACTCATATGCCAAAAGAGGGCCAATATGATTTATCTAAGTTGAGAAAAAATAGAAACCTCAAAAGAGCTTGAAAAAGAAATATATATTTGAGGGAGTTTGATAAAATTTAATCAATAATTTGCACGTCCTGACAAAGTCTTGAAAAAACATTAAATAGTTTTAGACATTATAGGTGTGGAAATTATTTTAGACTTTGATTTGTTGATTTGATTAAGTCAATATAATTTGAATTGAACAATTTTTACACATAAGGATGATTGTGAAGTTCATTTTTAGGAGTATCCATATTCTTCGTGCACATTTGTTAAGTATGTTCGAGTTGATTTACCTATTAAATATATTCACACTCATTCATTCCGTTTCTAAGATTTGGTTATCTTATTGTAAATTCATGGTGTGTTTTTTGTAAAATTAGATTTTGTTTGAAAAAAAATTGAAAAATAAAAAATTGTTGGTGAATGCTTTCAAGTTTATCCTTGATGATCGTAGTTGGTTTGCTTTGCTTGTCGTGACACTCCATGCTTATTTTTATTAATTCTTTTTCTTGTCTATTTCATACAAATAAAAGTGGGAGAACGAATTACGATTTAATGGGGGAGTTTTACACTATGGGCGAGATTTAGATTTGAGATTTGAGCTTACTTTTCATTTATATCTATCTCATTTCAAACTCGATATGTCATGAATGTATTTGTTTCTTGTCTCATGTGTGTAGGTACTAAAGTTGAAGATCAATATTTTGCACACCCCAATGATGACAAAGAAACGTTGGCGATTTAAAGATGTTGAAGATATTTTGAAGAAAGCTTAAAGACTTACATTTTTAGTACCTTTTCAGTTTTAGGTTCATGGGAGGGTATTAGATTTGTATAAGGAATTTGATTAGATAATTCAGATGTTTTTAGTTTGCACCGGCATAGACATAGGGAGATATTTGTATGGACATATTTTACATAATACTGTGTACAATATAGTATGTCGTATATCACTACAAACGTCGAAGAAAAGTTCAAGTCCAATCATGCATCAAGACGGATCTGAATATAAATATTCTTCAACAATCAAGCCTCTACGAGATAGACTTTGGTAAGGTTGTGTTTAAGTCCCTTAATGGTTCATTTATAGTGTTGGGATAATTTTTCTAAAATGTTTTTAGACATCTGAGCCGTCATTTTTTGTCAAAATATATTTTTCTAAGTCCTGAGCGGAGTTTTAATAAAATTTATTTTTCACTGATGTTGTCCAAACGACATATCAGTGTCGTTTAAACAACCTCTTCAAGAGACAGTGTATCCCGCGTGATACCTTGTTTGAAGCTCGCTTGGAGCATTTTATCAGACGACATGCTACTATTTTAGTACTCTAAACTCGTTTGATATGTCGTGGGGCGCGAGATCAGATGTCGTTCGAGAGACATAGGGTTCTCGTTTGAGCGACATCACCAACTCAAGATTTTTATAAATTGTTAATTTTTAGTCCTTTTTGCTTTAGAAGAACTGATTTTTTTATTCTATGAAAATTGCTTTTGCAGAATTTTTGTCCTCTCACTTTTTGAGGTGTTTTAACCTTGTTTTGATTCACAAATTATTCCAATAGCTTTAGTGAATCGATTTGGAACCCAAGATATAATTTTACTGGAGTTTATCTTGTAGGGAAGACTTCTCTACTGCTGATTTGGTACCACTTGAGGGGGGGTGTTGGCTGACTACGACCGAGGTCATTGGGAGTGCTTGAGGGTGTTCGTAGATAAAGCCAGAGTTACGAGTTCTTGTGGATTCGCTGCGATTAATCCATTATTGATTCTAGATTGAGGTCTATATGAGTGTCTACGGATATTCATTGCAAATTTGATATTGTATGTAAGTTGAAATTTACTTTTCAAAGTGAAATAAAAGGTTTTACCCGAAAGGGTTTTTTCCTAAAATCTTCGAATTATCAATATTATGATGGCATGATTTATACACCTAGATGCATGTGCTAGGGTTTAATTAATTTGGATAAAAAATTGAAATCTAGTTAAATAAGTTTAAAATTAGAAATTTACGAATCCACATATAATCGATATTACACAGCATTCTCAAATTGGTATAAAATCTTTTTAAGTGATCTTACCTCTTTTACATATTGTAAGGAGTGTAATCTCCATGGATAGAGTGAAAATAAAAATATACCATTTATAGACAATATGTTTAAAAGCCCACGATATGAGAGGTCATGCACTATTCCCATGGGCCATTTTGTGCATATTGAACTTCAAAACATATTTGTATTTTTTGGAAAATTACGTGTGCCCACATTCGTTGCACATGCGAGTGAATTCGGATATTCAATGTGAAGAATGAAATTAGGTAACAATGCCTAAAGTACAAAAATTCATAATAATCTCATATATCCCTAAAATAAATTTATGATATTCAATGTAATGAATAAAATTAGGGAGAACTGCATTATAAGTGCACAAATTCATAATAAGATTATGAATCCAATACGAATGTGAGAAAAAAAGTTATTGTGAAGACCAATAGAAATCGTGTTAGTCGTGTCATATCATGTTTTAATCAGGGCGCATTCCTGTAGGTAAAAAACACGAAGTCATGTTGTGTTATGTATGTGTACATAAAAACCTTTATCGAATCAGGTCAGGTCTTTCTAGTTAAAGTTGTGCCATGTTCGTGTCGAAAAAAATATTTTCGGGTGGAATAAGGTGTTTTTTACACAAAGTCAAGGCGTATTTGTGTCAAAATTATGAGTTCCATTAATTATACATTATCATGTTAATTGTGTGTTTACTTGTGTGATCGTTTATATTTATATTTAACTAAGTGTAAAATTTAGTAATGACATTTCTTGTTTTACTTGGGTCGTTCGTGTGACATAAAAAATTGTGTTGTGAAATGTCCATATCCATAAAAACCTTTAGCAGGTCTATTTTCATGAAGGTGTTTCTTCTCGTGTTGTGGTCGTGACTAAAAACTCTTTTTCGGGTCGGGTATATTTTACATGAAGTTATGTCATGTCTTGGCTATGTCAGAAATCCCTTGTCACGGCAGGTGTATTTTGAATTAAGTTGTATCGTGTTATGGTCGTTTCCAAAAAACCTTAATCGGATCAGTTTTTTCTATATGATGTCGTGCCATATTCATTTCAAAGTTATGAGTCTTATGGGTTGTGTATTTTCATATGATTCATGTTATCATGTCTATTCATGTTTAATGGTATTTTAAAATTTAATAATTGTGTTAGTTTTGCATAATCCTGTTTAAATCGAGTCATGTTCGCGGTAGATAAAGAATGCAAAATCGTGTTGTGCCATGTCTGTATCCCAAAGATATGTGTCATGTCTTACTGTGTTGATCCCAAACATCATCAAAAATATGAATTCTCACTCTTGTAAAAGACAACTCACTCCTATATCCATGTTGAAAACATGGCAGACTCTCTTAACAATGATGGTGCCTTTTAACTTCATAGAAAAAAAAATATACGCTTCAATATCAAGAAAACTTCGCAATCCATCAACATAAATGAATACAAAAAAACCACCCGGGTGTCTTCATTATAGCATGACATTTCCCCTCAATATCACCAATGGATCCCAACAGAAGAATAAAAAACAAAATTAACTTAGTCGAACATTCTTCACTATGGGAGAGAAAATTTCTTATAAATTTGCATTTGACAAAATAACAATACACAAAAGTAAAATATAAAACAGTGGTTTTATAAATCAAAATAATAAATATGCAAATCCAACCACAAAAATCACATGCTTAACTAAATTTTTGATGACTAAAATTGGTCATCCTTTTCTAAATGATCTATAGGTATTTACAATTACAACACTAAGAAATGTAAGGACACTTTTTCTAAAATTGTTCATAGCGTACCTTTAGGGTAGTTTAACATATCCCATTACAAATCGTCTCACATCGCCAAGACGAACCGACCTCAAGCATATCCAAGTTTGAAGATTTTTCAAGATCCCAATGAGGTATTAAATAATTTAGAGTTTAAATTAATTTATGACATTATATCTTAGGATGTTCATTTTTTTATCAAAAGACAAACACAAACTTTTTATTTTCGAAATAGAAAAATATTTTTTGAGTTTACTATAGGTGGAGCTTTAATATTTCGTTTTGCTCATTCAAACGACATCTCCAAGTCGTTAAAATGACTTTGCAATGTTCTTAGATCCCTCTTTTTATAGGTTACTTCTATTTTGGATCAATTGAACCTTTCGGTTTTGAGTTTTTATACGTCATTAAAAACGAGATGAAACATTGTTCGAATGAGATCAATATCTCATTAGAACGATTTTCTCAAATCATTCAAATGATGCACCTCCTAAAGTTTTATATAAATAACTTTTTCATATTCATAATGCTTAAGAGTGACATTCATTTCTACATAAAATTTGCGAAAATTCTTCACTCTTTTATGTTAAAAAACACTGTTTAATTTACAACAAAATATCCTTGAATATTATTCTTGTGAATTGTTTAAACCCTAGAAAGTTTTGTGTCTTCGCATGCACCTTGTGGAGAGGATCTTCATGGATGACTCATGATACCTACAGGGACTCACTACTAAAGACGAAGGTTGAGGATGACAGAGGACTGTAGTCTTGTGATTCTTGCAAGGATCATAGTTATTCAATAGAGATTTGGGAAGATTAACGCTTTATAGTTGTGATGGTTATCAAGTAGTTTGTAAGTCGATTATCTCGTAGATTTCTAAATGAATAAATGTTTTTTCCTTTGTTTTTTTCTTGAAACTTGGTCTTGGTTGATTGCTTTGTTTATTTTATTTTTTTTATCACATAAATGTATGTTTAGAACAAAAATATTAAATCGGTTTTAAATTGGCTTCCATATTTATAAATTGGTGTCGCAATTTGATTTTGCTACTACCTTGGATTACTTGTCCTTCTCAAATTGGTATCAGAGCAGGTTGCAATAAGTTACTGTGTTTGATCTTGTTTAGTGTGTTTTGGGTGGTTGTTTATTCATTCCTCATGTGTTTTATTTCATTTGAATTTGAAGTTTGCTGAAAGAATTATAATTCTTGAAAAAAAAATTCTCATTTTAAAAATGTTTTAGAACTTTTGCAAACTGCTCAAAATTGAAAAGACATCGTCCGTGAGAAGTTTATTGGCTTGTACCATGACTTTGAAGTATTAAAATTGGCCAAGAAGGAGAGTGATGATTGAGTCCGGTTTTAAGAGAAAGAATTAGAGGACTTAAAAGTTCAGGGTTTGTGTTTGTTTCATTGAGGAAAATGTTTTCATTAATGATTTTAAGGAATGTGAGAAGATTCTTTGGGATAAATTTGCCCACATTGAGGGGGAGCGAGAAAACCTTCTAGGAATGATTGAAAATATGAAGAAGGAGTTCCTAAAATTGCAAGATTCAAATTCTTTTCTTGAGTTTAAGATTTTGAAGTTAAAAGATGATTTAAAAGACTCGAGTAGTTTGAGGAGTGATGGTAATGGTTCACATATTTCAAATGCTTGGAGTGTTAAAGCCAAAACTATAGCTTGTTTTAGAAGGTCAACCAAATCCAAGGATGTTACAAAAGGTCAACCCATAGGTAACATTTCTTATGTTTATACATGTTCACATTATTATAGGAAAGATCATCTTAGGCATTTTTATTTTGATCTTAGAAGAGGTCCTAGAAAGTTGAAGTCTAGTGTCCCTTTAGTTCCCCAAAACCCCTATTCGTTGTTTCACATCTATTTGGGTTAGGAAATTGATTTTGAAGGTACTAAATGGTAGATTAGTTAATTCCCACATTCTTCCACATGATTCTTCTCTTGTTATATCAAATAGAAGATTGCTTGCATGATTTTTTTTCATATTTTAGTCGTGCTTTATGATATATGTTCGCTAGTGTTATGACGTGTGTACTTTTTGTATCATATTTTTCTTTTATTGAGTTATATTTTAAAAATATAGAAAGATTTTATTTTGATTAAATTTTTAAAAAATACAAGAAAATTCTCGATTTTTATGTATTTTAGTGTTACACATTTAATATGTCATACTGGTGTGTTTGAATCCAATTCACTTCGCAATTTCCATGTGGCTAAGACATTTGGTTATGACTTTAGATACTTAGATTGTTCTTAACCATGTTTATGGAGTTATTTTGAACTTGATTTGCTTTATGGATTCGACTTTGTATATTCCTACACACACACACACACACACACATGCATGAGCTTACTGAATTTTGACTTCATAATGTATATTTGAGCTCGATGAGGTGTTAACCAATCAATTTTGTCATCTCAATGTTTATTTGACTATGGGGAATTAATGCATGTAAGAATTGTTCCTTGTGAGAGTTTGTTTATTATTGAAAAAATATGAGTGTACACAAAAAATGGCTACGAGAGGCAAGTGAGCTCGCCATGAAAGCCACCGTTTGAAAATATCCCAATAAATAATTAAGGCAATAAAAAAAGAAACATTCCAAAAAGGGGCCAAATAGTTTAGTTTAATTAATAATTCAAAAGAATTCACTTCAAAATAAAAGAAAAGGAAAAGAATAGAATATATGACTAACTTTATCTTTTGATGGAGTTTAGTTGAAGATCAACGGGTTTGCACAATGATATCTAGTTATGCTTATTTTGTCATGACGCTATTGATTTGTAGAATCGACAATATTCTAGGCTTGTGTGCATTGTTCTTGTTTTATTCATTAAGTTCAACTTTTTTGTTAATTGAGTCTAAAGCTTAGTTTGATAAAATTTTGCGGTCAATTAGAACTTCTTGAACATATTTGAGTGTTTGGGTTGTAATTCATTTTTGTCTAGTTCACATCCATTCATTCCATCCTACATGTTTGGACACATCGATACTCTTTTAGTGTGTAAAGCTTATGTGTTTTGTGTTATGGTTTCTAAGTATGTGTGCTTGATTTGCTTTGATATATTTTTCATATATTATATATGGTATGGACTGTTGTATTTATGAAATTTTATGTTTTTGGAAAAATTCAAAAAAATTCAAAAATAGTTGCTTGTGTGTACCTTTGAGATGATCATTACACATGCTTGAGTTATATCTTTTTGTGACAATATCTTATCTTCTACATGATTATTCGTATTTCATGCTTATGTTTTTACTTCTTTGTTTATTTAAATAAAAATACAAAGGGGGAGCAAATTAAAGTGAGTTTGAATTATGGGGGGAAAATTATTTTTGAGGTGTACATTGTTTCATACTCGATGCGTTACGAGGAATTCAAGACACACGGATGAAAACAAAGTTTTCCAAAGAAAGTAATGAAGAAGAAGTTTGCAGATAAGGAGACTTATGCTAGGATTTTTGCCATAGGAGATTTTGATTTTGATCTTAATTTTAATTTGGTGTTCGGTTATGTTTAGTTGTTTTGTACGGGAATAGCCAAAGGGAGAGATTTATAAGAACAATTTTTATAGGATTATTCATAGCATAGCTTTAGGCTAGTTTCGCATGTCCTGTTACAAATCGCCACGCACCGTCAAGACAAACGGAACTCAAGCATCTCTAATTTTGAAGACTTCCCGCCATCCCGATTAGGTATAAAACAATTTAGAGTTTAAATTAATTTACGGAATTATATTTTGGGATGTCTATTTTATGATCAAAAGATGAATATGAACTTTTTGTTTTCGAAAAAGAAAAATGTTTTCTGAGTTTACTATAGGCGAGGTTTTAATATTTCGTTTTTCTCTTTCAAACAACATCTCCATGTCGTTCAAACGACTTTACAATGTCCTTAGATCCCATGTTTTATAGGATGCTTCTATTCTGGATCAAACGAAGCTTTTTATTTTGAGTTTTTATATGTCATTAGAATCGAGATGAAATATTATTCGAACGAGATTAGTATCTCGTTAGAACAATATACTCAAATCATTCGAACCACGCACTGCCTTAATGTGACACCTCGCTTAAAATAATAACGGTTGGCCAACCCTATACTACCTTAAATCAGGAATCTCAGATGGCTCAGTCTCATCACCAATAAACTATACAATAATAGATAAGGCTAACTACCCGAAATCATATAAGCGAGATGCCAAATTTAAATAAAACATGCCACGGACAACAAACCAACAATATAGATATCTAGCAAAGGTAATGTACACATAAGTACCATGATAAAAGAAATACTAGAATAAAACGAAATGAGTACGCACAAGAAAAAATATACCCGAATAAGCTGTCGGGTCACAGACAGTACAACAACCATAAGGAAGAAATATAAACCACTACATATAACTATGGGGTGTAAACCCGATGTACAACATGAATCCTATCTAGATTTACACAGGAATAGAAAGCGACTACAATCTAAATCCCGCAATAGTCCGCATCTGCTACGGCTCCCACGACTCTGGATAAAAAGCATCCGATATCCATGCAGTAGGACACTTGTAGTACAATATATATATATATATATATATATATATATATATATATATATATATATATATATATATATATATATATATATATATATCAGAAGAGAAATGCAAACGGGTCAGAGCCCGAGCTGTAAAAATGTTTAGCAAGTGTGTTAACCGTGCATAATAAGTATAAATTCACTTATTTCATAATTAAAGTGGAGTCGCACTCTCGTGGAACCCCAAGCTCTCCTCTCATCTATTGCGCGCACCTAATCGCATCCTGGAACCTTAGTTAAGTTACCCGACCCAATTAAGGATAACCTACCTCACCTTACGCACGGACAATACCCACATGACTTGCTATCCTAATATAACCCACAAATACTTTCCATTTTAATCACACTTAAATATATTTTCACATTTATGCCTTACTAGGCTATAGTGGTTCCAAATTATTAACTTACACCAGTTATAAATCTTAATACGTTACACATTAACATTATGCTTCAATATAAGAATTTATTCTCTAAATAACATGCATTCTATTTACTAAGGACAAGACTTCTCTCCACTCTCAACATTGCACTGTGTTTCGTGCGTGGGGCATCTCACAAAGCAAAATCCAAATAAGGAACCCCCCCGATGCACTACTCCTTGACAATGTTGATTGTAGGGATCTATTATGTCATTCACCCAAATTATATTACTACAACTATCTAATTTGTGAGTATAATATCTAAGAACATAATTAAAAATCTCTATTAAATCCTTGGGTCGACATAACTGCAATTTTCTCTAAGTACGATCCTCCGACTCCAATGAACTATTACACCGATATCACCCAAGATGTACATCATCGAAACTCCATATCCTTTTCACCTATAGGATATACAACTACACACACACACACACACACACACACACACACACACACACACACACACACACACACACACACACACACATATACATATATATATATATATATATATATCACATATAATTTACACTATGCAATTCACATAACATAACCGGCTATAGGATGCCGAAATACTGCACCATGCTATCATCTTCTAGGAATCATTCACATACCATACTGGGGACCACCGGTGGGACTAAATGACACCCACTTTGTGGTCAAAAACCAAATCACAATGTATGGGAAGTGGTCATAGTTCCTAACTGGCAGGTGAGAATGACACATACCCAAGACTTCTCACCCCCCAAATATGAAATCATACAAATAAATAAAATGGATGACTATGACCTGGGGACTATCCACACCCTGCTCCTCGAGCCAGGGTGCTCACCCTTATCGCGCAACTTCCCATGATAGCATGTTCCTGGTATGCTTCACACCACAAGTATATATATCATTCACACATTATATATATACATCCATATGATCACATCATAATTAAACCATCACACACGGTTTAAATATTCATACCATAAGTACACACATATATACATATCTATATATGTATACATATATACATACCATCTCTTTTTCGTTTGTATGAAACTTATAAACTCGGCTATTAGCATACATAATCATCAATATACTAGCCATCACTCCAATCATATTAACTTAATTTGTTATATAAATACGATCCCTCACTTGAATCATATTCATTCACTACCCTTATGATATGAATAGTCTTCCCATATACATCATTAAGATTATCAACCCAAAATCTAATGCCTATAACAAATACTACACATCCCGTCTATCACCAAGAGCACATCGATATATTTAGTACTAACTCCGACTATTGTTGTGCACATAACTAATAGTCTATGAACCTCAAGTTCAATCTAAAATTCATTCCAAGATCCCATCCATAATTGGAATCCCCGTTGTTAATCACACACCAAAAGATAATAGCTATCCCGACTAGCTTTACAACACACCCTATTCTAGTTGATAGTATGATCCCCATCTCTCTCAATTCCGACTATGTTTCAATTTCTCATTTGAACCCTTAACATTATCATGTTTACGATTTTATTCCTTGAGTTTGTCATCACTAAGGATACGCGACCTCTACCTCTCATTAGTCCCCAATCATACCTTAATTAGAATCCTATCTCTATAAGGATTCAACATAATTCTTGGCCTACAAATTCATGCCATACCCTCACTAATCTCTCAAAGAGTCATAAACCTTAAATCATATCTAAACTCACATATGATCTCTAAAAAAGACTTCCATCCTCAATGACATCCCCCATTATACCTCGGAATATCTATTACTAATACACACATAAGCATAAAGGGACTATCTCTGTATTTTATAACTATTCCATGATAGCCCACCACCACCACTTCAAGATAATCCGCCTATCAATCAGTCCTTCAATCCTTTCCACACTAAAATATGCGTCATACTCTCAAAATCCATTGCTAACATGGGTCCGAATGCCCCTAATCATCCTGAGGCACAAAATCCCTCAACATTGTATCCTAACTCTCCATAACAAGCCAATTAAGAAGGTCCCTAAGAATAAAACCCAAAAGAAAAGGGGAAGAAAGAAATCCAATTATTGGGCTAAAAACAAGGGACCGGTCGACCGTTCCCAGACCCCCGATCAACCGTGGGCCCAAAATTTGTCCTGCGAAGAATGCAGTAGGATCTTCCCTTAAGGCGCAGTCGACCGATCCCCTGGGCGCGGTCGACCGGCCATACCAGATCTCTTGCTCTTTTTCCATTTTTAACCAATTCTATTTCTCCAAGCACCCAAATCTCATCAACTAACCCCCAATATTTTAGCTCAATCATTTTTCTCACATCAAAACCCAACCTACCCTCGTCATCAACATAAATATTATCAATCCCAAGTTTAAACATCAAATTCAAGATTTAATACCCCAAAACTAGGTTTTCACATATAACCCAAAAATCCATTTCTTTTATCCATAAATTATGAAATGAAATACACAAATGAAATATTTAGCAAGATTAAACACTTGCCTCAAAATTGTAGAGGTTGGATCGTCCCCAGAATCGCGGATTGGTTGGAATCTCCAAGCTTTCTCCTCTCTCTTTCTTCCTTTCTTCTTCTTCTTCTTCTTCTTCTTCTTCTTCTTCTTCTTCTTCTTCTTCTTCTTCTTCTTCTTCTTCTTCTTCTTCTTCTTCTTCTTTCCTTCTTTCTCTAGTTTTTTTTTCTCTTCTTTCAATCTCATGAATGAGATTTTAAATCTCCCAAAGGATTTATAAGCCTAATCTTTCAAAACACCCAACTTAATTTATAATACACACTTTAAATGACTCGTTTACTCCAATTCGAGTCAAACTAACTTAAAAGCATTCCGGAGCTGAAATAAAATCCAATGACGGTCATTTTGACTATCTCGACCCGTCTGGAATCAATGGCGCACTCAGAATCGTCATTCGGAATACTTTGTAACATCCTCAATTTTTGGACTTCACTTTCCAAATTTTAAAATTCTCCAATTTAAATAAATTTTATTTCTCCCGAAAATTTAATTTCTTAGTCCCAAAGTCACGGGGTATTACACTTAAGTTTTGTATAAATACCTGTTGCGTGTTCATAACATTTAAGACTTTTCCCACATTCTTTTCTGCATAACTTTTGCGAAAGTTCTTCACCTTTTTGTGCTGAAAAATATTGTTTAATTCACAGCAAAACATCCTTGAATATTGTTCTTGTGAATTGTTTAAACCCTAGAAAGTTTAGTATCTTTGCATAAACCTTGTGGAGAGGAACTCCATGGCTAACTTGTGATACCTGTGGGGACTCACTATTGAAGACGAAGGCTGAGGCTAATGGAAGACTATGGTCTTGTGATTCTTGCGAGGATCATAGTTGTTTATTAGAGATTTGTGACGATTAACGCTTTAAAATTGTGGCGGTTATCAAGTAGTTTGTAAGTCGACTATCTTGTAGATTTTTAAGTGAATAAAGGTTTTTCCTTTTGTTTTTTTTCCTTGAAACATAGCCTTGGTTGATTGTTTGGTTTATTTTATCTCTTTTATCATGTTTAGGATAAAAAGATAAAATTGATTTAAAACCGGCTTTCGTATTTATAAATTAGTGTTGCAATTTTAGTGTTTTACCACCTTAGATTATTTTCCTTCTCAAATGAGTATCAGAGTTTGTAACTACTTTTTACCCTTGTTAAGAAACAATTATATAGAATTACAAGTAAGAAAGGTAAGAAGCATTTTTTTTATTGAGGAATGGACTCTACAGAACTTGCAGCTATCTAAAACAAAAAAAAAAAAAACAAAAAAATAGAATCGGTGTATGTGAGATACTACTTAGATTTACATTTCTTCTCTAGAAAGCTATACCAATACATAAATAGTTTGATTAAAATAAATAAATAAAGGAATAAACAAAAGGAAAATTGTGATTCAAAATATTCAAACTAATATTTTATAACACGACATAAGCTAACTTTATAATTGAAGGATTTACCAAAAACATAATACCACGTTCAATACCCACAACATCATCCCTTGAACCGAGATTTTTCTTAGGGCCCCCGAAGGAGATGAGGGAAAGTCTGACTAAAAGTGTCATACCATATGTCCAAGGATAGAGTTTTTGGTATTTAATCTTACATGTTGAGGGTTTCGTAGAGGGAGAAGATGAATAGGTGCCAACTGATGACAACTAGAGATGGAGGCGGTACAAGGATGTGGATGAGAGAGAGAGATAGAGAGTGAGCGAGTGAATGACCCTAAAACTTAGGGTACAAATGAAATTTCAGAATATGTGACAGTAAAATAGACATATGACTCTTTCAAAAATTTTAGCCACTTTTTAAGTAGTAGAGATAGATATTTATGTGTGCATGATTTCAGATGGGATCATTTTTAGGAGATGATTATATAGACCCATTTTATCATGGCGTATCCATAATCATTTGTCCCCTTATCTCAGAATTCTTTTCCCGGTTAGATATTTAATAGGCTCCAAAAGCTCAAGATATATTATGATAACTTCTTGTTATTCTAATTATAATTTTTTATCGCACCAAAAGGTCAGGACATTTAGGATATGCCATCGGTTCCAAAAGGTCTGGGCATATTCTGGGAAATTCTCTCATTACTCAATAGGATCTTTTATATGTATCGAAAGGTCAAATTATATTTCGAGGCTTATTTCTTTTTCATGTAGGGTATTTGATATACTCCAAAATATTGGGACATATTTTGGGAAGTTCTCTCTTTTCTTAAGAGGATATTTTATCACCTACAAAAGGTTAGGACATATCCTGAAAATATTCTCTTTCAGTAAAATATTTTATCCCCCCAGGATATATCCCCCTCAAATATATATTTTCTCACGAGCAATCTGAACATATCCCAGAATCTTTCTTAGTCGGACCATACCCCTAAATCAATTCATTTCCTTATCAAGAGTCATTTTACTGAGCACAACACATCCGAAGTATGTGAAATGGCTCATATAAGACATAAAATTCACTTCAACTAATGCGTATGTTCAGATGTCAAAACCAAGTATTGTAATAAACATAACCTAAGTCCCACTCCTTATTGTAACCCCTATGAAATAACGTTATAATTGTAAAATGGGAATCTCTTCTTACAATAGTAATTGATCATAGATCAGTTCCACTATTGTGGGTTGCTCTATAAGACCTGTTTTATGACCCTTAATATCCACTCCATTTAGTTGACTTATGGGGCCTACTTGAGGGTGGAATGGTAATAAATATATAATTGTTATCTATAGTGTGTTGGGGAATGGACCTTAGCCTTATTCCTTCAATATTTCCCAATAAAAGGGATATGTGCACGGACCAGGGATATATGGTCCTACTACATTTCCACTAAAGCTCCATTTTTGAAGATATAATTGCATGTAATAAATTTCTTTAACCATTGGCCTTGAATAGGCATTTTAGTTAGGAATTATGGCCATGTTTGGTTCAAAGTATTTTAAAGATGTGCTTGTGTTGGTATATGAGCGCTTTCTCCTCCATCATATGGTTGCATGGTACCCAACCTGCTAGGATTCTGTAAACTTGGGTTTAATATTGTCATGTTGGGTAAAAAATAATTCAAATTTTTAATTATGACATATATCATGGATCTCATATCATGCATCATATCTTCAAAATAATCAATTATTAGAATAAATTACCGATCTTATTGTGTAGGAAATTATGGAGGTAATGAAGGTATCATACTTTCTCCTTTACTTACACCCAATTAATTGTTGTTTTATTCCACATGTTGTACTATTGGTATATTTACACTTGTAGTGGGATTATATGGTTTTAGAATAATTTCTCTTTGGATACCACATAAGTTAATGCCTTTTTATCACGAGAAAACTTTCTTCAAATGGAATATTTTAGACTTCTTTTGATTATAGAGGAGAATAATCCACTTTATTTCTTATATTACTTCAAATGGGCGTTAAGAAAGCATAAGGGGGTTATATGGATTCACTTATATCTTAAGGTAACATATAAATATTCACTTTTTACCAAGTTTTATCTTGATTTAATTTAAAGTGAACATGTAAGATTGCATAAGGTCAAATTCAAACCAAATGTCGAAACCAAACAAGAAGAAGAAAAAATGGAGGAAAAATCCATTTCAAGCAAAACCTTTAATTAAACATTGTTTAAGAGTCAACAGATCACGATAGACTTACACCCAACTTAGAGCTACACTAAATTTAATGCTATCTTGTCTTCAAATCTTTAACAGAAAGTGATGCAGTCCATCACCACCCACAGGAAGCAAATCTTCACTCGGTATCCACGGATCAACCTTTGGAATATGCAATTCCCTACTTCATCAGCCGTAGAGCCTTGACTCCACAAATCAGTAGTAGAGAAGGTCTCGATAAGGTTTTACAACTTTAGATTGTGTTCTTCTTGATTTGGAAAGTGATCCCAAAAGATCTAAGGTGTTTGGATGAAAAATTGTAGATTTTTATATTAAAAAAAACCTCTAAAAAGGCTTGGAAACAAATGCATCCCCACATCTCTAGTTATTGAAAAATTTCTTACAAGGAGGCAAGTATAAAATATTGAATTGGATTTGATTTAAAAAATCAAAACTCACGTACTCATTCGAACGAATTGCCACCTCGTTCGTATTAGAGTGGTAGCCCCAGGGTCAGTTTAATACGCGTATAAATTAAATTATAAAAAAATCACATAGGTAAGATGATACAAGGCAGAATTATGATTTACCTTCGAGATCTCTCTGGTTTGATCTCATCTTAGCATGAACAATATATGATGACGATTGATCTAAAATACAAGCTCATTGCACCTCAGGATCTTCTATTGTATTCTTGATATGAACATTCACGAGCAAAGTGTGGGATTCTCCTTCAAGACCACCTTTCATTTCAATGTTTCCTCTCTGTTGCGTCTCTTTATCACAAATTTGAAATAGGGTTTTTGAGTCTCAAAGAGTGACGGATGGCTTAAGGAAAAAGGAGTCGTAGGTGCATCTATAGGATATGGTAGGAACTTTAAAAAGAGATAAGTATGTGGCCCCTAATGGTCCTGAGAAAATATAATCCAACCCGGATTCCAGTCCCAATCCATCAATTATAATTAAGGTTACAAATACCTATTAATAAAATAAATTACTGATAATTTATTTGATTAACTTATTTAAGTCATTGAACGATTTAGCTTAACTTATTTGTAGTATTGGATCAGCGTAATACACCTGTAGGGTTTGACAAATACAAAACTTATAAGCATCTCAAGGGACTATCACCAGTCTCTATACTGAGACATGTATTTCATCCATAAAAGACTTTAACCATATAATAATCACTATTAGCCAACGTATCAAGATTATTTATCTAATAATAAATCTTACCAATAGGTCAAAGAAATAAATAATTAGTGCATGTGTCGATCAATTATATTTTAATTAAGAGCCTTTAGTAAACCTAATTATCACGAGGTCTATATTGTCTCATAAAACCAGCATAAATACAATGACCTCAAAGTGGTCTCGTTCAATACACAGAAAGTGTCCTAGCACAATATGCTAAAACTATAGACCTACTAAAATATTTTCCTATAGCCCTACTGATGGTGTGTCCAGATCTGTTCCTTTGTGTATTAGTCGTACTCTACCCACCAGAAGACCTTCGGAGTAGAATAAAAGACACCAGTAATATGTAAAATAATGCAAACATTATGTCAATACATGATTCTAATTAAAATAGGAAAAATGATTTTATTTTAACAATAAATCTATAACTAAAACTATTACATAAATCTTAGTTTTATTCTACTTCTCTAACAATCTCTCACTTAGATTCAAAGTCATGCTGAAATGCATCTCACTCTTGTACCCTCTACATTACTATCAAAAGTCTTGGCTGGTAAGATCTTCATGAAAGGGTCTGCCAGGTTGTTCTTTAATAATTCTCAAATGAGATGATACTTACACTCGATATGCTTATCAGTCTTATGGATCCTAGGTTCCTTTGAGTTAGCAATCGCATCGCTATTGTCACAATAAAATGTAATAGCCGATTGAACTGAAGGTACCACTCTTAGATCCATTGGGAAGTTTCTAAGTCATATTACTTCCTTAAATGCCTCAGAAGCTTCCATATATTCATATTTCATAGTGGAATCAGCAATGCATGATTACTTGACGCTCCTCCAACTAATGAATCTACCTCTTAGGATAAACACATATCCTGAGGTGGAATTTTTGGAATCTTTATCAGAATAAAAATTAGGTCGGTGTAGCCAATAGGTAGTAGACTCTATGCCTGGTAAACTAACATATAATATCGTGTTCTTTTCAAGTACTTGAGTAGATGCTTGACTGTAGTCTAGTGCTCTTGCCTAGGTTAGACTAATATCTAATAACCATGCCAAAATCAAAGAAGATTTTGGGTCTAATGTATAACATAACATATATAAGGCTCCTAATTGTCGAAATATAAGAGATTCCTTCAATCTTCTCTATTTCATCCAGTGTCTTAAGAAACTGATCCTTGAAAATAGACATTCCTTGTATAAAAGCGAGGAACCATTTGTTGGAATCTTTCATGCTAAACCTGACAAAAAAGAAATCTATATAAGTCGCTTGTGATAAGCCCAACATCTTATTCTTGTGATCTCTTATAATCTTGATCCCAAGGATGTGACTAGCTTCTCCCAAGTTCCTCATATCAAATTGGTTAGACAACCACACTCTAGCTGCAGATAACACTCCAACATTATTTCCAATTAGAAGAATGTCACCCATATATAGTACTAAAAATAGGTCTACATTTTTGTAACACTCTGTCCCAAATTTATGGGTTACATGTGGTCAATCCGGTCCGACTCGAGCGTTAGGTGTGAAGTGAAATTAAGTAATATAAATAATATTTCAAGTCTAATTTTATTTAATTTCACTTATTTAACATGCAATTCCAATTTAAATCATACTACGTGAAGGACCCGTGGGAAGCTGTAACACCCCGTAATTTTGAGGATTTAATATTTAATTATTTTGGGAGTTGTAAGAGGGTACTTTAGATTATATATGGAGGCGTAACCCCTATTGAGTATGGTAATCACAAGTTAATTGGCCAAAGCTTTGGATTAGTGATAGAACACATAAACATGAACCCAATGAGGATAGACTCAACTTAAACTCACAAAACTCTCGTGTATAACTCAGATCATGCTAATGGATTTTAGAAGTGGCTTAGCTAGAGGGAGAGGGAAGTAAGAACCCTAGATACACCCTGGCGGGCAAGTAAAAACACACAAAACACACACAACACCCTGAAGAATCTCTGTCAAGTATTAAAAGCTTCGTAATAAATGACAATGGTGAGTCGGTGAACTCTCTAGTTTGCAATAACACTTTTCAATTCTCAAAGAGAGGATCCCCTTCCTCAAATGTGGTTGGGGTCCTTAAATAGCCCCCACACCACCCCCGAGGCAACTCAGTCATTAAAGACTATGAAAGACATCCCTCATACTTTATGTCACAACATTAAATGCCTGATGCACTAGTTGTCTCCACGTCATAAACATTAAATGCCAAGACATGCCTTTTGCCTAACCACTGTGTGTCAGGGGGTTGTTGTCGCAGAGTTGGCTCACCAACTACCTGACAGCCCCAAATACCATGGTGGTTTACTCAAGTGCATGTCTGACATTGCTTAGATGGCTAGTGACATCACCCACAGTAGATGTGACATTAAGTAGAGGGTCGTTTGGTCCATAACTCAATGCCCGATGGAACTCCAAGCTGCTCCGCTTGAGGTTCCACGGTCAGGGTCCTTCGGTGTTTTACCAGGTGTATCTAAGATGGTCAGGACAAGCCCCAACGGTGCCTTACTTCTCAATCCTCCAAACCAAGTCCCTCTAAAGTTCCCATGGTGAGGTCATTCGATAGGGCATGAAAGCCCTCTCAGGTCCTGCCATGCCTGGTCTCTCGTGAGTACCGTTTGACCTCACCCAAATTGTATTATTATTATCGTTATGTCATTACAATCGTTACAGCTTTACAGTGAATGTAATCAAAGGTACAATATGATTAACACAACAAGCTGAAGTATGAGTTACCACGCTGGGCTGCCTCACCAAGATGTCACGCTTGAGTTGCCACGCTGAGCTTCCTCTCCAAGAAAGATGTCACGCTTGAGTTGCCACGCTGAGCTGCCTCCCCAAGCTGCCACGCTGAGCTGCCTCACCAAGATGTCACGCTTGAGTTGCCACGCTGAGCTTCAATCCCCCTCTACATTTTCCCCCTCGTGGAGAGATTTGTTGAGGCAAGAAATGTCTGCACGAAATGACTTAACTTGATGGATTTTTCTTTGTGTAACCGTTGGAACATCTTCTTCATTGGGGCCTTGTTAGATAAGTCTGACAAAGAAAATTGGCGCCAAAAACTCAAGCTTGCTGAAGAAGGCAACGCTTCCTGTTCTCTATGCGTCATTTCATTAATGACGTGCGCTGTCTTTTCAACTGTCACAGCACTTCCCGAAGTGCCACGTGTTCATGTGAAATGATTACAGGCGGCGGTGCACGTGCGAGGGTGGGGAAATCTAAACGCCAAACTCGAAAGTCTCAACAGCCATATTCAAAATATTTTGAACCTTAAACACGTGGGCCTCAGAGGTCTCTTTCCACTTCTTCCTTCTTCTTTGCTTATTTCCTTACTTCGTTATTATCTTCTTCATCAGACTGTCGCTTCTTTTTTAGAAAGAGAGAGAGAGAGAGAGACTCCATTGTTGCAAGGGCTATACCACCATTTGTAATCGTCCGTCCCCATTGTTGCTCTCAATCCCTTTTTTCTCGAAGCTTTCTTTGTTATAGCTTCACTGCTTGTCATGGCGTCTTCAATCAACCCCACCATTTTCGCCACCAGTGTTCCCTCTGCCACCACCACTGCTGCCTCCGCCCTGGGTGCTACTCGCCAAGAACAGCTGAGATTTTACCGTCGCTCTCCCATTTTTGGGGAGAGTGATGGCTTTGCTGTTGCCTGTAAGGCTGTCTGCTTTTCCTCCAAGTTTGACGCCCTCTTGTTGGGTGATGAGGACGAAGAGGTGTCTAAGTGGGGATTTCTGCCCCCAGAAGGAACTCTCATATTTCGCTTAGAGCGAGGGGACTTCCCATGGTCCCATATTGACTTTGAAGCACCCGGGGGATCCCCCGCGCACTTTGCTGCCTGGAACTCTCACATGCAGAGTTCCTATACTGATGTCTTTACTAAGATTGGGGTGCAACGGGCTAGGTGGTTTGGTGAGTTTACTCTATCAAAGAACAACGTTTCCTTGCCTATACTGGTCTCTCGCCGGAACGTGGATACTCATACGTTAATTGCTACCTGGGGTGAGTTTACCATAACTCTGGAGGATGCGTGTGAGCTCCTGGGCCTTGATGCAATAGGCTATGAGCCTTACACCGATGAAGCTCTTGATGCTCAAGAGACTACGGATCGTTTGGAGTTGGATCGCATATGCCGAAGCTGCATCGGTTCTTCCAACAAAGCTACTTTTTCGCCATTGATCAATTATTTCTTCCAAAGTTCTAGTGAAGGCAGTTCTTCATCAACTGCCCCTGGTCAAGGTACGCCGTTGGAGCTTCCTGCTTACATTCTTGTGATTTTGTCCCGTTTCTTTTTTACGGGCAAGCCCAACGATCAGCCCCGAAGAGACCTCATCAACCTGTCCCTTCGCCTAGCTCGAGGCATAAAGCTTCCCCTGGCTGCAATTGCCTTGGGATCCCTGTACACCTGGTTGGACAGGACTTTATTTGACATGGAATGTTCCATTGGCCGTTATAACTTGGCCAATTTTGCCAACAGTGTGCTTCTGACCAGTTTTCTCTACTTCCGCTTTCCTGCCGTAGCGGCCAAGCCCAACAGTCCTCCTTCGGCTGAAACAATTTTGCCTCCTCGGTCCTTCATTTATCATAAGAGGCAAAGCCGAAAGGAGTTGATTTCAGTGATTGATCGTTTTGAGAGTTTCGTTATGAGGCCCTATCAAGAAGAGGCCTTTTTTCATACTTGTAAAATTTTTCATCACGATGCCAGATTGATACAGGACCCTTCTCCTGACATTGAGGATCCCTCGCTTGCCGTGGTTCTTCTGCTTTCTCCTGGATATCTGCCCTCCTACACCGAGTGGGGATACACGAGCGAGCACTATAATCCCAACCGATGCAGTCGTCAGTTTGGGTTTGACCAGGGGGTGCCACATCCAGTTTTCCAATCATCAAACCCCAAAGTCTCCTTTGGCGAGGCATGCTCCTTGTTTTCTTCGACTGCTGCGTGGGGGATATCTTCAACAATGGATGGGCGTGTCACCATTCCCAGTATTACCAGGCATGGGGATGTGACCCCTCTGTTTGCCACCAAGTATTGGCGGAAGCAACTAGCTGAAATTGCTGAGTTTATTGAGGGAGAGCCTGTGTATCCTCCCGTTTCTTCATTTTCTTCCCTGGAGTTGGGGCTAAAAGGCAACTCTGTACTTGGGATAGAATTCCCTCTAAGTTCAACCCACAAAGCGCCTCCCAACGAGCTTCCCCCACTTTGTGCCATGGTCCCAGTTGCCACGCTAAAGTCCAAAACTGCTGCTGCGAAGAAGGCTGCCCCCTCTACTGCGATTACTACCGACGAGGGGGCTTATCCACCACCTGCCAAGAAGGCAAGGACGGCCAAGAGTGGGACATCGAAATCGAAATCTAAGTCCCAGAAGCCCCAAGCTCCCGTGGCAGCTCTTCCCATAGCCTCCGTTCCTCCTCCCATGCCTGCTGAGATGGCTGAGCGTGTGAGGAGGGAGGCCCAAGCAGAAGTTGACCGAATAAATGCTGAGTATCAACGGCATGCAGTCGTTGTCCCTTCCTCCATTGCTTTCCCCACGGTGGTGGTGGATCCTTCAGAGCCAACAGCTAAAAAGAGGAAGAGTTACAGGGTTCCTCAAGGGGTCAGCATTAGTGCAGCTAGCTCGAGGAAGAAGACTCTGGGAACCAAGTCCCAGAAGAAACGGACTCCTGAAGTACACTTGACCCCTGAGGTGCAATCCACCCCTGCCCCATCATTTTCTGCTAATCCTCCATCTTCGCCCATGGTCGTGTCTTCTCGTTCTCCTTCTGAATCGGAGGTATGTATGGATGACTTAATTATTATCTCCTTTTTGCTTGAGGACGACTGTCCTTACTTGTGTGTATATTTATCCCTCCCCCCTTTCTTTGACAACTGTTTTGCAGGGAGTTGAAATAGAAAGACCAGACCCTTCCAGTCCTCCCGTGAGCCCTTTTGTGGGGGGACGCTTCGGTGCATCTCATACCGATGTGACTCCTCCCCGTTCCCCCATGACAGGGCTTACGTATTCTCGCCGTGGAGTCAGCCAACGTGCGAGGGAAGTTATTGTGAGAGGTGATGATGTTGGTCATGCGAGTGATTCCTCGCCTGAAGTGGTAACCCTGCCCGAAGTGGCACATCCCGAGATAACATCCTTGGTCCCTTATGATTCACAGGCCTCACCTGAGGTTCCTCTGCCCATTGTACTTGTTGAGGAGAGTGAGCCCCAGGTATGATGTGATCTATAATCTATTTGTTGTAGTCCTTTCGGTCATACTCTTTTCGTATTTGGCTTACTGAATTGTGATATGTTTTGGGTACCCCAGGTGGAAATGTCCTCGTTGTTGGCGAGCATTCTTCTTCCAACGATGCTGATGAGGCCCTGACTGTCATTCCTTTGTTTAGCACCCTAACCGAGGTACGTAACACGTCGAGATATTTCTTCATATTTTCTGTGCCCATTCTTCTTTTCTAACACTTGGCTTTGTGCACAGTTTTCTCCTGATCTTGCACCAACTCCTGTAGTGAGGGCCCAGGTTGGTGTGTTTACACCCCCTCCTGATGTGGCTTTGTTTGAGGGCTCAGTGTCTTCTCATGAAGAACCCAATATGCTGGCCCTTGTGCCCTATACGGGTGATCAGGTTTGGACAAGCGTGGAGGCTTCTGCGTCCAGGGACCCCGTTATGGCATCTGGGGTAATAATCGCTCCCCCAACGGTTCCTGTCCCTGTGGTTGCCTCAAATGCTCCCGTTATGACTGAGGTATATTTTTCTTGCTATCTTTTGTTAAGATTTTCCATAATCTCCATCTTATGATTTTTCATAAGATTGTTCTTAAACTCCCCCTTATAACGGTGACTTAACAACGAAGACACTTGTTAAGTTTTTTTCACAAACTCCACCTTATAACGGTGACTTAACAACGAAAGCGCTTGTTTAAGATTTTTCATAAACTCCACCTTATAACGGTGACTTAACAACGAAAGCGCTTGTTAAGATTTTTCATAAAACTCCACCTTATAATGGTGACTTATCAACGAAAACACTTGTTAAGATTTTTCATAAACTCCACCTTATAACGGTGACTTAACAACGAAAACACTTGTTAAGATTTTTTCGCAAACTCCACCTTATAACGGTGACTTAACAACGAAAACACTTGTTAAGATTTTTCATAAACTCCACCTTATAACGGTGACTTAACAACGAAAGCGCTTGTTAAGATTTTTCATAAACTCCACTTTATAACGGTGACTTAACAACGAAAACACTTGTTAAGATTTTTTTCGCAAACTCCACCTTATAACGGTGACTTAACAACGAAAACACTTGTTAAGATTTTTCATAAACTCCACCTTATAACGGTGACTTAACAACGAAAACGCTTGTTAAGGTTTTTTCGCAAACTCCACCTTATAACGGTGTCTTAACAACTTACCACTTGTTAAGTTTTTTATTCATAATTCCAATATTTGGGCTTTTTCTTTTCAGGTTGCTCGGGAAAATTCGCCCCCATTTCTCTCACCTGTAAGTTCGCCCTTCCGAGAACCTGATGTTTCGAAAAATTCTATTCATGATGATCAAGGTTCTACGACTGGTGCTGCAGCCGAGAGTGAATCTGGGTGCGAATTGCCTTTTTCTGACCTAGCTCCTCACTCGTTCTGCCTCATGGTGCTTCGGCAGTCTCCTCAAATTCCCGTCAACCATCGCCTGGTGATTGAACAATTGGTGGATCGCCATCCTGAGACCTTCACCCCGGATTGCCTGCGCTCAAATATTCATGTGATGAGTCACAGACTGCAAGGCATGGCGATCGTTGTTGCTGAAATTGCCAGTACCCCCACTGCCAGTGTTACCAGATCCCTTCTCAACCAATTTCTAGGTTTTCTGAAGGAGTTGGGACGTGATGGTTTCCATTTTGACTGGCTTATAACGTATTTGAAAACTTTGAAGAGTCAACAACTGATCGGTCAGAGGGAACTACTGAGAAAGCACCAGGAGGACCAACGGGCTGAGGAGGTTAAGTTAGCTGAGCTGGCACCTCTTTTGGAATCGACGGATGAAGAAGTAAAGAATGCCGAAGAGGCTCTGCGTTTGGCCAAGCTAAAACGGGAGAGACTTCTTATTCAACGCGCACAGGTGCAAACCAGGCTAGAGGTTGCTGTCAACGCTCAAAGCTCCTTTGCGTCAGCTTCTTCGGGCCTTCCTGGGGATTTTTTCTCTTCCCCGGACCTATGGTTCCTCTTAGGGTAGTAAACTCTTGTACATATTTTCTTTCTTTGTCCATTCATGTAATTCTTGGGCAATAGTTCCCAATTTTTTGTAATGCTCTCTTGTTTAATGAATGAAAGAATGTATACTTTTCAGTTTATCTCTGAGTTATGACTGCTTTCATATCAATGTCTATACTTCACGCCATCAATAAAACTTGTATATTCATAATCAAAGACTAGATACATCGATGGTACAAACTTAATTATTTACACATGATAGACTTTCAGCCATTTATTGTTAATTTTGAATGGCTTATCTTCCTCCAACTTAGAAATTAAGCAATAACCTGAATCATGAGCTTCCTTCACGACGAAAGGTCCCTCCCAATTGGCTGCAAACTTTGGCAGAGGAAGTCCCCTAATGTGTTTCACCGCTGCTTTCAAAACGAGATCTCCCTCCACGAACCTCCTTGGTCTTACCAGGTTGTCATATTCCCTAGAGAGCTGCTTTGTATACATTTAAAAATGTTGCATCGCGTTGTCTCTGTGTTCATCCAATGCCTCCAACTGCACATGCCTGTTCTGAGGAAGCATGCTACTTCGCAAGGCGTATCGAGCAGAGGGAACTTCCAACTCCACTGAAAGGATTGCCTCAGCCCCGTAGACAAGGGAGAACGGAGTGTACCCTGTGGGCTTACTCTTAGTCGTTCGATAGGCCCACAACACTGCTGGTATCTTGTCATCCCACGATCCTGGAAAGTCCTCCATCGTTTTAGCCAAGATATTAACCAGAGTTTTGTTAGTTGCTTCGGCCTGACCGTTCCCCTTCGGGTATGCCACCGTTGAAGTGTGATGAACAATGGAGTACTTGTTTGTGAGCATCGTTACTTCTGAGTTGACGAAGGGAGTCCCATTATCTGAGAGAATAACCTTTGGGATCCCAAAACGGCAAATGATATACTCTCTGATGAAGTTACTCACTACCCCAACCGTTTCCCTTCTGAGTGGTATTGCTTCAGCCCATTTTGTAAAGCACTCCGTTGCTACCAGTATCCATATCTTGCCCCTCGACGAAGGATGTATCGCCCCCACGAGGTCGAATGCCCAAGTGTGGAAAGGATAAGGCGTTGCCAAAGAGTGTAAGTCCACCGATGGGGCATGGATCATATTTCCATGAAGTTGGCAAGCTTTGCATTTTCTAACAAATTCGGCAGAGTCTTTCTCCATCGTTGGCCAATAATACCCCAACGTCATCAGCTGATCATATAACTTGGCCCCTCCTATGTGAGCTGGGTCATGGGCTTGTTTGAGGACCTCAGTTGCTTCTTCCTTTGTGATGCAACGCAATGGCCTGTTGAAGTACCCCCTTTGATAAAGATGCCCCTCCTGGATATAGAACCTCGGGGCCCTTCGCTTCAGTCCCATCGCATCCATTTTCTCCGTTGGGACAATTCCATCTTGAATAAAGTCGATATAGGGCTGCCTCCAGTCCGTTTGGGCTTCGATGAAATGGCACTCAGCTGCTTCGAAAAATAGCTGACACTTATCACAATTCCGTTGTAGTTCTGCCGCATCCTGTTTCATTTTAGGACAAAAATATCCCCCTCTTTGAATTCTCCTATAAAGAGGTATCTCAGTTGTTTCGCAGTGCTCCTCATGTGTTTTCTTCAACCTCCGCTCTGCTTCCTCTGGCCCAATGCATCTCGATAACCATCCCCCTGCATTTCTGAAGTAAATATTTCCCTGGTTTGTAAAGTATTGGGCTAACTCTCTTAGTCCCATATCTCCTTCGCCAGACTCCAGTTGCTTCCTGATCTCTCCTCTCCAATCCGCATCTCCCTCCATCGGTAGTATTGACTGCACCACTGAAGGAGCTGTTCTTCGTTGGATCGTAACGATAGTCGTATCGCTCCTCATGACCATCTTTTGAGCAATAGTGGCATAAGCGTCTGGATGACGGTTCATCGTTCTGGGATGTCTTCTGATTTTGGTCCGATGGAACTGGCTGAGGAGCCTTTGAATGATCATTCTGTACGGTGCCAAACTCATGTGCTTCAACGCATATTCTCCGTTAACTTGCTGAATTACTAAGTTCGAGTCACCCTTGATGCAGAGTGAACGAATTCCCCTTCGAAGAGCCTCCAGCAACCCTAGTACCAACGCTTCGTATTCTGCTTCGTTATTGGATCAAGGGAAATCTAGTTTATAGGAAAGGTAAATCTCCTCCGTTCCTTTTGAAAGGATGACCCCTGCCCCTCCTTTTTTCTCTGCCTAAGACCCATCAAACTGCATCGTCCATTCCTCATCAGTTGCATCCAGATAGTTGGCTTGTAAGTCATCTCTCGGAATGTCTTCTTTAGGTGGTTCAAACGTTCCTGATGGAAAGATTGCCAACAGATCAGCATACGCCTGACTCTTGATAGCACGAGGAACCACACACTTTAAATCATATTCGGAGAGAATAAGGAACCACCTAGCTGCCCTGCCAATCAAGATAGTTCTAGCAAACAAATATTTAATAGGATCACATCTAGTTACAATATGAATTGTAAAAGACAGCATATAATGTCTAAGTTTTTGTGCCACAAAGACTAAGAAAAAACAATGCCTTTCTAGGCTGCTATATCTAATCTCTGGCCCATGTATGATCCTGCTGAGGTAATACACTGGCCGTTCTTGCCCGTCAATCTCTTGTGCTAGCAAAGCTCCAATGGACCTTGTAGTGGAGGTGAGGTACAGCTGCAACGGTACTCCTGCCTGTGGAGGAACCATGATTTGTGGTGAAACGAGCAGCTTCTTCAACTCATCGAGAGACTCCTGGTGATCCTTTTCCCACCTGAACTTTGTGTTCTTTCGCAGCAGCTGCATCAACGGGTGTGTTACCTCGGCCAATCCCGGTACAAATCTTCTGAGGTAGGAGACTTTGCCGAGGAAACTTTTTAGCTCCTTCGCCGTTCTTGGGCATGGCATCTCTAAGATCGCGCATTTTTTATCCTGGTCCATCTGCACCCCTTGTCGATCAACCACAAAGCCTAGAAACTTCCCGCTTGTTACTCTAAAGACGCACTTCAATGGGTTTATCCTTAATTTATACTTCCTACATCGAGTAAACACCTTCTTTAAGTCGTTTAGGTGGGACTCCTCCTTCTTCGATTTGATGACCAAATCATCCACATAGAATTCTACAAATTTGTGGAAGAAATCATGAAAAATGTCCATCATTGATCTTTGATAAGTAGCTCCCGCGTTCTTAAGTCCAAACGGCATTACTTTGTACATAAAATTGCCCAACGGGGTTCTGAATGCCGTTTTCTCTGCGTCCGTGGGGTCCATCTTGATCTGGTTGTACCCTACGTACCCATCCATGAAGCTATACATCTCATGCCCAGCCGTGGCATCTATCAAGCTATCAATGGAGGGTAGAGGGAACTCATCTTTGGGGCAAGCCCTGTTCAAATCTCTAAAATCCACACAGATCCTTATTTGACTCTTGTCCTTCTTCCCTACTGGCACAATGCTAGATAGCTAAAGGGGATGCTGTATTGGTTTGATGAATCCTGCTGCCAACAAACGCTGAACCTCTTCCTTAATCTTCAAGTCCAACTCAGGTTTATAAGTCCTTATTGCCTGCTTCACCGGGATGGCTGAAGGCATCACGTTTAGCTTGTGGCAGCTCACTTCCTCATCTAGCCCTTCCATTTCGGTATACTTCCATGCAAAGACATCTATGAACTCCCGGATTAGCCCAACCAAGGCTTCTCGTTTCTCCTTACCAAGATCCTTCGCGATGAAGATGGGCCTTGTGTCTTCCCCTTCTCCTGCCAGGTTCAACTGCTCCAACTCTTGTGCCTGGGGCTTTCGTTGATTTGCCATGTAGTCTGGTTCTTCGACGACCTCCTCCACAAACTCCTGTATGTTGGAGTTGTCTATCACCATACACTGTCCCTGTTGATCCACCAAGAAACACTCATATAACGGGTCAGCCCCATCCTCGGTCTCTTCGGCCGCCCGCTCACATCGTTATAAACGGTATACCACCTTCCCCTCTTGAGTGACCACCTTCTTTCATTGCCTGTTGGTAACTGTTGCCACGGCCTTCCTCTTCCCCTCTCTCGAAGCCTCAGTGATTCTTCCCCCTGAAAAGCGACTCAGCACGCTTTGCCGTTGGACCTCATGCTCCACAGGATCCACTCTAAGCCTTACTTTGTTTTTGAGCTGCTTCGTGGTACTTTAGGGTCGAGGGATCACCTGATGGGTTTCTTCGGCCCTCACCCCTTCGTTACTCGCGGCTTCTTTGCTTTGCTCGTTCAGAGGCCCCATTCTATCTCTGATCGAGGGAACCCATGCCCCCTCCATTCTTCTCGTTAGGACTCGAGCATCCTCCTCCAACTCTGTATAAAAGGCCGCATCTACAAAGTGAGCTTCCTCGATAGCAAAAGGCCTTTTTGTAGCCATAATGGTCACTTCTGTTCCTTTGACATTCGCCTTGGCGCATTGATGATATGTTGAAGGGACTAAACCTTGATTGTGCATCCACACTCTTCCTATTAGTAAATGATAGGAAGTTGCACTTTCTATTACATGGAACTTGATGTGGGAACTCAGGTTTCCCATTACAATTCCCACATTCACATACCCAATGGATTTGGAAGATTGGTTATCATACCCTGAGATTACCAGAGGCATGGGGACCAACCTTTCTTCTGGGATATTAGCTGCGTGGAAGGAGTTGATCGGCATAATGTTGATGGAAGCACCCCCATCCATAAGCATTCTTGCAAAACCAACCCCATTGATACTGGCCATTACATACAAGGGCCTGTTATGAGGGAACCTTACAGCTCTATCTGCATCGCTGAAGGTCACCTCTGATAGGAACTTTTTCACCAGCCTCGCCATGGGTCCCCTCCATTTCAACGAGGGAACCGCGTCCTTCTTCGCGATGTCTAGGATCGCCCGAGTTATTTCCAGTCTGCTCTGCTTTGGTATCCCCACTTGATCGAAGAACCAAGCGAACTTTGGGGATTTTGAAACTGCACTATATTCTATGACTGGGTCCGTTTCCTCGCCCTCAACGCTATAGGCATCTTCTATGTCCCTAGCACTTGCTTCATCATACGCCAGAACTACGTTAGCCATTCCCCTAGTGCAATACTCCAGTGCTTTATCGAACTCCATTGTTGCCCCTCCCCCCTCCCGCTCTGCCTCCTTATCATAGGCCGTTATAACATTGGCCCCATGCGCCGGGAACGGGTTATTGTTAACGTTCCGCAGGGGGATTTGTAATGTTCCCGCCCTCATGTACTTGTCGATGATTCTTCGCAGTGTGAAACAGCTTTCTGTTGGATGTTAGACCTTTCGATGAACCTGACAATATTTGGGATTGGCCCTGGTTACCGCGTCGGGTTCTTCCTCCGGGACGCCTTTCGGTTCATAAACCGTTCCGCCTTGTACCATTGCGTTATAGCAACTCACAGCCTCCTCCATGGTACAAGGCAATGGTGGCGGGTCTTCTCTATCCCTTCCAAACTTTCTTTTGTTGTCCATCCTCTGGGCCTTGCCCCCATCCTCTCTCTCGACATATCCCACCTGTGGGGCCTGAGACCTTCCCCCGATGGGTTGTATCGGCTGTCTGAACATCATGGGAGCTACTACCGGGCTAGGTCGCACCACCAAAGATATATTTCTTGCGGACTTTAAGAATGCTGAAAATGTTCCCTCGCGTGTCTCATTGATCAGGTGACAGATATACTCAGGATGTAATCCCTCAGCACAAATTTGTAGTAACCTTGCCTCCTTAGCTTCTTCCCTCACATCGAGGGACCTTTCCCTACACCTTCGGATGTAGGCCACTACCTCCTCTCCTGGCCTTTGCCTCTCCATGCCAAGTTGGGTTAAGGTGAACTCATCTTCTGCCAAGAAGAACTTTCGGACGAACAATACATGCATCTCCTCCCACGTGGAGACACTATTGGGCGGCAGGTGAGAGTACCAAGTGTATGCTTTATCAGTCAGGGATTTGGAAAACTCCCTCAGCCTAAGCTTTTTGTCATTGCAATGCGCCCCCAAGTGTTCAACGAAACGCTTAATGTGTTCCTTCGGGTTCCCGCCCTTCCCTGAGTATTTTTCAAAGGTAGGGGGAGTATAGTCCTTCGGGTAGGGTTCGTCGTTGTACTCCTGGGGGTAGGGTTTCCGGAAGTCGTCGTAGACCGCTGCCACCTCGCCCACAGCCTGCGAGGAAGACTGCATGAACTTCAGCATCTCCTTCTGCATCTCTTTTCTCATCTCTTATAAGGGCGAGGCTACTGGGGCCACCTGCAACGGGGTAGACGGTTGAGCGCTCGTTGCAACCGGAGCGAACGTTATCGGTTGCGCCGTTGAAACTCCTGAGCCACCCATAGTGGGATTCACAACAGAGGGTACACTTGCTGGGACCGCTCCTGTAATGCCTGCCCCTGGTGGGGCCCCTAGGGCCACTCCTGGTGTTACGAAGGCATTAGTCTCCAATCCTCCCAGCATAGTTGAAGCTACTGGGGTTTGCAAAAACTCGTAAAATTTGCTCATGAGGAGCACCATCTGGGCAGGTCCCAGCCCTGCGCTCGTGGAAGGTTGTGCCGCCCCTGGGACGCCTATCGTTGTTGGAGCCAGCGGTACCTCTACTCGAGGAGCCCCATCTCTTAGGGCCTCCTGCTCCCTCGCAGCCTGTTCTTCATTATGCTGTATGTCATCGAAATTGAGAGTAGCATTATCCTGCTCCATACTCCTTCTCTAGAAGGATGCCTCCCCAGCATAGTCGCCAAATGTAAGAGGGTACTTTAGATTATATATGGAGGCATAACCCCTATTGAGTATAGTAATCACAAGTTAATTGGCCAAAGCTTTGGATTAGTGATAGAACACATAAACATGAACCCAATGAGGATAGACTCAACTTAAACTCACAAAACTCTCGCGTATAACTCAGGTCATGCTAATGGATTTTAGAAGTGGCTTACCTAGAGGGAGAGGGAAGTAAGCACCCTAGATACACCCTGGAGGGCAAGTAAAAACACACACAACACCCTGAAGAATCTCTGTCAAGTATTAAAAGCTTCGTAATAAATGACAATGGTGAGTCGGTGAACTCTCTAGTTTGCAATAACTCTTTTCAATTCTCAAAGAGAGGATCCCCTTCCTCAAAGGTGGTTGGGGTCCTTAAATAGCCCCCACACCACCCCCGAGGCAACTCAGTCATTAAAGACTATGAAAGACATCCCTCATACTTTATGTCACAACATTAAATGCCTGATGCACTAGTTGTCTCCACGTCACAAACATTAAATGCCAAGACATGCCTTTTGCCTAACCACTGTGTGTCAGGGGGTTGTTGTCGCAGAGGTGACTCACCAACTGCCTGACAGCCCCAAATACCACGGTGGTTTACTCAAGTGCATGTCTGACATTGCTTAGATGGCTAGTGACATCACCCACAGTAGATGTGACATTAAGTAGAGGGTCGTTTGGTCCATAACTCAATGCCCGATGGAACTCCAAGCTGCTCCGCTTGAGGTTCCACGGTCAGGGTCCTTCGGTGTTTTACCAGGTGTATCTAAGATGGTCAGGACAAGCCCCAACGGTGCCTTACTTCTCAATCCTCCAAACCAAGTCCCTCTAAAGTTCCCATGGTTAGGTCATTCGATAGGGCATGAAAGCCCTCCCAGGTCCTGCCATGCCTGGTCTCTCGTGAGTACCGTTTGACCTCACCCAAACTGTATTATTATTATCGTTATGTCATTACAACCGTTACAGCTTTACAGTGAATGTAATCAAAGGTACAATATGATTAACACAACAAGCTGAAGTATGAGTTTCCACGCTGGGCTGCCTCACCAAGATGTCACGCTTGAGTTGCCACGCTGAGCTTCCTCTCCAAGCAAGATGTCACACTTGAGTTGCCACGCTGAGCTGCCTCCCCAAGCTGCCACGCTGAGCTGCCTCACCAAGATGTCACGCTTGAGTTGCCACGCTGAGCTTCAAGCCCCCTCTACAGGAGTTATAAAAATATTTAAATTGGAGAAACTTAAATTCATGAGTTGGATAATTTATTTGAGTGAGCCGAATTATTTATAATTGGTGACTTTTAAGTTTAATTGTTCGAAATCTCGTGTGTCGCATTTTGAGGTCAAAATTGGAGAATGTCAAAAAGTGTTTTGGATGACAATTCTGAGTGCGCGGTTGAGTCTGAATGGGCCGAGATAGTCAGAAAAGAGTACCTGGGGGTTGTAATTGGATCTAGGGGCATTTTTGGGCATAGTCAGGTCCACACGGAGTGATTCAGGCCATTTTAATTAGGCCCATGTGGCCAAAAATGGGATTAAGGGTTTTAACCTAAATGGAGAAGTGTTGAACAACAGTTAACACCAATTCTAAACCTAGGGCTTGAGAGGGAATTTGGGGGAAAGCAAATCAAGAGCTAATTGGGGATTATTGGAGCCAAATTAAGGGACTACACCAACGGATCAGGCTCTACGAATAATTTCAGGAAAGTGGTTAACTTGCTGTAACGTTTAAATTGTTATATCCAATTCATATTTTAGTGATGTGTAAACTAAAATTCGTTTTGGGGATAAATGGGTACAAAATAGGGTTTTTGTTAATGGAACAATTGAATGAGATTCAAAATAAAAATTAGTTGTGTTTTATATATCTGAGTATAGACATCTGATTTGAATGAGAAATCTCGAAACATAAATGGTGGAATTTGAATCTGGAATTAGAATTGTACCATAGGGATTGGTGTTCTTGAGTGGGTAAAGATTCGTAGTGTTAACGATGCCAAAAGGTTTAGATAATGTTTATAGTTTATGAGAGATGTAATGAGATGAATTATAGGCTGGTTTGAGGTTGAGATTTGAGAAAATAAACCTTAGTTTTTCGTCAATGGCCGAAAAGTAGGCTGGAGAAGACAAAGTCTGAGACGATCGATCAATCGACCCAAGGGGTTCGATCGATCGATGACGCAGAAAATCTGGGTAGTTCGGCCAGTTTGTTATATAAGGGGAAGTTAATTAGGAATTTAAGTTCCATACATTAATAAGTGATAAATAATTATGAAAAACATATTCCTAGCAATTATGGGAAAAAGTAATTGGGACTAGGGAGAATTTATGTGGGGCACTTTATGGATGGATTTGAGAAATTGTATTTCAAAATAGTGAGATACGGATCAAGTGAGCGAGTCCGGGCATATTGGTTAAGCGACGCCAAGGTAGTGAATTAAGTTTGGAGATAAACAAATTAATTTAGAGTCAGAATGTAGACTCGGGAAATATTAAGATATGGACCAAGGGAGCTAGTTCGGGTATGTTGGTTAAGTGACACCAAAGTATTTAAGATAATTATTTAGAGAATGAATTAAATTGGAGTCGGAATATAGACTCGAAAAATATTAAGTTATGGACCAAGTGAGTGAGTCCGGGGATAATGGTTGGGTGATACCAAGTATTAGATTAATTGATGTGTTAATTAATTAAATTAGAGTCGGATTATAGACTCGAAAAAGTATTAATTAATTAATTAATGTGTAAATTAATTAAATGAGAGTCGGACCACAGATTCGGCTTGGTATTAATTAATTAAATGAGAGTCGGACCACAAACTCGGCTTAATATTATATAAATTAATGTGCAAAGTATTTATATAAGAGTTTGACCATATACTCGAGGAAATATTATATTAATTGATGTGTGAATTAAAAAGTGAGGAAATTAATTAAGTTGAGTTGGGCCACAGACTCGGGAAATTAAAGGCTAGTGTTACGGGATTTTGAGTACACGGTAAAGTCGGGGTTTATATTATATATATACGGTGTTGTGATAGTATATATATAAGTGTATATATTGTGTGTGATATTAAATATCAGTGACTAGATATTTATTCAATTTATATACTCTAATGCTATCAAGGGAGGTTGCGCGATGTGGGTGAATCCCCTAGCTTGAGGAGTAGTGCGAGTATATCCCCAGGTCATAGCGTCCTGTATATGGGTGAGGGATTTATCTCACTTTCAGGGAAGGAATATGACCGCCTCCACTACATTTATATTTTGGGCCAAGTTGATGAGCGATTCCAACTAAAACATATGAGTGGCCCGATATATGTGTGTTTCAAACAAAACCAATTTTTCTCCGAAATAGATCCAAATTTTAATTATGCACTAAACCAAGTTGTGATAACCCAATTCTTACTTTAAACCGGTTTTATCTTGATTAATACTAAACATGCATCTAGTGATTAAAGCAAGTAAAGTAAAGTAAAGTAAAGAATACTCACAACGCCGGATGTACGAGGAAAAAATCCAAAATGGGAAAACAACCTCGGACGGCCCAAGCCAGACAATCACTATGAACAATGGTTTTACAAAGACATATTAGCCTTACACTAAGACTCGATACCCATGGGTCTTGACGCTCCTTCTGATCTTCAACCGTTCTTCAATAGTGTCCACGCAGAAATTCCATCTTCCACGATCTCTGTCCACAACACATGTATCCACGTATGTCTTGGTGTCCACCGATATGGCTTTGATACGTCTACGATGTCGAACACGATGTCCGTCTCTCTTCACCGCAAACCCTTTGTGTTCAATGTGTAGAACAAACAACTTTGGTGCAAGAAGATCATGTAACCATATAAGAATATTAACTCGGATGTTTGCAAACTCTAAGGATGTGTTTATGTCTTGTAAACCTTAGAAAACATGTGCAAACAAGGTTCTGGTTCGTAAAACTATTTTCCAGAATGCGCACTTACGAAATTATGATAAAAATACAATTTAAATAGGATTTAAACGCTGCCTCAAAAAATGTGTCGTTCGAACGACTTAATCATGACGTTCGTGCGACATTGTATCTCGTTCGAACGAGATCCAATGTCGTTCGAGGGACAAAAAGTTTGACTTTCTTTGTCTTTCTGATTAAAACCTCTCTTAACAAAGAGATTCAAATTAGTCAAACTCTATTTCGAGCTTATCATCATAAAACGAAGTGTAAACCTTTAAAACACTTTTAAAACATTTAAAAACATTTTTCTTTATAAAAATTACATCCTTATCTTTTATAAAATAATTCCGAGCACGATTAATTATACGCATTCATACCTGAGTGATCTCGGAATGAAATTAACTTTGAAGATGATTAAACTTGCACCGATTAAACTTCGGCATGATTTAATTCTTTGAAGATTTGCCGCAACGTCTTCAATTTCTTCAATACGTCATAGACCAAGTGGGATCGTGACAAATTAAAATTCTCCCTATAACATATTACAAACACAGTTTTGTTCGCAGAATTAAATCAAAACAATACAGGGACTCAATTGGAAATTTATGTCCTTACACTAACTTGGGGAACTAGGTTATGTGAGCCCACCTAGTGAGATAAAATTTTATAGGGAATCATCCGGTGAGGGTATACTCGGAGGGATGGATGTGTATATATATATATATATATATATATGTGTTGATGTTGTGGTAAAGGTACGTGTATAATGGTAGTAAATATTATATGCGGGTAATAATACAATGTGTGATGGAATTGTTTTATATAACTTGTGTCACAGTTATATGTCATTATTCAAAGGAAATTAATTAAGTTAATTAGTGAGATAACTTATAACCCATGGATAATAATACTCGGTTTAGAGTGAAAAGGCAAGGGAGGATTACAAGGACTAGTTGGAGGGGGTAGTACAACTAGGTGGGGTTAAGGTAATCGTTAGGTGTGCACTTTAGTGGAGGGGTGAGAATGTCCTCAAGAGAGTGTGACACTAACTTAAATATAGAGCGCATTCATATATTTTAAATTACTACAGTTAATTCACTTGCTAAATATTTTCAAAATGTTTTGGGTTCTAACCCTTGCTATAAAACTATTTTCAAAATCTTTTAGGTGTCCAGCCACAGGGATGCCAGGATTGATATTCTATTCCAGGAACACGGAGCTGTGGCATATGTGGATGCTAGCAGGAGCTTGGATTAGTCGCATCGCTCTTTCATTCCTAGAGTAGGAATCTTTTATCAGTTCAACTTTCAGATTTTTTTTAGGCGTTGAATATTTGTATTGGACTGTTTACTTTGGTGGCCGATGGTTTATTCAGCATGTCGTTTTATTATTTGTTTAAGTTCATTTAATTCAGTTGTGTGAATGGATTATATTTATTTCCGCATGTACTGTTTGGTTTAGTTAACAAGATAAAATTTGGCACCAGCTTTTTGGAATACTAGGAGGTTAGTAAGTTTTAAAAATATTTTCGACAGTGATGCTAAGGAGGAACCAACTGAGATTCCTGTTTTAATTTGTTATAGGAATGATCACCTGGTATTTTATTAGGCGGGGTGTCATAGATGGTATCAGAGCATCAGGTTCTAGTGTCCTTAGGATCTGTGCAACTTTTGACGTTTCGGCTTAGCAATCTTTGATATAGAGCCCTATCATAGGATTGTTATATTCTTATACGTATGCACATTTACGTTCTTCTTCCATTTATTTTATTTGAGGGTGGACTCATACAATTCGATTCTCATTTCAGATGCAGCCCATGAGAGAGAGAGCAGCTAGGGCAGCAAGGGCAGATGAGACTAGGGAGACTCATCAGGAGCAAGAGTTATCGCAACAACTGTGAGAGATGATTTCGGCAGCGTAGGTAACTGAATTAGTGTCGCAGGCAGTTGAAGCGACGGTGGTCGCGATGGTAGGGTACTTTCCATGGGATCATCCACAAGTGTTAATGGCACCAGATGTTCAGGCCCACCCGTGGCCATCGGGGTGGCAATAAGTACGAGAGGTTTTCATAATGGTCATTCACCAAAGTTTCAAGGGGGTTCAAATGTAGTGCTAGTGTGTCAAGGAAGAGAGATATCAAGCGTCACCTACGCATGGGAGATTGCGATGAGGTGCAGAAGCAAATGCTAGCCACTTTTAGTTTAGTGGGAGTGGCGCTACAGTGGTGGGAGTCGATCACCACACTTGAGGAAAGGGATACAGTAACTATTGTAAAGTTTTGGATACGGTTCAACCGCAAGTATTTCCCACCAGCAGTCGAGGCTGAAATGAGGAGAAAATTCTGTAAAGTGACACAGGGGGACCGTTCAGTGGTCGATTACGGGGAAGAATTCAATCGTTTGGCAAATTTTGTATCGAATGAGGTACGCGATGAAGAAAAAAAGAAGTTAAAGTTCATGGATGGGTTGGTCTGGAGGATCAGACAACATTTGATTGGAAATCCCATTTTAGTAGCTTATACGGACATCACTAATGCAACACTCCTGCACTACCAGGAATATCGCTTCCACATGAGAGGAAACAAGAGGGGAGTGGAACCCAGTCAGTCGGATAAAACAGGAGGGAATAATACTAGTGGGGTATCCCAACAACAGACATGGGGACATCAGGGACAGGATTCCCGGCAGAGGAATCAGACCAAGCGATTTAGGTCTGGAGGCTATCGACAGGATGGCCAGGACTTTCAACAAGGCCAGCAAGGAAGAAATCAGTGACATGGTGAATTTATTAGGAGGTGTTTCATTTGTGGGGAAGCGGGGCACATGAAGAGAGATTGTCCTCAGCAAGGAGAGGGTCAACTACAGGACGAGGTCCTGGATGTGCAGCTACTACAATAAGTCATGGCTGCGTTCGGGCAGGGGGAAGCTGCTCAGGAACCCGAAGATCAGCCATTGCTGCTAGAGTATGAAGGTAACTATCTTTTTATCCTATGGGAATGGGGTGTACTTTGTGTGACAGTGAGGGTGTCACAATATAAGAATTATTTTCACTAGAGTTCGCGGGTAAGTCGAATTTAGTGGGTGCTCTGGCTATAGCAACCATATTATATATATGTATATATTTTCAGTGGGGTAGCGGAGTTCTTTGGTGTTATCTATGAGAGAGTGGAGGTGTATACTGAGAGAAGGTTTGAATTATGAGAGGGGTTACTACTTTCGAGAATTTTGGGAGTAGGGTTGATGATTTACCCAAGTATCGACTGGATAGCTGTGCATTTGAATTATTGTGAATAGTGAGGGTCAGTTGGTGTTCGCAATACCAAGGTATGATTGGTACTAGGTATCACCAGAGAGGGCATCTAGCCTATATATGTGTGTATATATGTTGTATTGGTGTGGTGCGATAGACACATAGTGAAGTCATGTGTTCTCACATTCTATCCCGATAAGTAGGGGTGTTTACTAAAGTGAATCAGGGTGGTTAGATTTATGTTCAAGCAAAGAAAAATAGCTCGGGTTTTCTTTTGTGCAAGGACTAGTGATAGTAAGGGCGCAGTATTTTATGTTGTCTTTGGTAGCAAGAGGGTAGGCGTATATACTTTTATGTTAAAAGACAAGTATTTAGGGGTACGTGCTATGAACTGAGGGTCTAACGGATCTCAACGACCGACAATGTTAGGTAGTAGTGTATCGGGGGGGTTCCTTGTTTGGATTTCTCTTTGCGAGACGTCCCACACATGAAACTTAGCGCAACGTTGGAAGTAGGGATATGTTTAGTCGTTAGTACATGGGTTGGGTACCCCGGGTATTATTATTTATATATGTGATATAACCACAGGTTGGAAGTTATATTATGGGTCACGGCTAGCATAGTCGGGTAACTTTTGTGCGGTAAAGCACGAGGATAGGGTGTATGGGCACCCTGGTTTATTAAGGAAACTTTTGTGTGGTCAAGCACGGGTAAGGGTGTATGGGCGCCCTGGTTAACTAAAATGCATATTTGTGTAAGTTATAGTTAGAAGTTGGAGAGATAGATATAGCGAGCTTAGAGGAACATGACAAGAGAGTGATAATTGAAGCTTGGAACACTAGGATTATCTTAATTTCGAGGACGAAATTCCTTTGTAACGGGAAGTATGTAACACCCCGTAATTTTGAGGATTTAATATTTAATTATTTTGGGAGTTATAAAAATATTTAAATTGGAGAAACTTAAATTCATGAGTTGGAGAATTTATTTGAGTGAGCCAAATTATTTATAATTGGTGACTTTTAAGTTTATTTGTTAGAAATCTCGTGTGTCGAATTTTGAGGTCGAAATTGGAGAATGTCAAAAAGTATTTCGGATGACAATTCTGAGTGCATGGTTGTGTCCGAATGGGTCGAGATAGTCAGAAAAGAGTACCCGGGGGTAGTAATTGGGTCTCAAGGCATTTTTGGGCATAGTCGGGCCCACATGGAGTGATTCGAGCCATTTTAATTAGGCCCATGTGCCCAAAAATGGGATTAAGGGTTTTAACCTAAATGGAGAAGTGTTGAATGTCAGTTAACACCAATTCTAAACCTAGGGCTTGAGAGGGAATTTGGGGGAAAGCAAATCAAGAGCTAATTAAGGATTACTGGAGCCAAATTAAGGGACTACACGAACGGATCAGACTCTACGAACAATTCCAAGCAAGTGGTTAACTTGCTGAAATGTTTAAATTGTGATATGCAATTTATATTTTAGTGATGTGTAAACTAAAATTCGTTTTGGAGATAAATGGGTACAAAATGGGGTTTTTGTTAATGGAATAATTGAATGAGATTCAAAATAAGAATTAGTTGTGTTTTATATTTCTGAGTATAGACATATGATTTGAATGAGAAAACCCGAAACATAATTGGAGGAATTTGAATCTGGAATTGGAATTATACCATAGAGATTGGTGTTCTTGAGTGGGCAAAGATTCGTAGTGTTAATGATGCCAAAAGGTTTAGATAATGTTTATAGTTTATGAGAGATGCAATGAGATGAATTATAGGCTGGTTTGAGGTTGGGAATTGAGAAAATAAACCTTAGTTTTTCATCAATGGCCGAACAATAGGCTGGAGAAGACGAAGTCTGGGACGATCGATCGATCGACCCAGGGGGTTCGATCGATCGATGATGCCGAAAATCTGGACAGTTCGTCCAGTTTGTTATAAAGGGGAAGTTAATTAGGAATTTAAGTTCCATACATTAATAAGTGATAAATAATTATGAAACACATATTCCTAGTAATTATGGGAAAAAGTAATTGGGCTAAGAGAGAATTTATGTGGGGCACTTTATGAATGGATTTGAGAAATTCTATTCCAAAATAGTGAGAAACGGATCAAGTGAGCGAGTCCGGGTATATTGATTAAGCGACGACAAGGTAGTGAATTAAGTTTGGAGATAAACAAATTAATTTAGAGTCGAATTGTAGACTCGGGAAATATTAAGATATGGACCAAGGAAGCGAGTCCGGGTATGTTGGTTAAGTGACACCAAAGTATTTAAAGTAATTATTTAGAGAATGAATTAAATTGGAGTCGGAATATAGACTCGGAAAATATTAAGTTATGGACCAAGTGAGTGGGTCCGGGGATAATGGTTGGGTGACATCAAGTATTAGATTAATTGATGTGTTAATTAATTAAATTAGAGTTGAATTATAGACTCGGGAAAGTATTAATTAATTAATGTGTAAATTAATTAAATGCGAGTCGGACCACAGACTCGGCTTGGTATTAATTAATTAATATGTAAATTAATTAAAGGAGTGTCGGACCACATACTCGGCTTAATATTACATAAATTAATGTGTAAAGTATTTATATAAGAGTCAGACCATAGACTCAGGGAAATATTATATTAATTGATGTGTGAATTAAAAAGTGAGAAAATTAATTAAGTTGAGTCGGGCCACAGACTCGTGAAATTACAGGCTAGTGTTACGGGATTTTGAGTACACGGTAAAGCCGGGGTTTATATTATATATATACGGTGTAGTGATAGTATATATATAAGTGTATATATTGTGTGTGATATTAAATATCAGTGACTAGATATTTATTCAATTTATATACTCTAATGCTATCAAGGGAGGTTGCGCGATGTGGGTGAATCCCCTAGCTTGAGGAGTAGAGTGAGTATATCCCCAGGTCATAGCGTTCGGTATATGGGTGAGGGATTTATCTCACTTTCAGGGAAGGAATATGACCTCCTCCACTACGTTTATATTTTGGGCCAAGTTGGTGAGCGATTCCAACTTGGGGAACTAGGTTATGTGAGCACACCTAGAGAGATAGTATTTTAGAGGGAATCATCCGGTGAGGGTATACTCGGAGGGATGGATGTGTATATATATATGTGTTGATGTTGTGGTAAAGGTATGTATATAATGGTAGTAAATATTATATGCGGGTAATAATACAGTGTGTGATGGAATTGTTTTATATAACTTGTGTCACAGTTATATGTCATCATTTAAAGGAAATTAATTAAGTTAATTAGTGAGATAACTTATAACCCATGGATAATAATACTCAGTTTACAGTGGAAAGGCAAGGGAGGATTACAAGGACTAGTTGGACGGGGTAGTACAACTAGGTGGGGTTAAGGTAATCGTTAGGTGTGCACTTTAGTGGAGGGGTGAGAATGTCCTCAAGAGAGTGTGACACTAACTTAAATATGGAGCGCATTCATATATTTTATATTACTGCTATTAATTCACTTGCTAAATATTTTCAAAATATTTTGGGTTCTAACCCTTGCTATAAAACTATTTTCAAAACCTTTAAGGTGTCCAGGCACAGGGATGCTAGGATTAATATTCTATTCTAGGGACATGGAGATTTGGCATATGTGGATGCTAGAAGGAGCTTGGATTAGACGCATCGTTCTTTCATTCCTAGAATAAGAATCATTTATCAGTTCAGCTTTCAGATTTTTTTCAGGTGTTTAATATTTGTATTGGACTATTTACTTTGGTGGCCGATGGTTTATTCGGCATGTCGTTTTATTATTTGTTTAAGTTCATTTAATTCAGTTGTGTGAATGGATTATATTTTTTTCTGCATGTACTGTTTGGTTTAGTTAAGAAGGTAAAATTTGGCACCAGCTTTTTGGAATACTAGGAGGTTAGTAAGTTTTAAAAAGGTTTTCGACAGTGATGCTAAGGATGAACCAATTGAGATTCCTATTTTAATTTGGTATATGACTGATCACCCAGTATTTTATTAGGAGGGGTGTCACAAAAGCATCTCCGAACTCTGAGCATACAGAGCTACTAACTTAATATAAAAAGGTTACTTACCTATATAACTCTCTCAAAATGCAGAACCACACCCAATGTGTCATAACAAAGACAAACGAATGAGTTGAATGCCTAGTGGGAAGATACAATGATGTAATATAGAATCGAATGGTAGAAAGGAGACTGTAGCACGCTATATCTACGTGCACCTGAAACTACATTATATATATATATATATATATAGAGAGAGAGAGAGAGGAAGGCTCACCTACATCATGATGTATACATCACATAATGCATCACACCTAGTTTTAGGTCCTAAGAAATCTTTTCTCCAAATTTTTTATTTTTCTTTTGAAATTAAACTTCTAATCAACCCATATTCAAAAAATTAGGTCAAAATACATTTTGTAGCTATTTTTAAAAAATTCACAAAAAGCTGCTAGCGCAGACCCTTATAAATAAGGTATTTTGAGCAGTTTTTTATGGATTTTTTAAAAATAGGTACAAAATGTGTTTTGACCTAATTTTTTGAACATGAGTTTATTGTAAGGTTAATTTCAAGAGAAAAAAAAAATTTGGAAAAAAAAAGTTTTTTAAGGACTACAACTAAGTGTGATGTATAGAGCATGATGTAGGTGAGCCTTCTTTTATATAAATATATATATATATATATATATATATATATATATATATATATATATACATGAAATAATTTTTATTACAAAAATATTATTATCCTGATTAATTCACCTTAATCTTGTAAAAGAAATTTCTTTTACTTGACTTGACATATATATCTTGATTTAACACACCGTGTTAAATACTTTAAACAATGACCTTTATTTAAGGAAAAGTAATTCTGTCACCGAAGTTACCGCTTTCTTCATACCAATCCACGTTAGTATTTTTATTGAAAATCACCTTTCGACACATGAAAGCACCGTGTTAGAAAATACTTATTTACCATTGAAAATGTTTCATAAACACACTCTTGTGTTAAGTATGGGTTGAACCGCTTAGGTTGCTTAACTACCTAATCCGCCACTTCACTTTACTTTATAGTAGTTAACCAATTTTCACATTTACTTGTCCACGTTATCCTTTACTGAAAAATTTATTAATTTATTCAAATTAGTTTGTATTTTCTCATACTCATACCACAACCCATTTCTTGACATATTTCACTTTTTATTATCCTTTTCTCGAAATCCTAAAATATCCACGTACTTTAATAGGCTCCATACCATGGGGTATGCTACCATATACTCTGGCTAGTGATTTTAGATCTTTCACCCCAGGGCTCTGGGTCATCCTTAATTATTCCGGTGTCATCCGAGTCCATATTTATGTGTTTTAACATATTACAAATGTTCACATTATTTCACTTTTTCTTTGTCGTCCGAAGCCAAAATCCGGGATTTCACCCCAACTTGTGTTACACTTTAAAATGATTATTTCTTGTCATTTATACCCTTAAATTGATTTAATCCCAAAAATCAAGTTCATTTAGGACCATTTTGTGTAAAACCCTTTGCAACAACTTTATTTCATAAAAATGTTTCACTTTACATAAAATTATCAGTTTACCCAATCGTTTCTAAACTTGTCCTTTCCTCCCTTTTCACAAGTGTTATTTCCTAAAAACATAATTAAGTTAAACACACTAACTTCTTAAATGTTCTTAACTCCTTAACACTTATTCTGCACATTGGAATAACATACACCTCAAGTTGGAAATATATATTTCTTTACTTTCTGTACTAAGAAAACTCCATTCTTTACATTTTTGGGACTACTTCACAAAAAAATGTCATTTTCCTTTATTTCCATATGTAATCTTAAACATTCATCTATCACATTCTCCAGCCCTTTAACACACTTTAAAGACTAAAATTTCTACTTTCTTCATTTCATGTTTAAACCCATTAGGAACCTCATTAAACTTGTTTATATGTTCATCATCAAAATACTACAAGTTTACATACGTGAGAATATGGATTTTAAATCTAAAATCCTATTAAATGGGTCTAACATATGATTTATTCTAGAAATTTCATAATGTTTGCATAAACATACTTTTCAAGGAAAAATGAATTAACTTGAATAATGTCCATTTAAATAAAAATTCTAATTTTTTATAAGAAAACTTTGAAAATATTTATTCATATTATATTCCCAACAAAATAACATTCTTCCAATAAAAATGCTTATACACCAAGTTTTCTTTAAATATATCATTTTTTTCAAAACTATTGAAACACTTTTGTAAATCCATTTTCACAAATCATAAGAAATATCATTCTTAAATCTTAAATGCATCCTACTCTTACAAACTCTAACTACAAGACCAACACTATCAAAAATAGAGTTTTTAAACTAAAGGGTAGGGTTTTCCCACGTCAAATGAAGCTCCAAAATGGTAGGATGAAGGTAAAAGAAGACGACAACCTACCACCTCCTAAGGTGGACATAAAGAGGTTACCTATATCCACAAATATTGCCTATATGAAATCTTCCCTAAAACCCCCCTTCAAGTTCCATACTGGTTTCGTTTTCTTCTCCAACCCCCCCCCCCCCCCCCCAATAATAACTCCAAATTTGGTTTCTTTACTCAATAATGGGGGAAATGGGTGTATAAGGCTTATATATGGTGAAATATTTGTATAATATGGTGGCACAAGGTGGAGGGGTGGTCGTGTTGTGTTATCTGTAGTGGTGGGAGAAGAGAAGCTCCCAAAGAGAAAGAGAGAGAAAGAGAGAGAACAAATATGATTTTGAATGCCTAAATGGGATAACTTACATTTATATACTCTAAAAAACCCTATGGTTCAAATCCCCCAAATGTCACTAGACCCAACCCTTTAAGCCAATGGTAATATAGTCTTTTACCCCACATCTTGATTTAGGCCACATAAAAGTCAACACGTCATCAAATTCGATGATCCACGTCGTGACAACAAATTAAAAAGGATAAGATTTTCAAACTCAGCTCCGGTGATTCAAACGACCCTAAGCCTCATTCGAACAAGATTGATCACTCATTTGAACACCCTTTTCAACGAGTTGTTCTAATGTGAAATCATCACGCGCGATGAATAAATTAAAATCAAGTCGTTAGAAGTTTCGTCAAACCTTGTTCAAATGTCTCGTTTGAACGAGATTGAACCCTCGTTCGACCATAAAAATTCTGGTTTGACGATCATGAAGGCCACAGTGTTACCAAAATTTTTCTTATGGTCCACCTCAAAAAGTCCAAAGCCCAGTTGGTCATACCATGTCATCAAATTTTACAAGTACGATACAGTTATAGGGGAAAGTGTTACATTTTTCCCTCCTTAAGGAATTTTATCCTAGGAATTATTAAACCATCGATTCCAAAAACTCCTGAGATTATCAGTCCTTATTCTAAGTCACAAGGATCCTTTAGGACTAAGTCATCTAAGTCCTCAATCACCAAATTCATCATATGCCCTCCCACAAGGGATTGTTACTAAGGAACTCGACATGTGACATGTTCTAATAGTCACCATCAGGTTAACCATTAAAATTTTATAATATTCCTTGACTCTCCACTTGCTCAATGATCATATTTTGTCAAGTTCTAAGGCTTCTATATTGACACCTCAAATCATACTGAAGCCATTACCGGTACAACACTCTCTAGTGATCGACACTCACCAAATAGCAAACAAAATGCATTGATAACCTAATCCATCGTTATAAATTGTTTTGATTCTTAGATTACGTATCCAGAATCTCCTCAAATTCTCAGGTCATCGTAACCCAAAAAATTCACTTTTCCTCGATACTAACCTCACCTTGAAAGTCCTTCACATCAGGGTGACATGCCATTAAGTTCCAAATCATGCGTACCACTAACACCATTCCATAGGACCCTTATATGAACCTAAGGTCACTCTAAGTTACTACTAGGGAACACTTACCTAGGTGTTAAAGCAATCCACCTACCATGGCAAACAATACTTGGAGATATGTTTTCTCGAGTTCTAACACTATAAAATATCCTCAACTCATCATACTATTCGACTTTTTTAAACCTCGATCAACCTGAGATTATGGCATGACCCTCACTACTAACGTCAATAGAATATCACACTCTATAACACCAAACATAACTGGTTCCCTATGGACACCAATCATACCACAACATAATTGTCATCGAAGAGATGACGAGATCTTATCACCTTTGATCCTCTCATAGTAGGTACGCTCCACAAACTTCTCAATATCCATATCATGACTAACAAGTTATCACAAAGACACTAGTCTATAGGCCTCTACACACTGTGCACTTTAACCTTTAAACACCTCAAGGCATCACAAAAAGTCGACTATTTCCATTTTTGTAGAAACAACAACGTAGGACTAACCTACGACTCTCTTATCAAGACCTAACAAGGGTCCAAAGACCTTATCCTAGATGGATGGTGCCTTAGACCACGCATCACACCGCAGAGTGACACTACTAAGGATTTTGACAGAATACAAGATGTTGTATACAACTTACATGCCTCTAGGTATACATCACTGACATCACTTGGGATTATATTCCTTAAAATCAAATCATATTTTCTAAAACCCCATTATAGAATACAATCTATATTTCACTCCTAAGTCACCTTAGCCATTATTATTGCAGACATAACATACTTACCACAATTTTCCCCGTAACTCTCATCATAAATTGAGATGTACAAATTTTAATCAACAAAGTTACTTATAACAATAGTATCTTACCAACTCAGATCTAGTACACGTCCCCAAGTGTTGACCAACATGGTTCATCATGTCTACCGAATCATCAATCATCCCCGACATGACACTACCCCAAGGATCGAGTTCACCTAATCATCTCATTGTTACTAACTAACTTAAAGTACCTAACCAAGGAACTTAACTCATTCTTATCACAATTAACACCGCTTAGTCATGACACTCTAGTCACCTAGTATCCACGATTGACTTTTGGATGATCCATATCCATAACTCAATGGACATCATTTCTCTCTATTAACATCTTAAAAGACATCTCACATCATCAAGGGTTAATCCATAAACACCTCACACTAAAAATCGCGGTGTCTCCACTATTAGCTCACATTAACACTCACAAATTACTAAAATGTGTAATAATCAGCGTGGAAGTGATTAATGACAACTAACTTGGTCGTGTGCCTCTTGGAAATGGATTACCCGTCGTGTTAATATTTTTTACTCTACCGTTGAGAATACGAACTGAAACCATCACCAATCTAGCATTACCGACCCAAAACCAACACTGATAATGAAAGATTCACTACCGACCTCACCACGTCACTCCTGAATGGAACCTTGAACCTACAGCTCTGATACCATTTGTAATGCCCTGACTCGGATATATGTGTTACCCATGGTCAACCCGTTCTGACCTGAGCATTAGGCGTGAAGTCCAATGAAACAACCTAAATAATGTTGCTAGTCCAGTCTTATTTAATTAACATTTCACTTTATGTGATTACATTTTAAATCAAAATACATGAAAGGCCCTTGGAAAGCAACCCTAGAATCCAAGAATACATAGCTACTACTATAAAATAAAAAGCTTACTTACTTGTATAACGCTCTCAAAATAAAAAACCGCACCCAACCTGCTGTAACAAAGACAAGGGAATGAGACGAATGCCTAGTTGGAAAATACAATGATGCGATATAGAATCTAACGGAAGAAAGGAGACTCTAACACGTTATATCTATGTGAACATGTAACTACCTTATATATATATATATATATCATAAAGGCGGAGGATTTTTTGCCACATCATAAGTTATCATTGCCATGTCATAAGTTTCCTTATGACATGGCAAAATTTGACACTCATAGGCAGTGGAATGTGGAAAAAAATTCAAGAATGTTTTACTTTAAATCCTACCCAAAATATCCTACCTACTTAATTTCAAAATGGTGAAGAACTTCTACACCCTATCATACCAGAGCATAAGGGTCAATAAAAAGGATCGTCCTTTCCTTATTTTGAAAATTGACTTCTATGTCTCTCCCCACCTTTATTTTCCCCTCATTTTACCACTCCTTTTGCAATGACCAAGACACTGTGTTTAAACAAGGATTTGTCTCTCTATCTCTACCATACTTTTCTGGGTATAATTTTGGGTCAAACAAAGGGTTGTTATAGAGAATATGTTTTTCATAAAACCTCCTTCACAGGTCAATTTTATCCCATATGAACTACAAGATATAATGTTGACACCCCCTCTATTATACATTTCCTCCTCTTAGTTAGGTAGTTGGTGGTGTTCCATTTGATTTTCATTTTTGTAAGGATATTTTTGTCCGTTATCAATTTATATGTCGTATACCGCTACACCGTCAAAGACGTTCAAGATCACATTCACATCAAGACGAATCCGAATAATCAAGGTTCTTCAATAAACAGTCTCCGTAAGGTTAACTTTGGTAAGGTTATGTTTTAGAGTACCTTAATAATGCACTTAGACTATTGGGATTATTTTCTTAAAATATTTTCTTATTTTCATAAAATATTTTCTAAGTGTTGGAGAGGAGCTTTAAATTTTTTTATTAATTTTGTTTTGAATTCATTATATGTAAAGATTTTGTTCTTAGACTCCTTTTCATAGAGAAATCATAACTAATTCAAAACAAATTAGAAAAATACGAAACTGGCAGCCACGCCTTCGTATCGAAATTATCTACAAACATGGCCTGAAATCTCATTTGCTAGGTCGTTTGAACGACACTATATGTCGTTCAAACGACAACGTGTTGCGCGAAGTATATTTATCATTCAAACGACTGTGTATTTTGTTCAAATGACATGCTATATCATTTGAGCGACCCACCGCCTTAAGTTTGTTATAAATAGGCTTTTCCAACTTTGTTTTCATTCAGATACCTGACGTTTTTATTCTACACAAAACTGCGAAAACAACAGATTTAGGTTTTCTCCTTTTAGGGTCTTTAATCCTTTTTTTATTTATAATTCATAAATAAATCCCAATCTTTATGTGAGTTGTTTTGGAACGCAAAGAACATACTTTGCTATTGTTCATCCTCTATGAGGAGATCTCTACAATCGAGAGTTAGGTGCTATTATGGAGTGAGTCTCTACGAAGTTTATGACTGCCTGTCATTAAGGATCTTCTGCGTGTTGATTCTTTGCTGAAGACTGCGTGTCCTTATGGTATAGCTGCGTGTGAACCATTGTTGATTTCTAGCCGATTCTTTGAAGGTTTGACGAAGACACCGTGTGTTACACTTGTGGGCGATTATCAGGTTGTATGTAAGTCAATGGTCTTGTAAACTTGTCAAAGTTCTAGAAATAAATGTTTTGCCCTTTGGGAATTTTTCCTGAATTATTGGGTCGCATTCTTACTTGATTTGTTTTGACACGTAGTTGCATATTTTAAGGATGAACGAAAATTCGTTTAAAATTAGGGAATTTTTGAAAATCACCGAGGCAACTAGTATTTTGTATTCTTACAAATTGGTATGAGAGCCTGTTACACTAAGTTACTATGTAGATCCTATAGTGCAAATTTTTTTGGGTGGTTATTTGTGTTCCTCTCCTGATTTGTTTTCTCGATGGATTTTCATACCGTTGATGTTGTTAGTCGAGATGAGTTTGATAAAGTTCATGACCATGCGAAAAAATTAACTCTTTTGAATTTGAAACTTTGGAAAAGAATTAAAATTTTGGAAGAAGAAAATTCTCTTTTTAAAAATAAGCTTGGTTATTTGCAAACGTTTCAAACTCAAAGAGAGAGTTATCGTGAACACTTTGGTAATTTGTGTATTGACTTTGATTCTTTAAAATTTTCCAAAAAGGAGAGTGATAATAAATTACTAGTGTTAGAAAAAGAATTGGAGGATTTAAAAATTATAGGGTTCCTATTTGTGCCGTTGAGGATAAAAAAATTAATCGATGATTTTACGGTACATGAAGAGACTCTTAGGGAGAAGTTTATTTTAATTGAGGTTGAGCAAAATAAACTGTTAAGTTTAATTGATAACTTGAAAAATAAATCCATAAATTGGAAAGAGTCTAATTCTTCACTTGAGTCTAAAATTTTGAAGTTGAAATATGATTTGAAAGACTCGAGTAGTTTGTGTAGTGATGGTAATGGCTCGTCTTATTCTAATGCTTCCATTGCAAAAGCCACAACCATTGTTTATTTTAGAAGGTCAAAAATTTCTAAAGACATTAGAAAAGGTCAACCCATAGGTGTCGTTACCCGTTTATATTTATTCACATTGTGGTAGGAAAGGGCACCTTAGGCGCTTCTGTTTTGATCTTCGAAGAGGTCCTAGCAATTTTATTTCTAGTGTTCCCGTGATTCCCCAAACCCCCACACGACGTTTCACATCTATTTGGGTTAGGAAATCACTTTTCGAGGAACTCGATTTTATACAAGTTGATTCCCGTTTCCTTACACATGATTGTTCTCTTGCCATATCATATAGATGGTTGTGTTTGCATGATTATCATACGCTAGTTGTTCTTCTTGATATATTCCTGCTAGTGTTATGACATGTGTATTTTTGTATTAGTTTTTGAAAAAATACAAAAAGACTTTATTTTGATAAAATTTAAAGAATCCAAAAAGATTTTTGTATTTTGTTTATCACCATATATGAATTGACATTTAGGATGACCGAGTCACAATTTCATTCCATTTATCCATGTGACTATTTGATAGTGTTTTAAGACAATAAGTCATGTCATTCATGTGCTTTATAGTGTTTGGAGTCATTAAGATGTAATTAAGTGTTATTACCTACATGATTGACTCATTATTTCCTTTGATGCACATGAGCACGAATTTGTTTGAATCTTATTCTTATCGAATCACATGTTGGTTACGTGTTTTCATCTCAATTCTGTCTATTAAAATGAACCAAATGCGATAAAACAAGATAATAAAAGGTGTGCATGTTTTAAACCGTTTGCCATGAGTTTTTGTGTATTTTAAAAATGGTAAAGGGCTACGAAAGGTAGAAATCTATCCTTTGCGATTAAGCCACTCTTTAATTGGACATAAAAAATTGAGGTATTTTAATTATTCGGACTCCAAAGAGGTTTAAAAGAGCCCCCCAAAATTTAAAGGCAATAAAAATAAATTTAAGCCAAAAAGGGGCCATTAGGTTTATTCACCAATTCTCCGATGTTTGAGAATTTAGATCACCTCAAAAAGAAAATATATATGTGGGAGTTTGGTTGGAGAATTAAAACGGATTTGCACGTCCTTAAAAAGTCTTGAAAAAGCGTTAAATTTTTTTTAGACGTTTTTGGTGTGAAAATCTTGTAGACATTGGTTTATTGATTTTGATTTAAGATGATGTCATCTAAATTCAACACTTTTACACCTAAGTACGATTTTGATGCTCATTCGTTAGGAATACACAATATGCATCGTGCACATATGACGTGATTGAGTTTTATTTCCTCTCAAATCTGTTCACACCCATTCATAATGTTTTCACCATTTGGTTATCTTAGTATGAATTCATGGTGTGTGTTTGTAACACTTTTGTATAAAAAAAATTGAAAAATAAAAAATAGTTTGTGAAGTTTTTTGAGCATATCCTTCATTGAGCACATTTGTCATATTTGTTTGCCTAGTTTACCGTGACACCATGATTTGATTTAATTAGTTTATTATTTTCTTTATCTATTTCGGACAAATAAAAAAGGGGAGAACGAATTATGATATTATGGGGGAGTTTAAGTATGGGGGATATTTGATTATTCTTACATGCTTTATGTTTATATCATTTCAAACTTGATACGTCACGAGGTTTTTGCTTTGTCTCATGTTTGTAGGTACAATTGAAGATTTTTGGATTGCACAGCCTGATGATGACAAATAATGTTTGAAGTTTGTTGAAAATTGAAAAAGTTTGAAGACTTGTCATTTACCTTTTCAGTTTTGGGTTCATGGGAGGGTAGATTTGTATAGGTCATATTTTGATTGATAATTCAGATGTTTTTATTTTGTACCGGTATAGACACAGGGGAGATTTGTGAGGACATTTTTGTCCATTATCAATTTATATGTCGTATACTGCTACACCGTCGAAGATGTTCAAGATCACATTCACATCTAGACGGATCCAAATAATCAAGGTTCTTCAACAAACAGTCTCCACAAGGTTAACTTTGGTAAGGTTATGTTTTAGAGTACCTTAATAATGCACTTAAAGTATTGGGATTCTTTTTCATAAAATATTTTTTAAGTGTTAGAGCGGAGCTCTAAATATTTTTATTAATTTTTTTTGAATTCATTATATCTAAAGATTTTGTTCTCGGACTCCTTTCTGTAGAAAAATTATAACTAATTAAAAAACATCAGAAAAATATGAAACTAGCGGACACACGTTCGTATCGAAATTATCTACAATATGACCCGAAATATCGTTTGATAGGTCATTCGAATGACACCGTATGTTCAAATGACAGCGTGCCGCGCGAAGTATATTTATCTTTCAAACGACAGTGTATTTCGTTCAAACGACATGCTATCTCTTTTGAGCGACCCACCACCTTAAGTTTTTTATAAATAGACTTTTCTAAATATTTTTCATTGAGAGACCTGACATTATTATTTTGCACAAAACTGCGAAAACAACAGATTTAGGTTTTCTTCTTTTAGGGTCTTTAATCCCTTTTTTTTTACAACTCACAAATAAATCCCAATCTTTATGTGAGTTGTTTTAGAACCGAAAGAACATAATTTGCTATTGTTCATCCTTTGTGGGAGATCTCTATAACCTAGAGTTGCGTGCTATTATAAAATGAGTCTCTACAAAGTTTATGACTGCGAGTCATTGAGGATCTTATGCGTGTTGATTCTTTGCTGAAGACTGCATGTCTGGACTGCGTGTTCTTGTGGTATAGCTGCGTGTGAACCATTACTAATTTCTAGTCGATGCTTTGAAGGTTTGACGAAGACACCATGCATTAAAGTTATGGGCGATTATCAGGTTGTATGTAAGTCAATCGTCTTGTAAACTTGACAAAGTTCTAGAAATAAAGGTTTTGCCTTACGGGGATTTTTCCTAAATTATTATGTCGCTTGCTTACTTGATTGGTTTTGACATGCAGTTTCATATTTTAGGGATAAACTAAAATTGGTTTAAAATTAGGAAATTTGTGAAAACCACCAAAACAATTAATATTTTGCATTCTTACAGTTTTAGATTTTTATTTTGTGGTGTTCTTTATCTGAGCTTCATTTGATTTTCGTAGCCATTCAATTAATTTGATTTTCTAATTAATTTTTTGTAGCACTTAAATTGATTTTTGAGGTTCTTTGGTCGAAGGTTTAAGATTGGAAGTTTGACGATGTTGTTGATGGATGATTTGATGAAGAATTTGGAGGTTTAAGATTTAAAATTTTTTGAGTGTTGTTGATGGTTGATTTGAAGGCGCGGTGATTCTTTTGATAGTGTACCATCTCTATTTTTCATTTTCTTCATGAATTTTCTTTCAAAGGTGTGGTGGTTCTTTTTTAGGTGTGAACTGAAGTGGGTTGGACCTATATCTCTCCCATATCAAACTCCACACATTAACTCTCCCTCTTTCTCTTTCTCTCTCCTCCCAACCCATCCGTCTCCAAACAAGCCACCGTCTCTTCAACATCACCACAGAAAACTAACAAAATATCAATAGTGGAAGGTGGGAGTGGGATGGACTATTTATTGGAATTCCGCTAAAAAATCTGATGAGTCTGCTCTTAAACAGCTTATTGGGTCCAACGACGGTAGATATGTTAATGTTGTTCATAAATATGTTCGAACTGATCTTTTATTGGTGCCGGGTCTGGGGTGGGAGGGCAGATGGGATGGTTTGGTTTTAGATCGATGGCCGGTGGTTGAGGTGAGGCTGGTCTTGGGTTATAGCGAGGTGTGCAGGAGAGTTATGGCGAAATGAGTCAGGTGGTGATGGGTTGACTCAGGTGGTATTAGCGAGAGGTAGTACTGGTGGTAGGAGATTGGGTGGGGGTTGTGAGTTGAGTTTGGTCAAGGTTTGATTATGGAGTTTTAGTTATGGTGAAAATGGTTATGATGTAATGATGAGAGGTGAGAGATGTATTTTTATTTATTACTGGATTTTTATTTGTTTTAATGCATGTGTTCATATGCCTATCTTCAGTTGAGTTAAATTTGTGTTTGCCCTTTTTGTAAATGGTTAGCTTTATTTTCATTTGCATGAACATTTACTACATAAAGGGAATTATTTTTTTGCATCTATTTCAAATGTTACTTCGTGATGTAAAAAACATTTACTACATTCTCAATATTCAATACTAATTTTTACTACCAAATGCACATAAATGAAATCAGTGAAAACTTTGGCATTATTAGCGCTCATGTAATGAATGATGGAGCGAAACTAAATAAATTATAAAAATGTTAATATTAGTAAATTAAAATAATCAAACGGCAAAAAATTAAGTAAAACATTATTAATTTTCAAAGTGTTTTTTTCATTTTAAAATTAATTCATTATTGTAATTTATTATCAAAATTTATAGAAATTATTCATTTGTTCATTTTCAGTTTAAAATATAATATTAAACCAAATTGTTAATTTACCTACTCTACATTGGCATTTTTTTATGCATGTCACGACTTGATTGCTCAATTTTGACGACGTAGCAAAACCAATTCGGGAATACTTCAAAATGTAGTGTTTCGAAATATAGTCGAGCGTAATACACAATTTGAATTGATCAAATTTACAATATGGATGTGAGATCCTAAAATAGGAGATGAAGAAGTGCTATTTTATTATTGATGTGTACGTGTAGTGAATTCTTAAGATAATTGTAAACATATAGGCTTATGAACTCTAAGTGTATGGTTAACCAATTTTACAAACCATATATTTTATTTTGGCAAATTGTAATAAAAAATGTAAATTGGGTTGTATGTTGTGTGTTAGTAAAACATATCACACTAGTAAACTGAGCATGAAATTATATCTGTGCCATTGTGTTGTAGCCTGTAATTATGTAACGTGCCAAAAATATTATGCATTGTGTGTTGCGATATGATGAGCGTGTCGTAAACAAAGTATGTGTTTCTCACAATTATGAATAAACTTGGGCAATATTAGAATTTCTCATTTTTAAACTTATTAGAGACAAATGCATTGTACCACAAAACATGTAGCTAGAATGTGTAGTGTTAAAAAAATTTCAAATGAATAATACCATACATGAGAGTGTGAATGTTTTATAACTACAAATACTAGGGAGGAAGGTAAGAGTGATATAACAATAAATACCCGGGAGAAAATTTATCACCATGTCATCAACACGGGTACACCCTAGTGTGTGTACACACACACACACACACACACACACATACACACTTTAATGCATGAAATTTTTTTATTCCAAAAACATTACTTATCCCGATTAATTCACCTTAATCTTATAAAAGAATTTCCTTTTACTGGACTTGACGTTCATTTCCTGATTTAACACACCCGGTTAAATACTTTAAACAATACCCTTTACTTAAGGAAAAACATTTATATAACCGAAATTACACCTTTGTTCATACCAATTGACGTTAGTATTTTTACTGAAAATCACCTTTCAACACACGCAAGCATCGTGTTAGAAAATACTTATTTCCCTTTGAAAACTTTTCATAAACACACTCTTATGTTAAGTATGGGTTGAACAATGTAGGTTGCTTAAATACCCATTTCGTCACTTCAGTTTACAATTCCTTTACTTTATGGATGTTAACAAATTTTCACATTTACTTATCCACGTTATCCATTAACGAAACATTTATTAATTCATTCAATTTTCAAACTTTGGTCCAATAGTTCAAACGACCTAAGCCTCGTTTGAGCAAGATTGCTCGCTCGTTCAAATGACCCTTCCAATGAGGTGTTTTAACAAAAAGTTAGCAAGCATGATGAATGGATCAAACCTAAGTGTTAGAAGTTTCATTCGAACCTCGTTCAAATGTCTTATTCGAATGAGATTAAAACTTCATTCGAACGACCTCTATGCCACCATAAAAATTCTGATTCGACAAGAACTAAGGCCACAAAGTTATCCAGATTTGTCTTATGGTCCACCTTAACAAGTTCCAAGCCCAATTGGTCATACTAGGTCATCAAATTTTACAATTATGATAAAATCCCAGGGCAAGTGTTATAGTTTCCACTGCACATCTTGTATACATATGACTCATCCGGACATTCATTACAACCAAAAGATTTTATTGCGTGATCAAAATGAATGTTCTAAGTTTTAGATGCTTGTTTAAGTCCATAAATAGTCTTCTTAAGCTTAAATAATTTATGCTCTTGGCCTTGAGCTATAAAATCATCTGGATGCACCATATAGATTCATTCATCAAGATTCCCATTAAGAAATACAGTCTTGACGTCCATTTGTGAAATTTCATATTCAAATGAGTAGCAATGGATTAGATAATCCCGATGGACTTCAGCATAGCTACCGACGATAAGGTTTCCTCATAATCGATGCCCTCTTTCAGATTAAATCTTTTCATAATAAGCCATGCATTGAAGGTCTCAACCTTCCCTTCCACCCCTTGCTTCCTGTTATAGACCCACTTATATCCTATGGGTTTTATCCCTTCGAGTGGATCTAGAATATTCCACACCTAATTGGAGCCATTAGATTCCATCTCAGAATTTCTAATTTTAAGCCAAATTTCTACATCTTTGTATTGGATAGCCTAATTGTAGTTACATGAATCAATTTCAAACTCATTAAGGACTTTGTCATATGATTCTCTACAACCCTCCCATAACGACGAGGTAGTTCCTGTGCTGCTGCACTAGTATCAACAAGTTATGTTTTTTCATCATGTACTAGTGGTGTTGAACAATTATATTGGTTCCCTCGCAACTCTTAAAGAATAAGTTTACTTATGACTTTTATGACCCATCATATAATCCTTTTCCAAGAATCAGGCATTTGTGATAATAACGACCTTCTTATCCTTAAGATCATAGAATAAGTAACCTTTAGTTTCCTAATGATATCCTATAAATACACACACTTTTGATCTTGATTTTAACTTATAGGGATATCTCTTTAGCACATGTGCTTGACTACCCCAAATCTGAATATGTTTCATACTGGGCTTGTAGCCAATCCACAATTCCTTAGGTGTAGTAGAGACTGCCTTTAAAGGTACTAAGTTCAGTAAATAAGTGGTCATTTCTAAAGAATAACCCCAAAAGGAATTTAGAAGATCTGTATAACTCATCATGGACCTAATCATATCCAAAAGAGTTTTATTCCTCCTTTCTACAACACCAATTTATCAAGACATACTAGGTTCAGACAATTTAGATGTGATCCCTTGATCTTCTAAATAATGCCTCACCTTAGAGGTACTCGCCACCATGATCAGATTATAGTGTATTGACACTTTTACCTTGATTATTCTCCTCTTCTGTCATATAAACTTTGAATTTCTCAAAGGATTAAAACTTATGGTGTGTTAGGTAAATGTATTCGAACCTTGAGTAGTCATCTATGAAAGTCATAAATACTCAAAGCCCCTTCTTGCTGGGGTTGTCATCGGTCCACATAAATCAGAACGAACTAATTCTAACTATTCTTTGGCTCAATGGCCCTTGGCCAAGAAAGGCCTCTTGATCATTTCACCCTCTAAGCATGAGTCACAGACTAGAAGTGCCTCCACTTCCAGTGTTCTCAATTTCCCACTTTCTACCCATTTACGAATCCTTTTTAGATTAATATGACATAGGCATAAGTGTCAAAGATAAATTTAGTTCACTAAGGCAGGATCCTTTCTATTTAAATTTGGTCCAATTGAATTATGAAAATATTAATTTCTCATGTGGGAGAAAAAGGATATATAATATAAAGATTATTAACAAATGTACCGGAACAAATGAAAGATTTATTTTTCTTACTAACCACGAGTTTATTAAAAGAAATTGAATATCCATAAAAGTCTAAATAAGAATTTGAAATCAAATTTCTTCTAATGGAAGGTACATAAATACAATCTTTTAAAAGTAAACTCCTATCACTACTAAAACTTAAATAAGCGTCTCCCACAACAACTACCGTTAATTTCGTGGCATCTCCCATAATTAGATAAATCTCTCCATGACTAAGCCGCTTGGTTTTTTGGAACCCCTATAAAGAATTTCACATATGATTAGTGGCTCCGGTATCTACGCAGCAGGTATAGGTAGTACGAACCACAAAACATGATTCAACAATAAGTGAATGGAACTTACTTGCGTTATTCTATTTCTTGTGAAAAACCAGACAATTGTTCTTCCAATGTCCTGACTACTTACACTGGAAATATTTGACCTTGGGATTTTTCATACCTCCCTAAATACCATAAGCTGCCTAAAAGACCATAACCTATTTCTCAGCCTTCTTTTTCTTCTTATTCATGATCATAGGATTAAAAGTAGAACCTTTCTAAAAAATAACATAATTCCCGACTTCTTGATGCACCCTCAGCTACTTATAGTTATTTAAGTAGTTATGCTAAAGAGTAAGAAAGTTTGTTCGTACTATAATTTAGGCAAAACTGCTTAAAGGACTTAGGCAGCGAGTGGAGAATAATATTGACCTGGGTTTCTCCATTCATTTATTCCCTAAGAATTTTAAGCTCACTGAGAAGATACATCATCCTTAAAACATGTTCCCTCACTGGGGTCCCTTAATCCATGTTTGTGTTCATAGGTTCTTCATGGTATCATACCTTGCATCATGATTCTGATCCCCAAACATAGCTTTGAGGTTCCGCATAATGTCATAGTTATGGGTCACTAGCTAATGCTGATTTATAGAACATTTGACATAGATGTCAAAATATAGCACCGCGCCATCTTAGTAACCTTGATCCATTTCTAGTGACGCGACCACAAATGTGTCTAGTGTGCGTGTTATTTAGGTTCAAGTTCAAGCCTGTCGCTCAAGTTATAATCCGATAAGTCGGGTATCGATCCTTAGGGAAAAAGCATGAACAGAGTCGTGACGAGGATGGAAAGATTGAGAAATCGTGGATTTGACTCTAAAAAGAAGGAAAAGGTGATTCGCTTTACGAAATAACTATAACAAAATGCAAAGGTGAAAATGAGTACTAATGAAATTACGACTAAATGAAATGCAATTATTCTAATTAAACAAAAAGCTGATGACAATTTTTACTAAAAAAACGACTATGAAATGAGAACGATAGGTCGGGTTACAATCCCCCACACCCTAGTAATTCGCTTCATAGGATACTAGATTCGAAATTAATGCTTTAAATGAACCAAGTCTTTAATACTCCTAATTATTACATATATGAGAGATCGTAGCCCGCACAGTATGTAAGGAAAGGACGAATTAAAGCAATATCGCATTAACCAATACTTGTGTCGCATTCTTAAGCATCTCGGTTACCTAGGGCAAATGAGATCAAAAGTCTTACAACGGTTATACCAGTTATACGACACGATTCACCTAAGATTTTAATTCAAAATTCTACTTCCACTATCGTGAATTATATCGGGTGGGGTTCATGCACCCCAACCCTTAGAAAATTAGCTAGACATAATAAACTTAGAAAAATACACGATTTTTAAGGAAGAACATTAAATCTAAAGCAACTAGTTGGTAAGAAATTTTCAGATTCAGAACCAATAATTAAACCTAATGAGCAATCGAAATTAAAGGAAACGATGTTACTTGAATTGCAAAAATTGAAAGCTTGAATCCTTACAAAAATGCTTCTTATTGAAAACTAGGGCTTTTAACTACAAAAACCCTCTACTCCTACTTAGCTAACCTAAAAATCGAACTCCTTTGTCTAACAATAAAGAGAGATGAAATACATCACGAAAAATCCATAGTTGTAGCTAAATCAAACTCTAAAATTGGAACAGAAAAATCAAGTTTATCCTCAGCAGACCGATCCGGGTCTTCAATGGCGGATCGATCCTCCTCCAAATCCAGATCGATCCTTTAAATTTGGAAAAGGGATCGGTCTGCTATTGAAATTTTTCCAATGAGTTTTAGGAAGACGGACCGGTCCTTTTATTTTTGAAAAGGGATAGGTCCGCTTTACAATTTTTTCCAGAAGGTTTAGAGGGGTCGGACCAGTCCTTTTAATTTGAAAAAGGGATCAGTCCGCTTTTGATCTTTAAATTCTCTTCAATATCTCCTCAATTTCTCTTCAATTTTTCTCATCTTTAGAGTCCCGCAACTTTTTCCCTGAAACTCGGAATGGGACGTCGTTTCTTCCTATGAATTCCTTGAATTGAGATATTCAACTTTCATGTTGGGTCTTCTTCCAAATTTCGAATGGAAATTATAATTTTTCCCTTCCGACTTTTCTTCTTCGACTTATTCTTTTACTTTGAATTTTTCATTTCCTTAGCAATAAATGCCTGTAAAATTCCTAGAAAAAGCACAAAACTCGCAATACTATATAGAAGGGTCAGTATCATGGAAACGAGATAACTCAAGAGCAATTATCTTATTCGGGATGCTAAAAGATACTAAATTAGGGAGTAATATTGAAAGAATTACAGCCTAATCATCTGGTAAGTCTGGATTTCATTTTTGGTTGCCCCCTCACCAAGTTGCTCAGGACATATCTCATAGAGCATAAACTTATACCCATTAACAGTCAACACTATAACTAAATTCCTTTTCAGTCAATGTAATTAGGTCCAGTTAATTTGTTTTCCTTTAGAATGTCATCAAGTGGATTAAAATAACTTCCCTTCTTACTAGTGAGAATCAAATAATAAAACGAATTACTATAGGGCATAAACCTTTTTGAATTATAAATCAAAATGAAGGTTCCCTCTACGAACTTTAAAATTATTCATCAGCTTCCCAATTACCATTCGAATAATATTCCTCTTTGGAGAACCTATTTTCCAAATCAAATTAGGCAGGCTAATTCCTATTGATTTTATTATCTAGATAAAAACTATGTCAAATAAACTTAAGTAACCGACACTTTGGTCCCACAAAAAAATAGCATTCCTCTTTAGAGAACCTACCATTATTTTATGTCTAAGTGCTGTGACAACCGGTGATCCGAAATAAGGGGTGGCTAGCCCGATACTACAATATAAAAGGAATCATGGATGGAATCATTCTCAGCATCACAACAATATACAAAGTATACAAGATAACCACTCCATATTTCAGAAAAACGGGTTGCTAAAAATTTTGTTTTAAAGAAAAGAATTTAAACAACCCAATTAAAAAACAAAGTGGAAAACCCCAGATCTATAATATTACATACACATCAAATAATACAGTAAGGGACCGAATATGCTGTCGGTCAACAAACTCATACAATAATACTAAACAAGTTTAATAAATTATAATATACATTACATTAGACAATTACAAAAGCTTGGGCCTCACGCCCGAGTAAAGGACCCGACCATAATTAGAATACAAGAAAGAAAACGTCTATACCAAGTATCCCGTAATATCCGCAAAGTATCACGGCTCTCCAAGGACATCGGAATAGGAAGGTCAGATGAGGCGTCCTTACGGCGGGCACCTGAGCGGATACAAGATGCATGCACAACAAGAAATATGAACGGGTCAGGGCCCGGTTCTATATAATTACCAGATGAATAAAGAGCATGACAGTTATGAATAGTAAATCATGACTATAAAGGAATAAGAATCTACCTACAGAATTTAAAGCATAATCTAAGACATTTATAAATAATCATGAATCTAATTAAATTAAACAAGAGAATAAGAATGATTAAAATTTATTTGAAAGCTTTCCTAAAAAACAATAATCTATTTTATAGTTCCATTCCTTAACAGGAAAATATAATCAAAATTTTAAGCTCTTTATGGCTTTTATCTCAATCATATGCTCTTTATGGCATCCCATTCCTTATCAGGAATATCATCATTAACAAATGCTCTTTGTGGCATTTCATTGTGCTCTTTATGGCACTTCATCATGCTCTTTACGTCATATCTCAATACATCAAGTCCCACTTGATTATGAATTGTTATATTTTTATGCATATAAAGATTCTAAGACCTCCCCTCCGAGTTTCCCCACTGGGTGCGCCCCTAAATGACCATCATGTAATACCCCGTACTTTGACTATATTTATTTTTGGGATTAATTAATTAAATGCCTATTAATTGGAAATTAATCCGGGTTATAAATACTTACGAGATGTGAGTTGGTATTTGATTATGTGCATATATGATTATATATGAACTTGGTATTATAAAATTTATCGTGAGATTGATAGCCGGCATTTTGGAAATTTTGTTGAGACGCGTGGGACCGTCGCGTCACGGTGTAATATTTTGTTAATAAAAGTGAATTTAAAATCTATAATCCGTATGATCGTTTCGAGTGCGCCAACGCGTCCCGAAGGGTCGAGATAGTCAGAAAACACTAGCCGGGGGTATAGTTTGGGTCCCGGGGTGTTTTTAGGCCATACCGGCAACTTAAAGGGTATTTTGGTAATTTTACATTTAGAGGAATTAAAAGTGACGAAAATTAGAGATGTAAATCTGATGTGGATTAAACCCACTAAGCCCACTAACCATCCTATATTAAACCATTAAGCTACGGAGGTTATCTTTAGGTTTACAACTTTCCCCAAAACAAACCTTAGCCACCTTAAACCACCATTGGAGAAGGAGCTTGGAGAAGGAGAGAAAGAGAGAAAATTCTGCAGAGATTCTTCACCAAATCAATACCAAATCCGGAAACAAACAAGGCAAGTGGTTTAATTATGTTTAACTTCAGCAAATGTTCTTTCCATGTTAGAAAATTGAAGATTTATAATTGTTATTGGAAGATGAATGAAAACCCATGATTAATTGGACTTAGGTTCTGAATATTGAGGATAAATTGCATGTAGAATAGTTTGGAGAAGATTAATCTGATGTTAATACATGATTGGGTGAAAGAAAAACGGATTAAATTTGATGAATTGAGGGTTCCAAATTCTAGGGTTCATGTTCATGAATGAATTGGGGAAAAGTTTAAGTATTTGTAAATTGATTGATGATTAGGGTGAATTAATCCATAAAAACGTGATAGGATGTGGTTATATTATGTTTAGGATTGTTTAGAGACTTTAAAACAATCGTTGGGATAAATTTTAGAGGTGATTTGAGGAGTAGAAATGGTGAAAAACGTATTTGGAAAAATCTGGGCCGAAACTGTCCAGTCGTTAGAAGCAGTCCCCACGTCGTTCGAACGAGCTTCTAACGAGTTGACCAGTCTCTTCTAACGAAGGGTAGGTTCGTTCGATATCTCGTTCGAATGAGATATCGTTAGAAGGTGCAGTTCGTTCGAACGAACTGGAATCTCGTTCGAATAGTCTAGTTCGAACGAGACTTCTAACGAGCTGACAGCCCAAACTCGTTCGAACACTCGTTCGAACGAGACTTCTAACGAGCTGACAGTTTGGGCTATTTTGAACTGTTTTGAATTTTGGAGTCCCGTAAACTTGTTCGAGGATATAGTTAACCTTCCAATGATGACGTAGTGATAGGTTTGGGACATTTGGGTATGTATGAGAAGGAAATTATATACAAGAGAGTTAAATTAGAATGAACCGTTTGGGTGAGACGTGAGTGTCTACTACGACGTGAGGATGAATTATGGCGCGTATAATTACAAACCGGAATAGTATGAATTGTGATAACTATAAGTTAGTGCGAGAATGCGATATGTACTACGATTAAACTACGGTATTACTAAGACGTGTGTTTACTTAGTATTGGTATATGGATTATGTGTATGACATACCTACCATACTTGCTATCACGAGAGGTTGCGTTCGCTTAGGACCCTCTAATCCTTGTGTGCCTATGGGGGGGATATAGACTTGTACCTTGATGAACATAGGTCAGAGAAAGACTTATTGGGATGTTAATAAGTCCGCTGATCGTGGGAGCGTAGGTATGTGCGTGACCCATGTGATGTGACTGTGTTCGCCTCCACTATTTGTGATTTGTGTTATCTGAACTATTCCTGAGAGATTCGGAATATGTAATCCTTATGTACGTGATGTACCGGGATGGATAGTAGAGTATGTGTGCACCACATCTTAGTTCTCGGGGTGCTTATATTGTATATTTACGATGTGATTAATATACATTTAATTAATGAGAATCCTCATGTTAATGTTGTAAATATATTACGGTATTGTTTCGAGAAATATAACGAGTTAACTGATAGTTATATATATATATTACATATTGAGTATCTGAGTTTACGTTAAACCCCTATTTAATTACGAGCGTTATTATGTTAATGGAACCAAGTATTATGGGTAGGACCTTTGGCAGTCTAGCTAGATATGTTGTCACTTAGCTAGTGGTATGGGTAGTTATAGATGGGTACTTGTGTTAGGAGTGCACAGTTAGACGAGAAGTGAGAATATCATGTGAGTGCACGTCCTAACATGTACTTTGAATTTAATGTTTTAAATGTTTTTAAAGAACTTGCAAGTTTTTAAAATATAACTCCACATTCGGGCTCTGACCCGTTTGCTTTTCAAATCTTTTCTTGTAAAACCATTTTAGGTGCCCAGCCACAGGGACACCAAGCATAGGATTCTCATTCAGGTGACGAGCTGTAGCTATTTGTGGAAGCTACAGGGATTTGCTTATAAACACTTCTATCTTTTGGATTCCAGAGTCACTATCTATCAGTTGTAGGGCATGTTGCCCATTTCTATTTAGAGCATCTTTTACATTTCAGTTTTCAGACTTTAGCATGTATTGTTTCAGTATTCAGATTACTTTTCAGTTGTGGGATTTGTAGTGAGGAGTTTTCCTCCAGACTTTATTTACTCTATGTGATGGTTATTCATTTTACTTCAGTATGGTGAATGGTGTTGTTATTCTTTATTACACTTGTTGCATGTTAATCAGACTTATATTAAAATTTGGCAACTTACTTTTTAAATACTAGGTGGTTAGTAAAATAAAAATGTTTTCGACAGTGATGTTATTAACTGAGCCAACTTGGCATTTTGAATTAATTTAATAAAGGAGTAGCTACCCGGTATTTAATTAGTCGGGGTGTCACAGGTAGTAAAATAAAAATGTTTTCGACAGTGATGTATTTAACTGAGCCAACTTGGCATTTTGAATTAATTTAATAAAGGAGTAGCTACCCGGTATTTAATTAGTCGGGGTGTCACAGGTGGTATCAGAGCATTAGGTTCTAGAGTCCTTTAGGATCTGTACGGCTATTATGTTTCCGCTACGTTTCTTTGATATAGAGCCCTATATTTTAGGACTGTTGTACTCTTTTTGTGTATGCTTCGTTCTTCAGCTATATTAAGTTTATAACCGTGAACTTATAAACTTTGTTCTTATTTCAGATGCCTCCACGACGTGCACGACGAGTTCCCAGGAATGCAATGCCCGAACCCCAGCCCGCTCCAGTTCAGGGTATGATGAACGCCGCTGAGGTTGCAGCTATAGTAGCCCAAGCGGTAAATGCCGCGATTGCAGTGATTCAGCAGGCACCACCTCAGGCGCTGGTTGCCGCGCCAGCACAGGTTAATGCATTCCCGTCTGCTTGGGAACGTGTACGTGACGCTTTTCATAAAGCGCATCCGCCAGAGTTTGCAGGTAGCTCTGATGTGGTAGTCTCGAGCCAATGGAGGAAAGACATACAGAGGCATTTGAGGATGCATGAGTGCACTGATGTTCAGAAACAGGTGCTAGCTACTTTCAAGCTAGTAGGATCTGCACTACAGTGGTGGGAGTCTATTACCACCGCGGAGGAGAGGGATACCCTCACGATTCAGGAGTTCTGGGTGCGGTTTGATCGCAAGTACTTTCCGTCCGCAGTTCATACAGAGATGAGGAGGAAGCTGATGAGTCTGAAGCAGGAAGGTAAGACAGTGGCCGAGTATGAGGCCGAGTTCACTAATCTGTTGAACATCGTTCCAGACGAGATACCAACAGAGAAGAAGAAAATTGAGAAGTTCACCGACGGGTTGACTTGGAGGATCCGTCAGCATCTGCTAGGGAACCTATCGTTGGCCACTTATTCTGATGTGGTTAACGCTGCATTATTGCACTGCCAGGACCACCGTTTTCATATGGCCGAGGGCAAGAGGTCGGGGGAGTCTAGCCATTAGGGCAGAACTGGAGGATATGGTGCCAGCGGGGCACAATCTGGTCAGGGACAGAGACAGAATGAGCAGGGCTCCCAGCAGGGGGATAATAAGAGGTTCCGATCAGGGAACTACAGGCAGGGACAGGGAGGTTTCCGTCAGGGCCATCAGGGTCCAAACGGCCAGCAGGGCCAACAGGGGCAGAATGGGCAGCAGTTTCATCAGGGCCAGCAGGGCCAAGGGAGGAACGGTAACGGCCACCAGGGCCGGGGACAGCAGGGGCAGAGGGGAGGGAACTTCCCAGGGAAGTGCTTTGTTTGTGGCAAGACTGGCCATAAGAAGCAGGATTGTCCTGATCGGGGCAGGGCCCCACAGCAGCAGCAGCAGGGTGCTTGCCAGGAGCCACAGAGACCTATGTTTCCCGCCGCTCTTCCCGCACCTCCGCAAATGGCAGCATTGCCACCCATTCCAGTAGTCCCAGCTCAGCAGGGGCAGCTACAGTATGGACGTGTCTACAACGTCCACCAGGCTGCAGTTCCACAGGCACCGCCCGCGATCGAGGGTACGTTTCCTATCCATGGCACTATGGGTCGGGTGTTATTTGATACGGGTGCTACACACTGTTTTATAGCTACACACTTCGCGAAAGCTTTAGGATTGTTAGCTACGGCAGAGAGCATAGTGATGTGTGTCGACTCACCATTGGGGAGTGGGTCACTTATTTTCTTTATATGCCGGGGAGTGGGGGTAGAGATTGGTGGTTTGGTATTGCCTGCAGACATGTTAGTGTTAGACATGCATGTTCACGATGTGATCATCGGTATGGATTGGCTCGTAGCATATAGGGCCATGATTGATTGCTTCAGCGGGAGCATTGTTTTTGCCATTCCGGGGCAAGAGATGTTTGTAGTGGCGATGCCTCGCCCAGAGGGAGGATCGACCGCTCATCTGTATTACATTGAGGAGGATACCTCTAAGGAGGTTGTGATTCCTTTGGATTCGATCCCGGTTGTCAGGGAGTATTCAGATGTGTTTCAGGAGATACCAGGCTTACCACCCAGTCGAGAGATAGACTTCGTTATAGATTTGCTACCGGGTACGAGACCTATAGCACGTGCACCGTACCGTATGGCTCCAGCTGAGATGAGGGAGCTACGGGATCAGATAGAGCAGCTATTAGGTCAGGGCTTTGTTCGCAGGAGTACCTCACCTTGGGGTGCTCCAGTTTTGTTTGTGAAGAAGAGGGACGGTTCACTGAGATTGTGGGTGGACTACCGAGAGTTGAATAAGGTCACGATACGGAATAAGTATCCGTTGCCTCGAATCGATGACTTATTCGACCAGTTGAGAGGAGCTTCTTTCTTCTCGAAGATTGATTTGAGATCGGGATACCATCAGTTACGTATCTGGGAGGAGGATGTCTCGAAGACTGCGTTCTTGTCGAGATATGGTTCTTATGAGTTTCGAGTTATGCCTTTCGGCTTGACCAACACTCCAGCAGTGTTTATGGACTTGATGAACAGAGTGTTCAGGGATTTCCTAGATCAGTTTGTCATTGTCTTCATTGATGACATTCTGGTTTACTCTCAGACAGAGGAGGAGCACGCCGAGCATTTGAGGCATGTTTTGCAGACACTTCTTCGGAACGAGTTGTATGCAAAATATGAGAAGTACGGGTTTTGGCTGAAGGAAGTCCAATTTTTGGGGCATATCATTTCCGACCAGGGAATATCTGTTGATCCGGGGAAGGTGTCAGCGGTGAGGGAGTGGGGACAACCCACGACACCAACTGAGATTCGTAGTTTCTTGGGTCTAGCAGGATACTACAGGAGGTTTATTCCGGGATTCTCGGAGATAGCAGGTCCTTTGACACATCTTACTCGTAAGGGTGTGCCATACATTTGGAGTGATGCCTGTCAGTTGGCATTCGATGAATTAAAGGATAAATTGACCTCAGCACCTGTGTTAGCATTGCCGAGACCGGGAGTTGAGTATTTGGTTTACACCGACGCGTCTTTGCAAGGGCTTGGAGGTGTATTGCAGCAGGAGAGACAGGCCATAGCTTATGCTTCCCGTAAGCTTAAGCCTCATGAGAAGAATTACCCCACGCATGATTTGGAGTTGGCAGCAGTGGTATTTGCCCTACGGATTTGGAGGCACTATCTTTTGGGGGAGAAGTTCCAACTGTTCACGGACCACAAGTCCCTACAGTACCTATTCACGCAGAAGGATTTGAATATGCGACAGCGTAGGTGGCTTGAATTCATGAAAGACTACCAGTTCGACATCCAGTACCACCCGGGTAAGGCTAACGTGGTAGCAGACGCGTTGAGCCGTAGGCCAGCAGATGAGGTGGCAGAGGTGTGGAAGGCAAAGTGGAAGGAATTGGGACACCAGGATGCAGTGGCCCGATCTTTCATGTCTGTGATGACCGTTACACCGCAGATTGTCACGAAGGTAGTACGGGCACAGGCTAATGACCCGTTCTGTCAGGAGCAGATAGTTTGATTACTAGCAGAGGGAGCCGAGTCCTATACCGTTAGCTCAGACGGGGGATTACGCTTCAATGGGAGATTGGTGGTTCCGAAAGGGGAAGAATTGTGGCACGATGTGATGGCAGAGTCACATGGCTCACGGTTCGCGGTACATCCCGGAGGGGACAAAATGTACCAAGACATGAGACGGCAGTATTGGTGGAGCGGTATGAAGAGAGATATCGCTGAGTTTGTTTCGAAATGCGCCACTTGTCAGCTTGTAAAAGTGGATCATCAGAGACCGGCAGGATTGCTATAGCCATTAGAAGTCCCGGTGTGGATGTGGGAGAGCATATCCATGGACTTTATCACAGGGTTGCCTACGTCGCAGAGGGGTCACGACTCCGTTTGGGTAATTGTGGACAGGTTGTCCAAGGTCGCTCACTTCTTACCCGTAAGGACTGACTACACTGCGGGACAGTATGCCCAGCTCTTCATTTCAGAGATCGTGAAACTTCACGGTGTGCCCCTAAATATCATGTCTGACAGAGACAAGATATTTGTTTCGAGGTTTTGGGAGAGTTTCCAGGAGGCAATGGGCACGGAATTGCGGTTGAGTACGGCCTATCATCCGCAGACCGATGGGCAGACAGAGCGCACCAACCAGATGTTAGAGGACATGCTACGCATGTGCATTATTGACTTCGGGGGTGGATGGGAGCAGTACCTTCCACTGGTGGAGTTTGCTTACAACAACTCCTATCAGTTCACGATTGGCATGGCTCCATTTGAGGCATTGTACGGTAGGCCTTGTCGTTCCCCAGCATGTTGGTTGGAAGTGGGGGACAATAAACTGCTTAGGCCGGAAGTGATTCAGGATACTTCGGCAAGGATTGAGTTGATTCGGAGTCGCATTCGGGTAGCTCAAGACAGGTAGAAGAGTTATGCTGATGCGAAGAGATTTTTCAGGGAGTTCCAAGTGGGGGACCAAGTTTTACTCAGGGTATCTCCTATGAAGGGGATTATGCGATTCGGGAAGAAGGGGAAGTTGGCACCGAGGTATGTGGGGCCATTTCCTATTATTGAGCGGATCAGACCGGTTGCGTATAGACTTGGACTACCGGAGCACTTGCATCGGATTCACGACGTGTTCCATATTTCCTCGCTGAGGAAATACCTTAGAGATAATTTGGCTCATTCTCACATTGCTGTGGAGGACATCGATCTCTAGCCGGATAGCTCCTACGAAGAGGGGCCGATTGCTATTTTGGACCGAAGCGAGAGGAAACTGCGGTCAAAGATGGCTCCGTTAGTGCGTGTTCAGTGGCGACATCACAATGTCGAGGAGTCCACGTGGGAGCGCGAGGATGAGATGCGCGAACGTTATCCAGAGCTATTTTTAGCAGGTACTTTCTAGTTTCGAATTTCGGGACGAAATTCAGTTATTAGGGGGGAAGTATGTAATACCCCGTACTTTTGACTATATTTATTTTTGGGATTAATTAATTAAATGTGTATTAATTGGAAATTAATCCGGGTTATAAATACTTACGAGATGTGAGTTGGTATTTGATTATGTGCATATATGATTATATATGAACTTGGTATGATAAAATTTGTCGTGAGATTGATAGACGGCATTTTAGAAATTTTGTTGAGACGCGTGGGACCGCCGCGTCACGGTGTAATATTTTGTTAATAAAAGTGAATTTAAAATATATAATCCGTATGGTCGTTTTGAGTGTGCCAACGCGTCCGGAAGGGTCGAGATAGTAAAAAAACACTAGCCGGGGGTATAGTTTGGGTCCCGGGGTATTTTTAGGCCATACCGGCAACTTAAAGGGTATTTTGGTAATTTTACATTTTGAGGAATTAAAAGTGACGAAAATTAGAGATGTAAATCTGATGTGGATTAAACCCACTAATCCCACTAACCATCCTATATTAAACCATTAAGCTACGGAGGTTATCTTTAAGTTTACAACTTTCCCCAAAACAAACCCTAGCCACCTTAAACCACCATTGGAGAAGGAGCTTGGAGAAGGAGAGAAAGAGAGAAAATTCTGTAGACATTCTTCACCAAATCAACACCAAATCCGGAAACAAACAAGGCAAGTGGTCTAATTATGTTTAACTTCAGCAAATGTTCTTTCCATGTTAGAAAATTGAAGATTTATAATTGTTATTGGAAGATGAATGAAAACCCATGATTAATTGGACTTAGGTTCTGAATATTGAGGATAAATTGCATGTAGAATAGTTTGGAGACGATTAATCTGATGTTAATACATGATTGGGTGAAAGAAAAATGGATTAAATTTGATGAATTGAGGGTTCCAAATTCTAGGGTTCATGTTCATGAATGAATTGGGGAAAAGTTTAAGTATTTGTAAATTAATTGATGATTAGGGTGAATTAATCCATAAAAACGTGATAGGATGTGGTTATATTATGTTTAGGATTGTTTAAAGACTTTAAAACAATCGTTGGGATAAATTTTAGAGGTGATTTGAGGAGTAGAAATGGTGAAAATGTATTTGGAAAAATCTGGGCCGAAACTGGCCAGTCGTTAGAAGCAGTCCCCAAGTCGTTCGAACGAGCTTCTAACGAGTTTACCAGTCTCTTCTAACGAAGGGTAGTTTCGTTCGATATCTCGTTCGAATGAGATATCGATAGAAGGTGCAGTTCGTTCGAACGAACTGGAATCTCGTTTGAACAGTCTAGTTCGAACGAGACTTCTAACGAGCTGACAGCCCAAACTCGTTCGAACGAGACTTCTAACGAGCTGACAGTTTGGGCTATTTTGAACTGTTTTGAATTTTGGAGTCCCGTAAACTTGTTCGAGGATGTAGTTAACCTTCCAATGATGACGTAGTGATAGGTTTGGGACATTTGGGTATGTATGAGAAGGAAATTATATACAAGAGAGTTAAATTAGAATGAACCGTTTGGGTGAGACGTGAGTGTCTACTACGACGTGAGGATGAATTATGGCGCGTATAATTACAAACCGGAATAGTATGAATTGTGATAATTATAAGTTAGTGCGAGAATGCGATATGTACTACGATTAAACTACGGTATTACTAAGACGTGTGTTTACTTAGTATTGATATATGGATTATGTGTATGACATACCTACCATACTTGCTATCACGGGAGGTTGCGTTCGCTTAGGACCCTCTAATCCTTGTGTGCCTACGGGGGGGATATAGACTGGTACCTTGATGAACATAGGTCAGAGAAAGACTTATTGGGATGTTAATAAGTCCGCTGATCGTGGGAGCGTAGGTATCTGCGTGACCCATGTGATGTGACTGTGTTCGCCTCCACTATTTGTGATTTGTGTTATCTGAACTATTCCTGAGAGATTCGGAATATGTAATCCTTATGTACGTGATGTACCGGGATGGATAGTAGAGTATGTGTGCACCACAGCTTAGTTCTCGGGGTGCTTATATTGTATATTTACGAGGTGATTAATATACATTTAATTAATGAGAATCCTCATGTTAATGTTGTAAATATATTACGGTATTGTTTCGAGAAATATAACGAGTTAACTGATAGTTATATATATATTACATATTGAGTATCTGAGTTTACGTTAAACCCCTATTTAATTACCAGCGTTATTATGTTAATGGAACCAAGTATTATGGGTAGGACCTTTGGCAGTCTAGCTAGATATGTTGTCACTTAGCTAGTGGTATGGGTAGTTATAGATGGGTACTTGCGTTAGGAGTGCACAGTTAGACGAGAAGTGAGAATATCATGTGAGTGCACGTCCTAACATGTACTTTGCATTTAATGTTTTAAATGTTTTTAAAGCACTTGCAAGTTTTTAAAATATAACTCCACATTCGGGCTCTGACCCGTTTGCTTTTCAAATATTTTCTTGTAAAACCATTTTAGGTGCCCAGCCACAGGGACACCAAGCATAGGATTCTCATTCAGGTGACGAGCTGTAGCTATTTGTGGAAGCTACAGGGATTTGCTTATAGACGCTTCTATCTTTTAGATTCCAGAGTCACTATCTATCAGTTGTAGGGCATGTTGCCCATTTCTATTTAGAGCATCTTTTACATTTCAGTTTTCAGACTTTAGCATGTATTGTTTCAGTATTCAGATTACTTTTCAGTTGTGGGATTTGTAGTGAGGAGTTTTCCTCCAGACTTTATTTAGTCTATGTGATGGTTATTCGTTTTACTTCAGTATGGTGAATGGTGTTGTTATTCTTTATTACACTTGTTGCATGTTAATCAGACTTATATTAAAATTTGGCAACTTACTTTTTAAATACTAGGTGGTTAGTAAAATAAAAATGTTTTTGACAGTGATGCTATTAACTAAGCCAACTTGGCATTTTGAATTAATTTAATAAAGGAGTAGCTACCCGGTATTTAATTAGTCGGGGTGTCACACATCATCTTCCAGGGGCCTATCAAAAATGTAGCCTAGGAACCTATAACGCAAGACGTCCGGAAGCGGCCATATGCTTGCGGGAGAGTCAAGACCACTCCCGGAATCTCCCCACCAGCACAAAAAACTTAACATATCACTCATGTGGCCTAGGACTATATCCACCCTGCATTCACTAGCCAGGGGGCTTCACCTCGCGCGCGAACTTCCCTTATGATGGCATTTAGAGAGGTGTGTTTAAGTAAATTATCATTTACCAAATTCGTTATGACGTAAATTAGCATTTACCATAATTATTAACATTTCCATTTCATTTTCAATCACAATTATTCATATGTATGTTTTATTTTTATCCGAAACCATAATCATTTACCTTTTTGTAAGTAATTCACCTTTTATCCGGAGCCATACGATAATTTATATCATCATTATAACCTCAAAGAATAAGTGAACTCCCAATTTAATTCACTCAACACCCTTTTGTGTTGTTATACTATTCACCATCAAGGTTGACATAACTCAATTGAGGTTCTAAAGTCTCCCAAACATACTACTACAACTCCTAGTTTCATAATAATCACTAGAAGAAAAGAATGCCCTAATATCAATTGGCATATCCCTGGAAAAGTGCCCACATAATGCATTTCTAATCTAGGACAGTTACCCAACTCAACTAGGACTCTAGGACTCTAAGTTTACTTCATACAAGAAGGTCCCTAAGTCCTAAGCCTAAAGAAAAAGGATTGCAATTGAGTTATAAAACTAACTAAAAAACAGCAAGAAAACGAATCGATTCGCCCAAAAAGCGAATCGATTCGGACAAGGAAACCTGGGACTCTGTAACATACCGAATTGATTCGTTCCAAACAAACCTGTAAGATGACCCTTTAGCGAATAGATTCGCCCTAGGGCCGAATTGATTCACCCCTGCGAATTTGCGAAGAATGGCTTTAAGGGTTATGAACCCTAATTTTTCCAGATCTCAAATCTCTTCTATTTTACACACATGCAACATTATTAATCTACCCCAAATCATCCTACATGATTATTAACCATTATTATCCATAATTTTATCAACTTCAATCATAATCAAGGCCTAAATACCATAAATTCCATTTTTGACCCATAAATGCTAATACACAACTATCACAAAAATTATTCATCTTAAACCATATATTAGCAAGTAGAAAACTTGCCTTAAGGTTGAAATCTCAGATTTCTTTGTGGTAGATGAAATCCCAAGCTTCAATCTCCAATTTTCTTTTCATTCTCCTCTTTTCTCCTAAGCTCTCTTCCTCTCTCTATCTCTCAATGTTAAATAAATGCACTTAAGAGAAAATAAAAGAAAGGCAAGACATAAATCGTGCCTTTAGTTCACAATTCCCAACTTAGGTGGTTAATAATACATTAAAATGACTCTTAAATACGCATTTAAGTTAAAACCAGTCAAAAGTGCCCGAAACCTAAAAATACAATTGACACTTATTTTGATTGTCTCACGCCTTCCGGGACTAACTACACCCTCTAAACTGGCATCCGAAAATTTTATGAATTATTTCAAGTTTTGGTTTCATTTAAACCATAATGTCATTTAAAACACATGACACTATAAAACATGCAACCTGATGATATTTACTTTCACATATAGTAAATATGCATCAATCCAGTAAATATTAAGTTTCAACTCCTAAAATTAATATTTACTCTAGTTCCAACATTTTATATAATTACCTTATGTGGTAAATTAATACAAAATTAACCTCCTAAAAGAGAGGGTTGTTACATACTCCCTCCTTATGAGGGAATTTTTCCCTCAAAATTCGAGCATACCCTAATCGCATAAAGGGTATACTATCCTAAACTATCATTCTATCACTCTCCACAACCCGTCAATATTGTGGCGTCCCAAATGGACTCGGACTAAGGTCGTCACTATCGAACTCAGTCTACATTCTTCGTATTCTAACATGACCCAAAGCGTTCCTCATGAACTATCGATCCTATCTTCCTACGGCGGAAGACGATACCCACGTGACTCGACATAAATAGTCTTACATCTTGAATCACGTTACATCCCTTCTCGGGGATGCCTACACCAACGCTAAATGGCTTAATCCCAACACTACCCAAATTCTCTTCGCATTGGCGTAGTCCTTCAAAACATATGGCTCAAAAGCCCAATCATTAAGGAAATGTTCCGGGACCCCACCAAGTCCAAGGAACCTATTGTTCGCTGGTCTCATCCAACGAGTATCCGAATTACTCACCCAGCTACAAAAGGCCACTCACGGTGCCATACCGTAGAAAAGGATCTGAATTATTGTACAAAAATTTCCATCCATACAAGCTACTGCCCCCGTCTATCTGTTTAACCTAAGGTGCACCTTTAAGGTATGCCTTTCGGCCTTAAGTTAACCTCCTCCATTCATCCATCCACTTTAGGGTGGTAAGATATACTCCATTTCCATACGGTTCCCATTACTTCTTGGAAACTTACCAAACCTTCGACATGAATATTTAGTCTCAGTCCACCACTATTGTTAGGCACTTCACACGGTTCTACCACTCCTCCATAAAAAGAGGGGCGTACTCCTCTATAATCTTTCGCCCGCAATGGCCGAAAAAGCAATGATTTTCTCGAACGATCCACAGTTTTCTCAAATAGGATCACGACCAGTTCGGTACCGACAATTCAATGAAGACGTCTATGAATACACCCTTCTTCGTTCCACCACTACTCTCTTCACACGAGTGGGTGAAATGGTTAGTCACAGACATGAATGCTCTTGCTCCAAGGTCTTCCTAGTTATGCACGTTTTGTTTGGCTTTCCTTGCCATTACAAATATCTCCGACGGGTTTCCTACTCGAAGCCTCTACTACCCCAATCGCATTCCCTTAGAGAATGAGAATATCCAATCAATAGTCCGTTATGGACTTTGTATACCAACTCGATTTCTCCCACGACATATTGCAACAACTTGTTGTTCGCGAGAAAGACTAAATTTTCCTGCCCAGGAAGTAGTGCCTCCAATACTTTAAGGCGATTGTTACCGCAATGAATTCTAAATCAAGCATAGGATAATACTTCCCACAAAATTTAAGTTTGTGAGATGCATAAACAACGGGTCCATGCTCCAGTATTATTACTTCCCTCTCCTGGCAGAGACTTATTCCTTAAATCCACCCTCGAGCATAACCACATGGACTCGAGAGTGAAAGTCAGCTCATCCTTTAACTCCCCGGAAAGTTAGGTTACCAATGTAACACTTTAACTAAGAGAGGTCTCATCTCCTTCGGTCTAACCTTCAAAATCTCTGGAGATTCCATGCTTCTTGTTTCTAGGGACCTACTCCCTTTTAGAGTTAACCCACAACCTACTTGTGGTCAACTCCCTATACCCTTCCTAGATCAACGTCGCATGCCCTAAAGGCCTTACATCCTAATCATCCTAAGATCGATCTATATATAAATTTAATCTAAGTCGTATACGTATAATATTAAGTATATCCCTAGTGTCCCAGACCTTTCTCAACTCCCAACATTCACTCGGTTTCATGCATGGGACGTCTCGCTGAAGCGAAATCCATACAAGGAACTCTCCCGTTACACTACTACCTCGCATTGTCGGTCATCAAGATATAACGGTCTAAGACACATGATAGGGACCGAAAAAATTCTAAATCTTAACCCTATTAATAAGATTTTACTTCTATGTCTTACCATAACAAATAATTAAGGATTTCAACTAATCGGACATTTACTTTCTGTAAAGTCTTACAAATATTTATCCCATAACATATATACATCTTTTTAAATAGCCTTCTTATCAAGGCATAACCCAAAGTCTCAATTCGACTTCATATTTCGGTCTCCCTCACATCGATCAGAGGAGAGAACTATATTCAGTGCTTCTATCTCACACTTTAATAGCCCTTAATCACTCTTCTACGTGACTCTCAGCTAAACATTTTTAACCCAACTCTCATAAAACAAAATAAAATAAAATAAAAGAGGAAAGAATAGCCTCTCTCCACTCCCGACGTCGTTAAGTGTTCATGCGCGGAGTGTCTCACAAAGCGAAATCCAAACAAGAAACCCCTCTGACACATGCCTACTTAACTTGTTGTTCATGGAGAAAAGGCATAACAAACACAACAAAGCAAACAATTAATCAAACACTCATGCAAGATAACAAAAGTAATAAAAACCTCCTACTTACCTCAACCACCCTTATAAATTCTCAACCTGTATCCAGGAGAGATGTTAAAGGACATTTAGTTCCATCCTGAAACTAGAAATAGGATAACCTCGCAAATTTATTTGCTTGCTATCACCCCAATCAAACCAAAAGATCTTTACTCGTATAGTACACATCATACAAGTAGCACATAACGTACATAATACTTTAAAAATAAAATATATCATCACTCGCTTTATAACGAGAGAAGGAAAATATCAAACTTCCCTACCACGGAAGTCATATAATTACCCTATTTAGTAGCGTCGATACTACCACAAACTCAATATACACACCCGAATCTAGAGTAAACACAATACTATTAAATCTTATCCTAAGGAATAAACCACCTACTAATAAGGTGGAATCCCGCCAACATTCTTGCCAATCACTCGGGGTCAATACTAATGGTTCTCAGACACCGTATTCGAGCCTTATCCAAACCCATATTACTTCCATCAATGCCCCAACCAGGCACCTTATCATCTCCCTTATTCTCCGATCAACAAGATCAAAATGCGTGGTTCTACATTCCACATCATAGCCATTGTTTCGTCCCTAGCTGCCAAAAATTTGCCCACACAATCCCTTGTACTTTCTCAATAAAAGAGAACACGCTATCGACGTCCTCTTCCTTAGTTCAATGAAACCTCCCCGGGCGGATATCCACCAACGGGGTTCCATGAACACTGTTCCTTCAAAAGTGTTAGCGACACTTATCCTGGAGTCTATCATTCCACTGAAAGGTTCCTTCTTCCTTATACCTACCTTATTTTGGTGCACAACTTCCCTAACCGTACAACTCCTTATTCTCTGTTGGCCTCAGATCGAGCCTCGCGTGAATATTTGAGGATCTACCTTCTCCTCATTCCATTTATCCCAGAGAAACTTACTGTTAAAATCATCCACCGAGTTTCTCCATGGGCGAAACTTTCTGCGCCTACAAATATGGTGATTACGCTCCCACCATTTTAACACTTCTACTACGGGTGAAGGATTTTCATCCATCCTTTTCATCTGGGCACTTCTATACCCCTCTCTAGGCCAAAACTCCCGGACCTTACACTTCTACTGAATGAGGATGCATCTCCTCCATCTTACTTTAATACGTGGTCCTTATCATGGGCTCTTCTCAACTTCGATCCAACGTCGCTTGGAATCCCAAGCTTAGTACCACTCTTTACTTCTAGTGGTACACTGAAAACTATATCTACTGTAATTAGTAGTCGCGGTAGCAAGATAAGAAATGACATAAAAAGGAGCGACTTCCAAATCGGTCCTCATCCCCAACTACGGCTTACAGTTCCTAGTAATTCCATCTCGCGACGCCTTCACAACAACTTTCCCTGGTGCCCTTATTCAATTGACCTACAAATCTCACACGAAGGCAGAACATATTATATAGGTTCTACCTCATGATAGGAGAACGAAATCTCACAAGAGAAATCAACGATCTTAATCCCAAGGCTCTACGTCCAATCAAAAGTAATGCTGAAAGCGCAAAACATTCACACAGACCCCTAAGGAATCTAGAACCTGATGCTTTGATACCATCCGTGACAACCTATGATTCGAAACAAGGGATGGCCAACCCGATACTCCAATATAACAGGAATCATGGATGGAATCATTCTCAGCATCACAACAATATACAAAGTATACAGGATAACCACTCCATATCTTAGAAAAATGGGTTGCCAAAAATTTTGTTTTACAGAAAAGAAAAGAATTTAAATAACCCAATTTAAAAAGAAAGTGGAAAACCCCGGATCTATAATATTACATACACATCAAATAATACAGTAAATGACCGAATATGCTGTCGGTCAACAGACTCATACAATAATACTAAACAAGTTTAATAAATTACAATATACATTACATTAGACAATTACAAAATCTTGGGCCGCACGCCCGAGTAAAAGACCTGACCATAACTAGAATACAAGAAAGCAAATGTCTATACCAAGTATCTCGTAATATCCGCAAAGTATCACGGCTCTCCAAGGACATCGGAATAGGAAGGTCAGATCACGCGTCCTTGCGGCGGGCACCTGAGCGGATACAAGATGCATGTACAACAAGAAATATGAATGGGTTAGGGCCCGGTTCTATATACTTACCAGATGAATAAAGAGTATGACAATTATGAATGGTAAATTATGGCTATAAAAGAATAAGAATCTACCTACACAATTTAAAGCGTAATCTAAGACATTTATAAATAATCATGAATCTAATTCAATTAAACAAGAGAATAAGAATGATTAAAATATATTTGAAAGCTTTCCTCAAAAACATTAATCATTTTATAGTTCCATTCCTTAACAGGAAAATATAATGAAAATTTTAAGCTCTTTATGTCTTTTATCTCAATCATATGCTCTTTATGGCATCCCATTCCTTATCAGGAATATCATCATTAACAAATGCTCTTTGTGGCATTTCATTGTGCTCTTTATGGCACTTCATTATGCTCTTTATGGCATATCTCAATACATCAAGTCCCACTTGATTATGAATTGTTATATTTTTATGCATATAACGATTCTAAGACCGCCCCTCCGAGTTTTCCCACTGGGAGCACCCCTAAATGACCATCATCTTCCAGGGGCCTATCAAACAAGGCAGCCTGGGCACCTATAGCGCAAGATGTTGGGAAGCGTCCATATGCCTGCGGGAGAGTCAAGACCACACCCAGAATCTCCTCACCAGCGCAAAAAACATAACATATCGTTCATATGGCCTAGGACTATATCCACCCTGCATTCACTAGACAGGGGGCTTCACCTCGTGTGCGAACTTCCCTTATGATGGCATTTAGAGATGTGTGTTTAAGTTAATTATTATTTACCAAATTCATTATGAAGTAAATTAGCATTTACGATAATTATTACCATTTCCATTTCATTTTCATTCACCGTTATTCATATGTATGTTTCATTTTTATCCGAAACCATAATCATTTATCTTTTTGTAAGTAATTCACCTTTTTATCCGGAGCCATACGATAATTTATATCGTCATTATAACCTCAAAGAATAAGTGAACTCCCAATTTAATTCACCCAACACCCTTTTGTGGTGTTATACTATTAACCATCAAGGCCAACATAGCTCAATTGAGCTTCTAAAGTCTCCCAAACATACTACTACAACTCATAGTTTCATAATAATCACTAGAAGAAAAGAATGCCCTAACATCAATTGGCATATCCCCGGAAAATTCCCCACATAACGCATTTTTAATCTAGGACAGTTACCCAACTCAACTAGGACTCTAAGTTTACTTCATACAAGTTGGTCCCTAAATCCTAAGCCTAAAGAAAAAGGATTGCAATTGAGTTATAAAACTAACTCAAAAACAGCAGGAAAACGAATCGATTTTCCAAGGGCCGAATAGATTCGCCCTAGCGAATCGGTTCGGACAAAAAGCGAATCGTTTCGGACAAGGAAACCTGGGACTCTGTAACCTACCGAATCGATTCGGCCTGTCCGAATCGATTCGTTCCAAACAGACCTGTAAGCTGACCCTTTAGCGAATCGATTCTCCCTAGGGCCGAATGGATTTGCCTCTGCGAATTTGCCAAGAATGGCTTTAAGGGTTATGAACCCTAATTTTTCCAGATCTCAAATCTCTTCCATTTTACACACATCCAACATTATTAATCTACCCCAAATCATCCTACATGATTATTAACCATTATTATCCACAATTTTATCAACTTAAATCATAATCAAGGCCTAAATACCATAAATTCTATTTTTAACCCATAAATGCTAATACACAACTATCACATAAATTATTCATCTTAAACCATATATGAGCAACTAGAAAACTCGCCTTAAGGTTGAAATCTCAGATTTCTTTGTGGTAGATGAAATCCCAAGCTTCAATTTTCTTTTCTTTCTCCTATTTTCTCCCAAGCTCTCTTCCTCTCTCTATCTCTGAATGTTAAATAAATGCACTTAAGAGAGAATAAAAGAAAGGCAAGACATAAATCGTGCCTTTAGTTCACAATTCCCAACTTAAGTGGTTAATACCACATTAAAATGACTCCCAAATACGCATTTAAGTTAAAACCAATTAAAAGTTCCCGGAACCTAAAAAAACAATATGTCACTTATTTTGATTGTCTCACGCCTTCCGGGACTAACTACACCCTCTAAATTGGCATCCGACAATTTTATGAATTATTTCAAGTTCCGGTGTCATTTAAACCATAATGTCATTTAAAACACGTTACACTATAAAACATGCAACCTGATGATATTTACTTTCACATATAGTAAATATGCATCAATCTAGTAAATATTAACTTTCAACTCCTAAAATTAATATTTACTCCAGTTCCAACATTTTATATAATTACCTTATGTGGTAAATTAATATAAAATTAGCCACCTAAAAGCGAGGGTTGTTACAAGTGCATACCACAAACTAATTTTAGATTCTCCCATATCACATAGACTCATCCTTTGAGGACCGCCAATGTGAATAATGAATCCAAAATTATCCTTAAGGAAACTTGTACCAACTACCACAATAATTAGCTTTCCTCGTTGGAGGACCTACTTATTATTGAAAGTCTACAGATCGTTGATAGAGACTGCGAGATTTTCTCTTGGAAAATTCCTTCTCCCACTTAGTAATTTAAAAAACTTTGTGAGGGTTATAAAAAAATGTGTCCAATTTTTTAATTAATTTGGAAAGGCTAGGACATCTGATATATTTTAAAAAATACCTGGATACCCCTACTTTAATATATCAAGCAAATGTGTGATAAATAAAATTTTCAAATATCCCTGATCATTATTAAAAAAGAATGGATACTCAATTTTTGCTTTCTAACCACACATATTAATGTCCACAATTCAAAATAATTATGAATTATTCAAATTAGCATCTACATAATCTAAGTCCACTTTATATTCCACGTTGTTCATAATTTTTAAGGGAATCGTTAATAGATATAAACATTCCAATAATTAAAACATGAATAATAAAAATATATATCAAAATATATAATGAAAATCAAGATAAATAAGGTTTTCCAGTTATTATGGTCAAGATGCAACTTTGTTGTAGATATAAATCTTCAACAGTCCTCCTTAAACCCAAACACTTCATGTTGCCATTATACCCGAATGGCACGGGGTTCCACCTGCCTGTTCAAATGGAGGGGTCAATGGAGGCCGTCCTCGAGGGGGCATAGGGAAGGCACCCATTAGGCAGGAGCGAGGGGATTTTCCCTTAAAATCATGCACTATTTTGCAATGTCGAAACTGATTTATGTGATAAAAATAGCCTTCGACTATCGATCGGGTTTTGTATCCTCCATTGAAAATCACAATCAAATCAGTAAAACTTTACATATGTCTTATGCCTCCATGGATGAGTTCATATTCTACATCAATATTACATTCATCCAGCGTAATAAAAAAATAACCACGAATAAACCATCGTGGGATCCAAACACATAAAACATAAACATAAATACAAATACGTGGACAAATTAGCAGGATTAGATTGTTGAAAAATAAAAATTAGCACATATCTATATTCTACCCAACATCCATACACATATATGATTATTTTAACTGGACAACATTGTTGAGTTCAATATATACACAATATCAACAAGGCCCTGATACTAATTATTGGAGCGACAAGTCCAGGGTCTATTGAATATGCATATAAATCAAACTACAAAAAAAATCATATACGTAAAACCCTATAAGGAAGAATCAGTGTTTACCTTTGAGATCTCTCTGGAGTAATCTCGTCTCAGCACGAACAATATGCGATGATAATTGATCTATAATGCAAGCTCGCTGCACCTCACAATCTTCTACCATATTTTTTTTATATGAATGATCGCGAGCAGAGTGTGGACTCTTCCTTCGTGACAACCTTTTCTTCTTACTTTTTCACACTTTCCACTCTGTTTCCCACAAATTCGAATTAGGATTTTTGAGTCTCATAGAGTGACGACTGACTTAAGGAAAAAGGAGCCTTAGGTGCATATATATATAGGCTACGGTAGGGACCTTAAGGAGAGATAAGGACGTGGCTCTTAATGGCCCTGTGAAAACCTACATAATTATAATCCAACCCTGATTATAATTCGAGTCCATCAATTATAATTAATACCACTACATAATTGTAATTGCAACTCCACTCCCTAACTCAAAATTATATTTCGAGCTCCTTATTATTAATTACTTAATTCTTCCCACTTTAAGGTTACAGATACCCATTAATAAAATAAATTATTGATAATTTATTTGATTAACTTCTTTATGTCTTTGAGCGGTCCAACTTAACTTATTTGTAGTGCCGAATTAACATAATCCACCTGTAGGATTTAACACATACAAAACTTATAACCATCTCAAGGGGGTATCACCAGTTTCTATACTGAGACGGGGATTCCATCCATAAAAGACTTTTATCATACCTTAATCACCATTACCCAATCTATCGTAATTATTGATCCAATAATGAATCTCAATCGATAGGTCAAAGTAATAAATAACTAGTGCATGTGTCCATCAATCACATCCGAGCCTTAAGTAAATCTAATAACCATGAGGTGTTCATTGTCTTATAAAATCGACATAAAGAAAAAAACCTCAAAGTGGTCCCGTATAATACACACAAAGTGTACTAGCATAATTAGTTGAGACTATATCGTTTCTCATAATCAAGATAGAACTACTTAAATATTGTGCTACAACCTTACTGATAGTATGTCTGGTTCCATCTAAGATTGTGATTGATAAAACTTATATTCCACAAGAACTGTTAATCTTATCCTCTGTGTGTAAGCTATACTCTACACACTAGAATACCTACCGAGCAAAATAAAAGATAGTCGTACTAGATCTCATTTGAACGGTTTCTAACGGTACTTCGAACAATATTCCAGAGCTGAGCCAAAATGCAACACTTCAAATCTCATTTGAACGAGGGAACCTCGTTTTAATGGCCTGGGGTAATTTATTCGAACGACATATGTTGTCGTTTTAACGACCTCGCGAAAATTTAAAAAATATTTTAAAATATTTTGAAAACCTTTAAAAGCAACACTTTTGAAAATGTCCCTGAATATTTTAAGCTTTACCGAACCACCTCACAACACTTCTCGTGTAAGGTTGTGACAAACAATCTCCAATCTTTGTAAATGTCACCAACGATTCTTCTCTTCGAAGACTTGGGAATGGTCAAGAAGGTGTAATGGGGTGTAATGGGATAAGCCAAATAAAAATAAAATGAGTAATTATAATTTTTTTCTCTTACAGGCATTGTCAAAGTAAGTCCCTAAAAGCATGCCAAAAATATGTTTGGGTGGTTACTGTTTTAGCATTGCCTAGAGCCTGTACCGAGACTTTTCGAAGAACTTTTTTTTTATAATCGAAAGATAAATAAGGACACTTTCTATCGTTAAATGTCTCAATCAAGAGAACTTTTAATTTAAATTGACAATAAAAAATAAAAAAGTCAACCCCTATGGGAGAAGAATGGAGTATTTAAGTAGATTACTAATAAAACTAATAAAAAATAAAAACTTCGAAAATAAAAAAATAATTTTTTTTAATAAATCAAGTAAATTAAATTGAATTAAAAATTTGTACAAAGAATACGAGTAAAGAATAGAAGTAAATTTAAGTTGATTAAAATCAATTTTGCAAGTACAATATATATGAACTAAAAGAGAGTAAAGTGAACTTAAGGCCTATTTGATAGTAGACTTTTGCCCTAGCAAAGCTCCAATTCTTATGTACTTTCCAACTTTTGTACCATTTGATAGTTAAAATATGCCCTAGAATTTAATGGACAAAGAGGAGTCACGTGAACCTCTTTGCCTCATAATTGGGAGATTGGTTTCTCTCCCCCCCTCCGCCACCCATTATTTGTGGTGACCGAGGTGAAGACAAGTTGATATTTATCTTCTACAAATTGATACTTTCAGCACGAAATAAGGTCACAGAGGTATGTTGCTCCATTTTTTGTCCATTCAAGAATGCTAAAAAATGAAATACATCCTTGTTTTATCTTTCTGAAATCCATCGTTGTCCATTTCTGAAATGAAATCCATTTTTTTTATCTTTCTTATGGATAAAGGAATATGGGTATGGTGACCACTTAGAATTCAAACCATGAATTTACCAAGTAATATGGGTATTGTATCTTGAACTCGGTTATTTGATAGCTGATTTGGGTAAGAAGCATTATATTATTTATTAGAAATGATATTTGTTACTGAATAAATGATTTGTATAACTGTTGCCTTTTTGAATAACTGCAATTTGTATGTAACTGGTATAGCTACAATATTTGGTACTGAATAAATTGTTTGCATTTTGAATAATTGCCGCAACATTGGTGCATAAATGGTCTGAATTCAATATTTGGTACTGAATATATTGCTACATAATTGAAATAGTAGGTGTATTCTAATAGACAAATTGTGTCTATCAAACACAAAAACATGGAAAATATAGGATTTGCCAGCATGCAAAATTAACCTATCAAACAACAAAAAATTATATTTTTCAGGTCAAAATTTGCATGGGCAAAATTTGCCATAACAATACTTTCCATGCCACATATTTTCACACTTTTCTATCAAACACGCCCTTAAACTAAAAGAGAGTAAAAGCAATTAAAATTGTGGATTTAAACTAAAACAATAAAATTGAATCGCAAAAAATTGAAGTACAAGTGCTCCAAAGTAAACAAAGAGAAGAAAAACTACCTAACCATCAAAGATGAAGGCTTCAAAGGTGTTCTAACTAAGTAAAAAAATAAGATAAAATAAAAGAAAAGTAAAATAATATTCAAAGATAAAAATAAAATTTAAAATGACGGTTTGGTAATGTTTTATCCGCCTTTACAAATACGTGTTTAATCTTCTGTTTATAGATGTTTGTTGTAACTTCTTTAAAACTCCCAACTTTTTGTTTGAAACAAAACTAACCTAAAACCACTTAGATAATTATTATAGACATCCCAAATTCTTATTCTATAAAAAATAGATTTCTGGCTCCCTTGCAGGTTGCAGCTAAACCTTCTCCAATACTCCACCCAACCGCCCTAAAGGGTCGAATTATTTAGTTCCACCCAAGAACAACCGCCCTTTCGCCAAACGCTCAAAAGCACAAGGTACGCCATTGAGTTTCTTTTCCACACCTTATAACATCCCAATCAGGAAGATCCGCACCGACCCGGCATTCACTGGACCCTCCAAAGCACAGATTAAGATTATGCCGTTTATCCACTTTTGCACGATCCAAGATCCTTATGATGAATCCTCAATATCTGCTTACAAACCCCTAAGAAGGACAAGAACCTTTCGAGTCCCAATCAACAACGCCACTCATGGTCCAGAACTATCCAAACTCACTATGATTTGTTTGGCAAAACTGGTATCATGGTTTGACATAGTCTATGTCGTACGACACCGCTTTAAATCTTTTTTGGTGCCTCACCAAGCTATCACTTCTCATTTAATGCAGACTATACAACAATATTTATGGGAAAATACTGCATAAGACTTAACTTGCATGCTTTCAAACACTTGAACCAATCATCAAACCTCCGTTTGATTGATCAAACAAACCCCTTGTCATCTTCCCTTGCATCTCACAAGCAAGACAGCGTCCTTAAATCCTCTTAGGCATATGCATTTTTCATTTTACTAAGATAAAGTCTTGCGTAAATCATTAAGAGTTCATACGAAGAAATGAAGCGGACGCGGAAGAGGAAGCTCTTTCCGATTGCACCCAATAACTAGACTCTCTGACATCAACGAATAATCGCTTATAATGAAGGTAACTACTACAGCGACATTTTCCCTATGCTTCCTCCCTTGCTAAATCTAAAGGATGAATGTGTTAGTGCTTGCATACTTTAGCTTTTGTACTTTATGATATATTCACATGCTAAATGTATGCTTGTTTAATCATTTTCTAGTCTATGCTCCATGCTTATCACATGCTAGAATTATGAGTTTTGTTTATCTTTTGTATTATATTTCCTTCATTTTGTTTGCATTAAATGAAAATTACAAAAAGATTTTTGTTTATCATTTGGATTTTATCTCTTTGTAATTTAAGCTTAATGAAAAATTCAAATGATTTTTGTTTGTCTTTTGAGTATATATTTTTATTTTTGGTTAAAAATTTCAAAAACTCAAAAAGATTTTATTTTGTGTGTATTTTATTTTGACACACTTTATGAGGCATACACTTGTGTTTGAATCCCATCTTTTACGCTCTCATGTGGCTAGAACTTTTGGTTTAGATTGTCAATCCTTATGATGTTCTTTACCATGCCTACATGGAGTAGTTGGATTTTGTATTGATCTAACGGATTCTATTTTTATATGCCTCTATTCACACATGCACGAGCTCTTTTGAAATTGTAACTTCAAATGTATATTTGAGCTATGTGAGGTGTTCTCCTTCCAATCTTGTCATCTACATATATGTGACTCAGGAGGACCAGTGCATGTCAAAATTCGTTGCACGTGAGATTTGTGTGAAGAATGAAAACATGATAAATATAAATGTGCATGGGTAAGGGCTCCGAAAGGTCTAAGTGAACCTTTGCGATTGTAAGCTAGCGTTTTGAATAGACCTAAAAGAAATACGTGGTTCAAAGGCCTAAAAACAAAAAAATATGGTATTAAAATAAAAAAAAAACAAATTGCCAAGGCCTATGTTTAATTGATATATTCATTCAAAATTAACATAAATGCTTATTGAGGGAGATTGGATGATATATCAATGGTTTGCACAATGTCCGTTTATCCTAGTTGCGTATCTCATGTCATGACTCTATTGGTTTGTAGAATCATCAATATGCTAGGCTTGTATGCATTGTGTATGTTTGTTCATTGATGTTCAATTTATGTTGTCACATGAGGTTATATTCAAATGCGATGAAGTTTGCAATGAATGGAGAACTCCGTGAACATATTTTAAGTGATTGGGTCTAAATTTAATCGTTACTAGTTCACACCCCAACACTTTCGTTTCCATATGACACATTTTTGCCATACAAGTGTGAAAGACTCCTATTATATTTTGTGTGTGTCATTTGTGTGTTTATATCTATATATATGTGCGTGTTTATTCTTGATATATTTCTAGTACATATATATATATATATATATATATATATATATATATATATATATATATATATATATATATATATATATATATATATATATATATATGATATTTTGGTTTGCTTTCTAGTCCTTCTATGCTTATACTTTCGTTTTGGTATCTATCTTGGATTAGTTATGCTTTTGTGGCCCATATGCTTTCATGTCTTATCACTTTAAGCTTCAAGATGCTTTTATATTTGTTCTTTATCCTTTGCCTATTCCTGAACAAAAAGGGGGAGAATGTGATAGGGGGAGAAATGTGGTATCTTATCCTATTATAATCTTATCTATGTTTAGGAGATTTAACTTAGGGGGAGTAGCTAACTTCTTGAGTTGATCATTTTGATAAAAGGGGAGAATTAATTTTGGGGGAGTATTTATTTTCATTGCTTTAAATAATTTGATATTCCCTATGCATTTGATGACTTTGCTTAAGTGTGCAGCTTTTAAAGCGGCATCTTTCAATGGCAAATTCTTTTAAAGAGGCATCTTTTAATGGCAAAGCGTTTGATCCTTGGGTTGAGTCAAGTTTGGGTGGGTTATGTTTTGAGTTTAGTGAGCTTGATGGCCCTTTAGGATTTTTGTTTGGTTTTTATTCCGGAATAGCCAAAGGGGGAGATTTGTAAGGATACAAATTTCCAATTGAGTCCATATATAGTTTTGGCTCAATTCCGGACAAAAATATTTATTCATAGGATTGTATTTAATTGTAATATTCTCAAGCCTATGAAAAGTCTGTTGAAGACGTAGAAGCAAAGAGTATAAAGCTTCATCATCATGCCGGTTTCGTGCCTCGTTTATACGTCATCAACCATAGTTCCATGCTCCCAAGGTATGAATGCAATTATATATATATATATATATATATAGGAGCTTGGAACTTGTTAATTGGGAGTTAAGTTTAATTAAAACTGTGTTTTATTTTCAGAAAGAATTAATTAAAACTTTAAAATAAGTTTATAAAGTTTTCTGGGCTAAAATCCAATATTCCAAAGTTTCTGAAAGCTCGTTCAATATATCGTTCGAACGAGATTGTCGTTCGAACCAGATGTCGTTCGAACGAGATTGCCAACGACTTCCCATTAAGGCATACTGGAACTTCATTCGAAATGTCGTTCGAACGAGATTGTTGTTCTAACGAGATTTCCAACGAGTTTCTAACGAGTTCATACTGGAACTTTGTTAGAAGAACGAAATGTCGTTCGAACGAGATGCCAGGCGTGAACAGCTTTTGGCAGGTTTAAGCAGTTTTTCACCCACTTCCCCACTTGTTTCTTAACCAACTTTTCACAGCATAACTATGTGCGGGAATCACTTTTAATTACACATCTTTTTCATATCCTACTAACTCCAAGATAGTGTTTTGAGAGAAAAATCAAAGAGGGAAAAAGATCATCTTTTGAGTGAGTTTTTATCAAAGAGAAGAAATATACACCACTCTAGTTTAAGTTTTTATCAAAGAGAAAAATATACACCACTCTAGTTTACACCCAAATTAGTTTCTTTCAAGTTCCCATATTCATATATCTTTCTTGGAGTTTGGCATCGGGTTCATCTCTTCCGTTCAAAGAGAAGTTTTGGGTTTTCTTCTACATCCCATAAAGAAAGAAGAAGAGGTTGTTGCAACATTACCCACTTGGAGAAAGGCTCCTTGCTCGGGTGACGGTGACCATATAAAGTTCGATCGTTGGATTCCGAGACCGCGGTGGAGCTCCAAGGTTATCCACTAGGAAGAGGTATCTACAAGAAGAAGCATCGGGGCTCGAGAGGGATCGAGTCGTGTGTTGTAAGCCTTTCTGTCTTGTATTTGTAAATTTCGTACTTAGTGAATTTGTGGCTAGGGCCGTCCGAGGTTGTTTCCCGTTGTGGGTTTTTCCTCGTACATTGCGGCGTAGTGGATTGATTGCTTATTTTATCTTTTGCAAAATCACCTAGAACACATGCTTAGTTAAAATGATAAAAATTGGTTTAATTTAATCTCTACGTGTTTAATTTGGGTAATGTGTAGTTAACTTGGTTTAAGTGAAAATGATTTTAATGCGTTAATTTAATTTCACTCGGTTTAATTTTAATTTGTTTAAGAAAATTAAATTTGGTAATTCGTTTGTTTATGAACCATCAGACTTCTTTACGCTTCCGCATCTTGAAATATATATAAAAGGAAATAATATTTTAATTGAGAAAATTAAAATCGGGGGCCGAACCGGCACCTTACAACCGGAGATCCCAAGATCTAGGTTCAATGGGAAAATTGAACTACCTTGTATTCAGTAAGCACTGGAGGATATTTAATCCTATCCATTTCGAAGATGAGACAGTTCGGTTTTAATGACATCCATATCTTAGTATGTCTAAGTGTGGTATTGCAAGATACTCTTTATGGAAGTCATATATGTGAGTAAGAAGGGGGCCACTTCTATGAGAATAATGAAAGGAAAATTCTCTAAAATAGTCACAGAACCAAGTGGTGTTCATGGCCAAAATGAACACAAACGTGAGAACCAACCGTGTTGAAGAATTATTGTGTGACTACTGTTGTCTAAATTTATAAAAACGATTGACAGTTCAAAGACCCTAAGTCTACTTATTAATCAAGTAAATTTGATGGTATATCACTAAGGAAAGTTCAAGGCCACTAGGCTACTTCTCCAGATGCAATAAATCTTCTATTTTACTCAACCTGTTTTATAGTAATATATCATTCATGTGGGGGCTTGTTGGAAAATTGGACTTAAGGCTTGGACTTAAAAGCTGTCCATATTTTTTGGACAGAATTTTGAGCAACTTTAAGCTCAAATTTAGGCAGGATCCACACTACGATAATTGTGGGACCATATACGAACGCGTTCTCCTTCGTAAGGAGATTAACGTAATATATTCACATATCCAATTTCATTAAGATATGAATGATAAATATTGATATGACAAATATAGTACCCTGTCGCGGGAGGAGTACAATGGACGTGCTGAAGACTTTACCGCGAACTTACTTATTATATGCCTCACTGGCCTACTGTCGCAGCCTCTCACACACAGGGCGCGACCTTACTTGCTTTAGGGCTCAGCCCCTACTTTCTATGGGGTGCGACTCTTACTTGCTCTAGGGGCACGACCCCAGTCTGATCATATTAGCTGGCCGTAACCCCATTCCATCCAAAGTAGCAATACAAGATCTACACCTATAAATAGAGGTCCACACCTCGAGATTAGGGAAAGATTCATTTCCTCATTTGAAATTTGGGTCCGTTACTAGTGCCAATACGCAGACCAGAGATCATAATGCTCCTCAGACCACTCGGTCCAGCTTAGGGGCTTCTCTCTAGCATCGCAGTCATCTCTCCGGCACACCGAAATCCTCATAAACATGTATTCTCTTCTATTCTCATGCTTGTACGCCTCTTTAGGCCAAATTACTATGTACCAAACAACATATATAATGGGAGTGTGGAACCAAAGTGGACGTAGGCTCATTTTTATAGCCGAACCACTCTATATCCTGTCTTTTATCTCTCTTTACTTTATCTATTTGCTTACTATGCACTTTATACTTGATTTTTCGGTATAAGAATGACAAGTGGACGATTTCTCGTATTATCAATTTGGCACCGTTTGTGGAAAATGAGGTATTTCAATCTTGTTTCTATATGTTTTAAGTTCTTAAACACCTTATTTTATTCATGGGATACTTTGGATCATCATCTCATGAGTAAATGTTGGTTATTGAGCTCCATTTTATATTTACACCCATAAATGGGTATTTCATATATTCAGATCTGCTCTTGGGTCTCCATTTTATGACCTTAGATATATTTTACATACCTCCATGATATCATTTCATCTTGAAAATGCTGAAAAGCATGATGGGCTTTAGCCCCGTAAAGGTGAGTGATTAGGGAAGAATTATATTTACTCCATTTTTTCTGTTCTTTACCTATGATTTGGGGTTTTTCATTAAAATTATGCCGTTTTGTTCACCCTGAGGGTATTTGCTTATGGATAGACCCTAGTAGGTATGCTCTCCATGTGTTTTGAGAGAAAACTCAATTTATGGGTTTCAATCTTGGGATTGTTCCCTTCACTGCCTAGTGTGGGATGCGGCGTGGCAGTTCAACTGCCTTACTTGTGGGGGCCTCTACTAGTGCAGTTACATTACATCATCTTCAAATCAATGGGGAATGGACTCAGATGGTCTCCAACTCAAATCTTGGTGAAAATAATTCCAAGGCCATGGTAGTGCACCTATGGGCTTCAATGGTCGTGGCCTCAACAGTAATATTATGCAGCAGTGCAAGTGCTGCATCCCAACTTCATACTTGGTTAATCTAGTATTTCTGTGATTACTCACTTCTGTTAGTTTTGTATCAGATTATATATATTTTTAAAGACTAACAAAGCAGAAAATGGAAGGAGACTCCAACCAGAACACAGAAGTCAAAGATGAGATTGTGTAATTGTATAATCACCTCAACCATCTCTATGACAGTTATGCTTCACTCCAAACCCAAGTCAACTATTTGACTCAAGGGGTCCTCATGCTTGAGGCCACAGCCTCATTCAGTGTGTGTACGGAACCCAGGATCATTACTGTCGCAGTCCTTGAAGTTTCAGCCGCTAAAGAAGCCAACAAGCGCCAAAAAAGGAAATCAGAGAAGGTAGAGGGGAGCTCTAAGGCCTACACCCCATTGGCCTTCCAAATTGAGGACATCTTGGAATTCATAAAGGAGGATAAGCTGCTGAGATGGACAGAGAAGTTGAGGGCTCCACCCCCCAAAAGGGAGAAAGCCAGGTGGTGCAAATTCCACCAGGATCACGGCCAAGACACTGAGCAATGCTATGCTCTCAAGGATGAAATTAAGAGGCTCATAAGGCAGAGGATGCTGTAGCGTTTCCTTAAGAATGCCTAAGGGATGCAACCTAGTCTAACAGGCCATATTCTTCTTTTTATCCCTATATTTATGTTTCATCTATTTCTATTCTTAATGAAAACTCTTTCTAAGTGGTTCCATTTTAACTTTATAAAGTTTTGAATTTATGAATAGATATATGAAATCAAGTTCACTTTATAGTGCCATATTTTGATTTCTCGATTCCATTAAATGATATCTTATAAAAGACTATTTGTCTTAAATAGATTCTGAATCGAGACGATATATTATATCGGGAATGATAATATCTAAATGGGACCACAATGCCTGACTACATGATAGCAAGTGATAATTGAAAATGGCGAAAGAAACTATTAAGAGCGGAAGGAAAATTAGCTTATAATGCCACGTATGGAGACTATATCTCAGTGTACAATGATTACATTATTGAAAGCATTTATCAGAAAGCGCTATTAGCCACGAGGTCTTACAATGCCCATTCTTAGCTTTCGGGATGCGTCATTAGCTGCAAGGACTTCTAATGCCCGTTCTTCGCTTTCAGGATGCGTCATTAGCCCAAGGAGGTTACTCCCCTAGCAAGCATCATTAACTTCGTGGATAGAGACTAAACATGATTTACTTGGTGATCTCATCTTAGCTTGGGGAAGCTTCATAATACCTAGCCCGGGAAGGCCTGATAATAACCCATAGGGGCCGAAGACTTAATTATCTACGGATAATCCTATATTTGAAGGGTTCGAAGACTTAATTCTCTACGGATAATCCTATTATAGCTTGGGAAGTCATTATATATATATATATTCAAAGATAGATTTGGGAAGCTTTATAATACCTATCCCCGGGGGTGGGGGGGCTGGAAATAGCCCAATCGACTAAAGGAATTTATGTAACCCAATTAAAGTGACTAAAGGAAAGTTATGAAAGGCAGTTAAAGTGACTAAAAGAGGCAGTGACACTGACATCACGAAGATACAGAAGGCTGGCCCCAGCCCAACATGCTCTCAACAATTTTTTGCAAAGGCTTGAAAGGGGCCACAACCCTATTAAGATGATTGAGGCCATCAAAGAGTCCATTCATCTAGAGGGGATGCAATGAAGACCTCGCAAGTGTTGAAAAAATTAGAGAAGTTAAGACACAGCTCCAAGGCCATATTACATTGGCACCGCGGCTTGGGGGATCATGCCACTATAAAGAGAAATTTGGAAGCCTAAAAGGCAAGATACAAGTGAAAGGTGCAAATGTTCACTTTTAATAACATGGATGTGTGGCTGCAAACAACTAAAATTCTCATTTTAGTTCAAAGGAATTATTAGAATGCTACAACCCTTTTCAAGAAATAGCATGGATCCACTTACAATAAATTTGATTAAAAGAAGAGACTGCAACCACCATTAAACATTCAACATTTCAACAATATTCAATAGCTGCAGCTATATATCAACAGTGAAGATAACTACGAATAAAGGCAGCTTCATGGGCTGCTGCCTAACCTCAAGGTTGCAAACTTATTTTTATGGAACCAATATACAAGAATACAAGTGGAAAGTCTAAAGTGAAGAAAACAGGCCGCAACCTATGCGAAGAAACCATTTAGTCTATTAGTCCTACAAGTTCATTCAATCAAGAAAACAAGCATTTATGTAAGTTTTAAAGCAATGGAAGTATAAAGCACGCATGTAAAGAATAGAAAACATTGATTTTCAAAAAGGGTAGAAACCTTGATAATAAGATTTGTAGAAGTTTTAAAGGGAAGCAACCCTACATATCAAAAGGTGGATCAAAGGCTAGAACTTCAGCAAAAAATTCAAATGTGCAAGTGATACAATTAAAAGCTAAAACCCGTGGGATGAACAAAAGTTAAGTTATAGAGGGACGCAGTCCCAATGTTCAAAAACTTAGAAATGAAGTTTGACTAAGAAGCTACATCATCTTCTTCATTTCCCTCTTATTCATTCGTAGCTGTCTCAGTCTCTTGGTCTTCTGTCGCGACCTTAGCTTCAGCCCTAATCCTGGATCTCTCTTCTGCCTTAGCCTTCATCTCAGCTACGCACTGTAGATGCTCAGCATCACCAAGGCCCCAGGAAAGAACTATTTCTTTAGAGTCGGGGAAGTTTTTTTATAACTCTGTGCCTAACCCCTTGGTAGCCGTGGAGGTAGTATTTATTGTTGATCAGGTAGAAGTCTTTGGATCCTTTAAATGACTCCACATTGTTGTCAATTGACAATTAAAGGGCCGCGGCATGGTCCTCGACATCAATAGCTGCCTTGGGCTCCAATTCCTTGTACTTCTGAAGTAGTTCAAGATTGTTGTTTGCAAACCCCCCAACCTTAGCATCCTCTACAACTTGAGATTGGGCGTCCTTGGGGGACTCCGTAACCTGCTTGAAATTTTCCTCGGCTCCATTCTTGGCTTCTTTCGCAGCCTTAATATGCTTATCCGCTCCCATCTTATAAGCCTCAAGTGACGCGACAGAGGACTACTTCCCAACCTGAAATAAAGCAGTCCTGACATTCTCCAAGTTAGTGGAGTGCACTCTCTACGCGGCCTCCTTCAGTTTATAGAGGGCCTCGTACTTCCTATTTTGGGAGACCACAACATCCACGACCCGCAAATAGAGTTGATGTTAGAAGCAAAATATGAAATGTGAAATTGAACCTGAGAAGGTACTTGCACTTACCCTCAACAGACTATGGAGACCATAATCCTCCAAGTCATCGTGGTCTTTATGTAACACCCTCTATTTTTATTGATTAATATAATTAAATAATTAGAATATTCAAGGAAAATAAATTTTTGTATTTAATAATTTTTATTGGCTAAATATATTGGTCATGATTTTAGAAGAATAGAACTTCAAGCGGAATTGAAATCGGATTTAAAATGGATTTTTAGTGGAATTTCTAATATTTTACCTTATAGGCATTTTGTGGGGAAACTATCAGATTTTTTGTAGGGTCAATCGATCGACTATTTTGATAGATTGATTGACCATGCCTAGTTTTACGCGATTCAGTCAGATTTTAATAGAATTTGTGTAGGATTAGGTCTCCTAATCACTATAAAACCTTTTTAATATATTCCGTAAGGGGACTTCTCATAATCACTTTTTCTCAAGTTGATCACCAGAGAACACTTTCAAATATTTTTCCTCTCACTCATAATCATCAACCTCTAACAAAATCAAGTTTTTGTCACAAGTTTTGGGAGGCTTAATTGGGTCTTAATCAAGATTGATTCAAGAACACTTCTTTGCTAATTTTTCGAGAGGAATCCAGATTTCTAATCAGATTTTCAACATGTTATTTACAGGTTTTATTTAATCAGATTTTCAAATTTTCATCACGATATTTACAGATTTTCAACACGATATTTACCATATTTATAGGTTTCAACACGATAATCAGATTTCTAATTAGACTTTCGTTTCCAGTCGTATTTAATTATGAGACTTCATTGGAGTTTTATTGGGCCATTCGGTTCCAAAGTTTTTTAGAGGATTTATGTTTAATTATTCAGATCTTTATTATTAAAGTTTTATTTAATCATTTTTGGAGATTGGTTTTATTCGGAGTTAGCATGTGATGGATCTTTTATCTCTTAGTTGTTTATAATCATTTGAGATTGATTCAATTATTTATCTTATGGACGCATTTATTTATGTCTCATATTTGTCTCATGCTAAGAATGGTATTTATTTAGTTCATGCCCGGCATAGTTCGGCGGCAGTGGCTGACCACCCCGTCTGTCGGATTTTGCGGGGTGTGACACTTTATCCATAAGGCGATCAAGGTCCACGGCATCTGGGACCCTCTTCATTCTGCGGACGGTCCTCGCAGTTGTGTCCCAAGAAGTTTCAGGGTTGGGTTGCCTAAGCTGTGGCCGCAGATGACCATTAAGACCAACACTGACACAACATTGAGGAGGTTCCATGTTGGCATTTATAGCCACTATTATTGAAGGTTGTGAATTGGTATGGATTGGAGAAGTGCAGCGAAAGTCGAGTTGTTCAAAGGTTGACATTCACTACACCAAATCTACCAGATTATCATGGTCATTGACCCTGATAAGTCTGGGGGTGACAACGTTTATTGTCACGAACTTGTCACGGCCATTGACCGTGACAAGTTCATTAGACTTATCACGGTCATGTCACGTCAATGACCTTGACAGGATTTCTTATGGTCAATAACCGTGACAAATCCGTGGCAATTTAAAAAAATTGTCACGATCATTGACCGTGACGATTCTGGGCAGATTTGGAAAAAAATCTGTTCGGCATTATGTCTAGTGCCACTGCCCAGTAGTATATTTGTACCTGTTATAGCAACGTTGTACATGTTCGAATATCATATATCCAAATAAAATAGAGATAGTGCATATATACATTCAAAAAAATATGCATCACGATATAATCCAAATTTAATTCAAATGTAACAGCTTAAAACAATTCAATTCAATTCAAATAATGTCACTACATGTCTAGGGTAGGTCTGAAGTGTTGAGTAGGCCACACGATATACGAATTGATACACCCTTGAATACTCATCGTGCCGCATTGTTCGCGCAACCACACTGGAAAGTTCTCCTTCCTAGGTATCATATGCATGACGAGCACCTTGGCCTCGATGTCTTGAAGCAAACGTCCATGAACTGGCATATAACCTGGACGGTATTCGGGTCCCTCAACCCCCGCCATATCCACTGTCCATCAAATATGTCATGTATAAACATGCTTGTCCAACCAAGTGTCGACATCGGTCAGTCGAATGGAGTCAAATTGGGACTGTATTATCAGAGTCCGTACGTGTCGGCGATGAAGCAGCAAGGTCCACATCCTCATCCTCCTGCACCTCCTCCTTCGTCACCTTCTCCTTCCCTTTATCCTTACGATTTCCTCTCAACGAACGCTTCATGAATGAGAACATATCTTGGACCGTCGCCTCCAAACAGGACAGTTTTGCGTCATGCGAGTCCACCGTTCGAGCCAACCCGGGGTTGCTCGTCTCCAATCCGATGATCCTAGATTTGGCCACCTGTGAGCTCACCCCCCTTGTCCTCCCCTTACGATCAGTGCCAAGAACTTGGCTGAGTACGTCTGTGGACAAAGATGCCTTGTCGGCATTAGACTGCGACTCATGCACTTCCCTAAGCTTTGCATGAAACAACAAAAATCACATGATTAGTTAAATAAGCAAATAAAAAAATTATAACGTAATTAACAAAAAGTAAATCGTCGGATTACTTACAATCATGGATGCGACAATCGGGGACACCTCATTATCCTTCCCCTTCTTCGTTCGAATAACCACATAAGTATCGAGCCTATGTGGCATATCCCCAGGACCACTCCCCGTCCCCTGAAATAAAATAATGCAGAATAACATATTTCTGTAATTATATAAAAATTAAATCTTCCATCATCCTATGCTCCACCTCGGCGTAAGACGTCCGGCCGGAGTAGTACACGCTCGACTTTTTTGCTCTATTTCCCCACCCCGATTGGCGAGATGCCAATTGTCGCTCCCCGATCTCATTGTCAATGAACTTTTGCCATTGTACCAATGAGATCATCTCCTTCAGCGGGACGAAGTCACGCATTCGGATAACGGAGTCTCGGGTCTTCCCAAAGTACCGGGCCCACATATTTTTCTTCCATGTCTTGTGACTGCTCTAAGATGGAATCACATAGTTTTGGGTCCAGGCTAAATTGTTCCTACCCAACAAATACAATGTTAGTTGCGAAAAAATATAAATATAAATATTAAATGGAATTGAAATTGAAATTGAAATATTCATATAAATATAAATATAAATATAAATATAAATATAAATATAAATATAAATATAAATATAAATATAAATATAAATATAAATATAAATATAAATATAAATATAAATATAAATACATTACTTATAGTGCCACCCAAATACCTAACTTGATCTCATTTGGTACCTTCCTCTAACTAGTGTACCCCGAGCTAATGATAGTCTTTACCAGCTCGAGGGATTCCACTAATAGCCCCGTCTTGTTCTCGCCGGCCATCCTCAATTTTCCCCATTTGGGGAGCCTAGGGGCCGAGGAGCCCTCGTCGCCTCTACTACCTCCGAGCCCAAACGACATCATCATAATCAACATCATCATCCTAGCCTTAATACCTGAAAGCGACATTTTCTGTAAAAAAAAAAGATGTTATTAGTACAAATCCAAATGAATTAGAAGAAGACATGAAAATATGAACAATTACTACAAATTCAAATGAATTATTACTGTTTAAAACCTCAATTCTAAATTCCAAAACAACATCTAACTCATAATATGTACAATTACTAAAAATCCGAAACATCCCCAACCCCATCCCTACTGCCCACACACATATTGCCCCCTCCCCTACACATACATATACAAAGGAAAGAGAGAAAGATAAAAAGAGTGAAAATGATAAAGTGCAAATCAATCAAAAGCATTAAAAATGAATTGATAAAGTACAAATTGGAATATTTATTACAAATTGAAAAAATGTTTAAAATTCTGATTATCATAAAAAATGGATTGATATTCGGTAGGAGCAGCCAAGTCATCCACACTACTATTTAGATGCTTTGGCGCATGTAGGACAATTGACCACGGCTCATTGTTGATATACTCAGAGTAAAACACTTGGTTGACCTTTTCAAACGCATAAATAAATGGCTCATCGCTCACACGGTCGTTGCTCTTCAACTTGGATAAGTCACCCATGATCAAATTGGTTCCAGGATCAACTTGGCAAGCATTTTTATCCTGAACGCTTACCCAGTCATAGTAAAATACAACCTCTTTGAAGCTTATATAATCCAATTCAAATATATTTCGAATTACACCATAGTAAGTCATTTCAGCTTCAATGAGGTTTTTGTCTTTTGCGCTCGCTCAAAAAAAAGTAAGAGCCTTGTATGAAATGCTTGAGTTCTGTAAATTTGTACTTTCCTCCTACACTTTTACGTCGAATACGTAACCGTTCAATCGATACTTTTTGTACTCTTGCGCCATGAGCATGGGTCCAGTGGCTAGACGAGCAAGCCTTGATGTCGCATCACCCGTCTTTAAGATATGAGAACATAAATAAATTAATTAGGTTAGTTGTAAAGTTTGAGTATAAGGTAACGTTATATAACGTCCATTTTCATTATGATTTCCTCTTGTGACAACCACAACCTAAATTCACTGTCTGATTGTACCATTGTTTTTCATTTTTTATTGTTCTCACAGGCTTCATATTTTCTGCATATTAAAAAATTAATCATGTATAAAATAATCTAAAATATTCTAAAATAATGTAAGACTTAAAATAATTTAAACTTACTTTTTCCATTCTTCGACATCTTCATGTGTGTCAAATAGATAACGAGCTACTTGTTTATTTTGCAAACTCTTTAATTTCACTCATTTTCCAATCGCATGGCCACCATCATCGACGAACTCATTAGTATTATCAATGTTGGTTGAGTCAGACATATATTCTCGAGTATAGATTGATGACTCCACGGTGATGTATTCATCTGCAATTGATCCTGCAATGTATCATGCATTCTTTAAAAAATTTCATCAATATTTCAAACAGATACATCCACCGATATCTAACTGGACCACAGAGAAGTGCCTCGTCGCATATGTGTACTAACAAGTGAACACTTATGTCAAAGAGTGTTGGGGGAAAGTACTTCTCCAACACACAAATCGCTTTGGTCACCGCCAATTTTGTGTCCACTATTCGCACTTTATATAGTTTCAAGTATGTTTCATTTAATTATCATACTATATATATATCGTTCGTGATATAAAGTAATTTTAAAAAAAATTGAAAAATTCCACCCCCATATAGACAATAATCTAGTGGTCATGCCACTTCTAAAATTAACCAACCGAACATCGATCCACTATAATCCAACTGCAGTAGCAATAACAAATGTGTATCCCGTACTCTTTCTAATTAATCTACTTAATTAATTCTTTTCATCAATTAAACTAAAAATTAAAGTATAGAATTATTAATTTACTAATTTACAATGAGGGGCAATCCTACTTGCATATGAAAGGGGCACTAATTATTAGTTTACTAAAAAAATTAACAACCAATCAATATTTAATCAATCACTTCTTTTACAAAGGGAACTACTTGCATATGAGGGGCAATACCTAATAAACAAATAAAAATTTAATTAAAAAAAATTAACAAGCCCCAACCCCGCCCCATTTCCCCCTGCCCCACCCCACCCCCTTCCTCCCACCACACACACACAAGCACATATACACACACATGCACATACACACACACACACACACACACGCATACACACACACACACACACACACACACACACACACACACACACGCACGCACATATACACCCCCTCTCCCTCCACACGCATATATACACCACACACACACATATACACAAATGGAAGAGAAATAGAGAGAGAAAACGTACCAAAATCATAGAGAGAGAGAGAGAGAGAGAGAGAGAGAGAGAGAGAGAGAGAGAGAGAGAGAGAGAGAATGGAGGGAATAGAAATCGATGGGAAAAAAGAAGAGGGCAGGGTTTTTTATTGACAAAATTATCACGAACATGTCACGGTCAGTGATTGTGATAAGTTTATAAGATTTGTCATGGTCATTGACCGTGACAAGTCCATAATAAGTGAAGTTTTCACGGTCTTGTCACGATCATTGATCATGACAAATATTTGTCACTGCCTTGTCACGGTCAATGACCATGACAAGGCTGGCTGGTTAAAGGGTGTCAATTTTGACTATTTTACTGTAGTGATTACCCCTTCTGTGTCCAGATTGTCCCCAGTATCATCATCGAAATCACCTTCAGGCCTCTCGTGAGGACTTAACCCCTAAACCTGGAGTGGGGGCATGGCAGTATCGGTTTAATTCGTAGCCTGATTTTGGGGCGCGACAAGATTAGTTTAATCACCAGCAGGGACTGCGATAGAAGCTTTGGACTTTATCCTTTTTCTTTTCCTTTGCCTGGTCGTGTTATTGAGGACAGTCACATCCTCATCCATCTCAGAAAGCTGAGCTACCAACATCTCTCTATCAACCTCCTCACTTGAAGAAGAAATAAAGAAATATTAATCAGTTAGGAGTAGCTTTTGTGAAGTTAAAATTAAAGCAAAAAAGTTATACCTTCCGCCCCCATCTCTTTGGGAACATACTTGTTTGGAAAGAAGTCTCCCTTGTAGATTGAAGCAGAGGTTACAAGAGTGCTGAACTTCTTCTCGTCAGCAGGAAATGTCGTGTCCTTAACAACCCTCTTCTCTTGTCGCTCACTCAGTTGTAAATTGTCAATAACTAGAGAAAAATACAAAGGTTAGTACAAAAGCAAAACATGGAGAAAAATATGCAACTGTAAAAAGGGGACGTGTCCATATTTTAAAAAATACCAAGCTTAGAGGGATATCCCCACTGCCACGACATCCTAAAGGTTCTCTCCCTCTCAGTCTCTTCGGGTTGGATCTCCCACCATTCACCAGAAATGAAAAAATATTTTCCCTTCCAGTTCTTTACACTGGTAGGCCCCCCAGAATAAAAGGTCGCATCTCTATCACGGATAGAATAGTAGTAGTACCCTGCAAATTTTACAGAGTTTTCCTTTGGGCGGTAGAAGTGGAAAAACTCCGTAGGAGTAATGTATCTCTTGAACTTAACCTTCCACAAAATAATAGTTGCAAGAATTACCCTCCAGCCATTGGGATGGAATTAGGTTGGGGCTAACTTCATCGTCTGGAAAATTCTTCTAACTGGAACAGGGATAGGTAGTCACAATCTATAAATAAAAGCGTGCAGGGGGAAGCAAACCCCATCGTCATCAAGTGTCGTGCATGGCCTTTGTTCCGCGGCGGGTGCTGAGCACATCAAATTCTCAGGAAATTCAAAGGCTTCAGCCACCTGATCAACCCACTCTTGGGTTATAGTGTTGCGGACACTAAGTACAACAAGAGGTCTCTCAGCCCTCCCAGATGTGCCAGCGGGTGCGTCCCTAACCTTAGATGTACGTACTATCGCGACATCTATATCCATTGGTTGATTACTTGAGTTAGCCTCTTCCTCTATGACCGTGAAATCTGATTCTGAATCTAGTACCACACGATTAGGGAAATTTCTCAGTTGGAAAGTTCCAATTGATTTCAAAGGGAGCACAAAAGGAATTTTGGGAGGAGGGGATCCAAAATGTTTGTTCCAAAAGCCTCTCAAAAATTCATCTGGGTCAAAGCTCATATGGCTGCAGTAGTACCTGGAGGCAGAGAGTTTGTAGTTAGGTGCAGCAACCAATATGGTCCTAAAAGGCCTCTTAAAAATCGTGGCAGGTATAATGATATGTATATTAAAGACAATAGAAATGATTAGCAAAATTGGCTAAGTGTACCTAGTGTTGGGTTCTAAAGCCCTAGAAGTTAATTGTCGTCGCGGCATATTGTTTTGGGGGAAGGAGGTATGTTATCTTCTTACATGTTGTAGTTATTAAACTATGGGCTAAATGCCGTGGACTCTAAACTGAGAACCTAAGGAAAAAGGAATATTCTAACAAACAAGAGTTGCTACAGGCCGCAACCAAATATTTACATGTCGCAGGCTTCATGAGATACATGCCGCAACCTTTACTTACTATATGACACAGAAGTTTATTAAACCAATTGAAGGTTGTATTGATTTAGTCAACCTTAATTTACTAAAGGGATGTTTTATCGTGCTGCGGCCGCTCACTCAAATAAGTAAGTATTTAATCTGGGTAAATTCAAAGATCAAAAGCTCTAGAATATGAAACGTCTCTCTCGAGAACAAAAGGGAAGTCGACATTCGGTCAGCAAATTTTATCTACAAATGCCTATTTATATCATATGAAGATCGATTCAAAGGACAAGGGTAATTATTTACTACAATCGTATTCAAGAGCAATTTTCCAACAATTATTTTGCAATTAAAGTTATAATGAGTAATCATTCGAGCAAGGTCAATTCATAGAGAAATTGAAAGATATGAGTTTAATCCTTAGAGAAGTCACAGTTATTTTGCAAAAATCTAAAGTTCCTATCAATCAGGTGGGAGTTTTCTCATAAAATCATGTAATAGAAAAAGAATTCCAGAAAATCTCCATCAACCCCAAAATTCAATACGCTGATTCGAAGCAGATACACAAAAGTGTGAAAAATGGTAGGGAAATTACCTGGGAATTGAGAAATCGGCAATGCTCAGCCTCAAACCAACTTGAATCGCCTCAGAACCACCACACGCAGATTTTGAAAGTCATCGAAAAATGCAAGGAGATGAACGCGCAGAAATTCGCTCTCGATGTGCTCTCAAGGATTTGGGAAAAGTGATGAAGTGCACGACCAGAGCCATTTATATAAGAGGGCGCGAAAAGACGAAGCATCTCTTTGGGAACATGCCGCGGAACTAACATAATCAAGACGCAACACCAATTCCTTGGCACTGCGCCTTGCGGGCTTATTGATAGAACATGTAATGTACACCACTGCCGCAGATAGTCTTACTATGATCATGTGTTGATGCCGCAATTCTACTTCCTATAGACGTATTACATGCCTCACATAACTGCTGCGTCCCTTAGCCTATAGGCTGAGACCCCTTGTATGCTACCCGCTGAAGCCTTATTCATATAGGTTGCGGCTCCTTTTAGCTGCATGTTGTGGTCCTAGCCTCTCTATTTAGCTATCGCAGCATCACCTCAGTGCACCAACAACAGTGCAGTCCTTACATATCCTATATATAGAGATCCTCACCTCAATATGAGGGGATTATTCATTCGAGATCCAAGCTCATTCTCTCACACTGACAACTAGTTCAGAGTTGATTATTCTCTCTACCTGGCTCTACTTGGCTTGGGGGCTCACGCTTGGGCATCTCAGCCCTGGCTCCGGCACACTCAGAATCATTGTTATCATGAATTATCCTTATTTGTCATACTTGTACGCCACTTTAATCTTGATTATATTATACTATACAACGCATATAATGAGAATGGAGCAATAGAGTGGATTAGGGAAAGATTCATTTCGTCAATCTGATCATATTAGCTAGCCGCAACCCCATTTCATCCATAGCAGCATACAACATCTACACCTATAAATAAAGGTCCACGCTTCGAGATCAGGGAAAGGTTCATTTCCTCATTCGAGATCTGGGTTCGTTACTAGTGCCAATACGCAGATCAGAGATCACGATTCTCTCCAAACCACTCAGTCCACCTTAGGGGATTCTCTCTAGCATCACAGTTGTCTCTCCGGCACACCGAAATCCTCATAAACATATATTATCTTTTATCCCCATGCTTGTACTCCTCTTTAGGCCAAATTACTATGTACCAAACAACATATATAATGAGAGTGTGGCACAAAATTTATAGTCGAACCACTCTATATCATGTCTTTTATCTCTCTTTACTTGCTATATTTACTTACTATGCACTTTATACTTGATTTTTTGGTACGTGAACAACAAGTGGACGATTTCTCGCATCATCAAATATGTCCCCAAAGTGACTCATAAAGTAATGAAAGTTAATGAATAGGGTATGTTTTAACTCTTGTCCCACATTGGAAGAGTAGTGGAAAATTGATGAGTAAATAAAACCCAAATGATGGACTAAGGCTTGGATGCCTTTGGGGTATCCCACCTCTTTGAAAGGGAGATGACCTACACTATGCATATGTTCGGCTTGGGCCAAAAACCCACATGTGCACACGCACTGTCTGTCCACCCGACTGACTCGGATGGGCTTGGATAAATTCCTTTTATTTTTGGCTGAATTAATTAATTTCGTAATTAATTAAAACTATTTAATTAGTTAATTTTCAAGAGTCAGCTGTTCGAAATTAACTGTTTGGCAGTTAATTTGAACAGTCAACACAAATTCTATAAATGCAACATATTCCCTCCACTTTTAAGGGCCGAAAATTTTTCCCCTCTCAGAAAATTTCAAAAATTCTACTGCAATATTTCCTTCAGTTCTGCATATCATAATACTATTCCGGTTGAGTATATTAACACAGACTTGTGTTCGTTGGAATTGATTATTGTTGTGCTACATAATTAATTCGAAAAATTCGTTCTATCTTGGGAGGAAATTAGTCAACAACCTTGAAGTACATTAGAGGGAATAAATTTGCATTAAGGAGACTGTTCTATAGGTCTTAGATTTATCTTGTCTATTTTTATTATTAATTTTTGCAAAATTAAGTGAGGCTTACTTTTTTATAATTTATAATTTATAATTTATTTCTATATTATTATTATTCATAATTCTGTATAATTATTTAATTAGATAGTAGACATATCCAATCAGGAAGATCCGCACCGACCCGACATTCACTGGACCCTTCAAAGCACTGATTTGCAAGAACCTTTGGAGGCCCAATCAACAACACCACTCATGGTCTAGAACTATCCAAACTCACTATGATTTGTTTAGCACAAATGGTATCATAGTTTGACATAGTTTATGTCGTACGACACTGCTTTAAATCTTTTTTCGTGCCTCACCAAGCTGTCACTTCTCATTTAATGAAGACTATACATCCATATTTTCACATCTCTATATCATCACATTATATGGAGGCACTCGAGTTCGTCGGTCCGACACTCATAGTGGCGTACGAAACTCTAGTAAAAGGAATCAAAGGTCCTATTCTGTTTAGGGGTGTTCGGGTCCAATTCGGTACGGTCTGATTTTGAGGTATTTTTAGGACCGGACCGCATTACTCAGTCCTAAAAAATTATGGACCGAGACAGGATTGGAATAATCGGTCTCGGTCCTATTTGGTTTTTAGACGGTCCGGGTTCGGTCTCGGTCCTATTCGGTCCATAAATAACTAATATAAAAAACATTGCATTTTTTTATTAAAAACACAACTCATTTTTTATAAGTAAAAAAACAAACGTGTTTTTTTTTTAAAAAAAAAAGAGCATTTCTCAGTTATAGAAAAACAACGCTTTATACCTAAAAAAAATGATAATAAATCCTATAGTAGAAAATGCAATCTAAGATTCACAAGTGTAAAGTAGAAATAGAAAGAGAAAAACTATTAATAATAGAAAAATATTATACCTCTTTACAATCCTAGGGCCAAATCTGAGAGAGGAACTATAATTGGCCAAAAACTGATTTGCAAATGAGGTATTATAATAGCTCAAAAAAATTGAGGCATTATATTTTACAACCTTAATACATATGGTTAATTAAATAAAACCCTTAATATGAGTCAGATATTGAGTTCAGTTAATTACATAAGTAGCTAATACTATAAATATTTTACACGAGTGGAGTAGAGCATTATGAATAAGATGAAGAGACCCATTTTATATGAGCCAAAGAGTGAAAAGAAAGAATGAAAAGGAATCTCTCACCTTCTTATTATACAGTCTAAAAAAATCAACTTATAATACAATATATTGATGAACTGGGTATCCCTAAAAAAAGTTTAGGTATTATACATACCGTTATCTTTGGCCGAATATGAGAGATAAAGAACGGGTGTGGGGATTCTCCTGTTCAAGAGATGAAGAATAGAGGGGGGCGGGTGGCAGATGGAATAAGAGAGAGTGAGGGAGGTGTATTGTGTTTAGGGTTGTATATTGTGTATTGTGTTGTTAAAAGTCTAACAAAAAGTCTATGTGCCACAGTGTGTATAATACGTGCATAGGAAATTATAAAATATATATTTTTCAATATGCAATAAAAGTGGCTCAGTCTGGTCCAAACCCTATTTTTAAGACCTAGGATCGAGACCGATCCGAATAAAAGCGGTCCTTCACATTTTAAACCGAATTAAGACCGAATTTAAAAAAACTAGCAAAAGTGGGTTCGGTCAGGTTAGATTTTTTCGGTCCTTTTGGGTTCGTGCACACCCCTACTTCTGTTAGACCCTTCCCTATAAATAGAGTCCCTTGGATATCATTTTAAGGGAGGAAAATACTGCATAAGACTTGACTTACAGGCTTTCAAACACTTGAACTAATCATCAAACCTCCGTTTGATTGATTTAACAAACCCCTTGCCATCTCAACACAACGTCGTTAAATCCTATTAGGCATATCCATTTTTCCTTTTACTAAGATAAGGCCTTGCGTAAATCATTAAGAGTTCATACAAAGAAATAAAGCTAACGCGGAAGAGGAAGCTCTTTCCGATTTCACCCAGTAACTGGGTTCTCTGACATCAACGGACAATCCCTTATAACGAAGGTAACTACTATAGGGACATTTTTCATATGCCTTTAAGGGATTTTTGTATTTTCTATATTACACATCACTCTATTATCACATTATGTCACTTCGAACAAGGAATTACTACTTTCCTACTCGCTCGGGGCACCAAACATCCTCTTATTCTGCGTTTGTACCTGATAAACTCAGTAGAGAGTCTTATGAACTTCTAAAAAAATATCATTTTACACTACAAATAGTGTCCAAAGATAAAACCTTAATTTTCATTCATGTAGCAAAAATTGCAATGTAGTTTGAGGACAATCTCATCCAACATCGGAACATTGTAACTGGCACTGAACCTTTGTCTAGAACTTGGTTCTCTTCCTCCGATAATTTTTTCCTCGATTAGTAACTTTGATTTTACACACAAACTATTTTTAGCCTGATTGAAACCTTTTATTTTAATATAAATCAATTATGGGAATTGGAAATACATAGTCCAAACCTATTCATTCAAACTATGTGGACTTTGATTCCGTTTACAGGGATATGTAAGCGCAGGGAGAAAATATTCCTTCGAAGCACAAGTCAAGGAACTCAAAATAACCCACACAACATCTCTCTCTTGCTAAATTCTAATATATCGCATATATGTTAGAACACACACATATATTAATCAATCTTTTGTCGTATTGCACATATGACAAAGTAAACACCCTCATTCACACATACTTGCAGGTATGTTTATACCTATCCTCGTTCGAACTACCTTGGTTTTATTTTATTTCGTACAGATACATAGGCACTTTGTAGAAACATACCTCAAAACAAGAAGTCAATAAATAATCATGCACCCTTACTTTTCTAAATTTTCACATGTCACATATATGTTAGAACACACACATACTTTTACTCAATTTTGACGTATTACACATATGTCAAAAACTACACATGCATATTTACACATCACATGTCACATATATGTTAGAACACCCTCATGCATGTTTTTATGTACACCACCCACACACCTTGTATATACATCGCACCATCACATATCGCACCATCACATATGTTTAGGACTTAATTCATCCAAATTATAGCCAAACAAGTCTCACAAAATTGCATCTATACTGAAAGGTTAGAGTGGATGTCTAACACCTTCCCTTTTTATAATCTAGTCTCCTTACACATAACTCTTATTCCACACATATCAATAACTTAAACTTAACCCTGTGGGGATTATTCGTATTTTGTGTTTTAAGTAAAAATGACCACAACTCTGAACATACACATAGAATTCATGGTCCCACTGAAATTCATAATTCATAATGGAACTAACCTGAGAATAAAGTTGATTCATGCACAAGTGTGTGGAGGACAATGATCGCTCTCTTTGTTTCACTTTCCTATCTGAACTCAGGTGGGGTATCTTGGTTAGGATGCTTATAGTGGTTACTCTACTGGGGATACCTAAGAGAACTGAACTCACTTTTTTGATTCGATGTCACATGCTCATTGTTGAGATACATGCTTACTTATACATTCTTTTCTACTCTTTCGACATAACTACCAAGTTAGTATAGTTCCATATAAGATAGTCTCTTGACATAAACCCCATGAAAGGATGTTTATCCCCATAGGGCAGTCCAAAATTTGCATATATCTCTATTTGCATATGTAGGATGGTAGTGGTACCAGGGTCTATGAAAATGTGCTAATGGAGAGGCGTGACCCGCACCTATAGAAGACTTTTCTAAAATAAGAGTATCAAGAGACTTGAAAATTAAATAAAATTGGACTTTTGTTTAAAATAACTTAGATTCTTATTACATAGGAATATCAATGATTGAATACATCAAATTTTTAAATCCATGAACGATTTTCAAATAATAAGAACGAAACATGGCCTTTTTTTATAGTGGTGATTCTTTGAAAGAGGAAAAGTAAGTACCTAAATAATTTTGAGAGAGAAGATGGGAGATAATTTTTTTGTTTTTGTGGGATTTTGTGCAACATAATAGTTCGATGTTATGACGTATTCTTTTGTCTGTAGATAATTTTATATTTATAGGCAAATCTTAGTATGTAGCTAAAAAATGGGTGTTTGATTTCAAAGAATAAGACATAAGAATTTCCCATAAATATAACCTTAGGCACACACTAAAGAATACAACATAACATAGTATTTTTATGATGCACAAAATCCCACAAGAACAAAGATATTGTCTCACTGCTTCTCTCTCATAATTATTGAGTGTTTACTTCTCCTCTCTCAAAGAATAAAGAATCAAAACTCTAAAAAAGGCCGTGTTTAGTACTTACTATTATAATATTGGAAATTTATTGAAATGTTATTGTGTTCAATCACTGATATTCCTATGCTATTAGAATCCAATTTATTTAAAAGAAAAGTTCCTTTTTGTTTAACTTTTAAGTCTCTTGATATTATTATTTTTAGAAAAGTCTTCTATGAGTGCCAATCACGTCTCTCAATTAATAGATTTTCATTGACCCTCGTACCACTACCCTCATAAATTTGGCGACTTTGATTGGGGGTGTCTTCGAAACTATTGAAAAATAATCTCATAATATCTCTAAGAAACTTGTTTTTAAAGACACGCGAATGGGTAATGGAAACCCTAGCAGCAAATCCTCCAGCGAGGAATTAGTCATTACTGTTTTTTTTAACAAAGAGGGACAATACCCCCACAAGTATTATTAATAATCATGGAGAAAAAGCCTCTCTGGTGGCCTTTACAAGCTCTAAAGACAATTTCCTAGACCTAAAAGTTCACTGTTTATCCCAATAAGTTAACTTAGAAAAACTATAAATTTGGGGATTTACAGTTATCTCCATTACATTAAAGGAAGACTGAAAATCAAAACTTGGCAATTTGTAAATATTCCCATTACAAAGCATTAAAAGAAAAGACTAATTACATGTTGAAGACTTTTTGAAATTTTTGAATGAAGCAAATTTCCACTTATTCATATTTAAAAAGCCTTTAGTACACTAAGGGAGCTTATAAAATGTTCAAGAAACTTTCATTTTTGGTTTGAACCCCATGATTGGCCATTGAATCTGCAACATAGTTAGCCTCTCTATCGCAGGACATGAATCTAACTTCCATATCTTTTGATATCTTCATAATCTCTTTAATAAGAGTTTTGATCTTTCAAGGAATAACACTCTTCTTCAAGGCAAAAATATCTATTAAAAGTTTATAATCTAACTTAATATCAATTTTAGTGAATTGTTATTTTTCGCAAATTGTAAGGCCTTTGAAGACTGCCTTCGCTTCATCTACATTGTTGTAATCAATCCTTACATAGTTAAAAAAATTCCCAAATGAAATCCCCCATGATATTTTTAACAATGCCTCCATGGATAGAGAAGCCTATATTGCCTTTAGAAGCTTCATCAACGTTCAATTTAAACCTATAAGAATCAGGTATATTCCATCGTATAGGAGAATTTGATCTTTAAGTCCTGTTCTAATTGAGAACATGGATTTAAACTCATTAAATTGATTAGCACATTTCAGTGGATGATTAATGTCAATAGTTTGGACATAAAAAATTACATCATGAATGATTTTTGAAGATAACATTTTGATTCCATCATGGATAGCTTTTATCCATATGCTTCCAAATCTCCCAAATAATGCAAGAAGGAATTAATTTCATAAGAAACTTAATCACAACATTAACAGGACATCTCAACCATCATTCCATAAGCATACAATTGAAAGATCCATAAGATAGCTGGATACTAATTAAATTAGCAAATAATGACCATACATGTTTAGCAATGGGGCCAGTAATGAATAAATGATCCGGTTCTTAGTGTTCAAATAACAACTTCTATAAATTTGAACGATGATGATTCCAATTGCTTTTAGGTTTTCCTCAATAGGAAAGAAGGATCTCCAAAAAAATATGGACATGTTTCTAGGAATAATGGTATCCCAAATACATTTAAGAATCATAGAGGTTGCCTTAGCAGGTTTGACCATTTTGCATGCAGATTTGAAGCTAAATTTACCATCTTCAGTTAATCTCCAGATTTTCTCCGCCTCAATTTCAGTTATATATTGATCAATTTCATGTAACTGAATTCTAAAACTTTAAATTACCATTGATCTATAAGAATTAGAGCATATTTCATACTTGCATCTCATGAAATCAACCCATAAACTATAGTTCCAACCTACTTTCAATCTAGAGGCTTTAGCTATAAATTCCATATTTTTTAGACCAAGAACTCCCTCTTCAGTGTTGTAGCACAATTCCCTCCAGTTAATTCAGTGATATTTTCTATCAAATTCCTTATAATCACCCCCAAAGGAAATCACTAAATATCGTATCAATTTTGTTGAGGATGACTTTAGGAGGCTGGAAAGCTTCTTGAGTATGTAAAGGAACTAAGCTTAGAACATACTTTATAAGAACTATTCTACCTGCATAAGATAAGAATTTTGACTTCTAACCAACTTTTTTAGATCTGATACATTCAATCAGGCCTCTAAAATATATAGGCTTTCTCCTACCTTTAAAGAGAGGGAAACCAAGATATTTTATAGGAGCCTTCCCCAACCACAAGGCATGTAGCTTCTTTAATGATCTTGGTTATATTATGAGTAGTTTTAGCAGGAATAATGAATTAACATTTTGCTTTATTGATTAACTGACTAGATTTTTTTCATAATCATTGAGGAATTTCATTAAGGTTCTAAGGCTTCTTTTGGTACCATTTGTGAAGATAATAATGTCATCTGCAAAAGGTAGGTGACTAATAAGAGAACACTTTCTAGGATGATAAAAATGGCCAATCCACCCCATTTGCATCATCCCTTAGAGACCCTTGCTTAACACCTATGCAGATAAAACTAATAGACTATGGGATAAAGGATCCTCTTATCTTTGACTCTAGAAGACTTATAGAATATAGAGGGTTGCCCATTCATTGTAATAGAGAACCAATTTAAAGATATGCTTCTCCAAATTATGTCAATGGAACCTTTAGAGAAACAAAACTTACTGAGCACATTGATGAGGAACGCCCATGAGACCCTCTCATAAGCTTTTGCCATCTCCAACTTGATAAATACATTGTCTCCTTCACTTTCCTATCAATCGGGTGCATAATTTCTTGGACAAGTAAGATAATATCAAGGATAGTTCTACCCTTGATGAATCTTGATTAATTTGAGGAAATTAAGCTAGGTAAGTAAACCCCCAATCTAGTAGATATTATCTTATGAATAATCTTATTATTGAAATTACATAGGCTAATAAGTCTGAAGTCTTTGCATCGCTTTAGAATTTTGCCTTTGAGAATGAGGCATATGTTTGTAGCTCCCTAACTCTTAAGAATATCACCACCAAGAAAGAATAATTGAACATATGCTATCAACTCTTCTTTGATTATGTTACAATATTTAACAAAGAAAATTCCATTAAAACTATCTGGCCCTGCTACACTGTCTGAGTTTAAGGACATAATAGCCTTTAATATTTCATCTTCTTCTGGAATTTTAGTTGAGTCATTGTTCATATCAGTAGTGACTAGTTTAGGGATGAAATCTATCATGCTAATAATATCTTCAGTTCCTTCATCAGTAATCAATTTTTAAAGTAACTAACGAACGCTTCATTCATTTGATTGTCTGATTCCACTAATTCTTCATTCTCATTTTTTTATCTTGTGGATCCATTGTTGTCTTCTAGAATTTTTCACCACATCATGAAAATATTTAGAATTTATATCCCCCTATTTATTTCACTTGATTTTGGCCTTTTATCTCCATTATTTATCTTCATAGTTTAAAGTCCAATTCAAATTAGCTTTATCCTTTTGCATATAAGTTCTATTCTCCTGACCTAGATCTAAATAATATTGTTCTTCTTTAATCAGTAATTCATCCTCCATGTTTTCCACTTATTAGAATTTGTTTTTGAAAGTACTCATGTTCTATTCTTTTAAATCATTCTTTAGCTTCTTCAATTCGAGAGCAAAGGAATTTAGTGTCCTGCCTTCAGTTAACATATCCCAAGATTTTTGCACTACTGATTGAAAATGTTTATGATTACACCACATATTCTAAAACTTGAATGTCTTAATGACTTGGTCTCTCACATTATAGAAATAAACCAAGAAAGTAGAATTATTAAAGAAGTTCTTATTAAGGTGAAGGAAATACATCTATCCAATTTTGATTGATCAAGACTCTGTCAAGTCTTTCCCAAATCCCCCTATTTGATTATCTATTATTGAACCAAGTATCTATTATTGAAACCTGAGCATTGGATACATCTATTGAATTCTTCTACCCCTCTATGATCTATTTTAGGACCACCTATTTTTTCAGTGCTATCAACCATTGTGTTAAAGTCTTCTATAGTTATGTAAGGTTCATTAAGGAATTCAATAGAGTTAGCTTCAATATTCCTCTATAGCTCCATTCTATCAATCCTAGAACACTTAGCATAAACTAAATTAATAAAAGTATTTGAAGGAATCAAGTGGAGAGACATTTGTAAGAGGACATCATTGTAATACCCCTTATTTTCATGGCTTTTAATTATGGGATTTAATAAATTAAATTTCTTGGAATTATGAGATTTATTAAATTAATTTGGGATAATTAATTGGAAATTAATCTGGATTTAAATGCTAGCGAAACGAGAGTTAGTATTTGATTATTATAATGTTGTTGAATATTACTGAGTGATTATGGTAATATGTTATTATTGAATTTATTAAAATTATCGTGAGTTAAAAATACGGTAGTTTTGGTAGTTAAGTTAGGACGCGCGTGTCAGTCCTGTCAGGATTTAATTTAAAGGAATTAAAAGTATTTTACTTTTATATCATTCGTATGAGCATTTTGAGTGCGCCAACATGTCTGGAAGGGTTGAGATAGTCAGAAAACACTAGCGGGTGGTTTAGTTTGGGTCCCGGGGCATTTTTAGGCATAACCGGCAACCCGGGAGGGAATTTTAATCATTTTTATATTTTTGGTGAATAGTGACCCACGAAAATGACGAGATATTTATCAACCAACACTTGAGTTCCTTAGGGTTTTCACAACCATAGATCATAACGACAGTTAGAGAGGAAGAGAGAAGAAGTCCAAGGGCTTCATGGCCAAAACTACCACACACTACCACCATCGCCGGATTTATGACCGGAAAGAGAGGGGGAAACAACCAATAACGTCATCATTGGATTAGAATCTATATTTTTCCAAGAAAGTGATTTAACTTGCAATAATTTAGCGCATATATCATCCATTGTAGGATAGAATTGGAGATTAACCTTGAAAAATGAAAATTTAATGGATTTAAAGAATTTAAATCATAATCCGGATAGGTCTTGCATGTAGTTTAATGTTGGTGATAATAACAGCCACGAAATTTTGATTTATGGGTAGAGAATTATGAAATTGTATTGAATTTTAAAGTGTTCTTGAAGAAATAGAAGAACTAGGGTTTTTATATGAAAATTGGGTGTTTTAGTCCAAGAAACTCATAATCCTTAAGGGTTTAATGATTCTAATACGTTAGAGATAATGTTGTTATTTTAATAGGATGATTAGTGAACTTTCTTGGGAGTTTGGGATGTTTTAAGGAAGAATTATAGGTGTAAAAAGGATGAAACCCATAACTGTTTAAGAAATCTGGGCTGATACCTGCTTAATCGATCGATCGACTCAAGAATGTCGATTGATCGACTATCGATCGATCGAGCCCTTTTCTTCGATCGATCGACCCCTTATGATTTTTGGAAATTATTTTACTTTGAGGGTAAATGGAAATTCTAAGGCTGAGGATAATTCTTAGGGTGATTAATTTGATATTGTGCGACTTAGATAAGGTCAGTAAGGACTTTGTTATTGCCTAGAGAATGTTATAACTTATGGGATCGAGCGTTATAATTTTGAGTGGTTATCGAGTGAGGACGGTTTGAATATTTCGATTTGGGACTGAAAGTGGAATGAAAGATAATTGAAGGGTATGAATAGTAGAGTGATTTTATAATTGTTGAGATAACATTAAAAATTAATTGGAGACATAATAACGTTTTGGGATTGGCTTAGGTACTCAAATTGATACGACGAGAGAATTATCAAGTTAAATGTGTACTTCATTTGATGTCGGGTTAAACTTATTATGTACGATACTTACTAGATGGAATGTGTGAATACTCATATTGTAACATGATTACTTAGGTTGCGTAAATGCCTAGTGTATGGATTTCTTATGTGTATGACATACCTACCATACTTGCCATCACGGGAGGTTATTTTTTTTATGGAAAAGGACCCTCTTATCCTTGTGTGCCTTCGGGGGGATTTAGACTGGTACCTTAAGGACATAGGACTGCGAATGACTTATTTGTGAGTGGATAAGTTAGCTAACCATGGGAGCGTAGGTATGTGCGTGACCCATGGGTATGTGAACTATGTTCGCCTCCAATATGTGTGATTTGTATTTAGATGGTTCCTGAGTGATTCGGAACACGTGATCCTTACGTGCATGATGTAAATGGATTTGATAGCAGCGTATGCGTGCACCGCAGCTTAGCCTAGGGGTGCCATATATGTATTTATGTATTGAGAGTGCTATACTTATGTACTTGTGAGTGGTTCATTGTTGCTTAGTAGATGTGAATAAGCAAAGATATTTGAATGGGTTAAGAATGTGAATTTAATTAACACTTGAGATAAGTAATTTAATGAATGTGAATATGGGGTCTGAACATAACTTAATTTGATACTTAGGGTAGGCATCCTATGGTAGAATACAAAAACGGAAATGGTACAGACAAGTTAGTTAGTGGCATAACTAGGATGGCTTAAGGGTACACGTTAGGCATGCACACTAATTGAGAGGTGAGAAAATTATGTGAGAGTACACAACTAACGTGTATATAATATGTGTTGTTTAACTGTAATTTAAATACTTGCTAAACTTTTAAACTGTTTTCACATCGGGCCCTGGCCCATTTTCTTCCAAATCTATTTTATTTTGTAAAAACATTTTAGGTGCCCAGCCACAGGGACGCCAAGTATAGGAGTTCCATTCAGATGACGTGTTGTAGCTGCTGTGGAAGCTATATGATCTTGGTATTAGACACCTTCATGTTTATCCTTGGTTCCTTCAGATACATTTGTATCAGTTAGGGCATGCCACCCATTCTTATTTTGAGGTCGTAGTTGCATACTTTCATCATTTCGATTATTAGTTTATTTATTCAGACTCTTGTATTGGGACTTTATATACTCTGGCATTATCATTATTGCAGTGTTACTCTAGATTCAGTTGATTTCATTTCGTTGGTTATTCATATGAGATTATTTATGTGATTGATGGTTAATAATTAAATTCTTGGTTATTTGTTAACTTAATTAATAAAATTAGGCATCTCTCTTTTTCAATATTAGGTGGCTAGTAATTAATTAAATGTTTTTTAAAGTGATGCTATGACTAAACCAACTTAATATTCTGTATTAATTTAATAAAGGAGTAGCTATCCGATATTTAATTAGACGGGGTGTCACAATCGTGCCCTCCATTATTAATGAGGTTGCAATTAACATTATATCTCCATAACCACCAAATTTTATTCGTAACATTAGCACTTCAACCATTAAAATTCAAGTACATTCTTAGGTCCTTCAATTTTTATTGATCAAGATTTGGTTCTGGAATTACAATAAAAGGAAGCTTATGATACTTACAAAGTTTTTTAGCCTTCTATATATAGCCTTGCTCCCAACTCCTCTAGCATTCCTTATGATTGTATTGATTATTTGGACTTGGTGTGGGTGGAGTTTTTATTGTTCTTCACACTAACTCTTGTTATCCTTTTGAACATAAGGTCTGCAGGTCAATTCTTCTTCTGACTTTCTTTTTTACTTACCTTTTGGTATCTCAAGTCTTCATCTATGATATTATTCTGAGCCTTCAGTTGTTCCTCCTTCCTCTTCTTAGATCTCTAAATTTTTATCTTCGAATTGTTTGAGAACAATATCAGTTCTTCCAAAATTGGGGTTTCTCTGTATGCATGGTCTTCAAAATTTGATAGAGACAAACTGTCATGTAGGGAATGATTGACTTTCTTTGGTACGTTAGTTATTCAATGTGATAGACTAGTTTCTTTAATAATCCTTGTCTCCTCAATATCAATCTCCATTGATTTGATTTTATCTATGTGTGCCTGAATTACTTCAAGCGTAATTTTTTTCCTTATATAGTTTAGTGCTTCTTCTTAAGTAATTTCTTAATGTTTTGAGTTACTTTTGCACCATAATCTTGAGCAGGTGTAACCTTTTCTTGATGCATCATATCTTAGTTTAGTTCTTGCTGGTTGTCTTGAACATTCTCATCCTGAATAGTTAGAACTACTTGATTAGCATTTTCACCGGTATTTACATGTCTTGCTTTCATTGGGGTATTTTCACTGGTATTCCAATCTTTTGGTTAAGTTGTATTTTTCTCTGCTTTGTTGGTTATCTTATCTACCTTTTTTGTTGCCTATCTTATCATACATTTCTCTTTATTGTGCCCCAGCTTGAAACATATGCCACAGTAATTTGGTATACGTTCATATATGATTTCTTGCCAGAAACCATAATCTTCACAGCCAAACCAGACTAGATGAGGTATCTCTTTCAACAAATCTAACTTAACACAAACCATAGCCACACTTGGTCTATTAACTAAAATTATTGAAACATCAAATTTTAATTATTTCCTTGCCACTTATGCAATTGAATACAAGGATTATTTTGCAAAGAAATGGATTGGGATGCCTGTAAAAGAGATCCACACAGGGACTATAAAACTTTATTTGTCCAATCTAAACTCAAGAGTCCATTTAAAATTAATCATTAGGAATTTCCTAATGAACCATAGATCTTTCATCCATAATCTAAAAAAATATTCTTCTGAGTAGAGTCTTATCAAGATGTGTTTGTGATACAAAAATACCAATACTATACGCAAACTTTCACCCAAAAGCTTTAAAGTGTTTCCTGATAATATCAATGTTAGTCCTTCTATGTGAAAATTTTCCAGCCATAGAAAGTGTGAAGGGACCAACAAGTTATTGTATATTTTCACGAGAAAATAAGATGGTTGGTTCTCCTCTATAATTTGATTGAGGCTTAAGAGGTATTTTTATGTAGAAGGAGAAGATTTGAGGACACTTATAAATGATTTTGACTAAACAAAAGTAGTAGGTGTTGGATTAGGAGGTTTTGGTTCAGTTTGCATGGTGTTGTACGTGATGGTTGCAGCACAAACCCTAATTAGGGTTAGGGTTTACTAGAGAGAGATACGACTAGAGAGAGAGAGATGGCTAGAGAGAGAGGCTGATTCTTTGGTGTCTTCTTCTCTTATGATTAGTCATTATCAATAGCATAGGATATAGTACATTTGTGGGACAGATGAAGAATTCATGTACAACTCAACACCTATTAGGGTTAAACATCATAGGATTATTATTTGAGTTTTTAAAATAACATAATGCAGACATGTCTTTGCCTGGGCGAGGCTAGCACTACACTGTTGGTCACCACCACTCATATGGGACTAACCACATAGGAAGCATCACTGGTGAAGAAAGCATTAGTTGAGCATCCACCTATCTAGATAGCATCTCTATCGGACAAAAAAGTTGAGGCAGAGGAACCTTCCTTAAATAAGGTCACGTTCTTCTTAAAGAAAATGGAGTAACCTTTTATTTTTAAAGATTTGAAGAATCCTTTTCCTAAAAATCTACATTATATACGGTATGCAAAAGGGTACATCCCACTAAAGTTTATTAAGTTCAATGGGAAGGCTTAAAATCCCAAAGAACATGTCAAAATGTTTATTGAATATCTTTGGATTCATTATAATGACAAGAATTTAAGACTGCGAGAATTATTAGAATCTATTACTGTAAAAGACTACTCATGTTATTCTCACTTGGCACTAAATAATATTTCCACGTGGGAAGAGATGGTTAGGAAATTTCTTAAGAAATTCTTTATTGAGAAAGGCGAGTTTACCCTAAGTAATTTGGACTAAGAATTTGAAAAACTTGGGGAGGATTTGATGCAGTACATCAAGCGTTTTAGCGAAAGATCTGATGATATGACAAATCATCCACTTGTCGTTCTCGTATCAGCAAGTCAAGTGTAAAATATGTCATGAGTAGATAAAGAAAATAAAGAGAGTTAAAAGATAAGATATAGAGTGGTTTGGCTATTAAAATGAGCTTACGTCTACTTTGGTTCCACACTCTCATTATATGCATTTGTATTACATGTTTACAATGACGTAATAGGCATACAATGTAGTTGAGAGAAGAGAATACATGCCTGCGAGAATTTCGGTCTACCAGAGATATGGTTGCAGTGGTGGAGAGTAGCCCCCAAGCTGGACTGAGTGGACTGGAGAGCATCGTGATCTCTGATCTAAGTATCGGCACTAGAAATGAACCCGAATCCTTTATCTCGAGGTGTGGACCTCTATTTATAGGTGTATATGATGTATTGCTACAGTGGAAAAAAGGGGTTGTGGCCAGTTAATATGATCAGACTGGGGTCGTACCCTGTAGCAAGTAAGGGCCACACCCTGTGTATGAGAGGTTGCGGCAGTAGTCCAGTGAGGCATATAAAAGGTAATTTTGTGGCCTATAAGTGATAGGTCGTGGTGGAAAGGCTTCAACACATGCCCATTGTACTCCTTCCGTGGCAGGGGTGCTATATTTGTCATATCAATAAGCCCCCAAGGCAGTGCAACAAGGGGTAATTTGGTGTTGCGTCTTGTTATTAGACTGCCACAATGTGTCTTCTTCGCTATAGTTTCCAAAACGACGTTTTGTCGTTCCACGTCCTCTTATATAAATGGATCCGGCCGTGGTCTTTGTTACGTTTTCCAATTATCTAAGAGAAAATCGATAGTCAACCTCTATCATCTCCTTGTCTTGATTTTTTCGGAGACCTTTTAAGGCAATATGTGGTGGTTCTGAGGCGGCACAGGGTTGTTTCCACCAATTTCTAGGTAATTTTTCCACCAAAAATCCTCTTGAATCTTTCTATAAATAGATTGCTTATTGTTTATTCTTAATTTCTATTGGCAAATAAACTGATTACCTATCGAATCCATTCTTTATTGAATCGTAATGAACAAACTGTCCAGAATTTTAATTAATATTTCCTTGATTCCATAATAAATTGCAATTTGTAAGTGATATTTGAGTTCTTGTAATTGCTTGAATCATAACAGAATATGATTTCGTGCTTGAACCAATCTTCAATTAATGAAATAAACCCTTAATCTTCCATTGTTGACCCAAGGAGGAAATGTTGTTGGCTAGGCTTAGATCTTTTAGGATTTTTGAATTCCCAATTTGTAGAAACAAAATATAAAATAGACCTAAGAAATATACTTGTGTTGGATCATATTTTGCTGGTTTTAGAGTAGTATAGGTATTGAAAACATACCACTGTTCTTGAACCAACCCTTCAAATTCTAGGGCTTCAATATGTTAGGCAACCTTAATATTAACCTGTTTAAAACTTTGACCGTGGCATGTGGCATATCTGGCTGCGGCACATGGCAATACTTATTTAATGAATATTCCCTTTTACTCAGGGTTTTGCCTTGGGCTAGTGTTTGTAGCCATTTCTTAATAAATCCAAGGACTGCGTCGTGCAAGAATATAACCAATGTCTCCTTCCCCCAAGATTATTTGCCGCGGCAAAAATAGGGTTCTTAGGATACCAGAGCCTAACACTAAGGGTAGTTAGCTAAATTTGTTGAGACTTATATTTAATCTTCCAAGAGTGAAATTTCATAGTACCCTGTAACGTCCTCTTAGAGGCTTGTCTGCGGCACCAAACTGCGGACTCTTTATGCTTTTCAGGTCTTGTTGCAGGCATAAGAGTTGGAACCTGACAAATTTCTCAAGAACTTTTGGAACAAACATTTTGGAGTCTCTCCCACCTGAACTTCATTATGTATGCCCTTTATAGACAATAGGGCCTTGCTAGCTGAAAGATTTCCCAAATTATGTTTTAGATTCTGACTTCGTGAACTCCATCAATTGTAGGGACTCTTGTGAGGCTACTGTAAACCCTGTAATTTTGAGGATTTAAAATTTAATTATTTTTGGGAGATATACAAATATTTAAATTGGAGAAACGTAAATTATGATTTGGAGAATTTATTTGAGTGGGAAGAATTATTTATAATTGGCGATTTTAAATTTAATTGTCTGAATTAATGTGTGTCGCATTTTGAGGTCAAAATTTGAAAATGACAAAAAGTATTTTGGATGACAATTATGAGTGTTCGGTTGAGTCCGGATGGGTCGAGATAGTCAGAAAAGAGTGCCCGGGGGTAGTAATTGGGTCTCGGGGTATTTTTGGGCATAACCGGGCCCCCACAGAGTGATTCATGCCATTTTAATTAGGCCCATATGGCCAAAAACGGGATTAAGTGTTTTTAACCTAATTGAGGGACTAGGAACGGCAGATAGAAAATTCTAAACCTAGGGTTTGGGAGAGGATTAGAGGAAGCTAATAAAGAAGTCAATTGGGAGTCTTTTGGAGCCAAATTGAGGGACTAATTGGTGTGTTTTTCATTAACCATTCTCTACACCAACAGAATCAAACCCTACGAACAATTCCAGACAAGTGGTTAACTTGCTGTAATGTTGAATTTTGATATCCAATTCATATTTTAGTGATGTGTAAATTAAAATTCGTTTTTGGGTATAAATGGGTGAAAATGGGGTTTTGTTAATGGAATACTTGGCTGAGATTCAAAGTAAGAAATAGGTGTATTATATATCTGTGAGTATAGATATCTGATTTGAATGAGAAACCGGAATATAAAATGGTGGAATTTGAATCTGGAATTTGGAATTGTAGAACAAAGTTAATGGAGATTTATGGAACCCATTTCGAAAATTGTGAGATAAGTTGAGAAATCCATATACTAGAAGGTGTATATGATGTATAGGATCAAAGTTCAATATGTTTATGTGGTGGGATGACTTGATTAGAAGTTGAAACTAAGGTTTAAAAACCTTGAATTTTCGTTAATGGTGGAATTTAGTGGGGGAAGAAGAGCTGCCACGACAGGATCGATCGATCGATCGGGGGCCATCGATCGATCGATAATGGGAAAACCTTGGCAGGTCGGGCAGTTTTATACCTTGCCTTGTTTTCTTTTTGGATTTTTGGGTATAATTTTAATTACTAAAAAATTATAGAGAAATTAATAGCTAGGGGCTCAAAAGATAGCTATTGGGAATGTACAATCTAAGTTAAGAGTTGAGACTTAAAGTGAGAATTTTGGGTGAAACATATTCAATTTAATTATAGACCGAGTGGATGAGTCCGGGGGCATTAGTGAGTGAAGTCGAGTTAATTTACTTAATGGGGAATGTAACCCATTAAATTAATAGTCGGGTTTAAAGAGTGGGAAATTTTTACGGGATGAAGAAAGATGTCCGGGTATGTTGGTTAAGTGACACCAAAGTATTAAATTAATTATCGAGAGAGTAAATTAATTTGGAGTCGGAATATAGACTGGGGAAATATTAAGTTATGGGCCAAGTGAGCAAGTCCGGGTAAAATGGTTGGGCGACACCAAGTATTAAATTAATTGATGGGTTAATTAATTAAATTATAGTCGGACCACAAACTTGGATTCGTATTAAATTAATTAATCTGTAAATTAATTAAATTAGAGTCGGATCACAGACTCAGATTGGTATTAAATTAATTGATGTGTTAATTAATTAAATTAGATTCATATTTCAGACTCGGGAAGGTATTAAATTAATAGGTGTGTTAATCAATTTAATTAGGGTCAGACGATAGACGCGGGGAGGTAATAAGTTAATTGAGGGGTGTGAATTGAATATATTAGAGTCGGACCACAAACTCGGGAAGATGGAAATTATTAAGTGAGAAAATTAATTAAGTTGAGTCAGGCCAGAAACTCGGGGAAATTACAGGCTAGTGTTACAGGTTTATGAGTACACAGTAAAGCAGGGGTTTATATTATATATATATATATATACGGTGTAGAGATAGTATATATATGCGTGTGTATTTATTGTGTGTGCTAATAAATATCAGTGATTAGATACTTATTTAATTTATATACTCTAGTGCAATCAAGGGAGGTTGCACGATGTGGGTGAATCCCCTAGCTTGAGGAGTAGGGTGAGTATATCACCAGGTCATAGCATCCGATATATGGGTGAGGGGCTTATCTCACTTTCAGGGAAGGAATATGACCGCCTCCACTTCATTTATGTTTTAGGCCAGGTTGGTGAGCGATTCCAACTTGGGTAACTAGGTTATGTGAGCACACCTAGAGAGATAGCACTTTAGAGGGGATCATCCGGCGAGAGTTTACTCGAAGGGATGGATATACATATGATATGTGTGTGGATGTTTTAGTAAGGGTAAGTATATAATGGTATTAAATATTATATGCGGGTAATAATACAGTGCGTGATGTATTTACTTTATATAACTTGTGATAAAGTTATATGCTATTATTTAAGAAGGAACTAATTAAGTTAATTGGTGAGACAACTTATAATTCATGAATAATTATACTCGGATTAGAGAAGTATGCCAAGGGAAGGTTATACCAAGACTAGTTGGACGGGGTAGTACAACTAGGTGGGGTTAAGGTAACCGTTAGGTGTGCACAATAGTGGAGGGCGAGAATGTCCTCAAGAGAGTGCGACACTAACTTAAATATGAAGCGCATTCATATATTTTAAATTACTGCAGTTAATTCACTTGCTAAATATTTTCAAAATGTTTTGGATTCTAACCCTTGCTATAAAACTATTTTCAAAACCTTTTAGGTGTCCAGCCACAGGGACACCAGGATTGATATTCTATTCCACGGACACGGATCTGCGGCATATGTGGATGCTAGTAGGAGTTTGGATTAGACGCATTGTTTATTCATTCCTAGAGTAGAAATCATTTATCAGTTTCAGTTTTATTTAGGGCTTGTCGCCCAGTCTTCTTAGTACAATTTTCGGATGTATTTATTCACGTGCTGGATGGTTGTATTGAATTATTCTCTTTAGTGGCCGATGGTTTATTCGAAAATTGTTTAATTAATTATTCAGTTGAGTTTTATTCAGTTGTGTAAATGGTTTATCTTTATTTTCGCAGATACTATTTTGTTTAATTAAAAAGTTAAAATTTGGCACCAGCTTTTGGAATACTAGGTGGCTAGTAAGTTTTAAAAAGTTTTCGACAGTGATGCTAAGGATGAACCAACTGGGATTCCTGTTTTAATTTAGTATAGGACTGATCCCGGTATTTTATTAGGTGGGGTGTCACAGCTACATCAATGGAGGATACAAATTCTAGCACCCACCCTCCTGAAGTTAGGACTACAGAGGTTGGGCCCTCTGAGGCTAGAGATGAGTTAGCTGGTCCATCAAACAATGCCGAAAGGGATCCTGCAACTTCAAATGTCTGTAGTATTATGACTGAAGAATGGGTCAATCAGGTGGCCACGACATTCGAATTTCCAGATGGGGTAATTTGCTCAGCCCCTTTCGCAGAGTAGAGACTGTGTTCCTCAGTCTCTAATGAGGGAATTTTCTTCCTTTGCATGCCTTCGTCTACTGACTGAGGCTACTTGTGCCAGTTCCTGTTAGGATAATCTTTAGTGCTATGAACTTAGGACTAACCCAACTTGACCCAAATGCCTGGAGGGCTATACTTTCCTCGTTGAGAATTTGGAGGGAAAAGTTTGGTAGAGATATAACTCCCACGGAGTTCTTCCATTTTTATAGACCAAAGAAAAACTCCATTAAGTTTTCTTGGTATTATTAGTTTTCTCTTCATAACAATGAAGAGTATTTGTACACTCAGAGACCTTCCAGTGTGAAAAATTGGAAAGGAAAATATTTTTACATCTCTGGAGAGGAATAGGAAATCCATCCAGAGGAGTCTGAGAGAGATAGAGATCATATAGGATATCACGATAGTGGGGGCGGCCTTCAAGATCTGGCTACGGCATGCTCCGTATTTCATTTTTTACTTATTTTTTTTCAGAATTCTCTCATACTTTGCCACTTACAATTTTTATGTCGCGACATGTACTGATACCTATCTCGTATTGTAGCCCTTGATAATCTGAAACTCAACAACAGAGCAAAAAAGAGAGTTAAGGATGTGGCTAACCTTAGAAACGATTCAAAGAAGTTTTCCATCTTATCCACCTCAACAAATTTCCACCGCTTTGGATATTTCCCTAACAAGCACATTCCCATGGCCGTAGAAGGTAACTTTAAACCCCTCTTTTTAGTGTATGTGTCTACTGCAGTCCCTATTTAACTTTGTTTCTCAGGTGAAGAGATTGATCGGGGACTCTTGGCTGCCCAACTTGCTGAAATGGATAAGGATGCTACCATCCTCAACAATGATGCCAAGAAAGGGATAAAAAGAAAAAGATCCAAATCTAAGAATGCTGCGGCAGAGGATCCTAATGTTGGCATTCCTGAGCCAAATATTACTTCTGGGGGTGCTGCAGCCAATCCATCACTGGAGGATGCGGCACGAGATGATAATATTGGTGACACCACGACCAATATTGATGACAACACAAGGCAAGTCTTTGATGATGGAATTGACCCTCAACTAGCTGTAGCCAATATGCTTCCCAGAGAGATAATCCACTAGGGTGAGCGTAGTCCTATTCAATTTTCTCCTTTATCTCCTCCTCACCAGAGAGTAATGGTTGTTAATGCCATTATGTCACCTCCATAAAGTCAGCCGAGTATGGGCCTTGATGGTCATCTGCGGCCTCAGATGAGGTTCCCAAATCCTCAATCCTCCTGGGGTACGAATTCCAGTACGATCTACAAGATAAAGAAAGTCACAGACAGAATTAATCTAGATTGTCTTATAGAGGAAGACCATGAACATCTATAGGAGTATGATTTCCACATCCTATTGAGGGTAAGCTCTTTATTAAACTTAAATTCTAGTTACATTTCTTCATACTAATCATGTTTACATATATTTTAGGTCGTAGAGTTTATCATGTTGTAGACTGCCAAATATAAAGCGGTCTACAATCTCAAACAGGCTATAGAGTCTGTTCACAAAATTGACCTTGAAACAACTAGAAGTTCTTCATTTGTAGTTGGTAAGAAATCAAGTGTCGCGGATTTAGAGGTGTATACGATGACTGCCAGTGCACATGTTAATGTTGCAGCTAAGGCTTAAAAAACTATAGAGAATAACCTTACAAAGGCTGCAGGGGACTTAAAAGATGCCAATACATAAGCTGTTGAAGCAACTCAAGTTGTTGCGGACTCAAATAAAAAACTCGAGCTAATCCAGAAAAAATATAACGAGCTAGAGAAAATGAGAATATAGGAGGGCTTGGATCATGACGCGACTATTACGAAGAAAGAAGGGGATCATGTCGCAACCTTGATTGACAAGGTTGTCAAAACATATAAAACATTAAAAGAATACTTCCTCACGAATAACAAAGCCTACCTCCGCGGCTTCCAGGAACTGAGGCATAGGGTCATCAAAAATTTCCCAGAGTCTAAAGAGAAAATCATGTCCCAAAAATTGGGTGATACTGAGCATGACCAATGCGTGGCTGAAATAAGGGCTGCCACATAAGAAAGAACCAAAAAGATGGCTAAAGAGGCTGCGGAAGGTGATTTTACAGAGACCGCAGCTAATGATGATGAAACTGAGGAAGAAGACATTGTTGTGTGTTAAGTCATCCTTTTTGTTCTTTTCCTTGCGTCGTAATATGTATTTTTTATGAACAAACTTGCAACCTCTGAACTGTTGATTGATTTGGGTTACGTCCCTTTTTGTAAACTTGCCTCAATATAGGATGCATCCTCTTAATTTTCTTGCATTTATGTTATTGTTGCTACTATATGGCCTCTAATTACTAAATTCAGATAATGACGCGCATGTTAGCATAGGGCTGCAACCTTAATCAATTCCAGTATATTTTCTTAGATTCTTTGTTTGCCTTTTTCTCTGCTGCCTGCTTTGATTTTTGAATGAATGTTGTCTCCTTATATTTGATTTCTTGATTGAATGACTTGCAAATATGCTTCTTCAATAACTAAACTGAAATATAGATATAAGGCCATGAAAACACCTTTATATATTGTTCCTCTAAGTGGGATGTGGCCTGTTGTATCTTGTTTATGGATTTTTCAAATTTTCCACTTCATGTGGCTATCATCCCCCAAGCCGCGGTGCTGAAGAAAAATGACTTTGGGGCTGCGGCTTAACTTCTAATGCTTTCCAACTCTAGATGTTGTGGACGTTATTGAATGTCGTGCTCTCTCATCTTGAGAAGAGCTATTTGGGGTTGCTGCCATTAGGGCTATAGTTGCATAACACTAGGTGCAGTCTCTTCTGTAGATACGAGACGATGCCAGATTGATGATACGAGATCACCAAGTTGATGTTCCATGATTCTTGGATTGGGATGTGGTAATTTATCCTTTGTAGCTTTAATTAGATCCATATCCAAGTCAATATCGTAACATCCCTTAGTTACTTTAATTGGCATGAAGCCACTTTCGCAACTTCTCTTAGTCACTTTGATCGGATTATTATTAGCCCCCCCGGGATAGGTATTATAAAGCTTACCCAAGCTATGTTTGGATATATACTAAGCCTTCCTAGGCTATAATAGTATTATCTACAAACAATTAAGTCTTCGGCCCCTATGGGTTATTATCAGGCCTCCCCAGTCTAGGTATTATGATACTTCCCCAAGCTAAGATACATAATACTATCAAGCCTTCCCAGGATGGGTTATGTTATTAAGCCATCCACAACTAATATACGTATCCTGAAAGATGAATGGGGGGATGTTTGAACGGCTGAAGTTGATGGTAGTAGATAATGAAGGGTAGCGGACCTTATAAAAAAATATGTCCTTGCATCGTGAATAGCGTTGTGAGCCAATTTAGATAGTCCCTTCTGAGAGCTTCTTTCAACATTTTCAATTAGCATATGCCATCATACACCTTAGTGTGATGGTGGGCATTGTGAGCCCATTCAATATAGTTATTACCGATATAATACGTTATCTTCATTCAGAATCTGTTTAAGACAAAAAAGGTCGTTTATAAGATAACATTTAATGGAATCGATAAATCAAAATATGGCACTATAAAGTAAGCCTAATTTCATATATCCATTCATTCATATATTCGTGACTTGGTTAGGAAACTACAAGAGTCAGAATGAAACTATTTAAAGAGAGTTTTTTACTAAAAGCATAATCAGGGAAAACATAAACATGGGCAGATAAGAGGTATGCGGCATGTCAGACTAGGTCGCATCGCTTAAGCATCCTTGAGGAATCGCTACAGTATTCCCCCGCCTTGCAAGCGTTTCAATATCGTCTTTCAAGTGATAACATTGCTCAGTGTGGTGGCAGTGTTCCTGGTGAAATTTGCACCATTTGGTTTTGTCCCTTTTGTGTGGTGGAGCTTTCAGTTTCTCTGGCCACTTCACCAGCTTGTCTTCTTTTACGAATTCAAAGATGTCATCAACCTGAAAGGCCAATGGGGTGTAGGCCTCAAAACCTATTTCTTCTGTCCCCACTTTCCTCTTTTGGTTCTAGCTAGTTACCTCTATGGATGGTGCCTCTATAGCCGCAACAGTGATGGTTGTAGCATTAAACCATGTGTGACACCCCGCCTAATAAAATACCGGGCGATCAATCCTGTACCAAATTAAAACAAGAGTCTCATATGGTTCATTCTCAACATCACTGTCGAAAACCAATTTAATTACTAATAACCTATTAGGCTGGCGTCAAAATTTTATTAAACTAATCTTTTAATCAAACCATTCAAATAAAACATTCACACAATTTTTATATATAAAAACTGAAATGAAATAGAATAATTGAACACTCGGTTTAACATAATTCAACCAAATCGAATGCCGCAAAAAAAGGCGGTGAAAGAATAAATAAATTCAATTGGGCTTTCGGCCCAAATGTTATTACAATGCTTCCTATCTTGGTCACAAGAATATAAGCATCTAAAGATAAACTTGCACACATCCACAGCTGCTGCAGCAACGTTTGACTCGAAAGAATCATCATCCAGGCGTCCCTGTATCTGGACATCAATATATATATATATATATCAAGAGAGGAGAAAATAGAGAAACGGGTCAGAGCCCGAGTTTTGAAAATATTTTGCAAGTGCATAAATGCCATATTTTAAAATATGAATTTATCTCATATTCAAATTGTTATCACACTCCCATGAGATACCCCTCACCATTCTTCTAATAGTGCACTCCTATCGCATACCTTTTCAACAACCTAGTTAAGCTACCCTGCCTAACTAAATACATTTCACCCAATTTCTAAAAATCCTATTTAACCCGAGTACTAAGGGTAAAACTTTTCCCCATTCCCAATACAACGCTACGTTCGTGCGTGGAGTGTCTCGCGATAGTGAAATTCAAACAAGGAACACCCCCGATACACTACTACATGGCAATGTTGATCGTCGAGATCCATATGGCCTTCAGCACATAACGCTTATATATAACTCATATATATATAGATAAATATATAGTTCTCAATAGAACTTATAATTCATATTCATATGAATTCGGATATAAACATACCGGAAAGGGAATCACTCTTATTCAATCTTTTCACTTTACGCAAGTTTACTTTATATGATTATTCATCTTCATATACAAACAATATACTATACACAATAAGTATAATTATACCCAGCACAATCATAAGTATAATAACTATCCCACCGGGCTATGCGGTCTCATAGTGCCTATCCGAATTCGGGTTTACTCACTCAGCCACGGTACCAAGCAGGACTCATTATTGATCATGGTAAAAATACACAACGGTGGAGGCGGTCATATTCACTCCGCAAGTGGAGTACACACATCGCACTCGTACGCGGGAGGAGATGACCTGGGGATATACTCTCCCTGCTCCTTAAGCCAGGGGATTCACCCATATAGCGCAACCTCCTCGGATCGCACTAGAGAAAATATATAATCTGGCTGTTCCAACCCTACGCTAAAGGAAAGCGCGTGGAACCAGCATCTAAGATAAAAATATACCAATCACACACAGATATATATGTATTTCCGTATAATAATATATATTGTAATCCCATCGTACATATAATCTACATCACTTCACAATTATATATATCTCTTTAATTATAAAACTCATATAGCTATAGCCCATATTCTGACTGTTCCTATTCATAGTAGTATATAAGTATTCACTCACTTACAATACTAAACTTATAAGTATTCTCTTACTTAATATATAACTCACACCTTAATCACTCTTAAGGATTTATATATACTCCCCAATATACCAATTCAGAATAATTAAATAAGTATACTCTCAACTTATTTGGGTTTTATAGGTATCGCATTACCTATAATAATAGTTGTTACTAGATATATTGGATAGTCACTCAATCATTGTTTACCCATATCCTAAATTCCATCCTAATCACATCCTAGGATTTACTCACCTACAATCGGCCCATATTTATTCAAATCACATGAATATATCTATACTCACTTACCGAAGACCCCACTCTCGAATGTTACTCGACCCAAACGGTCACTAGGTCTGTCCCCTGAATTGTACACTAAATGAATCCGAGGTTCCCTCTCTCATCTCATGGGTTATTCCCTCTCATTACTATAATCTAGGATTCCTAATATCATGACTAGGATCCCCTATAAAAATCTCTAATTGCAATTTAACCCCCTTAAACTCAAAGAAGGCAAACTGTCAAATTCAGCAGAAACTGAATCGATTTGCCCCAATTGCGAATCGATCCGGACCAAATTCGAATCAGTTCGGAAAAGGGTCTTTGAACAGGTCTTCAAAGGTGAATTGATTCGATCTCAACCCGAATAGATTCGGCCTGAGACAGTGCCCCAGATCTCCTTATGTGAATCGATTCGTTCTAAACGTGAATCGATTCGCCCTGTTCGGGGCTCACTGGTGGGCAATTTCATTTTCTTCAAAAGTCCCAAATAACATCCCAACCTCCATTTTTGTGGTTTCTTATCTTAACCAACAACTCTATAATTATCCTAACCCTAATTTATAACCAACACATCAATAAATTTTGGGTTTAAACCATTTCTCTTAGGTTTAAACCTTAAAACCATTAAAACCCTAGTTTATCAATTTCACCCATTTCTAACCATAAATACACTCCATTACCATGGAATTAACCCTATAAGTAATTAAGATTTTACACTACATCAATATGTAAACTCATACTCAACTTTCCCCAATTTATTTTAAGGGTTCTATCAAAAAATTACATAATTTACCAATTATAATATGAGATACACACACTCAATTAAATAAAGCAAGTAAACAATTGTCTCGTGGATAAAATTCGATGACGTCGAGTCGAATCCCATGGAGTTTGGTCGGAATCATCTCTCTCTCTCTCTCTCTCTCTCTCTCTCTCTCTCTCTCTCTCTCTCATGTCTTATAAATAAAGAAATAAGTGATTATCCCTTATAAACCTAAAAATGACTCGTTTACTCAATTGCGAGTCCCTACTAGTCTAAACGTCCTTGAAACTCGAACAATACCCCCAGGTAGTCTATTCTGACTATCTCAGCCATTCCGAAGACAATTATGCACTCAAAATCTCCATCTGAGTCTCTTAACTACAATTCACTAATTAAACCCAACACATCTCGATACAGGTTTTCCAATTAAAATATTATCCTTTGTCGCTTTACCCAACTGCAACATGTAATGAAAATGGTCCAACTCATTTACTTAATTCCAAAAGTAAATGTAACACACATCGAAAACCATTTAACCCTCGTAAACTCCAAAAAATATTTTTTTCAGAGAAATTCCTCAAATCTCCAAATTACACCCATTTATGTAATTTAAATATTCATAAATGTGCGGGGTATTACATTATCCCCCCTTACAACGGAATTTCCTCCCTAAAATTTAGATACGACTGGTACTACCAACCTCGGATTTCTACTCGCACTTCATCCTACAGACACAAGTCGAAGGTACCCTACCATATACTCACTCGCAGTACCTGCGTACTAACTTTACGAAAAGCTTAATTATGTCTCTATATGATACGACACCACCTCGGTCGTAAGGTTGAATCTCACATCACATCGCACCTAGTGCTTCTATAATCGTACATAACGAGACCATAACTTCCGCTCTAACTTATTGATCCTATTGGAGATTCTCTACTCGAGGTGTCCACTCACCTACGTCAGAACATCTAACTCCTTCCAAAAGGAAGTTACCTTCAAGCTCAACTACTCCCGTCATCTGATTGCTTATCTTAAGTGTACTTACTCTTGTTGCACCTACACAATTGGATTTTTGCGTGCCTCCTACGATGTTCCATCCAACAAACTTCAATCTCACTTATAACTACCTCACATCATATTCTTCAACTTTATATACTGCACCCCATTCTATTTCAGACGGTATGTAAAACCAACTTACCAAGGTGCCCATACACCTTTTTGGTCTGTGCCTCTTTGCACAACCATTGTAATCATCACAGGCGTAACATTCTCTCTAAAAATGGGCCTCTTTTTCATGGCCTGGTGCTAACACCTGGGTATTCTCAATAATCTTCTTAAGATTCAATTCTTCCTATACCTGGAAGTCCAATCCTTCATAAAGTTAACCCATCAAACTTCTCGTGGGTAACTCATAATAATCCCCATTATATCAGCGCCACTAATCCTACTGGCCTTATTCCCTGGTAGTCCTAAGATCGATGTGTTTCCTACACACATCAAAAGAGTATCATACTAACTATATCCCTAGTGCCCAAGCCCTCTCTCAACTTTCAATATTTTCTCGGTTTCATACGTGGGACGTCTCGCAAAGCGAAATCCAGACAAGGAACCCTATCATTACACTACTTCCTCGCATTGTCAGACATCGAGATATAACGGCCTAAGGCACACCAGCATGACGTTTTAAATCCTACCTCACTAACCTACTAATGTACTTCTACCACTATGTCCTTCCATCTTGGCGAAATGGAAAGTCTAACTAATCGGGCCACCTACTCTCTACAAAAGTGTTAAAATCTTCATATCCAAAACATTCTACCTCCAAAATTTGCCTTTTCATCAAGGCCTTACTATAAGACTTAAATCAATTTCTTTAACCTTACCTCGCCAGCTTACTTGCCGTGTGAGAAACATTTGAGTGCTTTTCCATAGCACTTCTATCTCCCTAATCATGAAATCGTCTCATGAATCTCAGTTTATAATGTTTTCTCCACACTATTTGACCTATCATCAAAACCAACATCCTTGCATACAGTAATATCTCTCCACTCCCGATGTCATTAAGGTTTGTGCATGGAGTGTCTCGCAAGAAAAATCCAAACAAGGAACCCCTCATATACACTACTACTTAACTTTGTCGGTCGTGGAGGTATGTCAGTGCAAAACATGTAAAATACTAAATCCTGCATACCTTAGATCACATCTATAACGTCCCCATGCACCGAAGTCATTCTAGTGAAACATCTACAAACCAAAGTTCCATCTAAACAAATAATAAAGGTGAGCTCAGCCTGTATCTAGTTGAGATATCACAACAACAACCAGTTCCACTCTATAATCGCGAACACGATAGTCTTGCAATCACTGGCCTTCTATCGCTCCGATAATCTAAAAATACATTACTCTTACAATAGTACTATACTCGTTTAACACACACGGAACGAGAAGTATAAACCAGATACAACCCCAAAATATCAACACCCATTTTCATAATGAATGAAGAAAATTGAGCCCCGTTATCACGAAAGAACATATAGACATACACTATATAATGTTCCCGATACCACCAGTAAACTCGAATCACTCACGAATCTAGGGCTAATAAAATACTGTGACTCAATCTTGCCACACAAAGTATGCCTCCTTCAACCGAGGTGAAACTTAGAACAACATTCTTGCCAATTACCCTGGCTACTCCAAATGGTTCCCGGACACCGTACACTTGCCATAACTGAACCAAAAACTACTTTAATCAATTCCCCATATAGGGACCCTACTCTTATCCTTTAACTCCTACCAGACAAGATCAAAGCGTGTGGTTATAGACTCCACATTGAAACATTCCTCATCTCTGGCCACCCTGACCGTGTTAAGGTTATCAGTATCTCAGACTATATCACCTCGATCCTAATAATCGCCTTTATAGTCCCCTTAACTTCTTCGTCAGAAGGAAACTCCACTACCGGCCTCAACAACCCTGTTTCAATGAACTCCCCAGGTGGATGTACACCAATGGGGTTCCACGAACACAAATTCTCCATAAGAGTTAAGAACACTTTCTAGTGAGCCTATCATTCTTGTGAAGGACACTCTCTTTATTGTACCTACCTTACTTCGGTACAAGGTTCACTTCTCAATATCACTCTTTATTCACTATCGGCCTCAGACCGATCCTTATGTGAATAATTCAAAATTGCATTCTTTTCATTCCGCTAAATCATGGGAACTCGCGGTTAAAACCATTCGTAAGATCCCTTTATAAGTAAAACATCCTACTCCCTTAAACGTGGTGACTACCATTTCCACCATTTTAATATTGCTCCCACGAGTGAAAAATTTTCCTTGAATTTTCACTTATGAGGATTTCCATACCCTGCTCTAAGGCAAAGCTTTCGAGCCTTCTACTACTGCTGAGTAATGCTAAACTTACATCACATGACTTAACATTAACATATGGTCCTTTTCAAAGACCTTTTCAAACCTTTTTCCCAATTTACGTGACTGGGTAATTCAAGTTTAGCACCACTTTCTACTACAGCGGTACTTGAATAATTATAACTACTATACTTTAGTAGTTGTAGAAGTAATCCATAAAAATGCCACAAAGGGAGTGACCTCGACTGCGGCCCTCATTCCCAATATCAACTTACAGCTCCTACTAAGCCCCGCCTCCTACTACCCTTGCAACGGCCTTCCCTTTTTGCCCTTCGTCGATCAGCACACGAGTCTCGAACGAGCGCACAAAAGATTTACTATAATCTTATATAATGGCAGGAGAACGAAATCTCACAAGAGGAATCAATAATCTTAATCATAAGGCTCTATATCAAATCGAGAGCAACGTTAAAAGAATAATACATCCGCACAGATTCCTAAGGACACTAGAACCTGATGCTCTGATACCATATGTGACACCCCGCCTAATAAAATATCCGACAATCAATCATGTAACAAATTAAAACAGGAGTCTCATATGGTTCATTCTCAGCATCACTGTTGAAAACCAATTTAATTACTGATAACCTATTAGTCTGACATCAAAAATTTTATTTAACTAATCTTTTTAATCAAACCATTTAAATAAAACATTCACACGGTTTATATATATAAAAACTTAAATAAAATAGAATAACCGAACACTCGGCTTAACATAATTCAACCATATCGAATGTCACACAAAAAGTTGGTAAAAGAGTAAATAAATACAATTGGTCTTTAGGCCCAAATGTTACTACAATGCTTCCTATCTAGATCACAAGAATAGAAGTGTCTAAAGATAAACATGCACGCATCCAAAGCTACTGTAGCAACGTCTGACTCGAAAGAATCATCATCCAGGCGTCCCTGTGTCTGGACACACACACACACACACACACACACACACACACACACACATATATATATATATATATACACACACATACCAAGAGAGGAGAAAATAGAAAAACGGGTTAAAGCCCGAGTTTTGAAAATATTTTGCAAGTGAATAAATGCCATACTTTAAAATATGAATTGATCTCATATTAAAATTTGTATCACACTCCTACGAGATACCCCTCACCCCTCTTCTAATAGTGCACTCCAATCGTACACCTTTTAAACAACCTAGTTAAGCTACCCTGCCTAACAAAATCCGTTTCACACAATCTCTAAAAATCCTAATTAACGCGAGTACTAAGGGATAAACTTCTCCCCATTCCCAACACAACGCTACGTTTATGCGTGGGATGTTTCACGATAGCAAAATTCAAATAAGGAACCCCCCCGATACACTGCTACCTGGTAATGTTGATCGTGGAGATCCATTCGGCCCTCATCACATAACGCATATATATAAGTCATATATATATAGATAAATATATAGTTCTCAATAGAACTTATAATTCATATTCATATGAATCCGGATATAAACCTACCGGAAGGGGAATCATTCTTATTCAATATTTTCACTCTACACAAGTTTACTTTACAAACAATATACTATACACAACAAGTATAATAATACCCATCACAATCATAAGTATAATAACCATCTCACCGATCTATAACTCGATTATGCGGTCTCATAGTGCATATTTGAATCTGGGTTTACTCACTCAACCAGAGTACCAAGCCAGATTCAGTCATGGTCATGGTAAAAATACACAACGGTGGAGGCGATCATATTGCCTCTGCAAGTGGAGTACACACATCACACTCGTACGCGGGACGAGATGACCTGGGGATATACTCTCCCTCCTCCTCAAGCCAGGGGATTTACCCACATCGTGCAACCTCCTCGGATCGCACTAGAGAAAATATATAATCTGGCTGTTCCAACCCTACGCCAAAGGAAATACCGTGGAACCAGACTCTAAGATACAAATATACCAATCACACACAAATATATATGTATTTTCGTATCATAATATATATTGTAATCCCATCGTACATATAATCTACATCACTTCGCAATTATATATATCGCTATAATTGCCAAACTCATATAGCTATAGCCCATACTCCGGCTGTTCCCATTCGTAGTAGTATATAAGTATTCACACACTTACAATACTAAACTTATAAGTATTCTCTTACTTAATATATAACTCGCACCTTAATCACTGTTAAGGGTTTATATATACTCTCGAATATACCAATTCAGAATAATTAAATAAGTATACTCTCAACTTATTTCGATTCTATAGGTATCGCATCACCTATAATAATAGCTGTCACTAGACGTATCAGATAGTCGCTCAATCCTCGTTAACCCATATTCTAAATTCCATCCAAATCACATCCTAGGATTTACTCACTTGCAATCGACCTATATTTATTCAAATCACATGAATATATATATACTCGCTTGTCAAAGATCCCACTCTCGAATGTTACTCTACCCGAACGGTCTCTAGGTCTGTCCTATGGATTGTACACTAAATGAATCTAAGGTTCCCTCTCTCATCTCAAGGGTTATTCCCACTCATTACTATCATCTGGGAGTCCTAATATAATAACTAGGATCCCCTATATAAATCTCTAATTGTAATTTAACCCCCTTAAATTCAAAGAAGGGAAACTGTCAAATTCAGCAGAAACCGAATCGATTCGCCGTAATTTTGAATCAATTCGGACCAGCGAATCGATTCAGACCAAATCCGAATCAGTTCGAAAAAGGTTCTACGAACAGGTCTTCAAAGGCGAATCGATTCGATCTTAACCCGGATCGATTCGGCCTGAGATAGTGTCCCAGATCTCCTTATGTGAATCGATTCGGTCTAAACCCGAATCGATTCACCCTGTTCGGTGCTCACAATTGGGCGATTTCATCTTCTCCAAAAGTCCTAAATAACATCCCAACCTCCATTTTGTGGTTTCTAATCTCAACCAACAACTCTATAAACATCCTAACCCTAATTTCTAACATACACATCAATTAATTTGGGTTATTAAACCATTCCTCTTAGGTTTAAACCTTAAAACCATTAAAACCCTGGTTTATCAAAATCTCCCATTTTTAACCATTTCTACACTCCATTACCATGGAATTAACCCTAGAAGTCATTAAGAGTTTACATTACATCAATATGTAAGCTCATACTCAAATTTCCCCATTTTATTTTAAGGGTTTTAACCCAAAATTATATAATTTTCCAATTCTAATATGAGATGCACACACTCAATTAAATAAAGTAGGTAAACACTTGCCTTGTGGATAAAATTCGATGACCTCGAGTCGAATCCCGTGGACTTTGGCCAGAATCCCCTCTTTCTCCTTCCTTTCTTCTCTTTCTCTTCTTTCTCTCTCTCTCTCTCTCTCTCTCTCTCTCTCTCTCTCTCTCTCTCTCTCTCTCTCTCTCCCTCTCTCTCTTATGTCTTATAAAGAGAGAAATAAGGGTTTATCCCTTATAAACCCAAAAATGACTCCTTTCCTCAATTGCGAGTCCCTACTAGTTCAAAATTCCCCAAAACTCAAACCATACCCCCGGGTACTATATTCTGACTATATCGGACATTCCGAAGCCAACCACGTGTAACACCCCGTATTTCTGAATATTCCATTTAATTAGATTGGAGAATTAAATGAGAAAATGTCGGCGTAATTTAAATTACGTAAGAGTAGTAATTTAATCGAGAGATAGATACCGATAAATATTGCCTCATCTTATTTACTTAGTGCGAGTGGTAAATAGTTACTTAACGCGTGTAGACCGTGTTGGGGTGAGAACGAGTAATACTTGTTAAGTGACTCAAATGATAATTTAGAGGTCACCAATGAGTCCGAAAGGGTCAAATTAGTCAAAATAGTATACCCGGGGGTACTCGTTGAGTCCCGGGGTAATTTTGGGCTAAACCGAGACCATTCGGGGGCGTTTTGGTCTTTTAAAATAAGAGGGTATGAAGACCTACGAATTTGAGAGCCTTTTTATCAGCCGTATGAAAGAGGGGTTAGGGTTATAAAACCCATGTAAACACCAATACCATTAGAGAGAAGGAGAAAACCAATTCCAAAGCTTAAGAAGGGATTCTTGAAGAATTGGACTTGAATCTTGCACCCAAATCATCCATGGAAGAAGGATGGAGGGAGAAGAACATCAACCCATCATCAACTCCACGAAATCAGATTTCCCTCTATCAAGACAAGTGTTTATTACAAATCAAATTCAAGTGATAATACCCATGTGTAGGAAATTTTAAGAATTTGTTGATTCTATTGAAAAAACTTTGAACTAAATGTATGAATTGATCATATATTTGAGTAGGATTGCATGTAGAATGAATCCCAAAGTAAAGATGAAACAAAATTTGAATATTTTTGATGATTTACATATAATCTTTATGAGTTCTTGGTTAAAGAACATGAATCTTGAATGACTTAGGGTTTAATTGAGGAACACAAGATGTCAATCTGCCAGAGTTTTTGACACAATTTTAAACGTATCCCATTTGAGTTTTACTTCGAATTAGAGTGTGAAACATACATTCTTGGAAAGGTATTTCTCTTATCTATCCAATAAACTTGGAATCAGGTTAATCGGAGTTTTGTAGAGGGAGTAATAGACATATTACTACAGGGTGTTTAATCTGCCAGCATAGTAATCTGCCAGAAGTTTGACGTGAATTTAAACATGTACGATTTGAGTTGTACTTAGAATTAGAGTGTGAATCATAGATGTATGGAAAGGTATATCTCTTAGATTTCCAATGAACTTGGAATCAGGTCAATCGGAGTTCTGTAGAGGGAGAAATCGAAGTTTTACTAGAAGGTGTTTAATCTGCCAGAAAATTTTATGATTCGTTAGGCTGCGAGAAAATGTAAGATATTTAATTTTAAGCCTCAAATGCCTAAAATTTTATCGGGGAAGTGTTTGGGACCCTGATGAAATATATTTTTGGAAAAATGTTATGGAAGTAGGTCTATGATTGAGCATTGGACTTTAATTTTGTGAGAGAATTAAAGTGGAGATTCATAGGCTTGATTGGGACGTATTCTAATTCGAGATGATAAGAATATAATTATGGAAAAGCATGAGCGAGCTTAAATTTATTGGGTCAGTATGTTAACAAGGGTAGCTACTGAATTAATATATGTAAGGGGTAACTAGGACCCTTAGAGTTGTGTGAATACTCAAATAAGTACGATTAATGAGATAAAGCGTGAGGTGAATATTGTACGGTAAATATATGAGATTAAAAATATTACGTACGTATATGATTAATAGGTCGGGCGTGTACCTACTGAATTATGTGATCTTTTAGGTAGAGAGATTATGCCTAAATTAATTATGTTAGGGTCGATGAGACATTCCGAACTAACATAATGCTATTATATGTTTGGGGTCGATGAGAAATGCCGAACCAAACTTTGAACTGGTGTCGCGATGAGAGAGTCCCGAACCAGAATATGTGTATATATATATTTTAAAAATAATTGGGGTCGATGTATCATTCCGAACCAATTCTTACTTGGGGTCGATGAATCATTCCGAACCAAGAGTCCTTTACGTGTATAAAAAGGGCAAAATAGCAATGACTGATATTTAGTGTATATTGTGTGTAAAATATATATACTTGATGATATTCTACTTCCGTGTGTTAGTAGATTGATATATTTTATGTATTTGAAGATACATACTGAATTGGTAAGTTAAGTAGTGAAACTTAATTACGAAATGAACCTTTAGATAGAGAAAATCTATTTAGTAATTCAAGTAGCGAAACTTAATTACTTAAGTGGGAAAGTTAACAATTGTGAAAATTGTAGTAATTTTAGTAGTGAAACTAAATGAGATGTCTTGAAAAATAACATAGATTAAATGTTACTTGGGAATTATTTAACATACGCGTGATGTTGGTAAAACGGTTGTACTGTATGGGCGGTACTGGAACTTGGGTACAGATAAGTTCAGTTTACTACTTTGGTTTAGTTAGCTTGAGAAGTACGGCTAGGTAAACTAAGTGTAGACCGTTAGGTGTGCACAAAAGATGAGAGGTGAGTTAACTCAAGAGAGTGTACGAGAACCTAACATGTGTAATCAACAACCACATTTTATATTGTGATAAACGCTTGCAAAATATTTTCAAAATGTTTTGAGTACTAACTCTTGCTATAAAATATTTTCAAAACCTTTTAGGTGTCCAGCCACAGGGATGCCATGTATGATGATTCCATTCCAGAGACTCGGAGCTGTAGCACAGTGGATGCTTACAGGATTTTGACTAGGCGATATCTCTCATTAAGATCTAGTACAGGATCTCATACTATTCTATGTATGCACTTGTTGTCCGGTTTTAGTCTCAGTTATTGATTTCAGACTGGTGGTTACTCTATTGTTGTTTGGGTTTTTCTTTAGCCGATGGTTTATTCGATAATACTTTTGTTCTGTTGAACTTTTCTTGTTGTTTGAATTATAGTACATGATTATTTGTACTTTGTTCCGCATGGTTGATTTATCTGTTTTAAGAAAGATAAAATTTGGCACCGGTCTAATTTTACTTAGGGTATTAGTAATTAAAAAGTTTTCGACAGTAATGCTAAGAATGAACCATTTGAGAAACTTGTTTTAATTTAATAAAGGCCTGATCACCCGATGTTTAAATTAGGCGGGGTGTCACAGATGGTATCAGATCATCAGGTTCTAGTGTCCATAGGATCTGTACGGCTTACTACGTTTTCAGCGTATCGTTTGATTGATATAGAGCCCTATCTTAGGATGATTGTACTCCTCTACGTACGTAGTTCACGTTCTCCTGCTGTTTAATAGACGTAGTGTTATATATACGAGTTCGATTGTGCATGGTACGTCGAATATGGTGGTAGGACCAGCATTAGCGTTGGAAGGACGACAGGAGGGAGGAGCTCGGCAAAGCATAGGGTGTTCGAAGATGGCAATCATAGGAGAGATGACCGTTGTCGAGGTCACTCCTAGCGTGTAATGGAAGTAAAATGCTGCAAGGGTTGTTGAGGCATAACAGACATTTTTTCAAGTATCGCGACAGCCAAGTGGAATACTAATTTAGACCCGCCCAACGTAGTGATAGTGGGAGAGAGTCTGCAAATTTTTTTTATAAGGACGAGCCGTAAAATGTGATAAAACGGCAACTGTACTTGGTAACCAAGGGAAGTAGTATGTCCAGTGGTTTTGGCGTTTAGGATAGAGTAGAAATACTCAGAAATGAAAATTTGAGTAAATTTTTAGAGACAACGTGGCGGAGATGCAAATCACCGCATCCGGACCGAGGGTCCGTATACAAATAGAGAGACCTTACGTATAGTATAACCACAAAGTTCTCTATTGTTGATTTAGAAGCAAAGAGAATGGAAATACCGGAACCCACCACGTGAAAGCCTAGTAGAGGCCAATCGTGAGAAATAGATTATCCGTTGAAGTGAACTTGTATCGATGAGATGGGTACGAGGGAAAAGAGCCCTTGAGAGAATGAACTCTCGAGTTATGATTTGCAATCTTGGTAAAACTCTTCTTGGACGACTTATGTATATGAAGGCAGTATGGTACTTCTTACAAGGTTGGGGTAAATGCTCCTAGGGGGCGAAGTCAAGAGAGTTTAAAGATTTAGTCAACGAGTAAGACTGAATGTAATGGGCTGGTGCAAGCCATAAGTGGAAACCCACTAGAGGATTTAATGACTTGATCCTAAGTCGAGACTGTTAAGTCCCATAGTGCGTTCCTCTTAGTCGCAAAACTAAGGGAACCAGGATGATAGGAGTAAGGGGATTTTTGTAATGATGTCTAGTGTGGTTGGTAGAGCCACGCATTCTAATTTAGCTTGAAGTTATTTGATGAAATAATAACTCCAATAAGTTTTGCATTCCGGAAAGGACAAGCGTGTTAAGTCCGGAAAACCATCTAAACCACCAGAGCGATGGTTAAGGAAGTATATGGGTTTTAGCCTCGAGTGAATGGGGTATAGGACAAATCCTCACCTGAAAAGGGTCGAGTTGTCATTATTCTTCAATATGTGAGAGACTTCGGAGATTATGAACATCTCATAGTAATTGATTTCGGTGTGTGGGAACCTAAATGATGTGGGTCAAGGTATGTAGTATGACCGTTGAGCGGAGAGATCGAGCTCGCCTTTGTAATTAGTGCTAAAGACTTAGTGATAGTATAAGCGCGGTGCCACTTGACTCCTTAGAAATATTGGAGTGTGGTTGCACATGTTGTCGAGGAATCGAATTTGAGCATATCGACTATGTGTTGTTCCGATAATGCTCAGTAAGAATACATGGGGAGAAGCCCCTTGTTTAAGTTCAGTTGCGAAAGGGAATACGACTGAATTTTTATGCACGTCAGGAGAAGAGACATTGTTAGATGCTAGGACATCAGTGGAGCCGGTAGTGTTGTGGAGAAACACTGAAAGGCTTACCTCACCACGAAGGGATAAGTGGGACTTTGTGGGCAAAGATTTGATTTTTGTCTCTAGGGTATTGAGAATACCCACCAGATTATAGTCACGTCGTGTAGACTAGGCTGGAGTTGAAGAAAAGCATGTTACGGGTGCGACATTTGCAATGTTTTTGCAAATGTACCCGGAGAAAAGGGTGTATGGGCGCCCTAGTCAATTGAATTCCTTAGACATCCGAAATAGAGGGATGCGGAATATTTTTGGTACGACGGTGGGGAAATTAGGAAACAAGTCGTATCAATGAAATGGGTTGAACGTCATGGGAGATAGACGATGATCCAAGATTTTATGTGCTGAGAGATCCAGTACACCGTATGGGATGAAAATCGGTGGGAAACCGTTCAAAGGTTATCTCTTGATATGGGAGACCTAACTATGGTGAAGAAGTAGCGCAAGGTGCTACTTGACTGAGTGTTGAGGGTGACTTACGTGTTACTAAAATGTTTATTCTTATAAAGTAACCAACCTCAAAAAGTGCCCCAATTGCGAAGAGTTCACGGATTGTAAAGTATAATAAACCCGAAGAAAAAGGGGAATAGAGTACCACTTGAGGAAAGATGACGTAAGTGGGAAGCGATGTTGAGAGGAGACATAGTGAGATTGCCTCCAGGTACACCTCTAGTTATAGAGCGAGTTAGACTCGAAATGAGCAACCGGAATGTAGTAGTGAACCTACATTTTCAATGATGGAATGAGGAGACAGACTTATAAATTATTGATGGGTTGTGAACATCATAATTTAGCCAACATTTCGTTGGGGCGAAATGGGGTGACCGGGATGGATTAGTGTGTAGTTGAAAAGGGAGAGTGCACAAGTGCACGATGCCGTTCTACATGATTGTGAATCAGGGTAAAATCCTAAAATTCCACCCCGTGAGAGATGGTCAGGAAGGAATAGCGTTAAAGTTTTATTTTGAGTATGTTGTGTTACCTACGACTCAAAATTTGTGAGAAAGAATGATGATACGCCCTTACGATAAGTGGAATTTTGGAGAACCCCATTGATAAATCCATAAGTTGAATGTATGCCTATATGAGCATATTTATAGGTAGAGTGAGTGCCTATATGGACTGTACATGAGAATTAGGTTCCTGGGTACCGATTACGAACAATACATGTACTTTGATTGTGGTTCGAGTAGACATTTCGAACTTTTAAGTCCTTAACGCGTGATATGAGGACATTCTATTGGAGTATGACATTTAGGTTATATGAATTGTGAAAAATATAGCTCACAAATTGTCTACTCATGTGCGATGAGATATATGTACATATTGGTGCTCGAAATGTGATTCCGAGACAAGTGATTAATAACTATTGGTGATCGAGGTGAAATTCCGAGCTAATAACCCCAAAAGTGTTATAGAAGGGGGGGTGATTATAAAATAAGTGTTGATAGTATATGTTATATGTAAGATATATATACCTATTGATTTTTCCTACTTATGTGTGATAGTAAGTGTGTTTAATCTCTGTATTGGGGTCGATGATGTTCCGGACCAATACCTGAGGAATCGATTTGGGGTCGATGATTTTCCGAACCAAATCGATTATAAAGAAAATTGGTATCGACGAAAGGTCTGAACCAACAGGTGCATTACATTTACCTTGGGGTCGATGGATTCCCGGACCAATGTAAATGATAGGATTATTGGGGCCGATGATTTTGTCGGACCAATTTTCCTTAAAGTATATATTGTGTGTGACATATATACCCTATAATATTCTACTTATGAGTGATAGTAGACGCTTAGATGTTATATAGATATATACATCGAATGGGTAAATTAAGTAGGGAGAAACTTAATTTCAAGAATTAACGTTGGATTGGGAAATCTATGAGAAATTAAGTAGTGAGACTTAATTATGATATATGCGGCATGGGTAACGTGCGATAAGAATTTATTATGAAGCAAGGTATGTACTTGGGGCGACCGTTAGGATGTGATGATTTGACATTGGGTATTAGAGGATGCAATTATGTCTAGGGTCCTTAGTCTTAATACCAGCCTTATCCTAATTTCGAGGACGAAATTCCTTTGCAAGGGGGGAAGTATGTAACACCCCATATTTCTGAATATTCCATTTAATTAGATTGGATAATTAAATGAGAAAATGTCGGCGTAATTTAAATTACGTAAGAGTAGTAATTTAATCGAGAGATAGATACCGATAAATATTGCCTCATCTTATTTACTTAGTGCGAGTGGCAAATAGTTACTTAACGCGTGTAGGCCGTGTTGGGGTGATAATGAGTAATACTTGTTAAGTGACTCAAATGATAATTTAGAGGTCACCAATGAGTCTGGAAGGGTCAAATTAGTCAAAATAGTATACCCGGGGGTACTCGTTGAGTCCCGGGGTAATTTTGGGCTCAACCGAGACCATTCGAGGGCGTTTTGGTCTTTTAAAATAAGAGGGTATGAAGACCTACGAATTTGAGAGCCTTTTTATCAGCCGTATGAAAGAGGGGTTAGGGTTATAAAACCCATGTAAACACCAATACCATTAGAGAGAAGGAGAAAACCAATTCCAAAGCTTAAGAAGGGATTCTTGAAGAATTGGACTTGAATCTTGCACCCAAATCATCCATGGAAGAAGGATGGAGGGAGAAGAACATCAACCCATCATCAACTCCACGAAATCAGATTTCCCTCTATCAAGACAAGTGTTTATTACAAATCAAATTCAAGTGATAATACCCATGTGTAGGAAATTTTAAGAATTTGTTGATTCTATTGAAAAAACTTTGAACTAAATGTATGAATTGATCATATATTTGAGTAGGATTGCATGTAGAATGAATCCCAAAGTAAAGATGAAACAAAATTTGAATATGTTTGATGATTTACATATAATCTTTATGAGTTCTTGGTTAAAGAACATGAATCTTGAATGACTTAGGGTTTAATTGAGGAACACAAGATGTCAATCTGCTAGAATTTTTGACACAACTTTAAACGTATCCCATTTGAGTTGTACTTCGAATTAGAGTGTGAACCATACCTTCCTGGAAAGGTATTTCTCTTAGCTATCCAATAAACTTGGAATCAGGTCAATCGGAGTTTTGTAGAGGGAGTAATAGACATATTACTACAGGGTGTTTAATCTGCCAACATAGTAATCTGCCAGAATTTTGACGTGAATTTAAACATGTACGATTTGAGTTGTACTTAGAATTAGAGTGTAAATCATAGATTTATGGAAAGGTATATCTCTTAGCTTTTCAATGAACTTGGAATCAGGTCAATCGGAGTTCTTTATAGGGAGAAATCGAAGTTTTACTAGAAGGTGTTTAATCTGCCAGAAAATTTTATGATTCGTTAGGCTGCGAGAAAATGTAAGATATTTAATTTTAAGCCTCAAATGCCTAAAATTTTATCGGGGAAGTGTTTGGGACCTTGATGAAATATATTTTTGGAAAAATGTTATGGAAGTAGGTCTATGATTGAGCATTGGACTTTAATTTTGTGAGAGAATTAAAGTGGAGATTCATAGGCTTGATTGGGACGTATTCTAATTCGAGATGATAAGAATATAATTACGAAAAAGCATGAGCGAGCTTAAATTTATTGGGTCAGTATGTTAACAAGGGTAGCTACTGAATTAATATATGTAAGGGGTAACTAGGACCCTTAGAGTTGTGTGAATACTCAAATAAGTACGATTAATGAGATAAAGCGTGAGGCGAATATTGTACGGTAAATATATGAGATTAAAAATATTACGTACGTATATGATTAATAGGTCGGGCGTGTACCTACTGAATTATGTGATCTTTTAGGTAAAGAGATTATGCCTAAATTAATTATGTTAGGGACGATGAGACATTCCGAACTAACATTGTTGATGTAAAAAACTAGATTGCTCTAATTATTCAATCACAGATAAATAAATAAGACAAAGATTTTTAAAGTGGTTCGGCTAAGAATAAAGCCTACGTCCACTGTTATGTTATTGCTGAGTGTTTGTGGAATTCTTGATTACAAGTTCTCTCAAGAAATTCCCCTCCTTTTGAATGAGGGAGATACAATGTATTTATAGCCTTGAGGCTGTACATGAAAGGTCCAATACATTAAATGATTTACATATGAAAGGGTAATACATTTAATGCAACGTGTGCGTCAAGAATACAATGGATAGTTGAACAGTTGTCCGTCTGATAATTAATGATACGGCCAAGATGCAGTGCGGACCGCCTTAGTTGCTTGTTGATCAAGAGTTCCTCGGATTAGTTAGAGTACCTCGGTGCGTTGGAGTTCCTCGGTGTGATAGAGTTCCTCGGTGTATTCTTGTTGCTCAGAAAGAAACATGGCTGGTCGGGAAATGATCTTCCTCGCTGCTATTGTGCCACGTAGATTGACACGTGTCTTCGTGTTATTCGTCCATATCAGCATATTAATTTTGGTATCAACAGAAGCCCCCAATGTTTCATATTTCGAACTTTGAGGAGTATGGAACATTCTTTCTCGGTATATGGCAATATTAAATGTCCTTCCTGGGTTTCAGGAACACTGTATTCAAATTTCCTTCTTATTTCGCAGTTTCCGCCTTTTTTTATAAACGCTTCGATCTTCGTGCAATTTTTGTCCTTTTAGCCGCCGGAAGTATAGTAATTTCTTTTTGGTAATCATTTCTTTCGCCGCTTCCCAATGCTAAGTATTTAAACTTCTTTGGTAACCATACCGTCGTCTAGATTTTTCACTCTCTGCATTCAAGCTTTCTCTTCTCTTCTTCTCTTGTGCGTTCATCTTTGTTTCCGTTCGTTGTCAACACATCTCCTTTCTTTTTGTAAGATCTTCTTTCTTTCTTCTGTATCTCTTTTATTCAATATGGTTTATATTGTGGAATCTGTTGAGAAATTCCGTTCTGATTTTTCCATTCCTTCGTGGGTAACTCTAGAGATTCTTTCTGAGCCTTTAGATTACTTTCGATTGGCTGAGGGACATTGGTTCCCCAGTCTTTTTGTTGCTGAATGCGGTTTTTCCTTTCCACCAAACCCATTATGCCTTGAGTTTTGTCAATATTTTGATCTTGTTCCTGCAAAAATAGCCCCCAATTCGTGGAGAATAATTAACGGGGTGCACAAATTAAATCTAACTCATGGGACTCGTATTGGGATCCCTGAAATTATGTTTTGTTATAAATGGGCCGTTCTAGATAATATTTATTATTTGAAAACTAGGTATTTGAATAGGGCTTTGGTAGTTAATCTCCCTGACTCAAATAGGGATTATTTTGAGCATGGGTTGGTCATAAAAAATTGGCAACATGCGCCTTTATCTGGGAATGAAGTATACAACGGTCCCAGATGCCCCCCATACGGCAATGGGATAGGTTTATTTTTCGTTTTATTTTACTTATGAAATTATGCTTTCATCCTGTTTGACAAAATGTATGACTGATATTCTATTATGTATTTGTTTGCAGTTGATAGCAAAAGAAAAACTCCAAAAGAGTCAGAAGTGAATATCAAGCATTTGAAACTTATCTGGAATTTGCATAAGACCATTGCTGACGAGCATATTAGATCTGCTTCATATTTACTACAGTATAAGAGTTACACAACCTCTTATACTGCTCGCCCTGTTGAACCAGCTTCAACACCAGAAAGTTCATCTTCAGATTCTCATATCCCCCTATCTCAGAGAATGGGCAAGAAAAGAGCTCCTCCTGCTCTATTTGGTGACACTTCTTCTGCTGTTGGAGCCCAGAAAGGCAAAATTGATGTCCCGGAGGGGACTAAAAAAGTAGATGCTGGTTCCTCCAAAATTGCCGAGAAGCCCCCAGTGGCCCCGAGCAAGAAAAATGCTCCTGCTGATGTAATTGTCATCTCTCCGACCAAGACTTCTTCCTTGGTTGATGCTGCTGACTGTCCTTTGAAGAGATTGAGGAAATCATCCTCAGTTAATCTTGCTGGGACTGCATCTTCTCTACCCGCTGGTGGTAGTAGTGTTTCAAACATCCTTCTTCCGAGTTCTTCAACGAACTCAGTTATACCCGAGGTTCTCGGGGTTGATGAAAAAATTCCTAGGGATACACTGACGTCCCTAGCTGCTCGCCATCTTTCTTCAGTAAATTTCTCATACCTTTGATCTTTCTTTTTTTTTTTTTTTTTGAATGCTTGTATTTGTGTTGACTCTATTGTTTTTCTTATCTTTCAGCTGGTGAACTGCTTCAATACCATCGTGAAGAAAGATCAAGTTATTAAAGCTTCCACTTCCTCGTCCGATGTTGACGATGCTTTGTTGGGTTTAACCCAATCTGTGAAGGAATCTCACCAACAGTACATCGAGGAGAAAACTGTTTGGGAGAAAAAATTGGCTGTGGCTGAGGCTGATAAGATGAAGATGGTTGAAACCTCCAAGAATTTGGTGGAGAAAATTAAAGATCTGGAAGTTAAACATCAGGAATCTGATGATAAATTGAAGAAGGCAGAAGAAGAAATATCTACTCTGCGAGATATTAAGGTTAAGAAAGAGGAACTGGAGGTGAAGCTCTCCTCGGAGAAATCGAGGAGAAAAGTTGCAATCAAGAAACATTTCAGTGTTGGTTGGGAGAAAGGATGGGAGAGAGGGATAGCTGCAATGACGTCCCAAGTCCAATATGGGGAGTTGAAATACTTTTATGATGGTTGGGTAGCTGCTCTGCAAGAGTTAAAAGTCCAAGATGATTCTGAGCTATTCCAACGGCATCTCCCTGGTCCTCCTCCACCAATTGTGGAAGAAGAAGAAGATGAACCTGCTTCAGATGAATCTTCCATGGCTATGGGCGATCAAGTTTATGCTTCTCAACCATCTGCCACCGAGGACATTTCCTCCATGCCTCCTCCTCCCGAGAAGACTTCTACCGATCAAGCTGTAGTTATCACCGAGCAACCGAGCTCCTCGTCCCAACCTCCCGAGGAAGTCTTGGGGGACAAGGAAAAGGTGTGAAGTTGTTCGGTAGTCTTTCTATATTTCCTTGTAATCGAACGATGTAACTTTTTGATGATCTAATAAAATATATCTTTGCTCATCTCTGTTGTTGATAACTTGTTTTTGTTGATTGTTGTCTTTTTCTTGTCATTAGTTTGTTGCTAGAATGGAATTGATATCTTCTCATGATACCGAGCTGATGCAGCAATGCCATCAATATTATAAGGCTGGTCATACAGATCTTAGTACATCGGAAATTGTTGATATCCTTGGTCACGGTGCTTCAGAACAGGCTATTGAAGCTTATCAATACTTAAAAACTTTACTCGACCGAGCAGTGGCCAACAATGTTGCTTACTATGAGTTGATTGAAGAGCTTCATGGTTCCTTAAAGGATCTTCAAAATCAACATAACGAATCAATGGCTTTGTTACATGAAGATTATGAAAATAGATACCAGCAGCTCTCTTCAGAAACAGGCCACAAGAAGATCATTGCTGGGTATGACGTCAGGGAGAGGACCCTAAAAGGTGAAATTGAAGCCTGTAGACAAATCGCTGAGATCCTGGAGCAAGAAAATAACAATTTGCAGAAGAAATTAGCTCAGTATGAATCTGCTGCTTCATCCTCTACTGCATTAATACCAGTCACTGATGAAGGCTTCTCGTTCTTAGAAGTCGAAAATGCCAAACTGAGGCAAGAGCTGGAGGATTTAAGAAGATCTGCTATTTCTGGAACTGCTCGGGGACGAGGAAGAGGTTCTCGGGGGCGAGGAAGAGGCAGCCAAAATGTTGAGGAAGCTCTCACTCAGTCTACTCTGGAAACTCAAGCATTCCAGTTGAAAGTAAAAGACCGTGCTCTGACTGAAATGTCCAATAAAAATCTGTCTCTGGAAGATCAGCTGGCATCAACGAAATCTGCCTTGCATAACAAAGATCTCTTTGTCAAAAGCCTTCATGAACAATTGGATAGATTAACCTTCCAATTCCATAAACAGCCAAGAGAATTCTGGATGGCAGGATACAATGAAGCTCTCGTTCATCTGGATGCTCGCATTGAACATGCTAATAATGAAGGTTACAAGCAAGGATGGTTAAATGCATTGGGTGTATTAAAGTTGGAGCAAGGGCATTTTTTATGGGACTATCATTCTCCATCACTATTAGACCTGCCTGTACCACCTTTCAAATTGGATATGGCATGGATTCCAGCTCGCTCCATTCCTCGCAGTCTAATTTCGAAATATCTTGGTGATTATAGCCTTCACTCCCAAGCTGAATTATCTCGTCCTGAGCATCTTTTGGATACACCTTCTGTTATGAACGTCAGAATGCTCAGAGATGTTAATTTCATCAATTCTCCCCTTTGCCTAGAAGACCCTCCTGCCGGCGAGGAACCTGTTTCTAAAACACAGGGCAAAAAACCAATAGAATAGTAATGTCCATGTAATCAATTTTGTAATTTGTAATTTATTCCAGATTAATGAAAAGATTTTCATTTTCTGTTTGCCAATTTTGTTTTATCAAGCACATTTATATTTGTACATATGTATCTATGTATCTATTAAACAGCTAACAATACTATTGTTCAATAAGCAACTTAATAAAAGGTTACAAATATTAGTAATGTTTCTCGATAAAGTAATGAGAAAATGTTCAAACTGTTTCCAACCAACCAAGGTGGGTGAATAATGTTTGTCGACCAAATACAGCTCCGACGAGCTATACTTGGTTTGATTATAAAATTGCATCCGACCAACTAAGATCAATAAGTTGTCCTCGCTGACCAACTACAGTTATTGGGTTTTTATCCCCGACCAACTATACTTGGTGTATTTTTTGAACATTTTGTTCTTCAAAGAACTCATTGTAACAATATTACCTCCCGACCAACATAAGTTGTAATATGAGAGTATATTTTTATCTTACCAACCGTGGTTGATCCTGCTGGTGTACACTTTTTGGCTCCTTAAAGCTTTTGGCTCCTTAGAGCATTTTTTGGCTCCGTAGAGCATATCCTCCTAACCAAAGGAGGTTGGCTACTTATAGCACTTTTTGCTCAATAGAGCTGTCCTCCTAACCAAAGGAGGTTGGCTCCTTAGAGCACTTTTGCTCCGAAGAGCTGTCCTCCTAACCAAAGGAGGTTGGCTCCTTAGAGCACTTTTGCTCCGAAGAGCTGTATTTGTTGGCTCCTTAGAGCACTTTTGCTCCGAAGAGCTGTATTTGTTGGCTCCTTAGAGCACTTTTGCTCCGAAGAGCTGTATTTGTTGGCTCCTTAGAGCACTTTTGTTGTATAGTGTATTACACTAGTATTCCCCGAAAAACTTTCATCCAGAAGGAAAAATGGTGAAACATCTTCGTTTTATTCATAATGAGAGAAATGCTTTACATTGGACATTATTGATAATACTTGCGCAGGTGTTCAGCATTCCATGCATTTTTAAATTCTTCTCCTTCTAGAGTTGCTATTCTGTAAGTTCCTGGTCGAACAACCACTGTAACTCGGTAAGGTCCATGCCAGTTTGCTTCTAGTTTATTTTGCTTCTGAATGACCTTCTTTAGCACATAATCCCCTTCTTTTAAATCACATTTCTTTACCCTCTTGTTGTAAAACAGAGCTGTTCGTTGTTGATAAGCTGCATTCCTAATGGCTGCCTCTTCTCTGACTTCCTCGAGCATATCTAAATCCATCCTTCTCATCAAATCACTGATCGGAGAATTGAAATTTAACACCCTATGTGTTGGTAGGCCCAACTCGGCAGGTATCACAGCCTCACCTCCAAATGCTAGCATATATGGTGATTCTCTTGTTGCTGCTCGGGGAGTTGTTCGATAAGCCCACAAAACTGACTGTAGCTCATTAATCCAATTTGCTTTAGCCTCACTTAACCTCTTTTTCAACCCATTTAGTAATGTTCTGTTCGTCACTTCAGTCTGCCCATTGCTTTGGGGATGGCCTGGTGCTGAATGAAACTTCAAGACGTTTGACTGATGACAATAGGCAGCAAATTCTTCATTATCAAATTGTGTTCCATGGTCTGTGATGAAAGCGTGGGGGAGACCATATCGACAAATGATGTTCTTCCATATGAACTGATACACCTTCTCGTACGTCATATCAATTAGTGGTTCAGCTTCCACCCACTTAGTAAAATAGTCTACTGCCACGACGAGATACTTGAACCTTCCTCGGGTCGTCGGCAGTGGTCCAACCAGATCAATCCCCCACATGGCAAATGGCCAAGGTGATGTTATAGGTGTCAACAATGCCTGTGGAGTTCTTCGGATGGAAGAAAAACGTTGGCACTTGTCACACTTCTTAGCATAAGCTATACAATCAGCTCTCATCGTCGGCCAATAGTATCCTTGTGTCATCACCCTTTGCAGTAGGGTCCGACCTGCTACATGAGCTCCACAAGATCCTTCATGGATTTCTTCAATCAATTCTTTGACTTCTGATGGATGCACACATCTCTGCAAACCTGCCATAATTCCTCGTCTATACAAAACACCATTAGTTAACACATACCGAGCAACTTTATACTTCAATTTCTTGGCAGCTAGTTTGTCCTCCGGTAGTACTCCTTCTTCAATGTATGCTCTGATAGGATCCATCCAAGATGGTCCTAAATCAAGGGTAATAATCTTCATCGTCAGATCTTCTTCTATGCTCCGACTTTCTAATACTTCAATTGGTATTGTTCTTCGCAGCTCGGTGCGCGTAGCTGACGCTAGTCGGGCCAATGCGTCTGCTCTGGCATTCTCCATTCTCGGTATCCTCACCAATTGAATAGCATCAAATTCTTTCAACAATTCCATCACTTTTGCATGGTACTTCACCATTAACTCTCCCTTCACTGCATATATTCCCATCATTTGATTCACAATTAACTGAGAATCACTGAAAACAATTACTTGACGTGCCTCCATAACTTTCGCCAAATGAAAACCTGCTATCATAGCCTCATATTCAGCTTCATTATTGGAAGCTTTGAATTGGAATCTCAAGGCGTACTCCATGTCAATATCATCTGGAGAATTTAAAACAATCCCTGCTCCACAACCAGCGGTGCAAGATGATCCATCTACATATAATCTCCATGTATGTAACTCGTCTTCAAATTTCTTATCTGTTAGAGTTCCTCGGTGAAATATCATCTGTTTTCTTTCATCATCCCCGTGTATCCTTCGTTCCTCGTCGATCATTTGTTCGTGCCCTTCCACCAATCGGAGTTGGTCGGTATTTAAATATGATGATTTTTCTACATCCACAAGTCCTTTTACCAACCTTGGTTGGTTTGGATCTGTGTCTGTCGATCCTGTATCGTCCACAGGTAGGTCAGCAAGCATCTTTTGCTCCTCGGGGGTATCAGGGTATGTGAACTCTGCTATAAAATCTGCCACGGCTTGCCCTTTCAACGATGATCTGGGTTCATACACAATATCATATTCACCGAGTTCTATTGCCCAATACATCAATCTTCCTGATTTTTCTGGCTTGTGAAGGGCTTGTCTTAACGGCATGTCGGTATATACAATGATGGTATGGGCCTGGAAGTATGGTCTCATTCTTCTACTTGCTTCAATTAATGCCAGTGCCAATTTTTCCAGCTTTGGGTATCTGATTTCCGCACCTCGGAAGGCCTTGCTTGTATAATAAATTGGCTTCTGGACTCCATTCTCCAATCTGATCAACGCCGAGCTAACTGCATTTTCTGATACTGCCAAATACAAGTACAGCTTCTCTCCATTTATTGGCCTAGACAACAATGGTGGGGCTCCCAAATACTTCTTCAGATCTTGAAAGGCTTTCTCACATTCATCAGTCCACTCAAAACTTTTTCGTAGCGTTTTGAAGAATGGGAGGCATTTATCAGTTGCTCGGGATACAAATCTGTTGAGTGCTGCAACTCGTCCGGTAAGACTTTGCACTTCTTTCTTCGTCGTCGGGGATCGCAGCCCTAAAAGAGCTTTGATCTTTTCTGGATTTGCCTCAATACCTCGTTGGTTGACGATGTATCCGAGGAACATTCCTTCTCGTACTCCAAAGGTACATTTCGTCGGGTTAAGCTTCATCTGGTATTTATCCAGTTGATCAAAAGTTTGACTCAAGTCAACCAGATGATCTGCAGCTCTCTTGCTTTTGGTGAGCATGTCGTCGACATAGACCTCCATATTGCGGCTGATTTGTTCGGTGAATACCTTGTTCATCAACCGTTGATATGTTGCACCTGCATTTTTTAAACCAAAAGGCATAACGTTATAACAATAAGTTCCCCTTGGGGTAATAAAAGAAGTACTTTCCCTGTCCTCAGGCTTCATTTTGATTTGGTTGTAGCCAGAATAAGCATCCATGAAGCTGAGTAGCTCGTGTCCCGAAGTAGCATCCACTAGTTGATCAATTCTGGGCAATGGAAAATGATCTTTTGGACATGCTTTGTTGAGATCAGTAAAATCAACACACATTCTCCACTTGTTGTTCTTCTTCTTTACCATCACCACATTCGCCAACCAATCTGGATATTTCACGTCTTCAATAAATTGGGCTTTCTGGAGTTTCTCGACCTCCTCTTGTATGGCCTGGTTCTTCTCGGGACTAAACACTCTTCTTCTTTGCTTTACAGGTTTGATCTCCTTATTCACATTGAGTTCATGACATAAGAAGTTTGGATCTATTCCTGGCATGTCTTCATGACTCCAAGCAAAAGTATTCTTCCTGCTTCTCAAGAAAGTTATCAACTCCTGTTTTATTGAAAGATCCAACGACGACCCTATCTGAGTTATTCGCTCAGGATGCTCGTCGTCCAGGATAACAATTTCTGTAGATTCCACAACCTGTCCTTTAACGAGTTGAGATTCATCCCTAGGGTCAAGAGTTTCAATTTCTTTGCTTTCCTCCACTTGGTAAGTAGTAGTCTTTTTCTGTAACTCTTCAAGTTCCTCTTGCTCGGCCGACGAATAATAGCATTCCCGAGCTACTTTTTGATCACCTTTCATAATTCCTACTCCAAAATTCGTTGGGAATTTCAAACATTGATGAACTGTAGATGGAACTGCTTCGAACTTCTTCAATCCAACTCTTCCCATGATGATGTTGTAGGCGGACTGCACATTCTTATCCATTACAAAAAAGCGTATTCTTTCCGTTCGACAAGCAGGCCAAGTTCCAATGAGTATATCCAACTTGATCGTCCCAAGTGGAAAAACTTTCTCGCCAGCAAAACCCAGAAGGGGTCTGTGATAAGGTTCTAACTGAGATAATTTTAAATTCAAGCTATCAAAGCATGAATAATACATGATGTCTGCCGAACTACCATTGTCTACTAACACTCTTGAAATGACCACATCCTTCATCCTCATTTTGATCACCAGCGGATCATCATGAGGGTAGAGAACACCTGCCAGGTCATTTTTTGAAAAACCAATCACTAACTTCTCTTTGTTTACTTTCCTCGGACGATCATCCTCGGCCAGGTTTATTCGCTGAATGTATGAACAAGCTTGAGCCTCTCCGAGATAAGCTTTTCTTTCTGCAGTAAGGTCTCCTCCTCCTGCATCTCCTCCTGTAATAACATTACAATAAAATGACCCAAAACGTATGGAAAATACCTCTCGTTCAGGTTTCCTTGGCTTCTTGGGAAGATCGGGGTCATCATCTGGATCCTCTTCATGGTCCCTCCTCTTTTTCTCCTCTGCACGACGAGGAGATCTAGATCTTTCTCTAGTTCTATCATCATTCTTCCTCTCACTCCTGCGATCTACGTACTTTGATAATTTTCCTCTTCGGATGAGTGTTTCAATCTCGTTCTGAAGGGCTATACAATTTTTGGTCATATGGCCATGATCTTTGTGAAATTCGCAATATTTGGTCTTATTCCTCATGTCGGGATCTGTCTTCAGTTTCTCTGGCCATTTGATTTCCTCGCTATTCCTGATTTCTTCCAAAACATGATTAATACCCACTTTCAATGGAGTATAATTATCATACTTCTTTAGGGCTTCCAACTTCATCCTGTTATTCTTGGAATATTTGTCACCACCATTACTTTTCTGATCTTTCTTCTTAGAATTGTCGACCTCCACTTTAACTTCTTTATCCATACTCTTCTTCGCAGCCATAGCCTCCTCGGCATTCATGATTTTCGCCGCCTTTGCCATCAACTCCGACATATTTTTAGGTGGATCTTTAGCCAAAGTGTAATACAGCTTGTTAGGCAGCAAACCACTCATCAAAGCAGTGATTGCTGTCTTTTCTTCATAATCTATGACTTCCAACTTTTCGTTATTGAAACGAGTTATGTAATCTCTAGTACTTTCACCTGATTTCTGTCTAACACTTAGCAAGTGTGCTACTCGCTTTACCGGCTTTGCTCCAAAACAAAAATTGCCAATAAACAACTCGGCCAACTGAACAAAAGTTGAAATCTTACCCCGAGGAAGATTATTGTACCATATCTGTGCAGATCCAGTAAGAGTTCCCGAGAATGCTCTACACCTCATCTCGTCGGGAACAGCGTAGATATCTGCAGCAGCTTGGTATTGTTCTATATGAAGTACGGGATCTGTCTTTCCATCGTACTTGGGAGTCACTACGGGTGCTTTGAATTTCGACGGCGTAGGGAAATCCACAATGGCTTGCACAAAAGGTGTTCCTTGAACAAAAGTTCTCTGTAAGGGATTTCTTGCCTTAGCCATTTCTCCCAGTCTATCCTCCAATCGTTGAATGGAACCTTTCCATGCTTCATTTCCTTCCTCGGGCCGTTTAGTCCGAGCAACTGATTGCTCTGACGTAGCTTCCTGAGATTTATCTCGACGAGTGGTTGGTCGCGATTGCGCAGATCCTTCTCTTAATCCTGATGGCGGTCGAAAACTTCTTGATGGAGCCCTAGGTGGATTCATGTTCCTCCTTGGTCCTAACCGACTGAAAGGAGATACTCTACTTAACCTCTCCAAAGCGCTAGTTCTCTCCGGAGAGAGAGTGATACGTTGATCCGTATCCGAAGCCCGTATTGATGAAGTTCGCCCAGGTTGATAAGAAAAATCATTAGACTCCTCATTGCGATATGACCCAGTGCGTCTAGATTGCGATTGCCTATGATCACTTCTTTGCCCTGAATAGGTAGGTGCACCGCCCTGAAGAGTTTGAATGAGTTGCCTCATGGATTCTTGCATGGCGGTTTGTCCTTGAGCCAGATTCGTTATAATCCCAGCCAGATCTGGGGATGCAGATGGATTTGGAAGATTTCCAGTATTTCCAACATTTCGATTACTGGATTCTGGATTATCAGCCATTGGTGATAAATGATTTTTATGAAAAACGATAATAACAGTCGTTTCCCACAGACGGCGCCAATCTGTTGATGTAAAAAACTAGATTGCTCTAATTATTCAATCACAGATAAATAAATAAGACAAAGATTTTTAAAGTGGTTCGGCTAAGAATAAAGCCTACGTCCACTGTTATGTTATTGCTGAGTGTTTGTGGAATTCTTGATTACAAGTTCTCTCAAGAAATTCCCCTCCTTTTGAATGAGGGAGATACAATGTATTTATAGCCTTGAGGCTGTACATGAAAGGTCCAATACATTAAATGATTTACATATGAAAGGGTAATACATTTAATGCAACGTGTGCGTCAAGAATACAATGGATAGTTGAACAGTTGTCCGTCTGATAATTAATGATACGGCCAAGATGCAGTGCGGACCGCCTTAGTTGCTTGTTGATCAAGAGTTCCTCGGAGTAGTTAGAGTACCTCGGTGCGTTGGAGTTCCTCGGTGTGATAGAGTTCCTCGGTGTATTCTTGTTGCTCGGAAAGAAACATGGCTGGTCGGGAAATGATCTTCCTCGCTGCTATTGTGCCACGTAGATTGACACGTGTCTTCGTGTTATTCGTCCATATCAGCATATTAATTTTGGTATCAACAAACATAATGCTATTATATGTTTTAAAGAAATCTCTTCCTTTGTACAGCTTGACCTCACTGGGCACTCTGGTGGTGAACCAACACTCCCCCTGAGAGGAGGTGTTTCACCATTGAAAGAGACCCACTAAGATTCCCAAGCTCACCAGTATTTTCTTCAGTTCAACTTTTCATAGCTCAAGCACATGGCACCTGAGATGCCACCACCACCTCTTCCCCCGCCGGATGAGGGGGGAAGACCCAGTTCCAGTCAACCGCCGCCTCAGTCTGAGATGGCAGATGTGGCAGCAGCCCTAAAGTCTCTGGCAGCCAACCAGCGGATGATGCAGGAGCAGTTCACAACCCTAAGTCAGAACATACTGAGACCACCAGGGGTCTCACCTGAGATGATTACTCCGGCAGCAGCTCCAGGACAGCATGAGTCCAGGGGACCACCCCAGGCACCACGTAAAGACTTGCCACCCCCTCAGCGGCGTAGGGATGTTGCTGACCCCCGGCGTTTACGCCTGGGGAAGCAAGGAAACCCTTGCCCTGAGGACAGGTATGACGATCTGGAGGAAGAAGAGGCTCCAGTAGAATGCTGGGAGCCATATGAGGTCTCCAACAATACTGTACGACCCCTCCAGGACAGTAGAGAAAAGTGCGGGAGACCAAACCCTGATGATCGCCCAAGAGGCTCTGCTTTTGACCGCCTGAGCAGGGGGTCGGCCTTCGAGAGGCTGGGCCTAGTGAATGACCTGCGGGACAAGTTGTCCAAGTCAAGAAGCGCAGCGAGATCTAGGAAAGAAGCAGCAGGTCGACCCCAAAGACGGGATGACGGCCAAAGGGAAGTAAATAGCCGACACAGGCCTGCCGTAGCGGAGCCCTCCATCCACCTCCGAGAGGCAGCAGGGGATAACATCGGCCAGGCCGACCCTGTGAGGCCCTGGAATGACTCAATCCAGCGGTTAGAGGATAAGATTGGCGACATACTGAAGAGCCGGGACCCTCTTCAGAGGGGGTACACCATAGGCTCACCCTTTGTGGCAAAGATAGTCAACTTCCCCACGCCATCAAAGTTCAAGCCTCCTGTGGTCACCCCAAGATACGATGGGAGCACCAACCCTGTCCACCATGTGGAGATGTATCAATCCGCGGCAGACATATACTCTATCTCAGATGAGATGAGATGTCGTGCCTTCTCTGGTACCCTGACAGGGGCTGCGCATGTGTGGTACACGTCTCTTCCAAAAAATTCTATTGGAAACTTTAAGCAGTTGGCAGACATGTTCATCCATAATTTCTGCTTTGGGGTGAGGCCACAGAAGAAGACCACACACCTGCTCTATGTTAAGCAGGGAAAGAATGAGACTCTGAGAGACTACATAGCCAGATTCAATAAAGAGAAGCTGGAGGTGGAAGACTATGAGGAGAGCATAGCTAGGACAGCCCTGATTGGAGGGCTCCAGAAGGGGAAGCTATTATGGAAGCTTGCCGAAGACCCTCCGAGGATGATGGCTGAGCTGTTGTCAACAGCAGGGAAGGTGATGAACGCCGAAGAGGCGATGGCCGCAAAACAGGAAGACGAAAAAGGAGGTGCAAGCGGGGGCAAGTACCCTAAGAAGGACAAAGAGGGGAAGAAGAGAACCATGGATGATAAGTTCACGGGGTACACCCCTCTGACGGTCAGCTGTGAACAGATCCTCAACAAGATAAAGAGTGACCGGACGCTGAAGTGGCCTGAGAAGCTGAGGGCAGCTCCCGGCAAGAGAAATAGGAACCTGTGGTGCGAATTTCACCAAGACCACGACCACGTGACGGATAAATGCTTTGCTCTGAAAGACGAGATTGAGAAGATGCTGAAGGAAGGGAATCTCAGAAAGTACGTCGACAAAGCCGACTTCAAGAGGGGACGAGGGGACGACCCAGAAAAAAGTGAGTTGATACGTGCAAAGAAGGTCCTCAAAAAACAGGGGACGACCCTTCTGATGATGAGGACGACCCTGATCTCCCGCCGAGAGACGACCACAGCCCTGTCAAGAGGCTCAATATGATCTCGTTCGGGGTGGGGATGATCTCCGGGGGTCTGGCAGGAGGAAGGTCTGAGGTTGCCGACAGGAAGGCCCATGTCGCTGAGGCTAAGGCAGTGACGAAGATGGTGCACTCAACCTCCGTAGAGGTCAAGTCAGAAAAAAGGAAGAAGGTTGATATGGACACCTTGATTGTGGGATTTTCAAGAATGGACTTCAAGGGCCTCTTGGCCCCGCACGATGACCCTCTCGTCATCACCACCAGGGTTCACGGGTGCGAAGTGCCGAGGATCCTGGGAAGCGATGTGTTTTCAGCATACAACATCATACTGGGACGTGTGGACCTCAAGGGGTTCGAAGCTGTGCCATCCACGGTCCACCAGATGGTTAAGTTCCCTACCCCTTACGGGGTGGGGGAAGTTCAGGGAGACCAGACGACAGCGAGAGAGTGCTACTACAACTCCGCTGAAGAAAGGGAGGAACACAAGAGGGCTACAGCCACTTACAACATTAATACCCTAGACCCCAGGGACGAGACGAAGCTCAAAAAAGGAGAGGCCGCTGAGGAGGTAGAACCCATCATCCTCGATGAGGATGACCCGGGAAAAACCGTCCAAGTTGGCAAGTCTCTGAAGCCCAGTATCAAGGAAGACCTCATCCAACTGTTGAGAAGAAGGCGAAGCGTCTTCGCGTGGAGTCATGTAGATATGCCAGGGATCGACCCTGAAATCATGTGCCACAAACTCAATGTGGTAGAGGGAGTGAAGCCGGTAAAGCAGAAGAGGAGGATTTACTCTAGAGAGAAGTACGAGGTCATCAGGGATGAGGTTAAAAAATTACAAGACGCTGAGTTTATCAGGGAGGTCGTCTACCCTGAATGGCTATCCAACGCAGTCATTGTCCCAAAGGCCAACGGGAAGTGGCGGATGTGTGTGGACTTCACAGACCTCAACAAGCACTGCCCCAAAGACAGCTTCCCTCTCCCTCACATTGACCAGATGGTAGACGCTACCACAGGCCATGAGCTCATGAGTTTTATGGATGCCTACTCAGGGTATAACCAGATCTTCATGACCCCTGATGACTCGGAGAGGACTGCCTTCATCACTGACAAGGGGACATACTGCTATAGGGTCATGCCCTTCGGTCTAAAAAATGCGGGGGCAACGTACCAGCGCCTCGTAAATAAAATGTTCGAAGACCAAATTGGGAAGTTTATGGAGGTCTACGTGGATGACATGCTGACAAAGAGTTTGAAAGCAGAGGACCATGTAGCAGACCTGGAGAGGACCTTTAACACGATGGACAAGTACCAGATGAAGCTTAATCCGGCCAAGTGTGTCTTTGGGGTCGGAGCAGGGAAGTTCTTGGGGTTCATTGTCAATCAAAGAGGCATCGAGGCCAATCCTGAAAAGATAAAGGCCCTTATTGAGATGAAGACCCCCAAATCCATTAAAGACGTTCAGAGGCTCACAGGGAGAGTAGCTGCCTTGAACAGATTTGTGTCCAGGGCCATAGACAGGTGTCTACCATTTTTCAACATCCTCAGGAAGGCCTTCGAGTGGAGTGAAGAGTGTGATGAGGCTTTTAAGGAGCTAAAATCATACTTAGGGTCTCCCTTGCTGCTGTCACGGCCCGTGCAGGGTGAACGACTTTACGTGTACCTCGCCGTCTCAGAGTCCGCTATCAGTGCAGCAATCGTAAGAGACGAAGACGGGATACAGAAGCCCGTATATTTTAACAGCAAGGCACTCCAGGGGGCAGAGCAAAGATACCCGAGGATGGAGAAGTTGGCCTATGCCCTGATCCATGCCTCAAGGAAGATTAAGCCGTACTTCCAGTCCCATACCATGGTCATCCTTACTGACTCTCCTCTTAGGTAGGTCCAACACAAGCCTGAAAAATCAGGAAGGCTAATGACCTGGGCTATAGAGTTGGGGGAATTCGACATTGTGTATCAGCCTAAGACAGCCATTAAGGGGCAGGCCTTGGCAGATTTCGTGGCTGAATTTACTTGGGAGGGTGACATGGCCGAGAATGAGGGCCTAAGCCAGACAGATACCCAACAAGGCAGGCTTACCGACCCTCCTGCATGTACGGCTGAGACAGGCACCGCTAGAAGAAAGGTGGCTGAAAACGAAGAGGGAAGATGCATCTTTCGACAGGGATCCCTCTCTGAGGGAAATTTCTCAGAAGAACAGACCATATGGAGTCTCTTCGTCGACGGGTCCTCCTGCGAAAGCGGGAGCGGAGCTGGATTGATAATATCAGCACCCGATGGCACAGACATCGAGTACGCCCTAAGGTTAAATTTTAAAGCCTCCAACAATGAGGCTGAATATGAGACCCTGATAGCTGGCCTTTCCTTGGCCAAATCTCTTAGTGTCGGCCAAATTTTGGTTCACAGTGATTCAAGGTTGGTGGTGAATCAGATACTAGGAGCCTATGAGGCCAAAGATGAGAGGATGGCTAGGTACCTTGGGAAGGTGAGGTCATTGCTGAAAGACTTTAAAGAAGAGAAATTCAAGAGGGTACCTAGGCTCGACAATGGCCGTGCTGATGCCCTTGCAAGGTTGGCCTCAGCTACTAGGACAGGCATAAGGAGGACAGTCCCGGTAGAAATCTTGCTTCGACCAACTATTGAAGACGACGAGGGAACACTTGGTGTTTGCATGAATGTTTCTCAAGAACCTTCATGGATGGACTCTCTGATCAAATACATTAAAGAGGGAGAGATGCCAGAAGCAAGCCAAGAGAGGAAGAAGCTAAGATACAGGGCCGCAAAATTCACTGTCATCGGAGACACGCTGTACAAAAAGGGGTTTGTGCTCCCCTTACTTAGATGCGTGCATCCCTTAGAAGTCCCTTCCATTCTGCAGGACGTGCATAAACGGTCGTGCTCAAGCCACATTGGGGGTAGATCCTTAGCGAAGAGGGTGGTTACCCAGGGCTACTGGTGGCCGACCTTGGGGAAAGATGCCGCAGCATATGTAAAGAAGTGTGACAAATGCCAGAGATTTGCCACCATCCCTCACCAGCCCCATCAGCCTCTCACCTCCATTACATCCCCATGGCCGTTCGCAGTGTGGGGGATTGATCTGGTAGGACCTTTACCGAGAGCAGTCAATAACTATCGGTTCCTCATCGTAGCAATTGACTACTTTTCAAAGTGGGTAGAGGCTGAGCCAATGGTCACGATCACAGAGCAGAAGACCTTTCAGTTCATCTGGAAAAATGTGATATGCAGATATGGTCTACCCAACACCCTCATCTCGGATAACGGGACTCAGTTCAAGAATGCCTCTCTGCAGAAGTACTGTGAGAGGGTAAGTATCAAACAATTTTTCTCCACCCCAGGCCGACCTCAGGCCAATGGGCAAACCGAAGTTACGAATAGGACAATCCTAGATGGGATTAAGAAGAGGCTTGAGGAGGCAAAAGGAAGATGGGTCGAGGAGTTATATGCAGTGTTGTGGGCATACAGGACGACAGTAAGGACCTCTACTGGGGAGACCCCCTTCATGTTAGCTTATGGATCAGAAGCAGTCATCCCCACCGAGGTCGAGTTTCCCACTCATAGGGTCCAAATGTACGACCCCCAGGGAAATACGGAAGAGAGGAGACTTGACCTGGATTTGATTGAGGAAAGAAGGGAGGATGCTGAGATAAGGCAAGCTTCCTACCAGCAGAGAACCGCAAGGTTTTACAACCAGAGGGTGAAACAGAGGCCAATCGCAGTAGGAGACTTGGTTCTCAAGAAGACTTGGCAAAAGCCCAATAAACTCCATCCTAATTGGCACGGCCCCTATAGGGTCACCGATGAAGTTGTCCCTGGGACCTATAGACTAGAAAACCTAGAAGGGGAACCATTTTCCAACCCCTGGAACGCAGATCATTTGAAGAAATACAATCAGTAGTGTTGTAAGGTCTTGAAAGGCCATAATTGTAATAAGAGTTGCTCCAACAGAACACTTGGAAAATTAGTGAGAAATATCAGTGTTTCCTTCATCCTGTTGTCAGTCCTAGCATGCATGGAAAGTTGATCCCTCGGCTATAATGGGGACCAGTGGAGGGGACGACCCCACCACTGTCCTCAAAAAAGACGAGGGAAGAAATTAAAATCCATTAATTTGGAAGGTTGATCCCTCGGCTATAATGGGGACCAGTGGAGGGGACGACCCCACCACTGTCCTCAAAAAAGATGAGGGAAGACTAAATTAAAATCCATTAATTTGGAAGGTTGATCCCTCGGCTATAATGGGGACCAGTGGAGGGGACGACCCCTCCACTGTCCTCAAAAAAGACGAGGGAAGACTAAATTAAAATCCATTAATTTGGAAGGTTGATCCCTCGGCTATAACGGGGACCAGTGGAGGGGACGACCCCTCCACTGTCCTAAAAAAAGACGAGGGAAGACTAAATTAAAATCCATTAATTTGGAAGGTTGATCCCTCGGCTATAATGGGGACCAGTGGAGGGGACGACCCCTCCACTGTCCTCAAAAAAGACGAGGGAAGACTAAATTAAAATCCATTAATTTGGAAGGTTGATCCCTCGGCTATAATGGGGACCAGTGGAGGGGACGACCCCTCCACTGTCCTCAAAAAAGACGAGGGAAGACTAAATTAAAATCCATTAATTTGGAAGGTTGATCCCTCGGCTATAATGGGGACCAGTGGAGGGGACGACCCCTCCACTGTCCTAAAAAAAGACGAGGGAAGACTAAATTAAAATCCAATAATTTGGAAGGTTGATCCCTCGGCTATAATGGAGACCAGTGGAGGGGACGACCCCTCCACTGTCCTCAAAAAAGACGAGGGAAGATTAAATTAAAAGCCATTAATTTGGAAAGTTGATCCCTCGGCTATAATGGAGACCAAACTGTCCTAAAAAAAGACGAGGGAAGACTAAATTAAAATCCATTAATTTGGAAGGTTGATCCCTCGGCTATAATGGGGACCAGTGGAGGGGACGACCCCTCCACTGTCCTCAAAAAAGACGAGGGAAGACTAGATTAAAATCCATTAATTTGGAAGGTTGATCCCTCGGCTATAATGGGGACCAGTGGAGGGGACGACCCCTCCACTGTCCTCAAAAAAGACGAGGGAAGACTAGATTAAAATCCATTAATTTGGAAGGTTGATGCCTCGGCTATAATGGAGACCAGTGGAGGGGACGACCCCTCCACTGTCCTCAAAAAAGACGAGGGAAGATTAAATTAAAAGCCATTAATTTGGTTAATTGAATCCTCGGCTATAATGGAGACCAGTGGAGGGGACGACCCCTCCACTGTCCTCAAAAAAGACGAGGGAAGATTAAATTAAAAGCCATTAATTTGGTTAATTGATCCCTCGGCTATAATGAGGCCACATGAGGGGACGACCCCACAGTGGTCCTCAAAAAAGACGAGGGAAGGGTTAGTGGCATCATCATCAACAAACCATAGCAGAATTGAAAATGGAAGACAATTGAAGAAGAGACGATGATATTAATAAAAATCTGGTACAAAATATTAAGTGTTTTACAAAGCCATTGAACAAAAATACACTTGAAGGGTATGGGCTACAGGCAGCCACCCTATGGGACGACATCAGAGGGAAGGGCCTCAACATCAATAGGGATGGTCTCCTCAGTTACTAGCACCGGATGATCTTCAGATGTACCGACCCCCTCGATCTGGACTTGGGCCTCCACTTAGTTGAGGGCCTCGGCAATTAGGGGGTCGTCCAGTTGAACACCCTCCAGTGATGGGCGAAAAGAAGAGACGACATCGCCAAACTTGAGGACGACCCATCGGCAGGCCGTCCTAATCCCCCTTTCCAGATATTCAAGGCCGAAGCCCTGAAATTCATCTGAAGTCTTGTATGCCTCAATAGCATCAGCCTCAGCTTTCTTCATGGCTGCTTCCAGATCAGTCTTATGCTGGGCCTCCAGGTTGATCAGAGCCTCATCCCTATCCTTGATGATCAAGTCCTTGGCTTGCAGGTCGGCATCGTGTTGCCTCATCAGCTCATCTAGGACCCTAGCATGCTCGGTCCTGGCACTTTCAAGCTCAGCCCTCGCAGTATCAAGCTCAGTCTTTACTGTATCTAGCTCTGCCAGAAACTCAGCCTCATAGTGAATGGCCCTCTCAGCTTCGTGAAACTTTTATTGATTCTCGGCCATCCACTTGGTGGCTGAGGTCGAGGCACAAACAGACTGCAAGAAAAATGAAAATATATCAAGAGGGACCGAGGGAACAGTTAGTGAAAATGAAATTAAAGAAGGTCAAGACCAATACCTGAGCAAGGGAGTGCAGACCGTAGTCGTACACTTTGGCAGGGGGCATCTTTGCCAAGTACTCGTAGTCAGAGGCCGACGGGGCAGAGAACATCGAGGCCTTGGCCGCCCTCAGGTTGGCAATAAGGGATGAGGGGTCGGCCCTCAGATGGGACAGATTCTGAGACCAGAAGGCCCCCATGCTTGATGAAGAGGTCGCACCCTCAGAGGCCTCGGCCCTGGCCCTCGTCTTAGGGTCAGGACGAGGCTCGACTGGAGCCTCAGGCTCCTTCCTTTTGTGGCTAACAGCTGTCGGCTCAACAACTGTCGGCCCTGAGGACCTTGTCTTTTTGGGAGCTTGCTGAGGCTCCTTCCCCTTCTTCTTTGTCAGACCAGCAAGAAGGCTTGGAGCAGTCATATCCCAGAGGTAATCTGACACGCCTGCAGGACGACCTGAAAAGGATACGATGAATCAAGAAAGTTCAGAGATAAAGAGAGAACACTTCAAAAATAAGTAAAGAAGGGAAAATGTTTAGTACAACTCACATAGTTCTGTCAGAGGGCCGACCCTCAGACCAGCTTCTTTAAGGAAGCGAGGGGTCGTCAAATCTTCGAACTTTGGGATCTCACCCTCTCTCCCTCGTCCCCTCAGATACTCAACAATATCCCTCTCCTCCAAGCTAAGTCCGGGGTCTGACCTAGCTTTCATGGAGGGGTTAGACCATCTGTTAGGAACCCTCGGAGCATCGGCAGAAGGGGACGCCTCGGTGGAGCTCTCCCATGCCCCAGATATGAAGAAGAACCTTTTTTTCCAATCATGATTGGAAGTTTGAGCTACATGGAGCAGTTTCTTCTCAGACCTCCTCGCCCCTAGATGATAATATCCGGGCTGTTTAGATGAAGATGTGATATTATAGCAGGCCAAGAATACGTCGGACGAGGGCTCATCAGTAAAAGAGTTTTTCCACAGGGAAATGTAACCCAGAATCGTCCTCCATGAGTTGGGTGGAAGTTGAGAGGGGAAGATGCCCAGAGCCGACAGAATATCTACAATAGCAGGATGGAAGGGAAGTCTAACACCTACCTTGAACATTTTCTCGTAGACTGCAATCTCTCCCTCTTCTCCCTCAAAAACCCTCTCAGTATCAGAGGGAGCCCTCATAGTCACCCCAGACGGCACTCCGTAAATATGCCTCCATATCAGAAGGTCCCTATCCCTAACAGAGGAGATAAAAGACGAGGCATGGGAGGTATCAACCTCATCATCTGTATCGTCATCCTCGTCCTCCTCATCACCTGCAGGAGGACCCTGAGGAAAAGCCACTTGGAAGGCGTTGGGAGACAGGGTTGTCACAGGGACAGCCTCAGAGGGGATTGTACCCTCAGTCTCTCGTCCTGGGCTAAGGTCAGGTGAGTCCCTTCTACCAGAAGTTCCAGCACCAGTTGGAGAGGAATTTTTCTCGTCCATTTCACTTGGTTTGGGAGTATCGGCCGGACGAGACGACGACCCACAAGACTCAGAGGGTTCAGATGGTCTTATGGTGGAAAGAGGAATGGGAAAGATGGGTCGTACCCAATTAGGGTCGGCCCCTCGTCTCCTCTCTTCCTCTTCCTCTATTCGTCTGATCTCGGTAAATAGTTTCTCTCTCAAGGACGGGAATTCAGACACCAGGTTGTAAAGCCTCCTAAGCATTAAGAGGAAGACCCTACACTTAAAGAAATTATACTAGACTTGGCTAATTCAACCACAAACACTTGGGAGATTGACCAGGGTTGACCTTTGGATTAAATAAAGAACTCAAGGGTTTTCGTCAAGAACGTTCGAAGAACCAGTGACCGGAGAAGACACCGGAAAAAGCTATGGGGGAACTCTAAGAACCAGACGACCTACGACCCTAAAAAATAGACAGAAATGAAGACAAAAGAAGGCAAGAGGAGAAAAAGGTTACCTGATGAGGAGAAGGGCAAGAACGCTGCTAGGACCTGAAGGTTTGAAGGCTGAAAATGGCGGTGGAAACTGGTTCTAGAGAGAGAATAATCTTGGGCGCGAAGAAGAAGAAGATGAAGAGATAGAGTTTGAAAATCTCTTAAGTACTTTGGTAATGAGTGGACCCATTTACCAAAGAAAGGTATAATTAGGGCACAAGGCCCCAAGTGCACTAGGCAGCCGCCCTGCCTTGGAAACTGGAACAGCAATGAGTACCTGCCCAGGTGTCACTCACCTAACTGATCGTACACGCATCTGAATTTCAGCATTATCCCTCAGCCATCTCAATGACACCTATGGCTAAGGGCTGGGGGGTGATTGATATACCCGTTTATACCCTCGGTCTGGACAAGGATCACCTCCAATACGGACGACCCTATGAGGGGACGACCCTTCACCAGGCCCCAGCTGGCCTCCGCCAGGCTTAGATGACCCTACGAGGGGCCGATCCTCCACCAGGCTTAGATGACCCTACGAGGGGCCGACCCTCCTCCAGGCTCCGGACGACCCTACGAGGGGCCGACCCTTCCTCAGGCTCCGGACGACACTACGAGGGTACGAAAGTACGAGGCCAGAATCAAGCCAGACTCACTACCGGAAGAAATTTTTCCCTCGGCCTCGGCTCATAGGCCGAGGGTGACATCATGACAGCGCGTGGTTTGGGAGACGCGTGGAACAGTGCGCGTCAGGCTCATATGACACGTGGCAGACCGTTATAACAGAATCACACCCTCATGTAAGGGAATATTATGTCATCATTTGGCATCTACAGGTATCAACAGGGGATTGGTTAGATCACCATTCACATGCACCATGCTTACTTGGGGGGTACACTACACCCCCCAAGACCTATATATACTTGTCACCTACAACCCTACAGGGGATCAGATTATTGTAACCCTAGCTAAAACCCTGCTTGTGCACAGTAGAGAGAGAAAGAGCTTATGTGCATTGTATCCAAGGCCATTAGTGCCCATACTTAGAGGATCACACACTCACAGTGGATGTAGGCCTAATTGGCTGAACCACTATACATCATTGTCTTATTTCCTCTTATACTCATCCCCTTCTACATACACATGTTCATACACTTATGCATCTCTATGACTGCCATGGTTATAACTGTTTGAGCTCATTATCAGTTTTCCGGTGATGCTAAATCACAGCATCATCAGGCGTGTACCTACTGAATTATGTGATCTTTTAGGTAGAGAGATTATGCCTAAATTAATTATGTTAGGGTCGATGAGACATTCCGAACTAACATAATGCTATTATATGTTTGGGGTCGATGAGAAATGCCGAACCAAACTTTGAACTGGTGTTGCGATGAGAGAGTCCCGAACCAGAATATGTGTATATATATATTTTAAAAATAATTGGGGTCGATGAATCATTCTGAACCAAGAGTCCTTTATGTGTATAAAAAGGGCAAAATAGCAATGACTGATATTTAGTATATATTGTGTGTAAATTATATATACTTGATGATATTCTACTTCCGTGTGTTAGTAGATTGATATATTTTATGTATTTGAAGATACATACTGAATTGGTAAGTTAAGTAGTGAAACTTAATTACGAAATGAACCTTTAGATAGAGAAAATCTATTTAGTAATTCAAGTAGCGAAACTTAATTACTTAAGTGGGAAAGTTAACAATTGTGAAAATTGTAGTAATTTTAGTAGTGAAACTAAATGAGATGTCTTGAAAAATAACATAGATTAAATGTTACTTCGGAATTATTTAACATACGCGTGATGTTGGTAAAACGGTTGTACTGTATGGGCGGTACTGGAACTTGGGTACAGATAAGTTCAGTTTACTACTTTGTTTTAGTTAGCTTGAGAAGTACGGCTAGGTAAGCTAAGTGTAGAATGTTAGGTGTGCACAAAAGATGAGAGGTGAGTTAACTCAAGAGAGTGTACGAGAACCTAACATGTGTAATCAATAACCGTATTTTATATTGTGATAAACGCTTGCAAAATATTTTCAAAATGTTTTGAGTACTAACTCTTGCTATAAAATATTTTCAAAACCTTTTAGGTGTCCAGCCACAGGGATGCCATGTATGATGATTCCATTCCAGAGACTCGGAGCTGTAGCACAGTGGATGCTTACAGGATTTTGACTAGGCGATATCTCTCATTCAGATCTAGTACAGGATCTCACACTATTCTATGTATGGACTTGTTGTCCGGTTTTAGTCTCACTTATTGATTTCAGACTGGTGGTTACTCTATTGTTGTTTGGGTTTTTCTTTAGCCGATGGTTTATTCGGTAATACTTTTGTTCTGTTGAACTTTTCTTGTTGTTTGAATTATAGTACATGATTATTTGTACTTTGGTCCGCATGGTTGATTTATCTGTTTTAAGAAAGATAAAATTTGGCACCGGTCTAATTTTACTTAGGGTATTAGTAATTAAAAAGTTTTTGACAGTAATGCTAAGAATGAACCATTTGAGAAACTTGTTTTAATTTAATAAAGGCCTGATCACCCGATGTTTAAATTAGGTGGGGTGTCACACCACGCACTTAAAATCTCCATCTGAGTCTCTTAACTACAATTCACTAATTAAACCCAACACATCTTGATACGAGTTTTCTAATTGAAATATTGTCCTTTGTCACTTTACCCATCTACGACATGTAATTAAAATCATAGAACTCATTTACTTAATCCCAAAAGTAAATGTAACACACATCGGAAATCATCTAACCCTCATAAACCCCAAAAAATATTTTTTTCAGAGAAATTCCTCAAAACTCCAAATTACACCCATTTATGTAATTTAAATATTCATAAAAGTGAGGGGTATTACACCTTGGTGCTTCAACCTCTAGCATGAGAACTATATGGGTCAAGAAGTTGACGTGAGTCTGGAGTGAGGCATGACTATCGTACAAATGATTGAGGTGGTTATATAGCTCAGTAATCTCATTCTTTATTTCTGCACTTTAGTTGGACTCTCCCTCTATTTTATTCTTTGTTAGTCTTTAAAAATATATATAATCTGAGATAAAACTAGTAAAAGTGAGCAATCACAGAATATAGAATAGACCAAGTATAAAGTTGGGATGCAGCGCTTGAATTGCTGCAGGGTTTTATTGTTGAGGTCGTGACCCGTTAGGCACATATGTGTACTGTCGTGGCCCTAGATTGAATTTTACCAAGGTTGAGCCTGAAACCACTGGAGTCCATCCCTCGATGATTTGAAGCTACTGTAATCAGATTGGACTAGTAGGGGCCACAGAAACAAGGGTAGTTGAACTACCTAGCCGCATCCCATCTTAGGCAGTGAAGGAAATAGTCCTAGGAATTGAGTTCTTCTCATGAAACTTTCGGAGAGCGTACCTACTAGGGCCTATTTAGGGCAAAATAACCTCTTGGTGCACAAAATGGCACAGTTCTAGTGATAAACCCTAGATCATGGGCAAAGAACAATAAAAATAAGCGAATATAACTCTTCCCTAATCACCTACCTTTACGGGGCCAAGGCCCATCATGCTTTTCAGCATTATCTAGGTGAGGCAATATCACAGGGGTATTTAAAATAGATCCAAGGTCATAAAAAGGATACCCATGAACAGATCTAAAAATATGCAATACCCATTTAAGGGTGTAAATTCAAAGTTGATCTCAATAACCAAAAATCGCCCATGGGATGATGATCCAAAGGATCCTCATGAATAAAATAAGGTGTTTAAGAACTCAAAATACGGAGAAACAAGATTGAAATACCTCGCTTCCCATAGATGGTGTTATACTGATGATACGAGAAATCGTCCACTTGTCGTTCTCATATCAGCAAGTCAAGTGTAAAATATGTAATGAGCATATAAAGTAAGTAAAGAGAGATAAAAGATAAGCTATAGACTGGTTCAGCTATTAAAATGAGCCTACGTCCACTTTGGTGCCACACTCTCATTATATGCATTTGTAGTACATGTTTATAATGTCGTAATAGGCGTACAATGTAGTTAAGAGAAGATAATACACGTCTATGAGGATTTCGGTGTGCTGGAGAGATGGTTGCAGTGCCGAAGAGTATCCCCCTAGCTGGACCGAGTGGATTAGAGAGCGTCGTGATCTCTGATACAAGTATTCTGCACTAGAAATGAACCCAAATCCTTTTTCTAGAGATGTGCACCTATATTTATAGGTGTAGATGTTGTATTGTTGCTATGGATAAAAGGGGCAGCGACCAGTTAATATGATCAGACTGGGGCCACACCCTGTATCAAGTAAGGGTCGCACCCTGTGTATCAGACGCTGCTATAGTAGGCTAGTGAGGCATATAAAAGGTAATTCTACAGCCTGTAAGTGATAAGATGTGGTGTCAAGGATTCGGCACATGCCCATTGTACTCCTTTCGCGGCAGGGGTGCTATATTTGTCATATCAAGATCTATGGATGAGCATGAATAAGCCATAGAGGGTAGATATTACATATTTTCATGGAAGGGTTGCCTGAAGAATATAAGATTCACTTTATCAATAAGAATATGGAAGTTATGTTTAAAGAAATCATAAGAGAGACAGGGAACATCGCAACGATTATTAAACCTAGAGCTCAGATTTGGAGTGCAACATCCACACCTCAACAAAAAAGGTTTCAGGTAACTCGGAGACACGTTGTTAATTACATGGATGGCAGTCTAAAAGGAAAGGAAAAAGATATGGTAATTCTAGAGAATAGAGGACCAGGAAAAAGGTAGTCAAAAAATGAAGTACCTCTATGTCTGCCTTGTAGCGTTAAAAAGGCAATGGCTTGCTATCACATGCTTGTGCGAGAATGAGTAGCGGTCCACCCAACCAGCTTAATAAAGTTCTTATGGCATTAAATAAATCCATTGGAAACTTTTGTGATTTTCATCAAAGAGTTTAAAACTTAATGAAGGATTCTTATCATCTTTGAAATATAATTACCAAACATTTAGATCAAGGTACCCTTCAGATCCCTCCTCTATATATAAATGAGGATCCATTATCATCTCATTAATATGGGTATGTGAACGTAGTCAGTGTTCATGTTGGAGCGGTAGTCCAAGGGTCTATTGAATATGCGTATAGATCGAACTACAAAAAAATTACACATACGTGAAATCCTACAGAATATGATGATAGTGCATTTAGAATGCAGGTGGTCTGATGCACCTCACAATCTTCTATTATATTCCTGATATGAATAGTTACGAGCAGAGTGTGGGCTCTTCCTTCTTGACCACCTTCTATTCTTACTTTTACTCTCCGCTGCCTCTCTTTCTCCTTTATCCGAATTTGGGTCTTTTGAGTATCAAAGAATGACGTCTTGCTTGAGAAAAAATGAGCCTTAGGTTCATACAAATATGTTACAGTAGGGACCCTAAGGATTGATAAGGATGTGGCTCTAGATGGGCTTGAGAAAAACTAATCCTTCCCAAATTTTAATCCCAAACCCTTAATTATAATTAATATCACTAAATAATTATAATTGTAACTCCACTCCTTAACTCAAAATTATATTTCGAGCTTCTTCTTATTAATTACATAATTTTCCCCACGTTAAGGTTACAGATACACGTTAATAAAATAAATTATTGATAATTTATTTGATACAATTTTTTAAGTCCTTGATCGGACAAACTTAACTTATTTGTAGTGTCGGATTAACATAATTCACCTGCAGGGTTTGACACATAAATAACTTGTAAGCATCTCAAGGGGGTATCACCAGTCTCTATAACGACACGTGGATTCCATCTATAATAAACATTAACCATACATTGATCACCATTACCCAATCTATCAAGATTATTGACCAATTATTGCATCTCATTGAATCGGTCAAAGGAATAAATAACTAGTGCACGTGTCCGTCAATCATATCCAGATTAAGAGACTTAAGTAATTCTAATAATCACGATGTGTACAATGTCTTATAAAATCTGTATAAAGACAATGATCACAAAGTGGTCTCGTTCAATACACATAAAGCGTACTGACCCAATAAGTTGAAGCTATATCGTTTTCCGTAATCAAGATAAACCTACTAAAATATTATGCTATTACCCTACTGATGGTGTCTCCAGTTCCATCTAAGATTGTGAATGATTAAACTTATATTTCACAAGAATTAGTGATCAGATCCTCTGTGTGTAAGTCGTACTCTACACACCAAAACACCTACTGAGCAGAATAAAAGACACCGCCAATATATAAGATAATGCATACATTATGTTCATACATGATTCTCATTGGAACATGAAAAATTGATTTTATTTGTACAATAAATTCATAACTAAAACTATTACATAAAGCATGGTTTTAGTATATTTCCTTAACAGGTCGTGATCTAGAAAAGATGATTGATTCCACATAATGGAAAGAGAATCACCAAACATGTGATAATTTTCTATAATATTTTACTAGTTTGGATTACCGATATGAATGGGACGGGGATATAGAGATTAAATAATGGAATGTGACCATAGTTCTCATGTTTCATGAAGGGTGAACTTTGGAATAAAAATATGTTTGTAATGCATATACCTATTAAGTAGAGTTGATCTTATAATTTGAAAAAATCTATAAAAGATAATAATTCAAATGGTTATTTGATCAAATAGGAGTTAGAGAAATAATGGTTGTTATAATCAAGAGTATTCTGGAAGATTTTCAAGACAATGGAGACCCCTGAATAAATTGGCATGGACCAATGGCAAGGCTCATTAAAAGATACACATCGGAGGAATTATTCTTAGAGGTTGATATACAACTGACATTCTTTCACAACATGCTGTTATATGTGACTTCACTTGTTAATGGAATTATCTTTCAATGAGAATTTCTAGATGGAGGGGAATCAATCAATATCATTCCCATTAGTACACTTTATGAGACATGGATACATAAAGGAAATATTATGTGGATTCCTCTAGTGATTTTAGGGTTTGATAATGCAGGGTTATAGTTTATAGGGTAAGTTAATATGTGGAATTATACTTCCCATATCAAATTCCATGTCATAAATTCTATTAAGAGTTATCAACTGCTAAATGGTGTGGATATATACACATGGGATTGTTCCCTCCACATTCCATCAATGTGAAAATAATATTTTTTTAGGAATAAAGATTATCATCAAAGCCACAGAAAGGCCTTTCACGATGGAAGAATCTCATATGGTAGATATGACATTCTATATTAAGTTAAATTAAGAAAGAAATGCTCGCCTGATAAAAAACATTGAAGACACGCGGGCAGCTCATGTAGTGAATCAAGTGAGAAATTCCAATCATAAAAGATTAGGACCACGAGAGAAGCCAACATTGGCACAGAAAAAAGGGAGAAAGGAAGGTAGAAAATAAATTTAGGCTTGCTCAAAATTGTAAGAAATTTGTTATGCCTAATGGGAAATTGATATACCATTTATAAAAGTGTGATAGCGCTGTGTTCGGGTGTGGGAATTTTGACCTAATGCCAAAATACTCTGTCATTGATGACTCTCATATAATGGAGCACATTGAAAAATAAGAAAAAGAAGATTCTTCGGAATGAATGCGTGATCCAAAGATAATTACGAGAATTAGATGAGTTTAACTTGGGTGAAGAAGGCGGGGACGAGAGACCCATTTTCATATCGAAGATCTTCAACCTAAAGAAAAGATAAGAGATCGTGAACCTAGTGAAAGAATTCACTAATGTGTTTTCCTAAAAGTAAACATAGATTCAATAAATAAACCTTATGGTAAGTTATCATAACTTAAGCATATTTCCTAATTATTTGCTTGTGAGATAAGTCGCTCGAACATATAAACCAGATCTTGTTGGAAAGATAAAAGAGGAGGTAGATAAACTACTCATAATAGGATTTATCAAGCCCATACAACACCACATATGGATTTAGAGAATTGTACTAGTTCCAAAGAAAGACAAGACTCAAATTTTTATTCGTGTGGATTTTAGAGATTTTGACCGTACATATCAAAAAGATGAATTCCCTTTGTAGGACATAGACAACTTGGTAAATGAAACTATTGGCCTTAAGATGTACACCTTTATGGATGGTTACATTAGGTATTATCATAACAAAATGGATCCAAAGAAGGTAGAGAAAATAACCTTTCGAACCATTTATTAATAATTTTTACTATACTGTCATGCCATTAGGTTTGAAAAATTTAGAGTGACCTATAAATGAACTATGATGGACATATTCCATGAGTTTTTTCATGAGGTATTGGAATTTTATTTGGATGATCTAGTGGCGAAGCCCAAAGGGAGGACATGCATAAAAAGGACTTAAGGAGAGTCTTCGAACGATGTAGAAAATATAGGATACGAATGAACCCATAAAAATGTGCATGTGGAATCACATCATGAAAGTTCCTAGTTTTTATTTTCAATAGGAAAGTTGGGAAAATTGATTTGGATAAGTTAAAATCACTACACCAGAAACCAGAAATGGTCACAGTAAAAGGGCCATAATGGTGGTCACAGTCCAAAATCGTGGCCCACCCATGACTATTTATAGTGAACTGTGGTCACGGTTTGGAATTGTGACCCCTAAACCCTATTTGAAATTATCACGTTAACTTGGTCACGGTCCTGAATCGTGACTATTTATCAAGCTTCAATTGGTCACAAAGGTGGTTATGGTTCGAAATCGTTACCAACTTCAAGTCATTAATTGTTCATAGAGGTGGTCACGTTTTAGACTGTGACCCCCTTTAGATAAAAATTAAAATAAGACCTCCTTATTTCATTTTACCCTCTCTCTCTCTCTCTCTCTCTCTCTCTCTCTCTCTCTCTCTCTCTCTTTGTTTGTTTATGTATGTTTCATTATGTGTGTGAGGGTTTCATTATGTGTGTGAGGGTTTCATTATGAGTGTGTATGTATGATTCAATGTGTGTGTGTGTGTCATTGCACGTGTGTGTGTGTGTTTCATTGCACGTGTGTGTGTTTTAGATTATGTGTGTGTGTGATAGTTATATATATAAGGTGTCCAAGGTATGTTGCTCAAATTTTATTAATGATTTTTTGGAAATTTCTCCATTGTATTGGGTGTTGTTATGAAGTTACTATTTAATTTATGATTAATAACATTTAATGTACGATTTTTTTCACACAACAAATTTTATAGCAATATTAGGTCTTCAAAGAAAAATATTTTAGCTCTGTCAAAGAAAGTAATTGATTGTTTAATTTTCTCTTCAAAACCCAATATTTTTTAATTATATATTTTAATCCTTATAATGGGGGTATGTTTTCATTGAAGATCGTAGTTTTTGAGATTTTGATCCAAGTGGGAAATTCATTGTGTTTAGCGCTATTTGATTAGTACACGTGATCAAAATCTGGAACAAGGGTTTTATAGGAATCCAATTGTATGTAACGATGTCCAACTAGTATTTCTAGATGAATTAACATTTAAATGATCAATATAATTCTTAAATGCCACATTTGGAGGTTTTAATGGATATTCGCATGATAATGTTATGCCAAGGGAAAGTATTCCACACTGATAAGGTGTTCCGTAGATGCAAACGCGGATAGTGATCAAGTCGTAAAGATTGTCACCTTTATGAGTCGATGTTTAAATTGCACGATAAATAATTTCTAAAAAAAACCTCAAGTTAGTTAAAAATAGTATATATAAACGGTTAAACATCAAGTTGTCAATAATAAAAATCTTTATCAATGTACATAACAAATGTTTGTGTGTGTGTGTGTGTGTGTGTTTGATTATTCTCACATAATCTATATTGAGATATGCCCTATTTATTGTTAAAACTTGTGTATGAAATTCTTGATTTATAATTGTATATAAAAGATCATGTTCTATAATTTTGTTCTTGGAAGTCAATCAAGTAGACGATTTAGAAAGTGTACGGGATAAACTTGTGTTGGATTATTGGGTTGATGGTTGTTGTGCTTGTGTTCAATGATCATGGTTTGATACGGTTGAAGGATACATAAAATGCTCACTCTATTGATTATTCATAATAAACCTTTAACTAATTAATTGTCCTAAGGACTACCTTATCTTAATGACCACACACATGCACAAATACATGTGCACATAATCTCACTTGCGTATATTTATACATTAAATGTTTATAATAGAGTCATTTGGTTAACTTATTGTGGTTATGTTCATCCCTTTCTTAAATGGTTGCTGTTTGGATGAACACAAATTGGTGTAAGGGCTTGCACAATTGTGGATAAATAGTAATATTAGGTTTAATTAAATTAAAATGAACTTAAATTGGACTTGTTGTGTCTGATTGATTGGATGGAAAAACATAATTTGTTTGGGATTAATTAGAGCCATTACCTTTATGACTCATATTCACACCCTTCTGTATATTTCTCAGGAAAAATGAGTCATTTACTGAAAACAAGAGTACGAGAGGGTGCAATTTGACTGAACTAAAACATCTTTTATTCGTGCACGTCATATAGAGGGAACTCCTATTTATAAGCACAGTAATAGGAAAATTGAACAGTTTAATTAACCTGCAAATCATGGAGTTAATCTCTCGCAAGACTACCTATTTGATAGTATTCTGTTTTCCTTTCCGGAATGTTGGGATGAGGTAGTAGAGATTATATTTCACTTGCATGATCCCGACAGGGTACTGACGTTGGTGACACTATTAGAAAAGGCAGAAAAATATTCATCCTTTATGGATACAATTCTGTAAAGAAAGCGTTCACCCAGATTTAGACGTCTCACGATATATTCATATTAAAAATGATCCCGAAAATAATTTGAAGAAGAAAGCATTTTGAGTTCATGCCATGGACCTTTGCACGTCAATCATAGACACACTTTCATCCAGTTGGCCGCATGCAAAGTTTCAGAGATTTTTAAAAAAGTAATACTTATTAGATGGAAATAATACACATCAAGCATGTTTTAAAATTTGTTGGAAATGTAGTCGTAAACTGTACTTTTTTACACATGTCGCCAATATTTTTTAATTGTACGAAATGTCAAAGAGAAATAATAATAATTAACCAAATAGTAAAACACCTCCAATTGGGAACTCTCCAGCACCTCAAGCTCAATTCTCATATCCTCTGGGTTATGAGTACTCTACTCCGTTCGAGATTCATTCTACTCCACCTCCGAGTCATCAAATTCAAGAAACCACTAGTAATTTAACACCCCAAATGTTGCTACCGAGAGTTCCTAAGATAACCGTAAGAGGTGCATTATGTTCTCCATTGATGGGGATAATCCAACCGATGATAAAGGTGATTTTTATATTTTGAAAAAACCATTATTAGACTCTACGAAAGATGACTGTGGGTGAAAACAACTAGAAGAAGTGTGATCCTTCCTTAAAGGATGACATTTGGAAGAAACTTAATAAGACATTTTTATTCCCAACCGGTTCGAAACCAAAGGTTCTTTCGAAAGTAAATAATTCTTTGAAAACCTTTTAGAAGAACCTTCAAAAGAAATTTTTTTTTGAAGGGGGCAATGACTTCTGATATTTTAGGACTGAGAGGCAAAGTTCCCTAAAATATTGAAATGCCCATTGACCAATAGAACGACTTCTTGGAGAATGAGACAAGGGAGGGAAAATTAAATGAGAGGGAAAGAAATAAACTGAATAGATAAAAAAAGTTAATATCCAAAAACTCAGGTAAAAATCTTATGACAATCTTAAGGGTGATCAACGAAATAGACCAAGAGGACTCCAAAAGAAAGTAAAGATGCTAATTAGACAACTTGTACTTGCTTGCCTAATGGGAAAAAGGGATAAAGAATTTTCCAGACAAACTCGAACATTATAATGTGTATATATAATATTTAATTTAAATTGAGTTTAAATCTTATACCAATATTATAATGTGTATATATATATATGATAATCAAATTTTCCAGACAAACTGATGGGAAAGTCATGCAAGTACAACTACAAAGTTAGTGTCCAATAATATAATGTGTGTGTATATATATATATATATATATATATATATATATGATAACTATCCTCCTCTGGAACATTCCCCACCTAAATGCCTCATGCTAGAACATTTTCCTCCCAAATGTCGCCTCCCGAAACATTCCCCTAGAAAATTCCTATACCAGAAATGTTTCATGCATCATTGCCATCCACACATGGTGACTTTGGAGAATCATATTATATAAGAGACTTGACCAATATCTGGGTTATTGGCATCTTCACTCTCATTTTCCTGATTGTCGAAACACGTGTCGATAATCAGCCTTTGGTGATGGGTGAAGCTCAAATATTGGTTGATAAAATATTTTTGGTTATGGATATGAGTATGTGTACATTTACCATAGGGAAGGTCTTATGTTAAAAAATTATTAAAACTATTTTATCACTTGGCCAGTTAATTTTTTGGAAAATTTTGGGCATTGAACAATGTTTTCTTTTTAATTAAATTTGTAATATTTTAATTAGCTGGGATATCTGTTTCGTTTGAATGAATTTTCATTGAATACATTTGCTTGTAATATTTCTTTTTGATTGAGTTGAATGAATTTGATTTGAATTTACTGGGGTTGAATGAATTTTCTTGAATTATAAATTAAGAGTTTATGTATCCAGCATGACCTGCATTTAAATGTATATATATAGGTGAGTCAAATTTTGAAGATTACTTAATGGTTTTCCCACAATACAAAAAGTGAATGGGAGAGAGTTATTGAGTATCTCATAATAATGTAAAGGGTGTTCGGGAATTTATTAAATATGCATATAGAAATTCTAATAGTGATAAGATTGTGCGTCTATGCAACCATTGTATAAATGGAAAATTCAAGTTTTTAGGAGACATTGAATTGCATTTACTAATGTGGGGTATGATGCAAGACTATAGGATATTGACATTCCATGGTGAAATTAATGTACCATATGTTCTGAAATAATAATTGGTACATAATCGCACGATGGAATCCCACTGGATGGAAGTTGCAAAATGATTCATCAACACATCTCCCTTTGATCGACCTAATTGATGATGCTTATGGAGTCCTCCACAATCAAAACTACCAGCCTATGGATACGAATAATGTGAATTATGGACGAGTTGATGTTGAAGTACCCGAAGATTGGTAATAAATACGATTGAAGGCGATACGGCTAGACCTTTATATAAAAATTACAAAGAAGATCACTCGGTATTGACGGAATGATCGGTTTGCATAATTATAAGAGTCAAGTCGGTTTTTCAGGTACCAGCGTAATAGGAATTCTTAAGTGGGTTAAGTACATTCTTCCAAAAGAGAACAAATTACCAAATAATTATCCTAGCATGAAGAAAATCTTGAACAGTTTGAGTTTAAAGTACAAATCTATTTATGCATGCAATTATGATTGTATATTATACCGCAATGGGCATGAAGAGAAGGACGAGTGTCCTGTATGTAATGAGACTACATATATGGCTTGTGAGAATGGAAAATGCAAGGCTACAAAATATCATAAGTGATCGCAAGTTCCATAAAAGGTTTTGAAGTATTTTCCCCTCGGGCCAAGGTTAAATTGGTTTTTCACTCTACCGTGGATAGCAGAGGCCATGTCATGATTGATGCGAAGTAAGTGGGAATATCATGCGTCATCCGATTGATTCTGTCATCTAGAAAATTTCAAATGCACGACACCATGAATTTGCAAAGGAACCGCGCAATATCCATCTTGTATTATTAATCGACGGGGTTAACCGTTTTAGTAATCTAAGTACTAATCAGAGTTATTGGTTGGTTCTCATGGTGCCTTTAAGCCTCCCTCTGACACTGTGCATGAGAAAGGATTTAATATTATAGTCTTTATTAATACTTAGGATGAAGGATCTCAACGATGATATTGATACATTCTTAGCCCTATTAATTGAAGAACTTAAAGAGTTGTACGATAAAGGTGTGATGGCTTTTGACTCTCAAAGCCTTAAGAGTTCACACTTAAACAATGGTGATGTGGGTGATCCATGACCTTCCTATTTATGGGACCTTGTTCAGTTGTAATGTATATAGTTATTATAGATGTTCCATATACGGGGAAGAAGTTGAATCCACTTGGCTACATCATAGTGGTAAGATGAGTTATATGGGTCATCGTATATTTATGCCAACTAGTCACCCTTTTAGAAATGATAAGTCTAACTTCTCACCATTCAGTCACGAGTGTAGGACGAAACCTTCTCGGCTTTTTAGTCGTAGATTGAGGAGAAGACGAAGTCTACTGATTAGGATTCTTTCAATTTATCCCCTTAATTTAGAGTACTTTATCACATTGAACAATGTAAAATGTGTTGATATATCTCATATCATTTCTATTGACATTTCCTATATAGTGCATCGAGTTTCGTGTATTCTTTTTGCTTGTTACAAGTTTTTTATACAAGTGAAGAGAAGAGGAAACTCAAAACTGAGAAACCAAGGAATAAATAAAGGAAGAAAAGTCATAGGGAAAAAGAGTAACTTTACATCTGAAGTTCGGACGAGGAACCAAAATGAAAGTTGAAGACCTCAAGTCTACAAGCACATAGGAGGAAACGACATCCACATCTGAGTCCTAGATCACAAGTTATGAAGCCTCAAAGATGAGAGAAAATCACAACAAGAGCAGAAAGAAAAAGGTCTCCGGACCGATTTGGTGTGAGCCAAAAACAAACCGATCGGAGAGTTCTAAGATCCTGAATAGAATGCACCACTGGACCGATCCGATTTCACCCCATAATGAACTGGTCCGATACCTTATGATTTTCTGAATAGATTGGAAGACCAGATCGATATGATTTCAAGTAAAAATGAACCGATCCAACACGTACCAAATTGAGCCGATAGCCTATGCCGGACCGATTCGGGTAACGATTTTTCTTTGAATTGTTTTTATATTTGTGTACGAGAATTCATAGAAATTAAGTTTCCATTCTTATTTATAAGTTCCTTCGCAATTTTTCATGTAGTTATGAATTCATGCGAAATAGATTCTGTTTTCATGCTTAGTTTAATTATGTCCAGCTAAATTTCCAAGAGTTGGAATGCATGAACCTGACCCGATTTAATTTACATGTATAGAAAATAGGTTTTGAATTAAATTTTGATTGAATCATTTAGTGTAGTGCACACAACCATCGTATATCTTTTAACCTCATTTTCCCTAGGTCGTTGGGGTGTTTAAGAATACGATGTACGTGTTGGCTATGCAGTGACGCTTTATTCTTGCCTTTGACTACGTATGATGAGGGCAAGTATCCTAATATATGTAATGCTTAGGATTAATAAAGACTCGGTTTGATCAACTCTCTAATTCAAAAGCTAGTATTCTATCTAGTAAATCTAGTAGGGTTTGGGAGATTGCAACCTAACCCGCGTTTACCTCATTCATGTTTACTTAATTACAGTAGTTTTATTTTCGTTCACGTAGCTTAGTTCGTAATTTAAATTTCATTTCCATTTAGACAGTAGAATTCATTTCCACAATAGTTAATCTTTTTGTTTCTCTTCTCGAATTAATTTAGGGTTAGTCTGCTATTCCTTCGTCGTTATGAGCATTCATCCCAGTTCCCTCTCAAATCATTGGCCCTCATGGGAACACATACAACCCTTCGTGGAGGAAATATCCATGTTTTAGCTATGGCCAACAACAAGCTGTGTTGAATCCAAATTCATCTGTTGCCCTACCTCCTGTAACAACCCAGGTTTTTGGAGCGACTATTTTATACTATTTTGCCTGATGGGCTAATTTTATAAATTAGGGGATGTTGGAGTAAATATTTTTCCCGTGAGACTTAGGGATAATATTTACTATGTTTTGTCTATTTACCGTTATGAGAAGGTAAATAGCATTATATTGTGGTATTGTGTCGTTATATGTAAAACGACGGTTATGACCTCTATTTAAAATTGGGGTAAAATTTATGAATTAAAATGAAACTGTAACACACAAATAGTTCACACTTTCCCGAATTCCAAAATAGGGGGTGCGGTTGTTTTTAGAATAGTTGAGATAGTCGATTAAGTGCCCAGTTGTAATTTTTGAGATTCGGGCATTTGTAAGGGGTTATGACTCCATTAAGTGGTTACGAGTCATTTTAGTGGTGTATTAACATTTTAAGTGGGGGTTTATGTTTTGGAGACCCGTATAAGTCCCCCACCCCCTTTCTTTTTCTTCATTTTTGTGAGAGAAGCCAAAGGAGAGAGAGAGAAGAGAGAGTTGGGAGAAATGGAGAGAAAGAGAGAAAATTGAAGATTTGGATCGGATTCCGTCGCTATCAGAGGTGATCCGAGACTACGAACCTCGAGGCAAGTTTCTTACTTGCTAGATATTGATTTAATGTGACAAATTTGCATGTATAGTTAATTTTGGAGGTTTAAACCATAAATGGGTTTTTTGTTGATTTTGGTGTTAAATCCTTAAATCTTGTAGATTGTGTGGTTTAAGGTTATTATATGGGTTTCTTTTGGTGTATAATTGTTGGGGTAATGTTGTTGGTGGAGGGGAATGAAGAAAGTATAGGATTATGGGTTTTAGGGATCGGTTTTGGATTCGAAGAAAAAGGTTTTCTCGTGGATTTGATAGGCGCGGTCGACCCCAGTCCCAGGACCGGTCGACCGGTCATGCCAAAACTAGCTTACTGCTTTTGTTAGCAGACCAAACTGTAAGGGCAGTCGACCGCGGTCCCTTGACCGGTCGACCGGTCCCCTATTTTTTTTTCCTTTAATTCTCCTTAGTTTTCTTTAGCCCTTTTCTTTTAGGTTCGAGGTTTAGGAACCTTTCTTTGGTAAGTAATGGGGAGTCCTTGAGGGTTGTATTGGGTAGACTAATGTCCTAGGCTAAGAGTGGAGATTTGGGTTTACCCGAGGGCTAGGTTGTATAGGTTAATGTCCGATTGATATAGGAGGTTAACCTAAAGATAAAATGGAAGTTAAAATATTAATGTTGAGCTTTTGGGAGACACTCCATTATGGAGACTCACTTTGAGGGTTTATGAAATAATATGAACTCTTGGAGGCTAGTTTGAGGTTAGTGGTACTTTGGGTCTTAGGTCATTAATAAAATATATGACTTAATAAGAATGAAATGCACATTCTAAAACTTGGTACTTAATGGCTAAATGAATGACTATTGAAAAAGTAAAATTGGATGTTTTCAAAAGGGAAAAAGGTAATGATTTTCATAAGTGTTAACTTATGGTTACACACCTCCCTAAATCGCTATCATAAGGGAAGTTGCGTGCGTTGTGGTGAAGCCCCCTCGCTAATGAATGTAGGGTGGATATAGTCCTTAGGCCATATGGGCATTTGTATTACTGCGCTGGTTAGGGGATTCAGGGTGTGGTCCTGACTTTCCCGCAGGCAATATGGCCGCTTCCCGACGTTGGTAGGTTCCCAGGTTGTCTTGTATAGATAGGCCCTGGAAGACGATAGCCATTTAGGGGCGCGTCCAGTGGGGAAACCCGGAGTGACGATCTTAGATCTGTTAAAGCATTTTATGATAATAAAATTGCATTAATTTACATTTCCCGGAAGGAAGAAGGGAAATGGGATATGGTTTGGCTTCGGTAACACTCCCGGATGGAAGAAGGGATGTGGAAGCATATGGTATACAAAGGTATTTTTATGATAATAAAAATGACTTTTGATTACACTTCCTGGATGGAAGAAGGGAAATGGGATTTTATGGAAAAGGTAAAGCATTTTCATGATAATAAAACTTGCTTGAAGTTATGTATTCTTCCTGGATGGAAGAAAGGAAATAAAATTGGTAAATAAGTTTGACTTGGTAAACATTTGATAAAATGTTGTGCCATTTATGTATATTCCCAGAAGAAGAAATTAGGAATTGTGCCATTAGATGATGGATGGGTTTTATTTTATATTTTCTTTGTGTAGCTGTAGATGTGACCTCCCACACATATGCACACACATATACATTTATTGATTATTTCCTGCTAAGGATCTAATGGATCTCGATGATCAACCTTGCCTAAGTAGTAGTGTATCGGGGGGGTTCCTTGTTTGAATTTCTCTTTGCGAGACACCCCACGCACGAATAGGGCATAGTGTTGAGAATGGGGAGAAGTTAGCCCTTAGTATTTAGGGTTAACTAGAACATCTCACGATATTGCGCTAGGTTGCTGCTAGATTGAGAGGTGAGAAATATTATTGTTATCTGCGAGAGAATTACGCACTTAACTGTCATGCATTTTTAGTCACATGGTAATCATATCAAACCGGGCCCTGACCCGTATCTATATTTCTTTGTTTCTGCATATATTCCTTACCGTACAGGTGCTCTACCGCATGGACACCCGTATTTACATTTCCATTCCAGTTGTCATGGAGCTACAGCATATTGCGGATGTTGTAGGTTACTTTTCTTAAATGCTTCTTTCTATTGTATTCTAGTTATGTTCAGTATATTTATTCGGGCGTGTTGCCCAAGTGTTGAACTCATTCATTATATTGTAAATATTGAATTGAAATACTCAATGTATTATTTGTATTGGTCTGTTCACCGACAGCTTATTCGGTGATATTTATTATTGTCATTCTTTATTCATCGATTTTTGATATCCACCGTTTTTACAAATGGGATTGTCTAAGTGTTTTTCTTTTACTTACTAAATTCTTTTACATTGACAGTCCGTTTTCTAAAATGATTGGTGGTTATCTCATACTATTATTTTAGTCGACAGTGATGCTGAGAATGGACCATCTATGATTCCTGTGATTATTAGAGTATTGGGCTGGCCACCTATTATTTTAGTAGGCGGGTTGTCACAGATGGTATCAGAGCATTAGGTTATAGAATCCTCAGGAATCTGTACGAATGTTTTACGTCTTCTGCATTTCTCTTTATTTGATGTAGCACCCTAAGATTAAGATCGTTGAATTCTCTTATGAGATTCCGTTCACCTGCTATAGTACGAGAACCCCGAAGATCTTTTGATCATTCGTGTTGGACTTGTAAGTCGACGGATACGTCACGAGGCGGGATTACTAAGAACTGTAGGTTGTGGTCGGGAATAAGGGCCGTTTTCGAGTTCTCTTCCCTTGTAGCATTATTCTATATTGCTGCTGTGACTACTAAGTACAGTGGAAATAGTTTTCCCGAGTACCGCTGTCGGTGGAGAGTGGTACTATTCTTGGGATTCCAAGCAATGTCAATTCGGAGCTGAGAGGTCCTTGACAAGTACCACATGTTGAAGTTCGGATTGGATAGAGGAAGTGTAACCTCGTTCGGTGAGAACGTAAGGCCCGAGAGTTTTGGCCTATAGATGGGTATAGAAGTGACCAAGTGTGAGGATTTGAGGAAAACCTTTCACCCATTGGAGTAAGGTTTAAGTGGAGGGAATGGTAATCGCCTCTTTATGGTGGGGCAGAATGTTTTTCCCATAGAGAGGGCCTTTCATTGGAAATGATAGGCTCGTATGTAAGTGTTTGTAACACTTCTAGAGAAGTAGTGTTCATGAGGCCCCATTGGTGGACATCCACCTGGGGAAGACTCATGGAGCTAAGGTCGGGGAGGCTGGTAGAATGTTCTCCTTGCTGAAGGGGAGTAAGGGAACTACGCGTTCTGATCTTGTCGATTGAAGATAACCGACAAGGATGGGACGCCTAGTTGGAACATTGATGGAAGTAGTTTGGTTCGGATAAGACTAGAATCACGTGTCTTGGAACCAGTGGAAGAGGCCAAGGAGATTGGCTAGTATGTTAGTGGGACTTTCCAACTAAGGTGCAAGTGCTGCATTCCTTAGGTAAGATGGAGTAGTAGGGTGTTAACCCTAGGTCCGGGTGTGTATATCGAGCTTGTGATAGTATCAGTATTTCTTTATATATAGTAGGTATATTTATATGACTTCCAGGATAGGGAAGTTCTGTATTTTCTTTTCACTTGTTATGGGGTGAGTGGTGATATGTGTAGTACGTGTTGCTTGTATTATATGTATTATATGAGCAGAGATACTCTTGGCTGGGTTGGTGTGATAGCAAGCGAATAAATTGCGAGGCTATCCTAGTTATAGTTCTAGTGGGAGGACTAGTTGTTCTATAACATCTCTCTGGATACAGGTTGAGACTTTATAGAGGTGGTTTACGGTATGTAGGTAGTTTTTATTTTTATTTTGTTTATTATTCGTTTGTCTTGCTCTGTTATTTTTCCTTGATTGTTTGCTTCCTTTATTTGCTTTGCTTGTGTATGACTTGCCTTATCTCCAGGACCGGCTAGTTAAGGGGATTGTGTGGAGGGGTTCCTTGTTTGGATTTTGCTTTGCGAGACGCTCCACGCATGAACCTTAACGACGTTAGGAGTGGAGAGATGTGCATTTCTTTTCTGTTCTTTCTTTTCTTTTTCTGTTGGTTAAGTGCTGGGTTGGAAAGTTTCGCCAAGAATCACGTATATGAGTGATTAAGGGCTATGTTGATGTGCGATATATGTGAGCACAGTGATAGTTTTCCTCTGATCGATGTGGGGAAGACTAAGATTATGAAAGTCTGATGGAGACTTATAATTGTGCCTTAATGAGAAGGCCATTTATAACCAGGTGTATCTGTATTTTGGGATAAAGTATCTATGGCATCCTACAGAAAGTAAATGCCTCAGTTGATTGTTATGGTAGAACGTAGAAGTAAATATGTATTAGTAGAGTTATGAGTTAGGATTCCGTCGATCCCGATCATGTGTCTTCGACCATTAATTTTCGACGACCGACAATGCGAGGTAATAGTGTAATGGGAGGGTTCCTTGTTTGGATTTCACTTCGGCGAGACGTCCCACTCATGAAACCGAGCTAATGTCGAAAGTCGAGAAAGGTCTTGGACACTAGGGATATATTTAGTATTATATCTATACGACTAGACTAGGATAGGTAGATAGATCGGCTTTAGGATTCTTAGGAGGCTAGGCCCTTAGGGCATGTGACGTTATTTTAGGAGGGTGGTTGGGAGTTGACTACAATAGGTTTGTGGGTTAACTATAAGTAGGATTTGGTCCCTAGAACGAGAAGTATGGGATGTCGAGAGGTTCAGGATGTTGGGCCAAAGGAGAGGAGGTCTTTCTTAGATAAAACGTTATGTTGGTAACCTATCATTTGAGGAGTTGAAGTATAAGCTGACTTTTTCCTCCTGCACTCATGTTGTTATGATCGAGAGTGGATTTAACAAACGAGTCTTGGCCAGGAACGAGAAGTGTTAACGCGGGAGCATGGACTCATTGTTCATGTGTCTCACACTTTTACGAAGTGTCGTCCCCTGCTTGATGAAGAGTTCGTAGCGGTAGTATTTGCCTTGGAGAATAAAGGCACTACTTCCTGGGCAGGAGTTTGGGTCTTTTCACGAATAAAAATTTGGAGTTCGTAAAGAACTATCAATTGGGTATTCCCTTTCGCTAAGGAAATGCAGGTGGGGTAGCCAATGCGCCTAATAGAAAACCCATCAGAGAGTTTAGTCGTGGCATAGAATGCCAAGTAGAACGAGTTTAACCGAGGGGGGATCTATTGTAAGAGCATTTATGTCCATGATTGACCTTTCCCCTACTTGTGAGCCAAGAGTAGTGAGGAACGAGGACGGGTATATCCATGGACATTTTTATCGAATTGCCGATAATGCAACGGTCATGATTCTATTTGAGAAAACTGTGAGTGTATGCCCAGCTCTTCGTAGTAGGAACTCTAGAACTATATGCAGTTCCTAGAAATGGTGGTGAACTGAGAGAGACTTTCGTGTCAAGGTACTGGTAAAGTTTCCAGGAAGAAATGGGAACCATGTGGATATGGGGTATATCCTACCACCCATAAGTGGATGGGTGGGTTTGATTTAATGGAAAGATCGGAGTAGTAGCTCTTATGGGTCTAATTTCCATACAATAGTTTGGATCGTTTCCTACGAGTATGATGCCGTGTGTGGCCTAGTATAGTTTGCAGTGTGCCTTGTCTGTTCGTTGGAATGGAAACAGCGAATAGTATATTTTTGGGCTTGGAGTAGTCCGAGAATATCTTTTTTATGATTGGGCTCATTGAGCCAAATTCTTTTGAAGACTACGCCAATGCAAATAGGGTTTGTAGTATTGGGGTTAGCGATTGTAAGTTAGTGTAGTTATTCTCTAGTAAGGGTGTAACGTGTTTCAAAAAGTAAGGCAATTTGTGCCGAAATTGTGTAGATATCTCCTCCCTTAGTAGAAGGGTGGGATCGATAGTTCATGAGGGACGATTTGGCGCTACGTTATCGCATAATGATGTGGACTGAGATCGAATAGTGATGACCTTAGTCTGTGTCTTATGGGGACGCTACACTGCAGAGGGGTTTGCTAGTATGATAGCACGTTTTTGGTATAGTATACCCTTTATATGGTTATGGGTTACGCCTGAATTTTGAGGGCAAAATTCCCCTTTAAGGGGAGGAGTATGTAACAACCCAGGTTTTTGGAGAAACTATTTTATACTATTTTGCCTGATGGGCTAATTTTATAAAATATGGGATGTTGGAGTAAATATTTTTCCCATGAGACTTAGGGATAATATTTACTATGTTTTGTCTATTTACCGTTATGAGAAGGTAAATAGCATTATATTGTGGTATTGCGTCATTATATGTAAAACGACGGTTATGACCTCTATTTAAAATTGGGGTAAAATTTATGAATTAAAATGAAACTGGAACACACAAATAGTTCACACTTTCCCGAATGCCAAAATAGGGGGTGCGGTTGTTTTTAGAATAGTTGTTTAAGTGCCCAGTTGTAATTTTTGAGATTCGGGCATTTGTAAGGGGTTATGACTCAATTAAGTGGTTACAAGTCATTTTAGTGGTGTATTAACATTTTAAGTGGGGATTTATGTTTTGGAGACCCGTATAAGTCCCCCACCCCCACCCCCTTTCTTTTTCTTCATTTTTGTTAGAGACGCCAAAGGAGAGAGAGAGAAGAGAGAGTTGGGAGAAATGGAGAGAAAGAGAGAAAATTGAAGATTTGGATCGGATTCCGTCGCTATCAGAGGTGATCCGAGACTACGAACCTCGAGGCAAGTTTCTTACTTGCTAGATATTGATTTAATGTGACAAATTTGCATGTATAGTTAATTTTGGAGGTTTAAACCATAAATGGGTTTTTTGTTGATTTTGGTGTTAAATCCTTAAATCTTGTAGATTGTGTGGTTTAAGGTTATTATATGGGTTTCTTTTGGTGTATAATTGTTGGGGTAATGTTGTTGGTGGAGGGGAATGAAGAAAGTATAGGATTATGGGTTTTAGGGATCGGTTTTGGATTCGAAGAAAAAGGTTTTCTCGTGGATTTGATAGGCGCGGTCGACCCCAGTCCCAGGACCGGTCGACCGGTCATGCCAAAACTAGCTTACTGCTTTTGTTAGCAGACCAAACTGTAAGGTCAGTCGACCGCGGTCCCTTGACCGGTCGACCGGTCCCCTATTTTTTTTTCCTTTAATTCTCCTTAGTTTTCTTTAGCCCTTTTCTTTTAGGTTCGAGGTTTAGGAACCTTTCTTTGGTAAGTAATGGGGAGTCCTTGAGGGTTGTATTGGGTAGACTAATGTCCTAGGCTAAGAGTGGAGATTTGGGTTTACCCGAGGGCTAGGTTGTATAGGTTAATGTCCGATTGATATAGGAGGTTAACCTAAAGATAAAATGGAAGTTAAAATATTAATGTTGAGCTTTTGGGAGACACTCCATTATGGAGACTCACTTTGAGGGTTTATGAAATAATATGAACTCTTGGAGGCTAGTTTGAGGTTAGTGGTACTTTGGGTCTTAGGTCATTAATAAAATATATGACTTAATAAGAATGAAATGCACATTCTAAAACTTGGTACTTAATGGCTAAATGAATGACTATTGAAAAAGTAAAATTGGATGTTTTCAAAAGGGAAAAAGGTAATGATTTTCATAAGTGTTAACTTATGGTTACACACCTCCCTAAATCGCTATCATAAGGGAAGTTGCGTGCGTTGTGGTGAAGCCCCCTCGCTAATGAATGTAGGGTGGATATAGTCCTTAGGCCATATGGGCATTTGTATTACTGCGCTGGTTAGGGGATTCAGGGTGTGGTCCTGACTTTCCCGCAGGCAATATGGCCGCTTCCCGACGTTGGTAGGTTCCCAGGTTGTCTTGTATAGATAGGCCCTAGAAGACGATAGCCATTTAGGGGCGCGTCCAGTGGGGAAACCCGGAGTGACGATCTTAGATCTGTTAAAGCATTTTATGATAATAAAATTGCATTAATTTACATTTCCCGGAAGGAAGAAGGGAAATGGGATATGGTTTGGCTTCGGTAACACTCCCGGATGGAAGAAAGGATGTGGAAGCATATGGTATACAAAGGTATTTTTATGATAATAAAAATGACTTTTGATTACACTTCCTGGATGGAAGAAGGGAAATGGGATTTTATGGAAAAGGTAAAGCATTTTCATGATAATAAAACTTGCTTGAAGTTATGTATTCTTCCTAGATGGAAGAAAGGAAATAAAATTGGTAAATAAGTTTGACTTGGTAAACATTTGATAAAATGTTGTGCCATTTATGTATATTCCCAGAAGAAGAAATTAGGAATTGTGCCATTAGATGATGGATGGGTTTTATTTTATATTTTCTTTGTGTAGCTGTAGATGTGACCTCCCACACATATGCACACACATATACATTTATTGATTATTTCCTGCTAAGGATCTAATGGATCTCGATGATCAACCTTGCCTAAGTAGTAGTGTATCGGGGGGGTTCCTTGTTTGAATTTCTCTTTGCGAGACACCCCACGCACGAATAGGGCATAGTGTTGAGAATGGGGAGAAGTTAGCCCTTAGTATTTAGGGTTAACTAGAACATCTCACGATATTGCGCTAGGTTGCTGCTAGATTGAGAGGTGAGAAATATTATTGTTATCTGCGAGAGAATTACGCACTTAACTGTCATGCATTTTTAGTCACATGGTAATCATATCAAACCGGGCCCTGACCCGTATCTATATTTCTTTGTTTCTGCATATATTCCTTACCGTACAGGTGCTCTACCGCATGGACACCCGTATTTACATTTCCATTCCAGTTGTCATGGAGCTACAGCATATTGCGGATGTTGTAGGTTACTTTTCTTAAATGCTTCTTTCTATTGTATTCTAGTTATGTTCAGTATATTTATTCGGGCGTGTTGCCCAAGTGTTGAACTCATTCATTATATTGTAAATATTGAATTGAAATACTCAATGTATTATTTGTATTGGTCTGTTCACCGACAGCTTATTCGGTGATATTTATTATTGTCATTCTTTATTCATCGATTTTTGATATCCACCGTTTTTACAAATGGGATTGTCTAAGTGTTTTTCTTTTACTTACTAAATTCTTTTACATTGACAGTCCGTTTTCTAAAATGATTGGTGGTTATCTCATACTATTATTTTAGTCGACAGTGATGCTGAGAATGGACCATCTATGATTCCTGTGATTATTAGAGTATTGGGCTGGCCACCTATTATTTTAGTAGGCGGGTTGTCACAGATGGTATCAGAGCATTAGGTTATAGAATCCTCAGGAATCTGTACGAATGTTTTACGTCTTCTGCATTTCTCTTTGTTTGATGTAGCACCCTAAGATTAAGATCGTTGAATTCTCTTGTGAGATTCCGTTCACCTGCTATAGTACGAGAACCCCGAAGATCTTTTGATCATTCGTGTTGGACTTGTAAGTCGACGGATACGTCACGAGGCGGGATTACTAAGAACTGTAGGTTGTGGTCGGGAATAAGGGCCGTTTTCGAGTTCTCTTCCCTTGTAGCATTATTCTATATTGCTGCTGTGACTACTAAGTACAGTGGAAATAGTTTTCCCGAGTACCGCTGTCGGTGGAGAGTGGTACTATTCTTGGGATTCCAAGCAATGTCAATTCGGAGCTGATAGGTCTTTGACAAGGACCACATGTTGAAGTTCAGATTGGATAGAGGAAGTGTAACCTCGTTCGGTGAGAACGTAAGGCCCGAGAGTTTTGGCCTATAGATGGTTATAGAAGTGACCAGGTGTGAGGATTTGAGGAAAACCTTTCACCCATTGGAGTAAGGTTGGAGTGGATGGAATGGTAATCGCCTCTTTATAGTGGGGCAGAATGTTTTTCCCATATAGAGGGCCTTTCAGTGGAAATGATAGGCTCGTAAGTAAGTGTTGGTAACACTTCTAGAGAAGTAGTGTTCATGAGGCCTTATCTTAGATAGAAAATGTTAGATCGGATATTATCAAGATGTTAGATGTAGGGATTATCTACCTTATCTTAGATAGAAATTGGGTAACCCCAATTCAAGTCGCCCCGAAGAAGTCGAGAATGACTGTGGATGAAAACGTTAAAAGATAATTAATTCCTCAACGCACCACCACCGAGTGGCGTGTTTGCATTGATTATAAGAAACTCAATGCCAGAACAAGAAAATACCATTTTCCCTTGCCATCCGTCGATCAAACGCGTGAGTGCATAGAGGGTCACCCATATTATTGCTTCCTTGATGGTTATTTCGAATATAACCAAATTGAGGTAGAAATACTTGATAAAGAAAAGACGACTTTGACATGTCCATTTGGCACATTTGCCTACAAACGTATGCCTTTTGCATTGTGTAATGCACCCACGACCTTTCAATGGTTCATGTTGAGTCTCTTTAGCGACATGGTGGAGAGAGGACTTGAGGTTTCAATGGATGATTTTAGCATTTTTGGCCCCTCTTTTGACCAATGTCTAGCAAAATCTTGAGAAAGTATTATCCTGATGTGTGGAAAAGAACTTAGATCTCAATTGGGAAAAATGCCACTTCATGGTTACCAAGGGCATAGTTTTTGGACACATAGTCTCATCTAAAGGCATAGAAGTTGATCAAGAAAAATAGATGTCATAGATGAGATTCCCTCGCCTAAATAACTAAAGGATGCTCACTCTTTCTTGGGCCATGTAGGATTTTATAGATGGTTTATCAAGGATTTTAGTGTCATCGCTAGACCCTTGAGTAAACTCCTTTTGAAGGATGCCCCCTTTGATTGGAATGATGCATTCCAAGAGGCCTTCGATAAATTGAAAAGCATGTTATTTTACGCCCCCAACATGCAAGCTCTGGATTGGTCCCTTCCATTCAAGATCATGTGTGATGCGAGTGATTACACAATTGGTGTTATTTTACCGCAAAGAAAGGACAAGAAAGATCATGTCATCTATTACGCTAGCCGGACGTTGACTAGGCCACAACGCAACTACTCCACCATGGAGAAAGAGTTGCTAGCAGTCATTTTTGCTTTCGATAAATTCTGGTCATACCTTGTTGGGTCGCCCATTACATGCTTTACCAACCACGCGACACTTAAATATCTCCTTACTAAGAAAGATGCTGAGTCGCGTCTCATAATGTGGATACTACTCCTAAAAGAGTTCAATCTCTCTATAAAAGATAAGAAATGGATAGAAAACATCATCGCTGACCATTTTCCACGACACTCATCCGACGTACCTAGTGATCCAATACCCATAGATGGGTACTTTCTTGATGAAAATCTCTTTGCTACTTATTCCTTACCTTGGTTTGCAGAAATTGTTAACTATCTTGTCACGGGAGTCATTTCTCTAGGATGAACACTGTAAGAGAATTAAAAATTAATCACTTGGTCACACATAGTTTTCTATGACGATTTATTCTTATTCAAATATTATGCGGACCAACTCATCCGAAGTTGTGTTCGGGATAAATAAATTCAAAGTGTAATCCAGTTTTGTCAAATGAAAGCTTGTGGAGGCCACTTCTCCAAGAATAAGACGGCAACTAAAATCCTTCAAAGAGGTTTCTATTGGCACACAATGTTCTGAGATGTGAATGCATATTGAAAATCTTACGACAAATGTCAAAGTATGAGAACTATTACCTGCCACGGCATGATGACACTAACCCCTATACTCGTCATTGAGTTATTTGATTGTTGGGGTATTGACTTCATGGGGCCATACCCTCCCTCCATTAGATTCTTATACATCCTCGTTGTGATAGACTACATCTCCAAATGGGTAGAGAAAATAGCTACCAAAACGAATGACAACAAATTAGTGATAAAGTTCTTACAAGAACACATACTCGCTCTCTTCGGTGCTCCGAAGGAAATAATAAGTGATAACGGCACGTATTTTTGCAATAGGCCATTTGAAAAATTAATGAGAAAGTATGGAGTCATCAACAAAGTCGGAACTACTTATCACCCCTATATAAGTGGGCAAGACGAGTTAGTAAATCGTGAGATCAAGATCATCCTTGAAAATACCGTCGATCCTACCCGAAAATATTAGTCCCTTCAATTAAATAATGTGATATGGGCTTACCGTACCGCCTACAAGAACTCCCTCAGGATGTCCACTTTTAGTTTTATCTATGGCAATCCTTGTCATCTCCCCGTGGAGCTAGAACACAAATCCTATTGGGCGATCAAGATGTTGAACTACAATTTAGATAAAGCTGGTGAAGCTCTCAAGCGTCAATTGAACGAGTTGTAAGAGATGCGCAATGACACATATGAGAACGCTAAAATTTCAAAGGAACGAATGAAACTCGTCCACGACAAGATAATTCAATGCAAAGACTTCCATCCAGGATAAAAAATGGTTCTCTATAACTCTTGATTACATTTGTTTCCCGATAAGTTGCGTTCAAGGTGGACGGGCCCATTTATGCTAAGAGAAATATTCCCCCATGAAGCTATAGAGTTGGAAGATTCAAAAGGTGGAGATACTTTCAAGGTTAATGGCCAACGCCTTAAACCGTACTTTGAGGCATGGTTCGAAGAAGCCGACACCATATGGTTATCGGACCCCATCTATGAGGATTGATTGAGAAGTAAGAGAAGGTCATTGCACCCTCGATGCGTATGGGTTGATTCTTATGTATAGTAGTTGTGAGTGGGTTAGGGTAGTTAGGAGTCCATATGTATAAGTTATGGTAGGATAGGAGCGGAAGAACACACATCGGGTGAGTGTATAGGGTCTTGAAGTAAGAAATGGGAGGTCCTAGGTCAATCTTGGATTGGAATAATTGTGGGAAAACTCAAAAAATTAAGAGAGAAGAATTCATTATAACTTAGGGTGAGCAGAAAGTTACAAGGAACTGGACTGGTCCGCCCCTGGGGACCCGGATCGATTCAGTTATGAAGAAGAATCGAAAAAAATAAGGACCGAACCGGTTCGGTCCTAGGGACCCTATTTGGTTCGGTGTCTGCATTTTTTTACCCTTCCCAAGATGCATCCCTTATTGATCCAATCCCTCGTCTTCCCTCCATATCCGACTTTCCTCTCTTCCCTATACATTTTCCCTCTTAAATCCACCCCTTTCCCTCCAAAAAATTTTCCCTCCAAAAGACACCCTTCCCTTCACCCACCACCTATAAATACACCTCCTCCCCCCCCCCCCCCCATTTCACCACCACTCCTCTCACCAAACTCTCTTATTATATCGTCCATATTCTACCTTAAAACCCACTTCATTACCATATGGAAAATTCCTTGAAAAATACGACTCCGTCAAAGTTTTCGACGATGGTAACGGGGCATTCCGTTCACGCCAAGAGAAAATATGGAAATAAAGCTATTTTAGTCATTCACACAAACTCCACATGGAGTGCCTTGTGTGCTAGAACGAGATTCCCCAATCCTTCACTAACCTCTTCCTTCTGAGGGAATGAGCCCCATGAGGCAGTGTGGGGAGCCGCGGTGCATGCCTTTTACAACTCTCTCCTCCACATAGCTGAGTTCACATCTGAAGCTTATGTTAACGCCACACGCGTCCCCTTCTCCTTAGAAATTCTTACCCAAAAGTTAATGGCTAAAGGAGTCCCGGGCCCAACCCAATTTATGTACCCCAACAATCTCGCCCCCTTATGAAAGCCACATGCATGTCCCGCATAGCGCCCGACAAACATTGGGGTACCGAGACTTTCCCGGTGGGTGGGATTAATGACAAGGCACGCATAACCTTCCAAATTGTATGCGTCAGGATACTCCAAACCTCCAATGACTTCACTATGCACCCCCGTCAAGCTACACTCATTTATAACCTTTTTGACCCCACTACCCCTATACACCTGGGCCACATTATCTATAAGGACGTCTTCTTTGTGGCCTTGGATAAGAAGGGTAATTGCCCTCTCCCTTATGCCCAACTCATCATTTCCATTTTAGCCGATACCGGCATTGCTCCTCCCCAAGCGTTTGCTCGCCTTCCTAATCCTATTGAGAAGGAAACCCGCACTAAAAGTAAGAGGCAAAGGGAAATCATCCGATCATGAAGGGAGGAAGACGATGAGGATGATAATGAGGATGAAGATGATGACGAGGAGGAGGATTTGGCTGTGGATGGTGAAATTTGTGAGGGAGGGGAAGAAGAGTATGGTGAAGATGAAGATTCTGATTTTGAGCCACCAAGATCAAATTTTGATCGATGCATCACCTCGCTAGAATCGCGCTTCGACGGTTTCATAAATAAATACACTCTTGACCGTAAAGAGGATCGTCGAGCCTACAAGCGCGACACTAGCATGAAGTATCTCCTTCAAGCGGAGCTTTATCGAATGACTATGAGTGCACCACCTCCGAAATATTTTTATGACCCGAATGCGCCCGCCACCTCTCACCCGCCACCTTAGTAGCGTGTTTTGACTTGGTTCTTTTATGTAATGATTCCATTTATTGTTTATAAATGCTTGTAATCTGAATGTATAATTGAATATTTGATTTCCTATCTTTGCATTTCTTATACCTGCTTGTTTTATTCTCGCATTTTTTACTTTGTTCATTTTCTATTCCTTCTCTCTTTAGTTTTGCTTTTAGTCCTTTTGCATTGGGACTTCGCAAAAGCCTAAGTTAGGGGAGGTACACATGCACTTCAAAATTTTCACAAAGTTAAAAATGCCCAAAAACCAGAAAAATTAGAAAAATTGAAAAATTTCCAAAAAAAAAATTGAAAAAAGCCAAAAATATTTTTCCTTCAAAATAAATAAAATTTGGAATTTAAATTTTTCATAAATTTCACAAAATTTTGTTTGAAGTCTCAAATTTGTAAAATCAATTGCACAAAGCCGAAATTGACCAAAGATGGGAATTGAGCAAAAATTGACGACTTTATGAATAAGTGTGGAGATCATTCAACCCAGTGAGATTTTGAGCCTATCGAGTTTTCTATGTTTTCTTTAAATCAATCTTAGTTAATGGTTAACTCCAAGTTCATTCAGCATTTTAATAATTAGTTGAAGATCTTAATACCCTTTTTTGATCGGTTACAGAAATATGTGAGATGTTGCTTTTAAAAGGGACCTAAAATATCTCTAAACTAAATTAATCTTCAGACACATATGGCAATATAATTAGTAATTCGGACAATGAAGTAGGCCATCGTTTGTTAACAAAAAATATTAGCCATAAAAGGTTCTGAAAATTTTTCCCTTCGTAACCCAATTTGAGCCTAATAAAGTTTTCCCTTTTTATTTGATAACCCAAAAAACCCAATTAGCCCCGAATTGTGAAAGATTGAAAAGTCCAAATGGTGCGATGAAAAGGGGCAAGAAAAGAAAAATGCTAAACAAAAATAGCAAGAAAAGAAAAATGGCAAAATAAAAAAAATAAAAGAAAATGAACAAAAGCTCGAAAAAAAACTAACAGACATCATAAGAAGTTTTTCCAATTCTGAACTTTCCAACCATTCCCAATGTACTTAATACACCTTAAAACCCGAAAAAATCCCAATCGAGTCCGAATTGCAAAATTAATTACCGTGTGGAGATCTAAAACATGAAAAGATAATAAAAGAGATAAATAAGTATGAATAAGAGGTGATGTTTCCCATTTTTCGTTAACTGTAATCCGATGAAGAGATCTTTTCACCCATTTATGTGTGTGAGTTTTCTTTTCATTACATTTACTCTTATAAATCACACATACCGAGAGAATTAGTCATAATTTGATTGATTCATTTATGAGATAATACCATGAGATTTTGAAATCAAAACGAGTTTTTGGAAAGTAAAGTAATGATCGATCAGTGGAAATTTGCAGTTCAATTTCTGGCTTCGCATATACACACGACAAATTGAGACTATGGAATATAAATTTATGGTGATTATTTTTAGAAAAGTTTAACTTATACAATTTTTAGGTATTTTGAATTTTGTTTGAGTCAAAACCGAATTTTGTGGGTATATACACTGCAAACCCTCACGAGACACCACTCATCCTGTTAGCGTAACCTAGGGGTTTAACAAATTGTTGCATACGCTAAATGCAATCGATTGCCCGAAAAAGAGGTATTCTCTCCTAATAAATTGATTTTTAAGAGTTGAGCCTAATTACGATTCTTTTACATTGCTCGGGACGATCAATGTTCTAAGTTATGGGGGTTTGATTATGCATAAGTTCTTCCAATTTATCCCCTTAATTTAGCTACTTTTATCACCTTGTACAATGTAAAATGCGTTGATTTATCTCATATCTTTGTTACTGACATTTCCTATATAGTGCATCTAGTTTCGTGTATTCTTTGTGCTTTTTATACGTATTTTATACAAGTGAAGAGAAGAAGAAACTCAAAACTAAGAAACCAAGGAAGAGAGAAAGGAAGAAAAGTCATAGGATAAAAGAGTAATTGTACATCGGAGTTCGGACGAGGAACCAAAATGAAAGTTGAAGACCTCGAGTCTAGAAGAACATACGAGGAAATGACATCCAAATTCGAGTCCCGAATAAAAAATCATGATGCCTCCAAGATAAGAGAAAATCATAACAAAAGCAGAAAGAAAAAGATCTCCGGACCGATCCAGTGTGAGCCAAAATCAAACCCATCTGGAGAAGTCTAAGATACTGAATAGCACCACCAGGCTGATCCGATTTCACCCAATAATGAAGCGGTCTGATACCTTATGATTTCCTGTGTATATTGGAAGATCGAACCGATTCGATTTAAAGTAAAAACAAACCGACTTGACATGTACCAAACCGAACTGATAGCCCAGGCCGAATCGATTAGGGTGATGATTTTCTTATTTTTCTTTTTCAAATTTAGAGTTGTACTTAGATCAAACTCTTGTAAATTTGTAGCGTATTTATTCCATCTAATTATTAGACATTTAGAAGTTCTCTTTTTGATAGTTTTAGAGGGCTCTTTCACTTAAGAACCCTAGGTTTTAATTTCTTTAACATTTATTCAAGTTTTTGGCATTAATTCCAAAATTTTCTTCAGTCCAAGTATTTTTCCTTTCTGCTTTCAATTGTTTTTATATTTGTGTCTGAAAATTCATAGAAATTAGGTTGCCATTCTTATTTACAAGTTCCTTCCCAATTTTAACGTAGTTATGAATTCATACAAAATAGATTTTGTGTTCATGCTTAGTTTAATTATGTCCAGCTAAATTTCCAAGGCCTGGGATGCATAAACCCGACCCGATATAGTTTACATGTTTAGAGAAAAGGTTTTGAAATAAATTTTGATTGAATCGTCTAGTGTAGTGCACACAACCATCGTAGGTCTTTTAACCTCATTTTCCCTAGGTGACTGGGGTGTTTAGAAATGCGATGTGCGTGTTGGCTATGAAACGACACCTTATTCTTGCCTTTGATTACGTATGATGCGGCCTAGTACCCTCATATATATGTAATGCTTAGGATTAACAATAATAGGGTTTGATCAACTCTCCAATTCAAAAGCTAGTATTCTATCCGATAAATCTACTAGGGTTGGGGGATTGTATCCTAACCTGATTTTCCATCGTTCATATTTGCTTAATTGTAGTAGTTTTATTTTCGTGCAAGTAGCTTAGTTCGTTATTTAAATTTCATTTTCATTTAGACAGTAGAATTCAGTTTGACAATTAATCATCTTTTAGTTTCTTTTCTCGAATCAATTCTTGGTTAGTCTGTTATTCTTTCGTCATTACGATCATTTGTCCTAGTTCCCTGTGGATATGATCCCGGCTTATCGGGTTATACTTGAGCGACATGCTTACACTTGATCCTATATCAGCACGCACTTTAGACACTTTTGTGGTCTCTTCAACTACTAGTGCAGGGAATACATATGTAGGTAAATAAACTCAGTTTGTAAATCTGAATCATAAAGCTAGGGTGATCCGAACGACCCTACTAAAATGAAGGCATGGTCCAGACAATCAATATTTTTTAACTTATCGTATGGGAAAGATCATCGTGTAGGCATATAATTAATGTTATGTTCACGGAAAATAATGTTACATAACATGTGATAGGAAAATGTTTGGGTGGATCTCATTCAAAATATGGAGAACAGGAACGTCCTGATCGACATGATATTAAAAAAAAATTGTGGTTAAAAATGATCTTACAAAAAGAAGAATTTATATGCCCCGATTTCTTTCACTGGTGAGAAAAAGAACCTCTTAGACACATTGTTCAAGTTGAAAAAACCAATTTTCTATTATGGTAATGTGCGCAGGGCAGTAAGCTACCAAATAAATGACCTAAAACAGTGCAAGTCTCATGACTGGCACGTAAGCATTCAATTATCCCCACTACTATTCAGGCATTGTTTCTTTGAACACAAAGATCTCCGTCCGGAAATTATGCAAATTTTTCTGCTTTACCTTAATTTGTGCAAAAGTGATAAACAGAAATTTCATTAAAGATTCTAAATCAACTTTAACTAAGGCAATTTGTGTATTAAAAAAATATTTTTCGTCATCATTCTTCGATATCACCATCCACCTGCTTGTTCATTTATCGATGAGGCTTTATTGTGTGTTCCCATTAGGTATCGTTGGATGTATCCTTTTGAGCGCTTGATGAAAAACTTCAAAGATTATGTAAAGAATACATGGTATATTGGAGGGTAAATTGTTGAAGAATACGTAACTATGGAATCATCGTTATACGCTCGGGAACATATTCTAGAACAAGAGTTGAGGAGGTTCAATACTCATGAAGAACGAGTGATTAAGGAACCTGGCGAGTTTGAGGATTAATTTCCTTTTATGAACCCTAAAGAGGTGATACCTAATTAATCTAAAATACGAGCAAGTATCTCATTATGTCGTCGAATCGCAAGATGAAGTTGAATATTAGAGAGAGTAAGTAGCTATATAATTAACTGAATTATTATTGTTTAATTTATTGTACTCTATATATTATGATCTAAACTCTACAATTTACCTTTAGGAAGTAAGAGAATGAAATTGCCCAAAATAGAGGAGACGATGCAAGACGAATGATTTTAGGGTATGGGTCTCAAAAGAGGTAATTTCCATCTCTTATGTGTGCGATTATTTAATCATCTGTGGTAAAAACATGTCATATAAATTTATTAATAAATGCAGCTTCTAAAAAGTGGTGATGTCTCTTCAAGGCTTGCATGCCTAGTAAAAGGTCCTAAATTTCATGCGGAAGAGTTTAAGAAATTTTTCACAATCGGTTTTCATTTTGTATTATATCTATTTGAGGAAAAGTTTTTGACACAAAATAGTGGAATTTTAATTTCTCCCTTCACTACCTCTGTCGCAAGTAAAATCGATAAAAATTCAAAAGATATAGTGATATCCTATTATGGGATATTCTAACAAATCCAGGAACTCTATTATTTAGATTTGACATAAACCATATTCTATTGTGACTGGGTGAAGGAGGACACTATGAATGCTCGTAAGGATATCATAGTTTATGAGCCTTTTATTTGTGCCTTTCAGAAGTGCATAAACAATGATAATTGGTTTATTGTTGTTCATGCACCAAAGGGTATGAATACTCAAGGAAATTCATTAAAGCCTCCTAAAGAGTTCTAGTCTGCTCTTGATGAAAACCCTGATTTGAAGGATCTTTCAGTTAATTTAGAGGAATATTGAGTATCAAAACATTATTTGAATCTTTATAATCATATTTGTATTATATTATTATATTCTCCTTTAACAATCTGATTTGTATCCAAATTGTATCCCATTATGATATTGACGTTAGATTAGCACTTTAGTTTGATTTATGAATGATTAGTTTGATTTACGAATGTTTAGTTTGATATATGAATGTTTAGGTTGAATTATGAATGCTGAGGGGCACAATAACTCGCATGGGATGGCCGATTTTATGTAAAAATGTATATATCTTGAGCCTTATTTTCTCGTATAAGGTACAGTTGGTTGCCCATGCTAATGCAGGTGAGTTTCTCTATCAGGTGTTTGACGTATAACTTGCACCTTTTCAAAAAAACTTCCACATCGAGCTTTTCCAGCATAATTTCCCCATGTTCTTTTTCCATGGCATCGTATTTGTCTTTAATGATTTATTCTCGATTCATCAGAATTTTTTTGATGTTGTCAAACTCAGACATGCAAAAGGCTAATCGAATAAACACCTTGATGAGCGTTATCCTAGAACTCATATATCTAGTTTGATCAGCCTTTATCATCTATGATTTTGACAATGTCTAATTTTTTGGATGAATCGATAATAAATCATGAAAACCAAACACAATGCCATGGAAAAGGAATATGAGCAAATTTTGCTAAAAAAAGCTCGAGATGAAAGTTTGTTTGAAAATGTGCAAGTTAGAGGTCAAACAGCTAAAAGAGAAACTCATAATCATTAAAGAGGACTTTTAACTATACATCGTTCGAGAAAATAGGGCTCAAGGGAAATACTATAGGCTACTAGTGAAATACAATAGGCTACCACAGAAAGACAATATTGTGTAGTTGAAGTGTGACAAAACTATCGCAAGAACGAAGTATTTTTTAATTTAACTCATAATTTTATATACTTGTTACGCATAATTTAAAAAAAATCTACTTATATAACGATTAATTAAGTGCTCATTTGGGGGTAAACCCATCCAAAAAAACCAAACGCTCCCATAGGGGGAACGAACACCTCGCACGGGACCAATGTAACTAATAAGAACCGACCGCATATTCACAGGATGCCCGATTTGAGAATATGACTAAAATTTGTAAATGGTTAGAGTTAGGCTTTAAAACATGTCTTTAAAAGGCGAAAGCCCCAAAGCAGCCACCAAACGGCCCCGCAAGAGGCATGAACACCTAGCATGGGACCAATGTAATTCGTAGCAACTGTCCGCATAGTCATGGGATTCCCGATTTGAGAATATGATCAAATTTTGAAAATACTTAGGCTTAAACCATGTCGTTAAAGGGTGAAAACCTCAAACAATCCCTAAACGGCCCCAAAGAGGGTATGGACACCACACACAGAACCAATGTAAATTATAGGCACTGATCGCATTGTAACGAGATACTCGGTTTCAGAATAGGACTAAGATTTTCAAATAGTTATCAAACACCCCCACAAGAGGCACGAACATCGCACACGGAACTAGTGTAAAATGTAAAAACTGACTACGTAGTCATGGAACTCTTGGCTTGAAAATGTGAACAAAATTTGTAAATAGTTATACTTAGACTTAAAAACATGGCTTTAAAGGGAGAAAATGAAAAACAACCACCAAACGGCCCTACAAGAGGCACGAACACCTACCACGAGACCAATGTAACTCATAGCAACTAATTACTTAGTCATGAGACTTCCAGTTTGAGAATATGACCAAAATTTTCAAATAGTTAGACATAGGCTTAAAAACATGATATTAATGGGCAAAAACCCAATATAACCCCCCAAAAATCCCGTTGGGGGATGAACACCTCGTACGAAGCTAGTGTACCTCCATGGAACTAAATGCATAGTCACAGGATGCCTAATTTGAGAATGGGACTAAAATTTGTATATAGTTAGACTTAGGTTTAAAAATATACGGTTAAAGGAAAAAATGTAAAACATCCACCAAACGACCCCACAACAGGCACAAAGACCTCGCACATGACAACGTAACTCGTAGTAACTAATTGCGTAGTCACAGGACTACCGATTTGAGAATATGACCAAAATTTGTAAATAGTTAGACTTAGACTTAAAAACATGTCATTAAATGGCGAAAACATAAAACAACCACCAAACGGCCTCGCAAGAGGCTCGTAGAAACTGAACACAACACTAATGCATGCTTTTTATGATCATATATGCATTCACATATATTCTCATAAATAAAAAACCAAAAGTGGCGGGGGGATCTATACCATAATGCACAGTTAGAGTGTCATCACAATTTTCTACACTTTCAACACATTTGGCATATATTCTCATAAATCAAAAAAGACACCATAGATTCAAATTATGGGTTAGACTTCAACCTTTTTCGTCTTATGAACTACATGGACTTTTATGCCATTTGTTGTCTACGTAGACGTTATGAATTTGTTTTCGGGATTCAAAGTACTTCGTTAATTACCATTTGGAACATTATGAAGTTTTGTTTGCTGGCTTAGTTGGAGAAGTAACACTTGGACCATTTGGAACATATTGATGTAAGAATGAATTGTATTTTATTTGTGTTGTACATATTCAAGCTAGAACACGTTGCATTTTATTACATATTCATGTAAGCGTGTATTAGTTAACTTGTGTTGTATTTCTATATTTTGATTTATGGATGTCGTATTGGCTAAATATTTATTTCTGTAAATGAAAATAATTTTGAAAATTGCACGAGTTTTTTTGGAATGCAGAAAAATAAAATTTATTTTTATATATTTTTTATTTAATCACAGTCCAAAATTGTGATCAATGGAGGGAACATTAAAAATAAAATCTATTTGGTCACAGTTTTGGATCGTTGCCAAATATTTTATTTTTAAAATTCTCACCCTTTTGGTCATGGTTGTGGATCGTGACCACTAATGTGAAGAATTAAAAATGTCACATTTGGGGTCACAGTTTTGGACTGTGACCACTAGTGTCACTTTTTTAGATGGTCACATTAGTAGTCACGATTCTCAACTGTGACCCACATTCGATCGTAACCAATCCTATGGGTCACGTATTTGGACATGACTTGTGGTTTTTACCCTCAATATGGTCACGGTTAAAAATTATTACCCGTAGGCCTTGGTCACTGGCCAAAACTATGACCATCAACTAGTTTTGGTGTAGTGAAGAAATTATGATGATATGAGCTCTGAAGAGACTGAGACAATTCAAAACTTTCCTTAACAAAGTTTCATAACTCATAAGATTGATACTTACTCTAGTAGAGATCACTCACCATTTTTCACCACTAATGAAAGAGAATTTAAAGTGGATTTGGGTAAGCATGAAACATAAATTATTCTATTGGATCAAAGAAATCTTAACATCCCTTGCAATAATGATCCACCCGAGACAGCTATGCCTTTGCTCTTTTACTTGAATTCCACGGATAAATCTACTAGAGCATTGCTCACACAAGAAAGAGAACTTTCAGAAAAGGTAATATATTATTTATCAAGAGTTATATCTAGAACTGAGTATAATATACAAACATGGAAGGACACTAACTAGCTTTGGTGTTTGCGGAACAAAAATTGAGAATTTTTAGGAGGGAATTTTCAAGCTTGCGTATGCGAAGAAACGGAAGATGGAATTTGATGCCTCTTCCTCAGAAGGCATTGGGGAAGCAGGTATCATACTTTTAAGTGAAAAAGAGAAATGTATAGTTTCATATGTCCAACAGTGAGGCAGAATATGAAGCACTAATAATGGGATTGCTTGAAGCACTAAGAAAATGAGAGAAACTTCTTTGTGTATGATTGGATTCCAAACTCATAGTCAAGAAAGTCAATGGAGAATTTTCTTTAAAACAAAAAAATCTAGCTCTACATTGAGAAATCATTCAAAGATTTCTATGGTAATTTTTGCCAGTCAACATTAAAAGGCATGCCCGAACAATTAACAAAATTTTTGATGCACTACCAATGATTGCACATAAGTTGGATATTGATGAGCATATGGTCACAATCACAATTCGTAGAAAAATGGTTCCCATTAGAGTCAAATATTTATTTCCTATATATGAAACCTAAGATTAGATAACTCTAGTTGTTAAGAACTTGCACACACTAGAAGGGAAATAAAGTAATCAGATTTCATAAGTTTTTTGTTACAAGGCAATTTGTATTTTAAAAACTCTATGGGATACTTAGCTAGATGCATAGGAGGTAATGAAGCTCAAGATAAGTTATGATCAATACTTGAAGCATTTTATGGGGACACTAATATCTCTATCTAGAGACACTTGTAACGAGGGGGTATTATTTTCCTGGTATGAGTTAATATTTTCTCAAACGGGGCAAAAATTTCTAAAGTGACAAACTTAATTTGATCAACTAGAAGAACTAACTTCATGAAAACTTTATATGATTAGAGGAAGCCTTACATATTTTATCATAATATGGAAAATTTCTCATTGAAAGAGAGAGTTAGATTTATTTAAAAAATTAATCGCTTGTTTCTACACAGTCAATAGGGAGTTATACAGGAAAAGTTATATTGAGAAGGCCTTACGCTGTATCACCAAAGATGAAACTAATATGGTATTGGAGAAAGATCAAGAACCATACCACATGGGTGGAGACAAATTATATGATCAACTAATGACATTAGGATACTATTTGCCCACCATTGAGGTTGACTCCATTAATTTTGTAAAGCAGTGCAAGGCATGTTAATTGCACAAAAATATGGTGCAGGCCCACTCATAAATTTGCAATGTTTGGTTGATCCATATCCCTTTCATATGTGGGATCTTGATGCGATAAGGAAAATATCACTAGACTCTCATGGAAAGTCTTTCATGTTGGTATCCATAATGTTATATCCCAAATGGGCAAAGGCGATCCTATTTAGGATAATAACATCATAAGTGTTAACTCAGTTCATCCATGAGTACATTGTTTGCAGATTTTGTATTCCAAAAGTCATCCACACGGATAATAGGATGCACTTATGGGTTTATTGACATCCATGTACGAGATCATTCATAATAACATTACCATTTCTTATCCAAAAGGGAATCGAAAGGAACAAGCCACCAATAAGACTTAATATATATTCTCAAGAAAATGTTAAAAGACCTTCCAGGAACTTGGGATGACAAATTTCCAATGTATAATACCTTGTAATTTTAATTTTAATTTATTTCATACTCTGAAAGACATCACTATAGTATTTATGTTGTATTTGTATGTGTGTAAGATTTACATTTATAATGACTTAAACTAATTATTTAGATAGAACATAATAAATAGATATAAATTAATAATTAATTAATAAATTGTTAACAAGTGTATAATAATAATGTTAATAATTTTTATGGGTTAATTTGGATGACTTGTGGACAATTAAAATGTCTATTTTTATTATAATAGTTGGGTTTTAAGTCCCAAAGACTAGTGTGTGGGTTAGGCTAGACTTTGGACTAAGTGGAGAGGATTTTGGGGTTAGTGGGTCAAGGCCCATATCGGGCCTATACCTAATGTCGTAATTATAAACATAAAATGAAGTGAAAGGTTTAACTAAATATCGGGTGATCAGTCCTTTATAAAATTTATAACAGAATGTTCGGTTAGTTCTTTCTTACAATCACTGTCGAAAACATATTTTCCAATTAAACTTGAAACCAATTAATTCATTTAATTTCTGAACATTTAATTATAAACCATACACAAGAAATGAATACCGACTGAATCAAATACTGAATAATTAAGACTGGATAAAACCTTCCAGCTCAAAGTCACAAACCAAACCATAATAAATACTCAATCCAACTGAAAATAACTACAAAGGAAACTGAGTACAACCTCGCTAATGAGAATAGGCGACACATGCTCGAACTGAAATATCTGAACTAGGAACTGAATGAATTGAGAGAAGCGTCTAATCTCAATGACCCCCAACTTCCACAACAGTTGCAGCTCGGCAAACCATCCAAGTATCTAGAACTGGTGTCCCTGTGCCTGGGCCCCTATACTAATACAATATATATATATATATAGTCACCTCATCTCTATACATATACATATCATGCACCCCAGGGTTAAGACCCACTAGTGCAAATCATAATAATGTATATAACTACATATAGTCACATCATCTCAATACATATGTATATACTAATCCTGCATTCTCGAGTTAAGACCCATTTGTGCCATAACAATAATGATCTCGCACCCCCGGGTTAACACCCATTAGTGCACCTAAAATATAATAATCCAGCACCCCCCGAGTTAACACCCATTAGTGCACCTAACAATAATAATCCAGCACCCTCGGGTTATCACCAATTAGTGCGCCTAACAGTAATAATCCAGCACCCCCGGGTTATCACCCATTAGTGCTCCTATCAATCAAAATACTGCATACCCGGGTTAACACCCATTAATGCACCTAACAATAATAATCTGGCACCCCCGAGTTAACACTCATTAGTGCTATAATAATCATAGGCATACACACATCCTATTAAAATCCATAGGTATTCTCCTAACCTACTCATATACTTTCCATACGTATTTTATCTTCATTATTACGTATAGTATAATTATTAGATTACCCCATCTCTCTCTCTCTCTCTCTCTCTCTCTCTCTCGTAATCTCCAAGGTAAATCTTATTCCACAATAATAAAAGCATTTCCCTCACATACTTTTCCGTAATTCTGTCCTACGTTAAATTCACCAAATGGCAGTTTCTCTCACTCAAATAAACTATATACTCAATTTGGGGTAAAAATAGAAATTTCCAAATTTTTCTGAACTTGTTGCTCGAACCAGAGGACTCTGTGGCTTGGACAACTTCCACGTGTCGTTTGAGAGACTTCGCGCAACCTATGCAGTTCGTCTCCAACCTCTAGCCCAATACGTTTTTTTCCACCATTTTTTTTATCTTGAAACCTCTATGTATCAAGCCCAAACTCCCAACAACCAATACCAAACAATATTCTAACATGTAAAGATAATTTCTAATACTTCAGAATCATTAAATCCTTATTAATCATCCATGAATCCAATTAAGTTTCCCCCACTTAATTAACAAGGTTACAAAATCACTCAACATAAACCTTAATTAACTATTTGGATTTATTCTCGAATAACAATTAAAAAAAACTTTCTTAAAAATTTGCCCCACATTCTGCCCAGATTAATAAATTGACGTTTTGAGGCATTTTGGAGCCGTTTTGGAGGAAGTGCATGAGAGAACAAAATGTAGAAAACGCGATTTTCTATAGGCCTTCATGGACAGAATCTCCATTAATGTCCAAAACCTGTGATTCCGTCCAGAGCCTTAAATCACTAACATGAAATCCCCAAATTAAATCATTAAAACCCTAGTTCTTCCAATTTCAATTCAAGAACCATTAAAACCCAAATTCGTTTCTCAATCACATCATATATTTTTGAGTTTCCTATTCTACATGTATGGGGGTTAAATTCTTCATCAAGATAACTCTAAATTTGTGATATTAATTCTCTACAATCACCCATTTCCAATTCAAATCATGTAATTAATTCATATACTAACATGAGCACAATTATCACTAATGGAAAGAAAGTCATAAACACTTGCCTTGATTTCAAAGGTCTAATCCGTTGGTGTTATTGGTATAGGTGCGTTCATCGCGTTCCGATCTATACGATGGTGATGGTGGTTGTGCAAGGTGGTGCTAGATTGGCCTCCTCCATTGGAATTTTCTCTCCCTCACCCACTGTGGCTCTCACTTGATTTTGGTGTATTGTCCCCCTAATTGTCCCCAATTAGCTGATATAATACTTCTCTAATTTTTGTCCATTTAATTTCTTTAAAAATTCAAATTACAAAATTACCCCTACGGGGTGCCGGTATGGCCTAAACATATCTCGGAGTTCAAATAAAATACTCGGGTAGAGGTTTCTGACTATCTCGACCCTCCCGGACTCAATGGCGCACTTGAAATGATCATACGAGTTACTTAAAAATAATTTACCCTTATAATCCATTTAATTGGTCTCGACATGGCTCACACGCGCATCCCGACTTAATATACCAAATTATTGTATTTCTCTCTCACGACCAGCTATATAAAATCATCATTCCATTTTACTTATTCTCACAGTAATATAAATAATTACTAACTCTCGTCACGCTAGTAAATTTTTAATTCGGATTAATCTTTCAATTAATTCTCACATATTAATTTAATTAATCCAACAATAATAATTAATCACATAATTATTTAAATCCTCAAAAATACGGGGTGTTACATACTTCCCCCCTAATAATGAAATTTTGTCCTGAAATTCGAAAAATAAGGCATTTTTTGTAAGGACAACTCCAAGTATTTACCTCATATCTCATGGAATCTACGCAGTACCGCCCATGCAGTACATCACTGAATACCCTTAATAATAACACATCACTGATGTTATAATTTAAACTTCAATCCTTACCATTTAAGTTTCACTACTTAAATTTTGGATAATTACTATCTAGCCTCCTACTATTCGCACTAGCAGATAAATCAGTCTTTAGATACGTACAAATTCGTTTCACTACCATGTATCATCAGTAGTTTATTCTTATTTGTACGGTATATACTTTACACACAATATATACTATAAGTGCCAACACATTTTCTCAATACTGCCTCAGCAAAATACTATGGAACGCAAGCCTATAAGGTACCAGTTCAAACTTCACAATAATAGGAAAGATCCCCCATCACTCGTACCAATTTTCTCATTCCAATATGAAATAATGCAACTCCAAATCATGTCAATCTTGGTTAATAGGCCCTAATTTCCTTCGGCCCTAGTAGCTCGTTGTTCCCCAACTCTATCCAATAAGCACAAGGATAACAAGGCATTATATATAACGCCTCAAATGGAGTCCTGTCAATAATGAGTTGAGGGGAGTCATCGTATACTAACTCCACCAGTGGAAAATATTACTCTAAACCTTCCCATAATTGGAAATACAACATATCTCGCAATATTTAACTAGAACTCTCAGTTGGCCTGTCCGCCTACGGGTGTGTTAGGCCATAAACATACACAGCTCGATACTCATGGCCTCCCGAAAACCCTTACCAATAATCGAGACATAACTATCTTGACCCGATCAACCAAAGTGTCTAATTGTCCCGATACAACCTTCCTATCTCAGGAATAATGGTTGGGGTTTACTGTCACACGTTATGATTTGTCCTACCATGGTCTTGCTTCGTTTATGCCATCACTACTATGGTTTTATATCATGATACATTTTACCTTTATCACAAATGCATCCACATCCATGACTCGTGCAACAATGTCATCACTGCGTATCGCAAGTTCTTCCTCCTCTCTTTAAATTTCAGATTCTCGTGAAATATGGTCTCTACTGTCTTACCAAGTAAGTTTCAACTTTCCCAGGCTAAACTTTATCGAATTCTTCCTATACCATACTCGTGGAAATTTTGGGAAGTATCAGTGCTAACTGACCTAAACCATCAAATAGTTAAGTTCTGAAGTCACAACTTCTACCTTCAGTTTCCTCAAAAATATGCATTGTGCCAAAATTCTCAATTATGGAAAATAATATTGTAGAGGGGGCTAGAAGGTAATCCTGAAATTAGGGATAATTCACCCATTAGCAACAGTGTTTGGGATTAAGAAAGCGTGGAAACTCAGGCGAGGAATCTTAGCATGGCAACTCAGGCGAGGCAGCTTGGCATTGTAGCTTAGCGTGGCAACTCATACTTTAGCTTTTTGGGTTATTTAGTCATGATTGTATAATTGTTTATATTGACTATGAGCTATAATGACTGTAATGATGCAACGAGAAATAGTGAATTTGTGTGAGGTCGAATGGTACTCACGAGAGATCAGGCTTGGCAGGTCCTGGGAGAGCTTTCATGCTCTATCGAACGACCTCTCCGTGGGAACCTTAGAGGGACTTGGTTTGGAGGATTGAGAAGTGGGGCACCGTCGGGTCTTGTCCTGACCATCTTAGATACACCTGGTAAAATACTGAAGAACCCTCACCGTGGAACCTCGAGCGGAGCAGAATCGAGTTCCATCGGGTGTTTAGCTGTGAACCAAAGAGCCCTCTACTTTATGTCCCATCTACTATAGGTGATGTCACTAACCAGCTAGACAATATCAAATCTACACTCGAGCAAACCACCTTGGTATTTGAGGCTATTAGACAGTTAGTAAGCAACCTCTACGGCAATAGCCCCTGACACACAGTAGTTAGGTAAAAGTCATATCTTGGCATTTGATGTCTATGATGTGGAGGCAACTAGTGCATTGGGTATTTAATGTTGGAGACATAAAGTATGAGGGATGTCTTTCATAGGCATTGATGACTGAGTTGCATCGGGGTTGGTGTAAGGGCTATTTAAGAGCCCCAACCACCTCCAAGAGAATGATGTTCTCTTCTGAGAGTTGGAGAGTTATTACAAACGAGAGAATTTCACCCACTCACTATTATTATTTATTACGAAGCTTTTAATACTTGACAGAGATTCTTGAGGTTTTTTTGGTGTGTTTTCTACCTACCTACCAAGGTGTATCTAGGGTGCTCTACTTCTCTCTTCCTCTAGCTAAGTTATTTCTAAGTTCATCACTGTATTCTGAGACACACACGAGAGATTTGTGAGTTTAAACTGGGTTTCTATATTCTCCAAACTGTGTTTATATGTCTTGTGGTTAATCAATATTGTGAACGGATTAATTCTGTCATTACCATAATTAAAAGGGGTTACGCCTCCATCTTACTTAAACTACCCTCTTATAACTATAATCCAACTATCTAGGGCGCCCATACACCCTATGTTTGGTGCATTTTAGCACCACTATACTAGACGTGTTATATTAGTCTCAAATTATGCCTCACATACTTGGCATGACTATATGGTAAGGTCCTACTCATCCACCCTACCTTTTCCACCTAATTATATCTCAGGTTGTCCCACCGTTCTGCTCGTGGTGTCAACGGTTGTGATATTTTCACACATTAACCTTATACGGATTTATCGGCCTTACTCTATAATATAACCATTATCTCACGGTTATAACTACGTATACGTGTAATCACTACGGTACTAAATCCATGTACTAAAGTCAAACTTCCCCCAACTTCCAATGTTAACTAAGTTTCATGTGTGGGATGTCTGGCAAAGCGAAATCTAAACAAGGAACCCCCCCCCCCAATAAACTACTACTTAACACTGATGGTCGTCGAGATCTGTTAAGTCCTTAATCCATAACATATACCCTCGAATTCCCATCTGCGAACATAAAAATTTTACTCGTCCACTCTCATGTCACGAAAGACGGCATACAACGCGGCGCTCTCACTATCAGAAGTCATTAGTGCTATATAATTAACGAGATATATCTCTCTACCCTACTACAAGCCAATATACCCTGAATTATATCAGTAAAACATCCCTTCTCACCGGGATCAAAATAGCTAGACAGCATACTCATTGAAGTCTACGATACAATAAAACACATATGTAGGCTCAACCTTCTTCAGGTGATGCCTCGCTAAAACCATATATTTAAACTTACAATTTCACGTACGATAGTCTTATCACACAATTTACTACCGTTCAAACTCTCGTTATTTAGTAACCATACAATACAATAATAATAGGCTCCACTACCATAGCACGCAAAGGAGCATAAATTGTTATGTAATACTACGTACAAATTTCTCTTAGTGTCTACTCCTGATCCTCCCCGCAGGTGGTACAAAAATCTCTCTACCAAATGGTAGTCATATGAATAATAAGGTTGCCATCGCCAGTGTACTCAGTTAACCCGATGCACACTCAAATATTTAGTGTTAACTAGCCACATTTGTTGTGACACACCCATGTCACTTGAATTCATCATTTACTCACACGGATGAAACAAAACTTCATCAGTCTAGCCTCATCGTAGGGTCCCCGTACGCACTTTTTGCGACCCATAATTAACTACAATCGTTATACATTTTGGATTTCATTCATTAGTTTTCCCCCTCCTCATTGTGGGTAAATTATTCTGGTCAACGTCTTACACACCCGACATTGATATGTTGGCCCCATATCACTAGGCCTCAATTAGGCCTTACTAGCCTTCCCTTTATTTCCTGGGCCCTGTCGACCCTAAAATACGGTATGCTACAGTTGTTGAGGACTACATTGGTCCAGCCTAGACCCACTACTCTCGGGTTGTTAATTCCTGGGCCAAATCCCTTTGGCCTGATTTTTTACACTGGATATTTCACTTCTCCAATTTTTACGCCTTACAAACATGGTTTGATATTCCCGATTATATAAATTTCACTTCTCACGTGAACATATTCAATACTGAAATCCCTCTCTCTACATATAGGGCAATTTACCCTTTACTGGTACTACTGCCCTTTTTGGGGATGTCCTTCTCTCAGACTTGGCAGTCTTAGTTCCCATTCGTTATGTTCATATGTAATTTGAATTCTGAGTGTCACTACACTCTACCTTACTCTATTTCCATTGGATTACTCCTTCCATGGGCGCATCGCACTTAGAGATTATTGTTGGTGACTTCTATCGCCATCACCATTCCCCGAATGCTCCATAGTTTTAATTATTTCCCTCCTCCTATAGTTCCGCTAATGACCTTCGCTAGTCTTCCCACATTGTTCGATGTACAGAGTCCAATCAAACTCGCATATGAATTGGATTCACTAAACTTAATCGCGGGAGAGCGTAAATAACATACGCAATGGAATACAACAATCCTAGAATAAGGCTCTATATCAAAGAAGCTAAGCTGAAATGTAAAAAGACGTATAAATCATAAAAGACTCTAGAACCTGATGCTCTGATGCCACCTGTGACACCCCGCCCAATTAAATATCGGGTGATCAGTCCTTTATAAAATTTATAACATAATGTTCGGCTGGTTCATTCTTATCATCACTGTTGAAAACTTAAATCCAATTCATTACCTAACATTTAATTAAGCTAGTATCAAAACATTTTCCAATTAAACTTCAAACTAATTAATTCATTTAATTTCTGAACATTTAATTATAAACCATACACAAGAAATGAATACTGACTAAATCAAATATTGTATAATTAAGACTGCATAAAACCTTCTAGTTCAAAGTCACAAACCAAACCATAATAAATACTCAATCCAACTGAAAAGAACTATAAAGGAAATTGAGTACAACCTCGCTAATGAGAATGGACGACACATGCCCGAACTGAAATATCTAAACTAGGAACTGAATGAAATGAGAGAAGCGTCTAATCTCAATGACCCGCAACTTCCACAACAGCTGCATATCGGCAAACCATCCAAGTATCTAAAACTGGTGTCCCTATGGCTGGGCACCTGTAAACACACACACACACACACACACACACACACACACACACACACACACACACATATATAGCAAAAGAGAGAAGAGATGCAAGAGATAGGACAGAGCACGATGTTTTAAAAAGATTTATTAGCAAGTATTTAAAACTGCATTAAAGCAAGTATTATGTGCATGTTAGTTATCAAACTCTCGAATGAGATTCTTACCTCTCTTCTATTTTGCACGCTTAATGCATCTTCTAAACCATACTAGCTATGGTACCCAGGCTAACTAGTTCGAAGTCATCATAGCACTATCTACGTTCACCAGTAGTATACTCGTATCGCCCATACAATATGCTCAGAAGTATTCTATCCCAGATCACTACCTTTCTTATTTATCGTTCGAGTAATTAATTCTTTCTTACTAAGATTATTTTATTTATCCTTATTACCATGACTACTAGTTTCACTTACTATAAATTCCTCAAATACATACATATATATATATAGCCACCTCATCTCTATACATATACATATCCTGCACCCCAGGGTTAAGACCTATTAGCGCAAATCATAATAATGTATAAAACTACATATAGTCACATCATCTCTATACATATGTATATACTAATCCTGCATCCCTGGGTTAAGACCCGTTAGTGCCATAACAATAATAATCTCGCACCCCTGGGTTAACACCCATTAGTGCACCTAAAATATAATAATCCGGCACCCCCGGGTTAACACCCATTGGTGCGCCTAACAATAATAATCCAGCACCCCTGGGTTATCACCCATTAGTACGCCTAACAATAATAATCTAGCACCCTCAGGCTATCACCCATTAGTGTGCCTAACAATAATAATCCAGCACCCCCGGGTTATCACTCTTTAGTGCTTCTAACAATAATAATCGTACATCCCCCGGTTAACACCCATTAATGCACCTATCAATCATAACCCTACATCCCCGGGTTAACACCCATTAATGCACCTAACAATAATAAGCTTGCACCCCCGAGTTAACAATCATTAGTGGAATATAATAATCATAGGCATACAAACATCCTATTAAAATCCATAGGTATTCTCCCAACCTACCCATATACTTTCCATACGTATTTTATCTTCATTATTACGTATAGTATAATTATTAGATTTCCACCTCTCTCTCTCTCGTAAACTCCAAGGTAAATCTTATTCCATAATAATAAAAGCATTTACCTCACATAGTTTCCCGTAATTCTGTCCTACGTTAAATTCACCAAATGGCAGTTTCTCTCACTCTAATAAACTATATAATCGATTTGGGGTAAAAATAGAAATTTCCAATTTTTTCTGGACCTGTGGCTCGAACCAGAGGACTCTGTCGCTTGGACAACTTCCACTTGTCGTTTGAGCGACTTCGTGCCAACTATGTAGTTCGTTTTCAACCTCTAGCCCAATACGTTTTTTCCAACATTTTTTTATCTTAAAACCTCTAAGTATCAAGCCCGAACTTCCAACAACCAATACCAAACAATATTCTAACATGTAAAGATAATTTCTAATACTTTAGAATCGTTAAATCCTCATTAATCATCCATGAATCCAATTAAGTTTCCGCCACTTAATTAACAAGGTTACAAATCACTCAACATAAACCTTAATTAACTATTTTGATTTATTCTCGAATAACAATTTAAAAAAAAATTCTTAAAAATTTGCCCCACATTCTGCCTAGATTAATAAATTGACGTTTTGAGGCATTTTGGAGCCATTTTGGAGGAAGTGCATGAGAGAGAAAAATGTAGAAAACACGATTTTCTACTGGGCTGCAGACAGAGTCTCCATTATTGTCCAAAACTTGTGATTCCGCCCAGATCCTTAAATCACCAACATGAAACCCCCAAATTAAATCATGAAAACCCTTGTTCTTCCAATTTCAATTCAAGAACCATTAAAACACAAATTCGTTTCTCAATCACATCATATATTTCCGGGTTTCCTATTCTATATGTATAGGGGTTAAATTCTTCATCAAATAACTCTCAATTTGTGATATTAATTCTCTACAATCACCCATTTCGAATTCAAATAATGTAATTAATTCCCATACTAACATGAGCAAAATTATCACTAATGGAAAGCAATTCATAAACACTTCTCTTTATTTCGAAGGTCTGATCCATTGGTGTTGTTGGTGTAGGTGCATTCCTCGCGTTCCGATCTATATGATAGTGATGGTGGTTGTGCAAGGTGGTGCTAGATTGGCCTCCTCCCTTGGGATTTGCTCTCCCTCACCCACTGTGTCTCTCTCTTGATTTTCGTGTATTCTCACTCTAATTGTCCCCAATTAGCTGATATAATACTTCTCTAATTTTCGTCCATTTTAATTTCTCCAAAAATTCAAATTACAAAATTACCCCTACGGGGTGCCGATGTGGCCTAAAAATATTCCGGAGTCCAAATAATATACTCGGGTAGAATTTTCTGAATATCTCGACCCTCTTGAACTTAACGCCGCACTCGAAATGATCGTACGAGTTAAAAAAATTTACCCTTATAATCCATTTAATTGGTCCCGACACGACTCACACGCGCATCCCGACTTAATATACCAAACTGTCGTATTTCTCTCTCATGACCAGCTATATAAAATCATCATTCCATTTTACTTATTCTCATAATAATATTAATAATTACTAACTCTCGTCATACTAGTAAATATTCAGTTTTAATCCGGATTAATCTTTCAATTAGTTCTCACATATTAATTTAATTAATCCAACAACAATAATTAATCACATAATTATTTAAATCCTAAAAAATACGAGGTGTTACATAAACCTAACTTATTAAATCTGAAAATTAAAGAAAATTTTGAAACCCCGCCTATTAAAATACCGGGTGATCAGTCGTATATCAAATTAAAGAGGAATCGCATCTGGTTCCTTCTTAGCATCACTCTAGAAAATATTTTAAACTTACTAACCACCTAGTATTAAAAAGACATGGTGTCAAATTTTATCTTTTTATTAAACCTCACTAACAACATGCCAAAGAATATATATAATAAATTATACACGCAATCACTAAATCAAACACTATCGAAAATGAATATTTACAAATCCTTGCTGAGAAAACCATCGGCTACAAAACCTAAATCACAAAAATATACTCCACAAGAATAATAAAATGTGTACATCATCTGGATGGAACAAAAATAATAACTACGACCACATGCCCAAAGGAAATACTGACTCCATCGTACTCTAGGAATGAAATGAATAAAGCGACTAAGTCAAAATCCTGCAACATCCACATATGTTGTAGCTACATAACCCTGGAATAGAACAATTATGGCTTCCCTGTGGCTGGACACCTAAAAGGTTTTGAAAGATATTTTATAGCAAGGGTTAGAACCCAAAATATTTTGAAAATATTTAGCAAGTGAATTTAATTGCAGTATATCAGAATTTATGAACGCTCTTCATATTTAAGTTAGTGCCGCACACTCTCTTGAGAACCACCTCACCCATCAACTAATGTGAGCTATCTAACCCATAACTAGTCTTGACATATATATATATATATATATGTGTGTGTGTGTGTGTGTGTGTGTGTGTGTGTGTGTGTGTGTGTGTGTGTGTGTGAGGGGGGTTGTTTTACTATTCCAAAATATCAATGGTTGGGAGCGAATTTTTTGGGGTGATCTAAGGGTCTCAGATTGTGCCATGTCAGCATTTACACATTCTGACATGGCAACTTGGACAAAACATAGTTGAATACACAAACACAAACCCTAACCCCCACCCCCCCGGGTTTTACCTCACTCATTCGTCTCCCCATCCTCATTTCCCCTACCCCTTAAAATCCACCTTCGCCTCCGCTTACAAGTAATCTCCCACCCATCCCTCTCACATACACACACACACATACTCACACACAGAGCTGTCACACACACGCACACACAATCACACACGCACATGCACATGCACACACACACACACACAAGCATATCGTTTTGAATCAGATCTGTAATAGGTATTCAGATATACACAAATTATTATAAATTTGTTTTTGAGTCTTACAGATCTTTAAGAAAAAATTTATACAAAGTTTATGGTTTCATTTGAGAAATTTTACAATGTGTAAGATTTGGGGATGATGCGATTTGGGGATCTGATTTTTTATTTGTGGTTTATTATTTATTATTGTTTTATTTATTTGAGGTTTGTTGTTTCATTAATTAATTTTTTATTTGTTAGTTTGTTGACGATATGCTTCCGTGTTTGTTTGTCATAAACCAGGGTGTTGAGAAACTCTCAAAAACACTAAGAAAGTGGAAACAAATTCGTGAGAGGTATAATTTAAGAGACTCAACCATCCGTTTTTAAGGCTTTTAGTGCTGATCCATTAATTTAAGGTTTGTGTTGTTTCATTTTTAAAAGAAAAAATGGTTTATGATATTTTTTTTTGTCATATACTGTTTTTAAAACAAGGGAGAATTTTGGTGATGTATTTTTATTCGTCTATTCATGTGTAATCAAGGTCTGCCATCACATTAAAGTGTTTTCCCACGTACTATAAACCTTGAGAGTGGATGATTGAGGGACAAAGAAGACAATTTTGATGATTCCGATAAGAAAACAATTGGATCCAAGCTTGAAAAATTTTCGCACATGTGATAGGGGAATTTGTTATGGCGTTGGGTCTATTTTTTTCTTTAGGTTTGTCGTGTATTTATTCCACTATCCCAGCTCCAACGTATAGGAATTTTCAGGTGCCTAAGACTATTGTATATACAGTGCAGGCTTTTCTTTCAGGTAGGATTTTCTGCTCTCAACCCTGGAGGTGTTATTTTTTCTTTTTTTTTTATTGAATTGATTACTGTTATGCATAGGCTTCCTGTCATATTCCATCTTTTTGTATGTTTTTTTACGAAGTCGTAATATCTTTGTAGTAATAAGTTATTTGGAGATGATGGTTAGATGATTAATTACAAAAATTAAGTTATAAAATATGACGAGAACTATATTACAATTTATTATTATGTCCTAATATGACTTCTAATATTTTTGATTTAGTGTATGTTTTCAGCATGATGGTACTCGTATTCGTATGCATCGGTTACATGAACTATGTCTTGAATTCAATGACATTTTTAATGGTGACTAAGGTAATTTGTATTGTATAAAGCTTTTATTTTTATAGTTGATGATTTAGTTTTCATTAGATAAAGAAGATTTGGGCAGTTTGGAAATGAAATATAACTGTTTTTTAAAATTATTTACTGTTTTTTACATGTTTTATAACAGTTTTTATAAATAATTTACTGTTTTTACTGTTTTAAATTATTTACTTTTTTTTAAAGTTATTTACTATTTTCTATATTAACAGGTTCTTATAATAATTGTTTTTTATATTAATAGTTTTTTTTATAAATAACTGTTATTATAAAAAAAATAGTTGATATGAAAAATTGTTATAAAAAACGGTTAATATAAATAACTACTATAATAATTAATATAAAATACTGTTATAAAAAATAGTTAATACATAAAAATTGTTATGAAAAATATTTAATATAAAATTGTTAAAAAAATAGAAAACCGTTATTTTTTTAAATATATTTTTAAATGTTTTAATTGTTTTTACGATTGTAAACGATTTCATTTTCTCTAAAACAGGTATGTTTTCTCTCAAACAATTGGCTCCTATTTTACTTCAATTTTTGTCCTCAAGTAATGATACATGTTTTACGATTGATGATTGTTTTACGATAATAACTTCATTCGATAAATTAAAAGATATATATTTTGGACTTCTTTTGAAAGTACCACGTTAAATAAATTGTGTTTTTACTTGGGTGTCCAATATTGTCTTTTTTATTTGGATGTCTTATTTGGTCCTTTTTACTTGGGTCCATTAATGCTCATATTATTACAAATATCGATATATTTTTTTTGAATTATTATATCCCGCACTTTCATCTTTTTTATACTCCAATCTATTCACTTTCATATTTTACCCTATGTGACCAACTTTAATTCAAAACTATAAATATATTTTTTTACTTTGGTTAATTGTTTGTATTTTAATGTTAATTGTTTTTCAGGTACTAATTGTTATTGCTTATTTGTTATTTATGCAGGCCCTTGCTTTTGTCGCTTGTAGGTCACCGACCATCCTCATCCGATATAAGGTTGTCAATCCTCCTTACTCAATACATTGTTCATAGCATTGGATCGGTTTATAAATAAAACTCCTCAAAAGGTTAGCATATATATTGCTGGTATTTTTATTTCATCTCTTATATTCATACGCTTCTCACTTTTGTTGATTTAGTTTTTTATTTCACATCTCTTATACGGTACATGTTTAAACTTCCCCACACCTCAATTAGGATTGCGTTCTATTTGTGCTTTAAGCATTTTCATCCCAGCTTTGTTTTTTGGGTAATTCCCACTACCATCTCAACTTTTGTTTTTAATATTAATATGTTATTATTTGATCAACTATTGGAACTCTCTAACGACATGTTAAAGACACGGTGTATTTGCCATATAATTAATAATTAGCTTTGTTTATATAATATTTGACTGGCTAATTCAATTGACTAACTATATTTTCTATTTTGTATTAGGTCACATTTTGAAAAGAATGGATAACATTATAGTGGAACATGTGGGACGACCTCAATTGGTGTATATTTATTTTTTTAAGAAGTTTGTTTTATTAAAGCTTTTGTTAGATGAAATTAGGAGTTTTTTATATTGTTGGATTTATTATTATCCCTTAAGGAGGGTGGATAGTCCAATAAACCAAAGAGATTATGCCGAATTGTTTTGAAAATTTGAATCTTTATTTTTTTTTAGCCACAATGTAAATTCGATTGATGAATATTGTATATTTCATATTATATGTGAATTTGTTTGATGAATTTAGACTTTTTTAATGTTGTTGGACTATTTGTTATTTGTTAAGTGGTGTTAATAGTTCTATAAACAAAGGAGATTATGGTCAATCGTATTAAAATTACACTTTGTTTTGTTGGGAATGATATTTTTGTCGTTTTGTAATTACGTACATTGAAAATTTTGCCGTGCCTTCAGGCACGGGCATTCCACTAGTATATATATATATATATATATATATATATATATATATATATATATATATATATATATATATATATATATATCCTACTTCTCCCACTACTCTACTCTATCCCGAGTAGGTTTACTATACGAGTTATAAGTTACTAATCACACTAACTTATTTAAATCATTTCTCATTTGATACTATATAACAATCTCACAAGTTATATAATCAATACAATTCACATCATGTATTTACCCATATATAAATCTACACCACATATATGTATCATTATATTGCAACATTCACACACATGTCATAGATATAAACATCCTCCTGAGTAGGCTCTCATAGGATGCTCTCTAAATGCTATGATCCTCGGGTATACTCATCCACACGCAACCCTGACACGGTACGCTCATCGAATCAGTAAAATAAACGCATTGGAGGCAACCATAGTTTCCCATGGTAATGAGACCAAATCATACCCAAAGCATCTCATTCCTGAACCCGAACGTCATGACCTGGGGACTATACTCGCCCTGCATTCTCTAGCTAGGGGATTGACCCACATTTCGCAACCTCCTATGATAGCACTAGAGTGGGTATAATTCCCTATAAATATTATTCACACCAATATTTATAAATCATATATATATACTACACATCATCGTATATATATATATATATATATATATATATATATATTAAATCTAGGCTACCTATGCACAAATACCGTTACACTAGTCTAATTTTTCTAACTCTATATACCGACTAGATATTCAAATAATTCCCACAATTATATATTTATCACCCAATTAAAATCACCCGGACATACATCACTAGCTCGAAATCTCACCATGTAGAACTTATTCCTCAAATCTCACATATTAAGGTTAACACCCTTTTAACTTTCGAATATTTATTAATTTATTATATAATCCTATAATATATTAACCCAACCAAATCCGTGCCTAATCACTCGTGGAACAAGTCCAAAATTTCACCCGAGTTCATATTCAGACTCAATTGAATTAATCACGCATTAATTAATTATCTTGGCGTCACTCAACCAGTATACCCGTACTCACTCGCTTGGTTTGAAAATAGAATATCCCGAATTTATTATTCAAAATTTTCCTCAAAAAAGTTTGCACAATTATTAATCTAACGTTTTCAATCTACTCAATTTCAACCTTAATTCCCTTATGAATTATTTTCTCAATTATCCTAATACTTACTTGTCTCACTTTATATAAAACTAATCTCCACTATAGGTCTAATGTCCTTATTATAGAACAACAATGACAATCAATCAATATAGGCAACCTCCAACGGAATAACAACTAAAAATTACATTTCTTAAAAATTTCCCTACGAATCTACCCAGATTTTTAAAATGCCGTTTTGAGTCATTTTGGAGCCCTTTTTTGTGAAAACGCATTAGAGAAAAAATGTATAAAGCGGGATTTTCTACAAACTCGGACATAATCGCCATTTTTGTAACCTAAACGTCGAAAAATAGTTTTCAAAATGACGGTTTAATTTACCCAATTTCTTACACTTCTTCAAATTAAGAAATTGTTCTACAATTCAATCCTACGCATCAAAGCCCAATTTAGATATCAACTAATAGAAAATCATATCATCTTATCACACCCACTATGATATGAATATAAATATGCAATTAATTTAGATGTAAGTTCAACCACTTCCCTTACAATTTGTAGAATCTGAGTCTTTGATGAAGATGGTGGGTTGATTGAATGCTATCCTCTTTTGTTCTTGACTTTTGGCTCCCATGGTTTCTCCCACTTACACCCACTTGCTCTCTCTAAAAAGGGATTTTCTAAAAATGTATTATGAATGCCATACCCTCTAACTTTTAGGGTTTAATAACTAAATCCCATTTTTTAGCTTGTAAGTTTTATAAAAAGGGCCCAAACACTTATTTGGGAGCTCAAATGTGTCTATAAAAGTCCTGAAACTCATATTATACCTATGGTCACCCTTTTCGAACTATTTCGACCCATCCACACTCAAGCGCACCCTCCGAATTTCCATCCGAATTAATTTATGACATTCTTCAAAAAATTTACCTCAAAATGCGACACAAAATATTCCAAATAATTAAACCTCAATTCGCCAAATTAATAAATTCGTCAAATTTAAAAATTTCCCAAATCATGAATTTAATTCCTTCCAATAAAAAAATTATTTTTCTCCCAAGGTCCTAGAATTTAGGGGGTGTTACATACTTCCCCATTTACAATGGAATTTCATCCTCGAAATTTGGATTTGCCTAGTACTTCCAGTCTCAACTAGCTCCCTAATCACTTACTCTTAGAATTGCTACACATAGTTTGTAAGAGAATGTAATTAACCAGAGTGCACATACACCCTGTACCCGTGCTTAAACGCACAAAATAAAATCTGAATTTTACCCGCCCTTAAACCATAATATAACTTCAATCCCATAGTTATAACACTCCAAGTACCCTTCTCTCGGCAAAAAAATATACATAACCACTCTCATGTTAGAAACGATAGCATACACTATCGTTCCCTTAATATCACAAGTTTCCTTGTGCGAAAATAAATTCCGAGCTATATCTCCACGCTCGACAATAAGTTCAACCACCCTGAATCACATCAGAAATGTCCTTACTCCCCGAGATTTCAATTATAAATATTAATACATTAATATTAAACACATTTTAATATATATATATATATATATATATATATATATATATATATATATATATATATATATGTGCATGCTAGACCCTATCTCAGGTGAAACCTAGTCATGATAGTTCATACCCTGATACCGCGAACACCCAGTCTTACTATAACTATCCACTATAGCTCTAAGTTATACCTACATAGTTGAAACTTGGAAAAACATCCACACTACTCCCATAATTCTCGAAAGTAGAAATATATGATATAATAAAACCTTCCTCTTAGTGTACCTACCACTCTCTTGTGGTTGACACCAAATAACTCCGCTATCCCACGGTACTTAAATATATACAGTATGGGTATTTCGGCCAACACATCCACTAATTTCTGTCTCACTTGTGAATCCTAGTGGTAACAAACCATAGGTTGTGACACACTCAATGTCACTTCCAAACACATCCGTGCTCAATGTTTCATAATCCTAGGAACATCTTATTCCCATTCCTTTGGAATATACCCAAAATCATCGTCTTTGCATCTTCTCCCTGAATCTATAAAGTATCTACACAGTGGAGACTCTGGCTCCTCCTAGGGTGACCATACACCTTATATCTCGTGCATATTTTCACAAACCTCAAATCATCACATACGTATCATATTAATCTCAAGTTTCGCTTCCGCATTTTCGATGTTGCTATATCCTCCAAATGTTTTTTATGACCATTTAACTTACTATTCAATTCTTCCTGATATTTCCCCACCTATCAACTTGTGGTGAAAACCTTCCCAGTGTTTCTTTCATAACACTTCTCGGCTCCACTGTCCCTATCCCTTAGTAGCTATCTGATCAACGTATTTTCTCCACACGCTCATTAATTATCATTAAATTCGATGACTTAGACTCCAATGGCATATTGCCACTTTCGACATTAAGGCTTATGCGTGTAACGCCTCCTAGCAAAGTCCACTATTTCTCACCATTACCAGTCCTCGATTTTTGTAAAACCCAAAGCATACAACCAGGACACTCAAACCATGTCCCTATACACACAAGTCTAATCATGGACTCCCGCATCTCTAAAGGAGTCATATCTTATTGCGCTACCACTATCATTAATCCCTTAGCGCTAGATATTAATAACGAGATAAATCTCTCTGCTCCACGGCAACCCAACATACCATTAATCTCATTAGTAAAAGTCATACGCACCGGGATCCAATATAACTAGACAACTATACTCTTTGAAGTCTACTTCATAAAATATCGTCGCGAGCTCAACCTTCTTTCGGTGGGATATCACCCAAACATACCTCCTACCCCAGGACAGTGAACACAATAGCCTTGCTATGATCAACCACCATTGCGAACCCGTCCGTACCGAAGATAAAAACCATTAGTCGAATATTACCTCTCAAATGAGCTAATCTTAGAACAATATATCATCTCAACGTACCCACCTATTCCTTTCAGGTGGAACTGAAGAGTGCCCCGCTACTCCATGGTAAAAATACACACTATTGATATTAACAATACCTCCATTAAATCCGTTTCTCATGGGAACTTAGTAATAATACATTCTTGTGACCCGCTCGCATCACACAAACAGAACCCAATCATCTCGAAATAAAACTCATTGTTTCAGTTGCCCATAACACTGTCGACTCAATGGTTAATAGACATAACACCCTCGTCCTAACCAAACCAAAAACTTGTATATTGATGCCCTTCCAAAACATCCCACTCCCGTCCCCTGCCTCGCTATGGACAAGATCCACCCATGTGTTTCTACTCTTTTACACATAGACACCTCTCTGTGTTATTTCCCTTTCTCTGGCCCCATCGGCCATGTTAAGGTTGTCATTCTCATTGACCTGGTAGCCTTGACCCAGATTTCTACCATAAACGTCCATTTGGATCCGCTGATCCCATAGGCTTGTTGATGGCCTTAACGGCCCGAACTGAACCCACCGTCACTTAGTAGAAATTCTATTGATCTCGATCATTAATCTGGGTCCCTTACTGGGAATCCCTTCCCTTTTAACCTTACTAGAACTAAAAATCCAATCTTACTCCCTGATTCTCCAACCCCCTTAGCCCTCCTCTACAGAGAGCATTGATACAAAATGTAAATATACAACCTTGACGACAACGGTACCAATCATCCTATCAGGACCTCCTACTCACACTTGTATGTTCTAACCATGGGTTTATTATCAACTTACAAGCCCTATTGGATTCTTTGTATCACTTTAATTGGTTATCAAGTTTGTGAATTTCGTCAATACATTCCTTCACATCTAACCACTGTCCGACGCTTTTTGAAAATTTATTAAAATCTCCCTTGACTCTCTATTCAAAGACTGGTGGGAGGATTCCTAATACTTCGCACCCCATATTCCTTGTTATTCATGATATATCTCCATAAATGTGGTGACTAGCTCCCATCACCCCATACTACTGTTAAGAGAAAACTTCTTTGCCTGAAATTTTGACTTCTGTGTCACTACACTCCCCCACATGTGATCCCAATTGGATGTTCTCAATCCATTGGTAAATCACCAATGGATTGTTATTCTGAATCAAAAACTTCTTCGACCCTTACCCCTTGTCGTCTATACTTGGGGTTTTAACCTTTCCCCGTCGTCCTTCCTGACGGCCCTCAGGTTAACTAATGCGTCCTAGAGGTTACTCCAACTTCAATTGTTCAAAAACTAAGTGACTCCTACCGTGTCATTATTTCCAGAATACTATATGGCTTCAGATAAGTGCTCCCTCCTTCAATCCTTCTAACATCTCACATTTTTCATTCTATAATGTCCAATCTGCCATACTCAACCGAAACCGTATATGAATCACATCAACTAAACATTATAATAGGAGAACGTAAGTCGCATACGTAAAGGAATACAATAATCCAATAATAAGGCTTTATGACAAAGAACGCTACGCTGAAATGTGAAAACCCGTTCAAAACCTAAAGACACTAGAACCTAATGCTTTGATACCATGTATAACACTCTGCCTAACAAAAAATTGGGTGATCAGTCCTATATCAAATTAAACAGGAATCTCATCTGGTTCATTCTTATCATCACTATTGAAAACATTTTAAACTTACTAATCACCTAGTATTTAAAAAACATGGTGTCAAATTTTATCTTTTTATTAAACCTCACTAACAACATGCGAAAGAATATATATAATAAATCATACACACAATCACTAAATCAAACACTACTGAAAATGAATATTTACAAATCCTTGCTGAGAAAACCACCGGCTACAAAACCCAAATCACAAAAATATATACCACAATAATAATAAAATGAGTGCATCATCTAGCTGGAACAAAAGTTATTACTAGGGAGACATGCCCAAAGGAAATATTGAATGTATCCTACTCTAGGAATGAAATGACTGAAGCGACTAAGTTAAAATCCTGCAACATCCACATATGTCGCAGCTGCGTAACCCTGGAATAGAACAATTTTGGTGTCCCTGTGGCTGGACACCTAAAAGGTTTGGAAAAATATTTTATAGCAAGGGTTAGAACCAAAAACATTTTAAAAATATTTAACAAGTGAATTTAATTGTAGTAAATAAAAATGCATGATTGCTCCTCATATTTAATTTAGTGTCGCAGACTCTCTTGAGAACCATCACACCCCTCAACCAATGTGCATGCCTAATATACCTATATATGACCCATCTAGCTATCTACCCTCTAACTAGTCTTGTCTTATATATATATATATATATATATATATATATATAGATAGATAGATAGATAGATAGATAGATAGATATAGATATAGATATAGATATATATCCTACCCCCACTACTCTATCCTGAGTAAGTTTACTATATGAATTATAAGTTATTAATCACTAAACTAACTTATTTAAATCGGTTCTCATTTGATACTATATAATAATCTCACAAGTTATATAATTAATACAATTCACATCATGTATTTACCCGTATATAAATCTTCACCATATATACATATCATCATATAGCAACATTCACACACATGTCGTAGATATAATCATCATCCTGAGTAGGCTCTCATCAGATGCTCTCTAAATGCTATCACCCTCGGGTATACTCATCCACTCGCAAGCCTGATGCGGTACGCTCACTGAATCAGTAAAATAAATGCATTGGAGGCGTCTATAGTTTTCCACGGTAATGAGACCGAATCATACCCAAAGTGTCACATTCCTGAACCCGAACGTTATGACCTGGGGGCTATACTCGCCCTGCATTCTCTAGCCAATGGATTCACCCACATCGTGCAACCTCCTATGATAGCACTAGAGTGAGTATGATACCCTATAAATATTATCCACACCAATATTTATAGATCATATAAAATCACCCAGACATACATAACTAGCCCGAAATCTCACCATATAGAACTTATTTCTCAAACCCCACATATTAAGGTTAACACCCTTTTTTACTTTCTAATACTTCTTGATTTATTATATAACCCTATAATAAATTAACCCAACCAAATCCGTGCCTAAACATTTGTGGTACAAGTCCAAAATTTCACCCGAGACCATATCCCAACTCAATTGAATTAATCACGCATTAATTAATTATCTTGGTGTCACTCAACCAGTATACCCAGACTCACTCGCTTGGTCCGAAAATAGAATATCCTGAATTAATTATTCAAAATTCTCCTTAATAAATTTTGCACAATTATTAATCTCAGGTTTTCAATTTACTCAATTTCAACCTTAATTCCCTTATGGATTATTTTCTCAATTATCCCAATACTTACTTGTCTCACTTTATGTAAACCTAATCTCCACTTTAGGCATAATGTTCTTATTATAGAAAAACAATCACAATCAATCAATCTAGGCAACCTCTAACGAAATAACAACTAAAAATAACATTTCTTAAAATTTACCCCACGAATCTACCCAGATTTTTAAAATGCCGTTTTGAGGCATTATGGAGACCTTTTTGGAGAAAATGCATCAAATAACAAAATGTAGAAAACGGGATTTTCTGCGAGGCTCCACGAATAGAATCGCCATTTTCGTAACCTAAACGTCGAAAAATAATTTATCAAATGATGGTTTAATTTACCCAATTTCATACACTTCTTCAAATTCAAGAAACTATTCTATAATTCAATCCTACCCATTAAAACGCAATTTAGATATCAACTAACTCAAAATCATATCATATTATCACACCCACTATGATATGAATAGAAATATGCAATTAATTTAGATGCGAGTTAAACCAATTACCTTAGGGTTTGTAGAATATGAATCTTTGATGAAGATGGTGGGTTGATTGAATGATATCCTCTCTTGTTCTTAATTTTCGGCCCCCATGGCTTCTCCCACTTGCACCCACTTTCTCTCTCTAAAAAGGATTTTTCTAAAAAATGATTATGAATGCCACACCCTCTCACTTTTAGGGTTTAATAACTAAATCCCGTTTTTTAGCTTGTGGGTTTTATAAAAAGGGTTCGAACACTTATTTGGGAGCTCAAATGTGTCTATAAAAGTCCCAAAACTAATATTATACGTATGGATACTCTTTTCCAACTATTATAACTCATCCGGGCTCAAATGTGCACTCCGAATTGCCATCTGAATTAATTTATGATATTCTCCAAAAATTTTATCTCAAAATGCGACACAAAATAGTCCAAATAATTAAACCTCAAAATAGTCCATAAATTTTATTTGAATTTATTCTATATACAATGAAATGTTAGTTATCTACACGGACGTCACCATATTATTTATGTTGTATGTGTATATGTGTTCAATTTAAATTTATAATGATTTAAAATAATGACTTGAATGGAACAAAATACACACAAATAAATTAATAAATAATAAATAAATTATTAACAAGTATATAATAATAAAGTTAATAATGTTGATGGGTTAATTCAGATGATTTATGGATAATTATAATGTCTATTTTTATTATAATAGTTGGGTTTTAAGTCCCATTGAATGTGGGTTAGGCTAGACTTTGGACTAACTGGAGAGGATTTGGGGGTTAATGGGTCGAGGTCCATATGAAGTGTAACCCTAATTTGTAATGAGGAATATCAAATGAAGAGTAGGGTTTAACTAAATATTTTTTCATACAATGGAGAACCCTAGATCTAAAGATGGGAAAGTAGTGGTAAAAAAAGAAAAAATGGAGATTTTTAATTGGGATTACAACTTACTTTAAATTAAAAGGCAAGTCTAGTTAATATAATTATATAATTTGATTTGAATTATAATATAATTATGTATCGAATTCTAAATCTAATTTTCTACATCTAAAAATTAAAACAAATTAACCACTAAATTTGGAATAATAGTTATGTTGTGGAAACTAAATGATATGGTGATAATTCTTCACGCAATTGAATTACAAGTTAGCCCAATTATTGATGATATGATTCTATTCTATTAAATTTATGAAGGACCCTTGATTATGAGAAGAATTGACAAAGAATTGGAGTCAAATTGATTGAAGAGTGAAAATTAAGTTTTCCTCATGAAATTTTGAAATCCTCATTTAAATCCATTGAGAAATTGACGAAATCTGCAATGATGTAGTAGAAATAATAAAAGTGTATAGTGGGTTGTGATATATATTTTGGGTGATTTAGAAGCTTGGAGATCAGTTAATGGAGGTTTAAGCGTTGACATTCCATAAGGAAGAAGGTGACTAGAATGGTAGTGTCGATTGATTGACTCCACTATTTTTCTTAGGGTTGATTCAGGGTTTGTTTAGATGGGTTAGCTAGCCTAGTTTTGGATAAATATTTATTAGGTAATTTAACTCAGTGGTTAGAGTTATGATTTGAATAAATACCTTAAGTAGTAGATATTATCTAAGTTAAGACTTTCAGATTAAGACTTGAAATGTTATACACGAAAATTGACGAATATGCATATTCAGAAATTACATACTAGTTGATACATACTTATAAATCACGCGATGATGATTATTATAGTATTATTGTGGACAAAGAGGTATTCTACCATGGGTCGGGTGACGTCACCGCTTCGATATCCCTAAAGGGAGCAACCAATTTATCGTGTGTCATGCGACGATGACCGCTTCGGTATGCCGGTAGACAAATGTGTATAATACTCTCGATCGGCCGACGACACCTCTTCGGTATATAGAGAGAGCAATAGGTTTACCTTGGGTCGTGTGATAGTGACCATTTCGATACTCCGTTAGTTAAATTAATGATTTGTTTTGGCCACACACACACACACACACAGATATATATATATATATATATATATATATATATTCCTTGATTTAAGATTACTTGAGAGGTATAGATTTTTTATTTATGAATATTCAAATGAGATAATATGTAATCATGGGGGACACTTGGGTGTGGGACGAAAAGCACATGATATCTAAGATTGTTGGGTTAGGATAATTTAAAATATATTAAAAGACGAGAGGAAGATGTATAATTATATTATAGACCAAATCAGTTATACAGATATATTAAAGAGGCTTGATGTTAACGTTGTCATATTAACATTTCTTAGGATATAGGCCACCGATACAGCTCACCCCTGAGCCCACCGTGTTCTTCTTATCAGTTATTGACCTTATAGTACATACATGTTGAGACTGCTTGATTATATTCTATATTTCATTTTTATTTATGTCGATTTACATTTTGAGTCATTGATTACTTTATGTTAGTATTGGCATGTGTTAGCAGACATTTTTAGTATATGAGGATTGGATTACCCTATATTGGTTTGGTATCAGTTTGAGTGGCTCTCCACTTTACATTTGGTTTTTTTTAATAAATGTTGTTATATATTCCTCGGTCATTCTTAAAATGATACTAAATGAGTCAGACTCATGTTTTATTTATTTTAGAACTGATCATTCTAGTTTAAATTTCATGGGGTGCCACACAATGGTTCTTTGGGCTTATAGAACCTCAAAGAGGAAACTAATAGATTTCACGTCTTTTTACCTTGTATATGGAACATAGGTTATGTTTCCAATTTAATTAGCATTACCTTATATAAAAATGACAATGAACCAAGACTTAATACCCGACGCTAGCCACATGCAACTAGAAGCACTAGACGAGCATAGAGACAAAGTGAAGCAAAACTCAAGATCAACACCCAGTAGCTCTCGCGGGCTTATTAGAATTTGGTTGCACCAAGGTAGTTCCATGACCATTTGATTACCATATATGTTTCAAAGTTCAAGCCTAACTGGGAAGGACAATTTGTGGTGAGAGGAGTAGGGAGATTGGGATATTGTCAAATTTTAGAGCCAAAAAGTTAGTATATTCCATCTATTAATTGTCAGTGGCTCTAATATTAATATGCCTGAGATGTCATAGAGTTAGATTTTTTATGATAATTAAGTTTCCTCAAATGATGTTTTTCTTTGCTATAACAAATAAGTTCTTGTGCTTTAACACTTAATTTTTCTGATTGAATTAGACATGTTATATTGTTACTCATACATAATGTTTTGTGACCAAAACTATTGTTATTTCTATTTACACAATTCTACCATTGCACTTTTATGCAAAGAGGATCATTTTTTAGTCATAATTTTTGCCTTTAAATAAAACATTGTGGTAAAGAAATTCAAGAATTCCCAAAGTATGGAGGGGAAGAAATCAAGTAATTAACTCTCAAATACAATAAAATGAAATGTAAAGTACACTCATACCAAACAAGGTATGAATAATGATGTTTATTTTCATTTTGCAAAAAATATTCTACTCGAAGGAAGGCAAAATATTACAAATAATTAAAAAAAAAAGTACAAAGAAAAGATTCAGGCTTATCACCAGTGACACGGAAGAGGAAATTATCCCTTCCATAGTAACTCCACCAAAAGGTACCTATATCCTTATTCACATCCTCTTCATACATTGTAACTCAAATATCATCCTCTTTTTTTCGAGATAACATCTTGGTGTGACACCCCGCCTAATTAAATAGCAGGCGATCACTCCTTTATCAAATTAAATCATGGTGAATAGTTGGTTCATTCTTAGCATCACTGTCGTAAAAATAACTTTTCCAATTTAAACATCCTAATAAATTAAGCTAAGTGTCAAAACCATTTTTTTTAAACATTACTTTCCAAATTTTTTTTTTAAAAAACAAAGATTTAATTACTTACAACAATTCAAAATTAAAGAATCACACCACAATAATTCTGGAACATATAATCCAAATAATTTAAACATTCAACAACTAAATCCCAACATTAAAACTTAAAGTAAAACATCCAGATAGTAATAAATCCCAAAGTGACAATACTAGAAATAACTGAATTACAACGTCCAATAAAACAACTGAAAAATAGAAAGGGAGACACATGCCCCACTAAATGAATATGCTAGGAGTGGAATCAATAAATGAAGTCGTCTAAGCAAGAGGCCTGCAACTCCCACCTAAGCTGCAGCGCGTTCCTTCCAAAGGATCCTATGTAAGACGCCCATGTGGCTGGGCACCTGTAATATATACATATACATACATACATACATATATATATATATATATATATATATATTTATATATATATATACAAGAGAGAAAGAGAAATAGAAACGGGTCAGAGCCTGATAGTGTAGAAGATTTAAAATTCGTTTAGCAAGTACTTAAATTGTTTACATGCCAATGCAACAACATATTAGTGCGACACTCTCTTGAGAAATTCTCACCTCTCTTCTAATGTGCACACCTATCGTACTAACCTTCCCAACGGTTTATCTTATCTTATATCGCACTAATATTCCTGATGATTTAACTTATCTTAGGTTACTCGTAAGATTTAAAACTGAACAACATAATTGTTTAAGAGGATAATTTCATTGAGTAACAAAGCTCTCATTTTAACTTTATTTATTAATAAAGTTTCCCAGTATCATATTATACTTTTCAAAACAAGTATATCCAATTTGAAATCATCATTCATTTCTTACTTACCTTAAACACAATAGGAAGTTCCACATTTCAGAATTTTCATATATATATTAAATACTCGTATAATATATATATTCTAACGGTACCCCACATAAAAATTATGGTGTGGGCATACTCTGCTATCCGATCCCCGTATCACTCGTACAAAGGGAAATACAAGTTCGTAATCACTCTCGAACTGTATTAAACAAAACATAAACAATAGTGAGGCGAAGCATAGTTTCTAAGTCCAAGAGGTCAGTACATACCCTCACGTCCCTTAGGACCGTCCGACTATCGATCCGATAGCCCGTACCTAGGATTCCTATCTTCTAGGGTACGAGTCAATATCCCCCATGAAGGCCCATTCGAGATAAGACTGTCCCAACGCGGTAACCTCAGGGATCGCAAGTAGCGTGGGCATGATTTTCACACATAGATAGTATCTGCACAATCACATAGTCATATATATACAACACTTATTCACATTTCTCAATTTGGTGTACCCACAATTTATAAATAAAACTTCTTGTTCTGAAGACATTTTTACTCACTTATCCCGTATAACGGACTCATATCGTTATTTACGGTTATCTCTCTCTCGTGATCTTTAAAGTAATCTCACCGTCCCAAATACTGAAATTTCCACCCTACACAACCCCAAAAAACTTTGTACTAAATAAAGGAAATACTTCGAGAGACGAGAAGAGAGTTTAGAATAAATTAATTACGAGAATAAAAAAAAGGAATGAGGTCGTTATACGATATGAGTGAGCGAAATGTGTAATAAGGGATGATTATAATTATGGGTCGTGAGCGTACCTAATTTAATAATGTGGATGTGAATACATGTATATATATGACTGAGTGATTATGCATATATTATTTCTGTGTAAAAATCGTACCCGCGCTACTTGGTATCCCTGAGGTTACCGCGCTGGGATAGTCTTATCTCGATGTGACCTTTATAGGGGATATCGACTCGTACACTAGAAGATTGATATCCGTAGTACAGGCTATCGAATCGATAGTTCAGACGGTCCTAAGAGGCGTGGGGTATGTACTGACCTCTTAGAGACTTGGAATCTATGCTTCGCCTCAATATTGTTTGTGTATGTGTTAATACAGTTCGAGAGTGATTCCGAACTAGTATTTCTCTTAGTTTGTGTGATACGAGGACTTGATAGCAGAGTATACCAGAACCATAGATTTTATGTGGGGTGCCATTAGTATATATATAATTTATGAGTGATTGGTATATATATACTTATATATGGAAGTTTAGCACCATAGATTTTATGTTGGGTGCCATTAGTATATATATAATTTATGAGTGATTGGTATATATATACTTATATATGGAAGTTTAGCACCATAGATTTTATGTGGGGTGTGGTTTGTATATATATTATACGAGTAATTAATATATACACGTGAAAGTATGTTAGAACTTTCTACGGAGTATAATAGTAGTTAAGTAAAGTATGAAATTCAACAACTTCACTGTAAGTATTCAGAAGCGTTATAATAATACGGAATTATTCTAAAACAACGTAAGAGATATTGAAGGGATAGACTTTTTCTAAAGTGAATATCATAACCTTAATTTCACGTGTTAAAACTTATGGAGAATAAGTTAGAGAGATATATGGAGTTCATTAGTACGGTAGATGTGCACACTAGATGAGAGGCGAGAATTCTCAAGAGAGTGTCGCATACTAATATAACTGTTGCATTAACCGGTAAGCATTTTAAATACTTGCTAAACTATTTTTAAAATGGTTTTATATTCGGGCTCTGACCCGTTTGTTATTACCTCTTCTCTCTTGTGTGTATATATATATATATGTATTATAGGTGCCCAGCCACAGGGGTGTCTTACTTAGGATTCTTTGGATAGAACGCGCTGTAGCTTTTGTGGGAGCTGCTGGCCATTGCTTAGACGACCTCATTGTTGACTCTACTTCTAGTTCAGCTTTATACAGTGGGGGCAAGTGTCGCCCTTTTTCCATTATTTAGTTGGTATTGTCAGAGACTGTAATTTTCACTTTCAGCATCTTCATTTCGGTATTTATTACTGTCAGGATGTTTTCCTTTAGTGGTGTAAATGTTGGGATTATTTATTGATGGTTAAATTCTTGAATGTTCATTTCTATTCTCATCCTTAATGTATGACTCTTAAATATGTTAATGATTAAAGGTTTTATTATCAGATTTAAATAAGATGGAAATAAGGGTTTCAAATGGTTTTGACACTTAGCTTAATTAATTAGGGTGTTTAAATTGGAAAAAGATTTTCATATACGACAGTGATGCTAAGTATGATCCAACTGTTCACCTTGATTTTAATTTAATAAAGGAGTGATCGCACGGTATTTAATTAGGCGGGGTGTCACAATTACCCTCACCAAAATCAGATTTTTGTGACCTCACACCTCTCAACCCACATGCTTCTCACACCATACCCCCATGTGCACTTCCATTACCCAATTTACCCTCATGTGTACACCCCTCATGCTCCATGCATCTACTATATATTGAAGAAGAAGACCCAATTGCAAGACATCTCAAAATTAGTTTTAAGTTAGGTGTGATAAAATTCTCCTCACCCCTCTATGTTGAGTATTTGCATTTTTAGCAAATACCTCAATATAGAGGTGTGTGTTGAAAATTATCTCTAGGATAAAATTCACCCCACCCCTCTATTATGAATTATTGTATTTTTAGCAATTATTTCATAATAGATTGATGTAGTGAAATTTATTCCTTATGGGAGGTAAATTCTAACTCATTCCTTTATGTTGAGATTTTGCATTTTTAGCAATTATCTCAATATAAATTAATGATCTAGAATTTATTTCTTTGGGTGAATTTTAATGTACAATTTTATAATTTTAGGATTTGCATTTTTAGCAAATCACTTTTATTATTTAATTGTCCATTATGAATTCATCCACTATCCTTTTTATTTTTATTTTGTAATTTTTAGTTTAGATTCAATAAATACATGAGTGAGGAATTGTAATTGAGAGATTGATGATGTAATTGAAGATTTCATGTCAATTCAAGGCTTAAATGGGTTTGATCTATTCCTCTCTTTTAATTTTAGTTTAATCATCTCATGCTTTCAATTGTTTATCTTATATTTTTGGATGATGATTATTGAGGGCTAATCTTCCTCTATGGGATGAAATTTTGAAGTCCTCATGAGTCCAATTTAATTAGTTTACTTTTTAGCTCAATTTTATTTACCTAATTTTTTATTAGCTTTTACATCTTAATTAGTAGTTATAAAAATTAGTATAGTTAGTTAGTTAAAAAAAATCCCTTGAAAAATTCGTAAAAAAATATAAAAAGCAAAAATAAATAAATATAATAAAATGCAAATGAATCTATATATGTCCTCTCCAGTTTTGTGTTTCACCCTTAGATGTGGATTGAGTCCCTTACTTACCTCTACACTAGTTTTGTTATAATTTTGTAGGTTCAAGGGAAGTTTTGATGGATAGAGAAGTTGCAACAACGGCACAAAATCTACATTAGAAGCAATTTTTTTTAGTTATCAAATGGCGCCGTTGCCGATATTTGGAGCTTGAAGCACTTGCGAGGATTACCTATTTGTGATTCATTTGTATTGCACTTTTTATTTTATTTTTTTTGTACCATTTTTTTCATTTGTTTAGAAGGCTTGTATTAGGATTTTATTATTTGGCTTGTATTGCGGTGCATAGAGACACCATTTATTTTTCATTTAAATTTGTAATAATTCAAGTCAAGCGTGATTGGAAAATCGGACAAGGTAGAGAGAGGGCATCCAAAGGCGAGGATTTAGAAGCCTCTCTACCTTGGGTCGGTAGGACTCCCGGGGACGACTGAGATTGACGTATTCTACCCCCGGTCGACTCAACATTTTCGACATCCCACGGCGTAAAAACCGTGGGAGGTATATTTCTTACACCCTCGCGCGTCTCCTATTAGCGAGTCAATTCATTTGTGTGCTCTTGTGTGCTCTTATTTGATTTTACTCTCGCATTTATTTTCAATGGTGTGATGAATTAATTGACTAAGACCTACACCCGGTCACTCACGAGAAGGGATTTTATCACCCGACTCACTCGCTTATCATTGTGTGCTACCCTAGCCGTCACTAAATTTAAAATCAATCAACTAGGTAGCCCAATAGGAGAATGTTTTGCAAAGGCAATCACTCAGAAAATTCCGTGATTTTTATCGTCCGTGGACTTAATTAAAATTTGACTACACTCTCACTAATTTTAAAGATAAAAATTGGCTATGCGCTAGTTAGGATTTATTCTTGACATGTGTGTGTGTTCAATTCCATTTTTCGGTAGTCGGTTTTAGTTAGTCCGTCCAATTCTAAGAGTCCATATCTTTTCCCCACCCTTTTCTTCCAAAAAAAAATCCAAAAATATTTTCTTCCTTTAATTTTTTTAGAAAAATCCAAAAATATTTTCTTTCCTTTTGAAAAAAAAAATCCAAAAATATTTTTTTCCTTGCCTTTTCTTCCAAAAAATCCAAAAATATTTTCTTCCTTAGAAAAAATCCAAAAATATTATTTTTTTCCCACTATTTTCTTCCAAAAAAATCCAAAAATATTTTCTTCCTTTTATTCTCTGACAAACCCAAAAATTAAAAATAAGGTCGTGTTCGGTGTTTCTTTACCCTCACCCTTGTCAAATTATCGAACAAGACTGACGCTTCAGTCTTGTTTGGGGGTGATCTTCATCACCCCATTATTCTGCCACCCCGCGCTTTCATAGTTCTTATCTATAGGGTGAGATTTCATCGGTCTGGCTGAAGACATTAAACTTAGCGCTACCGGGAGGCAGCCCGCGTTTCTTGTACTAGTATCATCCTGTTTGGGGGTGGTGTATCACATCACCCTATGCTTTACCATGCTTATAGACTTGTACACATTTTTTCTCTTATCATTTATTCAGGTTTATTCTTGTCTTCACATGTCCACTTCATTAGCGGTTCATTCTGGTAATCTCTTTCCTACCTTATGCTCTCAATTTTAAAAATCATTTTACCTAACATCGAGGACGATGTTCCTTTTTGTTTGGGGGTGGGAAATTTTATCAAAATCGTACCTCTTTTAAAAAATTTAATTTTTAAACCTGATTTTTAAAATTTCATGCAGTTTCTTTCATCTCACTCATTGATGTGAATTTTCAATCATCCATCATTTTAAGTCTAGGAATCAAGCTAGAGAATATTTTTTCTAAATAGCTTATGTAATACGTAACAAGGCACTTTGCACTATGAATTCCTAGACTCAATAAAAATTTGCGCACCTATCATGTCAATACGGTTCAGAGTTGAGGAGTACTACAATTCTCAAGAGAACCTTAATGATCTCTAGTAGAGACTTTAGCCCATGAGATTTGTGCCTTTCACCCTTTTTGAGTGTTTTACACAATCTCCGAGTCACAAGTTGATTCAACTTCTTTTGGGTCCGCACTTTAATTGTTGTATGATCTCATTATCTTTCATAAAATTTTGGCTTGATCACCGAGAACGACATCACTTTCGAGTTGTAAGAAACACGTGTCTTGAAATTTGTCCCGATCACTAGGTTTTCACCACACCTTCATTCATACACCTTCCATTTTCCATATCATCACCATATACCATAGCGTCCATTTCCATATCCACAGAGAATAATGTTGAAAGTAAAAGGAGAAGATCCGTCATAGAGAGTGTTTGCATTTTTAGCGAATATCTCTCCCAAAGCCGATTCAGATGGAGAAAAATTTGATACAAATCTATGTTGGGGTTATTTGTATTTTAGCAGATTTATCTCATACATTGATGCGTATTTGGAAAAGAAAAAAAATATATAGAAAAAAAAAAGAAAGTAAAAAAGGGAGATGATCTATCATAGAGAGTGTTTGCATTTTTAGCGGATATCTCTCCCAAAGCCAATTCAGATTGAGAAAAATTAAATACAAATCTATGTTGGGGTTATTTGTATTTTTAGCAGATTTATCCCATACATTGATGTGTATTTGGAAAAGAAGAAAAAGATAAAGTTGCAGTCAAGAAATAAGGACATTTGTTCGTCTATGAGTGATACACTCTTCTCAAATATCCACCATCCATCCATCATATCATCATCCCATCCTATCCTACCTCACCTCATCCCACATATCCCATTTCATTTCCCCCTCACCCATATACATACATGTTCCCTTAAGGGTTCGGGCAAATGAAAGTCAACGTGGTGAATAACTCGACGTTCTCACTATAGTGATTAGCATTTCTTTCATGAGATCATTTTTTCTTTCTAATGTTCGTTCTTTCTTATGCGTGTGTGAGACGTTTGAACTTGCTTACATTTACTCACCTCCTCACACACAAGAGCGATACACTAACCCATATCTCGAGATTTCATTTGAGAGAGCTATATCTAGTGAGATTTGAAGTTAAAGCGTTGATTACCAAGAGGCTATCTAGGAATTACTTTGATAAAACTCGACCCGTTTTGACTGATTCACACTACACATGTTGAATTCTAGGAAGGATGTGCCTTGAGTATTTACTTAGCTTAATCTTTTTACACATTCTAGCTTGTATTTCTGAAAATATTTTCTCATATGATGGATTGTGCGATTATTCTACGTCTAATAAGAGATTGACTGCCTCTCAAAAATTATTTTGCAAATAAAGAATTTTGTGGGTATATTCCCTGCAAACCCTCACGAGACACAACTCGTCCTATAGGGCAACCTATAGGTTTAAAGGCTTGTTGCATATGCTAAGTGCAATCGCAAGTGCCCGCGAAAGTGGTACACTTTTTCTTACTTATCTTCCTCTTTCTCTCTATCTTATTGCTCGAGGACTAGCAACGCTCTGTTTGGGGGGGGGTGATAAGCACCCAAAACTGTACAATTTATACCCCAAATAGATACTTTAGTTGCTATTTCTCGACAATACAGGTCTTATGTACTTAAATGTTTATCTTGTAGGTCAAATTGTGCATTGCGAAATTCAAATGCTTAAATCATGGCAATTGTGCACAATATGGAGCTAATTCCCTCTCCCGTGCCCTAACCCGAGCGTAAACCTAGCCCAAACTTACCCTAAGCCTGTGTGTGTTTTATTTGTGTCATTTTATTATTTTTTAGATTTTTAATTTGAGTTATTTTTATTTTTAGGATTTAATTTAGATTTATTTAATATTTTTTTAGGTTTATTTTAGAATTTTTAGATTTTATTTTCTATTTTTATTTTTATTATTATAATTTTATTTTATTTTGATTTTTTTATTAGTTTTTAGTTTTATTTTATTTTATTAGAATTTTTTAATTTTTAGAATATTTATTAGTTTTTACATTTTCTTTTTAGGGTTTTAATTATAAATTTTATTAGATTTATTTTTATTTTTATTTCTTTTTAGTTTCATTTTTTTTCATTGAGTTTTTATTTTATTTTTAGAATAGGAGTTTTATTTTTAGATTTTTAGTTTTAATTATTTTTTTTATTAATTAGTTTTAGTGTTGTTTTTAGGGATTCAAATTAAACACACACAGACAAATCCCATACACTACACACAACTCACCCTCACCCTCACCCTCACCCTCACCCTCACCCTCACCCATCTAATCATACACCACCCCACACACACAACCTAACCCACTCATCTTCAACCCCCAATCCTCTCCTCTCTCATCTCTCCAACCACCATACCTAATCTTTCTCAAACTCCATTAACACCAAGAACTAACCCAACTTCATCATCACAAACCCAAACCCCTTAACCTGGCCAACCCGAGATCTCCCAATTCGAAACCGAGACCCTCGACCCACCTGGCCTCAACCGTCGGCGGATGTCCAGACTCGCGGCCACCTTAACACCGACACCCCTATTTTCCGACGCCCCTCTCTCCCTCATTCCGGCGGCGACTCGTCCTAACCCCACTCCGGTCGCCCAAACCCCGATCGGTGCCACTCAAGCTCCGATCCACCCTACCGCTGCCACCTCTGTTCCAAATCCCGTCGGCCAGAAACCCTCCATTCCGACCCCAGCGGCCGGCGACCATCATGTTCCAAACCCGATTCCCATTTACAAGACCCATTTCTCATTTTTTTTAGCCATTTCCTCTTCTCACGATATTCCACCTGCTTAGATCAAAACCAAAATAAACTCCTTAAACCCACATGTGCCAAATAAAAACCCTCTTAAATCCCTTTTCCCATTTTACCCATTATACCCCCAACTAACCACCCAAAACCAAATCCCAAAATTACCCTCATCAAAATCATATTTTTGTGACCTCACACCTCTCAACCCACATGCTTCTCACACCATACCCCCATGTGCACTTTCATTACCCAATTTACCCTCATGTGCACACCCCTCATGCTCCATGCATCTACTATATATTGAAGAAGAAGACCCAATTGCAAGAGATCTCAAAATTAGTTTTAAGCTAGGTGTGATAAAATTCTCCTCACCCCTCTATGTTGAGTATTTGCATTTTTAGCAAATACCTCAAAATAGAGGTGCGTGTTGAAAATTATCTCTAGGATAAAATTCACCACACCCCTCTATTATGAATTATTGCATTTTTAGCAATTATTTCATAATAGATTGATGTAGTGAAATTTATTCCTTATGGGAGGTAAATTCTAACCCATTCCTTTATGTTGAGATTTTGCATTTTTAGAAATTATCTCAATATAAATTAATGATCTAGAATTTATTTCTTTGGGTGAATTCTAATGTACAATTTTATAATTTTAGGATTTGCATTTTTAGCAAATCTCTTTTATTATTTAATTGTCCATTATGAATTCATCCACTATCCTTTTTATTTTTATTTTGTAATTTTTAGTTTAGATTCAATAAATACATGATTGAGGAATTGTAATTGAGAGATTGATGATGTAATTGAAGATTTCATGTCAATTCAAGGCTTAAATGGGTTTAATCTATTCCTCTCTTTTACTTCTAGTTTAATCATCTCATGCTTTCAATTGTTTATCTTATATTTTTGGACGATGATTATTGAGGGCTAATCTCCCATTTATGGGATGAAATTTTGAAGCCCTCATGAGTCCAATTTAGTTAGTTTACTTTTTAGCTCAATTTTATTTACCTAATTTTTTATTAGCTTTTACATCTTACTTAGTAGTTATAAAAATTAGTATAGTTAGTTAGTTAAAAAAAATCCCTTGAAAAATCCATAAAAAATATAAAAATAAAAAATAAATAAATATAGTAAAATGCAAATGAATCTATATATGTCCTCTCCAATTTTGTATTTCACCCTTAGATGTGGATTGATTCCCTTACTTACCTCTACACTAGTTTTGTTATAATTTTGTAGGTTCAAGGGAAATTTTGATGGATAGAGAAGTTGCACAACGACAAAATCTACAAAAGAAGCAATTTTTTTTATTCATCAATACCTACAATACATATAAGTTGACAAAGTATTGTCACTTAATGTATGTCATTTTATTACCTCCAAAATAAGGAACAATCCACCTACAACCCAACATCATTGTAGTCAAAGCCATTGAAAAAACTTATCATAAAGTCCCCAACCTAGTAAAAATCATTGTTCTAGTGGCCCGACCAAAGTGGTTGCATACTTATAAGTCATCAACATCCCTTCACCTTTAACCTTTTCCTTGGACACCCATGGACATTCCTTGGAGGCTGTCACCTTAACGCTTCACCTGAATGTAAAATTCATCTTTATAGACAAGGTCATCACGATTTAGGGAGACATCGACGGAAAAATAGTAAGCAATGGTAATCCTTCAGCCTCTAACTTCCCTAGGGGGACACAGATACAAACTTTAGTGTTTTCCAAGAAGATGCATCCATACAGCAAGACATCGTACAATGAGTAAACTTATTGTCACCAGATTTCCTCCTATATAAAAGTACTAAATATGATGAAGTTAATGTACTTAATGTCAAGTCTAAGATTTAAGAAATATTAATATTAATTATAATACCCCACTCTATCGCCATCAATATTGTCCTGAATTTATCCACTACTCATAGTGATATAGGGTTTAATTACATCTCACATCCATAAACTGGTGCCAATAGGGTTTGAACCCCTGACGTATGGTGTCATAAACCACATGACTTACCAGTGGAGATAAAAAGCCCTCAATGTTATAAGAGTGCAACTTTACATACATGAATCACTCTTTTCCCTCACCCGGGCAATGTGGGATGTAACTCCCTAGCCATTATATCAACCATGGTATCAGTCTATTATAGGGATGAATCAAATCATTGCTAAACATACAATTATAAGGACCCTATGGATTAGGATATCTACCCACCGAATAAGACGGGGACTGTGAAAAGTTCGTCTAAAACTATAAAGGGAGGAAGATTATACCCCTATGAGAAGACTCACACCATACTTTCCAACACACAATAGATACTTTGTTAAGGAGGTAGAATAATTTACATACTAAAGATTCCCCAATTAATGGTATGAATAAAAAATTCCAGAGTGGGAGATTTTCTATAATGATTCCCTTCATATCTTTGACGAAGACATTCACCAAGTCTTGCCTGCATTTTAGACGTTCCTATGGAAAATGCAATATTCCACATATCCTATAAATATGAAGACATTCTTATAATTGGCACTAATGACAAACCACAAGACCTGATAACTCTGGTCTTAAACCTAAAAGTCCCCCTAAGCAACTCCATGTAAGTCCAACCCGAGCCTCCAATTCCTCAAGGAGCCAATGCCACCGAAGTCTTCTTACCTCTTTGAGAAGGACCCCTATCTTCATTTAATACTTTACCTGAGGATTATACTGTTTTCATCTCTAATGTATCCCATAAGTGTAATACCCCGTACTTTTGACTATATTTATTTTGAGGATTAATTAATTAAATTGCGTATTAATTGGAAATTAATCCGGGTTATAAATACTAATGTGATACGAGTTAGTATTTGATTATGTGCATATATGATTATATATGAACTTGGTATTATAAAATTTGTCGTGGGATTTATATACGGCATTTTAGAAATTTTGTTGAGACGCGTGGGACCGCCGCGTCACGGTATAATATTTTTGATAATAAAAAGTGAATTTAAAATCTATAATCCGTATGGTCGTTTTGAGTGCGCCAACGCGTCCGGAAGGGTCGAGATAGTCAGAAAACACTAGCCGGGGGTATAGTTTCGGTCCCGAGGTATTTTTAGGCCATACCGGTAACTTAAAGGGTATTTTGGTAATTTTACATTTTGAGGAATTAAAAGTGACGAAAATTAGAGATGTAAATCTGATGTGGATTAAACCCATTAACCAACCCATATTAACCTAGAAGGCTACGTAGGTTGTCATTTAGGTGTTCTAAGTTTCCCCAAATCAAAACCCTAGCCACCTTGAGCCACCATTGGAGAAGAGCTTGGAGAGAGAGGAAATTCTGCAGAAACTTCATCTAATCTACACCAAAGTCAGAAATCAAACCAAGGCAAGTGACTTTATTCCATTTAATTTCTGAGAATGTCTTTTCCATGTTAGAAAATTCGGATTTATTGTTTGTTCTTGATAAATATGAAAACCCATGTAGTCTAGATCATAGAACTTGAGGAAAGTGAGAAGGATTGCATGTAGAATAGTTTGGAGACAATAAATCTGATGTTAATACATGTTTGGGTGAAAGAAAAACGAATTAAATTCTGGGATTTGATGATGATATGTAGTTCGGGTTCATGTTCTTGAGATATTTGGAAAAAGTGTAGAAAGCTGTAAATTTAATTGATATTTGGGTGGATTGATCCCTTAGAAACATGTTAGGATGTGACTATATATGTTTAGTATTGATTATAGACCCTAAAACGTTATTGGGATGAACTTTGGAATTGATTAGAAGTGATAAAAATGGTTAAAAACGAATTGGGGAAAAATCTGGGCCGAAACTAGCCAGTCGTTAGAAGCAGCCCCCAGGTCGTTCGAACGAGCTTCTAACGAGTTGACCATTCGTTACTAATGAGTAGGGATTTCATTCGATATCTCGTTCGAACAAGATATCGTTAGAAGGGACAGTTCGTTCGAACGAACTGGGATCTCGTTCGAACAGCCTCGTTTGAACGAGACTTCTAACGACCTGACAGTCCAAACTCGTTCGAAGCCTCGTTCGAACGAGACTTCTAACGAGTTGACAGTTTGATCCTTTTTGGACTGTTTTGACTTTTGGAGTTCTGTAAACTTGTTCGAGGTTATAGATAGCATTCCCTTGATGATATAGTGATAGATTTGGGACATTTGGGTATTTATGAGAAGGAATTTACATACGAGAGTGTATTACATGGACGGTTTGGGTTGAGACGTGAGTGTCTACTACGACGTGAGATAATTATGGCACGTTTAATTACAAACCCGAATAGTATGAATTGTGTTAATTATAAGATAGTATGAGAATATGTACTACGATTAAAATACGGTACTACTAAGACGTGTGTTTACTTAGTATTGGTATATGGATTGTGTGTATGACATACCTACCATACTTGCTATCACGGGAGGTTTGCGTTCGCTTAGGACCCTCTAATCCTTGTGTGCCTACGGGGGGGATATAGACTGGTACCTTGATGAACATAGGTCATAGAAGGACTTATTGTGATATTAATAAGTCTGCATGATCATGGGAGCGTAGGTATCTGCGTGACCCATGTGATGGTGACTGTGTTCGCCTCCACTATTTGTGATTTGTGTTATCTGAACTATTCCTGAGAGATTCGGAATATGTGATCCTTATGTACGTGATGTACCGGGACGGATAGCAGAGTATGTGTGCACTACAGCTTAGATTGCGGGGTGCTTGTATTGTATATTTATGATGTGAATAATATACATTTAATTAATGGGAATCCTCATGTTAATGTTGTAATTATATTACGTTATTGTTTCGAGAAATATAACGAGTTAACTGATAGTTATATCAATGGCATATTTAGTAACTGAATTTACGTTAAACCTCTATTTAATTACGAGCGTTGTTATGTTAAATGGAACCGAGTAGTATGGGTAGAACCTTTGGCAGTCTAGCTAGATATGTTATCACTTAGCTAGTAGTATGGGTAGTTATAGATGGGTACTTGCGTTAGGAGTGCACAGTTAGACGAGAGGTGAGAATATAATGTGAGTGCACGTCCTAACATGTACTTTGCATTTAATGTTTTAAATGTTTTAAAGCACTTGCAGGTTTTTAAAATATAACTCCACATTCGGGCTCTGACCGGTTTGCTTTTCAAATCTTTTTCTTTGTAAAACCATTTTTGGTGCCCAGCCACAAGGACACCAAGCATAGGATACTCATTCAGGTGACGAGCTGTAGCTGTTTGTGGAAGCTACAGGGATTTGCATGTAGACGCTTCTATCGTTTGGATTCCAGAGTCACTATCTATCAGTTGTAGGGCATGTTGCCCGTTTCTATTTAGAGACATCTTTTATATTTCAGTTTTCAGACTTTAGCATTTATTGTTTCAGTTTACTCTTTTCAGTTATGGGATTGTAGTGAGGAGTTTTTCCTCCAGACTTTAATTACTGTTATGTGATGGTTATTCATTTTACTTCAGCATGGTGAATGGTGTTATTTACTTCTTCATTACTTTTGTTGCATGTTAATCAGACTTAAATTAAAATTTGGCAACTTGCTTTTTAAATACTAGGTAGTTAGTAATAATAAAATTTTTTCGATAGTGATGCTATTAACTGAGCCAACTTGGCATTTTGAATTAATTTTATAAAGGAGTAGCTACCCGGTATTTAATTAGTCGGGGTGTCACAATAAGTTTGATATAGAAATGAAATATGATTTCGAGTATCCTGAATTGTGCACTTCAAATGATACAAATGACATGCAAAATAAAATCAATTCTCCTAACAAGGAAGAATATGACAATGAATATGTAGTTTATCTAAAGGATCTTATCCAATGCCAGAGTAGTCAGGCGCAATCATATGAAAACAAGATTGTCCTTGTAATCATCTACCTTGCGGGCTTGCCCAAAATGATTAGCATAGTATCCACCTCAATCCCTTTAAAAATAGCAAGTTCACGTTTCTCCTCACTGAGCTCATTAACTTACTCACTAAGTCTTATGCGGATATACCCAGGATAGACTCTTATTTCCCCATGCATCAGATTCCTACCTTGCCTAATTTTTATACATGTCAAAAGGAAAGTGCATAGGATTACTCCTGATTAGTCCTTATAATTCAAATACGATGTCTCCAAACATTTCAATTTTGGATTGATGAGGTTCCTTAACCACCCCCACATGGTTGTCAAACATTGTGTTAATATCTAAAAGCAATGGTAAAGTTATAATGTGAATCGATTATTGAGACCTCAATTGGACCTGCCCCAAAATGAATTTTCACTCCCCAACGCCGACATGATTATTGATAAAACCGTTAAATTGGTTTTAATTTCCTTCATAGATGGTTTATAGTCTACAATCGAATCAAGATGCATTCGAATCATTAGGATAAAACATCCTTTAAGTAGTTAAGACATACAATGCAGATTCTTCGAAGGAAGAATTGGTTGAATCAGGTCATCCCTCGAAGAATGTTGGCGTAACACTCTATCTCCAAGATCAAATACATGCTCATACTTATAATGAAGGAAAAATCATTGGTGAGACCATATCATGGAAAGCTAATGTAACACCCCGCTAAATTCTGACGTCGACCGCCACCAAAACTAAGCCGGGAGTTAATAAATTAAATATCATCCTTATCATGTGACAGATGTGAGACATATTAATTTTAATTGACAAGATAAATGATTTAAATCAATCCCAAATATCAAGAGCATCTAAGTGATTTCATCCAAGTACGATATAAAGTCCGTCACATGCAATCTACGAATATCTTAATTATTACAATAAATCAAGTCCAACTGAAATCTCTTAGGACAACTTTGGAACCGAAAGGACCAATAAAACCCAAAAAGAGTCTAACAATAAATATGGCTGAAAATGAGAAGAAATAAATGACTTAAAACGTTAGTATAATTTCCTGCTGCATTTCCAAAGGATCTCCAAAAATATCTATGCAGCTACTCCAATTTAATTCCTGAAAATATTAGTCAATGCATGTGTCAGAGCCAAAGCCCTCAACATAAATACCGGCTACTCCTTTCAATTAGGGCCCTTATACCAAGACAATAGTGCTATACATATCGACCATAACAATATAATATTTTAATTAAAATAAAGTCTATAATCCTTAACAATTAAATTTCTTAAATACCCCCAAGGTTTAAATGTGCCATTCCAATATTATTTTAAATTTAACCCAAACCCCACGATATTAATGTTTCTGAATTAACCAGGATGAATTGTTCTCACTTTATTATTTGGTATGGCGCCGTGGGTGATAAACATCAAAATAAATTAATATTACCACACATCCCTTTGTCAAGATCGTCGTCTGACCCGATTTTATTCTGCGGCGCTCGACATATGACAAGGTTCTATACACACCTCGTCTAACCCGTTTTTATTCTGCGATCTTCGGCATATGACAAGCTTCCACTCACGGCATGACATAAACGCCCTCTGACCCGGTTAAACTGTCGGCCCTGGACTCATGATGTCGCCATTCAATTTTAATGTCAATCTAGTCTTGCGGTATTAATTTTTCAAAATTTCTGAGACTAGTTATTCACAATGAATTTTTTCCACCCTTAATAGCGATGTGAAAATCCTCAAAATAATTCTAGTCCCAAATAAAAAGTTCACAAAACACAATTTCATCCCATCATAAATAAATGTTGATTATAAAAATTTTACTTCAACTAGATATCAATTTCTAGGTTATCACATCAACGGTAAAAATAGAGAATTTTCCCCTACCCAAATTTATATAACCCACATAGATTTATATTAACTAGTTCCATAACTAATTAGCATAAATCGCAACTAAGGCCCACTTTATTAGTCTCATACCTAACAAGTGTACTATAACGAGGGGTGAAAATAAATTATCTAAAATACCAACATTGTCAAAATATTTAGTATTAGAATATTTCATAATTGATATAATCAAAAGTTTATGACAATATTCCCAACAATATTAATTTCCCAATAAATAATTTTTAATCCAAATATGGGAAAATTAAGAACACGTAATTATTATGATTTTTCCGAATCATCGTAAATCGCAAGTTCCATAATAGTTATTTATTTATTAGCACAATTAATTTAATTATTTTAGGAATTTACATAGACATCCAATTTAAATTACTAACGGGTCCTCTACATGTACATGTCCACTACATTACTAAGGGGTCCTCTACATGTATGTGTCCACTAAATTACTAAGGGTCCTCTACATGTATGTGTCCATAAAATCACCAACAATCCAAATATCAACAAAATTATATTTATTTGGTATAATTAAATTATTTTTTACAAAACAGCCCCATAATTATTTTTTTCAATATATTAAGTTCTTAATTTAATTTATAACACATGAGTTTTAATGAAGGCTATAATCAAGACATATATCACTAAAGAAAAAGAATAGGATAAACATGCCTGATTTTCGGATGTTGAAATTGAAAAGAGATTCGGGTTCTCCTTGCAAAATTGATCGAAAAACTCTTTTGCACCACTTTGAAATAATTCTGTTTTGACCCCCAAAAATAATCTTGAAAAACTGTTTGAATGGTATTTTGGGTTTTGGAGGTGGAAGATGAAGAGAGAAGGGTGTGTTGGCTGCTAAGGGTTTGCAAAAGTTGTGTGTTGAAATTCTTAACCCGAGCTTCCTTTTTATAGTAAAGTTTGAGGGTTAAAAATATAATTAAAATTCTTTACAGTATCTAGGACCATCGATTGATCGATGAAAATGGTCGATCGATCTACCGTCGATCAATCGATGGTAGATAGATCGACCATGCCAAAAATCTGATAGTTTCCCCTCAAAATGCCATAAGGCAAAATATTAAAAATTTGATTAAAAGTTCGTTTTAAATCCGATTTCAATTCCGCTTGAAATTATATTCTTCTAAAATCATAACCAACATATATAACCAATAAAATTTATAAAATTCAATTTTTTTTAATATTCCAATTTTTATTTAAAAATACTCATTTAAAAATCCAAATTGTTACAGCGACTCTGCCCACTACTCACAGACTGTACCTCCAAGGTTGCAAATTCACCTACAACAAAACATCAATTCAAGGAGTATACAAGAAGTGGGGTAGATATCACCAACCATAGCCTCCACTGACACATCAGTTGAACTCCTCTGATGTTCCACGAGAATTGACATTCCACCTATTAAGAATCTAATAATCTCCAAGAGGGTTACAATCATCTCCTTGAGAGAAAAATGGAAGGTAATGGTAGTTACCTACTAGTATTCAGTAACATTGGACACCACGTATAGATAATGGGTGGAATATTTAGAAAAAAAAGTCATGGACCGAAAAAATTCTTTCATGCTCCTCAGAACAGTCTCCCAACGCGCATAGACTTCACGTATGGAGCATCAACTCCTTGGATTTGCAACCTGAAAAGGAAAACATAACAAAATATGAGAAAATTATAACAAAAAAGATAAATCAAATCAAATAAGTAACAATAGTAATAAGCTACAGACTGTCTAGTACATTGTATCACCGTGGAAAATTTATTTTTCTCATACGACTCCCAACCGTTACCTTCTTCATTGAAATAACTTCCAATTATAACCCTTTAAGTTCTAGAAACAATCCCAACATCAATAAAGCATCCAACATGACACCTCAAAAGTCTCACCATATACAAACTCATTCCAATTCTAGGAGAATGAACCATTAACAATGTGTTGTATAGCATGCTTGCAGAGTGTCATATGACACTCTTACTCCCCTTTACTTCCTAATTGCACCAACAGTGTATGCAAATTTGAAATCTTCTACATCAAAGGCTGACGTGATGTTGGTCTTCCCAACATTTGTGCTAGTTATACAACTTATTAAGCATACTCCTGATCCTTCCCTACCAACCTCAGTTCTAAGTGGCACTCCACACCCCATTTGGTATTACTTGTATTGACCACATATAATTCCTTAAAGCATTAATATGTTGGTATGTTCACACTCAGTGTTTGAACCCCCACATCGCATCCCTTGGGACCTCCTTGCACTACAATGTTTATATATGTATGTGCATCTCTCTAAAATTCATGAAGTCATCTAAATATGATCAAGATTTTGCATTATTTCTATATCTCCTTGCGTGTCTCTAAAATTCAGGGTGTCACTTGACTTGGATCGAGAGACCACACTATTTTTATCTCTCCTCACGTCTCTTAAAATTTTGGACGTCACCTGAATCGGATAGAGAGACCACACCATTTGTATTTCTCCTCACATCTCTTTAAAATTTAGGAAGTCAAATGAATTGAATCAATAGACCACTCCAATTAATTCTCTCCTCGTGTCTCTTTGAAATTTAGGGTGTCACCTGAACCAGATCAAGAGGCTGCCCCATTTTTATCTCTCCTCGCGTCTTTCTAAAATTCAGGGTGTCACCTGCCTCGAATCGACAGTCGACATGAAGCTAAAAAGGTAAAGATATTTCTAGTAAAGCAGGTAAATTAAACTAAAACTAAAAAATTTAAAAATAATGCAAGCAAAGTAAATTTAAAATATTAAAGGTGATTAAAATAAATTTTGCAAATAAATATGAACTAAAAGAGAGTAAAGTAAAATTAAACTAAAATAGAATAAAAGTAATTGAAATCGTGGAAATTGAACTTAAACTGCAAAATTAAAGTGTAAGCAATTCAAGTACTAGTGTTGGAAAGTAAACAAAGAAAAGAAAAACCACCTAACCATAAAATAGCAATGCTTCAAAGTTGTTCGAACCAAGTAAAACATAAGTAAAAGAAAAAAGAAAAGAAAAATGCAATTCAAAGATAAAATTAAAATTTAAAATGTTGATTTGGCCATGACTTGTCTGCCTCTAGAAATAAATGCTTAATCCTATATTTATAGATGTCTGTTGCACTACTTCGAAACCGTCAACTACTTTTTTGAAATAAAACTAACCTAAAACCTTCTATATCATTATCATAGACACCCCAAATTTGATGTCTCTAAAATATCAAACTTTTTGAAATCTTGAATTGTGGTTGGCTAATACCGCTCGTGTGGACCCACTTCATTTATGGAAATGTTCTCGCCAGCGGTAAAAAAAATTTGTTCTCAAAGACATCAATTTTTTTTCAATTCATATTCTCTCGAACACAGATTTCTAGCTTGCGAGCATCCAAGCCTTCTCCGATATTACATTCAAACCTCCTGAAGGGTCAAACAGTTTTGTTCGACCCAATAACAAACATCCACACCGACACAACTTTCACCAAACACTCCTAAGAACAAGTTACGCCATATAGTTTCATTTACACACCTTTTTTAGGCTCCCAAGAAGACGATCCTTCTCAGAGACTCCATCTGAACCCCCACCCCTAAAGGGTTGAAATGCTTAGTTTGACCTAATCAAGAAGATCCACATTGGCCCATCATTCACTGCACCCTTCGAAGCATAGGATAAGAAATTTAGCCAGTTATACATGCTTTTTTTTTTTGGTTACAAAAGGAAAATGAAAAAACAACAGAAATGGGGCTAGATCACGGGGTGATCAAAATCGGTACGATCGAGCATCACGAGCAGCCGCTCCGGGGTATGCTCATACTCCAAATAGAGATCTTGGGAGTCTCTCGCAAATCTGGCCATGCAATCCGCTTGAATGTTCATCTCTCTCGGGATATGGATGACCTTGGCTTTGAGGCCACTGACGAGATCACAATAGTCTTCAATGATATTAACGAGGGGTGGTTCCCCCTGTCCTCCGACTCCAAGAGTTGGATGGCCTCGAGGCAATCGGTATTAAGGCAGACGCTCTTCCACCTCTCTCTGATAGCAATGTTAAGCCCGTGAAAAACACCTTCCAACTCAGCTCGCAATGGGCTAGCTGTTCCTTGAATACGTCCAGTGTAGCCAACAATCCATCTTCCTTCATCATCTCGCACGACACCTCCAAAAGTTCCAATCCCGCTATTTGTGTCAAAGCTCCCGTCCGACTGAATGATGTAGGTACCTGGAATACAAGCAATAGCATAAGTGGGTGTACTGTAACTTACCCCTTTATGGTTAATATTCTTATTATGAGTTTCGAAGATATCGCAGTTAAGTTAAAAAATAAGCTTATTAACCATATAAGAGGTGGTGTTAACGTTATCGAAAACAAGTTTATTACGGGTTTTCCAGATACACCAAAGGAAAGAGATGAAAGTCACATACCAATTGTTGTCAAATACCCAAGAGTTAAAATCAGTGAACATACCTTGTCTGTGGGTGAGGGGAGGGTTGAGATTCAACCAAACCTGGTTAGAGAAGTGGCATTCTATGAATAGATGGTTGAGATCTTCCTTGCATGAGCATCTAGGGCAAGAATTATCCGTGGTGAGGCCCCTTATCTCTCTATGGGCATTAGTGAGAAGTTTTCCATGAAGGATGGTCCACAAAAACTGTTTTAATTTGGTAGGGATACCAAGTTTCCAAATATTCTTCCAACCATTCCAGGGGGAGGAGCCTCCTCCCCCACATAAATTATATTATAGCAAGAATGGATAGAAAACTTACCTTTACTGCTCGGTTGCCAAGAGGGCATGTCTTCTCTATCCCCCCTTTTAGGGAGAATAGTATTAATTATGTCATCCACAATTTTTTCATTGAACCTCTGGCGAATGATATTAAGGTTCCAAACTCCATTATCAGTTATAAGGGTGCTCACATTGTCATCACACATGGGGCTAAGATCGCTTCGATCAGCAATAGGTGCATCCCCACACCACCAGTCTTTCATGATGTTAACTTTATTGCCCTTCCCCACATTCCATTTGGTGTTTTTTATGATAACCTCCTTACTTTTAAAAATGCTACGCCAAATGTGGGAGGTATTGGTTTTCTTACACCACAGTCTAGGGTTATGATCAACTTCATATTTTTTAGTGATGACATTAGCCCAAACAGAGCCACTATTATTCATGATTTTCCAACCTAATTTAGCAATCGTAGCTTTATTATTGTCATGGGCATTTCTAATACCCAAGCCACCCCTATCTTTGGGCATACAGACCTTATCCCAACTAGCCAGATGGATCTTCGTTTTGCTCTCATTACTTCCCCACAAAAATTTTCTATTAAGACGGTCGAGAGTATCACAAGTTTTCTTGGGGAAGAGAGCGGTTTGCATATTATACGTGGGGATTGTGGACGTAACTGATTGAACAAGGGTGGTTCTACCCGCAAAGGATAGCAACTTAGCTTTCCACCCCGTAAGCTTCTTTTGAACTTTTTCAACAATATTTTTAAGGTGCGCATTATTGAACCTACCGTGAACAAGACTGGCCCCCAGGTAATTGCCCAGGTTCTCGGTGAGGCCCATCCCAAATTTATTACTAAGATCAGCTGCTTTATACCTAGGGATATTAGGCGAAACAATTTTTTTTGATTTGGAGTAGCTAACTCTCTGGCTCGAGATATGGCAAAACTCATCAATTGTGGCTAGCACAGTCTCACAAGAACTAGTCGTCGTATTAGAGAACAGGATGAGATCGTCCTCAAAGAAGAGATGCGAGATACAAGGGCCATTCGGGGATGCTTTGATCCCCTTCCAATTACCCTTCCCCACTTTGTCGGAGATACTTGCAGAGAGGTATTCCATACACATCACAAATAAGTATGGAGACAGTGGATCTCCTTGTCTTAGACCCCTCGTGGGGGTAAAGCTAGGAAGCGGGGAACCATTCCAAAGGATAGCGGTGGATGTATTTCTCACACAACTCATAATCAACTTACTCAAGCCGCTCTCCACATTGAACCACTTAAGGACTTCTTGAAGGTAGTCCCAGCTAACTTTGTCATAGGCTTTCTCAAGGTCAATTTTCAGGATAACCCCACCAACCTTACCTTTTTTCTTCATAAGAGAGTGTAAGATTTCCTGGGTAACAATGATATTATCAGAGGTTTGTCTACCAGGAAGGAAACTAGCCTGACACAGGTCAATAATTCGACAAAGGATAGGTCGCAGCCTATTAACTATCACTTTAGCAAGGATTTTATAAGAGACATTACAGAGAGTGATAGGGCGGAATTGACTGATATTTTCAGGATTATCAAGTTTAGGTATCAAAGTCACAAAGCTATTATTCATACTGGCAGAAGAATCTTTCTGACTCCAACACTTGTTAACAAAATTAAACAGGTTGTCTTTAATGTCACTCCAAAAGTGTTGGTAGAACATGGGTTGGATCCCATCAGGGCTAGGAGCTTTACTAGCTTTCATACTAAAAGTAGCGCGTTTAACTTCGTCAAGCACAAGGGGGTAAGTAATTGTTGTCTTATCCCTATTCTCAAATTTAAGGTGAGGGTAGTCATACATTTGGGTCCTAATATCATACGAAAACTCAGTTTGGAACGGGTTTTTGAAGTAGTCATTGATGTGAGTGGTAAGGGTGGAAGAGTTATCTGTCCACACCCCATTAATCATGAGACGATCAATTCTATTCATCTTCCTTCTAATAATGGTGGAAGTGTGGAAGAACTTTGTATTTCTATCTCCCTCACTCATCCACTAGATTCTAGATTTTTGACGCCAATATTTCTCCTCTTGAATTAAAGTAGTGTTGAAATCTGTCCGGAGATTTTTTTCTAGGATGTCAAGACTGTGGGAGAAAAATTTTTCCTGGGCCTTTTGGATACCCTTGAGACGCCGAAAAATTTGATTTTTATTTTGAAAGATATTTCCAAAAACATTTTTATCCCACTCTTTTATAGAGTTAGTACACTTGTTAATATTATCTTCAAGGTTTGAGTGTTTATTCCAAGTCTTATTAACTAATTCTTTGAAGTCTTTCCTATCAAACCAGCAAGAGAGGAATCTAAAAGGTTTGTGTAGTTTCACATTAAAAACTGTACCTTTAAAGCGAAGCACCATCGGGCAATGATCCGACGCAGTCGTAGGCACATTTTCGACAGTAGCATTCGGGTACATTAGCCTCCAACCATTGGTGGAAAGACGCCTATCAAGCCGGATCATAGTGTTGGCGAAACCATCCCGACTGTTGGTCCAGGTAAGCCGAGGCCCATTGCACCCCAAATCGGACAGGTTACAGTTATTGATGTTGTCGATGAATCTAGAACATTTAGCGGCTGTCACGTGTTTAGAGTAGGACTTTTTTTCCGAATCTTCCATATGATCATTAAAGTCGCCAGCCACAAGCCATGGGGCATCCATAAACTCCGCAATATCTGTCAAGTTCTCCCAAAGTTGTCTTCTCAGTCGCGAGAGGGGGCTAGCGTAAACTGCAGAGAGTAACCACTCTTTATAACTGGTTTTCTTCACCATAGCATGGATGGCTTGTCGGGATATCGCAATAGAATGAATCTAGATTAAATTTGGATTCCACATAACCCAAATACCCCCCGACTAACCAAGGGGTTCGGAAACAATTTGCTCGGTAAATCCTAAGCTATTGAAAAACTCTACCACACTAGTAATGCAAATGTGAGTCTCTAAAATGATCACAACATCAGGGGTATAAATACTCATTAATTCTTTGAGGGTGGGTTTGAAAAGGGGTTTGTTTGCCCCACGACAGTTCCAAATAATAGCAACCATTTATGACAAGTGAGTAATAAAATTGACCAAGACCCTTACTCTGCCATTGGGGATAGTCCATCATTTTCCACATTACTCTGGACACATTCGATTGGACTTGCGATACATTCCAGTTGGTTTGGATCATTAGGGATTCCTCTATCATGTTCTCTAGGTTCACCACTAATTCTCCTGATGGCAGTACTTCCTTTTTTGTCTGGACGTTCCCCAACATCGCAATATTTAAAGGACACTCAATTAGGGTTTTTTGGTAATAATTGACTGAAATTCGGAGCCAAACTTCCTGAGTTAACTCTATTTTCATATATACCTTTAGGATCGTGAGGAATATCATAATTATTTTCATTTACGTTGGAAGCTATTAGGGTTTCTGGTGTAATATTAGAAGAATTTACACTTATCCCACTAGTCCGTACACTAGCACGTCCCGTTAACTCACGGTTATTAGTAGACTCATCTACCAAAAGCGTGGCAGGTCTGCCTGTAGGCGTCCAAAATTGATTGGACGCTATAGTGGTTTGTGTTGGTAGCCTTTTCGTGTTGAGAATCATGGTCTTACCTGCTCCCACTTTTGACGACGTCAACTGCTGCCTGTCTCCTCCCGTCCCTGTATTATTGATAAATTTTGCTTGGTCAATAAGTTTCGCCAATGGAGAGCTGACATGTGACTTGGCTTTAGCGTAATTTCCACTTAAAGGATGATTTGAGCCGAGGTGTCCTTTCCCATTAACCCTTCCACTGTTCAGCTGTTGCTTGTCATACCTGCTATTGTCTAGAGCTGCAAACCTATTATTACTCTTACCTTGGATATCTTTGGTGCCATTATGGTTGTACTTTGAGGCCTGACGTCTATGGTTTCGCTGCACAAGCATCCAAGGGCCAAACTATTCATCCCTTTTATCCGCTCCAGGTATCTCATTTACCATATTTCCCTCGCTGATACTTATTACAATATAGCCGTTATTGATGATCGGAGTTTGAGCGGCAACATTATTTTTTTGGGTAGAAGTCTCCGGTGGAATATTACGCACCTGTTGGGGTGCATGAAGAGGATAGAATTCAGATTTGTGGCCTATCTTTCCACATTTGAAGCATATATAAGTAAGAAACTCATATTCAACCCTATATTTTCTCCCATCCAGTTTGTAGCTAGGGATAAGAGGCTTGGAGAGGTCCACCTCAATGAAAATGCGAGCATATTTGCCTCTAGTTGATGAGGCGGAATTGTAGTCTATTTTAATTGGCTTCCCAAGTTTACTTGCAATTTGGAAGAGGATTCGTTCGTCAAACAATTCAATGGGGAGGCGTGGTAGTCTAGCCCATAATGTAGTCGTAACTTTGTTTGATTCCAGGGGGTTAAAATTAGGGACCCATTTCCTCACAATGAGGTAATGATTGTTTATAACCCAGGGGCCTCCTGTCGCACATTGTGAAAATATTCTTTCATAATAAACTTGAAGAGAAAGTGTCCTTCCTCTAAGTCTATCACCTCATAATATCCTTGTAGGTTCCATAGAGATTGGACTCTTGCGCATAATGCTTTAAAACCAATAGACTTTCCCAGGAGGCTAACTATAACACTGTCATTCCATTTTCGTCTGAGTTTATCAACTTGCTTTGGTGGAATAGTAATAACTGGGCAAAGTGGGTCTTCCTCTTCCTCCACTGGACTAAGGTTTAAGTCCATTGATTTATGACTATTACTCTTCGTGGGCGCGTCAACTTCCTCATCAGACCACATATATTTATCATCATCAAAGATGATGTCTGAATTGGTTTTCTTACTTACCACATACTTGTAGGACATCACCTTTTGGGTTTCGACTTTATTTACTACCCTATCCTCCATATTTAAATCAACTGTATTTGTCATGGAGGGCTCACCTTCTTTGGGATCCTCCTTGTCACTATGTGGGCGAATACTGAGTGTAGGCGTGTCCACGTGATTTTCCAGATCCATATCTTCATGTGTCTCGTGGTTATCTTTTTGTTTCTTCTTACTTCTGAAGAGCTGGTCCTCTTCTTATTTGGATTTATCATGTGAAGAGGGAGGTAAAGGCCTCCCAACTTTATCCTTCTCCTTTGGTGCTACAATGGGATTTGCATTCATACCATGCATGCTGAGTTTAGAGAGAGAATCGTGCACGAGACTACAGATAAATTAAATTTTCCAATTCCAGTTATACATGCTTTAAGATCTTTATCAACCAACATATCAAAAAGGTAGCCTCACAAACCTATAACAAGGACAACAACTTATTTAGGCCCAATCAAGAGTACGACTCATGGTCTGGCTTTTGCTTAGACCATCCATAAGTCGTTCGACTCGAACATGATTGTGGTATGGTATAGTCTATGTCATACGACACTACCTTATAGATGTTTGTTGCCTCACTATGTTGTCACTTATTATTTAATACAAATGATACATCAATATTTTCACATCTATCGGATGGAGGCACTCAAGTTCCCCAATGTATCACTCAGAGTGGCATACGACACTCTAGTAAAATTACTCAAAGGTCCTCTTATACCAAACCCTTACCCTGTAAATTGAGGCCTTTGGATATCATTTTATGGAATGAAAATTTTGCATAAGCTATGCCTTACATGCTTTGTAGTAGAGTTAATCAAGCTTGAATACTAAAATATACAAATTGATATACTTTAAAATATAATTCTTAGCACGTAACAAAATTATAAGACATTTAAAAATTTTCCAACAATATAAGATACGAGAGATAACAATAAGAATGATTAATAAGATATAAAGTACAACAACAACATCCTCCAATGGTCCAATAATGTAAAAATGTCTTTGTAAAATATCCTAAATATAATTGTGGAGTCACAAATGACTCAAGAATCCAAATGTTGTATCATATATAATACACAATTGAAAGGAAATAAAAACATACAAAATATAAATATCTAAAGTCCAACATTATATCCAAGATTCAAGTCTGCTCCCAAATCTCAAACCTATCATGAGAGGTTAGTCAATGCAATGTGTCAAGGCCCATTCTAATAATACTAGGTACGTCTCCTAAAGAGGGTAACATAACCAAACTAATAGTACCAAATGAAATAAATACTACTGTAGACACCTCATTCTAGCACCCCCTAAGCTCTCCTTAGGTCCCTAGCACCTCCCTTTATCACTACAAACTTTAGTCATACCCCGGGTACTGACCTAGAGGCCATCGGGCACTCCCAGTTTCTGTTTGACCAAAAGTCAAACTCTTCAGCTCAACTGAGACTGAATGAATTTTCAAGGGATGCTAAAATCCCTTTCCGAGGTCTGTTCCGTGCGCGATTCTGACTTACAGTACGGACGAAACTTGATCAGGAGGCCACCGGACGCTCCCGGGCTCCATTTGACCAAGGTCGGCTCTTTATCTCAACCAAGACTGAATGAATCTTCAAAGGGAGCTGAAAACCCTTTCTAACTGTCCACCCCATGCACAATTCTGACTAACGGTATGGACGAACGATCCATTTTACTCCGAAAGGCCACCGAACGCTTCTAGGCCCCGGTTGACCAAAGTCAACTCCCCAAACCGAGTCAAACTCTTTGAAATGTTGAAGTAAATCTCATAACCTTCCCAATGGTTCGCCCCGTGCACTATTCTGACTTACCATGCGGACGAACGATTCGTTTGCGTCCGACGACCCCCCATCCAATGGATTGACAAGCGCTTCTGAGCCACATTTGTCCCAAAGTCAACTCCCGGACCCGGGAACAGTCCAAAGGACTTTCGAAGGTCTCTAAAGTACCTTTCCAATGGTTCACCCCGTTCACGATTCGGATCAATGTTTTGTGTTCTACGACTATTTTTTCGAAGGAACCTGAAAGAGACTGCCAAACAATAGGTTCAAAATCCTTCCTAAAAACACGTGCTGATTGGAAGGACTGGGCCTATGCCAATTGGCAATGCCCTGGTCCTATAAAAAGGAGGGCCTGACCTCATTGCAAAGGGAGCCAATATTTGATATCCATCACTCTCAGCGAACTCAAAAAACCTCTCTCGAAGTCAGCATGATTTCTACATCCAAATCCCTTACCAACCCTCACTTTTCATCATCTTTTTCACCGAACTTGGTGAATTAACTCCCCTCCATCATCACCTAAGTGCAAGGGTCTTCTCTCCAACATCAAAGATCAAACTCAAGATCTCCAAGAAGGTCCAACTTTCTCAAATTCTTCTAAATTCGCATTAACTTGTTTTATTACTTAGAACTTTTATTCTCTCCATCTCACATATCCTAATATACTTTTTTATTTAGTATTATTTCATATCACTTATCTTTCATATAAATAAAACCAAAAAAATAAGAAAAAGAGGGTTTTCTCATAAATTCCAAATGGGAATTGTCACACTTTTCTCACAACTAAAACACTTTTTACACACACTCACATAACTAAAACACTTTTTACACAACACTTTTTACACAACACTTTTTACAAACACTTTTTACACAACTAAAACACTTTTCTCACCTCCTATTTTATAAACTTTCCTTTTTCCTCTTTTGTCAAAATCAAAAGACTCAATAAAAATAAATTGATATTCTCAACAGAATTTCAAAAGCCCCTTCCATCTTTATGTAATTTCTCATTGTGAATAAAACCTTCTTTCAGAATTCCAAAAATATTTATTTTTACGGTCTCAGTAGCAAAGTAAAAAGCGCATATGCATTCATTCATTCATTACTAACTGAAGATAATAAAAAAAACTCCATTGCATTACATAGATATTTTTCTGTGTTACATCATTTTTTCAGGAAAATAAAGAAAAGCAGAAAAACAATGGGACTAAGCCTGAACCCGCATTATCGCTCTCACCTATCCTCTATCTCTCTCTAAGAGCTTCCATCTCTGTGACGCGATCTCTTACTCTATCACTGGACAGGCCATTCAAGACCTGACGCACCGCCTTCAGAGAAAGAGGTTTCCTCGACTGTCGATTGGCCTTCCGCCACTGGTACAATCGGCAAAAGTTCCCAATAGTCTCGTCCTTTAAATCGATCAACTGGTTATTACTCCCAATCACCTCATAGAACCACGCCTGCCAAAGATAAGAATCCGCGATCAAAAGAGACGCACAAGGAAAATATGAATGCATGAAAGGAAAATGCACAAACTAAAAAATATCTCAAGAAGATACGTGGCTCCAGTAAAAGTCTGACGACAGCACCGGCTAAATGCATCCAGAGAAAAATAAAGGGTCGCCAAAGTCAGGCTCCCCCAATCATAAAGAGAGATGTTAAAAAACATCCTCGAGTATGGTAAAAAACATAAGTGGATAACGTCACCGCTCGACGCCACCAGAAATTCCCCCAACACCAGCAAAATAAACAACCGGGCCATCTGCCTCACCTGCAACCCCTATTAAACAAAACATCCCTTGGCAGGGACAAACGAATGGAGCCCCCAGATACTATCCTCCCCACATCACCTAGCACCGCCTTCACCACCTCCAACCTCACCCGCAAAGAGCGATCCACCTCTATCTACTCTCCATCACAATCTAGCCCCAGAAGATGTTGCACATCTGTGGGAGTCATAGTCATCTCCCCAAAAACAAAATGGAAGGTGTGGGTAGTGTCCCACCACCTCTCCCCCAGAGCACATAAGACTTCCGTTGAACGAGGCATCTCAACCATCATAGACGCCAGCCTACCAAAGACTACTTAAGATACTACCTAACGCACCATAGGTGGAAGGTTCACCCAGACATCCTTAAACCCCGTCGTCCCGCGGGTACGCATAGTCAACAAAGAACATCAGACTGTCAAAGAAAAACCTTGTCAAAATCCAAGAAAAAAAAATAAATCACCAGAAAAAAATGCCAAAAGTCATTTTTGTACTTACATAACCACTAGAGTTCACCACCCTCGAAGAGCAATGACGCGACGACTCCCACAGTAAAGTCCGTTCATCCACAACTAGCTCAAATTCATCAAAAGAGTTCTTACGCCCCAAAGCAAGAGGCGACCTGTCCCTCCACTCCACATTCGCCCAGTCATCAACAACCAACTACTCCCTGTGTACCACAGTGCCCACAAAAGCGGCCATTTTTTAGATTGGGGAATGTCAGAACGATTCACAGAAGAAAATTACAGAAAGAGAGAAGGCAAGAAGCTGTGAAAAATGAGGGAAACCGACCACCTTTTTATAGGAAGCCAAGGGTCATGTCGATCGGCATTATACCCCCACCTACCGATCGGCACTGACCTTCAACCTTCTTAAGGTAGTCCAAAAGTCCATGGTACTGTAGAATGGCATCCTCCACACCATGCCGACTGACACCCCCCTTTTAATTTTTGTACAAAATCTCCTAGAAAATCCTCAGAAAAATCCTAAAAATCCCGGGGAGGATTTAGAACATTTTTACCAAGAAAATTTGGCACTCCCTCAAGTGGAACCCCTATTTTCCCAGTGGAACTCTCAAAAGTCAAGTGAATTTCCCCCTGAAAATGTCCCTATAAGACCCCTGAAGTATCCCAAACCTCATGTTATCTCCTATTCCACAAAAGTCTCAAATTTCTCCGAGCAAAGCGTCCAAACCATGGACCACCTAATAACTTCCCCAGTGGAATTTACAGCATCAAAATTGGCTATTACCCACAAAGTCTCCAAAAAATACAAAAGTTTCCCCACCTCAAATCAAAATCACGAGGAAATTTCCTCGGTAGAGTTCCCCGAGAACATCTCAATTTAAGCCCTCTGAATTGGCTTCGACCCGCATAATTGGTCATCTCAATTTAAGCCCACAGAATTGGTTTGACTCGAAGAATTGGTCATCACAATTTAAGCCCTCAGAATCGGCTTCGACCCGCAGAATTGGTCATCTCAATTTAAGCCCTCTGAATTGTCTTTAACCCGAAAAATTGGTCATCACAATTTAAGCCCTCAGAATTGGCTTTGACTCGCAAAATTGGTCATCTTAATTTAATCCCTTAGAATTGGCTTCAACCCGCAGAATTGGTCATCACAATTTAAGCCCTCGGAACTAGCTTCGACCCGCAGAATTGGTCAACCCCGGCATTGTTTTAGGTCCTCAAAATTGACCTAAATCTTTGATCGTCACTTCCTTTATACCATCCCCAGTATGACCCCTTAGGTCCTTAGAATCGGCCTCGATCCTCTAAATCCGTCATCCTCATCCTTAGGTCCTCAGAATTGTCATCGACCCTCTAAATTGGTCATCCTCTTTCAAAGGCATCATGCGGTGTCTATTCTATGGCTATCATTTGTTCCAAACTCACTCGTTGAGGGGCTCTGAATAGACCTTATTCTAGCACCCTCTAACCTCTCCTTAGGTCCCTAGCACCTCCATTCATCACTACAAACCTAAGCCATACCCCGGGTATTTACCTAAAGTCCATCGTGCACTCCCAGGATCCATTTGACCAAAATTCAAACTCTTCATCTCTACCGATACTAAATGAATTTTCAAAGGGCACTAAAACCCCTTTCCAACTGTCCATCCTGTGCTCGATTTTAACTTACGGTGTAGACAAACGACCCATTTTCCCTCGAAACTTGATCGTGAGGCCACCGAACGTTACCGGGATCTGTTTGATCAAGTTCAACTCCTCATCTAGATCGATAATAAATGAATATTTAAAGGGGACTTAAACCCCTTTCTAACGGTCTTCCCCGTGCACGATTCTGACTTACAGTACGGACGAACGATCTGTTTTACTCTGAAAGGCCATTGAATGCTTTCATGCCCCGGTTGACCAAAGTCAACTCCCCAAAATGAGTCAAACTCTTTGGAATGTCGAATTACATCCCATAACCTTCACAACGGTCAGCCCCGTATGCGATTATAACTTACCATGCGGACGAACGATCCGTTTGCATCCGATGATCCCCCGTCCAAAGGACCGATAGCGCTTCCGAGCCACATTTGTCCTAAAGTCAACTCCCGGACCTAAGAACAGTCCAAAGGACTTTCAAAGTCTCTGAAGTACCTTTATATAGTTTCACCCTATGCACGGTTCGAATCAATGGTTTGCGTTCTATGACAATTTTTCCAAAGGAACCCGAAAGAGACTGCCAAACGGCAGGTTCAAAATCCTGCCTATCGACAATATGCCTAAAAATACCTACCGATTGGTAGGAGCGGGCCTATGCCGATTGACAATGCCCTGGGCCTATAAAAAGTAGGGCCTGACCTCATTGCAAAGGGATCCAAGATCTGAGATCCATCACTCTCAGCAAACTCAGAAAACCTCTCACGAAGTCTACATGATTTCTACATCCAAATCTTTTTCCAACCCTCACTTTTCATCATCTTTTTCACCAAACTTGGTGAATTAACTACCCTCCATCATCACCCAAGTGCAAGGGGCTGCTCTCCAAAGTCCAAGATCAAACTCAAGGTCTTCAAGAAGGTCCAACTTTCTCAAATTCTTCTAAATTCGCATTAACTTGTTTTATTACTTAGAACTTTTATTTTCTCCATCTCACATATCCTAATATACCTTTTTATTTAGTATTATTGCATATCTCTTATCTTTCATATAAATAAAACAAAAAATAAGTAAAAGTGGGTTTGCTCATAAATTCCAAACGGAAATTCTCACAACTAAAACACTTTTTACACACACTCACATATAAGATAAGTCCTGTAATACCCCATATTTTTATGATTTAAATAATTACAGGATAAATTATTATTATGGGATTAATTGAATTAAAATGTGAGAATTTAATTGTTAATTAATCGAGATTGAAAATAAATATTAACTAACGTGCCAAGGGTTAATACTTATTGATTGAATATTACTGTGTGATATGTAATATGGAACTATGTAAATTGTTAAGAATAAGAAATATGACAGTTTAGTAAATTAAGTCAGACGCGCGTGTAAGTCGTGTCGGGACTAATTTAATGGAATAAAAGATTAATTATTTTTGGGTAACTCGTATGATCATTTTTAGTGAGCCTTTGAGTTCGAAAGGGTCGAGATAGTCAGAATAGTATACCCGGGTGTCTAGTTTGGGTCCCGGGGCAATTTTAAGCCTAACCGGCACCCCGAGAGGGCATTATGGTAAATTGTATTTTTGAGTTTAATTAATGGACGAAATTTGAGAGTTAATTTATCATCCATGAGAGGTCCATTAGTGTTGAGAGATATAGAAAGCAAAGAATGGCCATAGAGGGTGTAAGGAAGAACCAATTTCCAAGAGGGAATGCCAAATTAACACTACCTCGCACAACCGTCACCACCATCGGGTAGATCGGGACAAGGGGAACACGTCCATACCAACAACATCAAGAAATCAGATGACTAATTCGAGGCAAGTGTCTATTACTTTCTTTCCTTTAGCAAAAACCATATTCATCTTAGTATAGTGTTGTTCTAAATATATATCGTTCATGAAAAGTGATGAAAAATTGGAGAATTAGGATGCATAATTCGAATATGAGATTAATTAGATTTAACCCTTCATATATGTAAGATATAAATTATGTTTTGATGGAATTATGGGTAGAACGAATCTGGAAATCATGTATTCTTGAAAATGAATTTGAAGAACTAGGGTTTTTCTAAATAAATTTGGGGATTTCATATTTATTGAATGATTCGAAATGATTTAATGATTCTAGGATGTTACATTCCATATGTAATTGTTAGGATTCGATTTGGAACTGTTTGATTGGAGTTTGGGATGTTAATTTAGAGGTTTTAGGGTTAAAATGGTGGGAAAATGCTGAAATTCTGGGTAGAAGACGAACAGTAGGTCTCGCACGAAGTCGTTTAAGCGAGATGCCTATCTCGCATGAAGTCACTCGAGTGACATGTCGCAGTCGTTCAAACGACATGCCATCTAGTACAAGCAACAGGGTGAATTTTTGGGTAATTTCTTAGGGGCAGTTTTGGAATTTTCCAGTCTTTACAAGTGAGAGAAATTATCATTTAACAGATTTAAAACGAGGCAGGTCTACGAGAAATTATGTGGATTTTATACTTTAATTAATTCGAAAAGAAGAGTTACTTTGGAAACTACTAAAGAGTTTTGGTAATTTAGTAATACTATAAAATACGTAACAGTGAGAATGAAATACGTATGGTAAATTTACAAGAAGGTTGGGAGAATACCCATAAATATTAAAATGATGTGTGGATACCTATTGCTTGTTTAACATTATGTGTATGACATATCTAGCTGCTTGCTATCGCGGGGGGTTGTGTAGAGACAGTCTTATCCTGGGTGATCTTGGAGGGATATTTGACTTGTATCTCAGAACATAGTACTGTGAATACTTATTTGTGAGTTGATAAGTCAGCTGACTATGGGAGCGTAAGTATGTGCGTGACCCATGGGCATGTGAACTATGTTCGCCGCCACTATGTGTGTTTTGTGTACATGGTTCGTGGGAGACTTCTGAACCGACAATCCTTATTGGAGTACGAGATGTACCAGGACATGATAATAGAGTATGCAAAGAAGTACAGGTTTAGCCTTGGGTTGATGTATTTGTATATGTATATTATAATGGTGAATATATATATATATATACTTGTGTTATTCCTACTGTGAGATAATTGTAGGTTATTGGGGTAGTATAGTCTTAAGTGACGTAAGCTGGGAATACTTAACTTAGTGTGATAACACTTAAACGAATTAATAAATGATGGTATTAATATATATATATATATATACATACTTGTGTTATTCCTACTGTGAGATAATTGTAGGTTATTGGGGTAGTATAGTCTTAAGTGACGTAAGCTGGGAATACTTAACTTAGTGTGATAACACTTAAACGAATTAATAAATGATGGTATTAATAATGTGGAAAACTGGGAATCACAGGTTGCTACCACGAGGTATAACAAGAAGTATAAATCGTTATCTAGTTAGAAGTGTTACGAATGTCTAGGTGAGAATAGATGTATGTTAGGCATGCACAATAGACGAGAGGTGAGATTCTCATGTGAGAGTTCGAACTAACATGCATGTGATACTTGCTTTATCAAAAATTTTAAATACTTGCTAAAATAACTATTTTTACAGATCGGGCTCTGACCTATTTCTTGAATCTCTTCTCTCTTGCTATATATATATATATATATATATATATATATATATATCAGGTAATCAGCCACAGGGACACCAGCCTTAGAGTCTTGGACTGCTTGGCGTGCTGTAGATGTTGTGGAAGCTGTAGGTCTTCGCATTAGACACCTCCATCATTTAATTTCCATTCTATATAGACTTTCTGTTAAGGGCATGTGTCGCCCATTCCTTAGACATTTATTTGAGATTGTATTCAGTTTACTTTCCTTTCATTTCAGTTGGATTTATTGTTCCCATGGTTATTGGTTTAGAGTTTTGAACTGGAATGTTTTATCCAGTCTTATTTATTTCATTATATGAACCAGATTTAGTATTTACATTAATTAGTTGTGGTGGATGGATGATGTTTATATTCTTGGATTAATAATTGAAAGATTGTTTATAAAAAAAGGAAAATATTTTAACACTAGCTTAATTAATTATTAGGTGGTTAATAAGGTTATATTGTTTTCGACAGTGATGCTAAGAATGAACTAACCGAACATTCTATTTTAAATTTTATAAAGGACTGATCACCCGATATTTAATTGGGCGGGGTGTCCTAGGTGGTATCAAATCATCAGGTTTTGGAGTCCTTTAGCATCTATACGACTTATCATGCTTTCAGCTTAGCGTTCTTTGATATAGAGCATTACTTTTAGAATTATTGTATCCTTAATTGTACGTTTACGTATTCAGCTATTTTGAGATTTAACTATAACTGTGGAAAAATAAAATTATTTCTCATCTCAGATGCCTCCTCGACGTGCACCTAACGATAGGAATGCCCAGCTAGATCAACCGCCAGTTCCAGCTCAGGACATGATGAATGCTACAGAAGTTGCTACCATCGTTGGGCATGCTGTTAATGCAGTGTTGGTAGTGGTACAACAAGCACCACCACAGGCACCAGCAGTGGCTCCAGCACCTGGCCACACCTTCCCTACTGCATGGGAGAGAGTTAGGGATGCCTTTCAGAAGGTACACCCTCCAGAGTTCGTAGTTAGTTCTGATTGGTGATTGCTAGCTAGTGGAAGAAGGACATGCAGTGACACCTCTGTATGTATGAGTGCACTGAGGTCCAGAAGAAGGTTTTGGACACCTTCAAGCTGACAGGGGCAACCTTACAGTGGTGGGAGTCCACTACTACTACAGAGGAAAGAGATCTGTTGACGATTGGTGATTTTTGGGTGCGGTTTGATCGCAAGTACTTTCCTTCTGCCATTCAGACTAAGATGAGGCTACAGTTACTAAACCTCACCCAGGAAGAGAACACCATAGCTGAGTACGATGAGGAGTTTACCAGACTAGTTAATCAAGTACCAATAGAAGTGCCTACCGAGGAGAAGAAGATATAGATGTTCATGGATGGACTCACCTGGAGGATCAGGCAGCATATTTTGGGTAACCTCTCATTACAGACCTATTCTGATGTGCTTAATGCAGAACTACTACATAATCAGGACCATCGCTTCCATATGAATGGGAGCAAACGAGCGGGGGAGTCCATCCAGGAGGGTAGGATAGGAGGTTATGGTGCCAGCGAGGCACAACTAGCTCAGGGTCAGTAGAGACAGGTTGATCAGAGTTCCCAACAGGGGGATTCTAAGCAATTAAGGTCAGGGGGTCTTCGTCAGGGTCAAGGAGGTTTTAGGCCTGGCCAGCAGGGTCAACATGGCCATCAGGGTCAGCATGGCCATCAGGGCCAGCAGCAGTTTAGACATGGCCAGCAGGGCTAAGGGAGAGGCGGAAACGGCCAGTCGGGTCGAGGTCAGTAGGGGAAACGAGGGGGAAACTTTGGTGGCAAGTGTTTTATTTGTAGCAAGACTGTCCACAAGAGACATGATTGTCCTGAGAGGGGCAGGTCCCCATAGCAGCAGAAGCAGGGTACTCGACAGGAGCCCCAGAGACCGATTTTTCTCGTCGCCCTCCCAGCATCGCCTTAGATGCCAGCGTTGCCACCCATTTCAGTAGTCCCAGTCCAGCAGGGACAACTTCAGTATGGACGGGTTTATAACCTCCATCAGGCTGCAGCCCTACAGGCTCCACCCGTGATTGAGGGTATATTTTCAATCCAGGGGACTCTGCGGCGTATTTTATTTGATACAGGGGCCACACATTGTTTTATTGCCATGAGGTTTGCACGTGCTTTGGGGTTATTAGTTACAGCAGAGGGTATTATAACTTCTGTAGATTCACCTTTGGGTAGTGGTTCACTAATTCACTTTATATGTCGAGGGGTGGGTATAGAGATTGGGAGACTTACCTTACCGATCGACATGCTTGTATTAGATATGTCCGAGTACGATGCAATCATAAGCATGGATTGGCTTGTTTCATATAGGGGCCATTATTGATTATTTTAGTAGGACTATTATTTTTGCCTTACCTGATCAGGAGATGTTCCTGGTGGCGATGCCTCGTCTTGAGGGAGGGTCATCCACTCATTTGTATTATATAGAGGAGGAGACCGCTAAGGAGGTAGTGATAGTGCTTGATTCGATATCTATGGTGAGGGAATTCGCTTATGTGTTCAAGGATATTCCAGGATTTCTACCTAGCAGGTAGATAGACTTTGTTATAGATTTGACACTGGGCACTTGACTGATTTCCCGTGCACCGTACTTTATGGCCCCAGCGGAGATAAGGGAGCTACGAGATCAGATAGAGTAGCTGTTGGGCCAGGGATTTATTCGTAGGAGTACTTCACCTTGGGCTTCCCCTGTACTGTTCGTTAAGAAGAGAGATGGATCATTACGGTTGTGTATTGATTACCAAGAGTTGAATAAGGTCACGATACGAAATAAATATCCATTGCCCCGAATCGATGAATCATTCGACTAGTTGAGTGGAGCTCCCTTATTCTCAAAGATTGACTTGAGGTCGGGATACCATCAGTTAAGAATCAGGGATCAGAATGTGTCAAAGACTGATTTCTTATCGAGATATGGTTCCTATGGGTTTAGGGTTATGCTTTTTGGTCTAACCAACGCCCCAATCATGTTTATAGACTTGATGAACAGGGTGTTCAGAGAGTTCTTGGATCAGTTTGTCATTATCTTCATTGATGACATTTTGATTTTCTCCCAGACTGAGGAGGAGCATGCCGAACATTTGAGATAGGTTTTGCAGACACTGCGCCAGCGCGAGTTGTATGCAAAATATGAGAAATGTGGATTTTGGCTAAAAGAGGTTCAGTTTTTAAGGAACATTATTTCTGATAGAGGGATATTCGTGGACCCGGGGAAGGTCTCAGCGGTTAGGGAGTGGGGATAGCCCACGATGCCGATAGAGATACATAGTTTCTTGGGCCTAGCAGGATACTACAGGAGGTTCATCCGGGGATTCTCTAAGATAGTGGGTCCATTGACTCATTTGACTCGCAAAGGGGTGTCATTTATTTAGGACGATGCCTGTCAGTTGTCTTTCGATGAGCTAAAAGACAAGTTGATTTCAACACCAGTTTTGGCACTTCCCAGGATAGGAGTGGAATACCTAGTCTATACAGATGCATCCTTAATAGGGCTTGGGGGTGTGCTTCAGTAGGAGGACCAGGCTATAGCTTATGCTTCCCATAAGCTTAAGCCTCATGAGAGGAACTACCCCTCCCACGACTTGGAGTTAGAGGAAGTCAGGTTTGCACTTCGAATATGGAGGAAATATCTCCTAGAGGAGAAATTTCGTTTATTCACGGATCACAAGTCACTACAATACCTCTTTACGCAGAAGGATCTGAATATGCGTCAACGTCGATGGCTTGAATGCGTGAAGGATTATCAATTCAATATCCAATATGACCCATGAAAGGCTACTGTGGTAGCAGACGTGTTGAGCCGCAGGCCAGTGGATGAGAGGGACAAAGTGTGGAAAGCGAAATCGAAAGAATTGGGACACTAAGATGCCGTGGCCCGATCATTTATGTATACGATGATAGTTACGCCTCAAATTATTACGAGAGTAGTACATGCATAGGCAACGGATTTGTTCTGTTAAGATCGGATTAGGCATCTTTTAGTCGTTGTATCCAAGTCTTATTCAGTGAGCTCCGAGGGCAGTTTGTGCTTCAATGGGAGACTCGTTGTTCCAAATGGGGAGGAACTTCGACCTACAGTGATGACGGAGTCGCTTGGGTCCCGATTTTTAGTACATCTCGGTGGGGATAAAATGTACCAGCATATGAGGCGGCAGTACTGGTGGATCGGAATGAAGAGAGACATCGCAGAGTTAGTCTCCAAGTGTACCACTTGTCAGCTAGTGAAAGTGGACCACTAGATGCCACCCATTTTACTTCAGCCGTTAGAGATCCCTACATGGAAATGGGAGGGCATTTCCATGGACTTCATTACCGGGTTGCCTACTTTGCAGAGAGGACACAATTCTATGTGGGTAATTATGGATCGATTGACGAAAGTAGCCCATTTTCTGCCAGTTAGGACAGACTTTACAGCATGACAGTATGCTTGGCTATTTATTGAAGAGATAGTGATACTGCATAGTGCGCCTCTCAATATCGTGTCGAATAGAGACAAGACGTTTGTATCTCACTTTTAGGAGATTTTCTAGGAGGCTATGGCTACCGAGTTGCGGTTGAGTACATCATATCACCCACAGATCGATGGTCAGACTAAATTCACTAACCAGATGCTCAAGGACATATTTCATATGTGTACCCTTGACTTTAGGGGAGGTTGGGAGCAGTATCTTCCACTGGTGGAGTTTTCATATAACAACTCCTATCAGTTTACAACTGGCATGGCCCCATTCGAGGCATTATATGGTACACCTTATCGTTCTCTAGCTTGTTGGCTAAAAGTGGGAGACAATAAATTACTTGGGCCAGAGGTAATTCAGGATACATTGAGCAGGATTGAGATAATTCGGTATCGTATACGGGTATCCCAGGATAGACTGAAAAGCTACGCCGATGCTAAGAGGTTCTTCCGAGAGTTCGCAGTGGGGGACCAGGTTTTGTTGAGAGTATCTCCGATGAAGGGAGTAATGAGATTTGGGAAGAAATGAAAATTGGATCCAAGATACGTAGGACCATTCCCTATTATAGAGAGGGTCGGACCATTTGCTTACATGCTTGGGTTACCGAAACACTTGCATCGTATCCATGATGTGTTCCACATCTCCTCACTAAGGTGGTATCTTTGGGATGAGTTGGCACACACTCACATGGAGATTAGGCGATTGAGTTACATTCAGACAGTTCATATGAGAAGAGACCGGTGGCTATCCTATATCATAGTGAGAGGAGGCTGAGGTCAAAGGTAGTTCCACTCATCCGGGTGTAGTGGCAGCATCATAACGTGGAGGAGTCTACTTGGGAGCGTGAGGCGGATATGCGTGAGAAATATCCAGATTTATTCGTATCAAGTATATCTTATTTTCTGAATTTCGGGACGAAATTCCGTTATTAGTGGGGGAGTATGTAATACCCCATATTTTTATGATTTAAATAATTACGTGATAAATTATTATTGTGGGATGAATTGAATTAAAATGTGAGAATTTAATTTTTAATTAATCCAGATTGAAAATAATTATTAACTAACGTGCCAACGGTTAATACTTACTGATTGAATATTACTATGTGATATGTAATATGGAACTATACACTTCGGTAAATTGTCAAGAATAAGAAATACGACAGTTTAGTAAATTAAGTCAGACGCGCGTGTGAGTCGTGTCGGGACTAATTTAATGGAATAAAAGATTAATTATTTTTAGGTAACTCGTATGGTCATTTCGAGTGTATCATTGAGTCCGGAAGGGTCGAGATAGTCAGAATAGTATACCCGAGTGTCTAGTTTGGGTCCCGGGGTAATTTTAGGCCTAACCGGCACCCCAAGACGGCATTATGGTAAATTGTATTTTTGGGATTAATGAATGAACTTTATTTGAGAGTTAATTTATCAGCCACGAGAGGTCCATTAGGGTTGAGAGATACAGAAAGCAAAGAACGACCATAGAGGGTGTGAGGAAGAACTAATTTCCAAGAGGGAAGGCCAAATTAACACTACCTTGCATAACCGCCACCACCATCGTGTAGATCGGGACAAGGGGAACACGCCCATACCAACAACATCAAGAAACCAGACCACTAATTTGAGGCAAGTGTCTATTAATTTATTTCCTTTAGCAAAAACCATATTCATGTTAGTATAGGGTTGTTCTAAATATATATCGTTCATGAAAAATGATGAAAAATCGGAGAATTAGGATGTATAATTCGAATCTGAGATTAATTAGATTGAACCCTTCATATATGTACGATAGAAATTACGTTTTGATGGACTTATGGGCAGAACGAATCTTGAAATCATGTGTTCTTGAAAAAGAATTTGAAGAACTAGGGTTTTTATAAATAAATTTGGGGATTTCATATTTATTGGATGATTCAGAATGATTTAATGATTCCATATGTAATTGTTAGGATTCGATTTGGAACTGTTTGATTGGAGTTTGGGATGTTAATTTAGAGGTTTTAGGGTTAAAAATGGTGGGAAAACGCTGAAATTCTGGGTAGAAGACGAAACAGTAGGTCTCGCGCGAAGTCGTTCAAGCGAGATGCCTATCTCGTGCGAAGTTTCTCGAGCGACACGTGGCAATCGTTCAAACGACATGACATCTAGTTCAAGCAACATAGTGAATTTCTGGGAAATTTCTTAGGGGAACTTTTGGAATTTTCCTGTCTTTACGAGTGAGAGAAATTTCCAGTTAACAGATTTGAAACGAGCCAGATCTATGAGAAAGTATGTGGATTTTATACTTTAATTAATTCGGAAAGAAGAGTTACTTTGGAAATTACTAAAGAGTTGTGGTAATTTAGTAATACTATAAAATACGTAATAGTGAGAATGAAATATGTATGGTAAATTTACAAGAAGGTTAGGAGAATACCCATAAATATTAATAGGATGTGTGGATACCTATTACTTGTTTAACATTATGTGTATGACATACCTAGCTACTTGCTATCGTGGGGGGTTGTGTAGAGATAGTCTTATCCTGGGTCACCTTCGAGGGGATATTTGACTTGTATCTCATAACATAGTACTGTGAAGACTTATTTGTGAGTTGATAAGTCAGCTGACTATGGGAGCGTAGGTATGTGCGTGACCCGTAGGTATGTGAACTATGTTCGCCGCCACTATGTGTGTTTTGTGTATACGGTTCTTGGGAGACTTCCGAACCGACAGTCCTTATTGGAGTACGAGATGTATTGGGACATGATAGTAGAGTACACAATGCACTACAAATTTAGCCTTGGGCTTCTGTATTAGTATATGTATATTATACTGGTTAATATATATATATATATGTATATATATATATATATATGTGTGTGTGTGTGTGTGTGTGTGTTATTCCTACTGTGAGATAATTGTATATATATATGTGTGTGTATATATACTTGTGTTATTCCTACTGTGAGATAATTGTAGGTTATTGGGGTAGTATAGTCTTAAGTGACGTAAGCTGGGAATACTTAACTTAGTGTGATAACACTTAAACGAATTAATAAATGATGGTATTAATAATGTGGAAAACTAGGAATCACGGGTCACTACCATGAGGTATAACATGAAGTATAAATCATTATCTAGTTAGAAGTGTTATGGATGGCTAGGTGAGAATAGATGTACGTTAGGCGTGCACAATAGATGAGAGGTGAGATTCTCATGTGAGAGTTCGAACTAACATGCATGTGATACTTGCTTTATCGCAAATTTTAAATACTTGCTAAAATAAATATTTTTACACATTGGGCTCTGACCCATTTCTTGCATCTCTTCTCTCTTGCTATATATATATGTATTATTATATAAGGTGCTCAGCCACAGAGACACCAGCCTTAGAGTCTAGGACTGCTTGGTGTGCTGCAGCTGTTGTGGAAGCTGTAGGCCTTCGCATTAGACATATCCATCATTTCATTTCCATTCTATATAGACTTTATGTTTAGGGCATGTGTCGCCCATTCTTTAGAAATTTATTTGAGGTTGTATTCAGTTTACTTTTCTTCAATTTTAGTTGGATTTATTGTTCCCATGGTTATTGGTTTAGAGTTTTGATCTAGATTGTTTTATCTAGTCTTATTTATTTCAGTATGTGATTCATATTTAGTATTTACATTAATTAATTGTGGTGGATGGATGATGTTTATATTCTTGGATTGATAATTGAAACATTGTTTTTAAAAAAAAAGAAAATATTTTGACACTAGCTTGATTAATTATTAGGTGGTTAATAAGGTTATATTGTTTTTGACATTGATGCTAAGAATGAACCAACCGAAATTTAATAAAAGACTGATCACCCGAAATTTAATTGGGCGGGGTGTCACAAGTCCTCGGTTGGATTTATGGGATAAACACTACCCCTCGTTTTGTATGGGAACTACGTGGACTTTGATGCCTTTATAGGCTACGTAGGCGTCTTAGGGTAAAACCCAAGACTCGAGTCCTGTTTTTTTTTTCAATTTTCTAATTTTCTAGTTCTTTAACTTAATTCTCTTAGATTCTATATATTTACATATACATATATTTGTTCTTAGTGATGTATTATTCTATACGCATTATCGTTCCATTATAACGATCAACGCAAGGATAATTGCGTAAATCATATTTTCTAATATTACTTTTAGGAACATTCCTATGGATGACTCGCTTTATCTCTTCCATTATATAAGTCGATGATTCTTATCTCCACTATATATACACATGCACACATATCACGGGGAAATAGAGGAAAATACAACAAATCCATGAGAGATCGGAAGGGCGAAATGGGTGCCTAACACCTTCCCATTCCATAACTTAGCCTCTGAACCCTACTCGAATCATTTTTGGATTCGTATGTATCACTATGTCTTTGGATGTTGTCCTTCGGGATGGCTACACCTTCTTTTGTTTGTTTTGAGTAAAATAGACTGGAGACTCCATCTCTCTACATTTTTCACCTCACACATCGCCGATGACGGCTGAAGCGATCCCGAGAGGGATGCGCAGGACCAAGATCCTCTCACCAGGGAGATGACCCTCTCTTCTTCTACTCTCTCTCTCTCTCTCTCTCTCTCTCTTCGCAAGTATCGGGTATGGCCACAACTACAGTAGACTCCTTTAAATTAGAATAATAATCAAACTTAGAATCTTCAATACAATATAACAATTAAATTTTGAATCATTTTAAATGTTCACAAAATAATATTACAATTTCAACTAACTAAATAGCAACAAGGTTTATCAATATTTCATAATATCAAGAATATAAAGAGCCATTTAGTACTAAACATGGTATAACAACAAATCATATAAAATTGAATCAATCACAACAACCTACTCATTAATCACGACTAATAACATATCTTTATAAAGTAATGTCTTAATAATGTGTCAGTTTATCAATCTATATTCAAGTAACCCATAACATTTGACTTATCGATATTGTTACCAGTAATTTATCCACTTTCCAATTTTATGCTCTATTGATTTTATCATTTCATTTTTAATGATTTACACCATTTAATATTTCATTTCTATTATAACCAAGTGGTCTTATTAATATCATGTTTAAGGAAAACACTAAAAACTTATCTCTTTTCCATTTTGTAAGGACAACTTTTCGAATCGAGTCAATTTGTATGTATTGGCCTAATTCCTTTTGGACAAAACTGTTTGAGTCATAGGTTATGTCTTGATTGTTTATCCTTGAAAGAGTGTGACTTATGTTTGATTAAACACCATAGCAGCAAAGTTAGAATGTCTACATAATCGAGTCGTGTTTCATTCCACGTATCGTCTTCAACATTTACAGAATCTCATAACTTACGGATGCATTTTAGTTTTATTCATGGATATCAATTAGGTTTTATTTTAAATAATGTTTGAGGTAATTTTCTTAAAAAGGTTTTTAATAGAAAATTTTGTTTTTGTGAAAATTTGTCCGAACGACCTATTCAAACGAGTGTGTTGTGTTCATTCAAGTGAAGTCTTAAGTTGATTTGAATGATTCGTATAATCTCGTCCAAACGAGGTTCATATGAACTTCAAATGAGAATTTATTGCTTCATAAAAATGTGGCGCAAAGGTCGTTCAATCTCCTATTCAATCGAGATTAGTCACTTTGTTCGAATAATCATATGCTTCTCTTTCGAGCGACCTGGATTGAAACTTGTGTTGCCTAAAAACAATTCTATAAATTGGAGCGTTGGCATAAGTTTTCTTGGTTTAAGGCTTTCAAAAAAGTTTTAGTTCTAAGAGTCAATTCACCTTTAACCAAAAACCTTTCTGATCTTTAACCAAAAACCTTCAAAACCTATTATTCACCTAACTAGTTTTAGTTCTAAGAGTCAATTCATTTATTCTTTGAGATCTCCATTTGTGTGCACCAAGATTATTTTTTCCATCATATTGATTGGGAAGATTTTCGTACGGTGTACTCTATTCTTGTTATGGTTTAAATGTGGTGGACTCTATGTTGGTGACGGATTTCTGAGCCTGGATCGTTAGATACCAAGTTGTGTGGACTCATGCACTGTGGTAGTGCGCAGGTGGAATCCTATGTGTCACTGTGCAGAAGGTTGAGAAGGAAAGATGCTTCAAGGCTTGACGGACTCGAGTCAATTTTGTAAGTCTTCTGTCATGTCCTTTTATAATTCCTGATATAGTGAATTGCCTTGGCTGGGATGTTCAAGGTTTTTATGTGATTGATTAATATTATCTTTTTATACTAATCTAGATCCATGCTTTAGGTTAAGATAAAAAAAATAATCATTTAACTTAACTTTATGTTTAATTGTAGTTTAGTTTAATTTAAATTTGAAAATTTTAAAAATAGTGTTTTGTGTTTTTTGTTTACCTTTCCATATAAACCTCATGCATGCACTTTTAAGTGGTATTAGAAAGGGTACACTAACTTATCGTTTTGATCTGGAGTTTCACGTTGGTTTTTGATTTTTTTGTTGTATATTTCTCTTAGTTGGTTATTTATCTTGATGGATCATCATAGTAATAAGTTTTTTTTTATTCAAGAGGAGTTTAATGAGCTTCATATTCATGCTGAAAAGTTAACTTGTTTGAATCTAAAATTTGCAAAAAGAGTTAAATTTATTAAAAAATAATTTTTTGCGTAAAAGATAAAATTGAATTTTGCGAATGTTTCAAACTGAAAGGGATATCATTCATAAGAAGCTTAAGGAGATGAAATATGATTTTGAAGATTTAAAAGTTTCCAAGAAGGAAAGTGGTGATAGAGTTCGAGTTTTAGAGAGTGAATAAGAAGACTTTAAGAAATTTGAGCCTAAAGTGAAAGATCATGCTGGCACAATAGATTCATCTTTGTAATGCGCGTATTTTGTTGAATTAATAAAGTCGCATCATATTTTTGGACTCGTGTGATTCGCAAATTATACGGACTTAGATTTATGAGAAATTAATGTAATTAATTTAAATAAGTAGTTTTTAATTTAAATTATGGTTAAGGAGAAAAATTCAAAAATGTCGCGTATTGTGTTATGCGTGCGAAATTAAGTAACGCGTTTTAAATAGAATTAAAGAAAATTAAACGGAACGAATTATATAATTATATTTACTTATGTATTATAATATCATAAGGATAAAAGAAGGAAATTCAAATAATAATAATAATAATAATAATAATAATAATAATAATAATAATAATAATAATAATAATAATAATAGTGATGATGATGATGATGATGATGATGATGATGATGATGATGATGATGATGATGATGATGATAATAATAATAATAATAATAATAATAATAATAATAATAATAATAATAATAATAATAATAATAATAATAATAATAATTGTAGACACCCCATTGTGTTACCCCCTAAACTCTCCTTAGGTCCCTTGCACCTCCCTTCATCACTATAAACCCAGGTCATACCCCAAGTACTGACCAGGTTCCTTCTTGGACACTTTCTAAAACTTGAACTCTATCAGTCTCGGGCACTACCAGGTTCCGTTTGACCAAAAGTCAAAGTCTTCATCTCGACCGAGACTGAATGAATCGTCGAAGGGCCTTTAATCCCCTTTCCAACGGTCCGTCCCGTGCGCGATTCCGACTTACCATGCGGACAAATGACCTGTTTTCCTCGAAACCTGATCTAAAGGCCACCGGGCATTCCCATGCTCCGTTTGACCTAAGTCAACTCTTCAGCTCGACTGAGACTAATAAAATCTTCAAAGGTCACTAAAACCCCTTTCCAACGGTTTGCTCCGTGCGCGATTATGACTTATGGTACGGACGAACGATCCGTTTTACTCCGAGAGGTCACCAAATGCTTCCAGGACTCGATTGACCACAGTCAACTCCCCGAACCAGATCAAACTCTTTGGAATGTTGAAGTACATCTCCTAACTTTTTAAACGGTCTGCCCCGTGCTCGATTCGGACTTACCATGCGGACGAACGATCCATTTGCGTCCGACGATTCCCTGTCCAATGGACCGACGAATTCTTCCGAGCCACATTTGACCCAAAGTCATCTCCTGAACCCAGGAGACGTCCAAGGACTTTTGAAGGTCTCTGAATTACCTTTCTAACGATTAACCCCGTGCATGATTCGGATCAACAGTTTTCGCTCTGCGATCCATTTTCCTAAAAGGCCTGAAAGACACTGCCAAGCGGCAGGTCCCAGACCCTGCCTATCGGTAGTGTGCCTAAACGTACTTGCCGATTGGCAGGAACAGGGCTATGTCTATCGGCAATGCCCTAGTCCTATAAAAAGGAGGCCTTGACCTCATCCCAAAAGGGATCCCAAATCAGAAACCTATCACTCTTAGCAAATCCAGAAATCTCTCTCGAAGTCAGTGTGATTTCCACATCAAAATCCCTTTCCAACCTTCACTTTTCATCATCCTTTTCATCAAACTTGGTGAATTAACCACTCTCCATCATCATCCAATTTCAATGGCTTCTCTCCAACATTCAAGATCAAGCTCAAGATCTTCAAGAAGGTCCAATTTTCTCAATTCTATCCTTAAATTCTCATAAATTATAGCACTTTTATTCTCTCATCTCACATATCCTAATATACTTTTTACTTAGTATTATTGCACATCTCTTATTTTCATACGAATAAAAAACCAAAAAATAAGAAAAAGAGAGTTTGTTCATAAATTCCAAACAGGAATTCTCACACTTTTCTCACAACTAAAACACTTTTTCTACACACACACACACAAATAAGAGAGTCCTCGGTTGGATTTATGGGATAAACCCCACCCCTCGTTTTGCATGCGAAGTATGTGGACTTTGATGCCTCTATATGATACGTAGGCGTCTCGAGGTAAAATCCGAGATTCGAGTCCTATTTTTACTCTTTATTTCATCTCCTATTCTCTCTAAATTCAATTCTCCTAGATTATATATATATAATATACTTGTTCTTAGTGGCGTATTATTCCACATGCGTTGTCGTTCCATCGTAACGATCAACGTAAGGATAATCGTGTAAATCCTATTTTCTAATATTTTTATACCTTCCTACGGATGACTCGCTATACCTCTTCCATGATACAAGTCGATATTTTCTACATCCACTATATATACACATGCACACATGTCACGGGGAAAATAAAGGAAAATATCAAAAACTCATGAGAGACCGTAAGGGCGGAATGGGTGCCTAACACCTTCCCATTTCGTAACATAGCCTCCGGACCCTTTTTGAATCATTTTGGTTTCGTATGCATCAATATGTCTTTGGATGCTGTCCTTCGGGATGGCTCCCTTTCTTTTGTCTATTTTGAGCAAAATAGACTGGCGACTCTATCTCTCTACATTTTTCACCTCACCCAAATGACGCCGACCGAAGGGCTCCTGAGAAGGTTGCGCGGGACCTAGGATCCTCCTTCACGTCGCCCACCCACCACGAGGATGAGGGATGGCCACAGTGGCGACTCTGCTGGGGAATTTCATGAGGGCTAGACTCTATTTACATGGGGCTTATGTTTTTTTATATTTTCCCCCTATTTGCATGTCCCCCCTTTATTACTCGTGTGTACCCCATGATTATGCTTCTATTCATACACTTGTAGCAAATTCTCCATGTAAACTTCGCACCACATGCACCTAGGGTCACATATATCCACATGTTGCACGCATCACCCATCCATACTTGGTGTATCATTGGTACTTGTACTTTGCTCCCTGTTGGCATAATCAAGAAATACATTCTCATAAGATACTAATAAGAGGATCATGCATGATTCACACGACATCACCAAAGAGCATTGTGATTGACCAAATGTTACCCAGTAACTGGAGGGTCACTTCGTGATGGGGGCCGGTCCGGCAGGGCGCAGTCAGCCTAAGCAATATAACTCTCACCTTCCATTGTCCAAGTACCTTCGACGAATATCGAACGGTTCCTTAGCATCGTACCGCTTTACCGAAGTCATGACGGGAGGTATATCGCAGGTAATTCATTCACGTACGCCGAGTATATCGAATTCTCTCTCACATGTACTATCCCCACGAGGTATATAGTGAGGCAATTCACGTACACTTAGGTATATCAAATGGCTTATCCATACGTACCGATTATCCGCAAGAGCAAGATGTATATCATGGAAGTCACGCCAGAGGGGGGAACCCTTTTCGATTCACCCAACCAACTGCATACCTGCATATAGGTGTCAAGACTAGGACACACATATAAGATTGTCGGTTTCAACCCGAAACTCTGCCGAAATTCCGGGTCGGCATGCCGACCGAATTTTCAAGCATTTTTAAAACGGGACCCTCCCCGTGATCCTGGTCACAAGTCCATCCATAGCTTTGCATATATTACAAACCCAATTTTTCCAGGCTCGGGTCCCGTCCGACATTTCATTTTGCATTTAGGAGAATTAATACAAGTGAAAACATAATAATTGTAATAATCATGCTGAGACCGTCTATCGTTTCTTTATTTAAAAAATCCAAAAAAAAATTCCTCTATTTATCAAAAAGCCAAAAATATTTTGTCTTCCAATCTCAAAAAGAAAAAAGAAAAAAAATGTCAAAAATATTTTCATCCCTTTTTTCTCAAAATAAATCCCATTTTTGCGCCTTCTCAGGTCAATCGTAAACCCTTGGCCTGGCTCCTTATTGGCTTCGGTCTTCAGTCGAATCACCCCGGAGCTCTGTGCGTTCCCTTGTTACTTCTTCCGAGTCCGGTATCCATCCGCTTTTCATGGAGAACACATATCAAGTCCCCGTTGTGCAGTCGAATCTGATGGAAGTCCTAGCTCAACTCATGTCCAAGATTGATAACCTCCAAACTGAGGTCCGAGAAATGCAACAAAACCAGGTTCTGTTCCTCAAGAACCCGAGGTCCTATTTCCTTATGCTATGGGTCCACCTGAGCCTATCTGGGTTCCCAAAGAGTATCAGCACGCTCCACGTGCCCCTCCTGCTAATGGGTCATCGCCTGCCAAGCTTCCAAGCCGAATCTTGACCAACATGGGGCTAACTTTTCTCTGATCATTGATCCGAAGGAAGAAGAGCTGAACAAAGTCAAAGAGGACCTCAAGATGCTCACCAAGAAGTTTTACCAAGTTAGAATCTCAAGGAATTACATGGACTACACCCACATGTCTCCTTATCCTAAAGCGAGGTTACCCGAGAAGTTCAAGATGCCAAATATCGAGAAATTCAGAGGAAGTGGACCCCCAATTATTCATCTCCACAGCTATCACCATTCCATGACTCTACTAGGGGCTTCTGAAGAAGTGATGGCCCAAATGTTTTAGCAAACTTTTAAGGATAGCGCCCTCCGATGGTTTTTGTCTCTCGAAGAGTCCAGAATTCGTAGTTGGGAGGATGTGGCTCGAGAATTCATGTCATAGTACAAATGCAATGAGGAGCTTGAGGTCACCCATCGTGATTTAGAGCTGCTCAAACAAAACTCTGGGGAATCAGTTAGTAACTTCATAGCCCGATGGTGGAAAAAGTAGCAACCATGACTAATCAGCCTTTAGAGGAAGAATAAGTCAGCATAGTGAAGAAGAACTTATTTCCCTATGTCCGAGCAATGATAGGAGGACAATATTATCCCCATTTTCGAGCTCTCAGAGAAGCAGGAGTAGAAATCGAGGAAGGGCTTGCTAAAACATATGTCGAACCGAAGAATGTGTCCGGACAATTCACCCCCAAGAAATATGATAAGCATGCCAGTGATGTAGTCTCAACCATCAACAACATCTCTCAACCAACGACCTCATGGGCACCAGAAAGCCGCCCTGTCCCAGTCCGAAAGGAATACATCGAGCTCCATGCTCCTCTCTCCAAAGTCTAGTAAGCCCTACTAAGCCGAAACCTTATCAAACCCTTAGATCCCCGTTCATTGCCAAATCCACTCCCAAGAAACTTCAAGGCAGATGCACATTTCGCCTTTCACCAAACAGCTGTCCATACAACTAATCAATGCTTTCACCTCCGAAACATAATCCAAGGTCTAATTGACCAGGATACCATCGCCCTACCAACCAATTCTAAGCCAAACACTACTCATAACCCACTCCAAAATCATGCCAATGCCATCTTCTTAGAAGAGAACCTATAATTTGATCCCTCAACACAAATCACACCCTTATACTCTCCTAAACCGCTCCAAATTTGCCCATATTTCCTCCTACACCCTGCTAGCCTCGCTAATTAGGCATTGTCACTCCTTACCAGAGCATGCATCATCGTCCGTACCCGTTCCGAAAATGGGAGTATGGAATTATCAGAAGTCTTAAACCAACTCCTAGGATTTGAGCTGAAATTTCCCTCATAGATGATCATTGATTGCCAGAGGTTCAGTACGTTGTTCTTGGAAGTAGAGAAATAGGCCCGAGAGTCAGATAGTTGGGTAGTACCGACCGATGAAGTCATACTGGATGATGTTATCCAGATTATGGCAGAATTATTCAGACAAACCAATAACATTTGCAGTATCACTGAGTTATTCGATGCTTTGAAGCTACAAGGGCTCCTGGTCCCTTCACCCTTACACATCCCCATAGATTGGGAAGACATGCATGAAGACGCCGTTGAAGTTGTGGAATGTATCGACTATACTTGGAAAGAAAAAATTGTTGCCACCGGAAGGGGGAAAGAATTCGAAGATTCTAATAAAGAGCAAGCTTTAGAGAAAACTGGTCCAGTAGCCGACATGTGTGGGATGATATCATTTGATGAAATAAATAAGGCGGCAGAACAACTTGAGGTTAACAAGGAAACAAGATTCATGTTCTTCCCTTCTTCAGTAAATCATATGACCAAATCAGGGAGGCATTACGAGATCCCAAGCTCACTACCAGCCAATGACAAGGGGAAGAGCGTGGAAAATCTTCCTATGCCATAGATGACCCTCGAGGAGAGAAAGATCATCGACCAACTAAATAAAACTCAAGCTAACATCACTCTATGAGGGCTTTTCATGTCTTCTCAGCTACACAAAAAAGCTTTGATGAAGTTTCTCACTGGACCCACAGTTCCTCCTTCTACCACACCAGAAGAAGTGGTAAATTTGGTTGGATCCTTGACCTCTACCCGAATGCAATCCTTTTTCGAAGAATAAATCTCCAAGATTGGGCCAAACCACAATCATTCACTCAACATCTCTGTCGAAGTTATGGGGAAGGTTGTGCCACTCTCTCTTGTCGATAATGGATCCACTTTAAATGTCTTCCCAGTGAGAACCTTTAAATGTTTAGGACTGAAAGAAAGCGACCTCGCTCCAACCTCCACTGATGTGCGTTCCTACGATAATACCCCTCGGGAGGTGATGGGATCCATAAAGCTTGTAATAGGGGCTGGACCTATAAACCATGTCATCGAATTCCAAGTTATTGACATCCCAACTTGTTTCAATCTGTTGCTAGGATGACCTTGGCTCCAAAATATCAAGGGTGTGTCTTCCTCACTCCATCAGAAATTAAAATTCTTCGCTAACGGACGAGTCATCACCATTTTGGGCGATGACGACAAGGCCGAGGGTGCAAGTACCAGCAGTCAAATTCTTGAGATACAACACGGGTCAAATGATATGCTCCTATCATGATTCCCAGTTGAATCATTCCTACTCCCAGTAGGGGACGACTTTAAAGAAACGGTTTATCCAGAATGCGACCCTCATGGCAACATTAATGTGATTCAAATGCTAAAAAACATGCACTTGATGCCCGGACTGGGGCTAGGACAAAGACAGCAAGGGATACAGAGTCGATTGAATAGAAGAAAGCTTTCGATCCTTATGGTTTGGGGTATCAACCATCAGAACAAGAGCTCAGAATGATCCTCCAATCTCGACCAAAGAGAGGACTAGACTGCATCCAAACTATCCCAGGTGACTCCTTGAATGGAAGATTCATCAAAAACGTCAAAGACTTCCCCTTTTGTGGCTTTCGAGATCCATGGTATGACCATACAGACAAGCAGATGAAGCCTAGAATGGAGATCTTTTTCCAAGACAGTTGCCCATGGGCTGAAAGTTCCCAACACCATGTACAACCGCTCATCAAAGATACCCAAGAGACTCATGAAAGTGAATCCAAAGATTCCTTTAACTTCTAGACACCGGGGCTAACATTCTGCATGGTTCACTCAGGCACTACATTATCGGATTCGTCCCAACTGATTAAAGCTACTGATACACCTCTCCTTAACTGGCATGCTGTGCCAGTTCTACCTACTAAAGCCTTCCCTAATCCTAATGTTTACCCCATTTCTTCTTCTATTATCTATCCTTGTTCAAATGTAATCGAGTCCTCCCTTGATGGGGTTCTTAATGCTATTTTTCCTATCAATGAAATAAATGAAGATTTTGAGTATCTTGTTGTGCCTTACATTAACTTTTTGGATTCTAATCAAACTTTTGATGATGATGATTTTGCAAATGAACAATTCTTAACTGGTCTAAATAAGGTTAATAATAAACAACGTAACCGCGTTCAAGTTAATGAAGAAGAGGCTATTGTTATTAACCTCGATTCTAGTAGCCAACTACACGAGATTAGGATAAGGGCTACCCTTAACGAGCATGAGCATGCACAACTCGAAGAATTACTAAAGGAATTCGTGGATGTCTTCGCATGGTCCAATGACGATATGCCCGGCATTGATCCTGAAATAGCTCAGCATCAGATTCCCTCTCTCCCAAATTACAAGCCGGTTAAACAAAAGTTGAGAAAGCTCTGCATCGAATGGTCTCACGAGGTTAAAGAAGAGGTGGTCAAATAGTTGAACGTAGGTTTTATTCGGGTAATCGAATATCCCACATGGCTAGCCAACATAGTTCAAATCAGGAGGAAAAGTTTGGTTATGTGTAGACTATCGAGACTTGAACAAAGCCTCTCCAAAGGATGATTATTCGTTACCCAATATCGACATGATCATAGACAACACAGCCAGTCATGCTCTCAAGTCATTCATCGACGGGTTTTTCGGATACAACAAAATCAAAATGCACACAGACCACCAAGAAAATACCACATTCATCACCCCATGGGGAACCTTTTGTTACAGTGTTATGCCATTTGGTCTCAAGAATGCTGGGGCTACCTACCAGAGGGCTGCCAAAACCATCCTGGACGATATTATTCACAAAGAGGTTGAGGTCTATGTGGATGATATGATTATCAAATCCAATACTAGAGAAGGTCATGTTCCCACTCTCCGAAAGTTCTTCGAACGACTGAGACAGTATCAGATGAGACTCAATCCGCAGAAATACGTCTTCGATGTTACAAAGGGAAAACTCTTGGGATTCATGGTCAGTAAGAAAGGGATAGAAGCAGATCCTGCCAAGCTGAAAGCCATACTTGAAATGATACCTCCCCGAACAGAGAAAGAATTTCGAGGTTTACTTGGGAAATTGTAATACATCAGCCGGTTCATCAGCTAGCTAAACTCCATCGGCGAACCTATCTTCAAACTCCTTCAAAAGGATTCAGCTAAGGTTTGGAATGAGGCCTGCCAAGAAGCTTTTGACCGAATCAAACAGTATCTGACCCAACCCTCGGTACTCATGCCATCACAGCCTGATATCCCTTTGCTCATATACCTAACCATAAACGACACTGCAGTTGAGGATTTGCTAGCCCAATACCTTGAAGATTCCCACAAAGAAAGAGCCATCTATTATGCCAATCGTAAATTGGTCAGATATGAGGTCAACTACACTACTTTGGAAAAGGCATGTGTTGCGCTTGTCTGGGTCACCCAAAAGCTGCAGCATTACATGATCTCCTTCCTTATAAAACTTGTATCCCAAATGGACCCCATTAGGTACCTTCTCGAGAAACCCTCCTTGTTCGGTCAAATGGTCTGATGGTTGATGATCCTAGACGAGTTTGATATCGTGTACATCAAGAAGAAATCCATGAAAGGAAGATCCATCTCTAACTCCCTCGCTAATTACCCCATGGATGAGGTCGATGTCTGGATCTCCAAATTCTCGGATAAAAACATCCTATGCACTGCCCGGGACAATCTTCGATGGAAAATGTTCTTTGACGGTGCTGCTAACAAAAAAGGATATGGCATTGGGATACTTCTGATCTCCCTAGATGACCCCCACACTCCCATCGCCATCAAATTGGATTTCCCTTGCACCAACAACATGGCTGAATACGAGGCATGCACGATAGGCCTCAAAGTTGCTCTTAAGAAAGGTATTCAATGCCTAGACGTCTACGGGGATTTCTCCCTCATCATCGATCAAGTGCTTAGAAAATGGAGAGTCAAGGACGAGAAACTCCAACCCTTCCATGACCACTTAGAAGAGCTAGCCTGTCAATTCCAAGACATCACTTTTCATTACCTACCTCGAGCAAGAAATAACCTAGCCAATGCCCTTGCTACCTTGGCCTACATAGTCGACATGCCCGAAGGAATAATAATGACCCCCTTCCTGGTTAAAAAGCAAGAAAAACCAACCCACTGCTACCACATTGAGCTCGTCACCATAGAAGATCCCGAGATAGCCAATTATTGGTACTATGATATTTGGAACCTCCTCAAGCATGGTAGGTATCCCGAGGGTTCTAATAAGAAAGATCAAGCAACCCTTCAAAGACTGGTTGCCGAGTACATCATCTGTCACAAAGCACTGCTCAAAAGGAACTTTGATGGAACCCGTCTACACTGCATCGCAGGGGATGGCATTAAAAAGATAATGCATGAGATCCATAGTGGGGAATGCGGACCCCACATGAACAGTCACATGCTTGCTATGAAGATCATTCGACAAGGCTACTACTGGGCCACCATGACCCAATATTACACCGCCTAAGTCCTGAAATGCCTCAAATGCCAACAGTTCTCTAACCTTCAGCGTCTGCCTCCGCACGAATTATACAACATGACTTGTCCTTGGTTATTCTTCACCTAGGGCATCGACATCATAGGGAAGGTTACACTGAAGTCTTCCCATGGGCATGAGTTCATCCTAGTTTCCATTGATTACTTCACCAAATGGGTCGAAACCGAGTCATACGCAGGGCTGAACATCGAGTAAGTGACCAAATTCATCAAGAAAAACATCATCTGTCGATATGGGGTTCCATATGAGCTGGTGTCAGATAATGGGTTACATTTCGAGGAAAAAATTACAGAAGTGGTCAACGAGTATGGGATTCATAGACACAAATCTTCTCCCTACCAACCTCAGACCAACAGTGCAGTTAAAGTCGCTAACAAGAACCTCAAAGCCATCATCAGCAAAATGATTGAAAGCTATCGGGATTGGGCCGACCGGATCCCATAAGCCCTCTGGGGCTACCGAACCTCAATCTGAACCTCTACTGAGGCTACCCCTTACTCTCTAGTCTTCGACATGGAAGTCGTCCTACCAATCGAGCTAAAAATACCCTTGTTGCGCGTTATGCTTGAAAGCAAGGTCAGTGAAGAAGACTAGTGCCAAAGTCGTCTTGACGAGCTGACCGTCCTAGACGAAAGGAGATTAAAAGCGTTATACCACATACAAGGGTACCATCACCGAATAGAGAAATCATTCAATAAGAGAGTCAAGGACCGCGGTGTACGAGAAGGGGATCTAGCCCTCAAAGAAATGATAGAACCCATCTGGGACCCAGAGGGAAATTCAAACCCAATTGGAGCGGCCCCTACATTACTAAGAAGATCTTATCTGGTAGTGCTTCCATTCTAACTAATTTATATGGGGAAGAGATGGCTCGTCCAGTCAACCTGGATTGTCTCAAGAAGTTCTACCCCTAGTCTAAAATCTCGGCGTGTTGCGACTCTTCTCATCTCCTTTTTATTCTAAAAAAAACTCGTCATTTCCCTCTACCCAGAACTACGTGGGCCTAATCCTCTATAAAAAACCATGTTCAAAAAATTAAAACTTTTCAAAAACCCCAAAGGTACGTAGGTAGCTCATACACCTTACATGAGCACGACCCTTTCTTTTTCACAAAATACTATTCTTTTCTTATCTCCGAGAACGACAGTTCATCCTAACATACACATGAACAAAAGGATTATGTATGCCTTAGCGATCGGTATAGATAATTCAAAAACACAAAACTCATCAAAAGGCACAGTTGGATGATCAAAAACTTGTTTATTTCACTAAAAAGAAATTGTCGTGCAATTACATAAAGGAACGGATAACTCCCTTACCCTCATACCTTCCTAAAAAAAGCCAAAATAAAACCCCCACATTTATTCCCCATTATAAACCCTCCAAGAAGTCCTATCCACAGCTACCAGAGGAGCCCTCTCCGTCATCATCATCTACATCCTGGGGTCCCCAAACTTTCCCTACCTGAAGGGAGTGCCACAGACACTCCAGGGACCGATAAGCTCGAACCAGCTTCAAAAAACTACCGTTCCTCCCTCCGTGGTATTAAACAAAACAAACCACCTTTATCCAGTCTCCACTGCCAACATCTTTCTGACTACTCTCCTCCACAACCACTTCATATAATCCTAAGGGATATGCCAAACTCTCCCAACAGACTGAAAAGGATGCGTCAACAGACATAGATTCCCCCACATAGAGCCAAGCTGCATGTGCAGACGCTCAGTCAAATCTTCTACTGGAAAGAAGTCTATTATTCGAGGTGGCATGACCTGCTCCCAACCAAATTGATGCAGAAGCCGCCAAGGTAAATAGAAAGAGGTCTGCCTGAGACCAACCAGCCGAACATACGGGTATTCTCCCAGCTCTAGAATAGGCAGCGACTATCCCCACCAAGGCACTGACCAATACAGATTTAGAGCCCCTTGATCCACAAGCCGATTCTCCCAGCTCTCAATATCCAAGCCAACGCTGATGAAGTACCGCGAAAAGAAGTTGGGTACAACTGATAAAGGATATTCTGGAGGAGTCACCTGGCGAAGTCTCTCAGACAACCACATGAATAGTATCACGATGCTACCCCTCAAGAAGTCAGAATGACCTTCTCGCCATGCATCCAGGCCGTTCAAAGTCTCCGCCAGTATCACCGTCGTAGGATTACGATGGTATGACATCCAGGAAATAATAGTTGCAAGTTATGGGTCCACTAGCAGTTCCCCATTCACCAGCAATAATTTTGATACTAAGCCCAGAACAACGGCTCTGGCGTATCCAACATTGCCAGTCTCCTGCAAATGCATGAACTATAAAACCGTCGAATGGGAGATCATTCCTCCAGTAACCAATGGTCTTGCCACTAAAGGCGAACTGCGAAGAAGACCAGCGAGCAAATCCCTAGGAGAATGGAAAAATTCGGGTAAAGTCGCGGCAACACTGGTATTTATCCCCAGTATGGCAGAAAATTCCTCGAAGGTAGGACAAACTTCATTCAAACCAAAGAGGAATACATGGTCTTCGGGGTACCAAAATTATACCGCCGCCATCAATAGGTTCCACTCAATGGGCCGATTGCACCACAAAGGGACTCGATGCATGTTGAAAGCATCATAATCAACATTATAAGAGCACATTGCTTACAAGGCTTCGACGTAGTTAGTAAACTCAATGCTACTAGGGAGAGACATCTTGCAAGACTAAGAAATAGTAGGCGAGTAAGTAATAATGTGAAGGTGTGATGGAAACACTCCACCCTTACCCCTTTTATACTTGAAAACCCTCACAAAAGACATAACCCATGTAGAAATCGAAGGGAATTCTACCCCAAAAAGTACAAGAGTCTGAAGAAGGAACTAATAAAAGCTTTGAATTTATGGGACTAGACTTGACTATCGATAGGCAGGACAAGGGGCTTGCCGATCGGCAACCCCTTATTTTTAGAAATTTCCCCTTTTTCCCTCTTTTGCCAAAATCAGAAGCTCAATAAAAATAAATTGATATTCCCAACATAATCTCAAAAATCCTCTTCCACCCCTATATAATTTCTCATTTCTAAAACATTCTTCAAAATCCCAAAAATATCTCTTTTTATGATCTCAGCAGCAAAGTAAAAAGCGCATGTGCATGTATTCACTCATCCATCATTAACAAAGATAATAAAAAAACTCCATTGCATTGCATATATATTTGTTCTTTGTGTTACATCAAATTTTGCAAGAAATAAAGAAAAAAAAAATAACAGGACTCAGCCCGAACCCAAATTCTCTCTCTCTCTCTCACCTACCTTTTACCCCACTCTTTAAGAGCTTCCACCCCTGCGACACGCTCTCTTTCCCCTATGGCGAGAGGACGCACCACCACTACCCGAGCCAGAGTCCTCCTCGGACGAAGCATACGGAACCAAGCAAGAAAGAACCGGGACCGTATCCCGAATGTAGGCAGTCTTTGAAGATATCTAGTCTCTAATATCCCTTAACCAAGTAGTCGACACCCGAACTTGCTGCAAGTAAATGGAAAAATCAGTATCAAAGCGAAAAGGATCAAAACAGAAAAGAAAGAAAGAAAAGAATAGAAAGGTATACCGCAGGATGAAGAACCTCCTCTATCAAACCCAACTACTCACGATCCATCACGTGAGGATGGTGTAACATAAGCACCATCCCTCCATCAGCCCGTCGAATGTTGTATAAAGGGGTGTGCAATCGCACAAAGGGGACCTCTGAAGTCGTCTCCTCCGCAGACGCCGACGGACCACCACCGATGTGGGAAGACCCCACCGCCTGACTCGAACCCGTAGGAGGGAAAGTCAAGGCATCATATATGTTGGGCGCCATCAACCAGCTCATCACAAAATATATATAGTCATACGGTGTAGCCGTATCAATATACAATAGGTAGGACTCACCGATCATCGCCACGATCCTCGTATCCTCTGGTAACAACTGCTCCTACCTCCTAGACATAGGAGGCTGCACAGGTGGCACCACCACCTCCTCCTCAGCAATTTGCCAAACCACCCGCTTCCCGAGATAACAAGAATGGCCGAACTCATGTACCAAAAAATACCTCATCTGTGCATTCACCCTAGTCGCCCCCGTATCCTGAATGGCTGTCCCCCAAGGGTAAAAAGTCACCTGAAAATTCCCAGCAGGCATAAGTCAATAACAGAATCAAAACCTGCAAAAACTAAGACTAAAGACGAAAGAGTCTTACCCTACCACTGGTCAGGCCATTCAAGACCTGATGCAACGCCTCTAGAGATAGATCCTTTCGATTGACGATTGGCCTTGCGCCATCGATTTAATCGGCAAAAGTCCCCAACGGTGTCATCCTTCAAAGCAATTAACTGGGTTTTTCACCCACTCACCTCATAGAACCACGTCTACCAAAAACAAGAATTCGCAATCAAAAAGAGACGCATAAGGAAAATGCGAATGCATGAAAAGAAAATGCACAAATTAAAGAATACCTCAAGGAGATACGTGGCTCCAATAAAAGTTTGTCGACAGCACTGACTGAATGCGTCGAAAGAAAAATAGAGGGTCGCCAAAGTCAGGCTCTCCCAATCATAGAGAGGAATGTTCGAAAACATCCTCAAATATGGCAAGAACCATAAATGAATGACATCGCCTCTTGAGGCCACCATGAAACCTCCCAGCACCAACAATATGAACAAACTGGCTATCTGCCTCACCTACAGCCCGTCCTCCCCATCAATCACCCTGCTCAACAAAACATCCTTTAGCAAGGATAGCCGAATGGAATCCCCAGACACTATCCTCCATATATCTCCAAGCGCCGCCCTCACCGCCACCGACCTCACATGTAGAGAGCGATCCACCTCTACCTGCTCCCCATCGCAATCCAGCCCCAGCAGCTGCTGCACATTTATGGGAGTCACGGTCATCTCCCCAAAGCCAAAATGGAAGGTGTGGGTAGCATCCCACCACCTCTCCCCCAAAGCGCAGAGGACCGCTGTCGAACGAGGAGTCTCATCCAGCACGGTTGCCAACCTCCCAAAACCCGCTGAGGATACCATCCAACGCACCACAGGTTGAAGATGCTCCCAGACATCCTTAAGCCCCATTGTCCCACGGGCACGCGTGTTCTTCAAAGAGATATCGGACTGTCAAAAGAAAAAAGCTTGTCAAAAATTCAAGAAGGAAGAAAAAATCATCAAAAAGAGAAGAATGCCAAAAGTCTTTACTTACATAACCTCCAGGGTTAACCACCCTCGAGGAGAGATGATGCGACGTCTCCCATAGCAAGGTTCGCTCATCCACAACTGGCTCGAATGCGTCAAAGGAGTTCTCACTCCCCAAAGTAAGAGGTGCCCTGGCCCACCACTCCACATTCGCCGAGTCATCAATAGTCAACCATTCCCTATGCGCTTCAGTACTCACAAAGGAGGATATTTCTTAGAGATTGGAATTCTAGAACAATTTGCAGAGGAAAATCGCAGAAAGAAAGAATGCAAGAAGCTGTGAAAAATGAAGGGAATTCGCCCCTTTAAATAGGATGCCAATGGTCATGTCGATCGGCATTGACCCCTACCCACCGATCGGCAATGACCTCTTACCTTCCTAAGGCAAGCCAAAAGTCTGTGCCACTGTCGAATGGCACCCTCTGTATCATGCCGACCGACAGCCCCTTTAAAATATCATACAAAAATTCTCAAAAAATACCGAAAAGCCCTGAAAAATTCTAAGAAAATTCCTAAAAATCCTAGGAAATATTTAGAATATTTTCAATAAGAAAATTTTGCACTCCCTCAAGTGGAACCCCTATTTTCCCAGTGAAACTCCTAAAAACCAAGTAAAACTCCTCCCGACAACATCCCCGGAGGATCTGTAAAGATCACTACCTATACCCGAAAGGTCTCAATTTTCCCCATGCAATACATCCAAACCCTGGGCCACCTAATCACCTCCCCAATGGAATTTTTGCAAAGGATTTCCCCAAGCAATCGGCTCCCCAACCCAAAGCAAAACCACAAGATAAATCTCCCCGGTAGAGTTCCCCAAGAACATCTCTACTTAAGCCCGCAAAATTGGCTTCGACCCGCAGAATCTATCACCTCATCTTAGACCCCTCAGAATTGGCTTCGACCCACAGAATTGGTCATCTCAACTTAAGCCCATAGAATTGGCTTCAACCCGTAGAATTTATCATCTCACCTTAAGACCTCAAAATTGGCTTCAACCCGCAGAATTGGTCATCTCTACTTAAGCCCACAGAATTGGCTTTGACCTGCAGAATTGGTCATCTCTACTTAAGCCCGCCGAATTGGCTTCGACCCACATAATTGGTCATCTCTACTTAAGACCGCAGAATTGTCTTCAACCCGCAGAAATGGTCATCTCTACTTAAGCCCGCAGAATTGGCTTCGACCCGCAGAATTTGTCATCTCACCTTAAGCCCACAGAATTGGTCATCTTTACTTAAGTCCGAAGAATTGGTCATCTCTACTTAAGCCCGCAGAATTGGTCCTCTTTTACTTAAGCCGACAAAATTGGCTTCGACCCTCAGAATTGGTCAGCTCACCTTAAGCCGGCAGAATTGGATTCAACACGCAGAATCGATCACCCTCATCTTTAAGCCCTCAGAATTGGCTTCGACCCACATAATCGGTTACCCTCATCTTCAAGCCCTCAGAATTAGCTTCGACCCGCAGAACTGATCATCTCACCTTAAGCCCTCAGAAATGGCTTCGATCCACAGAATTGGTCATCTCACCTTAGGCCCTCAGAATTGGCTTTGACCCACATAATTGGTCATCTCTACTTAAACCCGCATAATTGGCTTTGACCCACATAATTGGTCATCTCTACTTAAGCTCGCAAAATTGGCTTCGACCCGCAGAATTGTTCATTTCTACTTAAGCCCACAGAATTGGTCTCTACTTAAGCCCGCAGAATTGGCTTCGACCCATAGAATCGGTCACCCTCATCTTCAAGCCCTCAGAATTGGCTTCGACCCACAAAATTGGTCATCTCACCTTAAGCTCTCAGAATTGGCTTCGACCTGCAGAATTGGTCATCTCACCTTAAGCCCTCAGAATTGGCTTCGACCCGTAGAATTGTTCATCTTTACTTAAGCCCGCAAAATTGGCTTCGATCCGTAGAATTGGTCATCTCACCTTAAGCCCACAGAATTGGCTTCGACCAGCAGAATTGGTCATCTCTACTTAAGCCCGCATAATTGGCTTCGACCCCCAAAATTGGTCATCTCTACTTAAGGCTGCAGAATTGGCTTCGACTCGAAGAAATTGTCATCTCACCTTAAGCCTGCAGGATTGGCTTCGACCCACAAAATTGGCCAACCTCATTTTCAAGCCCTCATAATTGGCTTTGACTCGTAGAATCGGTCACCCTCATCTTTAAGCCCTCAGAATTAGCTTCGGCCCGCATAATCGGTCATCCCCAGCACCTCCTTATGAATTGGCCTAAACCTTTCCTCCAAACCATCCCTTTGGTCCTCAGAATCGACCTCGACCCCCTGAATTAGTCATCCTCATTTCCTTAGGTCCTCAAAACTGGCCTTGACCCTCTAAATTGGTCATCCTCCCTCAAAAGCATCAGGCGGTGTCTATTCGACGGCTATCATTTATTTCAAACTCACCCGTCGAGGGGATCTGTAGACACCCCATTCTGATACCCCCTAAACTCTCCTTAGGTCCCTAGAACCTCCCTTTATCACTACAAACCCAGGTCATACCCCGAGTACTGACCTAGAAACCATCGGGCACTTACAGGTTATGTTTGACCAAAAGTCAAAGTCTTTAGCTCAATCGAGACTGAATGAATCTTCGAAGGGCCCTGAATCCCCTTTCCAGCAATCCATCCCGTGCGTGATTTCGACTTACCATGCGGACGAATGACCCATTTTACCTAAAACCTGATATAGAGGCCACCAGGCTCTCCCATGCTTCGTTTGACCTAAGTCAACTCTTCAGCTCGATCGAGACTAAATGAATCTTCAAAGGGCACTAAAATCCATTTCCAACGGTCCACTCCGTGCACGATTCTGACTTCCGGTACGGACGAACGATTCTTTTTACTCCGAGAGGTCACCAAATGCTTCCAGGACCCAGTTGACCAAAGTCGACTCCCCAAACCAGATCAAACTCTTTGGAATGTTTAAGTACATCTCCTAACCTTTCCAGTGGTCCACCCCGAGCGTGATTCGGACTTACCATGCGAATGAACAATTCGGTTGCGTCCGATGATTCCCCATCAAATGGATCGACGAATGTTTCCGAGCCATATTTGACCCAAATTCAACTCCCGAACCTGGGAGCAGTCCAAAGGACTTTCGAAGGTCTCTGAATTACCTTTCCAATGGTCTACCCCATGCATGATTCGGATAAATAGTTTGTGCTCTGCGACCAATTTTTTCAAAAGGCCTGAAAGACACTGCCAAACGGCAGGTCCCAGACCCTGCCTATCGGCAGTGTGCCTAAACGCACCTGCCGATTGGAAGGAACAGGGCTATGCCAATCGGCAATGCTCTGGGCCTATAAAAAGGAGGCCTTGACCTCATTGCAAAAGGGAGCCCAGATAAGAAACATATCACTCTCAGCAAATCCAAAAAACCTCTCTTGAAGTCAGCGTGATTTCCACATCAAAATCCCTTTCCAACCTTCACTTTTCATCATACTTGGTGAATTAATAACTCTCCATCATCATCCAAGTGCAAGGGCTGCTCTCCAACATTCAAGATCAAGCTCAAGATCTTTAAGAAGGTCCAATTTTCTCAATTCTATCCTTAAATTCTCATAAATTCGCATTAACTTGTTTTATTACTTAGCACTTTTATTCTCTCTTCTCACATATCCTAATATACTTTTTACTTAGCATTATTTCACATCTCTTATTTTCATACAAATAAAAAACCAAAAAAATAAGAAAAATAGGGTTTGTTCATAAATTCCAAACGGGAATTCTCACACTTTTCTTACACTTTTCTCACAACTAAAACACTTTTTCTACACACACACACACACAAACAAATAAGAGAGTCCCCGGTTGGATTTATGGGATAAACTCCACCCCTCGTTTTTCATGCGAACTACGTGGACTTTGATGCCTCTATAGGCTACGTAGGCGTCTCGGGGTAAAATTCAAGTCCTATTTTACTCTTTCTTCATCTCCTATTCTCTCTAAATTCAATTCTCCTAGATTACATATATATATACTTGTTCTTAGTGGCATATTTTTCCACATGCGTTGTCGTTCCATCGTAATGATCAACGTAAGGATTATCGCGTAATCCTATTTTCTAATATTTTTATACCTTCCTACGGATGACTCGCTTTACCTCTTCCATGGTACAAGTCGATAATTCCTACCTCCACTATATATACACATGAACACATATCACGGGGAAAATAAAGGAAAATAGAAAAAAACCATGAGAGACCGTAAGGGCAAAATGGGTGCCTAACACCTTCCCATTTCTTAACTTAGCCTCCGGACCCTTTTCAAATCATTTTGGTTTCATATGCATCAGTATGTCTTTGGATGTTGTCTTTCGGGATGGCTCCTTTCTTTTGTCTATTTTGAGTAAAATAAACTGGCGACTCTATCTCTTTACATTTTTCACCTCACCCAAATTACACCGTTCGAAGCGCTCTCGAGAGGGACGCGCGGGACCTAGGATCCTCCCTCCCGCCGCGAGGATCGGGGATGGCCACAATAATAAGAATAAGAATAAGAATAAGAATAAGAATAAGAATAAGAATAAGATTAAGAATAAGAATAAGAATAAGAATAAGAATAATAAGAACAAGAATAAGAATAAGAATTGGGTTTTCATTAAAAAGATAAAAATGCTCATAAAAAATTAAAAACATTCTATGAGACTTAAAATTAAATTCTAGACAATTTTCTCTTCTTTTATGATATTAAAAAAATATTTGTACCCATATTGAGGGTATTTTCTGTTTGAAGTTAGTGCGGAAAAAAAAAGAGACGGAACTAATTGAGTTGGGTGGGCTGCCAACTTTGGACGATTTTCATCCATTGTTTGAATAGTTTCTACTCCATTTGGAATATGGTATCATCACTACATGTTTAGGAGCCATTTGAGATGGGTATAGGTCATATAGAGTGGCTTATAGCGGGTTGCCTACTCCATTTTCTTCCATTTATGGAGTATGAAAATGGACATCTTGTCAAATCAGAATATATACCTTATCTCTACCATTTTAGCTCGGTAAGAACTTATTTATTCTATCTATATTTCACTCATACTATCCCACACAATTATCATTCCATAATCAAGGGATTTTAAGAGTTGTAGAGGTTTTATTTAGGGTGTGAAAGAGGATTGATAGAAGAGATTAGAGTTTGTAGCATATTGGATTTTCTTTTCTACCTCATAATCAAAGTTATTATCTTCAAGAGGTAGGGGTCCTACACTATTTTCATGTTTAAAATCAAGCATGCTAGTTATATGTATACATATGTATAATTTACATGACTATTTATGCTTATTATCATTATATATGAATATAGGTTGATAAATATGTGATAAAAATGACTAAAAGTTGAAGTTTAAATTAAGTTGAAATTTCATAATGTTTAAGGAAGTTATTCATTACAAAAACCATATTTAAACTAGTCATTTCATGTCAAATATTAAGTTGAACTTGATGGAGAAATGTTAGGATACATATACGAATTTTATGGGTACAGAACCTTACATTCATGAACATAAATTCATGTGGTTGGGTTTTACAAGTGGGCGTGAATAGTGAAAATCACATTAAAGTGTATAAATGGGTATTTGAACGCAAAAATTAAGTTTCCACAAGAAATGGTAATTAAATTTGTTTTCACAAGATGAAATAACGAGTCCAAAGTAAAATGAAAATGAATTGTTTTCAAAGTGTGAAATCGGACATAAAGTCTATTGGAACTTGTCTCATCCCAAGTGTTTTGCCTCATCAACTGGTAAAAAGGAAATAAAGGGAAAAAGTTTAATAGTGAATAAAAATGAAAGAAATTAAGAAATAAAGGAAAAAGGGTTAACAAAATGTAATAAATAAATGGAACTCAGAGGTAACCGAAAAATTTAAGAAGGGCACGGAGCCCTAGGCTGCGATTTAATGCTTAGATCTCAAGCAACTAATCAGCAGTATGGCCATCCCGAATCATCTCCTTCCCCGGGCAGGGGGGGGGGGGGGTGGGGGGTGGAGGGAGGGATGAAGGTTTCTCTCTCTCTTACTCTAGGCACGCTTCGTTCGTCGTCATTGTAGGGCAATGTAAAAAGATGGAGTCGCCAATCTATTTTGCACCAAATAGTCAAAAGAACATATCGCCGCCTCTAGAGGGAGGAATCAAAGACTAACTGATAATTACGAAGCCAATAGTTCAAAGGTTTGGGGTCTAAGTTACGGAATGGGAAGGTGTTACACACCCATCCCGCCCTTTCAGTCTCTCATGGGCTTGTGTTACTATTTTCCTTTATTTTTTCGTGAAGTGTGTGTGTATGTATATGTAATGGAGATCAGAATCACCCAACTCATACCATGGAAAAGATATAGTGAGGTCATCCATAATAATGTTTTCAAAATAATATATAGAAAATACGATGTATGCTTTCATCGAGATTTTGATTGTTATAATGAAACGATAATACATGTCGAATAAAATGGTAAGAAGGATCACAAATATATTACATATTAAAATAAAATAAAAAGGACGCAAATACGAAAATGGGAAAAGTTGGAAAAATTAGAAAATTGGATTCGAGTCTCGGGTTTTAACCCAAAGCACCAACGTAGCCTATAAAGGCATCAAATTCCACATAGTTGGCATGCGACATAAGGGTGGGTTTTATCCCATAGATTCAAACAGGAATTAATTATATGTGTGTATGTGTAGAAAATGTGTTTTAGTTTTGAGAAATTGTGATGGGTAATCATGTTGGAATTTATAGGTGTAACCCTCTTTTTTGTTTTTGTTTTTTTTATAGAAAATAAAGTATGTGCAATATAACTAATAAAACGGTGAGATGTTAATTGTATGAATTAAAGTAAGCTAGATTATGAATTTATGTAATTAATGCAAAAATAAGAAATTTAAAGAGAGAGAGAGAAGGATTTTGGACCTTCTTTGGAAAATTGAAGGTTGATCTTGATCTTTGATGAGATCCCTTGGATATTGAGATGAATGTTGGATGTGAGAGAATGTAATTTTGCCAAATTTGGTATGAAAATGATGGGAATGTAAGATGAAAAGTAACTTCACATAAGGAAACATCGCTGATTGCATGAGAATGTTACTGAGATCACTAATATTGATGGATGTGAGGTGTGCCTTAGGAGTGAGGGGGGTTTTGATTGGCATAGTCCTAGCGCTGCCAACTAGCAGGTAACCCTTGGCATATAGTCGATAAGTAGGGAAATGAACCTGTCAATTGGTAGTCTCGTGCAGATTTTTTTTAAAAACATTCTTAGAATGCAATACGTTGATCTAAATTGCGCATGGGGCATACCGTTAGAAAGTTAATTCAGATACCTTCAAGAATCCTTTAGGCTGTTCCCGGGTCCAGGAGTTTACTTTGGGTTAAACATTGATCAAAAGCGCTCGTTAGTCCTTTAGATGGGGGATCGTAGGACGAAAATGGAACGTTCATCCGAATGGTAAATTAAAATCGTGCACGGGATTGACTGTTGGAAATGTTATGCGAGGTATTTCGACATTCCAAAGAGCTTTTCTCGGTTTGGAAATTTGACTTTGGGCAATCGGGGCCCGAAAGCGCTCAGGGGCCTTTCAAAGTAAAATAAGTCATTTGTCCGTACTGTAAGGTTAATTCATGCATAGGATGGACCGTTGTAAATGGAATTTAGTTACCTTTAAAGATTCATTCATTCTCATTCAAGCTAAAGAGTTAACCTCGATCAAACGGAGCCTTGGAACGCTTGATTACCACCGGATCAATTTTTGAGAGAAAACGAATCGTTTGTCCGAATGGTTTTGCCATTTTACTCACGGGGTGGACCGTTGGAAAGGGGTTTCAGTTCTCTTTTAATATTCAAAGAGTTTTTACTCTGATCATGAAGTTAATCAGGGTCAAATCGGGGCTCGAGAGCCCCCGGTGACCTCCAGTTCGATTTTTTATGGTAAAATGGTTCGTTCATTCAAACCATTATGCCGATTCGTGAACGGGGAAAACCATTGGAAATTGGATTCAGAGACCTTCAAATATTCATTGAGAGTTTTCTCTGATGATAGAGTTGATCGAAGTCAAACAAGGCCCGGGAGCGCTCAGTGGCCTCTAGATCGATACTCGAAGTATCACCTAGGGTTTGAAGTGAAATGGGGAGCTTCTAGGGACCTAAGGAGAGGATTAAGAGGCCTTAGAATGTGGTGTCTATATATCCCCTTGACGGGTGAGCTTCGAGAAATTGAAAACCGTCGAATAGACACCACATGATTTTTTAGGAGAGAGGTCGATTATGTGGATCTAAGTGACGAGGATGACCGATTTAGGGGGTCGCAGCTGATTCAGAGGATCTAAGGAAATGATGGGGATGGTCAATTATGTGGGCTGAGGTCAATTCTGAGGAACTAAGGTAGGGAGTGACCAATTATGAGGGTTGAGGTCAATTTTGTAAACATAAGTAGAGGTGAAAAATTATGAGGATCGAAGCCAATTATAAGGACCTAAGTAAAGATGATCTATTTTGAGGGTTAAAGACAATTCTGAGGGCTGAAGTAGGTATGACCAATTATGAGGACCGAAGTGTGGGCGACCAATTCTGCAGGTTGACGTCAATTCTTAGGATCTAGGTAGAGATGATCGATTTTGAGGGTTGAAGCCAATTCTGAAGGCTGAAGTATGGGTGAATAATTATGTGGGTCGAAGCCAATTCTAGGGGCTTAAGTAAAGATGACTAATTTTATTAGTCGAAGTTAATTATGAGGGCTTAAGTTAGAGCGATCAATTCTCAGGGTCGAAGCTAATTCTGAGGGATTAAGTAGGAGCAATCAATTTTGAGGGTCGAAGACAATTATGAGGGATTAAGTAGAGGTGACCAATTCTGCGGGTCGAAGCCAATTCTATGGACCTAAGTGGGAGACTAATAATGCGGGTTGAGATCAATTCTGAGGACCTAAGTAGAGATGTCCAATTCTGAGGGCTGAAATAGGGGTGACCAATTTTGCGGGACGAAGCCAATTTTGAGGGCTTAATTATAGATGACCAATTTTGAGAGTCAAAACCAATTCTGAGGGCTTAAGTAGAGATGACCAATTCTAAGTGTCGAAGCCAAATCTGAGGGCTTAAGTAGAGGTGACCAATTTTGTGGGTCGAAGACAATTCTGAGAGCTTTAAGTAGAGATGACCAATCTACGAGTCGAAGGCAATTGTAAGGTCTGAACTAGAAGCGACCAATTTTGAGGGTCGAGGTCAATTTTGAGAACCTGAAGTGGGAGCAACAAATTTTGTGGGTCGAAGCCAATTATGAGGGCTTTAAGTTGAGGAAACCAATTCGGTGGGTCGAAGCCAATTATGAGGGCTTAAGTTGAAGTGACCAATTGTGAGGGTTAAAGCCAATTCTGAGGGCTTTAAGTAGAGATAGCCAATTATGCAGGTCGAAACCAATTATGGGTGCTTATGTTGGAGAGACTAATTCTAAGGGTCGAAGCCACTTATGAGGGCTTAAGTAGAGATGACCAATCATGAGGGTCGAAGATAATTCTAAGGTCTTAAGTACAGATGACCAATTCTGAGGGTTGAAGCCAATTCTGAGGGCTTTAGTCAATTATGGGTCATAATGTTCTTGGGGATGTTTGGAGACTCCACTGGGGAAAAGATATTAATCCGTGGATTGGATGCATCCTTAATGGGGAATTTTTTTATTTATGTGATTTCCCTTGGAAACGTTACTGAGGAGATATCCCATTGATTTTAGAATTCCGTTGGGGAACCAAATGTTCCTCTAGGTAAGTAAGTGTTCTGTTGGGGAAGTAAGTGGTATACAAATCTTTTTCTAAGTGAAAAAGGTTCTAAAATTCATTTTGCAATTTTAGGAATTTTTGAGGGATTTTTCGGGATATTTAGGCATTTTTGTACAAAATTTCAGGGAGGTGCCGACCGATAGGGTGCAAGAGGTGCCAAATGGCAGTGGTACAGTCTTTTGGACTTCCTCGGGCAGGTGAAGGGACGGTGATGATCAGCATGTTGTTGGGAGCAGTCGATCGGCTTGCCCCTTATTCTCTTAAAAATGGGGCGAGATTTCTTCATTTTTCACAACTCTCAGATCTTCTATTTCTGCCTTTCCTTTCTGCGAATTGTCCTAGCATTCTTTTTTCCTTCAAAATAAAGAAATGGTATATTTTTCAAGCATTGCAGTCCACATGGCGTGGTTGAGTATTGAGGACTGGGTGCAATTGGAGTGGCGAGCCAGGGTGCCCCTAGTGCTGGGTAGTGAAAATGCTTTTGACTCATTCGAGCCAGTTTTAGACGGACGAATTTTTTTGCGTGAGCCGGTGCACCATCGATCCTCTAGGGTGGTGAACCCTAGTGGTTATGTAAGGTATAATAACCTTGAGTATTTCTTTCTTCTTTCTTGGTGATATTTTTTTTTTTTTTTAATTTTGATAAGGGTTTTTCCTTTTAGTTTTGACATACTGATATCTCTGCGTCGAACCTGCATTCTCGAGGGATAGAGGGTTCAAGGATGTCTTGGATCACCTTCCATTAATGGTGCATTGGGTGGTGTCATTAGCCGGTTTTGGTAGATTGGCATCTGCACTAGACAAAATGAATTGTTCCATGGTTGTTCTTTGCGCTTTGGGGGAGAGGCAATGGGATACCACCCACACTATGCATTTTGTCTTTGGGGGAGATGATGGTGATTCCCATCCATGTGCATCAGCTATTGGGGATGGACTGTGAGGGGTCTCATATAGAGGTGGATCGGACTTTATGGGTGACATTGGGGGCGGTGGAGGCGGCGGTGGGTGTTGTTGTGCAGATAGTGTCTGGGGACTCCATCCATTTGTCTCTTTTGAAGAATGTGTTATTAAGTCGACGGATTGATGAGACTGATGGGTTGCAGGTGCAACATATGGCCTATTTTTTTATTCTTTTACTGTTGGGAGGATTTTTGGTGGCGACGAGTGGCGACGTTGTCATTTGTGGGTTTTTTCCTTATTTAAGGGTGTTTTTGGATATTCCTTGCTTTGGTTGGGGGAGCCTGACTTTGGCAACCCTTTATTCATCTTTAGGTGCATTCATCCGATGATGCTGATAGACCTTTACTAGTGCCATGTATATTTTGAAGGTATTCTTTATTTTGTGCATTTGAATTTTCCTTTATGAATTTTCTTCTTGATTACTTGATTGTTTTCTTCTGATTGATGACCCTTATCCTTTACAGATGTGCTTCTATGAGGTGATTGGGCTTAATGCCCAACTGATGAGTTTGAAGGATGAGTCTGATGGGGCCTTCTGTTGCATGTACCGGTGGCGGAAGTCCAACCGGTAGTCTCTCTCTTTAGGGGTGGTGTGTCAATTATTGATTGCCTTGACGAGCGATTGGGTAAATCCTTCCTTCTGTTCGAGACCATTTTTTCTTGATGATCTTTTTAGATATTAATTTTCTACTCGGGATTTTGCTGGTGACCTTCTGTCCCTGGGGGACGACCATTCATCACATGGGGGTGATCGTGGGCGACGTGCAGCTGCATCGTCTCTTGGCGCACAAGTTTGTCTACTCCTAGTATATGAGGCGAGAGCGGGAAATGTCGGAGGAGGCGCCGAGTAGTGGCGATGGTTGACGAGCCTTATTCGTTGTATACCAACACGATAGTAACCCATGATTGCTTGGATTTTGTGACTGATTCTGCCTATCATATATGATGTTATGCATTTCCCCCCATGGGCTCTGGTAGGGGCACGAGTCAGCCGATGGGGTCTGCCCATAGTGCGGGGGGTGCGTCGACATCGACATCATAGGTTTCGTTTTTATAGTTGGATCCTCCTTCCTATAACATGCGACGGTCTAATGGAGGGTCGGTGTGTATGCTGCATCGTCCCAATGCGATGGACCCGAATGAGCTAGGGATGATAGATGACATCCTTCATCCGGCGGTATACCTTTTATTTCTTTGCCTTTTGATTTTATGATTTCTTTCTTTGCCTCAGATTGACTCATTTCTCTTTTTTATTTTTCTTGTTGCATATTTGGGTGTCAACGACCTGGCTGAGAGATATTCGGGATTGGGTGTCTTCTACGACTATTCATATTCGATGGTCAATCCTAGTTCCGTCTTGATTGGTGTCATTTGCCTCATATGGGGAGGGGTTTAGTTCAGGGAAAGGAGGCACGTCATCTCGCCGCCGGGGAAAGAGCATACGCCGAGAGAGAGAGAGAGAGAGAGAGAGAGAGAGAGAGAGAGAGAGAGAGAGAGAGAGAGAGAGAGAGAGAGAGAGAGAGAGAGTATTTGGGGGGGGGGATCAGGACGAGTCTCGTTGTATTTATGTTTTCGTGAAAGATAAATGTAATAAATAAATATATATGCAATGAAGTGGGATTTTATTAGTTTTTACTTTAGTGACTTAATGTATATGCATTTTTTTTACTTTGCTGCTGAGACCGTAAAAAGGATTTAAAATAATTTCAGAGAAAATTTATTTTAAAACAAGATGAGTAAAAATATAGGGAGAAGAAAATTCTAAATTCCTTAAAATAAAAATTATTTTTATTGAGTTTTTTTTATTTTGACAAAAAAGGAAAAAGGGAACTTTCCAAAAATAGGGGGCTATCAATCGACATGTCAATACAGTCCAATCACTCCAAGGCTTTGATTTCACTTTCTTCAATAACTTGGCCCTTGGTGGGGCACGGATTCCTTCGGGATTTGCAATATTTTCAAGTATAAAAAAGGGTAATGGTGGAGTATTTTCTTCACCCATACACATTTTCTTTCTTTTGCATACTTTTTTCTTCTTATTCCATCATTTTGGATCATGGCTCTCCCCGAAAGTGTTGAATTTTCTTCTTACCTAAAAACTTATAGGCTACGTGCTCACATAATGTAGCCTACGACGCTTTTAACATGCGTCAGGTTTTCTTTCGATGCAATCGACCTATTGAATGGAACATTCTAATGGAGGTGATAGACTTTCGGTACCTCGAGGATCATGTCTTTTTCTTTGGCTTGGACAAAGTCTATTCGACTTACGAAGAGTTCTCTTCCACGTTGGGGATAAATCCCAGTGATGCAGCGATAATGCCTGAATTATCCCAGTCTCCTCGGCAGCTAATAGCAGGACTTCTCCATATCTCACCCTCGGTGGCTCGATTATGGTTACAGGAGGAATGATCTCTCTCCCAACTGTGCTACATTCTGTGGATCTGTCAGATGTTGGTGATGAAGTGTATGCCGGAGCCATCGTTTTGTGCTTGACTCCAAAATTACTATTAGTGATTGAGGAATTATTGGCGAACCCAAAACTTACATACATCACTTTGTGGATGTTGTACCGTCGCAATCCTACGACGGTGGTACTATTAAAGACTTTTAATGGTCTATATGCTTGGCGAGAAGTACGTTTTGACTTCCTGAGGGGTATCTTTATTATGCTGTTCATGTGGCTATCAGAGAGATTCTGTATGGAGATATCGAGATCTGGGAGAACTGGTTTATGGAGCATGCGGCCCAATATTTATGATGGTTAGTGCCTTAGTAGGGGGAGATGCAACCCATTCTAGAAGTGGGGGAATATCAGTATGTTCGGTTGGTTAGTCTCTGGGATACTTCTTTTTACTTTCCCTGGTGGCTCTAGAGCTAATTTGTCTTGGAGCATATTATGCCACCTCGGACACTAGATTCCTTTCGTATGGAGGATTTGATAGGGCATTTATGCATGCAACTGTGCTCTTTGTGGGAGAATTGTTGATCTGCCTTTCCCAATCTATTGGAGAAGTCTGGCATGTTTTTGGGATTACATGAAGTGGTTGTGGAGGATGGTAGTTTCCAAGATGATGGCTGTGGAGAATGGGCAAATGTGGTTCGCCATATCTAACACCATGGAGGGGTGTTTTTATTTTCCCTAGGCTGCTTCGGGCTTATCGTTACATGGAGCAATAGGTTGGCTTGTTTAGGAAAAATATTATTAGGTTGGCAAGGGAATTTATTTTACTCTCTCGGCTGATGTAATTGTAACGGGAAATTTCATGAATAAAATAATGAAAATTTTAATGATATTGTTGTGCCTCTTGATGAGTTTTTGCTTTTGAATTATCTATACCATTTTTTTTCATCTAAATGATGCAAATGAATCTTTTTTCTCGAAGATAAGAAAGGAATAGTTTTTTGTGAAAAAGAAGTGGGTCGTGCTCATGTAAAGAGTATGAACTTCCTACATACATTTGGGGGTTTTAAAAAATTTATGAGTTTCATTTTTTAAAGAAAAAATATTTTTAGAGGATCAGGCTCCACATAGTTCTGAGTAGAGGGAATTGGAGATATTTTTAGAATAAAAAGGAGATGAGAAGAGTCGTAATGTGCTGAGATTTCAGACTAAGGGTAGAATCTCTTGAGACGGTCTAGGTTGAATGGACGTACCATCTTTTCCCTATCGAGGTCGGTGAGCATAGCGGCACCGTCGGATAGGATCTTCTTTACAATGTAGGGGCCACTCCAATTAGGCTTGAATTTCTCTCTGGGGTCCCAGATGGGTTCCATCATTTCTTTAAGGTATAATTCCCCTTCTCGAACACCATGGTCCTTGACTCTCTTGTTGAATGAACGTGATATTCGACGATGGTATCCTTGTATATGATATAGAGCCTTCACTCGCCTTTTCATCCAAGAGTGATAACTTGTCAAGAGGTCTTTGATGAAGTCTTCCTTGCTAACTTTTCTTTCAACCATGACACGTAGTGAAGGAATTTCTAGATTTATGGGTAGGAATACTTCCATGTCGTATACCTGAGAGTAAGGGGTAGCCTTAGTAGATGTTAGAATTGAAGTGCGGTAGACCTAAAGGGCATAAGGGATTCGGTTGGCCCAATATCAACAACTCTCAGTAATCTTGTTAATAATGTCTTTGAGGTATTTATTAGCAGCTTTGACTTCTCTGTTGGTTTGACGTCGATAAGGAGAATATTTATGCGTCTCAATCCCATACTCGTCAACCACTTCTATGACTTCAGCCTCAAAATGTAACCCGTTGTCTAATATTAGCTCATGCGAGACCCCATATCGGCAAATGATATTTTTTTGGATGAACTTGGCCACCTTTTTGGAATTCAGAATTTCGTATGACTTAGCTTTGACCCATTTGGTGAAATAATCAATGGCCACCAAGATTAATCATGTTCGGTAGAGGCCTTGGGTGTAACTTTTCTTATAATATCAATGCCCCATGTGGAAAACAGCTAGGGAGAACTCATACTGTACAATTACCATGGAGGTAAGTGTAGGAACTTGGAAAATTATTGGCATTTAAGACATCTTTGAACATAGCCGGTGCAATCTTGAACCATGGTAGTCAAGTAGTAACCCTGTTAGATGATTTTCTTGGTAAGAATGTGGACATTCATGTGGGGTCCGCACTCCTCGCTGTGGATTTTCTGCATAATCTCTACAATATCAACCCCAGTGATGCAGTGTAAATGGGTTCTATTGAAGTTTTTCTTGAATGGTGATATAGCAGACAATATACTAGGCAGCCAGTTTGCGGAGGGCTTCTTAGTCTTTAGGGATACCTATCGTGCTTAAGGAGGCGCCAAATATCATAGTACCAATAATCGAATATATCAGGATCTTCTTTTGTAATGAGCTCAATGTGGTAGCAGTGGGTAGGTTTAGCATGCTTTCGGACTAGGAAGGGGGTCACTATTATTCCTTCGAGCGTGTCAACCATGAAGGGTAAGGTAGCAAGGAAATTGACTAAGTTGTTCTTTGCTCGGGGCACGTAGTGGAAGGTGATATCTTAGAATTAGGAGGCTAACTCTTCAAGGTAGGCATGGAAGGGTAAGAATTTCTCATCCTTAGCTTTCCATCTTCTGAGTACTTGATCAATGATGAGGGATGAATCACCATAAACATCTAGGTATCGAATTGCTTTCTTGAGAGAAACTTTGAGGCCTACCGTGCATGTCTCGTATTCAGTCATATTATTGGTGTAGAGAAAATCTAGTTTGATGGCAATGGGAGTGTGAGAGTCATCAGGGGTAATTAAGAGTATCCCAATGCCATACCCTCTCTTGTTGGTGGCGTCGTCAAAGAATATTTTTCACATGAGGTTTCATTGGTAGGTACAAAGGATATTCTCATTTGGGAACTCAAAAATCCAAACATCAATTTCTTCCATAGGGTAGTCAGCAAGGTAGTCAGATATGGATCTTCCTTTCATATATTTATATGTGACATACATAATATCAAATTTAGATAGTAGCATCAACCATCAGGCCATTCGGCTAAACAAGGCAAGTTTCTCAAGTAGGTGTTTGATAGGATCCATTAGGTACATAAGTTTGATGGGAAAGGCGAGCATGTAGTGCCGTAATTTTTGGGTGACCCAGATAAGAGTGGCACATGCTTTTTCCAAGGCAGTGTAGTTAACTTTGTACCCGACCAACTTGCAACTACAATAGTAGATGGACATATCTTTTCCAGACTCTTCAAGGTATTGGTCCAATAAATCCCCAGCTGTGGTATCCGTTATGATCAGGTACAAGAGTAGGGGTAAACCTGATTATAGTGGCATGAGTACCGGAGGTCGGGTTAGGTATTTCTTGATTAGGTCAAAGGCTTCTTGGCAAGCTTTGTTCCAAACCTTGGTTGAATCCTTATGGAGGATCTTGAAGATGGGTTCACATATAGAAGTCAACTGGGTAATGAAACAACAGATATATAATAATTTTCCAAGGAATCCCTGGAGTTCCTTCTCCATTCGGGGTGGTGAAATTTTGAGTATGGCTTTCAGTTTAGCAGTATTAGTTTCTATCCCTTTCTCACTGACCATAAATCCCAAGATCTTTCATTATATAACTCCCAAAACACATTTCTATAGGTTAAGTCACATCTGGTATTGCCGTAATCGCTCGAATAACTTTCGGATAGCAGGAACATAACCTTGCTTATTTTTAGACTTAATGATCATATCATCTATCTAGGAGTTATGAATGAGGTTTTATCTTGATGATCCGAGTGCATTTTGATATGATTCTATCCAAAAAACCATCAACTAATGACTTATGAGTGTGTATAGCCATGTTATCCACAATCATGTTGATATTGAGTACCGGGTAATCATCCTTCAAAGAGGCCTTGTTTAAATTACAGTAATCAATGTACATGCGAACCTTTCCTCCTGATTTCAGCACGGGCATGATGTTGGCTAGCCATGTGGGATATTCAATCACACGAATGAAACCCACGTCGAATTGTTTAACTACTTCTTCCTTAAATTTAAGCAACCATCAAATGTGGAGCTTTCGTAGCTTCAGTTTGACCGATTTTCATTATAGGAGAGATGGAATCTCCTGTTGAGCTATCTCGGGATCAACATCAGGCATGTCATCATAGGACCATGCTAATACATCCATAAATTACTTTAGTCATTCTTTGAGTTGTGCATTGATGCTCATTAATGGTAGACCCTATCCTAATCTCACGCAGTTGGCTACTAGAATCGAGATTAATAACAACAGTTTCATCTTCATTAACTTGAATGTGGTTATGTTGTTTGTTATTAACCTTATTTAAATCAGTCAAGAATTATTCATTTGCAAAATTATCATCATCAAGAGTTTGATTAGAATTAAGACTATTAATGTAAGGCACAATAAGATACTCAAAATATTCATTTATTTTATTATTAGAAAAAATAGCGTTGAGAACCTCATCAAAGGAGGTCTTGATTACATCAGAATAAGGAGGAACAATGAAAGAAGAGGAAATGGGATAAACATCATAGTTGGGTTGTATCTCAACGAGTGGAACAGGTACAACATGCCAGTTCATGAGAGGTGCATCGGCAGCTTTGATCAGGTCGAACGGATCCGATGATGTAGAGCTTGAGTGGATTATGCAGAGTGTCAGCCCGAGTGTCTGTAAATTGAATGAATCCTCAAAGTCACTTCCCTCAAAATCTTCGGTAGTATCTATAGTCTTCTCAATAAGTGCTTTCACATGATACTGGCTATATTCGACCCATGAGCAACTGTCTTGGAAAAAGATCTCCATTCCTATTTTTATCTTCTTATCCACATGATCATACCATGGTTCAGGAAATCCACAAAAGGGGAAATCATCACCCTCTTTGTTGAATCTTTCGTTCAAGGAATCTCATGAGACAATCTTGGTTTTTTCTAGCCTTCTCTTTAACCGAGGTTGGATGATCATTCTTGGTTCTTCTGATTATAGTTGATAACCCAAACCATGAGGAGGAAAGGCCTTCCTTAGTACTATGGGTTCAAGTATTCCCTGTTGATGTCATCCCAGTCCCAATATAGGGATAAAGTTCATGTTTTTAAATATTTATATCACATTGACATTTCCATGAGGTCTTTGTTCTATATAAACTCTGTCTTTAAAATCGTCACCGGCTAAGAGCGGAAGTGGTTTAACTCATAAACCTGATAGAAGCGTATCAGTTGCCCCATATTATATCTCTAGTATCAGATTACTGGTGCTTGCATTCTCAGTGTTATCGTCATCTCCCAAGATGGTGATGACCTGCCCATTAGTGAAGAACTTTAGTTTCTGATGTAGAGAAGATGACACACCTTTGATACTATGGGGCCATGATCATCCAAGGAATAGATTGAAACAAGCTAGGATATCAATTACTTGGAATTCAACTATGGGATTTATAAGACCAATCCCTATTATAAGCTTTATATATCGCATCACTTCTCGATGAGTACTATCATAAGCACGTACCACGATAGATGTTGGAGTAAAGTCGCTCACTTTTAGTCCCAAGTAATTGAGGGTTCTTAACGGGCAGACATTAAGAGTTGATCCATTATCGACAAGGGAAAGTGGGAAAGTTTTTCCCATGACTTCGAGAGAGATGTTGAGAGCTTAGTTATGATTTGGTCCAATCTTAGGGATTTCTTATTTAGAGAAAGAGAGCACTATAGTAGAGATTAGAGATCTGACTAGATTCACTGCTTCTTCTGGTATGGTGGAAGGAAGGATTGTGGGCCCGATGAGTGGTTTGATAAAGGAATTTCTATGCAGTAAGGAAGACATGAAGAGTCCCCATAGAGTGATGTTAGATTGGGTTTTCGTTAACTAATCGAGGATTTTGCTTTCCTCGAGGGTCATTTCTGACATAGGAAGATTCTCAACACCTTTTCCCTTGTCGATCGCTAATGATTGTAGGTTTGAAACCTGGTAATGCCTCCCTAATCTAGTCATAGGGTTCATGAAAGAAGGGAAAATTAGAAAGACTGTTTCCTCATCGATCTCAGGTTGTTCGGCCACCTTATTAATCTATCCTAGCAGCTCCTGAAACGATATCATTCCACATAAACTGACTACTTGGTTAGTTTTTTTTGGACTTTGCTCTTCATCAAAATTATCAAATTCATCCCCTCATCCAGTGGAAACGACGTCATCTTTCCATGATAATTCAATGCATTCCATAACCTTAACGACCTCTTCGTATAGATCTTCCCATTATATGGGGAGATGTAGAAGTGAAGGGACCAGGTGCCATTGTAGTTTTAAAGCATCATGTTGCTCAAACATACTGCAAATTTCACCGATCTGTCCGAATAAGTTTGTCATGATCTTGACAACATCATCTAAACTGACTTCATTGGTAGGTACTACCCAATTATCTCACTCTCGAGCCCATTTCTGAGCTTCCAAGAACAGTGTACTGAATCTCTTACAGTCAATGGTCATTTATGAGGACAATTTCAACCTGAACTCTAGAAGATGGTTCAATACTACAGATAACTCCATATTTCTCCCTCCAGAGCGGGTACAAACAATAATTATGGCAATCCCGGGCGCGACGTTCGTTGGGGGGGGGGGGGAGGAGGAGGATCCCTCAAGAAAGAACTGCGCCGCGGTCTCACACCCTCTCTTCGAAAGGTTCTTCGGTTGTCGTTGGTGTGGGATAAATGTAAAGAGATGGAGTCACGAGCCTATTTTGCACAAAACAGGAAAAAGAACATGTTGGCACTTCGAGAGAGCGACATCAAGGACAAACTGATTCATACCAAACCAATAGATCAGAGGTTCGGGCGCTAAGTTACGGAATGGGAAGGTGTTAGGCAACCATTATGCCCTTTCGGTCTCTCATAGGTAAATGTTAATATTTTCCTTTATCCTAGTGAAGTGTGTATATGTGTTTATATAATGGAGATTGGAATCTTTCGACCCATACCATGAAAAAGGTGGGGCGAGGTCATCCACGGGAATTTTCTAAAAATATTAATAAATGTAGAAGATATAAAATGAGCATTCATCGCGTTATTGATCGTTATTAGGAAACGATAATATATGTGGGATGAAACGCGAACAACATATAATATGTATATGTATGATAATTATGAAAATGGGGGATTTGCGAAATTTGGAAAATAAGAGAAATTAGAAAATTGGAAAATTGGACTTGAGTCTCAGATTTTAATTTGAGATGCCAACGTAGCCTATTAAGGCATCAAAGTCCACGTAGTTCGAATGTAGAATATGGGTGAGGTTTATCCCATAGATTCGAACCTAATTTTATTATGTGTGTAGAAAATGTGTTTTTGATTTCAAAAAAGTGTGATGGATAATTATGTTCGGAATTTACGAGTGTAACCCTATTTTATTTGTTTTTGTTTTTTTTTATGAAAAATAAAGTATCTGCAATATACTAATAATCGTGTGGATGTTAATATGTATGAACTAAAGTGAAACTAGATTATGAATCTAATGTAACTTATGCAAAAACAAGAATTTAAAAGAGAGGAAGAAAGCATTGGACCTTCCTTGGAGCTTGAGCTTGGATCTTAGATGAATGCCTTTGAATGTTGATGAATGTTGATGATAGAGAAGGATGTTTTCCAAATTGTGTGTGAAAAGGATGGGTATTTACGCTTGAATGGAACTTCTCATATGGAACTTCGCTGATTTCGAGAGAATGTTGTTAAGATCACTGATGCTGATGGATTTCCTCCTTTCTGAAGTGAAGTCATGGCCCCTATTTATAGGGCCAAAGGGGGGTGCTGATCGACCTACCCAAGGGTGTGCCTATCGATAGGTAATCGTTGACACTGTGCCGATAGGAAGGGTTCAGGACCTGCTAGTTGGCAATCTCGTGTAGACTTTTTGGGAAAAATGATCGTAGCGCACAAACAATTGATCCGAATAGTACACAGGCCATACTGTTAGAAAGTTGATTTAGAGACCTTAGAGGGTCCTTTGGACAGCTCCCGGGATTGAGAGTTGAATTTGGGTCAAATGTGGCTCGAAAGTGAACGTTGATCTTTTGGACGGGAGATTGTCAGACGAAAATGGATCGTTCTTCCATATGGTAAGTCAGAATCGCAAACGAGGTAGACCGTTGGAAAGTTTAGGAGGTGTACTTTGACATTTCAAAGAGTTTAGCTTGGTTCGGAAAGTTAACCTTGGTCAATCGGGGCCCAAAAGCGTCCAGTGACCTTTAAGACTAAAATGGATCGTTCATTCGTACCGTAGGTCAGAGTCGCGCATGGGACAAATCGTTAGAAAAGGTGTTCAGTTACCTTCGAAGATTCATTCAGTCTCGTTCAAGCTGAAGAGTTGACTTTGGTCAAAAGGAGTTTGGGAGTGACCGATGGCCTCCGAATCAATTTTTGAGGAAAACTGATCGTTCGTCCGAACGGTTATGCTATTTCTTGCAGGGGGGACCATTTGAAAGGGGTTTTAGTTCCCTTCGAAGATTCAAAGATTTTTTTCTCTGATGGTGAAGTTGATTGGTGTCAACTCGAGGTCCGGGGGCGCCCGATGGCCTCTAAATCAGTTTTTAGTAGTGAAATGGTTCGTTCATTCGAATTGTTATGCCGATTCGTGCACGGGGCAGACCATTGGAAAGAGTATTTGGAGACCTTCAAAGATTCAAAGAGATTTTCCTCTGAATATAGAGTTTATTGGAGTCAAATGGGGTCACTCGGGGGTGCTCAATGGCCTCTAGATCGATACTTAGACTGCGATCTAGGTTTGCGGTGGAAAGGGGAAGTGATAGAGGTCTAAGTAAATACTTAGGGGGTTCTAAAATGTGGTGTCTAGAAATCCCCTCAACCGGTGAGCTTGGAAAAAGTTATGGCCATCGAATAGACACCACATGATGGAGGGAGTTCAATTATGTGAACCTAAGGGATATGGATGACTAATTCAGAGGTTTGAGGGAATTCTAACATAACTAAGGTGACGACCAAGGACCAGGGTCAATTCTGACCTAAAAGAGGTGACGATCGAGGACTGAAGTCAATCCTGACCTAACTGAGGCGACGATCGAGGACCGAGGTCAATTTTGACCTAACTGAGTTGATAATCCAAGACTGAGGTTAATTCTAAATTAAAAAGAGGTGACAACCGAGGACCGAGGTCAATTCTGGATTAACTAAGGTGACGATTCAAGACCGAGGTCAATTCTGACCTAAAAAGATATGAAAACTGAGGATCGAGGTCAATTCTTACCTAGTTGAGATTAAGATCCAAGATCGAGGTCAATTCTGACCTAAAAGAGGTGACGACTGAGGATCGAGGTCAATTATGACTAACTGAGGTGACAATCCAAGATCAAGGTCAATTCTGACCCAAAAAGGTGACGATCTAGGATCGAGGTCAATAATGACCTAACTGAGGTGAAGATCTAAGATCACGATCAATTATGACCTAAAAGAGGTAATGACTGAGGACCGAGGTCAATTCTGACCTAACTAAGGTGACAATCCATGATCGAGGTCAATTCTAACCTAAAAGAGGTGACGATCGAAGATCGAGGTCAATTCTAACCTAACTGAGGTGACGATCCATGACCGAGATCAATTCTGACCTAAAAAGAGGTAACGACCAAGGACCAAGGTTAATTCTGACCTAACTAAGGTGACGATCGAGGATCGAGGTCAATTCTGACCCAACTTAGGTGAAGATCCAAGACCGAGGTCAATTCTAACCTAAAAGCGGTGACGACCGAGGACCGAGGTCAATTTTGACCAAACTGAGGTGACGATCCAAGACTGAGGTCAATTCTGGCCTAAAAGATGTGACGATCGAGGACCAATGTAATTTATGACCTATCTCAGGTGAAGATCTAAGAACGAGGCCAATTTTGACCTAATCGAGGTGACGACCGAGGATCGAGGTCAATTCTTACCTACTTGAGGTGATGATCTAAGACCAAAGTCAATTCTAACCTAAAAGAGGTGTACTTTTCCTTTGGGAAATTTGAGGACTCCACTTGGGATGATTTGTTTTCATTGGATATTAGGAAGAGTGAATAATCGGAGGATTTTGTAGCTGAGGAAAATTTAGAATGTATTTTGGAGACTTTGTTGGGGAGAATGATTCTCTAGAATTCTGCTACGGGTAAAAAATATTTTCCTTAGTGAACAAGGTACTAGAATTGATTTGGAAATTTTAGGAATTGTTCGAGATTTTCTAGTAATTTTTTGGACTTTTTGTACTAAATTTTAATAGGCGTGCCAACCTACATGGATGGAGGTGTGACAATCAGCATTGTCACGGTCTTTTGGGGTACCTTAAATAGGGGAAGGGTCAGTGCCGATCGGTGGGTGAAGGGGGTTGCCGATCAATATGACCTTTAGCATCCTATATAAAGGGGGCGGGTTCTCCTCATTTTGCCTATCTTTTAGACTTCTTTTCTTCTGCTATAAACTTCTACAAATTGTCCTAACATCCGAAATGACTGACTTCTCAAGAAGTGCACCCCATATGGCATGGCTTGATGCTGATGACTGGGCATGGTTAGAGTGGAGGACTAGGGTGCCCCTTGCATTGGGTAGCAAGAGCTTTTTTGACTCGTTTGAGCCAGTGGCAGATGATCAGACTATTCTGCATGAGCTTTCTCATCATTGCTCTTCTAAGGTGGTGAACCCTGGTGGCTATGTAAGTATTACATGACTCTTGGTATTTCTTTCTTCTTTTCTTAATGAGATTGCTTTATTTCTTGAATAAGATAAGGGTTTTCTTCATTCTTGATAGTCTGATATCTTCATGTCGATTATTCATGCCTGCGGTATGATAGGGCTTAAGGATGTTTGGTAGTACCTTCCTCCTGTGGTACGATGGATAGTATTCTATGCGAGTTTTGTTAGGTTGGCGTCTACTTTAGATGAGATGACCCACTTCACTGCGGTTGTATGTACTTTGGGAGAGAGGTGGCGGACACTACCCACACCTTCCATTTTGGCTTCAGAGAGATGACAGTGACTCCCATTGATGTGCACCAGTTTCTGGGGCTGGATTCCGAGGGTGCCCAGATTGAGGTAGGACAGGACATTGAGGGTGATGTCGGAGGCGGTGACGGTGGCTTTGGGTGACATGGAGAGAGTGGTTTCTAGAGACTCTCTTCGCTTGTCTTCTTTGGGGGAGATTTTGCTGAGGAGGAATGTCGATGAGGAAGACATGCATCAGGTGCGTCAGATGGCCCGCTTGTTCAACTTGTTGGTGTTGGGAGGTTTTCTAGTGACGACGAGTGGTGACGTTGTCCACTTGTGATTTTTGCAATTTCTGAGGGTGTTTTCGAACATCTGCTTCTATGATTAGGGGAGCCTGACTTTAGTGACCCTTTATTATTCTTTGGATGCATTCAGCCGATTCTACCGACTGACTTTCACTAGGGGCACGTATCTTCTGTAGGTATTCTTTATTTTACGCATTTTCCTTTATGCATTCGCATTTTCCATTCATGCACTTCTTTTTTATTTCTTGAATGCTGATCCTTGTCCTTTGTAGACGTGGTTCTATGAGGTGATTGGGTTGAACACCCAACTGATTTCTTTAAGGGATGATTCTGTGGGGTACTTCTGTAGGATGTTCCGGTGGCGAAGGTCTAACCAGCAACCGAAGAAGACTCATTCTCTAGAGACAGTGCGTCAGGTCCTGAATGGACTGACGAGCGAGAGGCTAAGCATTCTTTTGTCTTGAGACTATTCTTTTCCTTTGATGATCTTTCATTCATACTAATCCTTCACTTTTGCTGGGGATTTATAGGTGACCTTTTATCCTTGGGGAACGACCATTCAGCACACCAGGGTGACTGGGGGACATGCGCAAATGCGGGGCTGCTAGTGTATGGATTCGGCTACTCCTGGTATCTTAGGGAGAGGGTAATCCGAAAGATAGTAGAGGATGAGGTTGTGGTGCTGTCAGGGAAGCCTCTTATGTTCATGAGGGGCGTTTAGGAGATGTTTAAGGATGCTTGAGTGGCTGAGATGAAGGGAGATCCATATTCTCTATACATCGATATAGCGGTGTTGTACGACTATCTGGACTTAGTCTTGAGTTGGATAATGCCTCCTATTATATATGATGTGATTCCTCTCCCTAGGGAGGGCTCGAGTCGGCAGGTGGGGTCCTCTCATAGCGCAGGTGGTGCAGATACATCAGCGGCGACAACGATGGCGTCGGGGCCTTCTTTTTTGAGACTGCATTACCCTAGTTACAACCTTTAGTGAGTTAATGGGAATCTGTGTGTTTAGAGCATCGTCCTCATATGATGGACTCGGAGGAGTTGGTCCTGACAGAGGAGGTCCTTTGGCTTTCGGTACGTTTTTTTTTATTTCCTTAATTTCTTTTTTTTTTCTCATTCTTGACTGATTTGATCTTTTTTATTCCTCCTCATAGCCTATCAGTGTTTTGACCACTTGGCTAAAGGACAACAGGGACTGGATATCTTTGGCGACTACTCATATTCGTGAGGTAATTCTAATCCCTTCTTGCTTGGTGTCAACTGCCTCGTCCAGGGAAGGGTTGAGCTCTGGAAGTGGTGTTACATCGTCTCATCGTAGGGGGTAAGAGGTCACGTCGTAGGGATGGGGGATCTGAGAGAGAGAGAGAGAGAGAGAGAGAGAGAGAGGGAGAAAATTAAAATTGGGTTCGGGTTGATTCCTGTTGTTTTTCTGCTTGTTTATTTCCCTACAAATTATCAATGTAACACATCATAATATATACAAACGAAGAATGAAGTTTTTGTTTATTTTCTTTGTTTAGTGATTAGTGCACATGCTTTTTTTACCTTGCTGCTGAGACAGTAAAAATAATTTGAAAATTTATTTGAAAATTAGTAAAAGCATAAGTAGGAAATTCAAAATTTCCTTAAGATAAAAATTATTTTATTAAGTTTTTTTATTTTGACAAAAGAGGAAGAAGGGAATTTTCCTAGAATAGGGGGTTGTCGATCGGCATGGCCCATGTCTTGCCTATCGGCATATCAGTCCAGTCCAATCAATCCAAGGCTTTGATTGCACCTTTTTCAATTGCTTGGTACTTGGTGGGGAAAGTTTTACTCCAATTTCTACAGGGTTTCTTATCCTTTCTTGAGAGTTTCCAAGTATAAATAGGGGTGTGGATGGGTCTTTCCTCCTCACACTTTTATTTTCTTTCTTTTTTTCACATTCTTACTTGTTTATTAAGTTTTTGCAAGATGGCTCTCCCTAGTAGCATTGCATTTGTCAACTACCTTGAAGCCTTAGAAGCAATGTGTTCTTACAATGTCTATTATGATGCCTTCCATATGCGACGAGTCTCTTTATGACGCAACCGACCCATTGAATGGAACATGTTGATGGCGGCTGTTTAGTTTTGGTATCCCGAGGGTCATGTCTTCCGCATCGATTTGGATGAGACTTGTCCTACCTACGAGGAATTTTTTTCCATGCTGGGGATAAATCCTAGTATTGTTGCGGCTCTGCCTGAGTTTTCCCGTTCTCCTAGGGAATTTCTAGCTATACTTCTTCATATCTCGCCTTCGATGAACAGACCATTAGTTACGGGGGGGAATAATTTCCCTTCCAATAGTATTGCAGTCTATGCATTCGCATGACGTGGGTGATGCTGGATATGATTGGGCCATCATCTTAGGCTTTATTTCAAAAGTTATATTGGTGACTAGGGAGACGTTGGTGGACCTCCAACTGGCTGTTATCATTTCTTGAATGTCATACCATCACAATCCTATGGCGGTGATACTGGCCGAGACCTTGAATGTCCTGGATGACTGACGGGAGGGTCATTCTGACTTTCTGAGAGGGATCCCTGGGATGTTATTTATGTGGTTATCTAAGAGGTTTTGCATGGTGGTGCCACCTGAGTATCCTAATCCAGCGGTTCCAAACTTCTTCTCGCGCTATTTTATTAGCGTAAGCCTAGATATTGAGAGTTGGGGAACTGGTTTGTAGAGCACGGAGCTTTAGGCTTGTTCTAGTCTGTGCCATGGTGGGGAGAACTATTTCCCATTCTAGAGTAGGAGAGTATCAGTATGTTCGACTGGTTGGCCTCAGGCAGACATCTTTTTACTTTCCTTGGAGGCTTCTGCGTCAATATAGTTGGGAGAAAATTGTGCCACCGTGGACACTGGATTTCTTTCCTGTGGATCACCCGACGGAGTGTATGCACATGCGACTATGCTTTTTGTGGGAGAATTAACTTGTCCCTATCAATCTATTGGGTGAGTTTGGCATGTCTTAGGGGACTATATGAAATGGCTGTAGAGGAGCGTGGTTGCCAAGATGCTGGTTGTGGAGACTGTTCATAGGTGGCTCATATTCTTTGATACTTTGGAGGGATATATTATTGTTTTTCTGAGGCTATCCTAGGCTTATCGCTCAATTGAGCATCAACGGCATTCCCTCCAGTCAGGTGAGGTTTGGGGAACACAGGATATGGGAGATGGAGGCAGTTCTTCTGGCAGCTGTGGGTAGACTTTGAGAAGCTTCTGTATGGTTTTTGGTTTTGTTTATGGTTGTTTGTACTGTATGGGTTGTTTAAGAGTATTGGGGGTTTGTTTTTAGAAAAGTAGGTGTCAGATGGAAAGGGAAGCCATTTGACTTCTTACACCGATGTAATTGTATCGAAATTTCAAATGATGAAATAAACAAGTTTTTTATCATCAAGCTGTGCATCTTAATGACTTTTTGCATTTTTAACTATCTATACTCATCGCTAAGGCATAAATAATCCTTTTGTTCACATAATTGTTAAAATGAACTACCATTCTTAGAGATAAGAAAAGGATAGTATTTTGTGAAAAGAAGGGGGGCATGCTCAAGTGAAGGAATGAGCTGCCTACGTACCTCTGAGGGTCTTGAAAAATTTTAAAGTTCATTTTTGTAAATGTTTTTAGAGGATCAGGCCCAAGTAGTTTTGGGTAGGGTAAATGAAGAGATTTTTTTTAAGAATAGAAGGGATATAAGAAGAGTTGAGATGGTTTAGGTTGACTGGACATTTCATTTCTTCTCCATCAAGATCGGTAAGCATAGAGGCGCCGCCTGATAGGATCTTCTTTACTATGTATGGGTTGCTCCAATTGGGCTTAAATTTCCCTCTAGGGTCCTAAATGGGCTCTATTATTTCTTTGAGGGTTAAGTCACCTTATCGAACACTGCGGTCCTTGACTCTCTTATTGAATGATCGCATTATACGGTGATGCTACCCTTGTATGTGATATAGAGTTTTCAGTCTCCTTTCATGCAAAAGGCACAGCTCGTGAAAACGGCTTGCCAGTCTTCCTTATTGACTTTGATTTCAAGCATGATGTGTAACGAATGGATTTCTAGCTCCACTGGTACAACTACTTCCATGCAGTAGACTAAAGAGAAAGGGGTAGCCCCAATAGAGGTTTGTACTGAAGTACGGTAGCCCTAGAGGGCGCAAGGGATCCTATCGGCCCAATCTCGATAACTCTAGATCATCTTATTGATGATAACTTTAAGATTCTTATTGGCTGCCTCTACTGTCCCGTTGGTTTGAGATTGGTATAGAAAGGATTTGTTTCCTTGAATCCATACTCGTTGACCACTTTTGTAACTTCTGCTTTGAAGTGTAACCCATTGTTTGATACCATCTCATGTGGGACCCCATATCGGCAGATGATGTTTTTCTTGATGAATGTGGCCACTTTCTTGGCATTCAAAACTGTGTATGAATCATCTTCGACTCATTTAGTGAAGTAGTCAATAGCGACTAGGATGAACTCATGCCCATTGGATTCTTTTGATGTAACTTTCCCAATGATGTCGATGCCCCATGTGAAAAACATCCAGGGAGAGGTCGTGTTGTACAATTCTCATGGAGGCAAGTTTTCTAGGTTAGATAACTATTGGCATTTGAGACATCTTCGAACATAGGCTATGTAGTCATGAACCCTGGTAGTTCAGTAGTAACCTTGTCGGATGATCTTTTTGGCGAGCATATGGTCGTTCGTGTGGGGGTCGCATTCCCCGATGTGGATTTTCTATGTCATTTCTTCAATATCAGCCCCTGCATGCAGTGTAAATGGGTTCCATCGAAGTTTCTCTTAAATAGTTCTTTATCACAGATAACATATTGGGCATCCAGTCTGTGGAAAGTTGCTCGATCTTTCTTTTCAGATCCTTGGGAATACCTACCGTATTTGAGGAAGCGCCAAACATCATAGTACTAGCAATCGGCTATTTCGGGTTCTTCCTCCCTGCTGAGCTCGATGTTGTAGTGGTGGGTTGGATTATCTTGTTTCTGGATAAGGAAAGGGACCATGGTTATTCCTTCAGGCATGTTAGTCATGGAGGATAAGGTGGAAAGGGCGTCAGTTATGTTGTTTTTTGCTCGGGGTAGGTAGTGTAAGGTGATTTCTTAGAATTGGGAAGCTAGTTCTTTAAGGTGGGCATGGAAGGGTAAGAGCTTTTCATCTTTGACTTTCCATTTCCTGAGTACTTGACCGATGATGAGGGATAAATCCCCGTAGTCATCGAGGTATCGAATTCCTTTCTTGAGGGAAACTTTGAGGCCTACCGTTCACGCCTCGTATTTAGTCATGTTGTTAGTGCAGGGGAAATCCAATTTGATGGAAATGGGAGTGTGGGAGTCATCAGGGGCAATTAGGAGGATTCCAAACATTTTCCATCGAAGATCTTCTGGGGAGGTGCATAGGATATTATCATCTACAAATTTGGAGATTAAGACATCGTCTTCTTCCATAGGGTAGTCAGTAAGGTACTCAGAGATGGCTCTTCCTTTCATGGTTTTCTATGTGACATAAGTGATATCAAACTCAACTAGAAGCATCAACTAATATTCCATTTAACTAGATAAGGCGGGCTTCTCGAGTATGTACTTAATGGGATCCATTCGGGATAAGAGTATGATGGGGAAGGCAAGCATGTAGTGTCGTAACTTTTGGGTAACCCAGACAAGAGCGACACATGCTTTTTACAAGGCGGTGTAGTAAACTTCATAACTAGACAATTTTTTACTGGAATAGTAGATGGATTTCTCCTTGCGGGTTTCTTCAAGGTATTGGGCTAACAAAGCCCCGACTGCAGTATCGGTCACAATTAGGTATCGGAGTAAGGGAAGATTAGGATGCAATGGCATGAGCACCAGAGGTTGGGTTAGGTATTTCATAATTCGGTCGAAGGCTTGTTGGCAATCATCATTCCAGACTTTGGTTGAATACTTTTAGAGGAGTTTGAAGATGGGTTCATAGGTGGAAGTCAATTGGCTGATGATTTAACTAATGTACTGTAATTTCCCAAGCAATCCTCGAACTTATTTCTCCATATGGGCAAGTGGCATTTCAAGTATGGCTTTCAACTTAGCAGTATCTACTTCTATCCCTTTCTCGTTGGCCATGGATCCCAAGAGTTTTTTTTTTGTAACGCCGAAGACACATTTCTGTGGGTTAAGCCATATTTGGTATTGTCACAGTCATTCAAAGAATTTTCAGAGAGCGAAAACATGACCTTCTCTAGTCTTGGACTTGATAATCATGTCATCTACATAGACCTATACTTCTTTCTGTATCATATCATGCAGAATGGTTATGGCATCCCTTTTATAGGTAACCCCTGTATTTTTTAGACCAAATGGCATGAGAGTATAACAAAAGGTTCCCTAAGGGGTGATGAATGCAGTATTCTCTTGATGATCAGGGTGCATCCTGATCTGGTTATATTCGAGAAGCCCTTCAACAAATGACTTGAGAGCATACCGTGACTGGCTATATTGTCCATAATCATATCGATGTTGGCTAGCGAGCAATCATCCTTCTGAGAGGCCTTGTTCAAGTCTTGGTAATCGACACACATGCAGACATTCCCTCCTGATTTCAGCAAGAGTATGATATTGTCTATCCATGTGGGATATTCAATTACTCGAATGGAACCCACATTTAATTTCTTAACTACTTCTTCTTTTACTTTGAGTGACCATTCGGTACAGAGCTTTCACAGCTTCTATTTGACTGGTTTACATTCCGGGAGAGTTGGAATTTCATGTTATGTTATCTTAGGGTCAATGTTGGGCATATCATCGTAGTACCATGTGAAGACATCCATGAATTCCTTCAGTAGTTCTTCAAGTTACATGCGATCGTTCTTATCAAGGGTAGCCCCTATCCTAATCTCGAGCATTTGGCTACTAGAACCGAGGTTAATAATAACAGTTTCATCTTCATTAACTTGAACGCGATTATGTTGTTTGTTATTAACCTTATTTAGATCAGTTAAGAATTGTTAATTTGCAAAGTCATCATCATCAAAAGTTTGATTAGAATCGAGGCAATTAATGTAAGGCACAACAAGATACTCAAAATCTTCATTTATTTCATTGATAGGAAAAACAATGTTGAGAACCTCATCAAATGAGATCTCGATTACATTAGAGTGAGAGGAAATATCTAAAGGGGAAAGGGCATAAAAATTTGGGTTAGGTTGAATATCACCAAGAGGCACAGGTGAAGCATGCCAGTTGAGAAGAGGTTCATCGGCATCTTTGATGAGGTAGGATGGACCAAATGATGTAGTCCATGAGTGGATTACGCATAGTGGCAACCCTAGTGTCTGCAAGTTAAAAGAATCCTTGGAGTCACTACCCTTAAAATCCTTGATATCAGCCACGGTTTCCTTAGTGAGGTGTCGTACACGATGCTGGGAACTTTCATCCCTCGGGTAGCTGTCTTAAAAAAAGATCTCCATTCCTGGTTTCATCCTCTTGTCTATAGGATCATACCAAGGTTCAGGGAAGCTGCAGAAGGGGAAATCTTCACCCTCTCTAATGAATCTTCCATTTAAGGAATCTCCTGGGATAGTTCTGGCACATTTTAACTTTCTCTTCAGTCGAGGATGATAGATCAATCTGAGTTCTTCTTTTGATGGTTGATATCCCAAGCCACAGGGAGGAAAGTCCTCCTTCAACATAATAGGTTCTGTTATCCCTTGTTGTCTTTTCCCTAGCCCCAGTCTAGGCATGAAGCGCATGTTCTTGAACCTTTGGATTCCATTGATGTTTCCATGGGGATTATATTCTGGATAAACCCTATCTTTGAAGTCATGACCTACTGGGAGTAGGAGTGGATCGACTTGGAAGCCTGATAGTAGCATATCGTTCACCCCATGTTGTATCTCAAGAACTGAATTACTGGTGCTTGAATTCTCGGTGTTGTTAGTGTCCCCAAAGATGGTGATAACTTGTCTACTGGCAAAGAATTTCAAATTTTGATGAAGGGAAGAAGACACCCCTTTGATGCTATGGAGCCATGGTCATGTGACCAGTAGATTGAAATAGGTTGGGATGTCAATGACTTGGAATTCAACAATGGGATTTATAGAGATAACCCCTATTGCAAGCTTGATAGATCCCGTTACTTTTCGGTGGGTGTCGTCGTAGGCACGTACGGTAGCAGAGGTTGGAGCAAGGTTGCTTTCTTTCAATACCAAAGAGTTTAGAGTTCTTAGTGGGCACATATTCAGAGCTGATCCGTTATCGACGAGGGAGAAGGGAATGATTTTTCCATTGACTTCGACAGAGATATTAACAGTATGATTTTGGTTGGTACTGGTCTTAGGGATTTCCTCTTCTGAAAAGGAGATCATTTGAGTAGAGGTCAAGGATCCAACTAGGTTCACTGTTTATTCTGGCATGGTTGAGGGCGGAACTGTGGGTCCTGTGAGTATATTGATTAGGGCAATTCGGTGAAGTTGGGAAGACATAAAAAGTGCCCATAAAGTGATGTTATCTTGAGTTTTCTTCAGTTGATCAAGGAACTTACTTTCTTCAAGAGTCATTTTTGGCATAGGGAGATTCTCAACACCTTTCCCTTTATCGCTTGCTGATAGTTTTAAGTTTGGTATCTGGTAATGTCTCCCCGGTCTGGTCATGTGGTTCACGGAAGAGGGGAAAATAGAAACTCTATTTCTTCATTGATATCGGTTTTCTCAGCTACCTGGTTAATCTCTCCTAGAAGTTCCTCAAATGATATCATTTCTCATAGGTTGACTATCAGACTAACCTTACCTGAATCTGGCTCTTAATCTGAATATTCATAATCGTCCCCCCATCTGGTGGAAACGATATTGTCTTTCCATGCAAAGTCAATACACTCTACAACTCCTATGGCCTCTTCGTATAATTCTTCCCATTCATAAGGAAAATGCAGGACTGAAGGGACCAGGTACCTTTATAATTTCAAAGCGTCGAGTAGCTCAGATAGGCTACAAATATCACCCGTTTGTTAAAATAAATCTTCCATGATCTGGACCAGGTCATCTAGACTGACTTCATCGTTTGGCACCACCTAGTTGTCTGACTCCAGGGCTCATTTTCGAGCTTCTAAGAACAACCCACTAAATCTTTAACAGTCGATGGTCATCCGGGAGGGAAATTTCAACCCGAACTCTAGGAGTTGGTTCAGCACTTCTGATAATTCCATATCTTTACCTCCAAAATGAGTACGGAAAGCGATGCACTCTCTGGTGAGGAGTGATAAGGTTTGATTATCAAAGCTGGTAGGGTGTAAGAGTAAATATGGGTATGTTTAGAGAGGTTTAAGAGAGTATATGGGTATGATTGGTGATTTACTTAGCATGATTTGGGTGGATGGGTCAATTTCTGAGTCTTCTTCTAGGAAGATGGCTTTTGCATTATTTGGGACTGGGTTATGTGACACCCCGCCTAATTAAATACCGGGCGATCAATCCTTTATTAAATTAAATCAAGGTATACAGTTGGTTCATTCTCAGCATCACTGTCGATAAAAATAATTTTCCAATTTAACACCCTAAATAATTAAGCTAAGTGTCAAAACCATTTTCATACATAACTTTCCAAATTTTATTTAAAGAAAAACATTTATTTTATTAACAACATTCACTAAGTAAGAATCACACCACATTAAATATCTGCAACATAGTCCAATTAATTTAAAACATTCGTCAATCGAATGTCAACATGCGAAATATAAAGTAACACAATCAAACTGAATAAAACCCATAGTAACAATACTGGAAATAGCTGAAATACAAATGTCCAATAGCAACGAAATAATGGAAAGAGCTACACATGCTCAACTAAATGAAAGTACTAAGAGTGGATCTGAATGAACGAAGTCGTCTAATCAAGAGACCTGCAACTCCCACCTAAGCTGCAGCGCGTTCCTTCCAAGAGATCCTAAGCAAGAGGCCCCTGTGGCTGGGCACCTGTAATACATACATATATATACAAGAGAGAGAGAGAAAAAAAAACGGGTCAGAGCCCGAAAGTGTGTTTGATTTAAAATACGTTTAGCAAGTATTTAAATTGATACAGGCCAATGCAACCACATATTAGAGCGACACTTTCTTGAGAAATTCTCACCTCTCTTCTAATGTGCACGCCTATCGTACTAACCTTCCCAACGGTTTATCTTATCATTTATCGCACGAATCTTCCCAATGATTTAACTTATCTTAGATTACTCGTAAGATTCAACATTTAACGATTCCATTTCGAAAAGGGGTATTTCAATTAGTAATCAAAGTTATCCATTGTAACTTTATAAAATCAATAAAGTTTTCCAGTGTCATATTATACTTTCTCAAAACAAGTATTTACCATTGAGTCATCAACCATGTCCTACTTATCAAATCACAGTAGGCAGTTTCAAATTCCAAATCTCATATATATATTAACTACTCGAATAATATATATAAAATAACAGTACCCCAAATAAAACTATGGTGCGTGCATACTCTACTATCCAAAACCCCATATCACTCATATTAAGGGGAATACAATCGGAATCACTCTCGAATTGTATTAACAAAATACACAAACAAAATTGAGGCGAAGAATAAATTCCAAGTCTTTAAGAGGATGGCACATGCCTGCGTCTCTTAGGACCGTCTGAACTATCACGTCGATAGCCTGTACCAAGGACATCTATCTTCTAGGGTACAAGTCAATATCCCTCATAAAGGTCCCATCGAGATAAGACTGTCCCAGCGCGGTAACCTCAGGGATAGCAAGTAGCCTGGGCATGATTTTCACATGTATATAATATATGCACACACAGTCATATAAATATACCACTTTTATCATATTAATGTAGGTTCTCTCGTCACCCATAATTACAACATTTATCCTTAATTTCACATTATTAGTATTATGTATAAGGTTTCATCTCTAACCTTACCTCGAAGGGTTATCTCACTTATTTCGTGACACTCGTGGACTTTATCCTTCCAAGTAGAAAATTCAGTAGGTGTCATTATTACGTTTCAACGTAACTCTCTTACGCGCCTTACCCTTTAATATATCAATTTACTAACCCTAAAGTAAATATCCCATAAATACCATTCTCGTCGAATATTAATGATCCCAACATTTATTTATACGCCCTACAGGTCCTCTATGTCTCCCAAATCATTATACTAAGAATGCCCAAGAATTATATCACGACAATTCGATTTTTAAATCATTTACAAAGGGAAATAAGAGTCTGCCAGGAGGGGTCGATCAATCGAGGTTTGGGGCTCGATCGATCGAACCTTCGATCGATTGAAGCTCTAGGCTCGATCGATCGATCAAGCAGGTCTGCGAAAATCTGCAGAATTGCAGTTATGGGTTTCATCTCCAAATTTACACCAAATCCATATTTTCAAGTTCCAATCGTCCCAGAATTTATACTACTAACCTTATATCATCATAACAGGTATATTCAACGTAAAACATATCAATCTACATCACTAAACATGGATTTATCATGCCATAATTCATTTAAAACTCAAGAACCCTAAAAATCTCTAACTCATGATTCTAATCTGTTTAATCCCAGAATTTCCTTCTTATTTACACCAAAATTTCGTGGGTTATCTTTCTACATCACAAGAGACTTCCAGAATAAGGATTAAGTCTTTACTACATGCAAATTCCTATCACAATTTGGGTTTTCTTCCATGTTTTTCATTCCTAATCATTCCTAAACTAATATGGAAATTGCACCAACAAAAATAGCAAGATAAACACTTGCCCGGGATTTTCAGAAGTCTGGATTGCGGCTGATTTTGGTGTGGTTGTGTTCCCCTTCTCGCGATCTACGCGTTGGTGGTGGCGGCGGTACAAACCGGTGACTTTTTGGCCTTGAATCGCCTTGAGAGCTCTCTCCTCTCTTCTCCAATGGCCGTTCTAGGGTTCTGAATATTCTAACCCTAAATGACTAACCTAAAAGGCTGATATAGGTTGCTGAATTTCGTGGGTTTAATTAACCAAGAATGTAAAATGACCAAAATGCCCTCCCGAGTCACTAATTTGGCCTAGAACCGCCCCGAGACCCAAACTACACCCCCAGGTACACTTTTCGGACTATCTCGACCCTTCTGGACGCGTTGGTGCACTCAAAACGACCATACGAACAACTTATAAAATATTCACTTTTTATTTAACAAAATTTAATCCCGACGCGACACGGGCACGTCCCGATTCAAATTTCCAAAATTGTCATTTTATTCACTCGTGACATTCAATATAATCAATATCATATATTACTTCGCTCAATAGTTATATTCAACAAATTTTCCATAATTACTAACTCTCGTCACGTTAATAATCATAACATAATAAATTTCCGGATTTTTATTAGATAATTATCTCACATTAAATTTAATAAATCCCCAAATTAATATAGCATAAAAATACGGGGTATTACAGGTTATGGGTAGTGTTTAGTTTAGGCTTAGTTGGTGGGGCGATGATACCCAGGTCAATCAGGCTTTCGATTGTGTTTCAGAGATGGAAGCATTGGTCGGTGCTATGGCCTGCAGTTTGGTTAAAGTCACAACGGTCATCGAGTTTGAAGTTTTTCGAAAGTGGATTTGGTAACGGACGAGGGTCCAAGGGTTTGATCAAGTTTCATCTCAAGAGAACCTGGTAGACTTTGGAAAGAGGAGCATGAAGCTCAGTATATTCCTTTCGAATTGGGTTTGGGTGACTTTTCGGTGCCCATGAAGTGACAGGCTGAGAGATGTTATTGATAGTAGAAACTTTGGTACTAGAAGGCTTTTCAAACTTTCTAGGAGCAAACTGTCCAGACGTTTTCTTCGGTTCAAATTTATCTTGGAAAGACCTTCTTCGATTTGTACTCTTGCTTCTCAAAGGGCTCGAAAGTGAGGGTAGTATTATCCTCCCATTATTGCTCGAACATGGGGTAGGAAGTTCTTCTTCATAATACTGACTTGTTCTTCTCCAAAAGGCCGATTGGTTATGGTAACTTCTTTTTCTCTCCATCTATCTATGAAGTTGCTAACTGATTCCCCAGGGTTCTGTTTAAGTAGCTCTAAGTCACAGAGGGTAACCTCTAGCTCCTTTTTGTACTTGTACTTTGACATGAACTCATGGGCAACTTCTTCCCCACTACGGATTCTGGATTCTTCTAGGGATAGGAACCAACAGAGGGAGTTATCTTACAAAGTCTGCTGGAACATCTAAGTCATTATTTCTTCGAAAATCCCCTAGGAGAGTCATGGATCGGTGATAGCTACGAAGATGAACGATCGAGGGTCCATTTCCTCCAATCTTCTCGATATTGGGCATCTTGAATTTTTCTGGTAACCTGGCTTCAGGATAGGGAGACATGTGGGTGTAGTCCATGTAGTTCCCACAAATTTTGACCTGGTTGAATTTCTAGGTCAACATCTTGAGGTCTTCCTTTACTTTGTTCAGTTCTTCCTCTTTCGGATCAACAGTTACAGGAAATTAGCCTCGATTTGAGCAAGGTTTGGCATAGAAAGATAGGTTGGTGGCAGCCTATTAATAGGAGAAGCACGTAGAGCATGATGGTATTCTTCAGGAACTCAAATAGGCTTGGGTATACTCGCACATATGGCGAGAGGGAAAATGACCTCAGGATCTTCGGGGACAGGGACCCAATTTCTTTGCATCTCATGAACCTCGATTTGAAGGTTGTCAATTTTGGCAGTGAGTTGAGCCAAAAGCGTCAACAAATCCGGATTTACATTCGACACTTAATCCGTGTTCTCCATGGAAGGCAGGTGAGTCTCAAATTTGGAGCGGTTCGACTGAAGACCGAAGCGAATAGGGAGCTAGGATCGACCTGAGAAGGAGAGAAATTGGAATTTATTTTCGAAAAAGAAAAAGGGAAATTTGTTATTTTTGGAAAATGAGGAAAATATTTTTGACATTTTTGGAAAAGATGAAGACGAAATGTTTTCTTTTTTTTTTGTTTTGAGGGAAAAGGAGGAAAAATATTTTTGGTATTTTTTATTAAAAAAAAGGGAGAGATGTTGTTGGACACTTTTGTAATTAGATGGAAAATTCGAGAGACGGGTCTCAGTATGATTATTATGTTTATAAGGTCCTCACTTGTATAATGTTTACCTAAATGCAAAATGAAATGTCGGACGGGACTTGAGCATGGAAATATTGGGTTTCGAACATATGTAAAGTTATGGTTGGACTTGTAACCAGGCTCACGGGCAGGGTCCCATTTTAAAAATTGTGCAAAAATTTGGACGTCAGGCCGACCCGAAATTTCGACAGAGTGTCGGGTTGAAACCGATAATCTAACATGTGTGTCCTAGACTTGACACCTATATTTGGGAATGCATTTATTTGGGTAAATTGGAAGGTGTTCCCCCTTTAGTGTGACATCCACGATATACGTCTTGCTTTTGCGGGTAATCGATACGTGTGGACAAGACATTTGATATGCTTGAGTGTATGTAAATTGCCTCACTATATACCTCATAGGGACGGTATATATGAGAGAGAATTCGATATACTTGACGTACGTGAACGAGTTCCCTACGATATACCTCCCGTCATGACTTCAGTCAAGCGGTACGATGTAGGGAGAACCGTTTGATATACGTCGAAGGTACGTGATCAATAGAAGGTGAGAGTCATATCACTTAGGCTAACTGCGACCTGCCGGACCATCGCCCATAATGAAGTGACTTCCCAGTTACAGGACACAATTTGGTCAATAGCAATGCTCTTTGGTGATGTTGTGTTAATCATGAATGATTCTCTCATTAGTATCTTATGTAGAGAGTATCTTTTTCTTGATCATGCCAAACAGGGAGCAAGGTACAAGTACAAATAGTAAAGCTATACTAACATATACAAATAGTAAAGTAAATAAGAAAGAAAAAAGAAAGAAAGTAATCAAGGAAAAGGATTACAAAATTGTAATAAGTAGCAGGAACTCGAAAGTAACTGAAAATTTTAAAAAGGATCTGAAGCCCTAGGGTGCGGCTTAATGCTTAGACACCAAACAACTGATCAGTTGCATATTTTAGTATGGTTGGAATCAGTGGAAGGCCATATAACACTCATAGAATGGTATCCTAATTAATCAAGTGAAAAGATGATTCTGAGCACGAAGCTCATTAATGTAAAGGCAAGTTTATGAAATAACTTGAAAAATGTGAAAATACATTAATGGTTTAATTATTGGGATACGGGTTGTATTAAAAAGGCACGTTAAGTGTGAGTATCTCATTGCCCGGGATACATGGTTAAAACATAAATTTCATGTCACATTGAATTTTTCATGAGAACATTTAATCAAATGATGGATGATTTCATAATTGATAAAATATAATTTATATGTATAAATACACTTTCTACATATTACTCTACTAGTATTTCTCCTACTGGGCGTACTCTCACAGCCCACCATTTATCAAACCCCCAAGGTAATTTGGAAAAAGATAAAGGCAAAAAAAATGTGAGAGGCAAGGAAGGATTTACGCGCTAGTAGATATCCTTTTACTATTTACTTTGAACGTGTTATTTAAATGGAACTTTTGTTCGAAACTTTTTGGAAGTGTTTTAAATTCGATTTATAATAAGACAGGATAACATGGGCTTTCTTAAATTGTTATTTATTATATGAAGTGGGAAATTTTTTTTTATTTTAAGTGTACTTGTAAACTTCATAAAGTTGGAAATCATTTCATTAATTAGATTTAATGAATTTTACGATAAAAATGTGAAAGCAGGATTTTATTTTTAAAGGAGGATTTTCAAAAAAAGAAATCAATGTATAAAAGGTGCGTTGTAGTCTTCTTGTGTTGTTTAGGTTGGTATATTTATCTCTCTTATGTTTTTTGTTTCTCTCGATGGATCATCATAGTGATAAGTTATCCATTGTATTTAGTGATGATGACAATTTTGATATTTGAGAGCAGTTTGATGAACTTCATAGTCGAGCTAAAAAACTAAGTCGATTAAATTTGAGGTTTGCAAATTGAATTTCCTAAAAAATAAAACTTTTGTTTATAAGATAAAACTTAATTTTTGTGACCTTTTCAAAAGAGATATCATTCGTCCGAAGCTCAAGGACATGAAACGTGAGTTTCATATTTTAGAAGTCTTCAATAAAGAGGGTGATGATAGTGTCTAGGTTTTTGAGAATGAATTAAAGAACTCCAAAATATTTAATTTTATGGTTAATGTACGTGTTGTTGAGGATAATGATAAATTTATGAATAATTTGACTGCACGTGAGAAGACTCTTAGGGACAAGTTCTATTACGTTGAGCAGGAGCGAGATAACCTTCTAGAATTTATTGAAAATATGAATAGGGAGTCCCTAAATGTTAAAGAGTTTATATATTTTTTTTAATGTACAATTTTTAAGTTAAAATATTAATTAGGAGACTCATTCCACATTGGTATTATCTTCGATAATTATAACTCTTTGGCTACTAAAGCCAAGACCAACGTTTATTTAAGAGTGTCAACTATTGCTCGGGATGCTAGAAAATGTCACCAAATGTCGTCTTCCTGGTGTTTACACATGTTAGCATTGTGTTAGGAAGGGTCAACTTAGGATATTTTGTTATGATCTTATAAAAGGTTTTAGGAGGTCTAGATGTAATGACACCATGGTTACCAAGGCCCTAAGAATTAAGTATCTGGGTTAGGAAATCCATTTTTAAGGCGATAAATATTGGACTGCTTGATTCCCACATGTTATCACATTATTCTTCCCATGCTATATCTTATGGTTGATTGTGTTTGCATGTTTTTCACACACTAGGTTTTATTCTTCATGATATATGCGCTTGCTAGGTATATAACATTTGAGTTTATTGTATTTTTATTTTTATTTTTTAGTATTGTTGTGAAAAATACAAAAAGATTTGTGTTTGTCTTTTGAGTTTAGTTTTTAAGTGGTGTCATTTTTTAAAAATGTTTAAAACTCGAAAATATTTTTTACTTATGTTTAGTTTAGTTTTACACATTTTGTGTGGCATATCAGTGTGTTTAAATCCCATTCCTTTCAAGTATCCATGTGGCTAGTACATTTGATAATGATTTCCAATGCTTTGATTTTTTTTTATCATTGTTACATGGAGTTGTTCGAAATTGATTTTCTTTAATGGATTGACTTTGTATATACCTCTTCACACACCTTGCACAAGCTCTTTTTTTTTTTTATCATAACTTCATATGTTATATGACGAAGTGAGGTGTTTTCCTATCAATCTTATCATAAACATAATATTTTTTACTATGGGAGATTTGTAAATATAAGAACCCTTACGTGAGTTTGATCTTATTTGATAAACACTTGAGTGTGCAATGGGAAAGGGCTACGAAAGGAGAAATCTTCTTTTCATGCAAGGCCACCATTAGCAAGAACCTAAAAGAAAAGAGAGGCAAAAGAAAAGGAAAATATTGCCAAGGACAAATTTGTTTATTGAGTTTTTAAACTTTAGTATCTTTTAAATGAGGAAAAAATAGAAATATATTTATATTTTGAGGGTGTTAAGTTTAATATAAATGGGTTTGCACAATGAGTCCTAGTTGATATTAATTTTTTGACGCTATTGATTTGAGAATCATCAAGATTTCAAAACTAATGCGAATTATGTATGTTTATCCATTTTTGAGTTCTTTATTTGCCACTATGATGCTAAATCGAAGTTGATAAGTTTTGCGATCAAATAGAATATCTTTGATAATTTTGAGTGATTGGGTTATATTTCTCTTGTTGTTAGCTCATGCCCCTTCACTCCGTAACACCTTTATTTGGACATATCGATATTATTCTAGGGTAGAAAACTTATGTGTTTTATGATGTTTATATATATATATATATATATATATATGTGTGTGTGTGTGTGTGTGTGTGTGTGTGTGTGTGTGTGTGTACGCGAGTGTGCGCACGCGCGCATTATAGGTATCTTTTGCGTATTTACATATAAGGAATGTGTTTTTTAGTCTTTAATTTTTCATTGAATCCATGTATGCCACATGTTCTATCTTTAGTTTCAGGTTGTTTCAAATTGGTATGCTATATGATCATATTGATATCTTTTATTGCTTGTGATATCTCATTTATGCATCAAAATTGGTCTTTTTTCCATAGTTTGGATTATTTGAGGTTGTTTTGTCGAGTTATGTTTGTCGTTGCATTTTGTACTTCACATCGAAGCATGATTTTACCTCCTTTACTTATGTTTATTTTTGTTACCTTTAGGGGGAGTTTGTTTCTATTGTTATAATACCTCGTAAGTTAGAGTAAATAAAATAAATTATATCAATGTAGGGGAAGTTTTTTTATCATAATATCCCATATTTTAGAGTAAATTAAATAAACTATATCGGTTTATAATTGTGCGGATTTATCTGCATTTATGTGTATTTATATAAAGTGATGGATGTCGTCACTATAATTATGTTATTATTTGAAATCGAAGGGAATTTAAGATACGATAATGAAATAATAACTATTTATCGTATAAAAATAATTATGTAGGTGAGATAATTCGAGTGACTTTAGGGACGTGTATAATGTCAAATTACACCTTAAAAGGTTGGGTTTTAAGTCCCATAGGGTAGTATATACTTGGGCTAGACTTTAGGCAATTTGAAATAAGTTTTGGGCTAAATGGATCATGGCCCATATGACCCATGATGATACGAGATATTGTAGATATATACTTCTCGACCATCATATCCAGTGTAAAGTAGAAATTAATCAAGTAAAATAAAATAGACATAAGACATAATAATGCCATTTAGATTAAGAAACTAGACAAAATTTTATTCAGTCGATTTGTCATTCATACTTTCGTAAATTTATTCTTAATCTAAATGGTATTATTTCAAAAATATATTATTTATCAATATTGTTCAGTAGCACCTCTCGGGGTGTTACAAAGTGGTATCAGAGCATCAGGTTCTCGAGTCCTTAGAATCTGTTCGGCTTTTCATGTTTCAGCTTAGCGTTCTTAGTTATAGAGCCTTATTATAGGATTATTGTATTCCTCTATGTATGCGACTTACGTTCTTCTACTATTAAATTTAGTGATATGATTCATTTGAGTTTGATTGGACTTCGTACACCGAATAGTATAGGATGACCAGTAAAGGCCATTAGAAGGACTACAAGAGGAAAGGCACAATGAAAGCCAAGGAATATTCTGGGAAGGGGGGTCACAATTGAAGTCGCCATAATTATTGTTATGGCAGATGACAATAGGATAATCACTCAGGGGCAGTAGCTTTCCCAAACATTGTCATAGATAACGATGGTATAAACTTAGACTCACCCAGCATAGTAGGTAGGGGATAGGCAGAGTGACTCCTTCGAAGAGTCATCTATAAGAATTCTGAGAAAAGAGGAAGTGTGATGGGACTATGGAAGGAGGCAATCCAAAGACAATTATGTAGGATGGAGTGCAATAACACCCATAATTAAATTTGGGCAAAAAATTTAGCTCCCTAGAGCAGCTTAGAGTGGTGAGAGTCGATCACCACATATAAAGGAGCATATATGGAATTAAACAAGGAATTTGGGTACAGTTTGACAATGAGATATTCCATCTGTTATTCAAATAAAGATGCAAATGGACTTTCGACATGAGTAGTATATACAAACGTGGATGGAAAATCCATCTAAGATGACTAATGTCGATGTCGTCAAAGACGTATGCTTACAATCATATATCAACGCTTCCACAAGAAGGGAGCCAAGAGTGTTGAGTATCTAGTCTAAGCAAGACTAGAGTAAATGGTGCTAGTGAAGCACCACAGAAGGGTATAACCAGTAGGGAACCCATTTCAATTATTCTGCTAAATCGAACTCCTACCAAATCTTGGTGGATTCAATAAGGGCCACCAAAACCAACAATGAGTTCCATAGGGCCAGTGGAGCCCAATGAATAATGAGTGGTAGAAAATCGGGGACAAAATAACCAGGTCCGAGATAAGGACACCTTGACATGGTCTGGGGGCCAAAGAAGGGGGTGGTACATAAAGTGTCTTATGTGTGGAGAGTAGGGTCACATGTAATGAATGTGTCCACAATGAGAAAGTGATATCGGTTAGATTAGGAAAGTCAGTGGAAATTATGCCAACGGGACACAATAGCGGTAAGAGCGAGACTTCTGACAGGAGAATAGGACTAAGAGATTTAGGTTCAAATATTACTAACACGGGAATGGTAGTTTCAGGTAGGACTAATAAAGTCCTCAATAACAATAGTAGCACATTCGCCTTTCAGGGTCGTTGGGGCTAAGGAAATGGCGGGGGAGGCCATTAGGGCTAGTGCCAGAAGCAAGAGAGATTCACTAGCATTCATATTGCTTGTGGGAAGGGAGACTACATGAAGGAGGTTTACCCAAAGCAAGACAAGGGGTAAATACATGATAAGATCCCAAATATATTACCATTATAACAAATCGTGGGTCAGTTCCAGCGCAAGAGTTACATTCAAGGACCCAACGATCATGTGAGGCAGATGGAAAATGGAGTTAATCTTTTTGTTTCATCCTTGCGAGCACGGGATTATTTCGGGTGACATGAGTGAGTCACAACATATGATTTTTAACACTACAATTCGAGTGAGAGTCGAGTTTAGTGGATGCATTGACTGTACCAGCCTTATGATAAATACATTTATTGTTTGGTAATGGGACTTTTCGGTGTCACCTGGAGGGGAATGGGTGTGGGCATGAAATAATATTTATTTTATGATTTACTACTCTTGCGAATTAGGAAAGTAGGACTTATTATGAAGATGTATAGTCGTAACATACCGGGGGTTTGAGTGATAGTAGATTGTGTTATAAGACTATCATGCTTGTTATCCCAAGATGAGTTGCATGGTTTTTGCGAGGCATCACCTGAAAGAGGATGGGGCCTATATATATATGTCTAAATTGTGTTTTATCATAGACTTTTGTAAGCATGCTTCCTAATTATATTTGATCCCAGTGCGTGGGGAGTTTTACTGATGTGATTTAGGGTGCGTTGTGTTCCTTTTCAAGAAAATAGATATAGCTTGTTATTTATATATCGCTGAGAACTTGTGATAGTAAGAGAGTCATTTTGTATGTTGTATTTAGTGACATGAGAGTGGACGAGTAGACTTCTTATGTTAGTAGACATGACTTTGGGGGTACATGTTATGGACTGGGGGCCGAACGGATCTCGATGACCGATAAGGTTAGGTAGTAATGCATCGAGGGAGTTCCTTGTTTGGATTTTTCTTTGCGAGAAATCCCACGCATGAAACTTAGTGAACGTTGGAGGTTGAGAGAAGTTTGGTCCTTAAGACACAGTTTTAGTACCATAGCTATTGTACGTATATCTAATAATAACTGGGAGCTGGTAGTTATATTACCATATAAGGTCGAAAGAATCGAATAATGCTAGTGTGAGAACCAATGTAGAACATTTATACCACAAGTATATCGGTGGGGCAACCTAGAGAATAATTAAGTTGAGATTAGTAGGTTAGTTGAGTATAAACTTACTATATAGTCATGCTAAGTACGCGAGAATCAATTTAACACAAGTCTATTACGTTTAGTGGAACTGTATAGAAATGCACGGGACATAAGGAGTATGGGCACTCTAGTTAGTTGAGATTTTCAGTATCATTCACGATGAATTGACGTGAGAATTTATTAAATAAATGTAGATGCGTGAGAAAATTAGAACTAAAACAAAATGGGACAAATAGAATGTAGTGGCATTGAGAGCAAGGAGAGTCATCAGGAATCGGAGAGTGGAGGGAAAGGGGCGATTATAGTGTTAAATTGTATACATAATGTACATTTTATATTTTTGAGGATAATCAGGAGCTTCTCAGAAGTTTAATATGACGAGAGTTACGTCAGAACCAAATAAGGACGTTAAAGTCTGGTGTGAATAGTCGGGTATAATTGCAGATATCTTCCACGAATGGACTCATCACTAGTTGGAATGGTAGGGTACAAACCGTCGAACTAAATAATACCATTAGTGAAGGGGTACCGAGAACAGAGTAATGTTCCAAACTTTAGAAAGATATGGAACTATATATGTAATAAGTGCAAATAAATAAGGGAGTTTATACATTGGGATGTTGGAGTCTTCCCCAGTTTAGGAAATACTTTAGTCGTTCATAAACAGGCTCATAATAAGTGACAAAAAGGGAACAAAATCTCAAAGTGTTATGTAGGCAACAAGGTGAATTGGTAGATTTAATGATGAAATATTTTGATATGTGATGACTAAAGCGAATTAGTCACTAGATGGGATGGTAGGGGAAGATAGTTGGCCTGAAGAATACCATTAGTAGAGATATAACAGGAACAGAAGAACGACATAACTAAGATAGTGAGATTTCATGGGGTGTCACTTGCTGTCATGTCCAACAGGGATGAAATCTTTGTGTCTCATTTTTTATAGAGTTTCTAAGAGACCATGGATTTGGAGTTACGATTGAGGATGGACTATCACCCACAGACTGATGGGAAGACCGATAGGACAAATCAGATGTTAGAGGATATGTTATGGATATGTATCCTTGATCTTAGTAGAGGTTGGGAGCGATATCTTCCACTAGTGGAGTTTGTTTATAATAACTCCTATCAGGTTACTATTAGGATAACACCCTACAGTAGACCTTATCGTTTTATCGCTTGTTGGCTAGAGCTGGGAGGACAAAAATCTTCTCAAGATAGAGGTGATTCAGGATACCTCCACCAGGATTGAGATGATTCGAAGTCAAATACAGGTAGCTCATGACAAATAGAAGAGATACGCCGATGCCAAGCGATACTTTCTGGAGTTTAATGTGGGGGATTAGGTCTTGCCATGTGTGTCTCCTATGAAGGGTATAATGAGGTTTGGGAAGGAAGGGAAATTGGATTCGAGGTATGTAGGACCATTTCCTATCATCGAGAATATTGGTCTAGTGGAGTATAGACTCGGGTTGTCGGAGCACTTGCACCATATAAGCATATGTATTTCATATTTTTACGTTGAGACAGTATCTTCGGGATGAGTTGTCTCACACTTACATTGCGTTGGAGGAGATTGACTTACAGCCTGATAGTTCATATGAGGAGAGACCGGTGGCTATCTTAGACCATAGTGAGAGGCTATTGAGGTCAAAAGTAGTCCTACTTGTACGTGTTCAGAGGGGGTATCATAGTGTCGATGAGTCTACTTGGGAGTGCGAGGATGAGATGCGCGACAAATATCCAAAATTATTCTTACCAGGTTTACTTTTATTTTTCTGAATAACGGGAGGAAATTCCATTATTAGGGGAGAAGTACGTAATGTCTTTAATGATTTTAAAATATGGATTAAATAAAATTAAAATTCGAAATTAATCTGGTTTGAAATAAATATTGATTAGCGAGATAAGGGTTAATATATATTTATGTTGTATGTTACTAAGTGAATGATTAGTAATAATGATAATAAGATATTAGAAATGTCGCGAGTGTGAAATATGGCAATTACAGTAATTTAGTTGGGACACGCATATTACTCGTGTTGGGACTAAATTTATGGGATAGAAAAGTAAATTGTAAATAAGTAATCCATATAGTCATTTCGAGGGCGCCAAAGTGTCTGAAAGGGTTGAAATAGTCATAAAAGTCTAACAGGGAGTTTAGTTTGGGTTCCAGGGCAGTTTTAGACCAAATCAACACCCCAGGGGTATTTTGGTCATTTTTACTTTTGGAGAAAGGACCTACGAAATTCTGAGGTGTATATCATCATCTACAGTGAGGGAATTAGGGTAACAAAACACAAAAATAGAGAGAGGCCATAGGAGGGTGAAGGAGAGGTGCCCAAGGTGTTCCAAGGCTAAGAACCACCACTTTTGCACCACTACCACCACCATCGCATTGATCGGGAGAGGAATTTTGAAACCATGCCATCATCTACAATGGATCAGACCTACTGTTAAAGTCAAGTATTTATCTTGCTTAATTTAAGAAGGATTTAACATCCATGTTAGAGTAGGATGATTTACCTATGAATATCACATGTTTTGGCTTAATTTGGAGGATGTAAAACATGTTCTTGGATAGGTATTGCATGTAGATTGTATTCTTATGTATTTAGAAAATGAAATCAGACTATAAGGGAGTAGAACAATGAAATAAATCTGGAATTATTGATGTTTGAACATGGAAGAACGTAAAACTAGGGTTCTAGTTGATAATTAGGAATTAATCGAATCTTGCGTAGAATCCATGATGTATTGATAAATCCAGTAGGGAATCTTAAAATGTAATATGAAATAGGGTATCGATGCATAGTTCCTATTAACCAGAAGATTTACCAAAACATACCTCTTTGTTAGTACATTTAATTGTTTAGTCATAAAAATGAGTATAACTAAAGTTTTGTGCCTAAATATGTAGGAAAATGTTATATACACCGGGTGTTAGCACCGGGTTAGTACCGATTGTGCTATATTTGTTGGTACTATGGTGTGGGTCCCGCCAGAAAATGCTGTGGGTCCTACCAATGTACAATCAATTAAAGCGCATTTGGTACTAAACCGGTACTAACTACCGGTAAGAGTATCATTACCCAAATATGTAAGGTTGAACAGTCCCTAAAAGGATACTACCGAACGTCAAAGGTCTGTACGGTACGACACATGTTTGTGACCTAACACCTTCATTTACATTCAAGTTGTAAAAACTGCGATGCAGTTTTAGGACAATATCTCTTTCATTGGAACACTGCAATCAATAATGAACTTTTTGGGGGAACTAAGGCTCTCTTTCCTAAGAGTTTTACTTTGGGTATGATCTCTAATTTACATGCAAATTATTTACAGGCTAACTAAAACCTTTTTTTTAAATATATATCACTTCTGTGAAGTGGAAACCAGCGGTTTCTATTGCCTCAAGTACACTGACTTTGATTTTTGCCTTCATGGATACGTAGGTGCTACGCAGAAAAATCCTTCAAAGCACAAGTCAAAACACTCTAAAGCATCCACGCACTCTCCTTCTTTTCTAAATTCTTATATATCGCATATATGTTAGAACACACACACACACATTCAACCCAAATTGCACATATGACAAAGCACACGCCTGCATTTGCGTATACTTGCACATGTGTTTATAAATATCCTTGTTTGAACTACGTTGACATTAATATCATCCATTTGGATACGTAGGAACCTCAAGGACACATACCTCAAAGCACTAGTCAATACAAAATCACAAACCCGCATTTTGTTGAATTCTTGCATATCACACATATGTTAAAAGATTCATACACTTTGCTAAATTCTCGCGTATCCCATACATGTTATAACATGCACATAACTTTGCTCACTTTTGAAGTATTAACATATGTTAAAAAACTGTTGTGAAAATTTTCAATTATCAGAAGTGCACGGGCTATTATAGTATAGCTAACTCAGGTACGAGTCAATCCTACAAAGACTAGTTTCAATTCAATTTAGAATTTTTCAAAACATATTTTTTTAATTAACGGATAATATATAACTATCCTAATTGAAATAACGATGGATAACAAAGGAGATAACATTGACTAAGATAATGGAATCAAACCTTCTAATTCACATTGATTCATATAAAAATTCTAAGTTTGCTTCCCAATTTTATAACTCAGAATTCATGGAATCTCTTTTTCTTGAATTTTGGATGATAAATCGTTAAAAATTAATTTTAAATATATTGTTTTCCTCTTTATTAAAAATCTAAACCCTTATTCCCTTAAAAATATCAACTCAAAGCATTTATATCAAATATAAAAATGGACTATCAAACAATTTAAAACTAACATAATCCATCTATTGATTATGTCAATTAACATCAAAGGTTAAATTACATTGTAATTTAGTGAAACAAATTATTAAATCATTAAAATGCATATTCATGAATAGAAAATAAAGAACTTATAGTAAAAATTAAAGTTACACAAAAAGTGTCATACTGAACCTTGGGGTGATGTTTAGACAAATATACCCAAGCATCCAAATAAATATATTAAAAGAGGTCTTAAAAGAGCAGAAATTAAAAATTATAGCCCCTAGAGTCTTCAAACCTTCGTATCTACTTTTGTTCTTAAATATTCTTGGCCTTAAAATATGAAAATATTTTTTTCACTCTACTTGGTGTACGAAATTATTCACCCCATTGTTTTAATGTATGTTGTCTATCGATTTGTAGGGGTGAAAGATAGAATTTGACTGAAAGTTGCAATCGGACTCTATTGCATCCCAACACGCCACTCTGGCCTTTTAATTTGAAAATCCCCTTCTTTTGCCTTAAAATGTCGAGAACCATTTAATTTGATAAGAAAGAATTAATCTCTCTCTCTCTCTCTCTCTCTCTCTCTCTCTCTATATATATATATATATATATATATATATATATATATATATATATATATATATATATACCCAAAATTATACTGCCATAAAGCTTTGACGGCACTTTTCACATTCTCTCTCCGCTTTTCGACAACATTAAGAAAATATATTCCTTCGAATGATTTTACCACACACAATTGATGGCATTAGACAACACACCGAACATTGGCAGAATTGGTGAAGCTTTAACAATACACACACGTTGAAAAATGGAGGAGAAACTTCCTTTGTTAAACACAATTGATGTTGAAACAGTTAAGTCATATAAATGAGAGTGCAAAAGTTGAAAGGGTAGAGTCCCACATCGGTGGAATATATAAAATGGGAGATTTAATATTTTTTATGAGTTCCGGATATTGTTTTATTAACCCTAAATCCACTTCCAACGTTCAAATATTTTTTGTTAAATAGAAGCTTTCTACCTCCTTTTTCTTTTGTCAGTTTTCTGGAAATAAAAGAGTTCCCAACACAGTTTTTTTTTTGGAAATTCTTCTGCATATAGAGATAATTATTCATCATCCCTTATTAATTATTAATATACATAAATAATTAATCTAGACTAGGATTAATTATAGTTCACAGAATTGAGCAATATTACAGAATGAGTGTTGGTTGAACGGATTTGGATCGTACTACTAGTTCGTATATTTATTTTGAGGTTGTTTTATCTTGGGGGTGGCGAGGTTTTTTTCTGTCAGCACAAATTGGAGGCAGATCCACGAAACACCTTAAAGAGAAAAATATTGTCTGCGACTCAGTCGTGTTCCAATCTGATTTATTTTTGTCTCGATTTATCTGCTCGTCATTGGGTAATTTCGTTTATTTAATTATGCATTTAAATTGCTGTTGCTTCAATGATTTTAAGGTGTTATGAAATTCTACCATGGACAAAATCAACTCATTCATCCTTAACAAGCCATTCAAATATGAAGGCCAACACTTTAAACGTTGGAGTAAAAAACTGCTATTTTATTTAACTATGGAAAATATCGCATCTTGTGTTCAATTTGACAACCCGTAGTGAATAATCCACCAACTGTTGAGGAAAGAAAAACTATTCGGAATTGTGAGGAATATGATTTTCTGCGCAAGAACTATATTTTGAATGTTTTAAGTGACGAACTTTATGATTATTATGTCAATTATAAAACTTCAAAAGATGTTTGGGATACTCTTTTTAAAAAAGACACGGAGGAGACATGTGTTAAATATATTATGTCAGTCGTTATTTGAAATTTCAAATAACGAATGATAAATTTGTTGTTGCTCAAACTCATGATTTAAAAATGATTGCCCATGAAATTATTTCTAAAGGCATGGATTTAGATGAGTAATTTCAGGTGGCTTTGATTATTGATAAATTGCCTGTAATGTTCAAAGAATTTAAAAATACTTTGAGGCATAAGTCTAAGGAATTTTTACTTCAGTCTCTTATTACAAAACTGAGAGTTGAGGAAGAATCCCGAAAACAAGACTATAAGGATGAGGTTCTCATTTTGTCTAACAATAAGAATCCGAAAAAGAACCATACTCCAGTTGTTTTAAAGACAAACGGAAAAAAAATGAAAATCAAAAGAAAAAAAAACACAACTAGAATTTTAAAAGTCAGACTCGGATTCAGAATAAGAATAAAAACCTTGGAAATGGACAATCTAGCAACTCAGGACAGTTTCTCTTTTTCTAGTGTGGTAAGCCTATCCATATGGCTCGCAAATATCGCAATGTACCACACGCATAAGCGGATTTGACCAAAGAAGACCTATGTGCTATAATTTCGAAAATCAACATGGTTAGGGGTTCCCAAGGTTGGTGGGTGGATACTGGCCCTTCACGCTATATCCATTATGACCGTACTCTTTTGAAGACTTATTCTGAGGTTGATGATAAGAATGTGTTATTGGGTGATTCTCACTCCACTGAGGTTGCTGGTACTAAAAATGTGGAATTAAAGTTCGCTTTGGGAAAAAACTTTGATCCTTAAAGATGTTCTTCACACTCCTGAGAAAAGAAAAAAATTAGTTTGGGGCTATCTTCTCAACAAAGTTGGCTTTACTCAAACTATTGGTGCTGATTTATTTACTTTGACCAAAAATAGAATTTTTGTAGGCAGGATTATGCCACTGATGGGGTGTTTAAGTTGAACATTGATGTTATTAATAAAATTTCTCCTTCTGCTTATATTGCTTGTTCTATTAATGTTTGGCAATCTAGACTTTGTCATATTAATAAATGACTTGTTAAAAATATGAGCACTGTAAGATTAATTCCATAATTATCTTTAAATGATTTTTAAAATGTGAATGGTGTAGCCAAGAAAAAATAACTAAGACACCGCATAAATCATTTTTTAGAGAATCTGAACCACTTGATTTAATTCATTCAGATTTTTGTGAATTAGATGGTTTCTGTGGTGACAATTATGTTCACCACAAAATTAATAAGAAAAGGCAATCATCAAAGCAAATAAAGAATGTGCAGAATGCCAATCACACGACACAATATTTACGTGGTTCAGCAAGAATGCCTACGTCCACGGTGGTGCCCTCAATTTTATTTCTCTTTACTGCGGGGAGTGTTTTACACGAAATATAATGCGTGCCTTTTGCCCCAGGCTTAGGGTTTTTTATATACATGTTTGTTTCTGGGGAGTGGGGGTGTTGGACTCTCCCACGTCAGTCCATAATCGCTAGAGTATCTGCATACGAGATCTTAGGAACTAGACTGGATCATAATCAAATTGATTATGATGAACGACTCCCAGACATTGGGCCGTTCTTATTGGGCTACTCATCTTAGGCCAGAATAACCAATCGAGGTACCCACAATTGCCCCTAAAGTTGTTGGGCCACAATTTGGGCTCAATAATTATAAATGATTTGTCATAATGGTGTTTTTGTAAATTGTGCAACACTTTCCAAGATTGAAACGCTTATTCTGAACTGATTTAGGCGATAACCTGCTTCGTTTCTCGTGCGCTATGATTGGAAACATTTAAAAATACTTTGGAGCAGTGTTTCCTTGTTGTCGTTTCAAGTCTCTTCATACTTTCTAATCTTCTCTAAGCTCCCGCTGTTGCACTTCTCATTTTCAAGTCTTCTTCTTTCAACTTCACTGTTCTTCATCGTCTTTGCTTGTGACTTTGCATCATCCCAAGCTAAGTTTTCACTTCATAAGTCCTTCTTTCTCTTCTCTTTGCTTTTCCTGTTGACAGTTCTTCGCATTTGTAGTTAGGGTTTGTAAATGGAGAAAATAGGCAATAGATCGGTAACTGAATTTAGGAAGTATTATAACATCCCAGATTGGGTAGACATTGAGTGTGCCCCTGTCCCTAAAAATGTTAGAGAAATAGAGGATGCTCACTGTATTCATGTTCTCTTACTGTCCCAAGGGGGTCTTACTTTCTCTCCAAGCAATTTGTTTTTGAACTTCTTTGATTATTTTAATATTGTCCCTGCACAGTGTTCGCTAAATGTCTGGAAGATTGTTAATGGTGTCCATAGAATGAATCAGCTTTATGGCACCAATCTAGGGCTTGCTGAGATTTTCTTTTGTTATTCTTTCTCGCGAATAAGTTTTGGTCTTCTTTACCTCAAGGCCAGGAGTCCTGATAGGGTATTGGTAGTAAATCTACCTGATTCCCATAAGGATTACTGTCAAGAGGGTTTTCTTTCTAGAAATTAACAATTTCCTCCCCATACTGAGGGTCGAGGTTTGACAGATTCATGGTCCCCTTTTATAGGGAGGAGTTCATAGGTAGGCTTAATTTTTGCTCTGCTCTTCGATCTTCTTGTTAATGTATGATTTCTCTGATATTTTTCTCTCTTTCCTTTTAGGGAGGACATAGAACTTGGAACCTGCTATCATCGAGGTTCGAGCTGCTGAGTTGGTCAAGGCCTGGAATATCAGGGATCTCTTGGCTGACGGTGAACATCCTCAATCAGCGACTTTACTCTTAGAGTACAAAAACATTGGGTCTGGCTTTATTACACGACCTGTAGACAACATCCCTGAGCTAGACATCACAAAAGAAGTTGCTACAGATCCTATCCAATTGGACGAGGAAGAGAGCAGCTCTGGTGAGGATAGCGAAGGTGATAATGGGGACGGTGTTGAAGGTGTTTCCAGTGAGGAGAGATCTAGTGGTGAAGGATCTTCCAGCTCAAAATAGGTTTCAAAAGCTCGATAGTCTTCAAGTGAATCGGGAAGTTATAGCGAAGAGGATATGGCTCCTCCTAGGAAGAATCTAATTTGGAATGATGATGATGATGATGATGATGATGATGATGTGATTATTTCTCTAGGGTCGAAGAAGAAGAAGTCTGGAAGTGGGGAAGTTTCCACTAGTTCTCAGCCTGCTGCCAATGAGAAGGAAAAGAAGATGAGGGAGGAAAAGCAATTAAGAGAGAGAGAGGGGAGAAATAAGGAAGAGGAGAAGAAGAAGGTGGAAGAGAGGAAGAAGGTGGAGGAGAAGAAAAAGGCTAAGAGGGATAAGAAGGAGAGGGAAGAGGAGAGAAGGAGAGAGGAGATGAGGATGAAGGTAGGGAAACTTCTGGTGCCTGTGTCTACGTTGCCCGAGGGGGCCTCTGTCGCCATCTCTCCTTAGTTGGCTCCTACGTTGCTTGAAAGAGCAATTTTGCCTACAGATCATCAGAAGGCAATGGGGACTGACTAGTTAGCCCTACAGGTGAGTCAGAGGCTAGCCTTAGTAAGTCTATTTCCGCTTCCAATGCTTATGATATTCTATTCAATGCTTCTCTTTCTTAATGTTCTCTCTTTTTTACAGTTCGTGACTGACTTCGCCATCCTCTACCGCACCCACGACGAGCTGGTGAAGAGGGATGCTGATTTGAAGAAGCAAAATGTTGAGCTGAAGAGGAAGGGTGTCGAGTTGGAGGCCAATTTGAAAACTGCCAATGATGCTCAGCGGTCATCCTATCTCGCCCTCAATGATTCCAATCGAGTAAAGGAGGCGACGGTCAAAGAGCTCAGTGAGCTGCAACAGTCTCATGACTTGGTCTTCACGAGCAAGTTAGCTATGGTAGAGGAGAACAGGGTGCTGGCAGAGAAGGTGAAGAAGGTGGAGGAGAGCTCGTACAATGTCGGGTGGGCTACTACGTACGAGGATGCTGAGGTTTAGATAGGCTACATCAGTCGACTGAACTTCAAGAAGGGCTGGAACAAAGCTCTTCTGGATACTGGAGTGGACATTGACTCTCCACTATTCAATGAGCATGATCTAGGCCCGAAGCCTACTGTGGATGAAGCACCTACCCTGGCCATTGACAGTGGTGTCCCTATTTCTTAGACTATTTCTGCTAGCACCCCTTCTGAGGGAGATGTTCATGCTTCTCAAATCGTTCTAGCTACTACCCCTTCTAAGAGAGGTGTTCCTTTTACGACAGACAAGGGAAAGTGACCAACGACCTCAGAGACAACTGAGGTTGCTAGCTAGCCTCTCTGAAGACTTTTTTTGTATTTTTTCCATGTACCGTTATTTTGATTATCGATGTACTAGGAAACTTCTATTTTAATGAAATGAAATCTTTTCCCTTTCTGCCTGTTGATTCCTCTACTCTTTAATTCTTTTTATGGTTTATAGTTGATTGATGTGGATGAATATATACCTGCTAACTCTCAATTGGGAAGGATCCTCGGACCTAATGCGATCACTCAAGTTCGCCAAGCCTTTGTAAGGATTTGTAAGTCTCTCAGGTCAAGGAATAAGAGCTTCAAAGACTAGTCTGAGCTCATCGTCAAACTGAAGGATAGACTTTAGGATATGGAAAAAGTTAGTGCCTCTGTCCAAGAAGAAGTGAATACTCTGAGACCTAAACTTCTGGATGCCTCTGAAATTAATCAAGTCGGAGAAGTTCTTCAATAGGAGAATGAGACTATGAGGAGGGAGGTGTCACGACTCAGGGAGCATATGTCGAGCGTCGTACCTCGGGTTTTGTGAGATTCCTCCTCATCGACTGGTTCGCGAGATGGCACAGGGCCGAGCACAACCCCTTAAGTTTTGTGAGGTTCCACTTCATCGGCTGGTTCGCGAGCTGGTACAGATATAGGGGGTCCGGCTAGGGAGATGGACGAGCTTCAAGAAGATATTCGTCGAGCATACGTGATTACTGATGGGCTTCAAAGAGATGTCACGTGACTGAGGCATCTGTTCAAGAAAGGACCTCGATAAGTGTGGGCTGATGGTTATGACCAACGCTGGACAGATGCTCCGACGAGGTTGGTAGAGTTTGAAGAGCTATCCTTTATTAGGGGATGTTTGAGTTCTCTCAGGGAGCTGCAGGTCCCCAGGAACTCAGTGCCCTGGTACCGCAACGCGATCTCTCCTTTAATTTTGAGGCCTAATCCTTTCAAGAGGGACGACCCGTGGGTCCCTATAGATGATATCCTCATGCATCTATTGGAATCAGATGCGAATGAAGTTGAGGAAGAGATAGCTCCTCATCTGGACGACGGCCGAAGATCGCAAGTAGCTGATTATCTTACTCATAGGCCTAATCATCATTAAGATTTTCTTAATTCAATGTATCTTCTTGTAAATGTAACGAAGTAATAAAATATTTATGTTTTGGGCATTTTTTTGACTAAACATGTGTTGTGTATTTTTTTACTTCATTAATTTTTGGTTTGATTATCTTGGGCTCTTCATAGCCAACTAGATTTGTTTTTTCATGTGAGTATCCTCCCAGTCCAGTATGCTTATGCGATACCATTCTGCCCCACTTTACCTTTTAGGTCGTGTCGTCACACTCCCTTAGGCCTAAGTGTGTCAATGGTGAGGACACACCTGGTGTTGGATGTTCTATCCGATCAGGGTTTCTAAGACAAACATTATTTGGTGACTAATCCGATTTGGCCGAACTGCCTAAGGGTCCCTTGTAGGGCTTCATATATTACCAGGGGAAATGCAAAGAGTTTTCTCGTGTTTTATAACAGAAACTTGAGGAGGGTGACTCCCTGCTTTTATATATCGAGCAATGTGCTCATCGCTTGGAAAAGGTGTGCAAGTTATAAAGTCCATAAACCAAAATTAACACTTCATAGAATGCCACTGTCGAACAATCTTTTATTAAAACTAATAACAAATGAGTTGCCAATTCCAATAATGTGATAAAAGATTAATGAAAAAACTAGAAATAGAATTTTTTTAGGTTGGTTGCGTTCCAAGCCCGGGGTATCTCTCTTCCCTCCAGCGTTTCTAAGTGATAGGCTCCTTGTAGGTCGTCTCTCATCACATTAAATGGTTCCTCCCAGTTTGGACCTATCTTGCCATCAGATGGTTTTACTACGCTGGCAAGGACTTTTCTTATGACGTAGTCTCCAACCTGGAATTCCCTTGGATTGAACTTCTTGTTATAGTGCCTTGCGAGCTGTTTCTGTTAGCTCGCTAGTCTTACTAGCGCTAGCTCTCTGCGTTCATCGGCTAGGTCAAGTTCAGTGAGTAATGCTGCATCATTCTGGCCCTGGTCGACCAGGGTGGACTTCATGGATGGGAGGCCAGCCTCTAAAGGGATGATCTCTTCCATTCCATATGTTAGTGCGAATGGGGTTTCACCAGTTGCTCATCGTAGGGTAGTGTGGTAGGGCCATAGGATATGTGGCAGCTCGCTCACCCATGCGCCTTTGGCTCGCTCTAGTCTTTTCTTCAATCCATTTATCACTATTGATAAGCACCCAAAACTGTACATTTTATACCCCGAATAGACGTACTTTTGTTGCTAATTTTCGACAATATGGGTATTATGTGCTTAAATGTTAATTATGCAGGCTTAATTGTGCGTTGCAGAGTTCAAGCGTTTAAATCAAAGTAATTGCGCATAAATGGAGCTAAATTACCAATCCCGTAAACTCACCCGAGCCTTAACCTAGCATAAACCTACCCTAATCCATGTGTGTGTTTTGTTTGTGCCCTTTTATTATTTTTTAGATTTTTAGTTTGAGTCATTTTTATTTTTAGGATTTATTTTAGATTTATTTAATATTTTCAAGATTTATTTTCTATTTTTATTTTTATTAGTATAATTTTATTTTATTTTTGATTTTATTAAGTTTTTAGTTTTAGTTTTTATTTTATTTTATTTTATTTTATTAAGATTAGATTTTTTTTAGGATTTCTTCTATTGTTTTTTTTATTGATTTTACATTTAATTAGAATTTTAGTTTAAGTTTTATTAGATGTTATTTTTATTTCTTTTTAATTTTATTTGAGTCTTTATTTTATTTTAGAATTAGATTTTATTAGTTTTTTTATTTTATTTTATTAATTTTATTTTATTAGTGTTATTTTTTTAGGTGTCCTAATTAAACACATACACAACCCCCTTATCCTAAACTAACACCCTCACCCATACCATACACCCTCACCCTCACACACCTACTCTACACCCTCACCCACACTAACACCCACATCTTCTTCAACCTCCAACCATCTCACCCTCTCTCCTCTCTCCAAAACAGAAAACCCACCACCCTTTACCCGGAACCCCCTTATACCTCCATCCTCTAACCTCACAACCCATCAACCTTATCTCCGTCACCAAACCCGTCGCCCACCTCCGGCGGTGACGCTCCTACCCCGGCCCGAAAGCCCCGTCGCCAGCGGCCTGCACTCCGCCCCTAGCCATCACCTGCGTCCAAACCACTCTGGCGCTGTTCCGTCCGGTGATAAATCCGGCCAGCTACCCCTGCCTGACTAATTACCTTCATCCTCCAGCCCATTTTCGATCGGAACCTATGAAAAAACATTTGAATCCGGTTTCAAACCAAGACCTATTTCATCTTCAACCATAAAACAAATAAATCCAAGACCCATCCCAAAAGCCATTCACGATTTCATTACCTGCTAACAAACAAACCAAAGACCAAAAAGACAAATAAACAAACAATTCTCCACATGCCATAAAACCCAACTTATTCCCTTAAAACCAATTTATCCAAATACCCTTAAAAAACCCCAACTACTGATTCTAACCCAACTTCCCAAAAATGCCCCCAAACCTCTCATTCCCAAATCAGATTTTATTCCTCACCTTACTTCCCACATGACCTCACACACCCCCTTGCACATGTGCTCTCACCTCTCCCACATGTTCACCATAGCCAATTCCCATTTTTACCCCTAGCTCCATGCCTATTATAAATTGAAGAAGAAGACCCCATTAAAAAAGAGCTTTTAGATAGGAATTTTAGAGAGAGAATTATAGAGAGATAAACACCATTTGTATATAGTTTTATTTTATTCTTTTTATTTTTGTTAGATATTTGTGAGATTAAATATTGTAAGAGAGTTAATTGAGTGAATAATTAAATTTCAAATCATTTGGATGCTCAATTAAGTGGTGTATGCTTCAATTTGGAAGAGTGGAGTTCAACTTTCTCAAAGAGATTTGGTTTGCTTGTTCTATTCTCTTCTCTTTTATTTTAGTAGCCTTGAGTATTAATTTGTCATGTTTAATATCATGTTAGGCTAAATCCCCTTTCAAGGGGTGGGGTAAAACCCTTATTTGGTGTTATTTTATTTTTATTAGCTTAATTACTTGAAAAGTCCCTTTGAATGTTAATTTTGATCCCTCACCCTTAGATTTACGCCTCGAGAGAGGGTAAATGATTTTCGAGAGAAAATCAAAATTCTAGTGATAATACCCATTTTAGATTCGAACTAGAGATAGGGGTTTCTTAAGTGGGATATTATCACTTGAATTTCAACTCTAAATTTATTTTATATGATTGACATAAATTCTAATTGATCGATCCTAGCGGGTGATTAATTAAAAGGAGTGTAAATCTATTTTTCTAGAGTTGTGGGGTGTTAAACTTAACTTTCTAAAAGATTACTATTATAATTACACTTGCAACGAGAGTTGGTTTATAATTTTGATATTAATTTGGGAGAATTCATATAATTAAATTAATTAATTAGAATAACTAAAATTTGTGGTGTAATCCCATTCCTTTATTGTTCTCACAATTATTTACCTCACTTTATCTTTTATTTTAGTGTTAGACTTTATTTTCCATTTTAGTAAATTTCTAATTAGTTATTTTCATCTCACACTTTTAGTTTTGTTTAGTTTAAAACCTCACCTCACCCTATTGTTCTAATATTGAAAAAACTAAAAAAAATTAGAAAAGTGAAAAAGCACAAAAAGAAAATAAAAAGTGAATTACAATTGAATTTGTCTCTAGCTTACTCCCTAGGAAGTGGATTGACATCCTTACTTACCGCTATACTTGAGTTGTTATATTTTGTAGGTACATAAGGATTTTGCTTGACTTTTGATAACGTGACTTCTCATTCACCCTAAAAATGCAAGTTTATATTTCTAGGTAATTCAAGGTTTTGATTAGAAGGACTTTTCGAGCAACGACAAAAGAAGAAAAAATACACAAAAGTCTTTTCTATCAAATGGCCCCGTTGCCATTCTTGGGATTGTGAAGCTCGGAGCGGATTCCATTTTTTGATTCACTTGTATTGTACTTTTTTTCATTTTAGTACCATTTTTTTTAGAAGGCTTGTATTAGGACTTTATTTTCTTGGCTTGTATTGCGGTGCATAGGACACCATTTAATTTTCATTTAAAATTGTAATAATTAAAGCCAAGCGTGATAGGGAAACCGGATAAGGTAGAGAGAGGGCGTCCAATGGCGAAGATTTAGAAGCCTCTCTACCTTGGGTCGGTAGGACTCCCGGGGACGACTGAGATAGGCGTCATCTCCCCCCGATCGACTCAAATTTTTCGGCACCCTACGGCCTAAAAACCGTGGGAGATACATTTCTTACACCCTCGCGCCTATCCTCTTAGCGAGTCAATTCTTTTGTGTGCTCTTGTGTGATTTTATTCTCGCATTTATTTTTTCAATGGTGTGATGAATTAAATTACTAAGACCTACACCCAGTCACTCACGAGAAGGGATTTCATCACCTGACTCACTCGCTTATCATTGTTTGCTACCCTAGCCATCACTAAATTTAAAATCAATCAACTAGGTAGCCCAATAGGAGAATATTTTGCAAAGGCGATCACTCATATCTTCGTGAATTTTTATCGCCCACGGACTTAATTAAAATTTGACTACCCTTTCACTAAATTCAAAGATAATAATTGGCTATGTGCTAGTTAGGATTTATCCTTGACTTGTGTGTGTGTCCAATTCCATTTTTCGGTGGTCGATTTTAGTTAGTTCGTACAAATTCAAAGCGTCCATATTTTTCCCACCCTTTTCTTCCAAAAAATAAAAAAATAAAAAAAATATTTTTCTTCCTTTATTTTTATAAAAAAAAAATCCAAAAATATTTTCTTCCCTTATTTTTAGAAAAATCCAAAAATGTTTTCCTTTCTTTTGAATTTTTTTTTAAAAAACTCCAAAAAACTATTTCTCCCCTCATGGCCGAAGAACGTCCTTTACGGGACTACTTTGGTCATTTTTCATTGACACGTGACACGTGTGAGAGTGATTCCGCGCCTCTCTTTATGATATTCTTAGTCATTTCACCTCTCTCACGAAAGCCGTTGGTACTCTTGACCCATCCATGCCTGCACCTCCTATTCCATCACCCTCGGTGTCAAGTGTCACCGTGCCTCATCCTTTGTTGTGCACCCACTGTTACTATGCTGATCACATATCCCATGAGTGTCCATACTTGTCATATCCATCGAAACCCACCACGGAACATGTGTATCCATATGACACTGTTTTGGAACCCACCTCGGCCTACTATCCCGATACACCTAATCCCGAGTTGTGTGAGTACCCGAGATATTCGTGGAGGCCTGATCAACCTTCCACGCAATACGTATCACGTTCCAACAGTCGTCATGGCAACCTTGTGCACCTGTTCATGATTAGTTCCCTCACTACGCACCCCATGCGCATCAACTATTTGTCCATCACGAAAGCGATCCTTTCGTGTGTTATGCACTTGGCCCCACCCCACACATTTCCACTGAGTATTCTCCATATACTCCCTATTATAGCGAGTTGTGTCCACCTCACCCACTGCCACCACCCATCATCATTGAAATAGGATATGTGGTAGCTCGCTCACCCATGCGCCTTTGGCTCGCTCTAGTCGTTTCTTCAATCCATTGATCACTATTTTGTTGGAAGCTTCCGCTTGGCCGTTGCTCTGGGGGTAGGCTACCGAGCTAAAATGGTGCCTGATCCTGTGGTAATTACAAAAACTCTGGAAGGGTACGCTATTGAACTACATTCCGTTGTCAATGATGATGGTTCCGGGGATCCCAAAACGGGTAATTATGTTCTTCCATACGAATCTCATCATATCTGCTTCTCTGATGTTTGATAGCGGCTCTGTCTCAATACATTTGGTGAAGTAGTCTGTCGCGACCAATAGATACTTGCGATTGCTGGCAGCGGTAGGAAGAGGGACCACAATGTCCATTCCCCATTGGGTGAAAGGCCAAGGGATGGTAAGTGATCTTAGGTCACTGGCAGGTTGGTGGACCATAAGAGCATGTAGCTGACATTTTTTTCACTTGTGAGCATATACACCAGAATATCTCTACATATATGGCCACCAATAGCCTTCATTCATTGATCGAAAAGCTAGCGATCTCCCTCTAATATGGCTTCTGCAGATTCCTTCGTAAAGCTCGTGCAGCACTTGCTCGACGTCCTTTGGGTGAATACATTGGAGGTAAGGGCCGGTGAATGATCTCTTATACAACTTACCCTCAGGAGATAAGTGAAAGAGGGTATCTTTGACTCTTATCTGATGAGCGGCCTTCTTATCGTCTGGTAGTGCACCATCCTTTAAATAGTCCCTCAGGGGTCCATCCAACTGGGTGCTGATTCAATCTGGAAAATATGGCCCATGTCTGGCAGCTCTTCGCTTTGGATGATTCTCGATTGGGTGAGGAAGTCTATATGGATTGTTCTCTTTAAGTCGAAGTCGATTGCTGAACTTAAGGCTGCTAGGGCATCGGCATGACTGTTTTTTCCTCTGGGAAACTATTGGACACTAACTTCCTCAAAGTTGGACATTCTTTCATCCCTCGCGTTGAAGTCCCCAATTATCTGATTGGAGACCAATTGTGAGTCGCTGAACACCTATAGCCATTTTTCACTCAATGCATGTGCCTTCTGTAGGCCTTCTATCAAAGCCTCGTATTCTGCCTCATTGTTGGAGGCTTCAAATCCAAGTCTGATCCCCTGCTCGAGAATTATGTCCTCAGGGGTAACGACCACAATTCCTACTCCTTCCCCCTTGAGTTGGAGGCTCCATCAACAAATAGTGGCCAGACACCTCCTATTGAGTGATCTTCCCTATGATCCATGGACTGGGGTTGGTCGCACGGATGTTCGCCTGTGAACTTTGTGATGAAGTCAGTGTGGACCTACCCCTTGATTGTATTCCTTGGTTGAAATTGGATGTCAAATCGTTCGAGCTCGACTGACCATTTCGACAGTCTGTCGGACAGATCTGCTTTCCGCAGTACTGCTTTAAAGGGGTGTGACGTGAGGACGATGATAGAATGAACTTTGAAGTAGTGCTTCAGTTTCCTCGAGGCTACCACTAGTGCAAAGGCGAGCTTCTCCAATGGTAGGTGTCGTTGTTCGGCGTCCAATAGGGTCTTTCTCCCATAGTAGACTAGGTATTGGATTCTTGTCCTTTCGTATACCAGTGTAGAACTGATGGTGTGGATGGAGACGGGAAGGTATAAGTACAGGGAATCATTCTCTTGAGGTATTATGAGCAAGGGTGGCGTGCTGAGATAAGATTTGAGCTCTTCCAATGCTCTCGAGCAATCTTGGTTCCATTCTACCGTTTTTCTTCTTTTAAATAGCTGGAAAAATGGCTGGCACTTTTGAAGGACTTCGAGATGAACTGATTAAAGGCGACGAGCATGCCTGTGAGCTTATGTACGTCTCTTATTGTACGGGGAGGCTGTACCTTTTTGATTGCATCAATCTGGTCCGGGTTCGCTTCAATGCCTCTCTCTCTAACTAAGTACCTGAGAAATTTTCCTAACTGGACACCGAAGGAAAATTTGCTCGCGTTGAGTTTTATTCAGTATTTCCTAAGGATTTTGAAGGTCCTTGATAGGTCTGAGAGGTGGTCTTCTTTGCGCCTGCTCTTGACGATCATATCGTCAATGTAAACTTCTATGGTATCTCCCATTTGGTCTTTAAACATCTTGGTGACCAGCCGCTGGTAGATTGCTCTTGCATTTTTTAGTACAAAGGGCATAACTTTGTAATAGTATAACCCGACGGTGGTGATGAACGCTATCTTATCTTGTCTTGGTCTGGTGTATACAGGGGAATCTGGTGATACCCCGAGTACGCGTCCAGGAAACTCATTCTTTCATGAGCTGTTGTGGCATCCACCAACTGGTCGATCTTTGGGAGGGGGAAACTGCCCTTAGGGCATTACCTGTTAAGGTCAGTGAAATCGATATACACTTTCCATTTTCCACTGTTCTTCGGAACCACTACTGGGTTGACTGCCATTTAGGGAACTGAACTTCCCGTATGGATCCTGCATCCTGCAGCTTCTCTACTTCCTTTTCTATAGCCTTGGCCTTCTCGAGCACAGTTTGTCGTGCCTTCTGCATAATAGGCCTAAAGGTGGGGTCGACGTGTAATCGATGATAAACCACATTGGGGTCAATTCCAGGAAGCTCGTACAGTTCCCACGCGAAAACATCTAGATTGCTCCTCAATAGCACTGTCAATTCTTTCTTTTGTTTATCTATGAGGGAGGTCCCGCTCAATAAACTCCTGTCTTTTTGCTACCACCGGCTGCGACTTCTTCCAGGTTCTTAACGAACCGCTCAGAGGGGAGGAGTCTAGCCTCCTCCACTTCGAGTCTCCCATACTTTAGCTGTTATTTTGAAGGTATCAAACCTTCTTGTTCTTTAACCTTCTCTTTAGCCTTCTCGACCTTCTTCTCTTGTTTTGGGCGGATGGCTATTATGAAGCACCTTCTTGCCATCGCTTTATCCCCGTGGATCCCCATTACTCCTCGCTCAGTCTTGTACTTGAGTTTCTGATGGTAGGTCGAGAAGACTACCTTCATTACGTGTAACCACCGTCTGTCGAGGATATCTTGGTATGGTGAGTCTATGTCGACTACCACAAACTCGATCATCTTGGCTACACTTCCTTCCCTCACTGGCAGTACGATCTTTCCCAAATGGATAGTTACCTTCCTAGCGAAGCCAACTAGAGGGACGATGGCTTCCTTCAAGTCAGCAACGCTTAACTTCAATTTCCTGAACAGGTCGAGATACATTACCTCGGATGAGCTTCCCTAGTCGACAAGTAACTTGTCAACGTCGTAGTTCGCTATCCGGAGGGTAATGATCAAAGCATAATGATCAAAGGAATACAAACGTTTCCCACAGATGGCGCCAATTGTGGTGACAATTATGTTCAACACAAAATTAATAAGAAAAGGCAATCACCAAAGCAAATAAAGAATGTGCATAATGCCAATCACACGACACAATATTTACGTGGTTCAGCAAGAATGCCTACGTCCACAGTGGTGCTCTCAATTTTATTCTTCTTTACTCCGGGGAGTGTTTTACATGAAATATAATGCGTGCCTTTTGCCCCAGGCTTAGGGTTTGTTATATACATGTTTGTTTCTGGGGAGTGGGGGTGTTGGACTCCCCCACGTCAGTCCATAATCCCTAAAGTATCTGCATGCAAGATCTTAGGAACTAGATTGGGTCGTAACCGAATTGATTATGATGCACGACTCCCAGACTTTAGGTCATTCTTATTAGGCTACTCGTCTTGGGCCAAAATAATAAATCGAGGTACCCACAGTTTCACAACTAGAAATGGCAAACGTTATTTCACTACTTTTATTGATGATTGTTCTGATTATTTATTTGTGTATTTAATGAAAAATAAAAGTGAAGCATTTGATATGTTCAAAATTTTCTTAACTGAAATTGAAAATCAATTTAATCTAAAAATCAGAAGTTTACGTAGTGATAGAGGTACCGAATGTGATTCTGCACCATTTATTGAATTTTATAAAATCCATGGTATTATTCACAAAAAAAACTACCCCTTATTCGCTCGAAATGAACAGTAAAGCCAACAAGAAAAATAGGACAATAATTGAATTAGTTGTTGATATTTTATTAAATTCAGGGGATTCCTCACATTGGTGGGGTGAAATTATTTTGACTATTTTTCACGTACTTAATAGAATTCCTGAGACTAAAATGAAAATATCTCCTTATGAAATTTGTAAAAATATTAAGCCCAACGTGTCATACTTTAGAACATGGGGGTGCTTAGCCTATGCACATATACCCAACCTTAAAAAGTTTAAATTGGATGGTAGAGCTTATGAGTGTATTTTTATAGGCTATGTTATTAATAGCAAAGCATACCTTTTTTATAACTTGAAGAATCAAATAATAATTGAATCAAATGATGTCGATTTTTATGAAGATAATTTTTTTTTAAATTGATAAATAGTGGGGGCGCGGCATCCACAAACGTTTCTATAACAAATAATTCGAAATCTAATAAAACTATTTTAGAATCAAGAAAAAGTAAAGGAGCTAGTGTTGAAAAGGATTTTGGTCCCGATATTTACGCATATACTTTAGAGGAGGACCCTAAAGATATTGAAGAAGCCTTATCTTCATTAGATTCCGATTTATGGCAAGAGGCTATTAATGATGAAATAATTTCTTTAGAAATAAATAAAACCTGGCATTTAATGGACCCTCCTCCTAGGTGTAAAACAATTGTGTGTAAAAGGATTCTTAAAAAGAAATTAAAACCTGATGGCACTATTGAAAAATATAAGGCATGTCTGGTTGCCAAGAGTTTTGGAAAACGAGAAAACATAGACTTTTATATACCTTTTCAAACGTGACTAAAATAACATGTATACGTGTATTATTTGCTATACAACCTTAAATGATTTAATTGTACACCAAATGGATGTTAAAACTATTTTTTTTAATGGAGAGTTAGAAGAAGATAATTATATGGATCAACCTGAAAGTTTTATTGTACACGATCAAGAAAATAAAGTGTGTACATTAGACAAGATCTTTTTATGGTCTCAAATAGGCACCAAAATAGTGGCATGATAAATTTGATAGCTTGGTCATCTCTAATGGGTTTAAAATTAATGAAAGTGACAAATGCATATATTATAAATATGAAGAGAATGTTTACACTATCATATGTCTTTATAGTTGATGACCTGCTTAAATTTAGTTCTAAAATTCGTACCGTAGATAATGTTTAATCGTTATTGTGTGCTAACTTTGATATGAAGGATTTGGATGAAGCTAGTGTACTATTGAGAATTAATATTACTAGATTAGAAAAGAGATTTTCTTTAGATCAATCTCATTACATTGAGAAAGTTATAAAGAAATACAATTATTTTGACTGTAAACCTGCTAGTACTCCATTTGATCCAAGTGTAAAGTTGAAATAACGAAAGGACCCTAAAGGGTCTAGTTATTAAAAAAACTCTATTAACTCTTTCAATAAAACCTATGGTAGTTTATAAATTTAAAATACTCACACACACAAGTAAGAAAAAATGGTGATACTTGATATATAAATACCCATTAAGAATGAGATGAAGAAAAGTGAAAAGAATACAATATTTGTTCTCGAGGAAAACAATAAGTGGAAAACCCCGTGTCCTTTTGATCCGGACAACTCACACACCCAAGTCCACTAATACCAATGTTTAAGTACAGATTACAGAAACACAAGTGTAAATGAAATAGTTTGGCTAAAACGGACATGTACACTAAGGAACAAACTAAACAACCCCATAACAATATGAATCTTACTAAACAACCAAGGTAGTGACAACTTAGAACATACACATAACTACACACTCAACACTAGAGTACCGGTGAATTTGTACACAACACAAATAAATAATAAGAATAATTTGATTTAATCAAATCATAAGGTGATTATAAAGAACTAAATCATGTGTCACGTGCGATGCCTTCTTTAGTATATTTATTATCAACAATAAAGATTAGATGTAAAATAATATCAGTTATGTGTAAATGACCACAAACAACTTAAGAAATAGAATTTCCAGAGAGTTTCACAATACTCATAAAAAAATTAACCTAACACCAAATTTCATATATGACTTAATTTAATGGGTGTTATGTCAGAATTTCCTGTCCAAGAAAAAATGAGAAAGAAGATAATTGTGTAGAACTTAGCTAATATAAATTTAGCACTGGTTTAAACAAAAAAGTTAACCAAACAAATATGAAGAATCAAAACATGTTTGTTTAAAGCAAAGGTTTGATTAAAACTCACACATACATTAAATCCACCTAAATAAAATGAACACAATGAAAAGTATTCTTCCTATAGGATGTTAATTGGTATGAGTAAAAATTAGATTCGCCTTAAACTCCCCCCAAAAATTAATTTTATATAAAACCAGTATAGGTGTAAGTGACCACAAACAAATTAGGAAATATAAACTTCTAGAAAATGTGTCACACTACTGAAATAAAAACTAAACAAGCCCTAAGATGGAATTAACTTAAGAAGGAATTAGGTCTCAAATACAAGGTCAAATAGAGTTATGCAGGCAGTGAAAAACATATATTATAAGATCTGGCTTTAAATAAAACAAAAAAAAATTCCTTACGTGACAAGACAAGTCCTCCAATAGATTAATAAAAAAAAACTTTGATTCAAACTTACACAATACGTAAAAAAAACTTAACCTAAACCAGATTAAATATTATTGAGATTAAAAAGGTTGTAGGTTGATATAAATAAAACTAACTTAATAAACTCAAACACAAACCTACTAAGTTCGATTTGAAATAGACAGTCTGAAAATAGGATTTTACAACTGATTTGGAACTCACAAAAATACAATTCAAGTCTAGAGGTTATTTGAACAAACAAAAAAATACTTTTAGATCTCATAACAATATATTAAACGTTTTAGGCATGCACGATCTTAATTATATGTATATAAAATACTATAAAGAAAAAGGGTTAAGAAAACTTAACCCAAAGATTTTGTCCAAATAAGTTAGAACAGAGGGGGAAAAATGAGATCCACTCAGTAAAAAAAAAATCAACATGGCTTCAGGTAGGAAACGTCCAAAAACAGTAGAGCTCCCCAATTCCAAATCGTAAAGGAAACCAAACCAAAATAAACTTTCCACCAAAGAGAACAAATAACAGTCTCTCAAATCCAAAATTTGAGTCCAGTAAAAAAACTCCAAAATAGAAAAGCTCAACAACTTTTACATGATCTCCTCACAAAAATACCCAACAATTAGATGAAAAAAATGGTAGTGTTGGTCAAAGATTTGGAAGAGTAAGTAGACCCAGAAATCTCTTAAGGAACAATGGATCTTATGAAAAAATTAGAGAGAAAAAGTGAGAATTAATATCGGCATAGTTATGCATGTGTTTGTAATCAAATCTCCTTTTTTTCAAAGGCCCCTTAGCTACTATTTATAGGTAGAGAACAATGGCCCCCAATTTAATCATAATACGACAAAGAAAATGGGCATAACCAAATCCACCACCAACAAGTAAGGTTAGAAAAGGAAGTTAAAAAACAAGGATAGATTCGTAAAAAAATAAGCAAACGGTAGGGGAAATTTGGTCAAAACAAAGGGGGAACACAATAGCCATAATCTCAGTCATCTGCAGAAACTATTGCGTGTCAAACACGACGAAGTAAATGGCCAAACAAAATGTCCCCTCAACAAACAAAAACGACACCAAAAAATAATAAACCCTGTCGTTTCAATTTTTGGGTAAAAAAAATTAATTAAACAAAAATTAACGTTTAATCATGTTAATTTAACCCATTGAAAATAAATTTCCAACACTAAAATTAATTCAAAAAATTAAGATAAGATCATAAAACTCATAAAAAATTATTTAATGAAAAATAAAAATGAAATGAATTTTTAACAAAAAAACGTTCATATATATTCCACAAAAATGATTTAGAGTTTAAGAGGGTTAATAAAATTAGTTTTGCCAAGAATAAAAAAGTAAGAGCAAAAACAAAGGTTTGTCTCAAAATTGAGCCAACACAAAAAATGAGATTTTCAATCTTCCCCTTTGGCCAATTTTGAGACAAATTAAGTTGAGACTCAAAAATGCAAACTACTCGAAATACATAACTCAACTAGCAATATGTGATTTAAAAAAATAGAAGAGTACATAACTCAAATAACAACAAGGATTCCTAAAAGACTTAACAAGATTTATAAATACAATAATACAAAATAGCCTCAAATTCTCCACATGTTTGCATCAAAGGGACAAAGGGTAGGGAAGAATCTGAAAAAATAAAGTTAGTACAACAAAAAATTTTAATAAAAGGAAAGAAAAACTAAAATGAATTAGTTTGGGACATTGGTACACCTCATTTCATAACCTAAGTCATCTTCCTTAATCCATCTAGTCTTAACTTTTAAAAAATAAGTTTTAAATTGGGCATGACCAGAATTAAATTGGGGACGATTCTCAACAAAGTCAGCTTTACAAAGTATCCCAGGCATGTTATCTTTACCACTTAGTTGTCTATTTAAATTTAATCGCATGTAGCAGAATCTCCCTAAATGACATGTTTTAAGATAAACATTACATTTATAAACTTGCCTAACATTCGGTTTAGCATTTAAAGTAATGTTCGTATGTTTAACATGCTCTTGTTTTCTATTCAGATTCACATGTTTGAAACAAAACTGTTCTAAATGATCTGATTTTGAACATAAGTTGCAATGTAAAATCTTTCGTTCGGCACATCTGGCATTTTACATTTGGTGTGTTGATTTTTATTTTCAAAATTTATGTTTAAGTTTAATCCTTTATAATATAATTCCTCTAAATGTCCCTTTTAGAACATAAATTACACTGAAAAGTTGGTTAGGTAGTCTAAAAATTCCTAACATTTTTAGTTTAACTAAATTTGCCTAAATCATATTTAATTGTCCTAATTTCTTAAAGAATAATTTTTCTAAATGTCCAATTTTGTGACAAAAAACTACATACAAATACCGACTTAACAAACACGGTAGCAGAATCCTTAATTTTACCATATTTATAGCTCATTTTAATTTCAGTCGACTTGGGGAATTGTTCACTACAACTCACAAAATTTGTTTCATCAAACGTTTCGCCATTAAATCCAATTGCTTTCAAAGGAACATATTCGTTAACATATTTATCCATTGATACAACAATTAAACTAGCATTTGAGAAACTTTCTACCTTTTTCAAAGCAAACTTAAGTTCTATTTGACATTCATCATATTTATTCAAAACAACCTTAAGTTCAATTAGATATTCATCAACGTTATTCAAAACAACATTATGTTGATCTTCGAGTAAGTGATTAGTTTCAATTAACATACAAATCTTTTTCTCAAGTAAAATAATGTTAGATTCTAGATCATCAACATGCATGGAAGATTCTTCAGTTATTAGTTTGATTTGATTATTTAAAACATCAATTTTAGCCAACAACCTAGAATTAACTTTTCTTAAATCAGTTTTATCGTCAAGTGTATAATCTAAAAAATTATTGCTAACACCTTCTTCTAAAATGGTTGAATCCTCTACATCATTATATTCCTCAAAATCACCATAAATATTGCCAATTTCAAATAAAAAATGTTCGAATAGTAGGATGATTTAGGGTAGGATATATATAAGACATATTAACGAAGTTTAAGTCTCAATTATCTACACATAAATTAGAATCATCAGATAAAATATACAGATTGTTAAGAATATCATCAGATTTAAAGGTACAAACAAATATAAATGCCATTAAATTATCAAAAATGGTCCTCATTATCACTATTAGAAATATTTGTGACACCCCGCCTAATTAAATAACGGGCGATCACTCCTTTATTAAATTAAAATCAAGGTGAACAGTTGGATCATTCTTAGCATCACTGTCGTAAAAATAACTTTTCTAAATTTAACACCCAATTTAATTAAGTTAAGGGTCAAAACCATTTTTAAACATTACTTTCCAAACTTTATTTTGAAAATAAAGATTTAATTATCTACAACAATTCAATATTTAAAGAACCACACCACAATAATCTTGGAACATATAATCCAATTAATTTAAACATTCAACAACTAAACCCCAGCATTTAAAACTTAAAGTAAAACATACATGTTGAATAAATCCCAAAGTAACAGTACTAGAAATAACTGAAATACAAATGTCCCAATAAAATAGATAAATAGTGGAAAGGGCGACACATGCCCAATACGGAGAATGATAGAAGTGGAATCAAGTAAATGAAATCGTCTAAGCAAGTGGCCTGCAACTCCCACCTAAGCTGCAGCACGTTCCTTCCAAGGGATCCTAAACAAGACGCCCCTGTGGCTGGGCACCTGTAATATATACATATATATACAAGAGAGAAAGAGGAATAGAAACAGGTCAGAGCCCGATAGTGTATATAATTTAAAAATTCGTTTAGCAAGTATTTAAATTGATACAGGCCAATGCAACAACATATTAGTGCGACACTCTCTTGAGAAATTCTCGCCTCTCTTATAATGTGCACTCCTATCGCACTAACCTTGCCAATGGTTTATCTCATCATATATCACACTATCCTTCCCCAAGGATTTAACTTATCTTAGGTGACTCTCAAAATTTAAGATTTAACAACATCATGGTTTAAAAAGGATAATTTCATTTAGTACAAAACGCTCATTTTAACTTTATTGATTCATAAAGTTTTTCAATATCATATTATACTTTTCAAAACAAGTATTTCCAATTTGAGTCATTATACATGTCTTACTTATCATAACACAGTAGGCAGTTTCCCATATTTCAGAAGTTCATATATATATTAAATACTCGTATAATATATATATTCTAACAACACCCTACATAAAATTTTAGGTGCGGGCATACTCTGTTATCCAATCCCCGTATCAATCGTACTAAAGGGAATACAAGTTCAGAATCACTCTCGAACTGTGTAAATACATACAAAAACAATATTGAGGCGAAGCATAGTTTCCCAATCCAAGAGGTCAGTACATACCCTCACGTCTCTTAGGACCGTGACTACCGATTCGATAGCCTGTACCTAGGATTTCTATCTTGTAACAACCCGTCCTTCTTAGAGACAATTAAATTCCATAATTAAGTATAATTTGGAATTTGAAGAATTTCTCGAAATAAAGATTTTTGGGATTTTCGAGGATTGAATGATTTTCGATGGGTATTGTAATTACTTTTGGGACTATATAGGTCGCTATAATTTAATTATATGTCATCGTGGAGAAAATTGACGAAAAGGTCAGATTTTAAATTGGAAAACCCGCAATTACTTTTATGGGTTGGAATAGTGATTTGCGGTCAAGTACCTCGGATGGAAATTTCGACTGCGCCATGAGTCTCGGAATGTCCGAGATAGTCGGAAAAGAGTGTCCGATTGTCGAAATTAAGTTTCGGATGATTTTAGAGGTAAAAGTAACTCGTAATTGGGTAAACGAGTCGTTTTTGGGTTTTAAAGGGTTAAAACCCTTTTCTCTATATATAAAGAGGAAGAGATGGAGAAAAAGAGAAATAAAAGAAGAGAAAGAGAGAGAGGAGGAAGAAAAGAGGAAAAAGGGGGAGATTCCGGCCAACCTCCGCGGGATTCGGCTCGAGGACGTCGGATTTTTTCCACGAGGCAAGTGTTTACTTGCTTTATTTGTTTTTATGCATAAATATCTCATATCATTGTTGCTATAACAAACCCTAATGATTTTGGGTTGGGTATTCGTGGATAAAACGGGTTTTTGGGAGTTAAAACGAATAAACCCCTAAAAATGGTAAATTGGAGAAACTTAGATTTTACTTGAAATTAATTGGTGATTTTGGGTTCTAGGATGTTTAGAACCCGTATTATAAGTGTATTTGTAGTTGGTTGAGGTTGTAGGACGTTGGGTGAGGCGACAAAAGCTTGGGAGAAGCTTTAATGGCCAAAACCTTCTTGAAGAAGGTGATGAATAGTAACCCCGTAACCTTGAGGGGCCATTTCAGCCAGGAAAAGAATTGATTTAGCTTTCGGTCAAAACACAAAAGTTGTAGATATTTTCGATACGGTCGCGTGAGCGCTGACCGCGTATTTTTCTGATTTTTTCTTGATTTGATATGATTTTTACAAGATGACAGCTCCGGGTTGAAATCATCAACTCGGAAATCAAATCGGGAATTGGAAAAATACAAGCTAGGATTAGTCGTGTAGATGTTTTGGATAATTTTTGGGGTAGTTTAGAAACCCCGATAATGAAATTGGGTTGTTGGATGAAAGATTTGGAGGGTTTAATTTTGAGGCACTGGTGTGACCGGTCGACCGCGCCCCTATGGCCGGTCGACCGCGTCAAGGAGAAAGGCCTACTGCTTTGTTTCGTAGGCTAAATTGCAACCCGCGGTCGACCGGGGGTCCAGGACCGGTCGACTGGTACTCTGTTTTCAGCCCAAGATTTTGGAGATTGTTATTACTTCTCCTCTTTGAGTTTAAAGCGGGCTTTCTAAAAATTGAGTATTAAAGAGGATTATGATCTAAAGAGATAACATAATCATATTCATCTTGGTTGAGTGAATCCTATGAGTGGATTAGAATAAATTTGGAGATATCCAATAAATCTTTAAGAGTTGATTAAGGTAATTATTATTGGTCGAAGTAAGGAAATACTTTGGATTTAGAATCATGCTAATATGAATGCATGATTATGATTCCTGGAGGGAATCTTTGGGATTATGGTCATCGTTAGATGATATAGGCAATTATGGTCGGTTATATATATAGGAGGAATATATATAGGCTATATATATATAGGCTCTGATACCATATATTATAGGAGGAATATATATAGGCTATATATATATACTGTGTGATTTAGGTATATATATATATATATATATATATATATATATATATATATATATATATATATATATATATATATATATATATATATATGTTATGATGGAAATGATTTTGAAAATATAAAAATGAATATTTTCAAAATGGAATGAGAAATGTTTTTTTTTTCATAATTAATAAATTATGGATTATACACACCTCCCTAAATCGCTATCATAAGGGAAGTTGCGCGCATTGTGGTGAAGCCTTCCTGGCTGTTGAGCAGGTTGGATATAGTCCCTAGGCCATATGGGCATTTGTATTACTGCGCTGGTTAAGGGATTCCGGGTGTGGTCCTGACTTTCCCGCAGGCAATATGGCCGCTTCCCGATGTTGGTAGGTTCCCAGGTTGTCTTGTATAGATAGGCCTTGGAAGATGATAGCCATTTAGGGGCGCGTCCAGTGGGGAAACCCAGAGGGACGGTCTTAGATTTATTAAAGCAATTCATGATAATGGATTGGCTTTAATTTACATTTCCTGAGTATAAAAAGGGAAATGGGATAAAGGTTTGGCTTCGGTATCACTCCCGGATGGAAGAAGGGATGTGGAAGCATATGATTTGATCAAAGCATTTTCATGCTAATGAAAATGGCTTTGGGTACATTTCCTGAGTATAAAAAGGGAAATGGGATGATTTAAATTGGAAAAGCATTTTTTATGTTAATAAAATTAGCTTTTAAAAAGATATATGTTTTGGTAAAGCAATTCACGCTAATGAATTGGCTTTAAATACATTTCCTGGATATGAGAAGGGAAATGGAAGTTTTTGAAATGAAAAGGATAAGTATTGATAAATACTTTGTGTATAGAATACACCTCAGTCCGGGAGGTAGATCCGAATGTGTATTATAAAGATATAATTCAATTGGTAATCCTCAGTCCGGGAAATATTATCCGGACATATATTGTAGATGTATGTGTATACATATATTTATACATTGTGTGTGCTACGGGCCTAATGGATCTCTACCATTGACCCTGCCAAGTAGTAGTGTATCAGGGGGGTTCCTTGTTTGGATTTCGCTTTGCGAGACACCCCACGCACGAACTTAGTGCAGTGTTGAGAATGGAGGGAAGTTTAGCCCTTAGCACTGGGACTATCTGGGGTAGATAATAGTTGGGTGATAGACTAGTTAGGCAGGGATAGCTTGACTAGGGTATTGAGTTAGGGTGAGTTAGGTGTGCACTACTAGAGGAGAGGTGAGGGGTATGTCATGGGAGTGCGATACCAATTTAAATATGAGATAAAAACTATTTTTCTAAAAATAAAGCATTTATGCACTTGCAAAATATTTTCAAAATTCGGGCTCTGACCCGTTTATCTACTCTCCTTTCTTTCTATATATTATATATATATATATATATATATATATATATATATATATATATATATATATATATAGGTGTCCAGACACAGGGACGCCTGGATGGAAATTCTTTCGAGTCAGACGTCTGCTGCAGCACCTGTGGATGCTTGCGGGTTCTCGGTAGACGCTTCTTTCCTTGTTCTCTAGATAGGAGGTATTGTACAAACATTCGGGACAATGGTCCAACTGATTTTATTTATTCTCTGCACGTCATTCGATATGGTTGTATATTTGGACCGAATGTTCGGTTATTTTTTTTAGTTCATTTCATTTTCTTTTTATTTCATTTACGCATTAAATTGTGGATGTTTTATATTAATCGTTAAAAAGAGTAGTTAAGTAAAAGTTTTTGACGCTCGCCTAATAGGATATTAGTAATTAAATGGATTTTCGACAGTGATGCTAAGGATGATCCATATGTGAATCCTTTTTTAATTCGATATAGGAGTGATCGCCCGGTATCCCATTAGGCGGGTTGTTACAGATGGTATCAGAGCATCAGGTTCTAGTGTCTTTAGGAATCTGTGCGGACGTACTACGCTTTCAGCGTTGCTCTCGATTTGTTATAGAGCCCCAGGATTAGGATTGTTGATATCTCTTGTGAGATTTCGATATCCTGCCATATCAGAAGATTATAGAAATCTTTTGCGCGCTCATTTGAGAATCGTGTGCGGAGCTTGGATGGTAGCAGGAGGTGAGGCTTAGCTGGAGCAGCTGTTAGAAGGTTGGGATGAGGACCTTAGTAGAGGCCACTCTCCTTGTGGCAAATTGCTAAGGATTGTTGGATCCGGTGGTGGAATTTCCTTTTAACGAAGGAGTTAAGAGGATTAGTAAGGTGACTGTAAGGAGTACGTTTATAGAGTCTGATGGTGTTGACGACCTTATCATGGTCAGGAAGGCCAGTGATCCAAATGGTATTGTGGAGTACAGAGCCACACGGATAGTCTTTTTCGATAGGAATAAAGGACGAGGTTAGGGTGCCCAGATGGGGCCTAGAGTTAAGAAATTCTAGTAAGAGGTGTGTCTAGATGAAGTTGTGGCGTCCGATAGCCCTAGGCTCGTGTGTGTAATTTGAGCTCTATATTTGGTCTCGATAACATAATAATGTAGGCTTGTATGTGTTCCGCGATAGCGGAATTTTGTTTTCTTTCACTCGCCATAGAGGCGGGTGATTATATTTTGTATATATACGTATAATGTATTGGTTGATCGGAGCGATAGCAGGCTAATGATGGCAAGTCTATCGTGTCCGCAGTTCCTGGAGGGAACAGGTTGTTATTGTAGTGTCTCACCTTGATAAAGGTTGAGTTCACCTTTATTGTTATGGATTGATGGAACCTCGATGAGTAGAGGCTTCCTTATTTTGGCTGGTATGTGTGGCAACCTTATAGATAAAATTTAAGGCCCACAGGATCATTGTTGAGCTGTAAGATTTAGCTCAGTATTGGTTTGCGCAAGGACTTAGAAATAGTGCGAGCACTGGGTGGTGTGACTCTTAGTTAGAGATAGGAGTTCAGACCATCTTTTTGTTGGATTAGGGGATAGGGATATCCCGGGTGCATGTTGAAATGACGGGACTCTGTGACCAACGAAGTCAAGTGTTAATGTGTGGAGGGGTTCCTTGTTTGGATTTCGCTTTGCGAGACACTCCACACATGACTCTCAACGGCGCCGGGCATGGAGAGCTGTTATGGGATGCAAGGATGTGGGTTAGTCTTATAGTGTGGATGAACCACTATAGACTACGAGCCCTGTGATAATGGTACGCTTATGGAAATACTGTGCTATGGAAAAGCACTAAAGTGGTCCTCTCGCCACAAGTAGTTGGGTGGAGTAGGACTTAGAGAATTTGATTTGAGGATGATTGCCAGGCCTTTATAAGAAGGTAAATTTGGAGAAAATCTGTGATCAGTGTGATGTTATAAGTGTTCCTACAGAGAGTAGGCACTTAGAATAGTTAGGTTTCCTTCTGTATGGGCGGAAGGATAAGATTATAGTAGGAATGCGTTCGTAGGTTAGCGAGGTAGGATTTAGGACGTCCCGCTGGTGTGCCTTGGGCCGTTATATCTCGATGACCGACAACGCGAGGGAGTAGTGTAACGGGAGGGTTCCTTGTTTGGATTTCGCTCTGCGAGACGTCCCACGCACGAAACCAAGCAAATGTCGGGAGTTGAGAGAGGCCTTGGGCACTAGGGACATACTTAGGATTTTATTAGTTTTGCGTAGGTAGGGTAACGCATAGATATAGCATTATAGGATGTAGGCTCGATAGATTTAGTAATGCCAAGGTTAGGAGTTTGGAATTTCGCGGGTCGAGAGGACCCATAGATGAGTATTACACCGAGGAAAGGAGGTCCTTATTGGGAGAGAGTGTTACGTGTTGAACGTTCGCTACGGATGTGCAGATGTGCACAAGTTAGAAAGGTGTATGGGCACCTTGGTAAGATAGTCTTATGTACTGCCCGAAATAGTATGGGGGTAGTATGTAAGGTTGGAAATTCATGCCAAGAGGCCTTTTAGAGGATGGGTATTAAGTGACGTATTAGAGTCACTTCATGATTGCGGTAGCCGCGTAGTGTATGGTTGGGAACCGTTGGGTTAGTATCGTTTCCCTTGAGGTATTAGGATTTGGAGTGATCCTAAGATTGGTGGTGTAGGTCGTATCTGAATTTCGAGGACGAAATTCTGTTGTAAAGGGGGGTATGTAACAACCCGTCCTTCTTGGAGACAATTAAATTCCATAATTAAGTATAATTTCGAATTTGAAGAATTTCTCGAAATAAAGATTTTTGGGATTTTCGAGGATTGAATGATTTTCGATGGGTATTGTAATTACTTTTGGGACTATATAGGTCGCTATAATTTAATTATATGTCGTCGTGGAGAAAATTGACGAAAAGGTCAGATTTTAAATTGGAAAACCCGCAATTACTTTTATGGGTTGGAATAGTGATTTGCGGTCAAGTACCTCGGATGGAAATTTCGACTGCGCCATGAGTCTCGGAATGTCCGAGATAGTCGGAAAAGAGTGTCCGATTGTCGAAATTAAGTTTCGGATGATTTTAGAGGTAAAAGTAACTCGTAATTGGGTAAACGAGTCGTTTTTGGGTTTTAAAGGGTTAAAACCCTTTTCTCTATATATAAAGAGGAAGAGATGGAGAAAAGGAGAAAGAAAAGAAGAGAAAGGGAGAGAAGAGAGAGAGGAGGAAGAAAAGAGGAAAAAGGGGGAGATTCCGGCCAGCCTCCGCGGGATTCGGCTCGAGGACGTCGAATTTTATCCACGAGGCAAGTGTTTACTTGATTTATTTGTTTTTATGCATAAATATCTCATATCATTGTTGTTATAACAAACCCTAATGATTTTGGGTTGGGTATTCGTGGATAAAACGGGTTTTTGGGAGTTAAAACGAATAAACCCCTAAAAATGGTAAATTGGAGAAACTTAGGTTTTACTTGAAATTAATTGGTGATTTCGGGTTCTAGGATGTTTACAACCCGTATTATAAGTGTATTTGTAGTTGGTTGAGGTTGTAGGACGTTGGGTGAGGCGACAAAAGCTTGGGAGAAGCTTTAATGGCCAAAACCTTCTTGAAGAAGGTGATGAATAGTAACCCCGTAACCTTGAGGGGCCATTTCGGCAAGGAAAAGAATTGATTTAGCTTTCGGTCAAAACACGAAAGTTGTAGATCTTTTCCATACAGTCGCGTGGGGGCCGACCGCGTATTTTTCTGATTTTTTCTTGATTTGATATGATTTTTACAAGATGACAGCTCGGGGTTTAAATCATCAACTCGGAAATCAAATCGGGAATTGGAAAAATACAAGCTAGGATTAGTCGTGTAGATGTTTTGGATAATTTTTGGGGTAGTTTAGAAACCCCGATAATGAAATTGGGTTGTTGGATGGAAGATTTGGAGGGTTTAATTTTGAGGACCTGGTGTGACCGGTCGACCGCGCCCCTATGGTCGGTCGACCGCGTCAAGGAGAAAGGCCTACTGCTTTGTTTCGTAGGCTAAATTGCAACCCGCGGTCGACCGGGGGTCCAGGACCGGTCGACCGATACTCTGTTTTCAGCCCAAGATTTTGGAGATTGTTATTACTTCTCCTCTTTGATTTTAAAGCGGGCTTTCTAAAAATTGAGTATTAAAGAGGATTATGATCTAAAGAGATAACATAATCATATTGATCTTGGTTGAGTGAATCCTATGAGTGGATTAGAATAAATTTGGAGATATCCAATAAATCTTTAAGAGTTGATTAAGGTAATTATTATTGGTTGAAGTAAGGAAATACTTTGGATTTAGAATCATGCTAATATGAATGCATGATTATGATTCCTGGAGGGAATCTTTGGGATTATGGTCATCGTTAGATGTTATAGGCCATTATGGCCGGTTATATATATAGGAGGAATATATATAGGCTATATATATATATATATAGGCTCTGATACCATATATTCTAGGAGGAATATATATAGGCTATATATATATACTGTGTGATTTAGGTATATATATATATATGTTATGATGGAAATGATTTTGAAAATATAAAAATGAATATTTTCAAAATGGAATGAGAAATGTTTTTTTTTCATAATTAATAAATTATGGATTATACACACCTCCCTAAATCTCTATCATAAGGGAAGTTGCGCGCATTGTGGTGAAGCCTTCCTGGCTATTGAGCAGGTTAGATATAGTCCCTAAGCCATATGGGCATTTGTATTACTGCGCTGGTTAGGGGATTCCGGGTGTGGTCCTGACTTTCCCGCAGGCAATATGGCCGCTTCCCGACGTTGGTAGGTTCCCAGGTTGTCTTGTATAGATAGGCCCTGGAAGATGATAGCCATTTAGGGGCGCGTCCAGTGGGGAAACCCGGAGGGACGGTCTTAGATTTATTAAAGCAATTCATGATAATGGATTGGCTTTAATTTACATTTCCTGAGTATAAAAAGGGAAATGGGATAAAGGTTTGGCTTCGGTAACACTCCCGGATGGAAGAAGGGATGTGGAAGCATATGATTTGATCAAAGCATTTTCATGCTAATAAAAATGGCTTTGGGTACATTTCCTGAGTATAAAAAGGGAAATGGGATGATTTAAATTGGAAAAGCATTTTTTATGTTAATAAAATTAGCTTTTAAAAAGATATATGTTTTGGTAAAGCAATTCACGCTAATGAATTGGCTTTAAATACATTTCCTGGATATGAGAAGGGAAATGGAAGTTTTTGAAATGAAAAGGATAAGTATTGATAAATACTTTGTGTATAGAATACACCTCAGTCCGGGAGGTAGATCCGGATGTGTATTATAAAGATATAATTCAATTGGTAATCCTCAGTCCGGGAAATATTATCCGGACATATATTGTAGATGTATGTGTATACATATATATTTATACATTGTGTGTGCTACGGGCCTAATGGATCTCTACCATTGACCCTGCCAAGTAGTAGTGTATCGGGGGGGGGGGGGGGTTCCTTGTTTGGATTTCGCTTTGCGAGACACCCCACGTACGAACTTAGTGCAGTGTTGAGAATGGAGGGAAGTTTATCCCTTAGCACTGGGACTATCTGGGGTAGATAATAGTTGGGTGATAGACTAGTTAGGCAGGGATAACTTGACTAGGGTATTGTGTTAGGGTGCGTTAGGTGTGCACTACTAGAGGAGAGGTGAGGGGTTCTCATGGGAGTGCGATACCAATTTAAATATGAGATAAAAACTATTTTTCTAAAAATAAAGCATTTATGCACTTGCAAAATATTTTCAAAATTCGGGCTCTGACCCGTTTATCTACTCTCCTTTCTTTCTATATATTATATATATATATATATATATATATAGGTGTCCAGACACAGGGACGCCTGGATGGAAATTCTTTCGAGTCAGACGTCTGCTGCAGCACCTGTGGATGCTTGCGGGTTCTCGGTAGACGCTTCTTTCCTTGTACTCTAGATAGGAGGTATTGTACAAACATTCGGGACAATGGTAACTGATTTTATTTATTCTCTGCACGTCATTCAATATGGTTGTATATTTGGACCGAATGTTCGGTTATTTTTTTTAGTTCATTTCATTTTCTTTTTATTTCATTTACGCATTAAATTGTGGATGTTTTATATTAATCGTTAAAAAGAGTAGTTAAGTAAAAGTTTTAAACGCTCGCCTAATAGGATATTAGTAATTAAATGGATTTTCGACAGTGATGCTAAGGATGATCCATATGTGACTCCTGTTTTAATTCGATATAGGAGTGATCGCCCGGTATCCCATTAGGCGGGCTGTTACATATCTTCTAGGGTACGAGTCAATATCCCCCATAAGGCACACGAGATAAGATCCTCCCGGCGCGAAAATCTCAGGGATAGCAAGTAGCGCGGGCATGATTTTCACAAGTATATAATATATGCATACACAATCATATAAATATACCACTTTTATTATATCAATTTAGGTTTATCCAATAACCCACATTGACAACATCTATCCTTATTTTCCCATTATTATTTATCAAGTATAATGGTTCGTTTCTAAATTTAATTCGAAGGGTTTTTCCAACTTACTACGTAACCCTCATGGACTCTATTCTTCCAAATGTACAATTCAGTAGATATCCATTTATGTTCCAACGTAACTCTCTCTTACGTCTCTCTACCCTTTAATATATACTTACATTATTCCTTATGCAAAATATCCCAAAAATATAGATTTCGCCTTACGTTAAAGGATTTTAATTTTTTTTTTCAAAGATGAGAATTTCAAACGGTTTCGAAATCGGAATTAAAATGGAGTTTTAATTGAATTTTTATTATCTCTAAGAGTCCTCAAAACATAAAACTGTCTAGCAAAAAAAATATTAAAAAATATTGAACGGTCCGATCGAGCTGAATTTTTTTCTGTAGCTTCCTCTCGTCTTCAGTTAATTCTCTATAAAATTTCATCCAATTCCAACGGTCCGATCGTTCGGAATAAATTTCATTTTTTTAGTGTTTGTATCTGATTAGAACTCTTTTCTTAATCAAACTCTTAATCCTTTACATGATAAAGGGTTTCCAGAATATCATATAAATCATCACTACATGAAAATTTCCCATCTCAAATTGGGTTTTTCTTCCATAAATCTCATCCTAATAACTCCTAAACTAATATGGATGATGCATCAACGATATAAGCAAGATAATCACTTGCCTGGGATTTTCTAAAATTTGGTTTGGTGTTGAATTTGGTGTGATTGCGTTCCCCGTCTCGCGATCTACGCGTTGGCGGTGGCGGCGGTGCAAACGAGTGAGTTTTGAGCCTTGGAATTCCTTGAGAGCTCTCTCCTCTCCTCTCCAATGGCCGTTCTAGTATTTTGAGTTATCTAACTCTAGGAGATAACCTAAACATCTGATATAACCCCTTTAATTTTTGTGGGTTTAATTACCCAAAAATACAAAATGACTAAAATGCCCTCTCGGGGTACTAATTAGGCCTAAAAATGCCCCGAGACCCAAATCAAACTCCCGGGTATACTTTTCTGACTATCTCGACCCTTTCGGACGCGTTGGCACACTCAAAACGACCATACGAACAACTTATAAAATATTTACTTTTATTTATCAATATTTAGTCCCGACGCGACACGGGCGCGTCCCGACTCAAATTTCTAAAATTGTCATTTTATTCACTCGTGACATTTAATATGGCCACTATTATATATTACTTTGCTCATTAGTAATATTCAACAAATTTTCCTATAATTACTAACTCTCATCACGTTAATAATTATAACATAATTAATTTACGAATTTTTATTAAATAATTAATTCACATTAATATTAATAAATCCCCAAATTAATATAGCATAAAAATACGGGGTATTACATACTTCCCCCCTAATAACGGAATTTCGTCCCGAAATTCGGAAAATAAGGCATACCTGGTCCAACAAATCTGGATATCTCTCGCGCATATCGGCCTCGCGCTCCCAAGTGGATTCCTCCACATTATGATGCTCCCACTGGACCCGTACAAGTGGAACTATCTTCGACCTCAATCTCCTCTCACTATAGTCTAGGATAGCCACCGGTCTCTCCTCGTAAGAGCTGTCAGGCTACAAGTCTATCTCATCTATCGCGATGTGAGTATGGGCCATATCATCCCGAAGATACCGTCTCAACGACGAGATGTGGAATACATCGTGAATGCGATGTAAATGCTCTGGTAGTCCCAATCTCTATGCTACCGGCCCAATCCTCTCGATAATGGGAAATGGTCTCACGTACCTCGGGGCCAATTTCCCTTTCTTCCTAAACCTCATCACTCTCTTCATAGGAGATACACGCAGTAACACTTGGTCCCCCATATTAAACTCCCGGAAGAACCGTTTCGCATCGGCGTAGATCTTCTGCCTGTCCTGGGCTACTCGAATGCGACTCCTGATCATCTCAATTCTCGCGGAGGTTTCCTGAATCACCTCTGGTCCTAGCAACTTGTTATCCCCCACCTCGAGCCAACAAGTTGGAGAACGACAAGGCCGGCCATACAAAGCCTCAAATGGAGCCATACCAATCGTAAACTGATAAGAGTTATTATAAGCAAACTCTACCAGTGGAAGATGTGTCTCCCAACCTCCTCCAAAATCAAGAACACACATGTGTAGCATATCCTCTAACATCTGATTAGTACGCTCTGTCTGTCCATCTGTCTGTGGGTGATAATCTGAACTCAACCTCAACTCAGTACCCATAGCCTCCTGAAAGATTTCCCAAAAATGTGATACGAAAATCTTGTCTCTATCTGACACAATATTCAGGGGCACCCCATGTAATCTGACAATCTCAGCAATGAACAACTGAGCATACTGACCTGTGGTATAATCTGTCCGCACCAGAAGAAAATGAGCCACCTTGGTCAAACGGTCTACAATCACCCAAATAGAGTCGTGGACCCGCTGTGATGTAGGCAACCTTGTAATAAAATCCATGGAAATACTCTCCCACTTCCACGCGGGTACTTCCAATGGCTGAAGCAATCCTGACGGTTTCTGATGGTCCACCTTCACCAGCTGACAGGTAGAACACTTGGACACGAACTCAGTAATGTCCTTCTTCATCCCACTCCACCAGTATTGCCTCCTCATATCCTGGTACATCTTATCTCCTCCAGGATGTACCGCAAATCGGGACCCGTGAGATTGGGTCATCACTGCGTAACGCAATTCTGCCCCTTCTGGAACCACTAACCTCCCATTAAACCTCAAACCCCCATCAGAACTAACAGAATAGGACTCAGCACCCTCGGCTAAAAGTCGTACAATCTGCTCCTGGCAAAACGGGTCTGTGGTTTGGGCCTGTATTACCCTCGTAACAGTCTCGGGTATGACTGTCATAACAGATATGAAGGAACGGGCTACTGCGTCTTGGTGACCCAACTCCTTCCACTTCGCTTTCCAGACGTCCTCTACCTCATTTACCGGTCTACGGCTCAACGCATCAGCAACTACGTTGGCTTTCCCCGGATGATACTGTATGTCGAACTGATAGTCCTTCACAAACTCTAACCATCTGCGCTGACGCATATTCAGCTCTCGCTGAGTGAACAGGTACTGCAGTGACTTGTGGTCAATGAACAAACGGAACTTCTCCCCCAATAAATAGTGTCTCCATATCCGCAGTGCAAAAACGACTGCTGCTAACTCCAGGTTGTGGGTGGGGTAATTCTTCTCATGCGGCTTAAGCTTGCGGGAGGCAAAAGCTACAGCCTTCTCTTCCTGCTGAAGTACTCCCCCAAGTCCCTGTAAAGAGGCATCGGTGTAAACCAGGTAGTCCACACCCGGCTTCGGTAAAGCAAGGACTGGTGCTGAAGTAAGCTTGTCTTTCAGCTCGTCGAAAGCCAATTGATAAGCATCATCCCAAACATATGGTACCCCTTTGCGAGTCAGGTTCGTCAATGGACCCGCTATTTTGGAGAATCCCCGAATGAATCTCCTGTAGTATCCGGCTAACCCCAATAAACTACGCACTTCCGTCGGTGTCGTGGGCTATCCCCACTCCCTCACCGCTGACACTTTACTCGGGTCAACTGCTATCCCCTGTTCAGAAACAACATGCCCCAAGAACTGTACCTCTCGCAACCAGAATCCACACTTCTTGTACTTAGCATACAACTGATGCTCTCGTAAAGTCTGAAGAACCTGCCTCAAGTGCTCGGCATGCTCCTCCTCGGAGTGTGAATATATTAAAATGTCATCTATGAAGACGATGACAAACTGATCCAAGAACTCTCTGAATACTCGATTCATTAAGTCCATGAACACGGCTGGAGCATTTGTGAGACCAAATGGCATCACTCTGAACTCGTAAGACCCATATCTCATCAAGAAGGCAGTCTTTGAAACATCCTGCTCTCTAATACGTAGCTGATGGTACCCCAACCTCAGATCTATCTTCGAAAAGAAAGTTGCTCCCCTCAACTGGTCGAATAGATCATCGATTCGAGGCAACGGATACTTATTCCGTATCGTGACCTTGTTCAACTCCCGGTAGTCCACACATAACCTCAGTGAACCATCTCTCTTCTTCACAAACAAGACTAGAGTGCCCCAAGGTGAGGTACTCCTGCGAATGAAGCCCTGACCTAACAACTTCTCTATCTGATCTCGTAACTCTCGCATCTCCGCCGGAGCCATACGGTATGGAGCGCGTGCTATCGGTCTCATATCTGGTAATAAATCTATGACAAAGTCTATCTCTCGACTGGGGGGTAGGCTTGGTATCTCCTGGAATACATCGGAATACTCACGAACGACTGGGATCGAGTCTAAAGGAATCACAACCTCCTTAGAGGCATCCTCCTCTATATAATACAAATGAGCGGTCGAACCTCCCTCTGGGCGAGGCATCGCCACTACAAACATCTCTTGCCCCGGAATGGCAAAACCAATGCTCTCACCGAAGCAATCAATCATGGCTCTATAAGCTGCGAGCCAATCCATACCGATAATAACATCATGCTCATGCATATCTAAGACTAACATGTCTACAAGTAATACCAAACTACCAATCTCTACCCCCACTCCCCGACATATAAAGAAGATAAGCGACCCACTCCCCAGTGGTGAGTCTACACACGTCACTGTGCTCTCTGCTGTGGCTAACAACCCTAAGGCCTTCGCAAAATACGTAGCTATAAAACAATGTGTCACCCCAGTATCAAATAAAACCGGACCCATAGTACCATGGATAGGAAACATACCCTCAATCGCGGGTGGTGCCTGTGGAGCTGCTGCCTGGTGGACGTTATAGACACGTCCGTACTGTAACTGCCCCTGCTACACTGGAGCTACTGGAATGGCTGGTAGGGCTGTCACCTGGGCTGGAGCTGGGAGGGCAGCTGGAAAAAGTGGTCTATGTGGCTCATTACGGGCACCTTGCTGCTGTGGGGCCCTATTACCCTCTGGGCAATCCTGGCGCTTATGACCATGCTTGCCGCATATAAAATACCGGCCTCTGAAGTTACCTCCCCTCTGACCCTGCTGACCACGGCCCTGCTGGCCGTTACCTCCCCGCCACTGGCCCTATTGGCCCTGATTAGCACGCTGTTGGCCCTGGTGGCCTTGCCTATAACCCCCAAATCCCTGCCTGGAATCACCTGAACAGAATCGCTTAGCAGGGTCCCCCTGATGGGAACTCTGCTAGTGTTGATGAGTTTGTCCATGAGATGGTGCCCCACTAGCACTACTACCCCCGGTCCTGCCCTGCTGGCTGGACTCTCCTGCTCTCCTGCTTCCCTGTAGATGGAAGCGGTGATCCTGGCAATGTTGTAATGCAGTATTGAGTACATCAGTGAAAGTACTCAGAGATAGATTCCCTATAAGATGCTGACGGATCCTCCAAGCTAACCCGTCCACAAACAACATTATCTTCTTACTATCAGTAGGTGCCTCATCTGGCACTATGGTGAGAAGTCTCGTGAACTCCTCCTCATACTCAGCAACGGTAGAGTTGTCCTATTTCAAATTCAATAATTTTTGCCTCATCTCAGTCTGCACGACGTGTGGAAAGTACTTGCGGTCAAACCGCTCCTAAAACGACTGAATAGGGATCTTGTCCCTCTCCTCCAAGGTGGTAGTGGACTCCCACCATTGCAAAGCGGCCCCCACCAGCTTAAAGGAAGCCAACAACTTCCTTTGCACATCAGTGCACTCATACATATGAAGATGCCGATGGATGTCTTTCTTCCATTGGCTGACTGTGACGATATCTGAGCTACTAGAGAACTCAGGGGGATGCGCCTTCTGAAAAGCGTCCTTAACCCTCTCCCATGCAGATGGAAGCTGTGCTGGTACTGGTGCCACTGCCTGAATCTGGGGTGGAGCCTGCTGAACCACCACTAGCGCGGCATTCACCGCCTGAGCAACAATGACGGCTACTTCATTAGCATTCATAGTGCCTTGTGCCGGAGCTGCTGGTTGCTCGGCCTGGGCACGCCTATCCTTCGGTGCACGTCTCGGAGGCATCTGAAATGTGAAGAAGTTTATTAGTCTCCAGTCATTATCAAATCCCAAATGGCTGGAGACGTAAACGTAAAAGCAGGAACACAACAATCCTAAAAATAGGGCTCTATAGCAAAAACGTTAAGTTGAAAGCGAAAATAAGCCGTACAGATCCTATGGACACTAGAACCTGATGCTCTGATACCACCTGTGACACCCCGCTTAATTAAATATCGGGCGATCACTCCTTTATTAAATTAAAATCAAGGTGAACAGTTGGATCATTCTTAGCATCACTGTCGCAAAAATAACTTTTCTAAATTTAACACCCTATTTAATTAAGCTAAGTGTCAAAACCATTTTTATACATTACTTTCCAAACTTTATTTTGAAAATAAAGATTTAATTATCTACAACAATTCAATATTTAAAGAATCACACCACAATAATCCTGGAACATATAATCCAATTAATTTAAACATTCAACAACTAAACCCCAGCATTTAAAACTTAAAGTAAAACATACATGCTGAATAAATCCCAAAGTAACAGTACTAGAAATAACTGAAATACAAATGTCCCAATAAAATAGATAAATAGTGGAAAGGGCGACACATGCCCAATACGGAGAATGATAGAAGTGGAATCAAGTAAATGAAATCGTCTAAGCAAGTGGCCTGCAACTCCCACCTAAGCTGCATCACGTTCCTTCCAAGGGATCCTAAACAAGACGCCCCTGTGGCTGGGCACCTGTAATATATACATATATATACAGGAGAGAAAGAGGAATAGAAATGGGTCAGAGCCCGATAGTGTATATGATTTAAAAATTCGTTTAACAAGTATTTAAATTGATACAGGCCAATGCAACAACATATTAGTGCGACACTCTCTTGAGAAATTATCGCCTCTCCTCTAATGTGCACTCCTATCGCACTAACCTTACCAATGGTTTATCTCATCATATATCACACTATCCTTCCCCAAGGATTTAACTTATCTTAGGTGACTCTCAAAATTTAAGATTTAACAACATCATGGTTTAAAAAGGATAATTTCATTTAGTAAAAAACGCTCATTTTAACTTTATTGATTCATAAAGTTTTTCAATATCATATTATACTTTTCAAAACAAGTATTTCCAATTTGAGTCATTATACATGTCTTACTTACCATAACACAGTAGGCAGTTTCCCATATTTCAGATGTTCATATATATATATTAAATACTCGTATAATATATATATTCTAACAGCACCCCACATAAAATTTTATGGTGCGGTCATACTCTGCTATCCAATCCCCGTATCAATCGTACTAAAGGGATTACAAGTTCGGAATCACTCTCGAACTATGTAAATACATAAACAAACAATATTGAGGCGAAGCATAGTTTCCAAGTCCAAGAGGTCAGTACATACCTTCACGTCTCTTAGGACCGTGACTACCGATTCGATAGCCTGTACCTAGGATTTCTATCTTCTAGGGTACGAGTCAATATCCCCCATAAGGCACACGAGATAAGATCGTCCCAGTGCGGAAACCTCAGGGATAGCAAGTAGCGCGGGCATGATTTTCACAAGTATATAATATATGCATACACAATCATATAAATATACCACTTTTATTATATCAATTTAGGTTTATCCAATAACCCACATTCACAACATTTATCCTTATTTTTCCATTATTATTTATCAAGTATAATGGTTCGTTTCTAACTTTAATTCGAAGGGTTTTTCCAAATTACTACGTAACCCTCATGGACTCTATTCTTCCAAATGTACAATTCAGTAGATATCCATTTATGTTCCAACGTAACTCTCTCTTACGTGTCTCTCCCCTTTAATATATACTTACATTATCCCTTATACAAAATATCCCAAAAATATAGATTTCGCCTTACATTAAAGGATTTTGAATTTTATTTTCAAAGATGAGAATTTCAAACGGTTTCGAAATCGGAATTAAAATGGAGTTTTAGTTGAATTTTTATTATCTCTAAGAGTCCTCAAAACATAAAACTGTCTAGCAAAAAAAATATTAAAAAATATTGAACGGTCCGATCGAGCTGAATTTTTTTCTGTAGTTTCCTCTCGTCTTCAGCTAATTCTTTGTAAAATTTCATCCAATTCCAACGGTCCGATCGTCCGGCATAAATTTTTTTATTTTAGTGTTTGTATCTGATTAGAACTCTTTTCTTAATCAAACTCTTAATCCTTTACATGACAAAGGGTTTCCTGAATATCATATAAATCATCACTACATGAAAATTTCCCATCTCAAATTGGGTTTTTCTTCCATAAATCTCATCCTAATAACTCCTAAACTAATATGGATGATGCATTAACGAAATAAGCAAGATAAACACTTGCCTTGGATTTTCAGAAATCTGGTTTGGTGTTGAATTTGGTGAGGTTGCATTCCCCGTCTCGCGATCTACGCGTTGGCGATGGCGGCGGTGAAAACGAGTGAGTTTTGAGCCTTGGAATGCCTTGAGAGCTCTCTCCTCTCCTCTACAATGGACGTTTTAGTGTTTTGAGTTATCTAACCCTAGGAGATAACCTAAACATCTGATATAACCCCTTTAATTTTCGTGGGTTTAATTACCCAAAAATACAAAATGACTAAAATGCCCTCCCGGGGTACTAATTAGGCCTAAAAACGCCCCGAGACCCAAATCAAACTCCCGGGTATACTTTTCTGACTATCTCGACCCTTTCGGACGCGTTGGCGCACTCAAAACTACCATACGAACAACTTATAAAATATTTACTTTTATTTATCAATATTTAGTCCCGACGCGACACGGGCGCGTCCCGACTCAAATTTCTAAAATTGTCATTTTATTCACTCGTGACATTTAATATGGCCACTATTATATATTACTTTGCTCATTAGTAATATTCAATGAATTTTTCCATAATTACTAACTCTCATCACGTTAATAATTATAACATAATTAATTTACGAATTTTTATTAAATAATTAATTCACATTAATATTAATAAATCCCCAAATTAATATAGCATAAAAATACGGGGTATTACAATATCATCCCATATTTTAGACAAATGTGCTTTATTAGAGATGTCCTTAGCCTTTTTAGATGCGACGCAAGTTGAAATACTTTTACATTCAGTTGCACCCATCGCTTGGAAAATATAATTTCTCCCTTTATTTTTATATTGCGAATTTCACTTTTCCTCTATAAATGACAATTCCGAAAGGGGTTTTCGATCAGAAAAATGAGCATCACCATTAAAGTTTCCCATAAAAAAAATAGATTTTAAAAGGAGTTCATGATCTTTGCGGAATAAAAACTTTTATAAATGAATCTTGAAGCTCTGATACTACTTGAAAAAACCAAAGGACACTAAAGTGTCTGGTTAATAAAAATTTCTTTTAACTCTTTGAATAAAATGTATGGTAGTTTATAAATATAAAACACTCATACACACAAGTAAGAAAAAATGGTGATGCTTGATATAAACACCCTTTAAGAATGAGATGAGGAAAAGTGGAAAGAATACAATATTTGTTCTCAAGGAAACCAACAAGTTAAAAACGCCGTGTCCTTTCATCCCAGAACAACTGACACCCAAGTCCACTAATAAAAATATTCAAATATAGATTACAGCAACATAAGTGTAAAGGAAATAGTTTGGCTAATACAGACAAGTACACTAAAGCACAAACTAAACAACCCCACAACAATATGAATATTACTAAACAACTAAGGTAGTGACAACTTAGAACACACACACAACAATACACTAAACACTATAGTACCAGTGAAGTTGTACACAACAAAAATAAATAATAATAATAGTTTGGTTTAATCAAAACATAAGGTGATTGTAAACAACTAAATCATGAGACACATGCAATGCCTTCTTTAGTATATTTATTATCAACAACACAGATTAAACCTAAAATAAAAAAAATTACGTGTAAATGACCATAAGCAACTCGAAAAATAGAATTTCCAGAAATTGAGTTCCACACTACTGATAAAAGAATTAACCTAACACCAAATTTCATATATGACTTAATTAAAGAGGCATTATGTCACAATTTCCAGTCCAAGAAAAAATGAGCAAGAAGATAATCATGTAGAACTTGGATCGTATAAATTTCACACTAGTTTAAACAGAAAAGTTAACCAACAAAATTTGAAGAATCAAAACATGTTTGTTTAAAGCAAGGTTGGATTAAAACTCACACATACATTAAATCCACCTAAATAAAATGAATAGAACAAAAAGTATTCAACTTAGAGTATGTAAATAGGTATGAGTAAAACCCAGATTCGCCTTAAACTCCCCAAAAAAATAATCGTAAATAAAATCAGTATAGGTGTAAGTGACTACAAACAAATTTGGAAATTTAAACTTTCAAAAATTGTGTCACACTATTGAATTAAAATTTAAACCGGTCTTAAGTTGGAATTAACTTAAGAAGGAATTAGATATCAAATACCAGGTCTAATAGAGTTATTCAGGCAGTGAAAAACATACACTAAAATAATAAAAAATTACTTATGTGACGATAGAAGTCCTCCAATAAATTAATAAGAAAACTTTGATTCAAACTCACACAATCAGTAAAAAAAACTTAACCTAAACCAGATTTAATATTATTGAGATTAAACTTGTTGTAAGTTTATATAAATAAAACTAACTTAACAAACTCAAACATAAACCAACTAAGTCCGATTTAAAATAGACAGATTTTACAACTGATTTGGACAAACAAAAAACAGTTCAAGTCTAGAGGTTATTTGAACAATCACAAGAACCAAAAAACACTTTTAGATCTCATAACAATATATTATACATTTATATATATATAATAATATAAAGAAAAAGGGTTAAGAAAAATTACCCTAAATATTTCATCTAAATAAGTCAGAACAGAGGAGAAAAAATGAGATCCACTCAGTCCAAAAAAAATCAACACGACTTCAGGTAGGAAACGTCCAAAACAGTAAAGCTCCCCAATTCCAAATCGTAAAGGAAATCAAACCAAAAGAAACTTTCCTCCAAAGTGACCAAATAACAGTCTCTCAAACCCCAAAGTTCATTCCAGTAAAATAAATTCAAAAACAGAAAAGCTCAACAGCTTTAACACGATCTCCCCACAAAAATATCCAACAATCAGATGTATAAAAAATGGTAGACTTAGTCAGAGGTTTGGAAGAGTAAGTAAACCCGGAAATCTCTTAAGGAATAATAGATATTATGAAAAAAATAGCGAGAAAAAGTGAGAATTAATATCAACAGAGTCCGGCCTATGTTTGTAATAAAATATCTAATTTTTCAAAGTCCCCTTAGCTACTATTTATAGGCAGAGAACAACGACCCTCAGTTTAATCGTAATACCACAAATAAAATAGGCATAACCATAATCAACCACCAGCATCTAAGGTTAGAAACGAAAGTTACTAAACAAGGATAAATTCGTAAAAAAAAAAGCAAACAATATAGGCGATTTGGTCAAAACAAGGGTGGAACACAACAACCACAATCTTAGTCATATGAGAAACTATTGGATGTTAAACATGACGAAGTAAATGTCCAAAGAAAATGTCCCCTCAACAAACAAAGACGACACCCCAAAATAAGAAACCCCGTCGTTTCAATTTTGGGTTAAAAAGATTAATTAAATAAACATTAATGTTTAATCATGTTAATTTAACCCATTTAAAATAAATAACCAATACTAAAATTAATTCAAAAAATTATGATAAGATCATAAAACTCATAAAAATTATTTAATGAAAAATACAAATGAAACGTATTTTAACCAAAAAAAACATTCATATATATTAAACACAAAAAAATGATTTAGAGCTAAAGAGGATGAATAAAATTAGTCTTTCCAAGAATAAAAAAGCAGGAGCAAAAACAAAGGTTTGTCTCAACATTAATCCAACACAAAAAATGAGATCTTCAAAAGTTATTTACGATAACTAGCGACAATGTAAACCAAAATGCTTATGCAAGCATCATTGGTAGCTTACGTTATGCTAAAGATTGTACTAAACCTGACATAACTTATTTTGTGGGGGTATTATGCAGATTTACCAGTAGACCTTGTTTGAAGAATTTGCATGCTATTAAGAGGGTCATGCGGTACGTTAAAAGGACGATGAACCTCGAAATACACTATAATAAGAATCACACTGTCCTTGAAGGATTTATTGATGTTGATTGGAACATCCAATCTGATGATTCTAAGGCTACTAGTGGATATATATTTAGCATTAATGGTGGTACAGTTTCTAGGAAATCTAAGAAACAAACTATTTTGGCCAATCCACTATGGAGTCTGAGATGATAGCATTAGTTATTTCTACTAAAGAGGCAAACCTCCTGTCAGATATCCCGTTATGAAAAAGACCGATACCAACCATTTTGATTCATTGTGATAATACCGCAGTTGTTGCAAAAGTAGATAATCGCTACTATAATGGTAAAAAGAGACAAATACGTCGTAAACATAGTACAGTTAGACAATTTATCTATAGGGATACTGTGAGGGTGGATCATATGTGGTTTGAATAGAACTTAGTTTATCCTTTGACGAAAGGACTAGTCAGGGAGAAGGTGTGGAACACCTCCAAATGGATGAGACTAAAGCCCTTGGATACATGAGCCAAATGTGATTGTAATCTAAAATATAGACTGGATAACCAAAGAAGTATGTTCAAAGGATAACAATAAGTTGTGACACCCCGCCTAATAAAATACCGGGCGATCACTCCTATATCAAATTAAAACAGGAGTCTCATATGGATCATTCTTAGCATCACTGTCGAAAATCCATTTAATTACTAATAACCTATTATGCCGGTGTCAAAATTTTACTTAACTACTCTTTTTAAACGAATATAATTAAAACATCCACACAGTTTATGCGTAAATGAAACTGAAATGAAATAAAATAACCGAACACTCGGTCAAAATTATACAATCATATCGAATGCTGTGCTAAAAGAATAAATAAATACAATTGGGCCATTGGCTCGAAAGTTTATATAGTACCTCATATCTAGAGTACAAGAATGGAAGCGTCTATCGAGAACCTGAACGCATCCACATCTGCTGCAGCTGACGTCTGACTCGAAATAAGTGCCATCCAGGCGTCCCTGTGTCTGGACACATATATAGTATATATATATATATATATAGCAATAAAGGAAAAGTAAATAAATGGGTCAAAGCTCGAGTTTGAAAATATTTTGCAAGTGCATAAATGCTTTATTTTAAAAAAAATATTTTTATCTCATATTTAAATCGGTATCGCACTCCCATGAGATACGCCTCATCTCTCCTCTAATAGTGCACACCTAACGCTTCCTAACAAAAATACCCTAGTCAAGCTATCCCGTCTAACTAGTCTAATCCACCCGTCTACTAGAAACCTATCCATCCCGAGTACTAAGGGCTAAACTTCCCTCCATTCTCAACACTGCACTAAGTTCGTACGTGGGGTGTCTTGCAAAGCGAAATCCAAACAAGGAACCCCCCGATACACTACTACTTGGCAGGGTTAATGGTAGAGATCCATTAGGCCCGTAGTAAGAAACTAATGTATAAATACAATCTTATATATATACATATCACATTCATTTTATATACGTTTGATCATATACATCCGGATAATATCTCCCGGACTGAGGTTTACTTTATATATAACTTTATAATACACATCTGGATCTATCTCCCGGACTGAGGTGTATTCTGTACTCATTTCAAAACTTTCTATTTCCTTTCTTATATCCAGGAAATATATTTAAAAGACAATTCATTATCACGAATTGCTTTAACATATCCTATAACTTTTTAAAATCCAGTTTTATTATCATAAAAATGCTTTCCAGTTTTATAACATCCCGTTTCCCTTCTTAGATCCAGGAAATGTATTCAAAGCCATTTTTATTATCATAAAAATGCTTTGATCATATCATATGCTTCCATTTCCCTTCTTCCATCCAGGAAACATATCTGAAGCCAAAACAATTATCCAATTTCTCTTCTTCCATCCAGGAAATGTATTTAAAGCCATTTTATTATCATAAAATGCTTTAACAAATCTAAGACCGCCCCTCCAGGTTTTCCCACTGGACGCCCCCCCTAAATGGCTATTACCTTCCAGGTCCTATCAAACAAGACAACATGGGAACCTACCAACATTGGGAAGCGGCCATATGCTTGTGGGATAGTCAAGACCACACCTAGAATCTCCTAACCAGCGCAGTAAAATATAATCGCTCATATGGCCTAGGACTATATCCACCTTGCATTAATTAGCCAGGGGGAATCACCATACGCACGCAACTTCCCTTATGATAGCGATTTAGGGAGGTGTGTAACCATAATTTATCAATTATGAAAAATCATTTCTTTTCCATTTTGAAAACATTCATTTTTATATTTTCAAAATCATTTACCTCATATCATATATATATACTTTAATCACATAGTATATACATATACCATATATTCCTCCTCAGATATATAAATGGCCATATGCCAAGTACATCTAGCGATGACCAATAATCCCAAAGATTCCCTCAAGGAATCATAATCATGCATTCATATAAGCATGATACTAAACCCAAAGTATTTCCTTACTTTGTTCAATACTAATTACCTCAATCATCTCTTAGAGGTTTATTGGATACCTCCAATCATACCATTTCACTCTAAGTGAAATATATATATCTATATTCCCACATTATCCTAATTATTTCATAGAATACCCTCAACAGTAAATCGGCATAATTATGCTTTCTATACGCATAATTATGTAGGCCTAAATGCCTACTGAAATAATCCAGGGAGTATTCTTTCTCGGGTTATGCCCTACACCAATCCAAGGCATTCTCATCTATCTACATGTTTATTTACCCTCAAAACCCTCCTTTAGGAACTCCCATATCATAACTAGGGTCCCTCACATAAGTCCCCAGATTTAATTCAACTCCCCATACTCTTAAGGGGAGAAAACTGGCAATTCTGACCAAGGCGAATCGATTCGCCCCATTGGCGAATCGATTCGGGTGGGAGAATCTATTCGTCCCCCAATCCGAATCGATTCGAAAAGTGTTCTGCAAACAGGTCCTTAATGGAGAATCGATTCGGTATAAAACCTAATCAATTCGGCCCATTACAAAAACCCAAATCCCCTTAGGCGAATCAATTCAGCCTGGACCCGAATTGATTCGGCATGTTCGAGAGTCACTGTTTGGGCGATTTCTCAAGCTCCAAAATGCCCAAAACTCCATTTTTCTCCATTTTTGTTGTTTCTACCCTCATCCAACAACTCAATAAGCATCTAATCTATGTTCTACAACTAACACATCAATTATTTTGGGGTATCAACCCATTTCTCTTAGATTTAAACCCTAAAAACCATACAAACCTAGTATTGGCATTTCTACCATTTCAATTCCATTTTATACTCCATTAACATGGTTTTAATACTAGAAATCATTAAGAGTTTACATTACATCAATATGCAAACTCATATCCAATTTTCCCAAATTTATTTTAAGGGTACTAACCCAAAACTCATATTTTTACCAACTATGATATGAAATAATTGCACAAAATGGAATAAAGCAAGTAAACACTTGCCTGGAGGATGAAATTCGACTACCTCGAGCCGAATCCGATGGAGTTTGGCCCGAATATTCCTTTTTCTCCTCCTTTCTTCCTTTCTTCCTTATCTCTATTTTCTTTCTTTCTTCTTTATATTTTCACCCTCTCTCCCTCATTTTATAAGGAGAAAAAGGTTTAACCCCTTAAAACCCAAAAACGACTCGTTTACTCAATTACGAGCCCGTTTAAGTCTAAAATTCCCCGAAACTCAATTTCGACAATCGGACACTCTTTTTCGACTATCTCGGACATTTCGAGACTCACGGCAGAGTCGAAATTCCCATCCGAGGTACTTGATCGCAAATCACTATTCTAACCCGTAATACTTAATGCGGGATTTCTAATTAAAATCTGACCTCCTGTCGCTTTACTCAATGGCGACATATAATTAAAATACCTCGACAAAAGTAAATATATCACCTATCGATAATCATCAAATCCTCGAAAATCCAAAAAATCACTATTTCGGGAAATTCTCCAAATTGCCAATTTATTTACAATTATGGGATTTAATTGCCTCCAAAAGGACGGGTTGTTTCATAAGTCACAAGTGATATGAGTTAAATCATGCTATTATTAATTAATATAGAATAGGGTTCTACTCTGAGTCCATCCCTAAGAAGCATGATATCCTGAAGGGGGTAAAGGATAAGTTATTAGAACACTTAATGAGATCTATAGCTCTATTTTGAGTGGGGGTACCTAGCTACACGAGTATCCTTGATAGACTCGCATATATGAATGTGGAGGTGTGGTCACTTCTTACGGATATTCTAGGCAAATTCTTAGAGCATTCACTATACTCGGATAGAAATAGATGGATGTAACGTGATGGCTATTAGAACTACACCCAAGTAGGATTGTGTGTGGGATGTTGTTCGAGATAGGTTTCAAAAATATGGTTACTCTAGCATATTCCAAATCATCTTTACTGCGTAAAGGTTCAAGTCGAAAGAGACATTTGCTAATGCAAAATTCTATAGATTATTGCTCCATAAAATGTTTTCAAATTTTGCAAGTGGGGGATTGTTGGAACAGTTATCTCATATAAATAATAATGCAAAAGTTGAAAGGGTAGAGTCCCACATCAGTGGGATATATAAAATGGGTAGAGTTAATATACTTTTTTCCTGAGTTTAAAAGATAAGCCTTTTAGGCATTAGATGTTTTGTGTGTATGGGTGGGAGACTTATTGGGCCAAGTCACACACGCACGCGCGCCACCGTCGTCGTCCGACCGACCGACCCAGCCCTTGCTCCTGTAACAACCCTTACTTTTGAGAAATTTATTTTATATTAATTTACTGTGTGAAGTAATTATATAAAATAATGGATGACGGAGTAAATATAAATTAAGTGAGTTAATAAAGAATATGTACTAGAATGTTGCATATTTATTATTATTGGAAAATAAATAGCATTGTGTTATATTTTATTATGCCGTGTGCTTAAAATGACAGTTGTGGTTTAAAATTAATTGGGATATGAAAATGACGTATATTACTCTAGATGCCAATTCAGGGGGCGTAGTTAGTCCCGAAATGTACGAGATAGTCAAAATAAGTGCCATATTATATTTTTGTGTTTCAGACATTTTTGACTAGTTATGGCTTAAATGCGTAGTTATGAGTTATTTTCATGTGGTATTGACACTTAAAGATGGGAATTATGGATAGAAACACACGTTTACGTCTTGCACCTCATTTTATTTTTCTTAAATGTATTTCTAAACCTAGAGAGAAAGAGAGAAGAAGAGAATTGAGGAAAAAGGAGAAGAATTGAAGATTTGGGATTTGATCTTGCATTCATCTTCCAAGAATCTGAGATTTCAACCTCAAGGCAAGTTTCTTGCTTGATAATATATGATTTAGTATGAATAAATATGTGTGATGGTTGTGTATTGGAAATGATTTAACAATTTTGGGATTTTAAGGGATTTGTAGAGTTTGAACCCCTAAGATTTAATTTAGATGGTTATTGTGTGGATTAGAGTAGTTAGGATGCATTTATGATTGCTTTGGAATGAATTAATGATGTTGGTTGGAGGAGAAATGGGGTTTGGGGAAAAACTAGGGTTAATAACCCGTAACCCCATTTTTGGCAAATTTGCCAGGGCGAATCGATTCACTAAGGGGTGAGGCTACAGGTCTGGAAACCCGAATTGATTCGAGTTAAGGATGAATCAATTCGGCCTGAGGCATAAAGTTGGCTTCTCCATCCGAATCAATTCTCTTTTGGGCGAATCGATTCGCTGTTTGGGGCGAATCGATTCAGCCCTAGGGTGAATCGATTCGAAATACTGTTGTTTTGAGTTATTTTTCTAACTCAATTTTCCCCCTTTTATTTTAGACTTAGGACTTAGGAACCTTCTTGTATGAAGTAAACTTAGCATCCTAGAGTTTTATATTAGTTAGGAAACTACCTTACGTCAGAAGAGGATAGCTGGGACTTATTTTGGGAATTAGGAAATAGATGATTAGGTGTTTCTTATCCTTAACAAGTTAGTTTGATATTAAGAGATGTAGAAATAAATAATTGAAGAGTTTTCGGCACGTTATTGGGATATGCTAGACTTGGTGGTTTATAGCAACACCATAAATTCTTGGAGAATGAATTAGGGGTCTATCAATCATTGAGGATATAATGATGGTATACTTATTTGTGACTCCGGATAAAATGTCATGTATATCTTAAAATGGAAATAAAAATCGTAAATGATAATTTACTTAAACACATCTCTCTAAATTGCTATCATAAGGGAAGTACACATATGAGGTGAAGTCCCCTGGCTAGTGAATGCAGGGTGAATATAGTCCTCGGCCATATGACCGGTTATTATGTATTGTGTATTTATTATTCAAAGTGAGGTAATTCCGGGCATGGTTATGACTCACTGTCGAAGGTATATGGCCACTTCCCGACGTTGCATTGTAGGATGCCCAGGTTATCTTGTTTGATAGGCCCTGGAAGATCATAGCCATTTAGGGCCGCGTCCAGTGGGGAAACTCAGAAGGACGGTCTTAGAATTGTTATATGTAGTTGAATATAACAATTCTTATTCAAGTGGGACTTAATTTATGATAAAGTTCTCTAAGAATTAAAGGGATTTGAATACATTTCCTAATGAGATACGGAATGATAAAATGAAACAGTGTAAAGGATGGAAATTCTTAGTGAATAATATTCATTTATATCCTTGTGAAACTGAATTAAAGTTATAGTCATTTTAATTGCCTTAGTTTATTCTCTTAAATTAAGTAGTTAGATTTTTACCATTATTAATCATGATTGATTGTTCATAATTGTCATACTCTTTATTCATCTGGTGATCATATAAAACCGAGCCCTGACCTGTTCATATTTCTTGTTGTGCATGAATCTTATATTCGCTCAGGTGCTCCGTCGCAAGGACGCCCGTATTGACTTACCTATTCCTGTGTCTCAGAGCTGCAATACCTTGCGAATGTTGTGGGATATTTTGTTATAGACGCCTTCATTTTTGTACTCTAGTTATGATCAGGTTAATTATTCGGGTGTGTGGCCCAAGTTTTTGTACTTGCCTACTGTCATGTATTATGTAACTTAGTTTAATTATTGAAACTACTTATATGAGACTTTTAACTGATAGCTTATTCGATTATTATGATATATATGTATTGTTCAGTTTTATGCATGTAGATTCTATCCACCTTCTTTTCAGATTGGGTTGTTTAAATGCTTTTATTTCAATTTACAAATAAAATTTTGACAATACGTTTTCCAAAATTTAAGGTGGTTATACCGTATACTTATTATATTATTGTGATGATGAGAATGGTCCATCTATGATTCCTGTTATTATTGGAGTATCGAACTGGCTTCCTATTATTTTGATAAGAGGGTTGTCACAGATGGTATCATAGCATCAGGTTCTAGATTCTTTAGGATCTATGCAAACTTGTCACGTTCTACTGTAGCGTTCTTTGATATAGAGCTTAATATTAGGACTATTTTGTTGCCTATGTTTATGATCTTCTGCAAAATAGATTGTTCTAATTAGTATTCTAATTCTATTATTTCTTTGTCTCAGATGCCTCCTAAAAGAGGTCGCCCCGCTAGAAGAAATAGGGTTGTAAAAGAGGAGGTATGTCCTCCACCGCCACAGTAAGGAACCATAAATGCTACTGAAGTAGCAAATATTGTGGCCCAAGCGGTCAATACCGCAATGACTACTGTAGTTCAGCAACTGCCACAAGCCCAACAACCACGAGCTCAAGATGTACAAGCTCCTGCGGGACCTTCTTCGTAGGAGAGGGTCAGAGAATCCTTTTTAAAGGGCCATCTCCCGAAATTTCAAGGAGGTTCTGATGTCATAGTAGCTAATCAGTGGAAAAAGGATATGCAGCGCCATCTGCGCATGGTGGAGTGTAGTGAGGAAAGGAAACAAATCCTTGCTACTTTTAAATTAGTTGGATCTGCACTACATTGGTGGGAGTCTATGACTACGCCATAGAAGAGAAATGCTATGACTATCAATGATTTCTGGGTTCTGTTTGATCGAAAGTATTTTCCTCCCACAGTTCAAAGGGAGATGAGGAGAAAACTATAAGATGTGGTGCAAGGTGAGCGTTCAGTTGCGGAATATGAAGAGGAATTCACTCGGTTAGCTAGTTTTGTACCGTATGAGGTGACTCTAGAGGAGAGGAGGATATCCAAATTTATTGGAGGTTTACACTGGAGGATACGGTAACATTTGCTGGGCAATCCATCTTTATAAACTTTTGGGGAGGTGATGAACGCGGCGTTACTCCAATTTCAAGAACATCAGACGTATGTCCAAAGTAGTAAGAAGGCTTCAGTTTTGGGGAAAGCGGCTAAGCCTGGAGGCAATGGGGCAGGAGGAGGAGTACTACCCTCATCCCAATCTTCGGGAAATACACAAAAATAATGGGACACCTCGCAAAGGGGACTTGTCAAAAAGGCAGCATTTTGGTGGATTCAACGTTGGTGGAAGTAATAATAAGCACGGTCAGGGTGCCCAACAACAAGCAGGTCGGGGTGGTAATGGGGGCAGAGGCCACCCGGGTCAAGGAATTGGGCAGTTTAGAAATAATCGAGGCTAAAATCAAGAGAACATGACGGGTCGATGCTTTAAATGTGGAGAGTTGGGTCACTACAAGAGGGCGTGTTTGCAGTTGATTAAGGGACAGCTCCCTAGGGTTCCACAGCATCCACAGGACCAACTACCGCCATAAGTGCCTAATCCAGTTGTCCCCTCCACAACAGGGACAACAACAGCATGGTCGTGTTTACCACATTCAGGATGCTATGCTTCCTCCGGCCCAGCCCGCACCGCCAGCCATTGAGGGTAAGTTTCTTATTTAGGGGCATATGGGTCTTGTATTATTTAATACGGGTGCGACACACTCGTTTATTTCTAGAAGCTTTGATCAGTCTACATAGTTGATTAAATCTACGAAAAGTACCTTGGTTCACTCATTTTCTTTGTTTGTAAACAAGTAGGAATAAATCTTGTTAACTTGTGTTTTGAGGCCGATTTTCTCATCCTTGATATGGTCGGGTATGATGTAATCCTGGGTATGGATTGTCTAGTGAAGTATCGTGCGATAGTTAATTGCTATGGGAAAAGTATAGTTTTTGCCGTTCTGGGGCAAGAAATGTTTTTAGTGGCTATGACTCGTTCGGAAGGAGGTTCCAGCACTTACTTGTATTGTATCACGGAGGAGACTTCTCGGGATGTAATCGTTTCCTTAAATTCAATTTCGGTTATTAGAGATTTCCAAGATGTTATTTGGGAAATACCGAGTTTGCCTCCAAGTAGGGAAATTAAGTTCGTAATCAATTTAGCACCTAGAATGCGACCGATTGCTAGAGCCCCGTACCGTATGGCTCTTGTGGAGATGAGGGAGTTAAAGGATCAGATTCAGAACTTGCTAGAACAAGGGTTTATTAGGCATTGTACATCACCGTGGGGCGCTTCGGTGCTATTTGTGAAGAAGAGAGACGGTTCTCTCCGGTTGTGTGTTGACTACAGGGAGTTGAATAAAGTCACCATCCGGAACAAATACCCACTACCTCGAATTGATGACTTGTTTGATTAACTTAGGGGAGCGTCGTACTTCTCTAAAATAGATTTGAGGACGGGGTATCATCAGTTGCGGATACGAGAGCAGGATGTATCCAAAACCGCTTTCCTAACTAGATATGGGTCCCTACGAATTTCTGGTTATGCCCTTCGGACTAACCAATTCTCCCGCCGTGTTAATGGACCTTATGAATAGAGTGTTTCAAGACTTCCTGGACCAGTTTTTTATCGTGTTTATTGATGAAATCCTATTGTATTCTCAAACATAAGCCAATCATGCTACTCACTTACGGTTGGTCCTACAGACGTTGCGGGATCATCAGTTGTATGCCAGGTTTGAGAAGTGAGGTTTTTGGTTGCAGGAGGTACAGTTTTTGGGTCACATTGTGATAGCCCAAGTTATTTCAGTAGACCCAAGTAAAGTTATTGCGGTGAGGGAATGGGGTCAGCCCACGACACCTACCGAGATTCGTAGTTTTTTGAGTTTGGCAGGCTATTACCACCAATTTATCAAGGATTTTTCTAAAATTTCTATCCCTTTGATAAATTTAACCCGGAAAGGGGTGAGGTTTATTTGGTACGATTCTTGTCAGTTAGCTTTTGATGAGCTTAAGGATAGGTTGACTTCTGCTCCAGTCCTTGCATTACCAAGGCCAGGATTAGAATATTTGGTCTTCACCGAAGCATCCCTATAAGGATTTGGGAGGTCTACTATAACAAGAGCAGCGGGCTATTGCTTATGCTTCTCGTAAGCTAAAGACCCATGAAAAGAATTATCCGGTGCATGATTTGGAGCTTGCCGCAGTAGTTTTTGCCTTGAAGATTTGGAGGCATTATCTCCTAGGGGAGAAATTTAGTCCTTTCACGGACCACAAATCGTTGCAATATTTGTTCTCACAAAAATATTTAAATATGAAACAGCGCCGGTGGTTAGAGTTTGTGAAAGACTACCAATTTGATATTCACTATCACCAGGGAAAGGCGAATGTAGTGGCCGATGCGTTAATTCGGAAGCCCGATGGGGAGTTAGCGGATATATGGAAGGCTAAATGGAAGGAGCTTAACGAGGAAGACGTAGTTGTTAGGGCGTTTATATCGGTGTTGACCGTTACGCCTACAATAGTGGCAAGGGTTGTTGAAGCTCGAGGAAGGGATAAAAGTTGTCAGGACCGTATAAGCCAATTGTTGACTGAGGGAGCAGAATCCTACTCAATAAGCTCTAAGGGTGGGGTACGTTTCCATGAGAGACTTATTATCCCGGACGAAGGGGATTTAAGACGGGCCGTGATGACAAAATCTCATGGATCTAAGTTTACAGTACATCCAGGTAATAACAAGATGTACCAAGACATGCGCCGTCAGTATTGGCGGCCAGGCATGAAACGGGACATTTCTGAATTTGTTTCCCAATGAGCCACTTGTCAACTGGTGAAAGTAGATCATCAAAGACCAACGGGTTTGTTACAACCATTGGATATACCAATATGGAAGTGGGAAAGTATCTCAATGGAATTTATCATGGGATTACCAACGTCGCAAAGCGGTCATGATTCCATTTGGGTTATTGTTGATCGTTTAACTAAGTCAGCACACTTCCTACCCATACGCACAGATTATAATACTGCTCGTTATGCCCGACTATTTATCACGGAGGTTGTTAGACTTCACAGGGTGCCCATAAATATAGTCTCTGATAGAGATAAAATTTTTGTCTCCCACTTTTGGAGAAGTTTCCAAGAAGCTATGGGAACCGAATTGAAGTTGAGCATTTCTTATCACCTTCATACAGATGGGCAAACAGAAAGAGTCAACCAAATGTTGGAGGATATGCTCCGAATGTGTGTGCTTGATTTCAAGGGTGGTTGGGAAAAATATCTCCCTTTGGTCGAATTTTCTTATAATAATTCGTACCAATTTACTATTAGGATGCACCCTATGAGGCACTTTATGGTAGGCCGTGTAGATCACCCACTTGTTGGTTGGAGGTGGGGGATAATAAATTTCGTGGACCTGAAATGATCTAGGATACTTCTTCCAAGATTGAACTCATTTGAAATCGTAACCGAATAGCTCAAGATCGACAAAAGAGTTATGCCGATGCGAATAGAAGGCATGTAGAGTTGGAGGTTAGAGATCAAGTATTGGTGCGTGTATCGCCGATGAAAGGTATAAAGAGATTTGGGAAGAAAGGAAAGCTTGCACCGCGCTATGTTGGATCTTTTCCCATTATTGCCAGGGTAGGCCCAGTGGCGTATCAACTTGCCTTACCGGAACACTTATAACAAATTCATGATGTATTTCATGTTTCATCTTTGAAAAAGTATAAGAGGTGTGAAGGAGCTCCTTGGCATATTCCTTTGGATGATATCAAATTACAAGCCGATATTTTGTATGAGGAACAACCTATGGCAATCTTAGAGCACAGAGAGCGAAGACTGAGATATCGAGTGGTTCCCTTGGTTCGTGTTTAATAGGGTCATCACAACACCGAGGAATCAACATGGGAGCGTGAGGACGATATGCGGGATAGGTATCCCCATCTCTTTTTGCAAGGTATGCCTGAATTTTGAGGGCAAAATTCCCTCAAAGGGGGGGGGGGGGGGGAGTATGTAACAACCCTTACTTTTGTGAAATTTATTTATATTAATTTACTGTGTGAAGTAATTATATAAAATAATGGATGATGGAGTAAATATCAATTAAGTGAGTTACTAAAGAATATTTACTAGAATGTTGCATATTTATTGTTATTGGAAAATAAACAGCATTGTGTTATATTTTATTATGTCGTGTGCTTAAAATGACAGTTGTGGTTTAAAACGAATTGGGATATGAAAATGATGTATATTACTCCGGATGCCAATTCAGGGGGCGTAGTTAGTCCTGAAATATGCGAGATAGTCAAAATAAGTGACATATTGTATTTTCGTGTTTTGGGCACTTTTGACTGGTTATGGCTTAAATGCGTAGTTATGAGTCATTTTAATGTGTTATTGACACTTAAAGATGGGAATTATGGAGAGAGAGACACGTTTAAGTCTTGCACCTCATTTTTTTTTCTTAAATGTATTTCTAAACCTAGAGAGAACGAGAGAAGAAGAGAATTGAGAAGAAATTGAAGATTTCGGATTTGATCTTGCATTCATCTTCCAAGAATCTGAGATTTCAACCTCAAGGCAAGTTTCTTACTTGCTAATATATGATTTAGGATAAATAAATATGTGTGATGGTTATGTATTGGAAATGATTTAACAATTTTGGGGTTTTAAGGGATTTGTAGAGTTTGAACCCCTAAGATTTGATTTAGATGGTTATTGTGTGGATTAGAGTAGTTAGGATGCATTTATGATTGTTTTGGAATGAATTAATGATGTTGGTTGGAGGAGAAATGGGGTTTGGGGAAAAACTAGGGTTAATAACCCATAGCCCCATTCTTGGCAGATTCTCCAGGGCGAATCGATTCGCCCATTTTGCGAATCGATTCACTAAGGGGTGAGGCTAGAGGCCTAGAAACTCGAATCAATTCGGGTTAAGGCTGAATCGATTCGGCCTGAGGCAGAAAGTTGGTTTCTCCATCCGAATTGATTCGCTTTTGGGCCAATCGATTCGCTGTTTAGGGAGAATCGATTCATCCATAGGGCGAATCGATTCGAAATCCTGCTGTTTTGAGTTATTTTTCTAACTCAATTTTCCCCCTTTTATTTTAGGCTTAGGACTTAGGAACCTTCTTGTATGAAGTAAACTTAGCGTCCTAGAGTTTTATATTAGTTAGGCAACTACCTTACGTTAGAAGAGGATAGCTGGGACTTATTTTGGGAATTAGGAAATAGATGATTAGGCGTTTCTTATCCCTAACAAGTTAGTTTGATATTAAGAGATGTAGAAATAAATAATTGAAGAGTTTTCGACACGTTATTGGGATATGCTAGACTTGGTGGTTTATAGCAACACCATAAATTCTTGGAGAATGAATTAGGGGTCTATCAATCATTGAGGATATAATGATGGTATAATTATTTGTCACTTCTAATAAAATGTCATGTATATATTAAAATGGAAATAAAAACTGTAAATGATAATTTACTTAAACACACCTCTCTAAATCGCTATCATAAGGGAAGTATGCGCATGAGGTGAAGTCCCTTGGCTAGTGAATGCATAGTGAATATAGTCCTTGGCCATATGATCGATTATTATGTATTGTGTATTTATTATTCGAAGTGAGATAATTCAGTGTGTGGTTATGATTCACTGTCAAAGGTATATGGCCACTTCCCGACGTTTCGTTGTAGGATGCCCTGGTTGTCTTGTTTTATAGGCCCTGGAAGATCATAGCCATTTAGGGCCGCGTCCAGTGGGGAAACTCGGAAGGACGTTCTTAGAATCGTTATATGTAGTTGAATATAACTATTCTTATTCAAGTGGGACTTGATTTATGATAAAGTGCTCTAAGAATTAAAGGGCTTTGAATACATTTCCTAATGAGATACGGAACGATAAAATGAAACAGTGTAAAGGATGGAAATTCTTAGTGAATAATATTCATTTATGTCCTCTTGTGAAACTGAATTAAAGTTATGGTCATTTTAGTTGCCTTAGACTATTCTCTTAAATTGAGTAGTTAGATTCTTACTATTATTAATCATGATTTATTGTTCATAACCGTCATACTCTTTATTTATCTGGTGATCATATAAAATCGGGCCCTGACCCGTTCATATTTCTTGTTGTGCATGAATCTTATATTCACTCAGGTGCTCCACTGTAAGGACGCCCGTATTTACTTACCTATTTTCGTGTCTCGGAGCTGCAATACCTTGCAGATGTTGCGGGATATTTGTCATAGATGCCTTCATTTTTGTACTCTAGTTATGATCGGGTTAATTATTTGGGCGTGTGGCCCAAGTTTTTGTACTTGCCTACTATCATGTAATATGTAACTTAATTTAATTGTTGAAACTACTTGTATGAGACTGCTAACCGATAGCTTATTCGGTTATTGTGATATATATGAACAGTTCAGTTTTATGCCTGTAGATTCTATCCACCTTCTTTTTAGATTGGGTTGTTTAAATGCTTTTATTTCAATTAACAAATAAAATTGACAATCCCTTTTCCAAAATTTAAGGTGGTTATCCCGTATACTTATTATATTATTGTGATGCTGAGAATGATCCATCTATGATTCCTGTTATTATTGGAGTATCGGGCTGGCCACCTCTTATTTTGATAAGCAGGTTGTCACAGCTCCTGTCCGGGTCCAGGTCTTGGGTCTTGGGCTTGGGCTTGGGCACATTAAGAAATAATTTTTTTAACAAATAAGTTATTATTTTTCGGGTCCAAAAATTATTATTAACGGTAATTAATTGTAAAAAAATATGGTTTATTAACTGTTGAAAAATTCACCAACTCAAAACTTTGTTTCATAATTTTCTCCCCACTAAACCACTTCCAACGTCCAAATATTTTTTGTTAAATAGAGGCTTTGCGCCTCCTTTTTCTTTTATCAGTTTTTTGAAGAAGAAAAAAGGAGTTCCTAGCACACAATGTTTTTCCCAAAAATTCTTCTACACACAGATATAATTATTCATCACCCCTAAAAAATTATTAATATATAGAAATAATTAATGTCGACTTAGATTAATTATAGTTCAAAGAATCAAAAAATATTATAGAATGGGTGTTTATTCAACGGATTTGGATCGTGCTACCAGTTCGTACATTTATTTCGAGGCTATTTTATCATAGGGGCGATGAGGCTTTTTTCTGTCAGCACAAATTAGAGGCAGAGCGACAAAACACCTTAACGGGAGCAACATTTTACACGACTCAACCGTATACCAATCTGATTTATTTTTCTATCTTCATTAATCTCCTCGTCATTAGGTAATTTTGTTCCTTTAATTCTGCATTTAAATTGTTGCTGCTACAACAATTGCCACTAGTTATTGCCTCTCTTTTCATTACTATTCACTCTTGTCTAATTCGATCTGATTTAGGATCTCAAAAACTTCCATATCTTGCTTGCTCCTCCACTAAAAAATTGTGGGTCTTTAAAAAAACCTTTTCATAAATATATTGTGTGATCCCAATGGACACTCTAGAAAATTTATAAACATTTTTTAGTACATGCAATATTTTAAAATATTTTTTTTTCAACTCCATATTCTTTAAAATACGTGTGGTATTTTTAAAATATAAAAATGTATCAATTAAGAATATTTTAGGTATATAAATATATACTTTTTATCAAATTATAATAATGCCAATTTAAGTGTCTAGTTTTGTTTTTTAATCCTTCTTTGTATCAACATCCTAAATTACATCAAATTCACTAAACAAATCTAATAAAGGTACTTAAATAAGGAAAATGAGGCTAGTAAAATGTAAATTTGGGGATTAAAATGTAAAAAAAACTGTACTTATCAACAACACATGCATATTGCATGCGTGTTTATATGCAGTTGTGGATTCAAGATTTTTATTTAGGGGGAGCCTAACTTACGAGTGGTGCCAGGGGTTCAGGGGCGGGAGTCCCTGGGGAGATTTTATTTTGGGTTAATTCGAGTTTTATATAAATTTTTGGTTACTTAAGAAATTTTAATAGTTATTTTAAAATTCGAGTTTAGTTCGAGTCAAATTTTTTTAGAGTTAATTCGAGTCTTATACATACTATGCCTAAATTTTATTTGTAAATATTAACATATTTTGTCTAACAAATTTAAAAGATTCCACCGAAATATTAACATTTAATAATATTAACACAATATTAACTAATCAAACCTTGTTCTTACAAATATTAACACAGTGTTTAACTAATCAAACCTTGTGTATCTAGCATAAATACACAATTAAAAATATTTTATTTAAATAGTATAGTTCGACTAAATAAGTAACACCATTAAAAACAAAGAAAAAAACAGTTGTGAACAACATTCATTTAGAAACAAATAAAAAACCTTAACCTTACCATTAGTTTGGAGATGGGCGCAAGGGAGGACGGCAACAGCATTAGGCAGAGGAGGGCAGCAACCTGCGGCAGCGGGAGGGAGAGAAGAAGGCAGCGGTCTAGGGGAAGGGAAGAGAGGATTTGTTTGTTGGTTTTAGTCTTAGGTTTTTAGTTAAAACAGCCGGGCCTCTTTCTTCTTAGTCTTAGTTTTTTATGTTTAAGTTAAAGTTTAGGTATTTAAAGTTTTGGCCCCTTATATTTTAAAACCCTCTATAAAACACTTTTCACTTATTTGTTTTCACATAAGTCATCCCTAAAAAAACATCTCAATAATTGTTTTCGAAAAAAGTGAAGGGAACCCTCTTTACCCCCTCGGACCTAAGTAGATCCGTCCCTCTTTATATGTACACTACACAGGCCTTGTATATACAAGGCGATCGTGGAAATATGTTTAAGACTGCATGTGCCCAATATGAACCCAAGCACGTCTCATTGAATTGCATTGAAACCGAAAGGATGGAGTGAGTTTCTAATTAGGCCTGTCAATGGATCGGATTTTATCCGAATCCGAATCCGAATCCGATCCGTTTAAGCGGATATGGATCATGCCTAAAATCCGATTATCCGATTACCCGATTACCCGATTATCCGTTTATTAAATGGAGCGGATTTGGATTCATATGCTCCGATCCGTTAATAATCCGATCCGATTAATATTTTTAATATACATATATAAATTATATATAATATATTTTTCATTAATATATATTGTATTTAATAAAATTGTATATACATCTTTTACATATTTATTATAATAGTTCTCTATTTCATTATCTATTTTTTTGGAACATTTGCAAAATAAATTTATGAAATAAGAGTTGAAAATAAAAATGTTGCAAATCAAGTTTAAGATAAATGGATAATCGGATAATCGGATCCGATCCGAATCCGTTTAATATTAACGGATATGGATTTGGATTTGCCTGATCCGATCCGATTAATAAACGGATCAGATCCGAATCCGTTTAACATAAACGGATATGGATTTGGATTTGCCTGATCCGGTCCGAATCCGATCCGTTTACAGGCCTATTTCTAATACTTTCCCTCTCCAATGCCAGCCTTAACATTTTGGGGGCCCTAGGAGAATACTTAAATGGGGTACTCTATGCGTGAAAATATAAATTAAGTAAAATGTGTTGGCATTTTGAGATGCAAAATTATCAATTAAATCATCAAAGTTAACTTTTTTTAATAAATATTTTTCAATTGATAACGTAGCTAAACTATTTAATCTTTTTTGTAACATGGTAAAATGAAGATAAGATTTTATTAATTTTAACTCTGAAAGACTTCTTTCGGCACAAGTAACCGTAAAGAGTATAGTTAAAATTACTCTATAAATAATCCACGCATTTGGAAAACAATAATTCATGATTTTAATATCATCTAACGCTTTAATTGCTTTTTTATGTTCTTTTGGTAACGAATCTTTCAAAATTTTCAATTCTAAAAGTAATTCATTTTCATCAATATCTAAAATCATGTCATGTTTTAAAAAATCTTGAAGCGTAATAGAAGAACTTTTCAAACTATCATCATCTAAAGATTTTAATTTTTTCAAATCAAACACAAAACCAAAAACGTTTTCATTTTTTTTAAAATTGTTTAAATCCAGTCTTAAATGACATTAGAGTTTGATCAATTACATGTAAAAAAAATTAAATAGAAAAGATTCTTCAGGTTATTGTCTTACCCCTTCACTAGAATTTTCATCAAAATGTTTGTTTTTCTAAATAATACATTTTTCAAAAAATGCGGGTTCAATATTCATTTCTTTAGCAATATATTTATCCTTGCTTATAGAAGATTCGAACCCACTTTCTCTTTGATGAAACCAAAATGAATACATTGTTACAAATCTTTACTTGTATATATGTAAAATAAATAATAAAACTTTAAAACAAATACTTACTCTCAAATGGTTGAATTTCTTAAAATGATCAAGAAAAAACCCCAACCTTAAATTGAATCTTTGAATCTTTAATGTGGTTTTGAAACATTAAAGAACATAGATTAAGGGGATTTAGTGAAGAGAGACAATGAGTTTGAGAAGAAATAGAGAAATGATAAGAAATGAGGGAAGAAAAGAGAGAGCCATTAGATCTTAAAAAGGGTGTATGTATTTGGGTGAGGTGAGTTTAAGAAACAAGAGGAAGAGAGAGAAACTAAGTGATGATGGATAATGATTTAGGGGTTTAAGTGATGTTGTATTAAGTTTGAGTCTTTTAAGTATACAAATATCGTTTTATTGTGAGCCTCTTTTAGTTAAATCACATATCCAAATAAATAATTTATATCTAATTTTGACTTGTTTATAGTGGTTAATAAAAAAAAATGTCATTTGGGAGCCCATAGTTTAAACTGTATAATATTTTTTTGTTAACTAATTTATTTTCACCTACTTTTAACCTATAATTATTTTTAAAATTTGAGAATTTTAGGCGTCCGCTTACTTCGTTTATATATACTCCCTGTACACATAACTCTTGTTTCACACATAGCACTATAGGACTTATTCGTATTTTGCTTGTTATAAGGAAAATAAACCGGTGAATCATAAGATACACAGAATTCACGAGTCCCTGAAAATCCTATACATTATGGGACTGACTGACTGGAGAACAAAATCAACCCACACACAAGCGTGTAAAGCATGATGATCGCTCTCTGTTGCACTCTCTTATTTGCACTAGGGGGAGGGGGGTATCCAGGTCCACGTTCTCACACTTACATATGTCTATGTATTCCTATTGAATCATCAAATGCCAAAATGAATTTTTTAGTTTATTATCCGTCATCAACATGTTCAAACTTTGTAGTTCAAAATAATCATTGATGCCTTTTCCCATGTGTAGATCTGTGATTAATTTTATGTGTAGCATGGTGTAAATAAATATGGGAGAATATTTAATGACGATGATTGCTAGACGTACCTACCTATCATCCTTGGCTCACTGGGTTGAATTCATATACATGATAGAACACTTATCAATATTTGATCAACCTGGTAAGTTGGGTTTATTTATGCCTTTTTCACTAGAAATATGACTCGGGAAAACTTATCTAGAAAAACTAAATTGTTAGACATCTCATTCAAACAAGACCTTAGTATAAAAAGCCTCTTACGTACTCCATAAAAGGTTTAATATGAAAATACTAAATTTTCTCAAGCTCTGGTAAAAAATTCGTACAAAATCAAGTTCATATGATCTTTGTATGAGGGTAAAGAGAACCTTATAAAAGAATTATGCATAAGGAGATAAGAACATGGCTACTCCATAACTTAATGAACCTTCCCTGATATGGGAAAAAGGGGGGGGGGGGGGGGGGGGGGGGGGAATAATGTTAAAAGCCTTATTATTCACATACTTTGACTCACAAATTACTTATCAAAGCTACTTTAATAGTGGATTCTTTAAGAACATGATGAGAGACAAGTATCATCTATTCCACCTCAGGTATTACAATGATGGTGTGACGCCCCGCCTAATTAAATACCGGGTGATCAGTCCTTTATTAAATTGAAATCAAGGTGAACGGTTGGTTCATTCTTAGCATCACTATTGCAAAATAAATATTTCCAATTTAAACACCCTAAAGAATTAAGCTAAGTGTCAAAAAAATTTAAAGTCCTTATTTATTTAATTTCGTTATAAAAATCATTTAAACTTAAACAAATTTGAATAATGCAAATGATAAATATACCAATCATCCAACGAACCGTGCCAACTAGATTACACAAATCCAAGTAAATAATTACAATTACTGACAATGTAATAGATAAAACAATCCCAAACGAAAAAACACATACTGAAATGATAGAAGTATATGCAATCCCTATCAAGTCTAAACCAGAGTCTGGAAATGGGCGACACAAGCCCTAACTAAAAGAGCTAAACAGAAGTCTGAGGAACCAAAGGAGGAATCATCTACTGTAATGAACTGCAACTCCCACATAAGCTGCAGCATATCCAGTCAAATGATTCTACACCTGACGCCCCTATGGCTGATCACCTGTAATATATACATATATATATACAAGAGAGAGATAATAACAGAAAACGGGTCAGAGCCCGAGTGTAAAACAGTTTTAAAAATAGTTTAGCAAGTATTTAAATTGCTTACTGGTTAATATAACCACCATGTTAGTATGCGACACTCTCTTGAGAATTCTCACCTCTCATCTAGTGTGCACGCCTACCGTACTACTCAATCTCGTAAGTCTATCTAACTTATTTTTGAGTGATTTTATTTTGAGAAGTCAAAAGGGTATGATACTTAGTTTAGAGATAAATCTCTTAATGATTTCTTACGTTACTTAATATATCTCATTACTGTTATAAAGTTCCCAAATACTTTTTCTACAATTTTGAAGCATTTATCCAATAATTTAATACGCACAGTAGAAGATTTTCATATATCAGTATACATATTAATCACTTATATAATATATATACTATCGGCATCCCACATTAAATCTATGGTGCTATCATACTCTGCTATCAAGTCCCCGTATCTCTCGTACTAAGGGAAATACTAGTTCGGAATCACTCTCGAACTATATTAACACAATACACACAAAATGGAGGCGAAGCATAGTTCCAAGTCACTAAGAGGTCAGCACATACCCATCATGTCTCTTAAGATCGTCTGACTATCATTCTCAGATAGATTGTACCAAGGAATCCTATGTTCTAGGGTACAAGTTAATATCCCCCATAAAGGTCCCATCTAGATAAGATTGTCCCGGCGATGCAACCTCCGTGACAGAAAGTAGCGCGGGTATGATTATTCACAAATATAATATTTAGTATATGCATATAGTCACACGTCCACACATACACACACACACACACACACACACACACACACACACACACACATATATATATATATATATATATATATATATATATATATATATATATTCACATTTTCCAATTAGGTTCGCCCACGACCCATAATAATTATTATTAACCGTACTTAATACAATTTTACCCAATTATCTCGCATAAATGATTCATCTCTTTTTATTTTCAATTGAAAACATTTCATACTTACTTCTAATCTCTCAAAGTATTCTCTCTTACTAAAAGTAATTTCAGTAGGTGCACCCTCTCTAACATTCTGGTATAAGTCTTTCACGAGTCTCTCCATTCTTTAGTGAACATACGCACATTTTCCATTATGTAACGAAACCCCTCGTTAACCCAGGATTTTGCCCCATATAAATTTTCACTCAACGGAGTCTGATTAGACCCTACTGGTCCTCTTCATGACCCGTTATACTCTTTAAATGATATTCAAGGGTTCCAACGTATTTCATCCGGATTAAACAAAAGGGGAAAAACATGCAGTTTTCCAGGAGGGATCGATCGATCGAGGAAAAGGGTCGATCGATCGATACTCTTGGGTCGATCGATCGATCAAGAAGTTCTTTGCCCAGAAACTAAAATTTTGACCTACGGGTTTCATCCAAGAATTTCCTCCAAAACTCCATTCATGATCCCCAAACTCCCAAACAAGTTTACTACCAATTATATATACATATACACATGATTTCCTACGTGAAGCATGTCCAAATTCATCAAAGGTATCAAATTAAAGGGGGTAATTCATCATAATATTCAAGAACCCTAGTTTTTACATTAAATTTCCAATCTTCAATTCTTTTTCCAGATTTCTCACTTCTAAACCAATACAATTTCGTGGGTAATCCTCTACATATGTTGAGATTTCCAGAATATATTTATCTCCTCTAAAGCATGTGATTTAAATTCCCTAAATCATCAATTTTTCATATGAAACATATATCTTTCAATCCTATTCTAACATGGGCGAAACGTTAACTAGAAAAGTATAAAGATAGATACTTGCCTAGGATTTGAAGGTCTGATTTGTTGGTGATAAGGATATGTCTGCGTTCTTCGTCTTACGATCTATGCCCCGGTGGTGTTAATCTTGAAAGAGGTGCTACAGTTCGTGATTAATTCTTGAAAAGCTCTCAACCTTTCTTCTCTAATGGCCGTTCTAAGTTTCTGTGATTGTTAACCCTAAAAGATAACCTCTAATAGCTGATATAACTTAGGAAAATTTATGGGTTTAATTACCCAAAAATACAAAATAACTATAATACCCTCCCGGGATGCCGGTTAGGACTAAAAATGCCCCGATACCAAACTAAACCCCTGGGTACATTTTTTTGACTATCTCAACCCTTTCGAACATGTTGGTGCACTCAAAACGACCATACGAGTGACTTATAATTTATTCACTTTTATAATAATAATTTAGTTTCGACACGACACAGGTGCGTCCTGACTTAAATTTCCATAATTGTCATGTTATTCACTCGTGACATTTTAATCAATTCATTTTCATATATTACTTTACTCATCTAGTAATATTCAACAAATTCCCAATAATTACTAACTCTCATTACGCTAAAATTTCAAATTAATATTAAATTAATAACTCAATTAAATTTAATAAATCCCCAATTTTAAAAGCCATAAAAATACGGGGTATTACGTACTTCCCCCTAATAACAGAATTTCGTCCTAAAATTTGAAAAATAAGGCATACCTGATAAAAATAGATCTGGATATTTTTTGCGCGTATCTGCCTCGCGGTCCCAAGTGGATTCCTCCACATTATGATGTTCCCACTAGACCTGTTCAAGTGGGACTACCTTTGACCTCAATTTCCTTTCACTATGGTCTAGGATAGCCATTGGTATCTCCTTATAAGAACTATCGGGCTGTAAGTAAATCTCCTGTATCGCAATGTAAGTGTGGGTCATATCATCCTGAAGATATCGTCTCAACGACGAGATGCGGAATACATCGTGAATATGGTGCAAGTTCTCTAGAAACCCAAATCTATATGACACCGTCCCTATCCTCTCGATAATGGGAAATTATCCTATGTCGGAGCCAAGTTCCCCTTCTTGTCGAATCTCATTACTCCTTTCATAGGAGACACATGTAGTAATACTTGGTCCCCCATGCTAAACTCTCGGAATGACCGCTTTGCATCAGCGTAGATCTTTTATCAGTCCTGGGCTACCCGAATGCAACTCATAATAAGCTCAATCCTAGATGAAGTCTCCTGAATCACCTCTGGGATGAGCAATTTGTTATCCCCCACCTTTAACCAACAAGCTGGAGAACGACAAGGCCTTCCATACAATGCCTCGAATGGGGCCATGCCGATCATGAACTGATAGGAGTTAATATAAGCGAACTCCACCAGTGGAAGATACGGCTCCCATACTCCTCCAAAATCAGTGGACACACATGCGTAGAAATCCTCCAGCATCTGATTGGTACGCTTTGTTTTGTCCATCTGTCTGTGGGTGATAAGCTGAACTCAATCTCAACTCTGTACCCATGGCCTCCTGAAAGCTCTCCCAGAAAAGCGGCACAAAAATCTTATCTCAATCAGACACAATATCCAGGGGTACCCCATGTAGCCTAACTATCTCGACAATAAATAATTATGCATACTGGCTTGTGGTGTAGTATGTCCGTACTAGCAGAAAATGAGTTACCTTGGTCAATCGATCCACTATAACCCATATAGAATCATGACCCCACTGTGATGTAGGCAACCCAGTAATGAAGTCCATGGAAATACTTTCCCATTTCCACGTAGGTATCTCTAACGGCTGAAGTAACTCGGTGTGACACCCCGACTAATTAAATACCGGGTAGCTACTCCTTTATTCAAATTAATTCAAAATGTCAAGTTGGTTCAGTTCGTAGCATCACTGCCGAAAATATTTTTATAATTACTAGCCACCTAATATTTAAAAAGTGAGTTGTCAATTTTAATAGAATCCAATTATCATGCAATAAGTAGATTATGAAATGCTAACATAACCACCACAACATAGTCACGACAGAATTACCAAAAAATAATAATGAAACTAGAGGAATACTCCTCACAACAATCTGAGTACTGAAATAAACAAATACCAAGTCCGCATCACTAAATTAATTACAACCCAAAATCTGAAATAACTGAATAGATAAAGTATCTCTAAAAGGAAATAGGGTTACATGCCCAACATATGAGAGAATCTGATAATATAGGTCTAGATCGAAAATGGAGGCGTCTACTGTCAAGGTCCTGTAACTTCCACAACAGCTACAGTACGTCACCTGAATGGAACTCCTATGCTTGGTGTCCTTATGGCTGGGCACCTAAAAGGTTTTACAAAAATAGATTTGAAAGAAAACGGGTCAGAGCCCGATTGTGAAAACAGTTTAAAATACAACAAGTGGTTTAATATCATTAAACAGTGAATATAAAGTACATGATAGTGCGTGCACTCACTTGAGTTCCTCACCTCTTAACTAATTCTGCACTCCTATCGTCCCCGTACCCGTTCTAGTTATTCCCATACTTAACTAGTCTAATATAAAATCTAACATTACTATACGATTTACGATTTCATTCTGGCATTTCCATTTAAGAGAGTCTTAGATTTCTTCTCGGTTCCCATATTAGTAATACTGCTTACTAGAGGATTTCTATTTTTATTTTTACGAAAACGTTGCTATTAAATATACACACATTTATACATGACAGTGCATTTCAATTTACAGTATATTATTCTCATCATAAATATACAATACTAGCACCCCGAGGCTAACCTTTGGTGCACACATACTTTGCTACCCAATCTCGGTACATCACGTACATTAGGACCACGCATTCCGAATCTCTCAGGAATCGTTCTCAAATGACAAAAATCACACATAATGGAGGCGAACATAGTTCACATCACATGGGTCATGCGTATACCTACGCTCCCATGATCAGCAAACTTATTAACTTCTCAATAGGTCCTTCTCTGACCTATGTCCTCGAGGTACCAATCTAAATCCCCCCGTAGGCACACAAAGATTTGATGGACCTGATCGAACGCCGACCTCCCATGATAGCAAGTACGGTAGGTATGTTATACACAGATAACTACATATACTAATCATTCACACATCTTAGATATCTCAACATATTAATAGAGGTATACTTCTCGTTCTTGTATCATCATTTAATATCATACGCATATAAGTCCCCGATTTATATACATTAAAGTTGTCAACTCTTATCACGTCGTAATTAGGTACTCGTTTCCTATTTCATAAAGGTCATTCGATTTACTACGAAATTCTAAGTTTTACTTCTCAATGTACTCCAATTTCCTAAATATACTCACTAGTCAATAAGGGAAGGTTATTACTCCATTAAATAAGTCTACGGGACATTTGAAATAAAATCAGGCCTAAAAGGTCATTCTGTCAACTCCTTAGAAGTCTCGTTCGAACGAGTTCATTCAAACGAAAGGCTTTGAACGAACTACCAACTCATTAGAAAGGATACTGTCATCTTGTTAGAAACTTATTCGAACGAGGTCGTTCGAACGACCTGGGCAGGTCTTCTAACGAGATGGCAGTCTGCGCCCAGAATTTTCCAAATTCGTTTTTCTTCCTTTTCCTCTTCTCTAAATTCCTCTTAAGATCATCCCAATCACATTTTAAGGTTCTTAAACAACTTTAAGTCCTCTTAGATCACTTCTTAACATATTTTTGGGGTCAAATCCTCCTAATCATCATGCAATTATCATAAATTCCCAAATTTTACCCCAAACCCTATGAATATGAACTTAGAATTTCATTGTGTCAAATTACTCATCATAAATCCGTTTTTAAATCATCATAATTACATTTTTTGGATACTAAATTCGACCATCATCATTCTACATGCAATCCCTAACCCATCTATAGAATTTCTACAATAATTTTATTAGGTCTTCTTCCAAAACTTTCAAGAACAAATAGTTCCTACACTAAACATGGAAGAAATATTCAATGCACTTAAAAATTTCAAATCACTTGCCTCAGATGTATTTCTTCTGAATTGATGTTGGTGAATGAAGGCTGATTTCTCCCCTTTCTCTAGAAAATTCTCCCAAGGATGGTGATGGTGGTTGGAGGTTTCTTTTGGAACCTCTTCAAACTCTCCCTTTAACTCCCGTAGACCTCTAACTCACCTAATACTGATAATGGACTTAGTGGGCTCATTAGTAATATTTTATTTAACCCTAAAATTCATGGGTTTTAATTCCCATATTTTTAAAATTACCAAAATACCCTTCTAGATTGTCGGTTTGACCTAAAAATGCCATAGGACCCAAACTAAATCCCCGGCTAGTATTTTCAGACTATTTCGACCCTTTCGGTCACGTTGAAGCACTCAAAATGACCATTCGGTTGATAAAAATATAATTCACTTTTTAATTTAAATAATTTCATTCCTGACACGCGCGTCCCAACTAAATTTCCAAATTATCGTATTTCAATCTCGCGACAACTTTAGTATTTTCAATACTCATGTATTACCATACATACTCTGAAATATTAAATTTTAACATCATAATCAAATACCAACTCACATCTCGCTAGTATTTATACCCGGATTAATTCCCAATTAATTCTCATTTAATTATATTAATCCCTTAAATAAAATCAATAAAATTACGGGGTATTACACTCGGGTGGTATCAGGTGGTCCACCTTTACCATATGACAGGTAGAACATTTGGAAACGAACTCTGCAATGCCCTTCTACATCCCAATCAACCAGTACTTTCGCCTCATATCCAGGTACATTTTATCCCCTTTGGGATGTACCGTGAATCTAGACCCGTGCGACTGTGTCATCACTACATGACACAAGTCTTCTCCCTCCGAGACCACCAATCTCCCATTAAACTTCAAAACCACACCATAACTTACTGAATAGGATTTAGTACCCTCAGCTAGAAGCAGTACAATCTGCTCCTAGAAAAATGTATCCACTACTTGTGCCTGTATCACCCTTATAACAATCTCGAGTGTGACTGACATAATTGATATAAAAGAATGGGCCACTGCATCCTGATGTCCCAACTCTTTCCACTTTGCTCTCTATACTTCCGTTACCTCACCTACTAGTCTACGGTTTAACGCATCAGCGACTACATTAGCCTTTCCCGAATGGTACTGTATCTCAAACTAGTAGTCTTTCACAAACTCCAACTACCTGCACTGATGCATGTTTAACTCACACTGAGTGAACAAGTATTGCGGTGACTTGTGGTCTGTGAACAAGCGAAACTTCTCCCCCAAAAAGTAATGTCTCCAAATCCGCAATACAAACACGATCGTTGCTAGCTCTAGGTCGTGTGTGGGGGTAATTTCTTTCGTGAGGATTAAGCTTATGGGAGGCAAAAGCTATAACCTGTTCCTCCTGCTGAAGTACTCCCCCAAGTCCCTGTAAGGAGGCGTCAGTGTACACCAGGTACTCAACTCTCGGCCTGGGAGAAGCAAGAACTGGTGTCGAAGTCAGCTTATCTTTCAGCTCATCAAAAGCCAATTGATAAACATCATCCCATACATACGGTACTCCCTTGCGAGTCAAATTCGTCAACGAACCTGTTATCTTTGAAAAGCCTAGAATGAACCGCCTATAGTACTCGGCTAACCCCAAGAATCTACTCACCTCTGTCGATGTCGTGGGCTATCCCCACTCCCTTACTGCCGACACTTTGCTCGGGTCAACCGATATCCCCAAATTCGACACAACATACCTAAAAACTGTACCTCCCGTAACTAAAATCTGCACTTCTCATACATAGCATATAGTTGATGCTCTCATAGAGTCTGAAGAACCTATCTCAAGTTCTCGGCATGCTCCTCCTCAGTCTCTGAGTAAATCAAGATGTCATCTATGAAGACGATGACAAAATGATCCAAGAACTCTCTGAACACTCGGTTCATCAAATCCATAAATATGGCTGGAGCATTTGTCAGCCCAAACGGCATGACTTTGAACTCATAGGATCCATATCTCATCAAGAAAGCAGTCTTCGACACATCCTGTTCCCTAATTCGTAGCTGATGATATCCCAATCTCAAATCTATCTTCAAAAATAAGGTTTCTCCTCTCAGCTGGTCAAACAGGTCATCGATTCCAGGCAAAGGATATTTAGTTTGTATCGTGACCTTATTCAACTCCCGGTAATCCACATACAATCTCAGTGAACCATCTCTCTTCTTTACAAATAACACCAAAGTACCCCAAGGCGAGGTTCTCCTACGAATGAAGCCCTAGCCCAACAACTGCTCTATCTAATCCCGTAACTCCCTCATCTTCGCTGGATCCATATGGTATGGTGCACGTGCTATCAGTTGAGTGCCCAACATTAAGTCTATGACAAAATCTATCTGTCGACTAGGGGGTAGGCTTGGTATCTCCTGGAATACATCTGAATACTCACGAATAACTGGAATCAAATCCAGGTGAATCACAAACTACTTAGAGGTATCCTCCTCTATGTAATAAAAATGGGTGGAAGGCCCTCCCTCTGGGCGAGGCATCGCTAACAAAAATATCTCCTGGCCCAGAATGGCAAAGATAATAGTCCTACCGAGACAATCTATCATGGCTATGTACGCAGCGAGCCAATCCATGCCAATAATGGCGTCGTGCTCATGAATATCTAAAACTAGCATTTTCGCAGGTAAAATCAAGCTACTAATCTCTATACCTACACCCCGAAATATAAAGAAAATCAAGGACCTATTCCCTAGTTTTGAGTCTACTCATGTCACTGTACTCTCTGTCGTGTCTAATAACCCTAAGGCCTTTACAAAGTGAGTAGCTATAAAATAGTGCGACGCCCCAATATCAAATAAAACCCGACCCATAGTGCCATGGATAGGATACGTACCCTTAATCACAGGTGGCGACTGAGGTGCTGCAGCCTAGTGGACATTATAGACACGTCCATATTGCAATTTCCCCTGTTGGACTGGAGCTGCTAGGATGATTGCTAGGGCTGGTGTCTGAGCTGGCGCTAGGAGGGCTACTAGAAAGAATGGCCTATGTGGATCATTATGGGCACCCTACTGATGTGGGGTCTTATCCCCCTCTGGGCAATCCTGGTGCTTATGGTCATTCTTTCCACATCTGAAACACCTGCCCCTGAAGTTTCCTCCCCTTTGGCCCTGCTGACCACAACCCTGTTGGTCGTTACCACCCCTGTTGGCCCTGATGGCCCTGTTGTTGACCTCGCTGCTAATGGTGTTGGCCCAATTGGTCCTGATATCCATGCTGGTAGGACTGGTCTTGCTGGCCCTGTCTAAATCCTCCAAATCCCTACCTAGAATCACCTTATCAGAATTGCTTGGTAGGGTCCCCTTAATGGGAACTCTGCTCACTATGACGGGTCTGCCCTTGGGCTACTGGTGCCCCGCCAGTACTACTGCCCCCCGTCCGGCCCTACTGGTTGGACTCCCCTGCTCGTTTTCTCCCCTGCTAATGAAAGCGGTGATCCTGGTAGTGCAATAGAGTGGCGTTGAGTATGTCAGTGTAATTACCCAATGATAGATTACCTATGAGGTGCTGACGAATCCTCCATGCCAATCCATCTAGAAATAATAAGATCTTCTTCTCCTTAATGGGTGCCTCATCCGGCACTATAGTGAGAAGTCTCGTGAACTCCTCCTCATACTCAGCAATGGTCATACTCTCCTGCTTAATATTCAGTAACCTCCACCTCATCTCAGTCTGCACGGTGGATGGGAAATACTTGCGGCCAAATCACACCCAAAACGACTAAATCGAAATGCTATCCATCTCCTCTAAGGTGGTGGTGTAATCCCACCACTACAAAGCGGCCCCCACTAGCTTGAAGGAAGCCAGTAACTGTCTCTGCACGTCAGTGCACTCATACATGCACAGATGCCTCTGGATATCCTTCTTCCATTGGCTGGCGATCATAATGTCCGAACTACCCAAGAACTCCGGGGGATGTGCCTTCTGAAAGGCATCCTTGACCCGTTCCCATGTAGTGGGAAGCTGTGCTGGTACTGGCGCTACTGCCTGAACCTGGGGTGGATCCTGGTGCACCACCGCCTGGAAATAATGGCGGCTACTTCAGTTGCGTTCATCATTCCCTAAGCCGTAGTTGCTGGCTACTCGGGATGGGCATTCCTGTCTCGAGGTGCACGTCTCGGAGGCATCTGAAATGAGAAGGAAGTTTATTAGTCTACAGTTGTTATCAAATGTCAAATAGCTTAAGACGAGAAGGAATTTTACTAGAACCTGATGCTTTGATACCACATGTGACACCTCGCCTAATTAAATACCGGGTGATCAGTCCTTTATTAAACTAAAATCAAGGTGAACGGTTGGTTCATTCTTAGCATCACTGTCGCAAAATAAATATTTCCAATTTAAACACCCTAATAATTAAGATAAGTGTCAAAACAATTTATAGTCCTTATCTATTTAATTCCGTTATAAAAATCTTTTAAACCTAAAGCAAATTTGAATAATGCAAATGATAAAGATACAAATCATCCAACGAACCATGCCAACTAGATTACACAAATCCAAATAAATACTTACATCTACTGACAATATAATAGATAAAACAATCCCAAACGAAAAACTAAATACTGAAATGATAGAAGTATATGCAATCCCTATCAAGTCTAAACAAGAGTTTGGAAATGCGCGACACATGCCCTAACTAAATGAGCTAAATAGAAGTCTGAGGAACCAAAGGAGGAAGCGTCTACTGCAATGACCTGGAACTTGCACACAAGCTTCAGCACGTCCAGTCAAATGATTCTACACCTGACGCCCCTGTGGATGAGCACCTATAATATATAAATATATATACAAGAGAGAGAAAGAGAGAAAATAATAGAAAACGGGTCAGAGCCCGAGTGTAAAACAGTTTTAAAAATAGTTTAGCAAGTATTTAAAATGCTTACTGGATAATATAACTACCATGTTAGTATGCGACACTCTCTGGAGAATTCTCACCTCTCATCTAGTGTGCACGCCTACCGTACTACTCAATCTCATAAGTCTATCTAGCTTATTTCCCAATGATTTTAATTTGAGAAGTCCCAAGGCTATGATATTTAGTTTAGAGATCAATCTCTTAACGATTTCTTACGTTACTTAATATATCTCATTACCGTTATAATGTTCCCAAATACTTTTTCTACAATTTTGAAGCATTTATCCAATAATTTAACTACTTATACGCACAGTAGAGGATTTCCATATATAAGTATACATATTAATCACTCATATAATATATATATATATATATATATATATATATATATATATATATATATATATATATACTATCGGCACCCCACATAAAATCTATGATGCTGGCATACTCTGCTATCAAGTGCCCGTATCTCTCGTACTAAGGGAAATACTAGTTCGGAATTACTCTCGAACTGTATTAACACAATACACACAAAATGGAGGAGAATCATAGTTTCAAGTCACTAAGAGGTCAGCATATACCCATCACGTCTCTTTGGACCGTCTGACTATCATTCTCAGATAGCCTGTACCAAGGAATCCTATGTTCTAGGGTACAAGTTAATATCCCCCATAAAGGTCCCATCGAGATAAGACTATCCCGGCGCGGCAACCTCCGTGATAGCAAGTAGCGTGGGTATGATTATTGACAAATATAATATTTATTATATGCATACAGTCACACGGCCACATATATAAATATTCACATTTTCCAATTAGGTTCGCCCACGACCCATAATTAATTATTAATAACCGTACTTAGTACAATTTTACCCAATTATCTCGCATAAAGGATTCATATATTTTTATTTTCAATTGAAAACATTTCATAATTACTTCTCATCTCTTAAAGTATTCTCTTTTACTAAAGGAAATTTAATTAGGTGCACCCTCTCTAACATTCTGGTCTAAGTCTTTCACGAGTCTCTCAATTATTTAGTGAACGTACGTATAATTTCCATCATGTGACAAAACCCCCCGTTAACCCATGATTTATTCCCATATAAATTTTCACTCAACAGAGTCGACTTAGACCCTACTGGTCCCCTTCATGACCCATTACACTCTTTAAATGATATTCAAGGGTTCCTACGTATTTGATCTGGATTAAACAAAAAGGGGAAAAATATGCAGTTTTCTAGGAGGGATCGGTCGATCGAGGAAAGGGGTTGATCATCGATCAAGCAGTTCTTTGCCTAGAAACTGAAATTTCAACCTACGGGTTTCATCCAAGAATTTCCTTTAAAACACCATTAATGATCCCTAAAATCCCAAACAAGTTTACTACCATTTACATATACCTATACACATGATATCCTATGTGGAGCATGTCCAAACTCATAAAAGGTATTGAATTAAAGGGGGTAATTCATCATAATATTCAAGAACCCTAGTTTTTACATTAAATTTCCAATCTTCAATTCTTTTTCCAGATTTCTCACTTCCAAACCAATACAATTTCGTGGGTAATCCTCTTCGATAATATATTAATCTCCTCTAAAGCATGTGATTTAAATTCCCTAAATCATCAATTTCTCATATGAAACATATATCTTTCAATCCTATTCTAACATGGGTGATAAATATATGGCTGTGTTCTTCATCTTACGATCTATGCCCCGGTGGTGTTAATCTTGAAAGAGATGCTATGGTTCGTGATTAATTCTTGAAAAGCTATCAACCTTTCTTCTCTAATGGCCATTATAAGTTTTTATGATTGTTAACCCTAAAAGATAACCTCTAATAACTGATATAACTTAGGAAAATTCGTGGGTTTAATTTCCCAAAAATACAAAATGACTATAATACCCTCCCGAGATGCGAGTTTGGCCTAAAAAAGCCCCGAGACCCAAACTAAACCCTCGGGTACACTTTTCTGACTATCTCGACCCTTCCGAACATGTTGGCGCACTCGAAAAGACCATAAGGGCGACTTATAATTTATTCACTTTTATAATAAAAATTTAGTCCCAACACGACACTAGCGCGTCCCGACTTAAATTTCCATAATTGTCATGTTATTCACTCATGACATTTTAATAAATTCAATTTCATATATTAATTTACTCATATAGTAATATTCAACAATTTCCCAATAATTACTAACTCTTGTCACACTAGTAAATATTTTTAAATAAAATTCAGGATTAATATTAAATTATTAACTCAATTAAATTTAATAAATCCCCAATTTTAAAAGCCCTAAAAACGCGGGGTATTACAGATGGTGAAGTCACATTTGTTTATGGCATATGTAAATAAGTCTCAAGGGAAATATCATTAGCATAATCCAACTATGTAACGATGACCTTGATGTAAGTTTCTTAAAAGCACTATATAGTACTTTATAAGAAGCATAAGAGGATATTTCATGGTGTGAGGGCTCTTAATAATTGTCATGGACTAAATTTTATGTCATATTTTATATGTTATTATGCCATGGTATGTAATACCCTGCACTTTTATGGCAAATTAAATTTAAATAATTAAGCGCAAAGTGGGAATTTAAGAAATTATCGTGAATAGTAATTTTTGAGATTTTCAAGGATTTAATGATTTTCGATGGGTGTTATATTTTACTTTTGGGATTAAGTAAATGAGTTGGAGTATTTTTATTATATGTCGCAGTTGGGTAAAGAGACAAAGGATAATATTTTAATGAGAAAACTGCATTAAGTTGTGTTAGGTTAAAATAGTGAATAGCGGTCAAGTACCTCGGATGGAAATTTCGATTGTGCGGTTGGTCTCAGAATGGCCGAGATAGTCAGAATAGAGTATTCGGGGGAAATAATTAAGTTTCGGGAATTTTTGGACCCGTTTGAACTCGTAATTGAGTAAACGAGTCATTTTTGGATTAATAAGGGACAAGCCCTTAATTATTTCTTATAAGTCATGAGAGAGAGATGAGAGAAAGAAAAGAAATAAGAAAGAAAGAGAGAAAGAAAGAAAGGAGGAGGAGAAAAGAAGAGAAAATGGGATATTTCGGCCAAACTCTGCCGAATTCGACTCGATTTCATTTCGGCCAAACTCTGCCGAATTCGACTCGATTTCCGGCCAAACTCCAGGAAAGTGTATACTTGCTTTATTTCATTTTGTGCATTTATTTCATATTATAGTTGGTAAACTATATGATTTTGGGTTAGAACCCTTAAAATATATTTGGGAAAATTTGAATATGAGTTTAGATATTGATGTAATGTAAACTCTTAATGATTTCTAGTGTTAAATCCATGTAAATGGAGTAAATAAATGGATTGAAATGGGTTAAAATGATAAGTTGGGGTTTTTATGGTTTTAGGGTTTAAATTGAAGAGAAATGGTTTATTACTCCAAATTAATTGATGTGTTAGTTGTAAATAGATGTTTATGGAGTTGTTGGATGAGATTAGAAACAACAAAAATGGAGAATAATGGAGGTTTGGATTTTTGGAGAAGATGGTGAATAGTGACCTACGTCCTTCCCCAATCGATTAGTCCATGAGGCGAATCAATTCGGCTCTTGGTCAAAAAATGAAAATTGTAGATCTTTTCGATAAGGTCGTGTGGGCACCGAACGCTTATTTTTCCAATTTTTTTGGATTTATAACGATTTTTCTACAGAAAGCTGTTCGAGATCGAAATCGTTAGTCATAAATTAAGGCTAGACTTATTTGGAGATAAATATTAGGGGTTACCAAAGTGTTAGGACCTCTAAAATACTTGAGGAGATATTAAAACTTTGGGTTTGTAGGAATAAATCCGAGTTATAATTTAAATGGAGATTGGATTGAATTTTGGATTTTTGGGTTATAAATAAAACCTAAGCAGATTTGGGGATTTCGGACCAGCCGAATCGATTCGGTATGAGACGGTAAGAAAGTAGAACCATTTCAAATCGATTCAGATAGGACGAATCGATTCGGTGGCCAGCGAATCGATTCGGACAGGCCGAATCGATTCGATTTTGGGAGATTTTTAAGGTTTTCTCCTTTAAGTTTAGGGAGATTTAAACTATGGTTTTAGAGATTATTATCGTGGATTCTAGATATGATATTAGGACTCCTAGATAATGATATTGACGGTGAGTAAACCCCGGGATGAAAGAAGGAACCTCAGATTAATTTAGTGTATAATCTGGGGTATGGATTTAATGAATGCTTGGGAATACTTTTGGGTTTAGTATCGTGAGAGTGTGAATACTCGAATATTATTAATTATGAGAATCTTTGGGATTATTGGTCATCGCTATGTGTGTTTGGAAATTATGGCCATTTATATTTGTTTAAGGAACTATGTGGATTATATATACACTATGTGAGTAAAGCATATATATTATATGGTACGGATATGTATATATATCTATGTGTGGATGGTATATATATAAATTTGAAAAATACCCCCTCTAATGCTATCATTGAGAAGTTGTGTGATGAGGGTGAGCACCCTGGCTCGAGGAGCAGGGTGTGGATATTCCCCAGGTCATAGCATCCATTTTTATAATATGTGATTTTTGTTAGGGGTGAGACGTGGTGGGTATGTTTCGTCTCATTATCGGGGAGGAACTATGACCGCTTCCCAGACGTTGTGATTCGATTTTGACCACGAAGTAGGTAACATTTAGTCCTACCGGTGGTCCCCAGGACGATATATGAGTGATGCCCTGGAAGATGACAGCATTGAGAAACTACATCCTCGAGTTATAGCTCGTCGGGATGGTTATTGTACTTGTGTGATAGTACATTACTTGTGTAAGAGAACAAGATATTATATCTCTATGAGAGTAAAGAGATAAAATGAATATGAAATGAAAAAGAATGAATTCTCATTCCGGGAGATATATCTGGAAGTGTAACATGATATGTATATAAAAGGGAGTATGAAAGTTAAAGATGAGCATGATAATGAATATAATTCTATGTGTGTGTGTGTGTTTATATATATATATATAGATATCTTTCGTGTATTGAGGGTCTAATGGATCTCGACGATCGACCTTGCCAAGTAGTAGTGTATCGGGGGGTTCCTTGTTTGGATTTCGCTTTGCGAGACACCCCACGCACGAATATGGCATAGCGTTGAGACTCGGGAGAAGTTTGACCCTTATTACTTGGTTTGCTTAGGATTTTCTAGAGTTTGGGGGCGACGAATTAGTTAGGCAATGTAGCTTGACTAGGATGTTTAGATGGATGAGCTAGGTGTGCACTATTAGAAGAGAGGTGAGGGGTATCTCATGAGAGTGCGATACCAATTTAAATATGAGATAAAACATATTTTTCTAAATAAAGCATTTATGAACTTTCTAAATATTTTAACAACTCGGGCTCTGACCCATTTCTATATTTCTCCTCTCTTGCTATATATTGTATATATATAGGTGTCCAGACACAGGGACACCTGGATGATGATCCTTTCGAGTCAGACGTCAGCTGTAGCAACTGTGGATGCATGCATGTTTGATTTAAACTGTCGCGCCCTGACTTAATTAAGTTAAACTCATCCTTGTTAATTACCGATAAATTGCCTTAAACAAGAAATAATGCTTTAATTTAAATCTCTAAGGAAAAATAGCATGAGATTTTTTTTTTCAAAGGTATGTGTAGATGAACACATAACTACATTTACATGTAACCTATAAGTACTACACAGCTTTACATAACCAAGATCTTTATATTAATATTTACACAACAAGATTCTTGATATTCAAACTATACTAGATATCCGTCACTCCCCCGTTTTAAGGTCCTAACATGGCAGTGAACTCCAAACGATAGGCATACCTGAAACATAACATTACAGGAGTGTAAGCAATATAAGCTTAGTGAATGACCATATAACACACCTATAACCAAATTAAATAACCATTTTTATTTTGTTCTAATGCTATAACCTAACAGGAACTGTGAAACTTTCGCAACCCTGGACCTGCCACAGTCCAATTAATCCACCATAGTTATTGGGGACCACCACATCCCTTTATTAGGCCCGAGTACACAAACCTTTAAGTTGGATTAACAGGACCGCCACATCCTGTAGGACCCATCACAGTCCTTAACATTAAATAACATCACTTAACATTTCAATCATATGCATATGTTTCCTAAATACAACATCACTCCCATAAGCATTTTAACACATGTATTGAACTACACATTTCCCTATGAACATATAATCATCTATATTTCATAGGACAGGTCACTCACCTTGGATGTTTTTGCCAAGATTAATACCAAACTACTTTCTTGGTATGGTAGTATTAGCTGCTTCCCCACCTAACAAGTCAATGTCATTAGTATCCGAATACACCAATTAACATTAAACCTAGTAATACATCACATCATTTGGTCAATCAGAAATAACTAAGGAGGAAATAAATATGATACTTCACATTTCTATAACACCCAAGTAATTAGAGTTCTAACACAATTTATGAAATTAAATTACCAATTCGCTAGTCAAAGTTATGCCCATTTTATTACAACCTTTTCCAAATCGTTTTTCAAGAAAAACCGCAACACAACTTCAACTTCCTGGAGTTTTCAAAAATTTCATACAACATAACTTTGCATGATATTCCACCCAATATCATTAAACCTATTGAATAATACAAAATTAATGTTTCATAATTTTTTGGGCTCATTTTCTATGTCGAGCAAAACGTCAAACACCAAATATGCATTCTTGCTCCTTTAGGGAAGATTTTAAACCAAAACTTCAAACTATCACCATGGGTTCATTCCTTGGTATTTTTACACAATTTTCCGATATGTTATACATGTATGAGTATATTTTACTCTCCAACTTGAATCAGTCAATTCCAATAAGTATTCCATGATTTATTCCAGTTTTAGCATAACTAGGTCAAAATAGAACATTAAGGCATAACTTAACATTTTTAAGTATGCATAACCTTGACCTTGGGTATAATTCAAGGAAACATATAATAAACATGTTTTAACAGAAATATACATCATAATCATGAATTTTCTAAATCAAAATTCTTTACGGAAAGATGATGTAAATTTAGGACTTTAAAGTATGCATTTACGATCCTAGCTCCAGTTCTAACTTATGTTCTTAACCCATCCTTGTTCCCACACAATTCAGCAATATGGGTATCATTAAAATATATATCCAAATCAAAAATAAAAACATTCCAAGTATATAACTCATCCATGTGACCAACTTTAATAAAGATGTAATTACCTTACGAGGATTCCTCGATTTATAGAAATTTTCCAAAGATTTCTTCCTTAACTTTCTTCTCTTTCTCTCTCTTTAGGCAAAACTTGTTATTTCTTATGAGGAATAAGACATAACTCTAATTTATAATAATAAATACGTTGTATAGTGGTCCAATAGCAATATGGGAAGTGTTAACACGTGATTGGTTGGATGAGAGGTCGAATTAGACAATTCCATTAATGACACATGTGTCCCACCTTGGTAAAATTACCGTTACTCACTATCACGGGCCCCAATTTACTCCCTCTTTGTGTCTATGAGTAGATAACTTATATATCTACAACTTTCATATTTTGTAGTTTCCCAAAATCATAAAATTAATACGCCTAATTTGGGCTCGAATAAGAAAGTAGCAATTTATCGAAAATCTCAACACTTTCACATTTGGCGACCAAACATTGCCATATTCATATCAACACCCTAATTTACTTTTATAAACATAATCATGCATTAAAAAAATAATTTATGATGCATTTAATCACATAACTAATCATATGTTCTAAACATGGTATCCCCGATCATAAGTTCAATTAACACCTAATGTAAACAACACATATATTACATGGGCTTGCATCCCCTAACATGATAATTAACATGTTTAACACACATAACCAATTTATAACTTATAACTCCTAAGTTATAATTAATCATGTAATTAACCTTCCTAATCATGTTTTAGGTCCTTACAATTCTACCCCTCTTATAAAAATTTCGTCCTCGAAATTTAACGCATAAGAAACTTACCAAATAGATGAGGATATTGCTTCTTCATGTTATCCTCCCCTTCCCAGGTGGCATACTCCATATTCTGACTTTTCCACATCACTTTAACTAGTGGAATGGTTTTACTACTTAGCACTTGCTCCTTTCGATCTACAATAGAAATTGGTTCATCCACATAGGTTAAGTCATCTTGAAGCTCTATCGGTTGTGAGATAAACACATGTGAAGGATCGCGAACATACTTACGTAACATGGATATATGAAAAACATCATGTATCCAGGAAAATTCTGGTGGTAATGCCAATTTATAAGCTATAGCTCCAACCCGTTTCACTATCTCATAAGGGCCAATGTACCTGGGACTTAACTTTCCCTTCTTCCCGAATCTCATAACCCCTCTCCAAGGAGAAATACGTAGGAATACTCGATCACCTTCCTCAAATTTCAATTCTTTCCTTCGGTTGTCTGCATAACTTTTCTGTCTACTTTGCGCCACCTTTAAGTGATTATGGATAAGATTGACCTTTTCAGTAGTCTGCTGTACAATTTCTGGCCCAAGAAGTTTTCGTTCTCCTACTTCAGTCCAACACATTGGAGTTCTGCATTTTCTCCCATACAAAGCTTCATAAGGAGCCATATCAATACTCGAATGATAGCTATTATTATAAGCAAACTCTATTAGTGGCAAGTGTTCATCCCAACTACCTTTGAACTCCAATACACAAATTCGTAACATGTCTTCGAGTGTCTGGATCATTCTTTCTGAGTGCCCATCTGTCTGAGGATGAAAAGCTATACTAAATTTCAATTTAGTCCCCAAAGCTTGTTGTAAACTAGGCCAAAAGTGAGAAGTAAACTTAGGATCTCGATCAGAAATAATAAAAACAGGTGTACCGTGCAATCTAATAATCTCATCCACATATAATTTGGCATATCTATCCATGGAGTAAGTAGTTTTAATAGGAAGAAAATGTGCAGACTTAGTCAACCTATCAACGATAACCCAAATAGAATCAAACCCTCGTGATGATTTTGGTAAACCTATAACAAAATCTGTACTAACATGCTCCCATTTCCACTTAGGAATAGGTAAGGGTTGTAGTAAACCACTTGGCTTCTGATGCTCCACCTTCACCTGTTGGCAAACTAGACATCTAGCAACAAAATCTGCAATGTCATGTTTCATTCCCGGCCACTAATGACATTATTTCAAGTCTCTATACAGTTTTGTGCTCCCTATATGCATAGCATATAAAGAACAGTGGGCTTCCTCTAAAATTGTACTTCTTAAATCGGGCCCGTTAGGTACACACAAACGGTTTTTGTACATAACAATGTCATCATCCCGAATAGAAAATTCATTTGCTTTACCCTTTTTCATATTATCTCTAACTTTCTCCAATTCTGTATCTCCTGCCTGTGCTTGTTTTATCCAATCCATCAACGTGGGTCTAACATTTAAATGTGCTACTATTCCGTAAGACTCATTCAAAGTTAATTCCACCCCCATTAAAGCTAACTCTCTCAGCAGGTTAACTCGAATACAATAAATACAAGATACTATGCCTAGAGATTTTCTACTCAAAGCATCATCAACAGCATTAGCTTTACCCGGATGGTGATGTATCATGCAATCATAATATTTTATAAGTTCCATACACCTTCTTTGTCTCAAGTTCAAGTCTTTTTGTGTAAGCAAGTATTTTAAGCTTTGATGGTCAGTAAAAATTTCACAACTAACACCATATAAGTAGTGTCTCCAGATTTTTAATGCAAAAACTACTGCAACCAACTCAAGATCATGTGTAGGGTAGTTGCATTCATATATCTTTAACTGTCGAGAAGCAAAAGGAATTACCTTTCCATGCTGCATTAACACAACCAAATCCTTGATATGACGCATCACTATAAAGAACTAGACCTTTTGTACCCATTGGGATAGTCAATACTGGAGCTGATGTCAACTTACCCTTTAATTTTTCAAAGATTTTATCACAATCTCCACTCCAGACAAACTTGTTCTCCTTTCTGGTAAGCTTAGTCAATGGCAATGCAATAGAAGAAAACCCCGGTATAAACCTCATGTAATAGCCTGCCAATCCCAAAAAGTTACGTACCTCTATCACACTAGTTGGTCTTTCCCAATTCATTACTGCTTCTACCTTCTTGGGATCCACACAAATACCATCAGCAGAAATAACATGCCCCAAAAATACTACCCTGTCTAGCCAAAATTCACATTTAGAAAATTTAGCATATAACTGCTTCTCTCGCAAGGTCTATAAAATAATATGCAGGTGGTGTTTATGCTCATCCCTACTACGAGAATATATCAAAATATCATCAATGAAGACAATAACAAAAGAATCCACGTATGGGTGAAATATACGGTTCATCAAATACATGAATACGGCCGGTGCGTTTGTTAACCCATATGGCATGACAAGAAATTCATAATGTCCATACTTGGAACAAAAAGCAGTTTTATAAATGTCATAATCTCTTAATTTCAATTGATGATATCCGAATCTGAGATTGATCTTGGAAAACACTTTGGCTCCTTGCAACTGACCGAACAAGTCATCAATGCGAGGTAGTGGGTATTTGTTACGGATAGTCAAATCGATGCACATCCTCATGGCTCCATCTTTCTTCTTCACAAACAATACTTGGGCTCCCCATGATGATACACTAGGCCTTATAAAACCACGATCTAACAAATCTTACAACTGTATCTTTAGCTCTTTTAATTCTGCAGGTGCCATACGATATGGTGCAATAGATATTGGTGAAGTTCCTGGTACCAACTCAATCAAAAATTCCACCTCACGGTCTGGTTCTAACCCTGGGAGTTCTTTTGGGAAGACATCTGCAAACTCATTAACTACTGGTATATCTGATAGTTTTCCAGCCTCTTGTCGTGTGTCCACCATATGATCAAGATAACCCTCACATCCTTTCCTTAGTAGTTCATAACATTTTGTTGCAGAGATCAAACATGTTGGAGTGACATTTCGTTCCCCAATGAATTTAAATTCGGGTTCACCCGGTAATCGAAACACTACCTCCTTTTTAAAGCAATCCAAACATACACGATACGAGGCTAACCAATCCATACCCAGTATTACATCAAAGTCGTGAATATCGAGAGGTAATAAGTCAACTAGTAATTCTTTTTCACCCACTCGCACCACACACTTCTTATATACCCTCTCAATAAAAACCACCCCCCCACTGGATTAACAATAGCTAAACCAGAATATAATGATGATAAGGTTTATTAAGATGCAACAGATAAAGTAAAGACACAAAAGAATGTGTAAAACCAGGATCTATCAATACATAAGCATCTTTATCACCAATAGGAAGTGTACCTGTCACTACGTTAGTCATAGCTTGTGCATCTTGTTGCGTCAGTGCAAACACTCTGCCTTGGCCTTGGTTTTGATACACGCCTCCTCTACCTCCCCTGTGTACTTTCGGTGCAGAAATCCTATCTCCCACTGTCACACTCCCAACTGAAGTTGTAGCTCCCATCGCTGGACAATTCTTTGGTAAGTGCCCCGATTGATGACAATGGAAACATAAAGGTTTCGTCTCAGCTATTGTACACTCCCGAGACATGTTCCCTTGACCAACAAATCTATAAACAAATATGGCCCTCGGTCCCATCACAGATGCATTTTCTGACCGATTCATCCCAGTCCTTCCACCTCGAGCTTGAAATCTTCCACGTGCATTTTTATTATTTTTAAATTCTTAGCCCTTAGGTACTCCACGTGATACACTCTGATTTGAGGTTCCCGCCTCCCGTCCATATGATCTTATACCATCATGTCTAGCTTTCTTCGAGTGTTCAACTTGCATTTCTTTTATTGACTTTTCTCATACCATTGCCCTATCCACCAAGTCTACATAATTCGTGATCTTCATATTAGCAACCATGCTTTTTATATCTACACTCAGCCCGGTTTGAAATCGATCACATTTAATTTCTTCCATCCTCACCAAGTCAGGTGCAAATCTAGATAAGGATATAAATAAAGCTCCATACTCTGCCACTGTTCGATTCCCCTATTTCAACGTGATAAATTCTTCCTCTTCCTCTTTCCTATAAAGCCTTGGCAAATATTTTTCAAAGAACACCTTCACAAACCTCTCCCATGTAATTGGTGGAGGATTTTCTGGCACTACTACCCCAATCGTAATAAGTAACCTCTCTGTAGCATCCCACCATAACTTTGTATCATCCTCCAATCTAAAGGTTGCTAACAAAACCTTTTGTTCATCTCGCACTTCCATCACCTTGAATATTATTTCCATTTTTCGAATCCACCCCTCTGCCACTAACGGATCCATAGTCCCAGTAAATGATGATGGATTTAACTTCATGAACCTCTCATGCAATTTGTCCATATCCCCACCATGTTCTCCACCTCTTGCTTGTTCCATAAGTTGTGCCACAACACGTAAGATTCTTCCCATGTCATCAATAGGTTATTGTTGCACCTCTGGTTCCTCCACTTAAATATGTCCATATCCTTGATGACTATTAGGAACATAATATGCCTCACCCTCTGGTCCATCATGCGGCTCATGTGGATCCATCATTCACTGCAATATAATTCACTTAAACAAAATACAATAGCTGTAGTTTAATATTAACATTGTTAGTCAAAATCCAGGTGCATAACAAATTCACTTTCTAATGTCCACTGCCAATATAGACCCTCACACCCAATCCAGAACCTAATAACCACGCTCTGATACCAAGTTGGCACCCCCCGACTTAATTAAGTTAAACTCATCCTTGTTAATTAGCGATAAATTGCCTTAAACAAGAAACAATGCTTTAATTTAAATCTCTAAGGAAAAATAGCATGAGATTTTTTTTCCAAAGGTATGTGTAGATGAACACATAACTACATTTACATGTAACCTATAAGTACTACACAACTTTACATAACCAAGATCTTTAGTTTAATATTTACACAACAAGATTCTTGATATTCAAACTATACTAGATATCCGTCACTCCCCCGTTTTAAGGTCCTAACATGGAAGTGAACTCCAAACGATAGACATACCTGAAACATAACATTACAGGAGTGTAAGCAATATAAGCTTAGTTAATGACCATATAACACACCTATAACCAAATTAAATAACCATTTTTATTTTGTTCTAAAGCTATAACCTAACAGGAATTGTGAAACTCTCGCAACCCTGGACCTGCCACAATCCAATTAATCCACCATAGTTATTGGGGACCACCACATCCCTTTATTAGGCCTGAGTACACAAACCTTTAAGTTGGATTTACAGGAACGCCACATCCTGTAGGACCCACCACAATCCTTAACATTAAATAACATCACTTAACATTTCAATCATATGCATATGTTTCCTAAATACAACATCACTCCCATAAGCATTTTAACACATGTATTGAACTACACATTTCCCTATGAACATATAATCATCTATATTTCATAGGACAGGTCACTCACCTTGGATTTTTTGCCAATATTAATACCAAACTACTTCCTTGGTATGGTAGTATTAGCTGCTTCCCCACTTAACAAGTCAATGTCATTAGTATCTGAATACACCAATTAACATTAAACCTAGTAATACATCACATCATTTGGTCAATCAGAAATAACTAAATAGGAAATAAATATGATACTTTACATTTCTATAACACCCAAGTAATTAGAGTTCTAACACAATTTATGGAATTAAATTACCAATTCGCTAGTCAAAGTTATGCCCATTTTATTACAACCTTTTCCAAATCGTTTTTCAAGAAAAACCGCAACACAACTTCAACTTCCTGGAGTTTTCAAAATTTTTATACAACATAAATTTGCATGATATTCCACCCAATATCAGTAAACCTATTGAATAATACAAAATTAATGTTTCATAATTTTTTGGGCTCATTTTCTAAGTCGAGCAAAACGTCAAACACCTGGTATGCATTTTTGCTCCTTTAGGGAAGATTTTAAACCAAAACTTCAAACTATCACCAAGGGTTCATTCCAAGGTATTTTTACACAATTTTCCGATATGTTAGACATGTATGAGTATATTTTACTATCCAACTAGAATCAGTCAATTCCAATAAGTATTCCATGATTTATGCCATTTTTAGCATAACTAGGTCAAAATAGAACATTAAGGCATAACTTAACATTTTTAAGTATGCATAACCTTGACCTTGGGTATAATTCATGGAAACATATAATAAACATGTTTTAACATAAATATACATCATAATCATGAATTTTCTAAATCTAAATGCTTTACGAAAAGATGATGTAAATTTATGACTTTAAAGTATGCATTTACGATCCTAGCTCTAGTTCTAACTTATGTTTTTAACCCATCCTTCTTCCCACACAATTCAGCAATATGGGTGTCATTAAAATATATATCCAAATAAAAAATAAAACATTCCAAGTATAGAACTCATCCATATGACCAACTTTAATAAAGATGTAATTACCTTACGAGGATTCCTCGATTTATAGAAATTTTCCAAAGATTTCTTCCTTAACTTTCTTCTCTTTCTCTCTCTTTAGGCAAAACTTGTTATTTCTTATGAGGAATAAGACATAACTCTAATTTATAATAATAAATACGTTGTATAGTGGTCCAATAGCAATATGGGAAGTGTTAACACGTGATTGGTTGGATGAAAGGTCGAATTAGACAATTCCATTAATGACACATTTGCTCCACCTTGGTAAAATTACCATTACTCACTATCACGGGCCCCAATTTACTCCCTCTTTGTGTCTATGAGTAGATAACTTAAATATCTACAACTTTCATATTTTTTAGTTTCCCAAAATCATAAAATTAATACGCCTAATTTGGGCTCGAACAAGAAAGTAGCAATTTATCAAAAATCTCAACACTTTCACATTTGGCGACCAAACATTGCCAATTTCGTATCAACACCCTAATTTAATTTTATAAACACAATCATGCATTAAAAAAATAATTTATGATGCATTTAATCACATAACTAATCATATGTTCTAAACATGGTATCCCCGATCATAAGTTCAATTAGCACCTAATGTAAACAACACATATATTACATGGGCTTGCAACCCCTAACATGATAATTAACATTTTAACACACATAAACAATTTATAAATTATAACTCCTAAGTTATAATTAATCATGTAATTAACCTTCCTAATCATGTTTTAGGTTTTTACAATTTACCCCTCTTATAAAAATTTCGTCCTCAAAATTTAACGCATAAGAAACTTACCAAATAGATGAGGATATTGCTTCTTCATGTTATCCACCCCTTGCCAGGTGGCATACTCCATATTTTGACTTTTCCACATCACTTTAACTAGTGGAATGGTTTTACTACGTAGCACCTGCTCCTTTCGATCTACAATAGCAATTGGTTCCTCCACATAGGTTAAGTCATCTTGAAGCTCTATCGGTTGTGAGATAAACACATGTGAAGGATCGGGCACACACTTACGTAACATGGATATATGAAAAACATCATGTATCCAGGAAAATTCTGGTGGTAATGCCAATTTATAAGCTATAGCTCCAACCCGTTTCACTATCTCATAAGGGCCAATGTACCTGGGACTTAACTTTCCCTTCTTCCCGAATCTCATAAACCCTCTCCAAGGAGAAACACGTAGGAATACTCGATCACCTTCCTCAAATTTCAATTCTTTCCTTCGGTTGTCTGCATAACTTTTCTGTCTACTTTGCGCCACCTTTAAGTGATTATGGATAAGATTGACCTTTTCAGTAGTCTGCTGTACAATTTCTGGCCCAAGAAGTTTTCGTTCTCCTACTTCAGTCCAACACATTGGAGTTTTGCATTTTCTCCCATACAAAGCTTCATAAGGAGCCATATCAATACTCGAATGATAGCTATTATTATAAGCAAACTCTATTAGTGGCAAGTGTTCATCCCAACTACCTTTGAACTCCAATACACAAATTCGTAACATGTCTTCGAGTGTCTGGATCGTTCTTTCTGAGTGCCCATCTGTCTGAGGATGAAAAGCTATACTAAATTTCAATTTAGTCCCCAAAGCTTGTTGTAAACTAGGCCAAAAGTGAGAAGTAAACTTAGGATCTCGATCAGAAATAATAAAAACAGGTGTACCGTGCAATCTAATAATCTCATCCACATATAATTTGGCATATCTATCCATGGAGTAAGTAGTTTTAATAGGAAGAAAATGTGCAGACTTAGTCAACCTATCAACGATAACCCAAATAGAATCAAACCCTCGTGATGATTTTGGTAAACCTATAACAAAATCTATAGTAACATGCTCCCATTTCCACTTAGGAATAGGTAAGGGTTGTAGTAAACCACTTGGCTTCTGATGCTCCACCTTCACCTGTTGGCAAACTAGACATCTAGCAACAAAATCTGCAATGTCGTGTTTCATTCCCGGCCACTAATGACATTATTTCAAGTCTCTATACAGTTTTGTGCTCCCTATATGCATAGCATATAAAGAACAGTGGGCTTCCTCTAAAATTGTACTTCTTAAATCGGGCCCGTTAGGTACACACAAACGGTTTTTGTACATAACAATGTCATCATCCCGAATAGAAAATTCATTTGCTTTACCCTTTTTCATATTATCTCTAACTTTCTCCAATTCTGTATCTCCTGCCTGTGCTTGTTTTATCCAATCCATCAACGTGGGTCTAACATTTAAATGTGCTACTATTCCGTAAGACTCATTCAAAGTTAATTCCACCCCCATTAAAGCTAACTCTCTCAGCAGGTTAACTCGAATACAATAAATACAAGATACTATGCCTAGAGATTTTCTACTCAAAGCATCATCAACAGCATTAGCTTTACCCGGATGGTGATGTATCATGCAATCATAATATTTTATAAGTTCCATATACCTTCTTTGTCTCAAGTTCAAGTCTTTTTGTGTAAACAAGTATTTTAAGCTTTGATGGTCAGTAAAAATTCACAACTAACACCATATAAGTAGTGTCTCCGGATTTTTAATGCAAAAACTACTTCAACCAACTCAAGATCATGTGTAGGGTAGTTGCATTCATGTATCTTTAACTGTCGAGAAGAAAAATCAATTACCTTTCCATGCTGCATCAACACACAACCGAATCCTTGATATGACGCATCACTATAAAGAACTAGACCTTCTGTACCCGTTGGGATAGTCAATACTGGAGCTGATGTCAACTTACCCTTTAATTTTTCAAAGATTTTATCACAATCGCCACTCCAGACAAACTTGTTCTCCTTTCTGGTAAGCTTAGTCAATGGCAATGCAATAGAAGAAAACCCCGGTATAAACCTCATGTAATAACCTGCCAATCCCAAAAAGCTACGTACCTCTATCACACTAGTTGGTCTTTCCCAATTCATTACTGCTTCTACCTTCTTGGGATACACACAAATACCATCAGCAGAAATAACATGCCCCAAAAATACTACCCTGTCTAGCCAAAATTCACATTTAGAAAATTTAGCATACAACTGCTTCTCTCACAAGGTCTATAAAATAATATGCAGGTGGTGTTTATGGTCATCCCTACTACGAGAATATAACAAAATATCATCAATGAAGACAATAATAAAAGAATCCACGTATGGGTGAAATATACGGTTCATCAAATCCATGAATACGGCCGGTGCATTTGTTAACCCAAATGGCATGACAAGAAATTCATAATGTCCATACCTGGAACGAAAAGCAGTTTTATAAATGTCACAATCTCTTACTTTCAATTCATGATATCCGAATCTGAGATTGATCTTGGAAAACACTTTGGCTCCTTGCAACTGACCGAACAAGTCATCAATGCGAAGTAGTGGGTATTTGTTACGGATAGTCACCTTATTCAATTGACGATAATCGATGCACATCCTCATGGTTCCATCTTTCTTCTTCACAAACAATACTTGGGCTCCCCATGATGATACACTAGGCCTTATAAAACCACGATCTAACAAATCTTACAACTGTATCTTTAGCTCTTTTAATTCTGCAGGTGCCATACGATATGGTGCAATAGATATTGGTGAAGTTCCTGGTACCAACTCAATCAAAAATTCCACCTCACGGTCTGGTTCTAACCCTGGGAGTTCTTTTGGGAAGACATCTGCAAACTCATTAACTACTGGTATATCTGATAGTTTTCCAGCCTCTTGTCGTGTGTCCACCACATGCTCAAGATAATCCTCACATCCTTTCCTTAGCAGTTCATAACATTTTGTTGCAGAGATCAAACATGTTGGAGTGACATTTCGTTCCCCAATGAATTTAAATTCCGGTTCACCCGGTAATCGAAACACTACCTCCTTTTTAAAGCAATCCAAACATACACGATATGAGGCTAACCAATCCATACCCATTATTACATCAAAGTCGCGAATATCGAGAGGTAATAAGTCAACTAGTAATTCTTTTTCACCCACTCGCACCACACACTCCCTATATACCCTCTCAATAAAAACCAACCCCCCCACTGGAGTAACAATAGCTAAACCAGAATATAATGATGATAATGGTTTATTAAGATGCAACAGATAAAGTAAAGACACAAAAGAATGTGTAAAACCAGGATCTATCAATACATAAGCATCTTTATCACCAATAGGAAGTGTACCTGTCACTACGTTAGGCATAGCTTGTGCATCTTGTTGCGTCAGTGCAAACACTCTGCCTTGACCTTGGTTTTGATACACGCCTCCTCTACCTCCCTTGTGTACTTTCGGTGAAGAAATCCTATCTCCTACTGTCACACTCCCAACTGAAGTTGTAGCTCCCATCGCTGGACAATTCTTTCGTAAGTGCCCCGATTGATGACAATGGAAACATAAAGGTGCCGTCTCAGCTATTGTACACTCCCGAGACATGTTCCCTTGACCACGAAATCTATAAAAAAATATGGCCCTCGGTCCCATCACAGATGCATTTTCTGACCGATTCATCCCAGTCCTTCCACCTCGAGCTTGAAATCTTCCACGTGCATTTTTATTATTTTTAAATTCTTAGCCCTTAGGTACTCCTCCTGATACACTTTGAGTTGAGGTTCCCGCCTCCCGTCCCTATGATCTTATACCATCATGTCTAGCTTTCTTCGAGTGTTCAACTTGCATTTCTTTTATTGACTTTTCTCACACCATTGCCCTATCCACCAAGTCTACATAATTCGTGATCTTCATATTAGCAACCATGCTTTTTATATCTACACTCAGCCCGGTTTGAAACCGATCACATTTAATTTCTTTCGTCCTCACCAAGTCAGGTGCAAATCTAGATAAGGATATTAATAAATCTCCATACTCTGCCACTGTTCGATTCCCCTATTTCAACGTGATAAATTCTTCCTCTTTCTCTTTCCTATAAAGCCTTGGGAAATATTTTTCAAAGAACACCTTCACAAACCTCTCCCATGTAATTAGTTGAGGATTTGCTGGCACTACAACCCCAATCGTAATAAGTAACCTCTCTGTAGCATCCCACCATAACTTTGCATCATCCTCCAATCTAAAGGTTGCTAACAAAACCTTTTGTTCATCTCGCACTTCCATCACCTTGAATATTATTTCCATTTTTCGAATCCACCCCTCTGCCACTAACGGATCCATAGTCCCAGTAAATGATGGAGGATTTAACTTCATGAACCTCTCATGCAATTTGTCCATATCCCCACCATGTTCTCCACCTCTTTCTTGTTCCATAAGTTGTGCCACAGCACGTAAGATTCTTCCCATGTCATCAATAGGTTATTGTTGCACCTATGGTTCCTCCACTTGAATATTTCTGTATCCTTAATGACTATTAGGAACATAAGATGCCTCACCCTCTGCTCCATCATGTGGCTCATGTGGATCCATCATTCACTGCAATATAATTCACTTAAACAAAATACAATAGCTGTAGTTTAATATTAACATTGTTAGTCAAAATCCAGGTGCATAACAAATTCACTTTCTAATGTCCACCGCCAATCTTGACCCTCACACCCAATCCAGAACCTAATAACCACGCTCTGATACCAAGTTGGCTCCCCCGACTTAATTAAGTTAAACTCATCCTTGTTAATTAACGATAAATTGCCTTAAACAAGAAACAATGCTTTAATTTAAATCTCTAAGGAAAAATAGCATGAGATTTTTTTTTCAAAGGTATGTGTAGATGAACACATAACTACATTTACATGTAAGCTATAAGTATTACACAACTTTACATAACCAAGATCTGTAGTTTAATATTTACACAACAAGATTCTTGATATTCAAACTATACTAGATTTCCGTCACTCCCCCGTTTTAAGGTCCTAACATGGCAGTGAACTCCAAACGATAGGCATACCTGAAACATAACATTACAGGAGTGTAAGCAATATAAGCTTAGTGAATGACCATATAACACACCTATAACCAAATTAAATAGCCATTTTTATTTTGTTCTAATGCTATAACCTAACAGGAATTGTGAAACTCTCGCAACCCTGGACCTGCCACTGTCCAATTAATCCACCATAGTTAGTAGGGACCACCACATCCCTTTATTAGGCCCGAGTACACAAACCTTTAAGTTGGATTAACAGGACCGCCACATCCTGTAGGACCCACTACAGTCTTTAATATTAAATAACATCACTTACCATTTCAATCATATGCATATGTTTCCTAAATACAACATCACTCCCATAAGCATTTTAACACATGTATTGAACTACACATTTCCATATGAACGTATAATCATCTATATTTCATAGGACAGGTCACTCACCTTGTATTTTTTGCCAAGATTAATACCAAACTACTTCCTTGGTATGGTAGTATTAGCTGCTTCCCCACCTAACATGTCAATGTCATTAGTATCTGAATACACCAATTAACATTAAACCTAGTAATACATCACATCATTTGGTCAATCAGAAATAACTAAGGAGGAAATAAATACGATACTTCAAATTTCTATAACATCCAAGTAATTAGAGTTCTAACACAATTTACGGAATTAAATTACCAATTCTCTAGTCAAAGTTATGCCCATTTTATTACAACCTTTTCCAAATCGTTTTTCAAGAAAAACCGCAACACAACTTCAACTTCCTGGAGTTTTCAAAATTTTTATACAACATAACTTTGCATGATATTCCACCCAATATCAGTAAACCTATTGAATAATACAAAATTAATGTTTCATAATTTTTTGGGCTCATTTTCTATGTCGAGCAAAACGTCAAACACCTGGTATGCATTCTTGCTCCTTTAGGGAAGATTTTAAACCAAAACTTCAAACTATAACCAAGGGTTCATTCCTAGGTATTTTTACACAATTTTCTGATATGTTATACATGTATGAGTATATTTTACTCTCCAACTTGAATAACTCAATTCCAATAAGTATTCCATGATTTATGCCATTTTTAGCATAACTAGGTCAAAATAGAACATTAAGGCATAACTTAACATTTTTAAGTATGCATAACCTTGACCTTGGGTATAATTCATGGAAACATATAATAAACATGTTTTAGCAGAAATATACATCATAATCATGAATTTTCTAAATCAAAATGCTTTACGAAAAGATGATGTAATTTAGGACTTTAAAGTACGCATTTACGATCCTAGCTCCAGTTCTAACTTATGTTCTTAACCCATCCTTGTTCCCACACAATTCAGCAATATGGGTATCACTAAAATATATATCCAAATCAAAAATAAAAACATTCCAAGTATATAACTCATCCATGTGACCAACTTAAATAAAGATGTAATTACCTTACGAGGATTCCTCGATTTATAGAAATTTTCCAAAGATTTCTTCCTTAACTTTCTTCTCTTTCTCTCTCTTTAGGCAAAACTTGTTATTTCTTATGAGGAATAAGACATAACTCTCATTTATAATAATAAATACGTTGTATATTTATCCAATAGCAATATGGGTAGTGGTAACACGTGATTGGTTGGATGAAAGGTCGAATTAGACAATTCCATTAATGACACATTTGTTCCACCTTGGTAAAATTACCATTACTCACTATCACGGATCCCGATTTACTCCCTATTTGTGTATATGAGTAGATAACTTAAATATCTATAACTTTCATATTTTGTAGTTTCCCAAAATCATAAAATTAATACGCCTAATTTGGGCTCGAACAGGAAAGTAACAATTTATCGAAAATCTCAACACTTTCACATTTGGCGACCAAACATTGTCAATTTCGTATCAACACCCTAATTTAATTTTATAAACATAATCATGCATTAAAAAAATAATTTATGATGCATTTAATCACATTACTAATCATATGTTCTAAACATGGTATCCCCGATCATAAGTTCAATTAGCACCTAATGTAAACAACACATATATTACATGGGCTTGCATCCCCTAAACATGATAATTACAATGTTTAACACACATAATCAATTTATAACTTATAACTCCTAAGTTATAATTAATCATGTAATTAACCTTCCTAATCATGTTTTAGGTCCTTACATAAACGCTTCTATTCTTGCAATCTAGATAGTAAGCATTGTAGTTACTCTCGGGCCGAAAGTCTAATTGTATTTATTTATTCTTTTATCGCCTTTTAGTGCGGCATTCGATTAGGTTGTATTATATTTGAACCGAGTGTTCGGTTATTTTACCTCTTTCAAGTTTCATTTTTATAAACTGTGTGAATGTTTATATTGTATAGTTGTTTAAAAAGATTAGTTAAGTTAAATATTGACGCCAGCCTAATAGGTTATTAGTAATTAAATTGGTTTTCGACAGTGATACTTAGAATGATCCATATGCGACTCCGATTTTAATTTGGTACAGGAGTGATCGCCCGGTATTTGATTAGGTGGGTTGTCACATATGGTGTCAGAGCACCAGGTTCTAGTGTCCTTAGGAATCTGTGCGGACGTATTTTGCTTTCAGCGTTGCTCTCGATTTGATATAGCACCTTATGATTAGGATTGTTGATTCTTCTTGTGAGATTTCGTTCTCCCACGATTATATAAGATTGTAGAAAATATTTTATGTGCTCGTTCACGATTCTTGTTCTGATCGATGAAAGGCGACCAAGGAAGGCCGTGATGAGGGCAGAAGGAGGTGGGGCCTAGCTAGAGCAGCTGGTAGAAGTTGGGGACTAGGACCGTAGTAGAGGTCACTCCCCTTGTGGCATTTGTTAAGGATTGTTGCAACAACTACTAAAGTATAGTAGTTATGAGCATCCAGGTACTACAATAGTAGAGAGTGGTACTAAAGTTGAATGAATCGGTGAAGCTAAGGGATTTGAAAGAGGTTTGAAGGGTCTTTGATAAGGACCATGCCCTAAAGTTAAAATTACATAGAGTAAGTGTAACGTGTTTCAACGGAAGTAGAAGGATCCGGAGCTTTGTCTTAGAGAAGGTTATGGGAAATCCCCAGATGTGAAAACTAGAGGAAACTTTTTCACTCGTGGGAGAAATATTGAAATGGTGTGAACAGTGGTCACCATACTTGGGGGAGTAGGACGTGTTGCTCGAAGAGTAACCTCACGGACGGGTTTCACAGCAAATTCCTTTGGATGGTTAGGAAGGAAAAGAATGCAATTCTGAACTATTCACCTAAGGATCGGTTAGAGGCCGATAGTGAATAAATAGAATTACGGATAGGTGAATTTTGTACTAAATCAAAGAAAGTATAGTGAAGAGAGAGTCCTTCAAAGGAGTGATAGGCTCACTAGATGAGTGTTGCTAACACTTATGGAAATAAAATTACATGCTTTGATCTTTACCGGTAGGAGTTAAAGGACAAGAATAGGGTTCTGAGGTGGGGCATCGATTAAAGTAGTTTCTGGCTCAATAAGGGCAAGTATATAATGTCCGGGAACCATATGGAGAAATCACGGAGATTGGCGAAGTTATTATGAGTTTCACCTCAAATGAAGGAGGTATATTAGGTGTGACAAGATTGAGTCATGGTATTTTATTAACCCTAGACTTGTGTGTGATTCGAGTTTATTTGCAGTATCGATAACATTATATAGTATATGTTTATGTGTTTTTTTCGCGATAGCGGAGATCTATTTTCTTTCATTCGCTGTAAAGAGAGGATGTTAGTGTTTTAAGTTTATATTAGACTTGTATTGCTCGTTTTATGTGTGATATAAGAGTATGATATTATTTTGAGTATATTATTTTCTTCGTTCATCGGATCGATAACAAGCTAATGATTGCAAGACTATCGTGTCCACAGTTCCAGGGTGGAACAGGTTGACTTTGCCTTTATTATTATGGGTAGTTGGAACTTCGGTGAGCAGATGTTTCATTATTATGATTCGAGTGTGTGTCGACCTTATAGATGTTATTTAAGGCATGGAAGATTTATTTGTTAAGCTATGAGCTTAATCTTGTTATTGTTTGCGAGGATGTTGATTTTGTCGATAAGTCATATAGTGTGGAGGAAACACTATAGACTGAGACTTGTATGATGATGGTATGTTTATGGAAATATAAGTGCTATGGAGAAGCACTAAAGTGGTCCTCTCACCGCAAGTAGGTGGGTGAAGCTTGAGTTAGAAAAATTGATTTGAGGCGTATAGCCAGGCCTTAATGAAAAGGCAAATTTTGGAGGAAGTATGTTTTCAGTGTGATGTTCACAACGGGTTTGAAGGGAGTAGGCGCCTTGATTAGTTAGATTTTCCTTTTCGCCAAGGTGAAAGGTTAGAGTGGTAGAAGTACGTTAGTAGGATAGCAAGATAGAATTTAGGACATCCCGCTAGTGTGCCTCAGGCCGTTATATCTCGATGACCGACAACGCGAGAAAATAGTATAATGGGAGGGTTCCTTGTTTGGATTTCGCTTTGTGAGACGTCCCACGCATGAAACCAATCAAATTTTAGAAGTTGAGATAGGCCTTGGGCACTAGGGATATACGTAGGATTATACTCGTTTTGCATGGATAGGATAACGCATAAATCTTAGGATTATTAGGAAGTAAATTTTGTAGAATTAGTAGCGTTGAGGTGAGAAGTTAGTTGTGAGTTAACCAGAAGTTATAGGACACATGGAATCTTGAAAAGGTGATTGAGGATTTACAGGTGTGGGCGCCAAACCGAGAAAGTGATGCCAATTTTGGAGGAAATGTTACGCGTGTGATGTTTACAATGGTTGTACAAATAGGCACAGGTTATAAGGTATGTGGGCACCCTGGTAAGTTGGTTTTATATACCGCCTAAAATAGAAGGGGCGTAGTATATAGAGTTGAAGATTATACCGAGATGGCAGTGTAGTATAGTATAAACCTCAATAGAGGTAAGTACTGAGTGAGTATACAGTTAAGAGCTATTGGGTAGTACCATTCCACTTTGAGGTATTAGGATGTGGAGTGATTCACGATCCTAGGTTAGAGTCGGTAATATCGGTTATATCTGAATTTCGAGGATGAAATTCCATTATAAGGGGGGAAGTATGTAATACCCCGCACTTTTATGGCAAATTAAATTTAAATAACTAAGTGCAAAGTGGGAATTTAAGAAATTATCGTGAATAGTAATTTTTGAGGTTTTCAAGGATTTAATGATTTTCGATGGGTGTCTTATTTTACTTTTGGGATTAAATGAGTTGGAGTATTTTTATTATATGTTGCAGTTGGGTAAAGCACCAAAGGATAATACATTAATGGGAAAACCGCATTAAGTTGTGTTGGGTTAAAATAGTGAATTGCGATCAAGTACCTCGAATGGAAATTTCGATTGCGCGGTTGGTCTCGAAATGGTCGAGATAGTTAGAATAGAGTATCCGGGGGAAATAATTAAGTTTCGGGAATTTTTGGAGTCGTAAATGAGTAAACGAGTCATTTTTGGGTTAATAAGGGACAAACCCTTATTTATTTCTTATAAGTCACGAGAGAGAGAGGAGAGAAAGAAAAGAAAGAAGAAAGAAAGAGAAAAAGAAAGGAAGAGGATAAAAGAACAGAAAAATGGGAGATTTCGGCCAAACTCCGCCAGATTCGACTCGAGGTCGTCGGATTTCATACTCCAGGCAAGTGTATACTTGCTTTATTTCATTTTATGCATTTATTTCATATTGTAGTTGGTAAACTATATGATTTTAGGTTAGAACCCTTAAAATAAATTTGGGAAAATTTGAATATGAGTTTACATATTGATGTAATGTAAACTCTTAATGATTTCTAGTGTTAAATCCATGTAAATGGAGTAAAGAAATGGATTGAAATGGGTTTAAATGATAAGTTGGGGTTTTTATGGTTTTAGGGTTTAAATTGAAGAGAAATGGTTTATTACCCCAAATTAATTGATGTGTTAGTTGTAAAACATAGATTAGATGTTTATGGAGTTATTGGATGAGATTATAAACAACAAAAATGGAGAATAATGGGGGTTTGAATTTTTGGAGAAGAAGGTGAATAGTGACCTGCGTCCTTCCTGAATCGATTCGGCCATGAGGCGAATCGATTCGGCTCTTGGTCAAAAAATTAAAATTGTAGATCTTTTCGATATGGTCGTGTGAGCACCGATCGCGTATTTTTCCAATTTTTTTTGGATTTATAATGATTTTTCTACGAAAATCTATCCGAGATCGAAATCGTTAGTCATAAATTAAGGCTAGACTTATTTGGAGATAAATATTAGGGGTTCCCAAAGTGTTAGGACCTCTAAAGGACTTGAGGAGATATTAAAACTTTGGGTTTGTAGGAATAAATCCGAGTTATAATTAAAATGGAGATTGGATTGAATTTTGGGTTTTTGGGTTATATATAAAACCTAAGCAGATTTGAGGATTTCAGACCAGCCGAATCGGTTCGAACAAGCCGAATCGATTCGGTATGAGACAGTAAGAAAGTAGAACCATTTTGAATCTATTTGGACATGCCTAATCGATTCGGTGTCCAGCGAATCAATTCGGATAGGCCGAATCGATTCGGTTCTGGGAGATTTTTTAGGTTTTCTCCTTTAAGTTTAGGGAGATTTAAACTATGGTTTTGGAGATTATTATCGGGGATTCTAGATATGATATTAGGACTAGATAATGGTATTGAGGGTGAGTAAACTCCGGGATGAAAGAAGTAACCTCGGATTAATTTAGTATATAATCTGGGGTATGGATTTAACGAATGCTTGGGAATACTTTTGGGTTTAGTATAGTGAGAGTGCGAATACTCGAATATTATTAATTATGAGAATCTTTGGGATTATTGGTCATCTCTATGTGGGATTGAAAATTATGGCCATTTATATTTGTTGAAGGAATTATGTGGATTATATATACACTATGTGAGTAAAGTATATATATTATATGGTACGAATATGTATATATATATCTATGTGTGGATGGTATATATATATGTGAAGCATACCCCCTCTAATGCTATAATTGGAAAGTTGCGCAATGAGGGTGAGCACCCTGGCCCGAGGAGAAGGGTGTGGATATTCCCCAGGTCATAGCGTCCATTGTTATAATATGTGATTTTTATTAGGGGTGAGACGTGGTGGGTATGTTTCGTCTCATTATTGGGGAAGAACTATAACCGCTTCCCAAATGTTGTGATTTGGTTTTGACCACGAAGTAGGTGACATTTAGTCTTACCGGTGGTCCCCAGGATGATATATAAGTGATGTCTTGTAAGATGATAGCATTGAGAGACTGTATCCTCGAGTTATAGCTCATTGGGATGGTTATTGTACTTGTGTGACAGTACATTACTTGTGTATGAGAACAAGATATTATATCTCTAGGAGAGTAAAGAGATAAAATGAATATGAAATGAAAAAGAATGAATTCTCATTCCGGGAGATATATCCGAAAGTGCATGATATGTATATAAAAGGGAGTATGAAAGTTAAAGATGAGCATGATAATGAATATAATTCTATCTATATATATATATATCTTTCGTGTACTGTGGGTCTAATGGATCTCAACGATCGACCTTGCCAAGTAGTAGTGTATCGGGGGGGTCCTTGTTTGGATTTCGCTTTGCGAGACACCCCACGCACGAATATGGCATATCGTTGAGACTCGGGAGAAGTTTAACCCTTAGTACTTGGTTTGCTTAGGATTTTCTAGAGTTTTGGGGCGACGGATTAGTTAGGCAGCGTAGCTTGACTAGGATGTTTAGATGGATGCGCTAGGTATGCACTATTAGAGGAGAGGTGAGGGGTATCTTATGGGAGTGCGATACCAATTTAAATATGAGATAAAATATAATTTTCTAAATAAAGCATTTATGCCCTTGCTAAATATTTTCAGAACTCGGGCTCTGACCCATTTCTATATTTCTCCTCTCCTGCTATATATTGTATATATATAGGTGTCCAGACACAGGGACGTCTGAATTATGATCCTTTCGAGTCAGACGTTAGCTGCAGCAGCTATGAATGCATGCAAGTTTGATTTAAACGCTTATATTCTTGCAATCTAGATAGGAAGCATTGTAGTTACTCTCGGGCCGAAAGCCCAATTGTATTTATTTATTCTTTTACCGCCTTTTAGTGCGGCATTCGATTTAGTTATATTATATTTGAACCGAGTGTTCGCTTATTTTACCTCTTTTCAGTTTCATTTATATAAACTGTGTGAATGTTTATATTGTATAGTTGTTTAAAAAGATTAGTTAAGTAAAATTTTGACGTCAGCCTAATAGATTATTAGTGATTAAATTAGTTTTCGATAGTGATGCTAAGAATGATCCATATGCGACTCCGGTTTTAATTTGGTACAGGAGTGATATGGTAATTCTCATAGACTTTTGGTATCAGCAATTGGGTCATGTAAATAGTGTGGATCTTTATCACTTAGTAATGAAATAACTAGTACGTGCCTTAATATCACTAGGAAAGATTTGTTGTGTACGTTGAATGTTCCAAAATGTAACAAGATCAAGAGTCGACATAAGAAGATTGTTATTATTACCACCTCTGGTGTCCTTAAGGTTATCCATACTGCTCTCATTGGGCCTATGCATACTAAATATAGGTGGTAAAAAATACATAATATTGATGGTTGATTATTACTCTAGATATTATATTATAGGGTTTCTATGAGAATTTTGATACTGGTATTTATCACGACTAAATGTCATTTTCTTAAAATATCCACGATTTTACAAAAGACAGGAGGAGTAATGCCAATGATACAAGTCTTATAGGTTGAAAAGTATTGTGAAACACATAGAATTAAGCATAATTTTTCCATTGAAGTTACCCTCAATAGAATGTGATAATGGAGAGGAAGAATATAACGATATATGAAATGGCCAAATCCATTCTAAAAAGGATGAAAGTATAGTTGAGGTTTTGGGTGGAGGCGATGAGCATCACATGTCATACAATGAATATTTTATATCATCATTTTGGTACAAACATGACTTTCTATTAGTTTTGAAAGTGACGATATCATTTTGAAGTATTTATGAATCTATGGAAGTCCTTGATATATTCTTTTTTATATAGAGCATTTAGTCAAGTTTGACTCCTAAAGTGATCACAATATATTTCTTCAATATTCATCTACTAGTATAGCGTATATGGTATTTAACATTAAATATCAAGGTTGTAGAGTCAATTAACCTAATGTTCAAGGATATAACTCATTTGTCTCATTTGTTAATGACGAGGACCTGATAGTTGAGAGTGATGCACCACCCTATGATGATTGTGTTACACCTCAAAGTGAATAATTAATGTGGGACCATCTTTAGATCTGGAAGATCCACCTTTTGGGGTATGATGATTTCTCATTAATTTGCATGATGCACTATCTCATCAATATCAAAACATCACATTAATATCCGATCGGAACAGTGATCTTATTGAAGGTGTTTCTAAGGCCTTTCCAATATCTGCATATTCCTTCTCTATATATAATTTACAAGAAAATGTAAAGAAGAAAATATGGGGGAGTGGAAAATTTCAAAAGAAGCTTGTGAAATATTTCATGTGTTGTGCATATGTTGTAACAATTGATGAATTTAAGATGAACATTGATGCCCTGAAGAAGGAAGGTGGAGTTAGTGTTGCTGATTTTCTTGATAATTTGCCTCTAGAGAATTGGTCTTGTGCATATTTCACTGTCAAATGTTATAGTGACATGACATCAAGTGTTGCGAAATCATTCAACTCTTGGATCCCAAAGGAAAGGCATTTACTGACAATGAATATGCGGGACAAAATGAGGATAAATATTATGAATTTAAATACAAACAAGCTTGTTGAATCTGAAACATGGTCAAAGGAGTTCTGTCATCATTTTGATAAATTACTGACTAAAATTTGGAATAAAAGTAGACATTGGAATATTAGTTGCTTAAGTCAACATGTATTCAAAGTTTATTCAGATGTATGGTCCACGGTTGAATTAGGAAAAGGAATTTGTTCTTATAAGAGTTGGCAACTACGATGCTTTCTATGTTCTCATGATGCATTTGTCATACGAAAGATAGGTGGAAGTATTTATGATGATATTGAGGATTATTAAAAGGTTATTTTCTACAAAAATCATACTCATCACCTATAGTTCCTCTTGCTAATTTGATGTCCCTAAACATTACATTTCCTGAAAGTCTAGCTATCCTTCATCCATTAATAAGGAGATCAATAGGGAGGTCAATAAATAAGAGAATAAAATTTATTAATGAAGTCATGATAAGGGAAGTTACTTGATTTCGGTGTAGTAAAACGGGTCACTACAGGTCCACGTGTAAAGAACCAATTTGATTCCACTTGATATTGTTCAATTTATTCATTGTAACAATAGTTTTGAATAAAATCAATGAAGATCACCTTTGAATATATTAATATAATTTTATTGTTGAATGTGCATTTCTGTTTTATTTATTTGTGAATGGGATCTATGTAAAGTACGTGCATTTTTTTATAAATTACACATACATTGGACTGAACAAATCATATTCTATGTGCGTGTACTTTGTAAATTATGCATGTACTTTCATAAAGTACACACATAATACATAAAGTACACGCAAATTGAAATTGATTTTATTCAGTCCATTGTGCGTGCACTTTATAAAAATATGCGTGTACTTTATTAATTGTATAACTTATAATTTTTATTTTTCACTTGTACTTTATGTATTATTGCATTTACTTTATATTTATTTCAGTCATTTTTGACATTATAAATTACAAGAAGAATTCAAGAACAAATATTGTTAAATTCTCAACTTATGTCCCATAATATAAATTGTTCATTTACTATCTTTCTGTCACAATCCAGTATTCCATTTTCTTTGTTGGCTTCATTATTTTAAAGGTTTTTATTGTATTATATTATCTTCCAATATTAAATGAACATGTTACTCATATTTTCACATTCTTATGTGTATTATGGTCAGCCCCAGCAGTATTATTATCTGAGTATTGTTAGAATATGGTCCGCGCCAGTGGAAATATTTTCTTAATTTAGAAAATATATGTGCTCTCCATATGTAATACATGTATTTGAGTACTACAATGTATGTAATGTACATTATAAAAATGTAAAAAAATGTTCTCTTCATATTTAATGTATTTCAGTACAAAAATGTACTTTATAAAAAAATATACTTTATGCTTGTATTTTATAAAAAAATATACTTAAAATTATTTTCAATGTGTATGTACTTTAATAAATAATGCATGTACTTTGGTAAAGTAAACGTAAGAAAAACAAAGTACGCGCACATTGGAAATGTTTAATCTTACTTGATTTTTCAGTTGTGTTGTTTTCATTGTTATATAATTGTCAGTATATACATGCTCTTCATATTTTCATAGCTCATATATTAATTGTGGTGCACACAAGAGGCATTTTAAACTTTATATTACAAGATTATAGACTATTATCATTAAAATAAAAGGACAAGCATTAAAAGAAAAGATAATTTCATTCACTAATTAAAAAAATTATAACTGAATTGTAAAAAAACAAAAGCAAAAAATTATAACTGATTTTGAAAGAAAAAAAAAAGAAGACCCATAAAATATAAAAAAAATATCATCTGAAAATTGAAAGAAATAGTCGATGGGGTCCGAAAGAGCGCCAATAAAATTCAAGATGACCTGAATTCTATCCTCTAGTGACGAAAGGACCTAAGTCGTACAATCCATGTCCTTCATTCAATTTTGCAGAAGTATTTTTGTCTCATAGGTATAGAAATTAATTAGGGCTTCGTGGATTTCCGGCGGCGGCACATCCTCTTGAAGAAAGTCGTACGAGAGGGGTGGAAGTCCATGGGATCCTTCTTTAATGTATTTGTTAAAGGCATCAATTGCTTGAATGATATAGGAAATATCTTCCCCAATCATTCATAATTTTTCCCTGTAGTTGTTTGCTGTAGAATCGCTACAGCGGAAATATATGAAAATATGTCCTTACATTTGCATTTTCAAGAGCTTCTCTCAAATACTATGGTGGTACAACCATTCTGACGTTGTTGTATTTTACCTTAAAATGGTAAAGATCATAACAAGGTTATGTTTTTTATAGACCAAGTAAGGTTTAGAATTTTTAGCCTAATAATTATGGTAGGGGTGGTTGTATTGATGAATGAAGTAAATAACGTATAAAATTCCAGGGTTTGTTATGTATTTGGCCGACGTTAACTTAATAAATAGTGTAATATATGCGTGTACACGTGTAATTCTTTGGACATAATGTTGTACGGGTAAAATTCTTTTTTTATTTTTACGTATACATTGTAATGTTTTGCGTGTACTTTAAGAATATTAGTTCAGTATAGGTAAATAAAGCAAAGTACTCGCATAGAGTTAAAAAGTACACATAAAATTCTATAACGTTATACGTGTACTTTGTAGTGTTTGCGTGTACTTTGAGATTCCTTGTTTGTTCTGGCCAAATATTGCAAAGTACACGCATATTATTACAAAGTATACATGAAATTTTGTTTACATTTTACGTGTACTTTGTAATGTTATGCGTGTACTTTATGACTCTTTGTTTGTTATGGGAAAACAAAGAAAAGTAGACGCATAGTACTATAAAGTACATGCATCATATGCCTTTACTTTACATGGTTTAATCCATAAATATTCAAACAATATGCATCAACTAATGTTAGAATATATTTATTCCTTCGTATAGCCTACGAATTGAATGGTCCGCTCCAGCAACACCATTTTTAGTACAAATTGTATGGAACTACATTGAATAAAAAAAATAAAAAAAATTACAACCATTTGTCCTCCTATTAATAAAAAATTTCAAAAAACCTTTACAATTATTTTTTCTCCTATTAACAATCAGCGAATAAATATTCATTAGCTATATATGCTCTTTGATGGAGCATTTCGTCATCTTGAAATGATGTTCTAAGTGTAATTCCTTTGACAAATTGTTCCATGTAGTATATAGAGAACACGCCAGTGTCAACACTAAAATTGAAATAAAATAAATATATCGGTTAGCATAATGTTAATGAAATTTGTTGAAATGTGTCATGATGAATTATGTGGGTGTTTATTCAAGAGTGTTTGATCTTGCCCATTATTTTTTCTTGCGCATTCATGATCTTTGAGTAGTTCAAAATTAAGATCATGACTCAAGATCTAGTTTATTGTTATTTTTTCCTCTTTGGATAGTGCATCTTCAAAATTCATCTCTTACATGTATCTTTGTATTTTACCTCTTTCACTTATTTGTGGAGCTTTGTCCTTCAATTTATACAATTTTTCTTTGAAAGAAGAAAATTGTTAAGAGGGAAAACCATGAGTGCATATAAAATACAAATGTACATGTAATGAAAATAAGTTTAGGAGGTAACCATCCTATTGGCCTCGTCTTAGTATGACGTGGATTGATTAATTTTCAACTGGCGGAGAGAGTTCATGTTGACAAATTTATTTTCTTATTTGTATATAACTAAAAATATTAATTGTCCTCCATTATATCCTATTGAATATCCCATTGGAATGAATAGAATATCACAAATTCCAAAAAATTCCGAAATGTGTTTTTCTAAATGTTCCTTCCGCATATTGTCATTGTTAATTCGAACGGCTTCCTGTTAAAAGTGATAGATTTGTTAGTACGAAACAAAATGATAGTATATATCTAGTGGTGATGGACAAAGATTTAGTTTTTGTTTTCCTTACCCAAGCATGTAAGTTAAAAGTGTGCATAGCTCGGAGCCCATTTTTCTTCATTTTTGTCTCCATTAAACAGGAGAATGATTAAATTATCTTTTTCACACATTTAGAAAGGTAAGGATATAAAGATACAAATTTAATGAATATCCTATATTTCGATTACATACGTGGTTTGATATTTCTTCACTCTTGAGTAATTCTTTATTATCGTCGACCCAAACGAATGATGAGTCTTCTATTGTATAAAGACAATCGCTATATTTCAAGACATGAAATAATGTTAGAATAACAATTGAAATATGTACGTAATCTATGATCATTAAATAATATGCACGTACATTATAAATTTATCCATGTACTTAATAAAATACACACATATAGTTTAGTACAAAAATGCGTGTACTTTATAAAACCAATCATTTAATTGAGTAAAAAATGCATGTATTTCATTGATAATGTGTGTACATTAATATACTATAAATGTTCTTCATTTCAAAGTGCATGTACTTTATAAAAATATTAGATTCTATAATATGGAGCTATAATTTAGAAAATTAACAGGCATCGTAATATTCGTATATATACATAAGTGCATTATAGAATAATAATAATAATAATAATAATAATAATAATAATAATAATAATAATAATAATAATAATAATAATAATAATAATAATAATAATAATAATAATAATAATAATAATAATAATAATAAGTGCATTTCACAATAAAATAAGTTGGTTTCAAAATAAACAAACAAAATATTTACCTTGTATTCTTTTTCAGTGTGCAATATTCTTGCAATTTATTTTGTGCTTCTTCTGTAAGGTATTTTGTACACTTGTAGTTTTGCAATTTTACTTTATATTTTTCTATTGAAGAATACTTGCCTTTATTATTTTTTCTTTTTTTTATGGCACAATAGTAGATTTATTATTTGGTCTCTTTTTTCCTTTCGGCTGCAATTCAGCAAAAGCTTCATTCGAAGGATTTTTATTCTTTTCTTCTTTTGACAAATCATTATTATGATGTGAATATACAAAATCATCATCAATCTTTTGTCTTCGGTCGTCCCTTTCTTAGATTCTCCCATGCATTGAGTTTTGTTGCTTTATTTCTTCATCCTTTTTAGAAAGGCAGGACCTCTAATCTTCTATCTTTTGATGGAGAATTATAATTGTTGTTTCATGGAGAAAACAAAACATCATTTTTAACTTATGGATTATTCCATAAACATTCCATAAACCTAAATGAAAATGAAAAAAATTTCAAACAACAAGAGAATTTATGGATTTATTATATTGATAATGTGTGTAGTTTATTAAACTGTGCGTGCACTATATAAAACAATGTATGATCATCATTAGAAAATACGTATGGGTGTACTCTCCATTATTTGTTAATAAACAACAAAGTAAACCTAAGAACATGAAAAACATTACAAAAGACAAGTAAAAGTAAGAATAATTTCACGTGTATTTTGTAGTGATATGCATGTACTTTATATTCTATCCAAAGAATAAACAAGAAATCATAAAGTACACACATAATATTTCAAAGTACACGCAAAGTTGACGTGTACTTAGTAGTAATATGCATGTACTTTATATTCTATCCAAAGAACAAATAAGAAATCACAAAGTACACATATAACATTGCAAAGTACATGCATAACATTGCAAAGTACACACAAATTTACGTAATACTTTTTAAGTACTATGTGTGTACTTAAATGACCAATGGGACAATGAGTGTAATTTAACATAAATATGGACAAATGATTACATATATATTTGTAATATCACCAAATTACCTCCTTATTGAGTTTTGTAAAAGCAACATCTTTATCTTTTAAAAACTTTTGATTGGCTTTAGGGAAGTAGTTGATGTTTTGCTGAAGCTTTTATGATATGATCCTCTGAGTTTCTGATGAATCTCTACCACCATTGAGACTATTATTTAAATTTAAATTTTCAATTTTGAGTTGGGCTTTATCTTCCTCCAATTTTTTTATTCGGTCACAGTCGTTCTTCTTCGACTCTTCAAGTTGATTTTTAAACTCGTTATTTAAAAAAAATATTGGGCCTTATCTTGTCCAACCTTTTTGTTTGTTCGGTGACATTATTTTTCAACTCTTGAAGTTAAAATTTAAATAGTGTTGTTGATACCAAATTTAATCTGCTCATTTGGATCAATCATATGAAGACACGTGGCTATCTACATGGCAACAACAAGCACTTCCGAGATGATCGCACGCTCCGAGGAACCATGTTACTCCGAGGAACTCATACTCTCCGAGGAGTAGACCTCTCCGAGGAACTCATACGCTCTGAGGAGATGACCTCTCCGAGGATCTCTTGAATACCAGGAAGCTTAGGCGGTCCGAGCTGCATCTCGAACAAAGCATTAATAGCTGGATAACCAACAGTTCAACTGATTCATTAAATGCTTATCATTCAGACGCACACGCAAAGAGGGCATTAAATGTATTACCCTTTCATATGTATATCATTTAATGTATTACCCTTTCACATTACAGCCTCATGGCTATAAATACATTGTACAATCCTCATTGGAACGGGATCTGAATCCTGAATCCTAACTCTGGGATCCATAACAGAATTTCTTGTAATTGAGAATTCCCAAACACTCAGCAATAAAACAACAGTGGATGTAGGCCATTCTTATAAGGCTGAACCACTTTAAAATATTTTTTCTCGTTTATTTATCTGTGATTGAATTATTAGAGTGATCTAATTTTTTACATCAACAGATTGGCACCGTCTGTGGGAAACGATTGGTAATATCGTTTTTCATCAAAATCAATCCAATACCAATGGCTGATATGCCTGAATCCAGCAATCAAAACGTTGGAACCCCTCCAAATCCATCTGCTCCACCAATTGTTCCAGATCTGACTGGAATAATGGCAAGTCTGGCTCAAGGCCAAACCAACATGCAAGAAACAATGCGACAACTCATCCAAACCCTCCATGGCGGTGCATCTGCCCATTCCGAACCACGAAGCATCCAAAGAAATACCCGTGCGCCTTCTTCGCATACTAGGCGTAATGATTCATATCGCAGTGATGAACCTCAAGATTTTTCTTATCAACCTGGATGAACTTTGTCTGTGCGAGCCACAGATACTGAACAACATGTCACCCTCTCCCCAGAAAGGGCCAGCGCTTTGGAAAGATTAAGTAGGGCCTCTCCTTTCGATCGATTAGGCCCTAGGAGGAACAAAAGTCCTCTTAATGCAGCGTCGAGGATCTTTCGATGACCATTAGATTTAAGGGAAGGATCTGCCCAGTCGCGACCAGCTGCTCGTCAAAATGGATCTATTGACCTACCAGCTGCTCGTCGAGATAAATCCCAGGAAGCCACTTCAACGCGATCAGTTGCTCGAACCAATAGGCCCGAGGAAGGAAATGATGCTTGGAAAGGATCTATTCAGAGGTTGGAGGATAGATTAGGGGAAATGGCTAAGGCCAAGAACCCTCTACAACGAACCTTTGTTCGAGGAACACCCTTTGTCCAGGATATTGTTAATTTTCCAACACCATCAAAGTTCAAAGCACCTGTTGTAACTCCCAAGTATGATGGGAAAACTGACCATGTCCTTCATATAGAACAATATCAAGCTGCTGCCGACATCTATGCTGTCGCAGACGAGATGAGATGTAGGGCATTCTCGGGAACTCTTACCGGATCTGCTCAGATATGGTATAATAATCTTCCTCGGGGTAATATTTCAACTTTCCTTCAACTGCCCGAGTTATTCATTGGGAATTTCTGCTTTGGCGTAAAGCCAGTTAAGCGAGTAGCACATTTGTTAAGTATTAGATAAAAAGCTGGTGAGAGTATCAGAGATTATATAACTCGTTTTAATAACGAGAAACTCAGAGAAGACAGCTATTACTGCTTTAATGAGTGGACTACTGTCGAACAAGTTATACTACACTTTGGCCAAAGATCCACCTCGAACCATGTCGGATCTGATGGGAAAAGCGTCCAAGATTATGAATGTCGAGGAGGTTATGTCTGCGAAGAAGAATATAGACGCCAAATAAACCAAGGTGGAAGGTGATAAAGCTAAGAAGAAAGAGCATAAGAACAATGGTGGTGATAAACATTCCAAAAATAGGTCGTCATGGGAAGTCTTGAGGAAATTTGATAATTACACACCTTTGAAGGTGAATATCAACCACGTCCTGGAAGAAATTAAGAACAGCGAGGAGTTAAACTGGCCAAAGAAAATGAAATCAGACCCTGACACGAGGAATAGGGAGAAATATTGCGAGTTCCACAAGGATCATGGCCATATGACTAAAAATTGCATAGCTCTTCAGAATGAGATTGAAACACTCATCCGACGAGGAAAGCTATCGAAGTATGTTGATCGGGGAGTCGAAAGAAGAAACAACGACCGAACTAGAGAGAGATCTAGATCTCCTCGTTGAGAAGAGGAGAACAAGAAGAGAAACCATGAAGTTGATCCAGAGGATGACCCCAATCTTCCCAAGAAACCAAGGCAGCCAGAATGAGAGGTATTTCCAATACGCTTTGGGTCATTTAATTGTAATGTTATTACAGGGGGAGATGCAGGAGGAGGAGACCTCACTGCAGAAAGAAAATCTTACCTCCGTGAGGCTCAAGCTTGCTCGTACATTCAGCGAATAAATTTAGCTGAGGAAGATCGCCCGAGAAAGGTGAACAAGGAGAAGTTGGTCATTGGGTTCTCAAAGAACGACCTTGCGGGTGTTCTATATCCTCATGATGACCCATTGGTGATAAAAATAAGGATGAAGGAGGTTATGATTTCAAGAGTACTGATCGACAGTGGTAGCTCGACAGACATCATGTTCTACTCGTGTTTCGATAGTTTAAATCTAAAGCTATCTCAACTGGAGCCTTACCACGGACCCCTCATCGGTTTTGCTGGCGAAAAAGTATTTCCACTTGGGACGATCAAGTTGGATATATTCATTGGTACATGGCCTGCTTGTCGGACAGAAAGAATACGATTCTTTATAATGGATAAGAATGTCCAGTCATCGTACAATATCATCATGGGAAGAGTAGGATTGAAGAAGTTTGAGGATGTACCATCTACCGTGCATCAGTGCCTAAAATTTCCAACAAATTTCAGAGTAGGAGTTGTGAAAGGTGATCAAAAAGTAGATCGGGAATGCTATTATTCATCCGCTGAGCAAGAAGAACTAGAAGAATCGAAGAAAAAGACTACTACCTATCAAGTGGATGAAGGTGCAGAAATTGAAACCTTGGATCCTCGAGATGAGTCGCAACTCGTGAAAGGTCAAGTGGTAGAAGCTACTGAAAATATCATTCTGGAGGACGAACACCCTGAGCGAACTACTCAAATAGGTTCATCGTTGGAGGCCTCATTAAAACAGAAATTGATAACTTTCCTTAGAAGCAGAAGACAAACTTTTGCATGGAGTCATGAAGATATGCATGGGATAGACCCAAACTTCTTATGTCACGAGCTCAATGTGAATAAGGAGATCAAGCCTGTGAAGCAGAGAAGAAGAGTATTCAGTCCCGAGAAGAATCAAGCTATACAGGAGGAAGTCGAGAAGCTCCAAAAAGCTTGTTTCATTGAAGATGTTAAATATCCAGATTGGTTAGCTAATGTGGTGATGGTAAAGAAGAAAAACAATAAGTGGAGGATGTGTGTGGACTTCACCGACCTCAACAAAGCATGCCCAAAGGATCACTTTCCATTGCCCCGAATTGATCAACTGGTGGATGCTACCTCGAGACACGAGTTGCTGAGCTTCATGGATGCTTATTCCGGCTACAATCAAATTAAAATGAAACCTGAGGACAGGGAAAGTACTTCTTTTATTACCCCTAGGGGAACTTATTGTTATAATGTTATGCCTTTTGGTTTGAAAAATGTAGGTGCAACATATCAGAGGCTGATGAACAAGGTCTTTGATGAACAAATCAGTAACAACATGGAAGTCTATGTTGACGATATGCTAACAAAAAGCAAGAAAGCTGCCGATCATCTAGTTGACTTAAGCCAGACTTTTGATCAACTAGATAAATATCAAATGAAGTTGAACCCGATGAAGTGCATCTTTGGAGTACGAGAAGGCATATTTTTCGGGTACATTGTCAATCAATGAGGCATTGAAGCAAATCCTGAAAAGATCAAAGCTCTATTAGGGCTGCGATCTCCAATAACGAAGAAGGAAGTACAGAGTCTCACAGGACGAGTAGCGGCACTCAACAGATTTGTGTCACAAGCAACTGATAGATGTCTCCCATTCTTCAAGACACTCAGAAAAACTTTTGAGTGGAATGATGAATGCGAGAAGGCTTTTCAAGACTTGAAAAAAATATTTGGGAGCACCTCCACTGTTGTCCAGGCCGGTGATGGGAGAAAAATTATATTTATACCTTACAGTATCCGAGAACGCAGTTAGCTCGGCGTTGATTAGAGTGGAGAATGGAGTACAAAAGCCAATTTACTACACAAGTAAGGCCTTCCGAGGAGAAGAGATCAGATATCCAAGGCTGGAGAAATTGGCACTGGCGCTGATTGAAGCGAGTAGGAGAATGAGGCCATACTTCCAAGCTCATACGATAGTAGTATATACCGATGTGCCACTGAGACAAGCCCTTCACAAGCCAGAAAAATCAGGGAGATTGATGTACTGGGCAATAGATCTTGGCAAGTATGATATAATTTATGAACCCCGATCATCACTCAAAGGGCAGGCTGTAGCAAATTTCATAGCGGAGTTCACTTATCCTGAAACCCCCGAGGAGCAAAAGTTGCTCGCTGATTAACCTGTGGATGTTACAGGATCAACAAACACAAACCCAAAACAATTAGGATTGGTAAAAGGGCGTGTGGATGTTACAGGATGTGATGCAGAGATAGTTGTGAGAGCTCCGGATGAGGAACAGGAGTTGCTTGCTGATCAACCTGTGGATGTTACAGGGTCGACAAACACTGGCTCAGACCAACTCCGGTTGGTAAAAGGGCAAGTAGATGTTACAAAATCATTAAATTCGAGCCCAGACCAACTCCGGTTGGTAAAAGGGCAAGAAGAAATGATCGATGAGGAGCGAGAAAAATCCGGGGAGGATGAAAAAAAGAAGCAAATATTTCACCAAGGAACCCTAACTGATCAAAAATTTGAAGACGAGTTACCTATATGGAGGCTATATGTAGATGGCTCATCTTGCAATACAGGATGTGGCGCGGGGATAGTTTTGAGCACTCCGAATGAGGTCGACATGGAATACACTTTGCATTTCCAATTCAAAGCTTCCAACAATGAGGCTGAATATGAGGCCATGATTGCAGGGCTTAATTTGGCAAAAGTTATGGAGGTGTAGCAAGTTATGATCTTCAGTGACTCTCAACTGATTATAAACCAAATGATGGGAGTATATGCAGTTAGAGGAGAATTAATGATCAAATATCATGAAAAGGCAAAGGAGTTGGTGTCAGAATTTTCCGCTATTCAGCTGGTCAGAATACCAAGAATGGAGAATGCGAGAGCAGACGCCCTAGCTCGACTAGCATCAGCTACTCGCACCGAGCTACGATGAACAATCCCTATTGAATTATTGGCTGGTCGGATTATAGATGAAGACCTGACGATGAACTTTATCACCCTTGATTTGGGACCATCTTGGATGGATCCCATCAGGGCGTATATCGAGGAGGGAGAATCGCCAATTGACAAGCTCGCAGCCAAGAAATTGAAGTTTAAAGCTACTCGGTATGTACTAACTAATGGTGTTTTATATCGACGAGGAATAATGGCAGGTTTGCAGAGATGTGTACATCCCTCCGAGGTGAAAGAATTAATTAAAGAGATCCATGAAGGGTCTTGTAGAGCACATGTAGCAGGTCGGACGCTTTTGCAAAGGGTGATGACGCAGGGATACTACTGGCCGACGATGAGGGATGATTGTATAGTTATGCCAAGAAATGTGCCAAGTGCCAGCGTTTCTCCTCCATCCGAAGAACTCCATAAGCATTGTTGACACCCATAACTTCCATTTGGCCATTTTCCATATGGGGAATTGATTTGGTTGGACCACTGTCAACGACCTGAGGAAGGTTCAAGTACCTCGTCGTCGCAGTGGATTATTTTACTAAGTGGGTAGAAGCTGAGCCACTCATTGATATGACGTACGAGAAGGTGTACCAATTTATTTGGAAGAACATCATTTGCCGATATGGTCTCCCTCATGCCTTCATCACAGACCATGGGACACAATTTGATAACGAGGAGTTTGCTGCCTATTATCATCAATCAAATATTTTGAAGGTCCATTCAGCACCAGGCCATCCTCAAAGAAATGGACAAACTGAAGTGACAAACAGAACGCTGCTGAACAGTTTGAAGAAAAGATTGGATGATGCGAAAGCAAACTGGATCAACGAGTTACAATCAGTACTCTGGGCTTACCGAACTACTCCCCGAGTAGCAACTGGAGAATCACCATACATGCTGGCGTTTGGAAGTGAAGCTGTCATACCTGCCGAGTTGGGCCTCCCAACACACAGGGTACTGAATTTCAATTCCCCTGTCAGTGACATAATGAGAAGACTGGATTTAGACATGCTCGAGGAAGTCAGAGAAGAAGCAGCCATTAGAAATGCTGCTTACCAGCAGCGAACAACTTTGTTCTACAACAAGAGGGTGAAGAAGTGTGACCTGAAAGAAGGAGACTATGTGCTGAAAAAAGTAATCCAAAAGCATAACAAACTGGAGGCAAACTGGCACAGACCATACCGAGTTACAGAAGTTGTTCGACCAGGAACTTATCGAATAGCAATTTTAGAAGGCGAGGAGTTTAAAAATGCCTGGAATGCAGAGCACCTGCGCAAGTATTATCAGTGATGTATATGTAACGCAGTTTCCATCAGTATGAATAAAATGAAAATATTCTACATGTCTCTCTGTTTATTGAAAAATTTTCGGGGAATACTAGTGCTATGCACTACTCGGCAAAGCTTGGCAGACTACTCAACGAAATATTCCAAACTGTACCAACTTAGTTGGTCGACGAGGAGAAAATATTCCAAACTGTACCAACTTAGTCGGTCGACGAGGAGAAAATATTCCAAACTGTACCAACTTAGTCGGTCGACGAGGAGAAAATATTCCAAACTGTACCAACTTAGTTGGTCGACGAGGAGAAAATATTCCAAACTGTACCAACTTAGTTGGTCAACGAGGAGAAAATATTCCAAACTGTACCAACTTAGTTGGTCGATGAGGAGAAAATATTCCAAACTATACCAAGTATGGCTAGTCGGGAATAAACTCTCACTAACTATAATTGGTCGATGAGCACAATTTAGCAACCTTGGTTGGTTGGAAAAATGTTAAACATTTTTATACTCATTACTTTATTATTAAGTGATTGATCAACATTACTGATACTTCTAAATTTTTTACTAAGTTAGTTGATGAACAACACTATTATTATCTTTTTAACAGATATGCATAAATATAAAGTGTTTGATATTTACAAGACAATAGCAATTAAGATTTGCAAGCAATAATGAAAGTCTTTCATTAAATTCGAAATAAATTACAAGTTACATTGACAATAAAATGAAAATTACATTGATATGTAGACTAACTGTTAAATTAAAAATTCCTATTCTATTGGTCTTTTCCCCTCAGCTTTCGATGCAGGTTCCTCGCCAGCAGGCGGATCATTTAAAGACTGAGGAGAATTGATGAAGTTCAAATCCTTCAGCATCCTGACGTTCATCACAGAAGGTCGATCTAGAAGATGCTTTGGTCGAGATACCTCAAATTGAGAATGTAAATTGTAGTCACCGAGGTATTTTGAAATTAAGCTCCGAGGAATGGCACGAGCTGGGATCCATTCCATGTCCAAATTGTACGGTGGCACGGGCAAGTCGAGCAACCCGGGATCATAGTATTCCCACAGATAGTGTCCTTGTTCGAGCTTCAGCACGCCTAAGGCATTCAGCCAGCCTTGTTTATAGCCCTCATTATTGGCATTCTGGATACGATCATCCAAGTGGAATAGTGCTTCGTTGTATCCATCCATCCAGAACTCCCTGGGCTGTTTGTGGAATTGATATGTTAGCCTTTCAAGCTTCTCGTGCAGACTCTTGATAAAAAGCTCATTATTCTCCAACACTGATTTCTTTGCAGAGAGCTATTTTTACAGGTCTCGAATCTTCTTTGACATATCAGATAACGCCTGGTTCTTTGCCTTTAGTTGGAAGGCCTGATTATCTAAGGCAGATGCTATCCTCTGTTCCTCGACAAGAACCCAAACTTCCCTTCCTCGCCCCCGAGGAGCTCTTCCTCGTCCCCGAGGAGATGTGGAAGGGCCCGACCTCCTCAAGGTATCCAATTCTTCCCTCAACTTGGCATTCTCCACTTCTAGGAATGAAAATCCCTCGTCAGTCACTGGGATTAGGGTTGTTGAAGAAGAGGATGCAGACTTCAACTGTGATATCTCTTTCTGCAAGTTGTTGTTTTCCTTTTCCAGCAACTCGGCAATCTGTCTGCATTCCTCGACCTCACCCCTCAGGGTTCTTTCCCTTACATCATAACCAGCAAAAAGCTTCTCATAGCCCTTGTCCGCCATGATCAGCTTGTACTTATTTTCGTACCCCTCATGCAACAGGGCAGTTGATTCCTTGTACTGATTTTGAAGGTCTTTGAGGGTACATTGGAGATCCTCGATTATTTCATAGTAGGCCACATTATTGGCTATCGCTTGATCAAGCAGACACTTCAAGTACTGATATGCTTCAACTGCCTGTTCTGAAGCATTATGACCAAGGATGTCGGCAACTTCTGATGCACTCAGGTCTGTGTGACCAGCCTTATAATATTCATTACATTGCCGCATCAGCTTTGTATCATTGGCAGATAGCAGATCCATCCTGGCCAGAAACTGGCAGAGAAAGAAAAGACAATCATCAAAAAGAAGATCCAGACAGAGTACAAATAGAAAAGAGACAACCGTATGGAAGAAAGAGTTCAAATTTTATTAGATCATAAAGTTCATAATTACAAGTGTTGCATTACATTCGACAAAGAAAGAAAACATAAAAGTAAGCCCGAACAACACTACACCTTTTCCTTATCTCCTAAAACCTTCTCGGGAGGTTGGGAAGAGGAAGCAGGTTGCTCGGATGGAACCGTGGGTTGTTCGGAGAGCACCAGTGTGACACCCCGACTAATTAAATACCGGGTAGCTACTCCTTTATAAAATTAATTCAAAATGCCAAGTTGGCTCAGTTAATAGCATCACTGTCGAAAACATTTTATTATTTCTAACCACCTAGTATTTAAAAAGCACGTTGCCAAATTTTAATTTAACTCTGATTAACATGCAACAAATGTAATGAAGAAATAAATAACACCATTCACCATACTGAAGTAAAATGAATAACCATCACAATAGTGTAAATAAAGTCTGGAGGAAACCCCTCGCTACAATCCCATAACTGAAATAAATAAACTGAAACAATAAATGCTAAAGTCTGAAAAATGAAATGTAAAAGATGACTCTAAAGAAATGGGCAACATGCCCTACAACTGATAGATAGTGACTCTGGAATCCAAAGAGATAGAAGCGTCTACATGCAAATCCCTGTAGCTTCCACAAGCAGCTACATCTCGTCACCTGAATGAGTACCTATGCTTGGTGTCCTTGTGGCTAGGCACCTAAAATGGTTTTACAAAGAAAAATATTTGAAAAGCAAACGGGACAGAGCCCGAATGTGGAGTTATATTTTAAAAACCTGCAAATGCTTTAAAAACATTTAAAACATTAAATGCAAAGTACATGTTAGGACGTGCACTCACATTATATTCTCACCTCTCATCTAACTGTGCACTCCTAACGCAAGTACCCATCTATATCTACCCATACCACTAGCTAAGTGACAACGTATCTCGCTAGACTGACAAGGGTTCTACCCATAATACTTGGTTCCATTTACATAATAACGCTCGTAATTAAATAGGGGTTTAACGTCAACTCAGATACTCAATATGCAATATATAACTATCAGTTAACTCGTTATATTTCTCGAAACAATACCGTAATATAATTACAACATTAACATGAGGATTCTCATTAATGAAATGTATATTAATCACATCATAAATATTACGATACAAGAACCCCGCAATCTAAGCTATGGTGCACACATACTCTGCTATCCATCCCGGTACATCACGTACATAAGGATCACATATTCCGAATCTCTCAGGAATAGTCCAGATAACACAAATCACAAATAGTGGAGGCGAACACAGTCACCATCACGTGGGTCACGCACATACCTACGCTCCCACGGTCAGCGGACTTATTAATATCACAATAAGTCTTTCTATGACCTATGTTCATCGAGGTACCAGTCTATATCCCCCCCCGTAGGCACACAAGGATTAGAGGGTCCTAAGCGAATGCAAACCTCCCGTGATAGCAAGTATGGTAGGTATGTCATACACACAATCCATATACCAATACTAAGTAAACACACATCTTAGTAATACCGTATTTTAATCGTAGTACATATCGCATTCTCGTACTAACTATACTTATCACAATTCGTACTATACCGGTTTATAATCATACATGTCATAATTAATTCTCACGTCGTAGTGGACACTCACGTCTCGACCCAAACCGTCCATGTAATACACTCTCGTATGTAAATTCCTTCTCATAAATATCCAAATGTCCCAAGTCTATCATTATTACATCTACGGAATGATATCTATATCCTCGAACAAGTTTACAGAACTCCAAAAGTCAAAACAGTCCAACAAGAACCAAACTGCCAGCTCGTTAGAAGTCTCGTTCGAACGAGGCTTTGAACGAGTTTGGACTGTCAGGTCATTAGAAGTCTCGTTCGAACAAGGCTGTTCGAACGAGATCCCAGTTCGTTCGAACGAACTGTCCCTTATAACGATATCTCGTTCGAACGAGATATCGAACGAAATCCCTACTCGTTAGTAACGACTGGTCAACTCGTTAGAAGCTCGTTCGAACGAGTTCGTTCGAACGACCTGGGGGCTGCTTCTAACGAGCTACCAGTTTCGGCCCAGATTTTCCCCAAAATCGTTTTTCACCATCTTTATCAATTCTAATCTCTTCCAAAGTTCATTCAATCAACGTTTTAGGGTCTCTAATTCATCCTAAACATATTTACATCATCTCCTAACATGTTTTCAAGGATTGAATCATCATAACATCAACCAAATTTACAAATCTCTACACTTTTCCCAATTTCTCTAGAACATGAACCCTAGGTTTATATCATCATCAAATCCCAGAATTTATTTCGTTTTAATTCCTTCTAATCACAATTATTATAAGGGAAATCATCTACCTATCATACTACATGTAATTCTCTTCACAATTTCTCAAGTTCTATGATCTAAACTACATGGGTTTTCATATCTTCTTCAAGAACAAACCATAAATCCGAATTTTCTAACATGGAGGAAACATTCTCAGAAATTAAATGGAATAAAGTCACTTGCCTTGGTTGTCTCTGAGTTTGGTGTAGACTAGATGCAGTTTTCTGCAGAAATTCCTCTCTCTCCAAGCTCTTCTCCAATGGTGGCTTAAGGTGGCTAGGGTTTTGATTTGGGGAAACTTAGAAAACCTAAATGACAACCTACGTAGCCTTCTAGGTTAATATGGGTTGGTTAATGGGCTTAATGGGTCTAATCCACATCAGATTTACATCTCTAATTTTCGTCACTTTTAATTTCTCAAAATGTAAAATTACCAAAATACACTTTAAGTTACCGGTATGGATAAAAATACCCCGGGACCCAAACTATACCCCCGGCTAGTGTTTTCTGACTATCTCGACCCTTCCGAACGCGTTGGCGCACTCAAAATGACCATACGAATTATAGATTTTAAATTCACTTTTTATTATCAAAATATTATACCGTGACGCGGCGGTCCCACGCGTCTCATCAAAATTTCTAAAATGCCGTATATAAATCCCACGAAAAATTTTATAATACCAAGTTCATATAAAATCATATATGCACATAATCAAATACTAACTCGTATCACATTAGTATTTATAACCCGGATTAATTTCCAATTAATACGCAATTTAATTAATTAATCCTCAAAATAAATATAGTCAAAAGTACGGGGTATTACATACTTCCCCCCTAATAACTGAATTTCGTCCCGAAATTCGAAACTAGAAAGTACCTGCTAAAAACAGCTCTGGATAACGCTCGCGCATCTCATCCTCGCGCTCCCATGTGGACTCCCGGTGACACCCCGACTAATTAAATACCGGGTAGCTACTCCTTTATAAAATTAATTCAAAATGCCAAGTTGGCTCAGTTAATAGCATCACTGTTGAAAACATTTTATTATTTCTAACCACCTAGTATTTAAAAAGCAAGTTGCCAAATTTTAATTTAAGTCTGATTAACATGCAACAAATGTAATGAAGAAATAAATAACACCATTCACCATACTGAAGTAAAATGAATAACCATCACAATAGTGTAAATAAAGTCTGGAGGAAACCCCTCGCTACAATCCCATAACTGAAATAAATAAACTGAAACAATAAATGCTAAAGTCTGAAAACTGAAATGTAAAAGATGACTCTAAAGAAATGGGCAACATGCCCTACAACTGATAGATAGTGACTCTGGAATCCAAAGAGATAGAAGCGTCTACATGCAAATCCCTGTAGCTTCCACAAGCAGCTACAGCTCGTCACCTGAATGAGTACCTATGCTTGGTGTCCTTGTGGCTGGGCACCTAAAATGGTTTTACAAAGAAAAAGATTTGAAAAGCAAACGGGTCAGAGCCCGAATGTGGAGTTATATTTTAAAAACCTGCAAGTGCTTTAAAAACATTTAAAACATTAAATGCAAAGTACATGTTAGGACGTGCACTCACATTATATTCTCACCTCTCGTCTAACTGTGCACTCCTAACGCAAGTACCCATCTATATCTACCCGTACCACTAGCTAAGTGACAACGTATCTCGCTAGACTGACAAGGGTTCTACCCGTAATACTTGGTTCCATTTACATAATAACGCTCGTAATTAAATAGGGGTTTAACGTCAACTCAGATACTCAATATGCAATATATAACTATCAGTTAACTCGTTATATTTCTCGAAACAATACCGTAATATAATTACAACATTAACATGGGGATTCTCATTAATGAAATGTATATTAATCACATCATAAATATACGATACAAGCACCCCGCAATCTAAGCTATGGTGCACACATACTCTGCTATCCATCCCGGTACATCACGTACATAAGGATCACATATTCCGAATCTCTCAGGAATAGTCCAGATAACACAAATCACAAATAGTGGAGGCGAACACAGTCACCATCACGTGGGTCACGCACATACCTACGCTCCCACGGTCAGCGGACTTATTAATATCACAATAAGTCTTTCTATGACCTATGTTCATCGAGGTACCAGTCTATATCCCCCCCCGTAGGCACACAAGGATTAGAGGGTCCTAAGCGAATGCAAACCTCCCGTGATAGCAAGTATGGTAGGTATGTCATACACACAATCCATATACCAATACTAAGTAAACACACATCTTAGTAATACCGTATTTTAATCGTAGTACATATCGCATTCTCGTACTAACTATACTTATCACAATTCGTACTATACTGGTTTATAATCATACATGTCATAATTAATTCTCACGTCGTAGTGGACACTCACGTCTCGACCCAAACCGTCCATGTAATACACTCTCGTATGTAAATTCCTTCTCATAAATATCCAAATATCCCAAGTCTATCATTATTACATCTACGGAATGATATCTATATCCTCGAACAAGTTTACGGAACTCCAAAAGTCAAAACAGTCCAAAAAGGACCAAACTGCCAGCTCGTTAGAAGTCTCGTTCGAACGAGGCTTCGAACGAGTTTGGACTGTCAGGTCGTTAGAAGTTTCGTTCGAACGAGGCTGTTCGAACGAGATCCCAGTTCGTTCGAACGAACTGTCCCTTCTAACGATATCTCGTTCGAACGAGATATCGAACGAAATCCCTACTCGTTAGTAACGACTGGTCAACTCGTTAGAAGCTCGTTCGAACGAGCTCGTTCGAACGACCTGGGGGCTGCTTCTAACGACTGGCCAGTTTCGGCCCAGATTTTTCCCCAATTCGTTTTTAACCATTTTTATCACTTCTAATCAATTACAAAGTTCATCCCAACAACGTTTTAGGGTCTATAATCAATACTAAACATATATAGTCACATCCTAACATGTTTCTAAGGGATCAATCCACCCAAATATCAATTAAATTTACAGCTTTCTACACTTTTTCCAAATATCTCAAGATCATGAACCCTAACTACATATCATCATAAAATCCCAGAATTTAATTCGTTTTTCTTTCACCCAAACATGTATTAACATCAGATTTATTGTCTCCAACTATTCTACATGCAATCCTTCTCAATTTCCTCAAGTTCTATGATCTAGACTACATGGGTTTTCATATTTATCAAAAACAAACCATAAATCCGAATTTTCTAACATGGAAAAGACATTCTCAGAAATTAAATGGAATAAAGTCACTTGCCTTGGTTTGATTTCTGACTTTGGTGTAGATTAGATGAAGTTTCTGCAGAAATTCCTCTCTCTCCAAGCTCTTCTCCAATGGTGGCTCAAGGTGGCTAGGGTTTTGATTTGGGGAAACTTAGAAAGACTAAATGACAACCTACGTAGCTTTCTAGGTTAATATGGCTTGGTTATGGGCTTAGTGGGCCAAATTCCACATCAGATTTACATCTCCAATTTTCGTCACTTTTAATTCCTTAAAATGTAAAATTACCAAAATACCCTTTAAGTTGCCGGTATGGCCTAAAAATACCCCGGGACCCAAACTATACCCCCGGCTAGTGTTTTCTGACTATCTCGACCCTTCCGGACGCGATGGCGCACTCAAAACGACCATACGGATTATAGATTTTAAATTCACTTTTATTATCAAAATATTATACCGTGACGCGGCGGTCCCACGCGTCTCAACAAAATTTCTAAAATGCCGTATATAAATCTCACGACAAATTTTATAATACCAAATACATATATAATCATATATGCACATAATCAAATACCAATTCGTATCACGTTAGTATTTATAACCCGGATTAATTTCCAATTAATACGTAATTTAATTAATTAATCCCAAAAATAAATATAGCCAAAAGTACGGGGTATTACATACTTCCCCCCTAATAACTGAATTTCGTCCCGAAATTCGAAACTAGAAAGTACCTGCTAAAAAACAGCTCTGGATAATGCTCGTGCATCTCATCCTCGCGCTCCCATGTGGACTCCTCGACATTGTGATGTCGCCACTGAACACGCACTAACGGGACTATCTTTGACCGCAGTTTCCTCTCGCTTCGGTCCAAAATAGCTATTGGCCCCTCCTCGTAGGAGCTATCCGGCTGGAGATCGATGTCCTCCACAGCAATGTGAGAATGAGCCAAATCATCTCTAAGGTATTTCCTCAGCGAGGAAATATGGAACACGTCGTGAATCCGATGCAAGTGGTCCGGTAGTCCAAGTCTATACGCAACCGGTCCGATCGCTCAATAATAGGAAACGGCCCCACATACCTCAGTGCCAACTTCCCCTTCTTCCCGAATCGCATAATCCCCTTCATTGGAGATACCCTGAGCAAAACCTGGCTCTGATACCACCTGTGACACCCCGACTAATTAAATACCGGGTAGCTACTCCTTTATAAAATTAATTCAAAATGCCAAGTTGGCTCAGTTAATAGCATCACTGTCGAAAACATTTTATTATTTCTAACCACCTAGTATTTAAAAAGCAAGTTGCCAAATTTTAATTTAAGTCTGATTAACATGCAACAAATGTAATGAAGAAATAAATAACACCATTCACCATACTGAAGTAAAATGAATAACCATCACAATAGTGTAAATAAAGTCTGGAGGAAACCCCTCGCTACAATCCCATAACTGAAATAAATAAACTGAAACAATAAATGCTAAAGTCTGAAAACTGAAATGTAAAAGATGACTCTAAAGAAATGGGTAACATGCCCTACAACTCATAGATAGTGACTCTGGAATCCAAAGAGATAGAAGCGTCTACATGCAAATCCCTGTAGCTTCCACAAGCAGCTACAGCTCGTCACCTAAATGAGTACCTATGCTTGGTGTCCTTGTGGCTGGGCACCTAAAATGGTTTTACAAAGAAAAAGATTTGAAAAGCAAACGGGTCAGAGCCCGAATGTGGAGTTATATTTTAAAAACCTGCAAGTGCTTTAAAAACATTTAAAACATTAAATGCAAAGTACATGTTAGGACGTGCACTCACATTATATTCTCACCTCTCGTCTAACTGTGCACTCCTAACGCAAGTACCCATCTATATCTACCCATACCACTAGCTAAGTGACAACGTATCTCGCTAGACTGACAAGGGTTCTACCCATAATACTTGGTTCCATTTACATAATAACGCTCGTAATTAAATAGGGGTTTAACGTCAACTCAGATACTCAATATGCAATATATAACTATCAGTTAACTCGTTATATTTCTCAAAACAATACCGTAATATAATTACAACATTAACATGAGGATTCTCATTAATGAAATGTATATTAATCATTCCCTGGTCGAAAATAATGTGACCCAAGAACTGGACTTCCTTCAGCCAAAACCCGCACTTCTCGTATTTTGCATACAACTCGTTCTGACGAAGTGTTTGCAAAACCTGCCTCAAATGCTCGGCGTGCTCCTCCTCTGTCTGAGAGTAAAACAGAATGTCATCAATGAAGACAATGACAAACTGATCTAAGAAATCTCTGAACACCCTGTTCATCAAGTCCATAAACACTGCGGGAGCGTTGGTCAAGCCGAAAGGCATAACCCGAAATTCATAAGAACCATATCTCGACAAGAACGCGGTCTTCGAAACATCCTCCTCCCTGATACGCAACTGATGGTATCCCGACCTCAAGTCAATCTTCGAGAAGAAAGAAGCTCCTCTCAACTGGTCGAACAAGTCATCGATTCGAGGCAACGGATACTTATTCCATATCGTGACCTTATTCAACTCTCGGTAGTCCACACACAACCTCAGTGAACCGTCCCTCTTCTTCACAAACAAAACCGGAGCGCCCCAAGGTGAGGTACTCCTGCGAATAAAGCCTTGTCCCAACAGCTGCTCTATCTGATCCCGTAGCTCTCTCATCTCAGCTGGAGCCATACGGTACGGTGCGCGTGCTATAGGTCTCGTACCTGGTAGCAAATCTATAACGAAGTCTATCTCCCGACTGGGCGGTAAGCCTGGTATCTCCTGAAACACATCTGAATACTCCCTGACGACCGGGATCACATCCAAAGGAATCACAACCTCCTTAGAGGTATCCTCCTCTATGTAATATAGATGAGCGGTCGATCCTCCCTCTGGGTGAGGCATCGCCACTATAAACATCTCTTGCCCCGGAATGGCAAAAACAATGCTCCCGCTGAAGCAATCAATCATGGCCCTATATGCTACGAGCCAATCCGTACCGATGATCACATCGTGAACATGCATGTCTAACACTAACATGTCTGCAGGCAATACCAAACCACCGATCTCTACCCCCATTCCCCGGCATATAAAGAAAATAAGTGACCCACTCCCTAATGGTGAGTCGACACACGTCACTGTGCTCTCTGCCGTAGCTAACAATCCTAAAGCTTTCGCGAAGTGTGTAGCTATGAAACAATGTGTAGCACCCGTGTCAAATAACACTCGACCCATAGTGCCATGGATAGGAAACGTACCCTCGATCGCGGGCGGTGCCTGTGGAACTGCAGTCTGGTGAACGTTGTAGACACGTCCATACTGTAGCTGCCCCTGCTGAGCTGGGACTGCTAGAATGGGTGGCAATGCTGCCATCTGTGGCGGTGCGGGAAGAGCGGCGGGAAACATAGGTCTCTGTGGCCCCTGGCGAGCACCCTGCTGCTGCTGTTGTGGGGCCCTGCCCCTATCAGGACAATCCTGCTTCTTATGGCCAGTCTTGCCACAAGTAAAGCACTTCCCTGGGAAGTTCCCTCCCCTCTGCCCCTGCTGTCCCCGGCCCTAGTGGCCGTTACCATTCCTCCCTTGGCCCTGCTGGCCCTGATGAAACTGTTTCCCATTCTACCCCTGCTGGCCCTGATGGCCGTTTGGACCCTGATGGCCCTGACGGAATCCTCCCTGTCGCTGCCTGTAGTTCCCTGATCAGAACCTCTTATTATCCCCCTGCTGGGTACCCTGCTCATTCTGTCTCTGCCCCTGACCAGATTGTGCCCCGCTGGCACCATGTCCACCAGTCCTGCCCTGATGGCTAGACTCCCCCGACCGCTTGCCCTCGGCCATATGAAAACTGTGGTCTTGGCAGTGTAACAATGCTGCGTTAACCACATCAGAATAAGTGGCCAACGATAGGTTCCCTAGCAGATGTTGACGGATCCTCCAATTCAACCCATCTGTGAACTTCTCAATCTTCTTCTTCTCCGTTGGAATCTCGTCTGGAACGATATTCAACAGGTTAGTGAACTCGGCCTCATACTCGGCCACTGTCTTGCCCTCCTGCTTCAAACTCATCAGCTTCCTCCTCATCTCTGTATGGACTGCTGATGGAAAGTACTTGCGGTCAAACCGCACCCAGAACTCCTGAATCGTGAAGGTATCCCTCTCCTCTGCGGTGGTAATGGACTCCCACCACTGCAGCGCAGATCCAACTAGCTTGAAAGTAGCTAGCACCTGCTTTTGAACATCTGTGCACTCATGCATCCTCAAATGCCTCTGTATGTCCTTCCTCCATTGGCTCGAGACTACCACGTCTGAGCTACCTGCAAACTCTGGCGGATGCGCTTTCTGAAAAGCGTCACGTACATGCTCCCAAGCATACGGGAATGCATTAACCTGTGCTGGCGCGGCAACCGGTGCCGGTGGTGGTGCCTGCTGAATAACGGCAATCGCGGCATTTACCGCTTGAGCTACTATAGCTGCAACCTCAGCGGCGTTCAACATGCCCTGAACTGGAGCGGGCTGGGGTTCGGGCGTTGCATTCCTGGGAACTCGTCGTTCACGTTGTGGAGGCATCTGAAATAAGAACAAAGTTTATAAGTTCACGGTTTATAAACTTAATATAGCTGAAGAACGAGGCATACACAAAAGAGTACAACAGTCCTAAAATATAGGGATCTATATCAAAGAAAACGTAGCGGAAACATAATAGCCGTACAGATCCTAAAGGACACTAGAACCTGATGCTCTGATACCACCTGTGACACCCCGACTAATTAAATATCGGGTAGCTACTCCTTTATAAAATTAATTCAAAATGCCAAGTTGGCTCAGTTAATAGCATCACTGTCGAAAACATTTTATTATTTCTAACCACCTAGTATTTAAAAAGCACGTTGCCAAATTTTAATCTAAGTCTGATTAACATGCAACAAATGTAATGAAGAAATAAATAACACCATTCACCATACTGAAGTAAAATGAATAACCATCACAATAGTGTAAATAAAGTCTGGAGGAAACCCCTCGCTACAATCCCATAACTGAAATAAATAAACTGAAACAATAAATGCTAAAGTCTGAAAACTGAAATGTAAAAGATGACTCTAAAGAAATGGGCAACATGCCCTACAACTGATAGATAGTGACTCTGGAATCCAAAGAGATAGAAGCCTCTACATGCAAATCCCTGTAGCTTCCACAAGCAGCTACAGCTCATCACCTGAATGAGTACCTATGCTTGGTGTCCTTGTGGCTGGGCACCTAAAATGGTTTTACAAAGAAAAAGATTTGAAAAGCAAATGGGTCAGAGCCCGAATGTGGAGTTATATTTTAAAAACCTGCAAGTGCTTTAAAAACATTTAAAACATTAAATGCAAAGTACATGTTAGGACGTGCACTCACATTATATTCTCACCTCTCGTCTAACTGTGCACTCCTAACGCAAGTACCCATCTATATCTACCCATACCACTAGCTAAGTGACAACGTATCTCGCTAGACTGACAAGGGTTCTACCCATAATACTTGGTTCCATTTACATAATAACGCTCGTAATTAAATAGGGGTTTAACGTCAACTCAGATACTCAATATGCAATATATAACTATCAGTTAACTCGTTATATTTCTCGAAACAATACCGTAATATAATTACAACATTAACATGAGGATTCTCATTAATGAAATGTATATTAATCACATCATAAATATTACAATACAAGCACCCCGCAATCTAAGCTATGGTGCACACATACTCTGCTATCCATCCCGGTACATCACGTACATAAGGATCACATATTCTGAATCTCTCAGGAATAGTCCAGATAACACAAATCACAAATAGTGGAGGCGAACACAGTCACCATCACGTGGGTCACGCACATACCTACGCTCGCACGGTCAGCGGACTTATTAATATCACAATAAGTCTTTCTATGACCTATGTTCATCGAGGTACCAGTCTATATCCCCCCCCGTAGGCACACAAGGATTAGAGGGTCCTAAGCGAACGCAAACCTCCCGTGATAGCAAGTATGGTAGGTATGTCATACACACAATCCATATACCAATACTAAGTAAACACACATCTTAGTAATACCGTATTTTAATCGTAGTACATATCGCATTCTCGTACTAACTATACTTATCACAATTCGTACTATACCGGTTTATAATCATACATGTCATAATTAATTCTCACGTCGTAGTGGACACTCACGTCTCGACCCAAATCGTCCATGTAATACACTCTCGTATGTAAATTCCTTCTCATAAATATCCAAATGTCCCAAGTCTATCATTATTACATCTACGGAATGATATCTATATCCTCGAACAAGTTTACGAAACTCCAAAAGTCAAAACAGTCCAAAAAGGACCAAACTGCCAGCTCGTTAGAAGTCTCGTTCGAACGAGGCTTTGAACGAGTTTGGACTGTCAGGTCGTTAGAAGTCTCGTTCGAACGAGGCTGTTCGAACGAGATCCCAGTTCGTTCGAACGAACTGTCCCTTCTAACGATATCTCGTTCGAACGAGATATCGAACGAAATCCCTACTCGTTAGTAACGACTGGTCAACTCGTTAGAAGCTCGTTCGAACGAGTTCGTTCGAACGACCTGGGGGCTGCTTCTAACGAGCTACCAGTTTCGGCCCAGATTTTTCCCAAAATCGTTTTTCACCATCTTTATCAATTCTAATCTCTTCCAAAGTTCATTCAATCAACGTTTTAGGGTCTCTAATTCATCCTAAACATATTTACATCATCTCCTAACATGTTTTCAAGGATTGAATCATCATAACATCAACCAAATTTACAAATCTCTACACGTTTCCCAATTTCTCTAGAACATGAACCCTAGGTTTATATCATCATCAAATCCCATAATTTATTTCGTTTTAATTCCTTCTAATCACAATTATTATAAGGGAAATCATCTACCTATCATACTACATGTAATTCTCTTCACAATTTCTCAAGTTCTATGATCTAAACTACATGGGTTTTCATATCTTCTTCAAGAACAAACCATAAATCCGAATTTTCTAACATGGAGGAAACATTCTCAGAAATTAAATGGAATAAAGTCACTTGCCTTGGTTGTCTCTGAGTTTGGTGTAGACTAGATGCAGTTTTCTGCAGAAATTCCTCTCTCTCCAAGCTCTTCTCCAATGGTGGCTTAAGGTGGCTAGGGTTTTGATTTGGGGAAACTTAGAAAACCTAAATGACAACCTACGTAGCCTTCTAGGTTAATATGGGTTGGTTAATGGGCTTAATGGGTCTAATCCACATCAGATTTACATCTCTAATTTTCGTCACTTTTAATTCCTCAAAATGTAAAATTACCAAAATACCCTTTAAGTTACCGGTATGGCCTAAAAATACCCCGGGACCCAAACTATACCCCCGGCTAGTGTTTTCTGACTATCTCGACCCTTCCGGACGCGATGGCGCACTCAAAATGACCATACGAATTATAGATTTTAAATTCACTTTTTATTATCAAAATATTATACCATGACGCGGCGGTCCCACGCGTCTCAACAAAATTTCTAAAATGCCGTATATAAATCCCACGACAAATTTTATAATACCAAGTTCATATATAATCATATATGCACATAATCAAATACTAACTCGTATCACATTAGTATTTATAACCCGGATTAATTTCCAATTAATACACAATTTAATTAATTAATCCTCAAAATAAATATAGTCAAAAGTACGGGATATTACAACCAGTTGTTGCTCGGATGAAGAAACGACTTGCTCGACAGTAGACTGGATGGCTGGGGGGTGATCTCCCATCACCTTTGAAGACTCCTCAGAGGTAGCTTCGTCCTCTTCTAATTCTTTTGGAGTAGGAGGAGGACCAGGGATATACCTCTGGAAGAGCTCGGAGGACTCGTCTACCTTCATTTCCTGAAGGGCAGCGACCCATCCATCGTTAAAGTACTTTAGACTGCCATAGTCTACTTGAGAGACCATGGAAGCACACCCCTTGTTCCACCCCTTGTCCCAGCCAGAGCTGAAGGACTTTTTCACAACATCTTTCCTCTTTAGCTTCTCCGAGGAAAGCGTCTCGGACAGAAGGTTCTCAGTATTCTTTAGTTTGATCTCAACCTCCTCCTTCTACCGACCTACTCCCTGGAGCTGGTCCAACCTCTCCTCAGCAACTTTGAGTTTGATTTCCATCTCTCCAGCTGCTTTGAGGTTTTCCTCAAGCTCTTTATTTGCCTTCTCCAAGGCATTCTTTTTCTTCTCCAACTCCTTGGAGGCATTAGCAACTCGAGCTTTTTCCTGCTCGGAGGAGGCAAGTTTTTTCTCCCAGATAGCCTTATCAGTGGCATACTGCTGGCGAGAGTCTTCCAAAGACTTGGTAGCTTCTTCCAAAGCTCCTTCCACGCTGGATGAGGAGCAAGAAGCCTTAATCGCTTCATCCCTCTTCATGATTAAATTAAAGCAGCATGTCAACTGTGAACAGAAAAAGAAAGTAAGTTAGAAACAAAAATGACAAAGGAAAATATGAAAAGTTCAAAGTAAAGAGACTTACTGAAGCAAGATGACGAGCAGCCAAAAAAGTAACCATGTCCCGAGTAAGATTATCTTCATTACCCTGAACATCGGGAATGGTCCGGGACTTTACCGAGCTCATAGCAGAGCTCGGAGGGACAAAATTGGGAACTACAGTCCCAGCAGCTGGGGGCTGAGTAGTGATGTCAGCCAAATTAATCGAGGAGCTTTTCTTTAGCCTCCTCGGGGGAACAATTACAGACTCAACCAAGGATGAATCCTTGGTCGGTGATATCACAATCACCTTTCCAGGAGCAGCAGAGCTGCTCGGAGCCACTGCGGGCTTATCAGCAACCTTCTCGAAGACTTTAGCAGGAGCAGCTGGAGGAGCTGCATCAGTCTTCTTTGTCCCCTCCTTTAGGACATCAATCTTAATCTTTTTTACCTCCCCAGAACCGGAGGAGGTTTTCTCAAACAGAGCAGGAGTTCTTCTCTTCTTCATCCTTTCGCTCAATGGAATATGAGATTCAAGCGAAGAACTTGCAGAGGCTGGTACTGGCTCTGCTTCACTGATTACTGGACGAGCAGTAAAGGAAGTTGTGTAGCTCTTGTACTGGAGCAGATATGAGGCCGACCTGATGTGCTCGTCGGCAACCCTTTGATGAAGACCCCAGATAAGTCCCAAATGCCTTATATTGACATCTGTTTCTTTTGGGCACTTTCTCTTGTTATCAACTGCAAATAAACAAACATTGTTATCAGTGACACATTTTATCAAACACAAAACAAACATGATTTCAAGATAAATAAAATAAAATAAAAATAAACTATCCCATTGCCATAAGGAGGGCATCTGGGACCCTGGTAAACCTCATCTCCGGTTAAAGGAGGGTGTTGCCAATTTTTTACAACAACCCCATGTTCAAAATAATCCCTGTTGGCATCAGGGAGATTGACTACTAAGGCTCTATTTATAAACCTAGTTTTTAAATAATAAATATTATCATTAACTGCCCATCTATAGCAGTACATGATTTTCGAAATTTCTATACGAGTTTCATGCACTTGATTTAATTTATGCACCCTATTAACTATTCTCCATGTGTTGGGGGCTATTCGTGCAGGAACAACATCAAAGTACTGACAGAATTCCAAACACAAAGGATTTGGTGGAAAAGAAAATCCACACTCAGCAAAAAAGAGACTGGGGAACCAATGTCCCTCAGCCAAATTGAAATAATTAGAAGGCTCAGAAAGCTCTTCCAAGACAACCCAAGAGGGAATGGAAAAATCAGATCGAAATTTGTCAAGAGATTCAACAGGGTAAACCATGGTGATTAAAAGAAATGAAGAAGAAAGAAGAAGATCTTACAGGAAAAGAGTAGAGCTGATGACGACAGACGATGGAAGAGATGAATACACAAGAGAGTAGAAGACAACGAAAAACTCGAAGATGAAAATTTGAAAAGGTAGAAGACGATGGGAGTGGTTGTGAAGTTTAAATACCTTACCTTGGGAACTGGTGAAGTAATGATTACAAAAAAGGATGATTACGTTACCGGCGGCTAAAAGGGCATTAAATATAGGCGCGGAAATCAAAGCGGGCAACAGCGGCCAAAAAGACGAAAAGTAACGTGGGAATCGAAGCACGCAGAAAAGTCCAAAAAAGCATGATTCTACGAATTTGGAAGGAGAAAATAAATACAAGGGAAACGCTCCTAAAAATTAGGAAGACTATTTAAAGCCACCGTATTCCGAGAAAGAATGTTCCATACTCCTCAAATTTCAAACTATGAAACATTGGGGGCTTCTGTTGATACCCAATTTAATCTGCTGATTTGGATCAATCATATGAAGACACGTGGCTATCTACATGGAAATAACAAGCACTTCCGAGATAATCGCACGCTCTGAGGAACCATGTTACTCCGAGGAACTCATACGCTCCGAGGAGCAGACCTCTCCGAGGAACTCATACGCTCCGAGGAGCTGACCTCTCCGAGGAACTCTTGAATACCAGGAAGCTTAGGCGGTCCGAGCTGCATCCTCGAATAAAGCATTAATAGCTGGATAACCAACAGTTCAACTAATTCATTAAATTCTTATCATTCAGACGCACACGCAAAGAGGGCATTAAATGTATTACCCTTTCATATGTATATCATTTAATGTATTACCCTTTCACATTACAGCCTCATGGATATAAATACATTGTACAATCCTCATTGGAACGGGATCTGAATCCTGAATCCTAACTTTGGGATCCAGAACAGAATTTCTTGTAATTGAGAATTCCCAAACACTCAGCAATAAAACAACATTGGATGTAGGCCATTCTTATAAGGCTGAACCACTTTAAAATCTTTTGTCTCGTTTATTTATCTGTGATTGAATTATTAGAGTGATCTAATTTTTTACATCAATAAGTGTATTGAAAAAAATATGTTGGGACTTATCCTCCTCCTGCTTCTTAATATTCTCTTCAACTCAACGCCTTGCTTCGTTACTTTCTTTGAGTTGGGTATCCATCTCCTCCAACATCTTCAATCAATTTTCTTACTTATTTAGCCAATTTGACTAAATCAGCTTTCTTCTTAGAGGACTTTGCCATTGCTTCATTTATAGAAATATCCCAATTGGATTTCGATGAAGAACTTATAGCTCGTGTTGGTTCTGCTTTTGATCCTGATTGTGATATTCCCAAATTGAAATTGGGCATGTCATCATCTTTAACCTTTTATTCCTTAATCTATGAGATTTCCTTCTTCAAAAAAGCTTTAATGATCTTATTATCACTCATCCATTCTTTTAATGTTCGCAAGCTCAATCGAAGAAATCTTGGTTCATTGTCTTCCTTCCCCTCGATAGGATTGATAACATTAAGCTTCTTATAGACCCAATATTGTGAAAGTTGAAACAAAAATAATAAGTTATATCATTTAAACCAATTAATATGAGTAACAATGTTAGTATTGTTAAAGTACACACATAAGACATAAAGTACAGTCAAATTGCATTGAAATTTCATTTTCAATTTGCGTGTACTTTCATAAAGTACATGCACATTCAAAATGATTTGGTTCAATTCTATGTGCATGTATTTTATGTATTATGCGTGTACGTTTTTTTATAAAGTACACGCACAGTCAAAATGATTTGATTTAATGGAATGTGCGTGTACTTTATGAAATATGTGTGTACTTTAACATTGAGAAGTCCAGAAACTTTTCCTCACCAATAATGACATAAGGCATCCACTGGTTATGATGGGCTTAGATTTGGCCATTTTAGCGAAGTTAATCATATTATCAATGTCGTCGATGTATTGAGTGAAAATCTCATATTGTAAAGTTGGAGTTGGAGAACATGAGCATTGTCATGAAGTGGAGGGCAATAAGATTGACAAAATCATTCATTCCCTTATTGGTATCAAGCTCAATCGACGTCTTCAATCCCTTCGTAATAATTTATTTTCCAATCTTTTTATCGGCCTTGAAGTAGCGGCTGCGAAATTTAGGTTTAGGGGCGTATTGATCCATTCTCTTGTTCAGTTCAATTTTCTTTTGCCCCTTCGTTATTGGGATCCCAAAAATTTGACTTAAATCATTGGGGCTTATTTGGGCATCGTTAATCATCTTAAAGCAATTTGTGTGTTTTTAAAGCTCGACAACGGTGAGAATGTTTTATCACTCTTTTTATGATCTCCCTCTAATGCTTCACCGTTGTAGTAAGCATTGAATAAGTTCCAGAAAGGCGTCTTTTTAAGAAACTCAATATGCTTCCCGTTGATTTTACTGCAAATATTAGACAAATCATGATAGAAACTTAGGAGATTTTACCTATATTGGTTGTATTATGAACTTCCCTTGTTTATTTCTTTATACTCTTTTTATCTCCTTTTGTTGGCCTCTTTGGACCACTCTTATCAATAATTTCCTTTTTGGGATTCTTTCCCTTATGCGTCGTTATCTTCAAAGTCATTTCTATAAAGCAAATGCATAAAATTTAAAGTAAACACATATAGATTAAGATTAAATTACACGCATAGAGAAATAAATTACACACATAAAACATAAGGGATATGGATTTTGTATTGAAGAACAAATATACTTCATTAGAGTAAAAGAATGTTTAACAAAATTACATGCAATATTATCTAAACACTTCATACAAATCCCAATAAAATATAAGAAATACATAATACAAAATTTTAAAAAACAAATTCCCTATCGTTCGTTTCATGGTAATACCTAAGACCTATTGTTTGACAAGTTAAAAACCAAGATTTTCTGTTCATAAAATATTCACAAAAGAAGTTATACAATAGATTCATGCTAAATGCGCTAGCCTTTTCAACATATCTTAAACAATATTGCTCAATTTGTTTTGCAAAATCCTTCGCTTTCGGTTCAGTTACTTAAAGCTTTTATACATTAAAAGGGAACTTAATGTCCTCAAAGCAGTAGTAAAAACCAATTAACTTTTTCGCTTTATCACTGATGCGAAGCAGAAAATGAATTATGTCATCATAAGTAATATTGATTGTCAATGTGAAAGGTTTTATATTGTTAAGATCTTCAAAGGTGCACCCAGCAGTTTTGTAATTGAAAATGCTATATGGTATGATTGCTAAATAGTAACACGACCCAAATACTTCTTATAAACATTAGAATATCATTCAAATGTTGTTGTCATGGACCATAATAACATAGGATCTATTAAATATGTAGAGGACATATATATTCTGTGGAGGCAATTATTATGCAACACAAATAAATACGAGAGAAGTAATTATCAAGAAAGAACAAGGAATATAAGATGCCAATCACACAACAAAGGATGTATTTGGTTCAGTAAGGATGTACCTACGTCCACGGTGGTACAGACGATATTATTTCTATACACTCCGGAGAGTAATTACAGAGAATACAACTTGTCCTTTTTCCCCGGACCTAGGGTTTAATATATACATGTACATGTAGGTAAGTGGAGGTGATGGGTTTCTTCACGTTCTCCATCTCCCGTATAACTTCCAATTGTGGAAACGTGGGGGAGACTGGATTAATATAAGAGATGAGGGGCCCAGAATTTGGGTCGCCAGGACTGGGCTACTCGTCCGGGCCCATGGTTCTAAATTTCGAGTACCCATAATTGCCCCTAAATATGTTGGGCCATGTTTATGGGTTCAATGGATTTAAATGATCAGCCATTATGGCTGATTTGCGATTCTTCGAAAACTATGAAGTTGATTTGGCGGCACCCGCTTCGCTTATTGTGAGCTATGATTAGAATTTAAAGGCTTGTTGGGATAGCCATTTTTTCTCTCGTCGCTTCAGCCTTTCCAGTACTCTTCTATCTTCTGAGAACTTTTAGCATCTCGTACCTTCTTCTCTCAATTTCCATTTCCATTATTTCTTAGTTGTCTGAGCTCGTGCTTCTTCATCACCTGAATCGATCTTCTATTTTGTAAGTTTCATGTGACCTTTCCTTGTACTTTCTCTTTGGTTTGTAGCTTTTCTCGGGTCTTCTAATGGCGAAGATTGGGAATAGGCCAATCTCTGAATTTAGGAAATTTTACAACATTCCTAAGTGGGTAGATATTGAGTGTCGTGCCTCCCCTCCTAGGAATGTTAGGGATATAGATGATGCTCACTGGATCCATGTTCTGTTACTTTCCCAGGGGGGACTCACTTTCCCTCCCAATGATTTGTTCCTGCATTTCTTTGGCTATTTTAATATTGTTCCTGCACAATGCTCGCCCAATGTGTGGAAAATAGTAAATGGCGTCCATTGGATAAATCAATTGTATGGTACTAGGTTAGGACTTGCCAAGGTCTGTTTCTGTTACTACTTTTCTCGAACTAGTTCAGGTGTCTTATACCTCAAAGCTAGGAGCCCTGATAGGGTATTGGTAGTAAACCTACTTGATTCCCATAAGGACTACTGGCAAGAAAGTTTCCTTGTTAGGAATTGGCAGTTCCCTCCCCAATTTGAAGGGTCGAGGTCTGAGAGGTTTTCTATTCCTTTTTACGGGGAGGAATATATAGGTAGACATTGTACTGTTGTTTCAACTTTTACTGATTTGTGACCTTTCTAACTCCTCTTTGTTTTTTCTTGTGCAGCGAAGTCAAAGAACTTGGAACCCGCACTCAACGAGGTCCGTCTTTCAGAATTGGTAAAGGCTTGGAAAATTAGGGAGCCCTTAGGTGATGGCGAGCACCCCAGATCTTCTTCCTTCCTGCTCGAGTATAAGAACGTTGGCTCCAGCTTCATAGCGAGGCCTGTGGATAGTATACCAAAGTTCGATTCCTTCGAAGATACTGCTGCAAAGCCTATCCAACTGGACAAGGAGGAGAGCAGCTCTGAGAGTGACTTTGCAGGTGCCGTGAGCAATTTGGGTGGAAGGAGCTTTGATAGTAGTAGTTCCTCTGACCGTGAGGATGTTTCTGAAGCTCGGAGATCGTCGAGCACTTCTAGCAGCTCAAGTGAAGACATGGTTCCTCCGAGGAAGAACTTGATTAGAGACGATGATGATGAGGACCACGTTCTCCTTGCACAGAGGTTGAAGAAATAAAAAGCTACTTCTGGGGCCGTGGCTACTGGTTCCCGGTCCTCCGCTCAGGAGTAGGAGAGGAGGAGGAAAGAAGAGGAGCTGGTGAGAGAGAGAGAGAGGAAAAAGGAAGAAGAGAGAAACAAGTTAGAAGAGAAGAGGAGAGCGGAGGAGAGGAAGAAGAGGGAGAGCGAGAAGGAGGAAGAGAAGGGCTGAGGCGAGGACGAAGGCTGGGCAGGCCTTAGTCCCAGTATCTGCTCTGCCTGAAGGGGCCTCGGTGGAAATTTCTCCTCAGCTGGCCCCGGCTCTGCTCGAGAGAGCTGTCCTCCTGGATGATCACCAAAGGGCAGTAGGTTCAGAGCACCTGGCTCTTCAGGCTAGTCAGAGGCTTGCTCTGGTAAGGTTTCTTTCTCTCTTGCATTTTTCTAACTTCCCTCATTTTCCTCTTCTAATATCTTCTCTTTTTCGTAGTTTATTACTGACTTCGTCATGCTGTATCGTTCACACGATGAGCTGGTGAAGAAGAACAGTGAACTAGAGCAAGAAAACTCTGCCCTGAAGCTGAAGGGTAAGGAGCTCGAAGCCAGTTTTAAGGCTGTCGACTCTGTTCGGATCTCATCCGATTTGGCTCTTACTACTGCGAACAAGGAGAAAGATGCGGCGATCTCGGATCTAAGGGAGTTGAGGAAGGCCTACGACCAAGTTTGCTCAAGCAAACTCGCTGTACTGGAGGAGAAAAGGGTGCTTGTTGAAGAGCTGAAGAAGAAGGAGTCTGAGGCTGTCATTGTTAAGGAAGACTATTACAACTCCGGATGGGCTGCGATATACGAAGATGTTGAAGTTCAGATAGGTTATATCAGTCGTCTGAACTTCAATAAAGGATGGAATAAGGCTCTCTTAGCTGCTGGGGTGGATGTTGCATCCCCACTTTTCAACGAGCATGACCCAGGGCCGAGGCTAGTCGTAGACGAGGACCCTGCCCCAGCTATTGAAGGCCCTGATCCTGTCCCTCAGGTGACTCCTGCTGGCGTTTCTCTTGCTCGGGGGATAGAGGTCATCCCTGCCGAGGACAGTGCTCCTGTTGATGCTGATAAGGAGAAAGGACCATCCACCTCTGGGCCTCCTGAGGTTGCTAATTGATAGGGTCTTTGTATTTTTGCATTTTCTAGTCTAAAAATTTTCTTTCTCCAGTCTGATGTAACTTCAATTTTTATTAATGAAAAAGCTTCCTTTCTGCTAGTGTTGATCTCTTTCTCTCCCTTATCTTTCTTTCACTTGTAGTTAGTTGATGTGGATGATTACATTCCTGCTACTTCCCAGTTAGGTAGGACCCTTAGTCCCAATGCGAGCCCTGAAGTTCGCCAAGCTTTTGTTAAGCTTTTCAAGTCCCCCAGGTCTAGAAATCAGAAATATAAGGAGCAATCTGAGCTAGTGGCTAAGCTGAAGGACAGGCTCCGGGAGATGGAGGACATTGGTGCCTCAGTGTAAGAGGAAGTCAATGTGCTGAGAACAAGACTCCTAGAGGCCACCGAGGTCAACCAAGTTGGGGAGTTCCTTCAGCAGGAGAACGAAGACCTGAGGAGGGAAGTCTTACAACTTAGGGAGCAAGCACCGAGCACTGTTCAAGCAGTATTACAAGGCTCCTCATCATTGCGAGCTGGAGTTGATTATAATGTTACCCCTCCTATGTCACGAAGTCTCACCCGCCATCCCCTTTCGCGAGCTAGTAGGAGCACCAGGAGAAGAAGTAGGGAAGGAGAAGAACTTCGCGATAGGGAAATGGAAGAACTCCGCGGTGATGTTCAGAGAGCATATGTAATCGCTGCTGGGCTTCAAAGGGACGTCACCCGGTTGCGGCACTTATTCAAGAAAAGTCCTCGACAAGAGTGGGCTGATGGTTATGATCAAGGCTGGTCGGATGCTCCAACAAGGCTATCTGAGTTCAAGGAGCTTTCTTTCATCAGGGGATGGCTAAGTTCCATGAAGGAGCTGCAAGTTCCGAGGAACTCGGTGCTATGGTATCGTCATGAGATGTCTTCTTCCACTCTAATGCCCAACCCATTCAGGAGGGACGATCGATGGATCCCCATCGATGCTATTCCTCGGCAATTATTGGAATCATATGTGAATGAGGTTGTGGAAGAGTTTGCTCCTGCTCCTGATGATGGACGAAGAGCTCGAGTGGCTGATTATCTTGCTCGGAGGCCTCCACCCCCTTGAGATTTTGCCAGTTGTTGTATATATATATTTTTTTATTTTTGATAATGTAAATGCTTTGGGCTAGCTCGCCGACTAAACATTTATTATCATTGTTATAAGATGGATTAATGAAAAGTTTGTGTTTTTGGGCAATTTTGCCAAATAAATGTGTATATCCTACTTTTCGTATCCTTGTTGCTTTATTATTTCTTCTGTTTTGTCATGTAAGTGTCCCCCCAGTCCAGTACAATATCAAAGTACCATTGTGCCCCACCTTACCTTTTAGGTTGTGTCGTCACACTCCCTTAGGCCTAAGTAGGGCGATTGGCGAGGACACACCTGGTGTTGGATGTCTTCATCCGATCAGGATTTTGTTCAACCGAAGTAAGTTTGATGACCAGTATAAATTTTGGTCGTATTTCCTAAGAATCCTCTGTAGGGCTTTATATATTTCCAGGGGCAATGCTAAGAGGTCTCTCATTTTTTATGATGATGACCTGAGGAGGGGTATTCCCCTGCTGTAGTGATCAAGGTGCTTGTTATTTGGAAAAGATGTGCGATGAATGCAACTGTCACCAATCAGAGTGTAACCAACTAAGTAACTTTCATTATTAATAAGAAAAATGAACTTCTGTCTTCATAACAAAAGAAATACAAGAAAAAGATCTAAAAATAGAATTTCTTGAGATTAGCTGCGTTCCATGCTCGTGGTATTTCTCTGCCCTCCATCGTTTCCAAGTGATAGGCACCTTGCAGATCGTCTTTAGTTACTTTAAAGGGTCCTTCCCAGTTTGGGCCTAGCTTGCCGTCTGACGACTTCACTGTGCTACCCAGGACCTTCCTTAGAACATAGTCCCCAACTTGGAACGCCCTCGGGCTAACCCTTTTATTTTAATGCTTCGCGAGCTGTTGCTGATAGTTCGCTAGCTTCACTAGGGCCAGTTCTCTACGCTCGTCGGCTAGGTCGAGTTCGACGAGCAATGCTTCATCATTCAGGCCTTGGTCGATAAGGTTGGATCTCATTATTGGCAAACCTGCTTCTAGTGGGATGACTGCTTCCATGCCATATGTCAATGAAAATGGGGTTTCTCCTGTTGCTCGTCGAGGAGTGGTTCGGTATGCCCATAGAAGATGGGGTAGCTCTGTTACCCATGCGCCTTTGGCTCGCTCCAATCATTTCTTTAATCCGTCGATCACAGTTTTGTTGGAAGCTTCATCTTGGCCATTGCTCTGAGGGTAGGCTACCGAGCTGAAGTGGTGTCTGATCCCATGTTCGTTACAAAAGTTCTAAAAGAGGCCACTTTCAAACTGCGTTCCATTTTCGGTGATGATGGTTCTGGGGATTCCAAATCGAGTGATTATATTTCTCCATATGAACCTTATCATATCAGCATCTCGGATGTTCTCCAGAGATTCAGCCTCGATCCATTTGGTGAAGTAGTTAGTCGCAACCAATAGGTGTTTGTGATTATCGACGGCAGTAGGCAGCAGTCCCACGATGTCCATTCCCCATTAGGCGAAGGGCCATGGGCTGGACAGGGACTTCAGATCGCTGGTGGGTTGGTGGGCCATAGGAGCGTGGAATTGGCATTTCAGGCATTTGCAAACATATACTGCGGAGTCCTTTTGCATGTATGGCCACCAATAGCCTTCCTTCATTGCTTGAAAGGCTAGAAACCTTCCTCTGATATGACTTCCATAGATTCCTTCATGAATCTCGTGTAGCACTTGCTCGACATCACCTGGGTGGATGCATCTAAGGTAGGGACCGGAGAAGGATTTCTTATACAAGTCCCCTCCTGTGGATAAGTGAAAGCGAGCAGCTTTGACTTTTATCTGGTGGGCAGTTTTCTTGTAATCTGGGAGCGTGCCATCCTTTAAATAGTCCCTTAAGAGGTCCATCTAGCTGGGGGTTGATCCCACCTGGAGTACTTGTTCCACGTTTGGTAACTTGCTGTTGTGGTTAATGCTCGAACAAATGAGGAAATTGACGGGGATGACCCTCTTAAGGTCAGATTCAACTGCCGAACTCAAGGCTGCTAAGGCATCAGCGTGACTGTTTTGCCCCCTGGGAAACTGCTGGATGTTGATCTCTCAAAGCTCGACATTAATTCTCTCACTAAGGCGAGGTAGGCTTCCATTCTTTCATCCTTTGGATTGTAATCTCCACTTATCTGATTGGAGACTAGCTGAGAGTCGTCGAACACCTGTAAACATTTTGCTCTTAGAGTTTGTGCCTTTTGGAGACCGGCTATTAGGGCTTCGTATTCTGCTTCATTATTGGAGACTGCAAATCCAAGCCTGATTCCTTGTTCGAGGATTGTGTTTTCTGGAGTGATGAGGACAATGCCTACCCCTGCCCCCTTTGAGTTGGAGGCTCCATCAATAAAGAGTTTCCAGATTCTTTCTGTTGCTTGGTTCTTCTTTTGCTTTGCTGGTTGGGGTTGGTCGGAGAGTTCCTCGCCCGTGAATTCGGCTATGAAATCAGCAAGGAACTGACCCTTGATAGTTGTCCTTGGTTGAAATTGGATGTCAAACTGGCCGAGCTCGGTTGACCACTTAGACAGTCTGCCCAACAAGTTCGCTTTCCTTAGGACAGCCTTAAGGGGATGCGATGTAAGGATGATGACAGTATGGGCTTCGAAATAATGCTTCAGCTTCCTCGAGGCTATTACTAGTGCAAAGGAGAGCTTCTCTAATGGCAGGTACCTTTGCTCGGCGTCTAATAAGGTCTTGCTCGCATAGTAAATGGGGTGTTAGATTTCTGCAACCTCGCATATTAACGCAGAGCTGACAGTGTGATTAGATACCGAGAGGTACAGGTACAAAGAATCCATTTGTTGTGGTATGACAAGCAGTGGTGGAGAGCTTAAGTAGGACTTGAGCTCGTCCAAAGATCGCGAGCATTCTGGGCTCCACTCTATTAGTTTACTCCCCTTTACAAGCTGGAAAAAAGGTTTGCACTTCTCGGAGGATTTAAAAATGAAGCGATTTAAGGCGGCGAGCATTCCAATGAGCTTCTGCACGTCCCGGATTGTTCGAGGGGGTTGTACCCTGTTGATTGCATCGATTTGGTCTGGATTAGCTTCTATGCCTCTCTTACTGACCAAGTATCCAAGAAATTTTCCTGACTGGACACCGAAGGAACACTTGCTCGCATTAAGCTTCATTCAGTACTTCCTGAGGATTTTGAAGGTTTTTGACAGGTCTGAAAGGTGATTTTCCTTCTTCTTTCTCTTAACGAGCATGTCATCGATGTAGACCTCCATTATGTCTCCCATTTGATCCTTGAACATTTTTGTGACCATCCGCTGATAGGTTGCTCCCGCATTCTTGAGTCCAAATGGCATGACCTTGTAGCAATATAACCCAACTGTCGTGATGAACACCGTTTTGTCCTGGTCTGGGGCATACAAGGGGATCTGGTGATATCCTGAGTATGCGTCCAGGAAACTCATTCGCTCATGAGCTGCAGTGGCATCTACTAGTTGGTCTATCTTTGGGAGGGGGAAACTATCCTTAGGGTATGCTTTGTTGAGATCAGTGAAGTCGATGCAAACTCTCCACTTCCTATTATTCTTCGAAACTACTACTGGGTTAGACAACCACTTGGGGAATTGCACTTCCCATATGGATCCTGCATCCAACGATTTTTCGACTTCCTTTTCGACTGCTTTAGCCTTCTCGGGTTCAGTTCTTCGTGCCTTCTGTATGACTGGCTTGAATATGGGGTCGACGTGCACCTGATGACCGACCATATCAGGATCGATGTCAGGCAGCTCGTATGGTTCCCATGCGAAAACATCTACGCTGTGTCTTAGCAAGGTCGTCAACTCCTTCTGTTCTTGGTCGGTGAGAGATGCTCCAATTAATAAGACTCTGCTACTGTCACCAATTTTGGCTATGACTTCTACCAGGTTCTTGCCGACACGCTCGGAAGGGAGGAGTCTGGTCTCCTCTATTCCAGGTCTTCTATACTTTAATTGCTACTTGGAAGGTATCACACCCTCTTCAACTTTCTCGCTGGGTTGACCGGCCTTCTTCTCTGGCTTTGGTCGGATGGCTGCTATGAAGCACTTCCTCGCCATCGCTTGGTCGCCGTGGATCTCCATTACTCCTCACTCAGTTACATACTTGAGCTTCTGATGGTAGGTCGAGGAGATCGCCTTTATTGCATGAAGCCATCCTCTGCCGAGGATGGCCTGGTACGGTGATTCGATGTCAACTACCAAAAACTCAATCATCTTGGAGACGTTCCCAACACGAACTGGCAGCACTATCTTGCCTAAGGGCATGGTCATTTTTCTAGCGAAGTCGACCAAAGAAACAGTAGCTTCCTTTAGGTCGGCGACGCTCAACTTCAATTTCCTGCATAGGTCGAGGTACATTACTTCGGATGAACTTCCTTGATCGACTAGCAAATTGTCGATGTCAAAGTTGGCTATCCTAAGTGTAATGACCAGGGCATCATGATGTGGTGTCCTTACTCCCATCAAATCTTCATCCGTGAAAACAATATGCTTGTTATAGTTGATGTCCTCTGCTCGTCGACGCTTTCCTGACTATGACTTTGCTGGATCGATTTGAAAAGCTTGCATTACCGCTGTAAGTTTCTTCATTTCCATTTGATCTGAGTTCCCTTGTATCTTCTTGACGTCAGATACTCCGTGGATTACTGCGAACTCGTGTCTAGCATCATCCTCCAGCACATTGTCGGGTCTCGCCTCTCTGTTGGCAACCACTTTCTCTGCCATTTTTTCCACAAAGTCGTTCAAATGCCCAGACTGGGCCAACTCTTCGAGGTGAGACTTAAGAGCTTTGCAGTGCTCGGTCTTATGTCCTCCCTCTTTGTGAAAAGCGCATCTCAACGCATTGTTCCTCTTCGAGGGATCTCCTCCCATTTTCCTGGGCCACTTGATGAATGGCTCACCTTTGATCTTCGCGAGAATCTTGTAAATTGGTTCTTTGAAGATGGTGTTGACCGCCTGGAATACTTTCGATGCGTCATGGTTCCTCCCGTTCTTGGAGCCATTTTTGCCTCCGTTCTTTCCTCCTTTCCTCTGGTTCTCAGTTTTCTCACCTACCTTGGTAGTGAGCTTAGCTCAACCGTTTTCTCCTGTATAAGGGCGGGTGACATCTTTCACCTTACCTTTTAGGTTGTGTCGTCACACTCCCTTAGGACTAAGTAGGGCGATTGGCGAGGACACACCTGGTGTTGGATGTCTTCATCCGATCAGGATTTTATTCAATCGAAGTAGCTTTGATGACTAGTATAATATTTGGTCGTATTGCTTATGAATCCTCTGTAGGGCTTTATATATTTCCAGGGGCAACGCTAAGAGGTCTCTTGTTTCTTATGATGATGACCTGAGGAGGGGTATTCCCCTGCTGTAGTGATCAAGGTGCTTGTTATTTGGAAAAGATGTGCGATGAATGCAACTGTCACCAATCAGAGTGTAACCAACTAAGTAACTTTCATTAGTAATAAAAAAATGAACTTTTGTCTTCATGGCAGGGGTAGGCATCTTCCACCTTTGCGTATTTCTCGATTCGGGCCATTAGGTCGTCAATATTCATAGCTTCCTTCTTCGTCAGGGACTGATAGAGGAGAGAAGAACTAGGGAGCCAAATTTTAAAGGAGGCCACTGCTACTTCCTCTGCCCAGTCCTCGATCTCATTGAATAACTCCCAGTACCTTTTCGCGTAATCTCTGAGGGTCTCTTGAGACGTTTTCTTCATTGTTAGCAGAGCATCCATATTTTTGGGATGGGAGCTACTAGTAATGAATCGGGCCATAAAAAGTTCGGCTAGGGATTTGAAATTCTTGATCGACCGGTGGGGGAGCCTTTTGAACCACTTTTGTGCTACATCATGAAGGCTCGAGGGAAAAATGCGGCACATCAGGGCATCTCGATGACTCTAGAAGGTCATGGCCTGTTGGTATTGCCTGACGTGATCGATGGGATCAGTTTTTCCGTCGTAAATCTTGAACCTTGGAATGACAAATTTCTTGGGATCTTCCTCCTCTTCGATTTCTCTTGTGAAAGGTGACTTCATCTTAGTTTTGAGAGCTCGCCTCGCGAGTTCTCTAGTTGATCTTGTTCTGTGGTGAGCGGGATGCTGGTCCATCTCCCTGCGGACCATGCGTATGTTCTCGTCGCTGCAAGCAGGGCTCTGGTAGCGGCGAGCTCTTCGCAACTGTTCATAGAGGTCATCATCTGACTCGCCTCCTTCGTCCCTTTGAGATTCTCGCCTAGGGCTCCTTCCTCGATTGCGAGATTTTCTTGCCTGAGGGATAGGAGTGTGATATGGGCGTCTCCTATTATTAGGACGAAGCTCCCTCTCCATTCTTTCCAGTCTTCTTTTCAAGCGAGCATTCTCAGCCTCGTATCTATGAGAAGACTCCCTCTGCTCGTGGAGCCTTGGCTCGTACGCATCAATCAACCTGGATATCTGCATGGACCTCGTTGGTCCCTGACTTTCTTCTGAGGCTAGTCTTTCTAGGCGAGCTCTCTGATCTGAACGTCGGACTTCAGACCTAATCCTGTGAGGAGCAGGTGGCTCTTAAATATCTCTCGCTTGGGGAGCATTGCTTCTGTGACCAGACATCTTAAACTCCTTTCCTGACGTGGGCTCTTCTCAAGGAAAGATGAACGCTTCCCACAGACGGCGCCAATTGTGTAGGCAATTATTATGCAACACAAATAAATACGAGAGAAGCAATTATCAAGAAAGAACAAGGAATATAAGATGCCAATCACACAACAAAGGATGTACGTGGTTCAGCAAGGATGTGCCTACATCCACGGTGGTGCAGTCGATATTATTTCTATACACTCCGGAGAGTAATTACAGAGAATACAACTTGTCCTTTTTCCCCGGACCTAGGGTTTAATATATACATGTACATGTAGGTAAGTGGAGGTGATGGGTTTCTCCACGTTCTCCATCTCCCATATAACTTCCAATTGTGGAAACATGGGGGTGACTGGATCAATATAAGAGATGAGGGGCCCGAACTTTGGGCCGCCAGGACTGGGCTACTCATCCGGGCCCATGGTTCTAAATTTCGGGTACCCACATATTCCATAAAGTACAAACATAATAACATGAAGTACAGGCATATTGGATTGAATCAAACCAATCTCAATGTGTGTGTACTCTATGTAATTGGGTGTATTTTATTAAACTACATGCATAATACCTAAAGTACATGCATAATGGATTGAAACAAATCAATATCAATGTGTGCATACTTTATGTATTATGCGGGTACTTTATTAAAGTACACGCATAATACATAAAGTACATGCACATTGGATTGAACCAAATCAATTTTAATGTGCGTGTACTTTATGAATTTGCCTATACTGTTAGAAAGTACATGCACATTAATAAAGTACACGCACATTATAATTGGTTTGGTTCAATTCAATACTACCACAATAATATACAAATTATTAAATGCTGATGTCTTGGGCCACAATTAATACGATGTATGAAAATACACAGAGCTTGTATATATTCCTCAATCCTTAATAAATTCTACTGGCATGGACCACAATTAATATAGGAGGTACGATAATACACATAGAATGTATATATTCGCATTCCTCGATAAATGCCACTGGCACGGACCACATTTAATATAGCACCTATACAAATTCAAAGAGTATGTACATATTCCAATCATGTATATATTCCCAGTCATCAATAAATGATGTATACATGAGGAAATGCACAGTGATGAAATACATAAATGTGTAGTCCTCAACATGCAAAAAGTGTGTTTTGCATTTAAAGTCAGGGCAACAAATGTACAAGCTAGATTCGTTTTGTATTTTTTTCATATCATGAACAAACACAAAGTGTTTCATCGGTCCATTTATAATGTATATAAATTTATACATATGAGAACACAAAATATAAAATAAAATAGGGGAAAGGTTATATAAAAACTAAGGACACAAAAATAGTACATGGAATACACAACATAACATTCAAAATACAAGGACAAACAAGTGATATCAGAAATATAATGTTAAGAACACAACATACACAGAGTGTATGGTAAAAACTTGAGAACACAATATTACATTTAATTCAAAATAAATTTCATCAAATACATATATATGAGGATGCATTTATACCTGTTAGTGTTGTTTGGAAGAATTTGATTGAGAACGTGAATCGTTTGTTGGAACTTCCACGATTAAGGTTTTGATTGCTTGAATTTTTGTAAAGTGTGTTTCGAAATTAAAGGGTATTTATATGTTGTTGTTGTTGGACCAAAATTTGATTGAGAATGAGAATCGTTTTGCGGTTTTGATCGAAGAGACAATACGGTTAGGGTTTTAATCGAAGAGACAATACAATCGTTTTGGCACTTGTATTTTTGTGATGTGTGTTTGTTTTCCAATTCGTCTATTTATATGTTAGAGATAACTGTTTAAAATTTATTGGTCCTGGGTTTAGAGTATAAATTTGTTAGTCCAAGGACTCAACAGTAAAAGCCCATATGAATAATAAGGTTTTTAACATTATTCTTTTTTTACATAGCTTTTTTTACTATATTCCCGTCTTTAAAGATTTGTGAGGCTCAACTCTCATGGATTTTTAAAATTGTAATAGGTCCCGTAACGATCCAAAACTTCCCATAATTGCCCTATAACTTCCCTCTTTATTTTTTTACAGAGATTAACACTTGTCTAGTATTTGTTAGAAGTACTAACAACTAAAAAAATAAATACATGGGAATGGCCATAAGTGAATCTTCAAAAAGGGGACTAAACACTTAAGATCTCTTCTTGATGAAAGACAGGTCTTTTTTATTCAACCTCAACTATTATAATGATGGAGAAGTCACATTTGGATATGGGACTCGATCTAGTATTGGGGGAAATAAAACAATTGAGGTGTCTGGTTTCTTAAGCTAGAGAATGTGATATATGTAAATAAGTCTCAATGGAAATATCATTAATATAGTCCAACTATGAAATGGTGACCTCGATGTAAATTTCCTAAAATCACTATATAGTACTTTATGAGAAGCATAAGAGGATATTGAATGGTGTGAGGACTCTTAATAATTGTTATGGACTTAACTTTATGTCTTATTTTATATGATATTATACATAGTAACTTTAGTAGACTTTTGGCATCAATAATTGGGTCATGTAAATACTATTGATCTTTATCATTTAGTAACGAAATAACTATTTTGTGCTTTAATATCATAAGGAAAGACTTGTTCTGTACATTGAATGTTCCAAAATGTAACAAAACCAAGAGTCCACATGAGAAGATTGTTATTATTACCACCTCTGGTGTCCTCAAGGTTATCCATACTGATCTTATGGGGCCTATGTGTACTAAGTATAGGTGGTAAAAAATACATAATATTGATGGTTAATTATTACTCTAGATATTATATTATAAGGTTTGTATGAGAAAATTTTGAGACTATGGTATTTATCACGCTTAAATGTCATTTTCTTATAAATTTCCACGATTTTACAAAAGTCTGGAGGACTAGTGAGAATGGTACAAGTCTTATGGGTTGAAAAGTATATGACACACATAGAATTAAGAATCATTTTTCCATTGAAGCTACCCATAAATAGAATGTGATCATAGAGAAGAAGAATATAACGATATGAAATGGCCCAATCCATTCTAAAAAGGATAAAAGTATAGTTCAGGTATTAGGTGGAGGCGATGAGCATCACATGTCATACGATGAATATGTTGTATCATCACCTGGGTACAAACATGACTTTTATTAGTTTAGGAAGTGACAATACCAATTTGAAGTATTTATGAGTCTATGGAAGTCCTTGATATATTCTTCTTGACTCCTAAAGTGATCACAATATATTTCTTCAATATTCATCTACTAATAGAGCATAGATGGTATGTAACCTTAAATATCAAGGTCATGAAGTTAATTAACATAATGTTCAAGGATAACTCACTTGTCCCATTTGTTAATGATGAGGACCCGGTAGTTAAGAGTGATGAACCACCCTATGATGATCGCGTTACACCTCAAAGTGACCAAATGGTAGTGGGCCCAACTTTAGATCAAGAAGATCCACCATTTAGAGTAAGAGTAAATCATGATGCCACCACATTATTCGATATCCTAATACAGTTGTTACGAAACTTACTAGAATTACAAGTGAGAGTAGATACATTTCATAAATTTAATTAATTGAGATCAAGAATGTAAATGAATCACTTGAAGACAAACGTTGGATCATTTCAATGAAAGAAAAATTGTTTCAATTTGAGAAGCATCATGTTTGGGAACTTCTACCATGTCCAAGAAACACATATGTGATTTGAACCAAATGGGTATATTATTATTATTATTATTATTATTATTATTATTATTATTATTATTATTATTATTATTATTATTATTATTATTATTATTATTATTATTATTATTATTATTATTATGATGATGATGATGATGATGATGATGATGATGATACGTGATTGGGCTTGTAGCTTAAGGCTATAAGCAAGTTGAATGTGTTCACTTTGATAAGACATTTGTATCCATTGTATTGCTAGAATATATTTGTCTTATTTTGTATGTATCTTGTCTCATTCATCTCAATACCTATACATTAGAGAGGCTTTGTGAAGAAGTTTGGGATAAACTTCATTGGGAATTATCAAAACCTTATGTGTGTGACTATCTATCTTACTAAAGACAACGAGTGCAAGGACGTTGATGAAAAACTGTAAGAGAATGATTTTATAATTGCTCATAATTAGGTATTTTGGTGTATCCCATTATAAACCAAAGTTAAAAATCAAACACTTCATCCGCATAAGCTTCCACGATAGTTTGAAGACATGTCTATGACTGAGCATCTTTTCGGATTTCAAGCTATTGGAATTGTCACAAACAATTTATGGAGGTATATAGATTTGTGGTTTTGATTTTTCTCAATCGAATTGTATTTTGGGATGACATTTATACTCGAGGTGCTTTTACTATAAAAGGATTTAGAAAAAAAAATTATTTTTTATTTCGTTAGAACCAGATTGTCATCTTGCTAGAATGAGAATTGGTTCTTGTTCAAACGAGTGTTAATTTCTTTGGAACAAAATGCTAATTTCGTTAGAATGAACTTATAATGAGCATATAAGGAGATGGTCTCTGTTTGATAGAACAACTCTCATTGGAAGGTAATTGGAAAGTTAATGAACTAAGCCTTTCGTTCGAATGAGATTGAAACTGGTTAGAATGAAACCTTATTTCCATTCTAATGAAGTCCTATTTCCATTCAAACAACTTCACCACCTTGACAAACGTGTTTTATTGTAAAAAGGACTATTTTGGCATGTTTTATACTAAATTTTGGGTGAAAATATTCAATTATACTTGCACCAAAAGTTTTTATCTTTGTGTTTCATAAAAACACTTTCGTTTTCCAAATCATACATCCCTTAATATAATTTGTCAAGTTTTTTTCAAACCCAATTTCAATATGTTACATGAAAACCTTATAAAGTTTTCTCCACTGCTGATTGTGGAGTTGCGACTCTACGACTGAAGAAGAAAGGATATTGCATCATGAGGATGATCAGGGGATACCAAAGGAAGAGCTGCTTCCTGTGGACGGTACTAGACTGTGCTGTATTTATTGAAGATTTGAGACATATGCATTATATTTAGTGGAGCTCTAAGTAATATGTAAGTTATCGAGTCTATCAAACTCTTTAACAATGCTGAAATCAAGGTTTTTCTCAAAAGGGAATTTTCCTCATATTCTTCTTCTGTGTATTTGGTTTATTTGTGAGAATGGATATAATTTAATTTGGATTATATTTTTCATAGACACCTAATTAGTAATTAAGATAAATTTGGTTAAAAATTGGATTGTATTCTAAGATACAAATAATTCCATATAGCCCTGCTGCATTTTCAAATTGGAATCAGAGGAGGTTACACTAAGTTTTGTGTGATCTTTAAATTGGGACTCTATGGATAATTTGTATACTAGACTATCTGTATTCGATGGGTTTAATTATTCTTATTGGAAAGAATAAATGAGGTCTGATTTGAAAGAGATTGACGAGTGTGTCTGGCTTGTTTTGAAAGAGGGTGGACACCACCCAATGTGACTAATGGCGATGTCATAAGTCCTAAACTCATCATTACTTAAATAAAGGATGAACTAAAATGGAGTAATTTTAACTTACACTGTTTAAGTGCAATTTCTGGAGCTGTTACCCCTGCCGAGTTCCATCACATCATGATGTGCACCACGTCTAAAGAAGTGTGGGGTATCCTCTAACTCACTCACGAGTGTACCAACGTTGTAAAAGATTCTAAGTTACAAAATCTCACTACACAGTTTGAAACTATTGTGATGGTAGATAATTAATCATTTGATGAATTTTATGCATGATTGTCTGATATCATTAACTCTAGTTTTAATTTGGGTGAGAGAATTCCTAAGACACGCGTTGTGAAAAATATTTTGAGATCCCTTCCATCTAGATTTATTCCTAAGGTCACTATCCCTAATTCATTGTGAATTTTTACTACGCTTAGATTAGAAGAACTCGTAGGAGACCTTCAAACTTATTAAAGAGATATGTTTTCCCAAATTGTTAAGCCAAAGGAAAAGGAACTTTCCTTGAAAGTTCAATCTAAAAATAAATAGGAAATTTCATCTAACTCCGAGTATAATTTTGATCTAGATAATCTTGACCATTTTGTAAAAAATTTTGAAAAAATGCTCAATCTAAGAATAGAAAATACTTCTAAAGAAAACATAAGTTTTGAAAAAGTGAGACGAGAGTACCCTAAGAAACATGAGGAGAGATGATATAAGTTCTAGGCTAAAGGTCATAAAGATCACGAGTGTTCTACGAGGTTAAAAATATAGGGTAGGTAATAGTTGCTTGTAATGCCACTCTTAATGATAGCGATGTCGAGCTAGTGGATTTGGGTACGAATCACCACACATATGTAACTTTTCCACGTTCATGGCCAGTCATATTAGTACATTGAGCACATGTTATAGGGATAAGGAAGGTGCTAAATATGATGACCTCAACAGTGAGTCTAGTTACTGTAGAAAGAGTGAGGTAGATGACATTTCGAGTGAGGGAAAAAGTGACCTTCAATGCACTTACGCTGAGCTTTATGCCGAGTCCTTTAAATGAAAAATAAATATAAAAGTATGGCTCTTAGATTTTATATTTATAGGAGTTGAGAAAGTCAATAGAAAGAAATTCCTTGATGAGAGTTTCTTTAGGAGGGAGAGTCATTTTTGTGGAGAGGTAAAATGGTGACTTGACCAATAAAGTGGCTAGTCTTACGAAAGAACTTCATGATTTATTTTAGACTCGTGAGAAATTTGAATTCCTTATAACCCAAATCGAAAAAGTTATCGAACATGGCCAATAGGTCAAGGTTACTACAGAGGATCCATCGAAGAAGGTAGGAAAGATGTTCACCGATCCCTCTTTAGGTTTTAGGGAGAGGAAAGGAATATTACGACGGTGCATCCACTTCCCATGCCGCATCGGAATCGGTCCTTAAATATTTTATAGACCCTTATCGGCCTTTACCTAAACCATAAAAGAAAGTTCAACCTAAATGAGTGAACTAAGGTAGACCCAAATAAGTCTATGTTTGCACATTTTACAAGAGAAGATGTCACCTTAGGGAATTTTGCTACAAGTTAGGTAGAACTAAACATACACATACTCCCGCACACCGCTATAACAACTTTTCTAGTCTTAAGAAGCAAGTTGAATTCCTAGTCGCCACAACTCAAATCTTAACAAAAGAATTTCAAAGGATGTTTGTATCTTTTGAGAATGATTCCAATGCTATGACTAGAGCCAACAGGGATAAGGGAAACAAAAGGTTACCTCCACTTGGGTACCTAAGCAAGACGACAAAGCCTTTATTGTTCATATTTCTCTCAAGGTTCAAAATACTTCCCAATGGTGATAGTTGGTGCTTTAAGCACATAACAGGATCTTATGGATCGAAAGGAAGACAAAGTCACCTTTGGAGATGGGATTAGGTCTAGTATTTTAGGACATGATTGTATTTAGATACCCGTATTTCCTAAAATGAATAATGTGTTATACATCGAAGGGTTGAAAGCAAGCTTGATTAGAATAAGCCAACTTTACGATGCAAACTCTGCAGTAAAATTTAACCGGCCTATGTGTAATGTATATGATCAATCTAGTGAAGTATTACTTAAAGGAGTGAGGACCGATAATAATTACTATTGGAGCATTCGTAAGTCCTCCTTTTGTGTTAAATAGTACCACGGTCTCCTCTACGAACCTCTGGCATCAACGAATGGGTCATGTGAACTTTAGAGACATTGAGATATTAGTGAAGAAAGACCTTGTTAGTGGCTTACCATTTCTTGGGAAACCAACTTCCTCGATATGTGATCCTTGACAACAAGAAAAACAAGTTTGAAGTCCCTATGAGAAGTTGAATACCATTACCACTTCTCATGTGTAAGAGTTGATACAAATGAATCTTATAGGTCCTACTTGAACAGAGGGTATAAGTGGTAAGAGATACATTCTTGTGATGATCAATGACTTTTCGAGATACTCTATTGTGGAGTTTTTTATTGAAAAGTCTAATATGGTTGAGTTCCTAATAACCAAATGTCGTGTCTCATAAAACCAACACGGTGTCACTATTAATCAGATGTGTAGTGACAATGACACTAAATTTAAAAAATTCGATGTGGATAGCTATTGTGATGGAATGGGCATCAAAAATGAGTTTTCGATCATTCGTACTCCACAATAAAATGGGATTATTGAGAGGAAGAACCGGACGATTCAAGAAATCGCTAGAGCCATGCTTCTTAGGAGAAACATGCCTAGATGTTTTTGGCTAGAGATGGTTAATACCCCATGTCATATGGGTATATGTTCATCCACACACTTTACACATGCCATATGAGTCATGGGCAAGGAAAAAACCCAACCTATCATTTTTTCATATCTTTGGGAGTACTTACATCTTGAAAGATATAGAGAACTTCGGGAAGTTTGGCTCTCTAAAAGATAAGGGGATATTTTTAGGTTATTCATCATCGAGTAGGGATTATAGGTTGTTTAACCTTGTAATCTCTAAGGTTATAGTCAATAAATGTCACGATTAGAGATGACGAGTCAATGACATCTACTGAACCTAACTCGAGTGTGAAGATTATGCACCCCCCGGTGATGATCCCGTCATTCCTCGTATTACCCCGGTAGACCCCACTCTTGATTTATAGGATCCACCCTATTGGATTCAAAGAGTCATGACCTTTTATTATACTTTGTGATCCCACGCTAGTTGTCAAGAATCATGCTCAACTTGAGAATGAGGTTAGCTATCTTTGCTACACCTCTATAGTCGAGCCCAAGAATATGAAATAAGCACTCAAGGACAAGCATTGGATATCCTCAATGCAAGAATTATCACAATAAAAGATCCAAAAAGAAATATCAATGAGAAAGTAAATAATTGAACACACAATAGCAGATGTACGTGGTTCGTCCACTTGCCTACGTCCACAGAGAGATGACTGTTCTTATTAGTATCTCTTAAATTATTGAGGTTACATCCTTTTGCCCCGAGCCGGGGTTTACATTTTATAGTGGTAAAAATAAGTGACTGAATTATACAAGCAACTCAACTAGCTTGTAGATAACTCGTAGGTGTCCCTGAATATCTCCTTCGAGATTATTGGTAACCAATTTGAGTCTATTCTCTTGCATTTAATCACATGTCAAATAAACGGGTGTAAATATATATCTGAGTTGGGCAGGGCGGTCCACTATGCATGATGGGCTGGTCGGCTACACTATTAGGCTTGAATAAATAAACCCCGATAATTGCCACTAAAATCATTGGGATAGAATGTTGGGCCAATAGAATTAAAGTGAGCTCTAGGCCCAAAGCTTGGAACTATTCTCAAACTGGCATGGCATAAATGTAAACATTTAAGAGTTATTGACGATACACTCGTTCGAAAAGAATTATCATGGAAAACTTATAATATTCCAGAACTACCGAGGGTACGCTTATCTGAGTAGAGATTTAAAGCACAAAAATTCTCCTAGGGCTTCCTCATCATTTGCGCAAGATTCAAACATAGTTCAGGTTCAAGAAACCATCATTTCCTTCTTCCTCTTCATACTTCCAGACTTTCCTTATAATTTTTTCTAATCTGCTCCTCTTATTCACCATTTCGATTAGACTTCTCTCTTGTTTGAAGTCTTTTTCTTCCATGGCTCCCCTTGATAATAAAATCATTGTAGAGTTTAGAAAATATTACAATATTCCTGAGTGGGTAAAAATTGACTGTGTCTCTATGCCCAGAAATGTCTGGGACATAGAATATGGGCACTAGATCCACACTCTTCTTATTACACATGGGGTCTGATGTTTCCCCAAAACCCTATTTTTTTTAGATCTTTCAAATATTTTGTTTTTGTCCCCGCCCAGTGTGCCACAAATGTCTGGAAAAAAGTGAATACGATCCATAGAATTAATGAATTATATAGGACATAATGGCGGTGTTATGTACCTGAAGTCTAGGAAAGATAAGAGGGTTTTTATTGTGAACCTACTTGTCCCCCATAAAGGTTAGTGGGAGCAAGGTTTTATTGCCAGAAATTGGCAACATCCTCCCCTACTTGAGGGAGTGAAGTAACGAGGTCCTTGGATACCTGACTAGTGGAGGACCACATAGGTTGTTGTCTTATTTTCCTCTGTTTTTGTGCTAGTTGCTTCTTTTTCTTGTCTTCTAATTCATATTTTCTTCCTCTATTTTGCAGCTCATGATAAGAACCAAGAACCTTCCTTTTGTGAGACGAGAGTTGCTGATCTTCTCAAGAATTGGAGGGTCCGAGAAAGATTATTGGATGGTGAGCACCCTCATGTTGTAATTTACTTTTTGGAGTAAAAAAAATCAATACTAGTTTCATTACTTAGCCAATCGACAAAATTCGTGCCTTGGAACTTCCTAAAAAAAGTCCTCTAGTCCAATTGATGCCTTGGAACTTCCTAAAAAAAGTCCTCTAGTCCAATTGATTTAAAGGAAGAAGAAGAAGAAGAAGAAGAAGAAGAAGAAGAAGAAGAAGAAGAAGAAGAAGAAGAAGAAGAAGAAAAATAAAAAGAAGACATGCCCCCTAAAGGCGAGAGTGCTAAACATTGATGATGACAACTAGACGTGTTATCTGATAGGATAAAGTCTTTGAAAAGAGCTGAGGGGATTCCCCCGAAGCTAGTGATTCTAGCTTGGGGACCAAGGGGGAAGAGAAGAAGGTAGGGAAGAAGAAAGCGGGGGAGGATAAGAGGAGAGAGAGAAATAAAAAAAGATGAGGAGAGAAGAAGAGAGGAGGAGAGGAAAAAAAAGTAGGATTCCAAGGTCCCAACTAATCCTTAATCTCATTTATTATCGAGGGATTCAGCATGGCCAACACCCCATCACTTACCCCTGATTTGCTAAAGGGGGTCGCGCTCATGGTTGAACACGAACGCTCATCGCAATTGGGTTCAGACCAACTGGCACTAAAGTCCGCACAGGGATTTTTTCTAGTAAATATTCTCTTATGCTCATTGTTTCTCTGTGTCTGTCTTCTGTATACTAATTCTTTATTTTTTGTCCTTTGAGTTTTAGTCAGATTTTACTACACTTCAGGTTGATTATGCGCCGACCAGTCCAAGAAGAACCAGGAGATGAAAGAAGCCATGAACAAGTCCAAATAAGTCTTAATTGATGCCCGTTATACACTTGATCGGGAGAGAGAGAAGTCTGTCAAGGCTTATACTGACCTTTAGATGGCTAAGAACCTTGTGATCATAGAAAAGAAGAAGATGGCAGAGGAAAACCTAGTCCTATTTGGGAAGGTCCAAAAAATTTGAGGGAGAAATCCCAGGCATGAAGGACGATAACTATCTGGAAGGATGGAATGCATCCTACGATGATGCTGAGATCCATATTGCTTATACCAAGAAGTTATCCTTTAAGAAGGGATGGGGCTAAGCCTTGAGGGTATCAGAAGTCCCTCTAGGTTCCTACCTATACCAACTCCATCCTCCAGGGAATTCTCTAATTACTTATGAAGAGATTTTTGTTGGTCAGCTTACTGACCATGCTGAGAAAGGATTTACTAAGGTCGAGACGGTTGTCGACCAAGTGGGGAGGGTTGTTGAGAAAGGGAAAGTGCCAAAAACTTCTGTGCAAGTGAAGGAGTAAAGTGTCGTAGTCCTAGGGATTTTTCCTTTTTCATCCATGCATTGTAATCATTTCTTCTTGTCTGGTTATATTAGCTTTCGCCTCCCCTTTAATTATCAATGAAGAAAGACTTTTCCTTTCATTGATGTTCTTTTTTTCTGTTATGTTAATGATTGTTGTACTTGTCATTGGTTTTGATGTTGTAGCCCATCATTATAGAGGAGTATATGTCTCCCTCTTCAAATCTCGGGGATATTCTAGGTCTAGATGTGAGTGGGTAAGCACGTCGAGATTTTTTTAAAGATTACCAAACTACTTAAGGTAAGAATGATATAATACAAGGAACAGTTTGATCTGGTGGCTAAGTTAAAGGATGATCACCAAGTTATGGAGGAATTTGGATCCTTAGTGAAGGAGAAGATAAATAATTTGAGGGCCCAACTCGCAGTAAGTAAGGATGTAGTCCAAGTAGGCGAGGTGATTCAGGCCAAAAATTAATCCTTGAAGAAGGAGGTCATCAAGTTGAAAAAAGACATACAGAGAGGGTATGTCATTGCAATTAGTCTTCAGAGAGATGTCACAACAATGAGACATCTCTTCAGTTGGGTCCTCAGGAAGTGTGAGCAGCGGGCTATGATAAGGGATGGAATGATGCACCAATAAGGCTGAAAAAAGTTGAGGAGGTGGCATTGAAGCGTGAGTGGCTGAATGCCCTTAGGGAGCTAAAGACCCCAAAGGAATCAGGATCGTGGCACAATTACCAAGTAGATTTCCAATCTTACCATCCTTCCCCTTTCTTAAAGGATGATACATGCATCCCAACAGGCGTCATTCCTGCCCATCTTTTGAACCATTATCTTAAAGGTGATGAAGAGGTGTTTGCTCCTAATCCAGATGATGGTCGAAGAACACGCGTAGCAAAATATGTAGCTCACCATCCGTAGTTGGTTTGAGTCCTTATGTGACTTTTGGTATATCATTGTGTAATTATGGTCTTCATTCCTTTGTCAAAATGTATAGAGTTTGTTTATCAACTGTATCATATTTTGAGCATGCGCTGACTACATATAGTTAATAATGACTTATGTATTTTGCTTATTGACTAGGGAGAGTTGATATTTATAGTCACCTATGATTGTCGTTGATTAAATAATATTTTTAATCATATTGGGCTTTTCGCCGACTAAATGAGTTAGTATTTAAGATTAATCATCTTAGACTTTTGCCGACTTGAATCAGTGACAAGTGTTAATCATTTTGGGCATTTGTCAATTAAATGAGTTGATAGCTTGTGTCAAACATTATTCCAGTCCAGTATGCCTTAAAAATATCATTTCATCCACCTTACCTTTTATTAGGGGTGGAAATTTTGGGAATGAAACTATAACACGACATGAAATGAAATGAAACGAAACAAAATTGACACGAAATTGACACGGTCTTTCATGTTCAGGTCTGGGATTTTGGACCCGCCATCGGGTCATGTCGTGTTCGTGTCCAATTTCTATCACAAAACTGACACGATAGTGACCCAATTAAGGACACGATATATACCCTATGTAAACCCATTATTGACCCCATTTAGATCCATTATCAACCCACTATTTAGACCCACTATTTTTTTAATTCCTCACTAACTAGTCTAATCATCTGCAATCGTGTCGTGTTGAGTCGGGTCTAATCGTGTCCAATCGAATCATATTTACTTATCATGTCGTGTTGTGTTTTTAACGTGTCGTGTTTGGGATAAAGAAAAAAACACGCTATCTTGTCGTGTTATGTTCAGGTCCACTAGATTCTTATCATGTCAAGTCGAGTCGTGTAACAACATAAGTCGTTGACCCGTTTTGCCACCCTTACCTTTTAGGTGGTGTTGTCACACTCCCTTAAACCTAGGTGAGATTATGGCAAGAATGCACCTGGTTAATAAGCCATCTACCCGATCAGGTTTTAAATGACCAACACAGTTGGCGACCAACCTAGGTTGGCTTTTTTCCTAAGGATCTCTTATCAGGATTTTACCGCCACCGAGGCAAATCAGGAGGCCTGTTGTGTTTGTTTATGATAAAAACTTGAGGATTGCAGTAATTGAAATAAATTTAATCTCTTATCATATTTACTGTGAACCCTGCTCATCATAAGGAGATTCCTTGATTGAGAATAAGTTAAATGACCTATTATAATCCAAAAGAGTTTCTTTCTACACGAGGAAGTTCCTTGGTTAAAATAGGTTGAACAACTTACTATAACCAAAGGTGTTTCTACTTAGCGTTGAGAGAGTGGAGCTATTATTTGTAAATGGTGCACAATATTGAGATACATAACATAATGTTAAGACAATTAATATGCAAAAGCAAAATGCGAGAGCTAATGAACATTATTATTGAGTAGTAACTTGAGATCAACATAAGTTTGAAATGAAAATTTACGTAATCTAAATGTGCTAAAAGACATTAAGAAAATGAAAAGTAGAACTTATACAGATTCTCTATATTCCCTGATCTTGGTATTTCCCTACCCCAGCATTTCCAAATGATATGCGCCTTAAAGTTAGTCCCTGATTACCTTAAAAGGTCCTTCCCAGTTTGGACACAAATTTCCATCTGATGGTCTTACTGCACTATCATGAACTTTCCTTCTAACGTAATCCCCTACCATGGAATTTCCTCGAATTGACTCTTTTATTATATTGCCTTGCAAGTTGCTGCTAGTATGAAGACAACTTTATCATGACCTGCTCTCTTCGTTCATTTACTAAGTCAAGTTCAGTGCACAATGCATCGTCATTTATCCCTTGGTCGACCAAGTTCGTTCTCATAATAGGGAGACATACTTCAAGCAGGATAATGGCTTTTATTCCATAGGTGAGAATGAAGGGTGTTTCCCCAGATGGTCTCCTAGGAGTAGTACTGTAAGCCCACAGGACATGGGGAGCTCATCTACTAAGGCACCTTTGTCTTTTTCAAGCCTCTTCTTTAGGTCGTTGAGCATTATTTTATTGGAAGCTTCCGCCTAACCATTACTCTTGGGTTATGCCACAAAACTAGGGGTGTTCACGGGTTGGTTCGGGTCGGTTTTGAACCCTAATTCAAACCGAATCGATCGGTTCGGTTTTAGAAAAGGTCAGGACAAAACCGAACCGACTATGAAAAAAACCGTCAGTTTTGGTTCCCATCGATTTCAGTTCGGTTCGGTTTTCGGCGGTTTCCTGTTTGGGAGATTTTATTAAGGCCGGTTTTCGGTTTGGGTCAGTTTTTGAAGGTGGTTAATGGTTTTTGGATATAAAATATAATTTATTTAGTTTTTTTAAAAATATATATTGCTTTCGGGTCGGTTCGGTTTGAATCGGTTTTCCCATGTATAAACCGTCAACCAAACCGACATGGTCGGTTTTTTATATCCGCAAATCGTAGGCCGAACCGAGCTAAAAAAACACCAATTTCGGTTCAGTTTGAGCCAGTTCGGTTCGGTTTTTGGGTTGGTCGATTTTTTTCACACCCCTACACAGAATGAAAATGATGCTTGATGCCATGCTCATCATAGAATCTTTGAAATAAGATTCTTTCAAACTGCACGACATTAAAAACATAGTAATAGAACCATCCACCAGCTTCACCTTTCCGATGTGATATCAGCACACAAACATTTTGTAGTTCAGATACAAACATTTGTATAGTTCGGAACATAAACATTTGTATAATTCCCACAACACAAATGCCAATCCTGTAACATGAAGAGAGGTAAGGAGTTATAGTCATTGAAACCAAACAAGGAGATTAACATAGTTTATTTGGTGGTTGGTTTTGTTACTATGTTTTTAATTTGATTTTCATTTGAGTTAAAGTACATATCTGCAAAAAATTTATTATATAAGAAGTATAAGATTACATATATGATAGCATGTGCTTCAAATGACCTGATTGTATAAGTTTATCGACTTAGAATCTCTATTTGTTGTAGTAAGGTATTCTCCTCTTCTCTGTAGATGTGAATAGCTTCTCAAATTATATTTTTCATATGCACATTTCAGATACAGTGTTTACGAACATAAGTTGTTTTTTGTTTTCTTTTATTGTCATTTGGTTTTGTATGTATTGTTTTTTAATGCACCTATTGTTCTGACTATCAATCTGCAAGGAGGTAAGGAAAAAAATACAGTTTATTTCTTTAGTCAAAGGTTGGACTGTTTTGAAAGGATTATGTGAAAACTTTGAAAGGATTATGTGGACTATTTTTAGCACATCAGTATCTTCACTGTTGAGTGGACTGTAACACACGTGTCCTTTAATCTACACAAGCTCTTATTGTCTATCAATTATTAACATTGTTGGTAATTAATTCAACAATCTTTGATTTTTTATTGTGTTTGATGTAATCATTATTATCTACGCATGGAATGAAGGACCAGATAATGTTTACATCATCGTATCTAGGGGTGGGGTGGTGATGGAGGGAATAATTGATTGTGAGTTTGAGAAAGACATTGTTCTTGGGACCTTACTTAACAAGTTGGTGCTCTTTATTGCATGTCTCGGCATTACACATATAAAACAAAGACAATTTCACAATTCTTGAGGATGAAAACTAGTGTTGTCATTCTAAAGAACTTCTTTAAGGTTGGTGACTCTCTTTATCCGTGTTCATCTCCATTTATTTATGAACTTGAATCAAAGAAGCTCTAAGCGTTATCTACAGCCATAGGAGGAATACTTTTATCTTTTTTGGGGTGGGGAATTACTTAATCTGCTGTTGTTTACACAAATTCAAGTTCTGCTATTGCTTACGTGCTTGGACCTGCATAAAAAATAGGAATCAAGTCATTAGTCAAGTAGTAATACCTCCATAAGTTATAATCAAGGTCTGCTGCTTACGAGAAAATTCAAGTGGCAACGTATACCTTGACATTAGAATAGCCCAAATGTATCTAAATTTTTTTCACTCAACAAAATGGTGAAGAATATATTCATTGTCATATATAATTGGCAGCTAGATACTCAACACTAAAACCTATCAAAAATGGATTCATAAGCAAGAGAAAGATAGGAGAATATCCCAGGAAAAACCTCATACTCAGGATAACATTGCGACGTTTGTGCTTCAGTTATATACTACAATAAACAACAAATGAAGGAAACATTAAAACACATAATCAAATGGTAAATAAAATACATGAGTTTCATAGGCAATGTGTCCAAAATTATACCTTACTATTTCGTTATCCTCGTTGTCGGGGCATGGTTTAAAGAGGGAATCTATCATCTCCACCTTTGGCGACTTGAACGAACAGATTCTCTGTAGAGAGATATAGGTGGCCACTGCCTAGAACCAACAACCTAAAAAATCAAATGAAGAAACAAAATATAGATCAAAATCCAAAATAATAATAAAATAAAATAAATCATTATATATAACAATAAATATGGAACAAAAAGATTAAGGAAAGAGCTTAATTTACAACAGCAATGGAAGGCACATCAGTGTGACCAGGGGAGCCATGTGACACATCCATCCTAAAGATCAGTGTGTCAGAATAACTCGTCCAGGGAGAGGAAGACAATATCGTCCTAATATTCACATCCAACCTCTGGGAGACCTTTGGTCAGTCCCTAAAGAGGGAATAATGGGTAAACAACTTTCACGTAGGCCAACTTTGTCTATAAATAGAAAGAAAGGGATAGTATTCGTAATAATGAACATCAAACAATGACATAAAATTGTTTATAACATAAGAGGTGTTATTACTCACTTTTTAGCAACAATGTCGACTTATTTTCTTCCAGCAATTCCCACTGAGAATAACCATGTTTCTCTTTTTGCTATCCTATGCCTTATCTTTACACTTCATCAAATAAGGGAAAGTGGGATATGTACTCAATACGCCATAAAAGAGCTATAAAGTTGGTAGAATGACATTCACCTGTACCAATTAAAAATAAAATTTGTGAAAATCCAAACAATTCATATTTCAGTTAGAAAAGTAAGAGATTAAATTTTGAGCTACTAATCTCGATTGAGAAAACAACGATACCGTATGCGTTCATAGGGAAGGAAAGGTTGATGAAAGATAACATTATATCAAATATAAATAAATATATGAAAGTTATTTCTATTCCCAAAAATTACCCCCCACCCCCACCCAGGTGTAGTATTGAACTCAAATCATGACCTGAATCTTGCAATAAAATTCCCAATAAACGTTCTTTTATAATGAACCTGAAAATAGATAATCACATGAACCTCAATATACATAACCATCCATATGTTTAGTACATGGAGAACCCAAAACCAAAGAAAAGCACCATATGGTGGTTGTGTTAATTGTAAAAATTAAATAAAATGAAAGATGATAACTTTTGTAACTTTAACCACAAAAAGGTTCAGAAAATAAATGCCCAAAAAGACCATTTACTAACGTAGAAACCTCCAAATAAGAATTATCCTTAATGGATTGTTACTTATGCTTCCACAATAGCACAATAGCCCTTTGATCTTCAAACAACCGAACATTTTGAGTTAATTCATTCTCAATGGTCCAAGTAGTGCACATAACATCTAAGTGAAAATAAAAAGTCACAAACAAAGTGAAACACTTAGTTAGGACTATAATCAAACATCCAATAAATGAGAAAAAAAAATAAAGTATATGCATACCTCAGTGATTCCAAGACTTGTTTGCTAAAAAAGGAGATTCACCGCTAGCTCCCCCAAATTCATCAAAATGATAAACCTACAATCAAAAAATGAAAAGAGAATCTAAACATTAAAAAACGAATCAAATTCATATAACAAATCTCTAATAGTTTTATTTTTTTTACATTAATAGAGCCGAATTCATCACTTGATTCAAAAAAAACCATGATACATTATACAACAGCTCATCTCCTCACTGAGTTAGCATCATCCAAACATAGATAAATTAAAACCCATGATACATTATACATCCCCATGTGAGTTAGTGTAAAATATAGTACTCAAAAAAGAAATGTATTAAAAATATGTATCAATCGCTTATACCTGTAAAAATCGTGTACATATATACCTATAAAATACAAAATACAAAATACAAAATCCATAGCTTCTTGATTCCACCTCAAACTCTAGCATTCTTGAAAATTATAAATAATTAACATCAAAGCCCCCAAAATGAATATAAGAAATACAATGGAAGACCTTTGAACATGGTTTTTCAAGAGGGGATCTTCCATTTGAAGAAAACGTAGATCTAAAACCAAGAAAACTCGAAACCGGTGATGTGTATTTAGGACGGAACAAAAATATTAGGGTTTAATATTCATACCTCATCGCGAAGAGAATACATGATGAGATAGAGAGTGCGGCGAGTGATGAAAGAGAGAGATAGGTGGTAGGGTTTGTTACCGAGAGAGAGAGATAGAGAGAGAGAGAGAGAGAGAGAGAGAGAGAGAGAGAGAGAGAAAGAGTGAACGTCGAAATAGTAGAGGATGAGATGTCGGGTGAGTTGAGGGTTGAAGTTGTTTATTTACTTAAATATCCTTATTTTTTAATTATAGTAAGGAAGTGGAAAATAATTAGAGGGTGATAAGGGGGGGGGGGGGGGGGACTCAAATATATAAGGGGCAAAATAGGTACTACCGGATTAATGTAACTTATGACATATACAATGTCCCTAGTGACACCATATGAATAGTGCACAATTTTTATTATATATATAGATAGAATTTAATAACTCACGGAGTGACGCTCCATTACACACCCAACATAACCTTAATCCCTCCCAAACCCCTATTCTTATTTTCTCTTCTCTCTCTCTCTCTCTACATACCACTCTACGGCGCACAACACACCCCTCATCTCTCTCCTCTGGTTCACTCTCCTACGGCTCCGATAGTAAACCCCTCATCTCTTTGACTCTTCCTCCTCCAACTTCCAGTCCAAGTTTTCGACCTCCCTTAACCATCATTTGCTTCCTTTTTGCCCCGAACAGTGACGACACACTCAGGTACGAACCCCACCTGAGCCACTAAAATCGCGACCGTCTTCCCTTCCCTTCCCTTACCTCATCCACTAAACCAATCAATCTCATCCCTGTTGCTAATTTTAATCCAAGGTTCAAATCAAACCAAACAGGTTAGTTTTTAATCGATCTCATCTCTTGCTGATTTAATCTCGAAAATCGATTTCATCTCTTGGTATTAAATAATGCTAAAAATGGAATATAGGTGGATAA